>OY856413.1:800665055-802000055 GCA_963693085.1 Alisma plantago-aquatica | reverse complement strand
ATGAGGCTTCTTCATCAAGCCTTTCATCATGTCAAATTCTCCACTGGCCAAGTGTTCTTCTACAATCTCACTCAACAACTATGACTGTATCTGGATGTTGGCCAAACAAACTCGATCATGAAACAGTTGGAGAGACCATTCTACCAGCTCTTCTAAACTCTTCCACTGACTGGACAAAATAGCTACACACCTGAGTTGTTTCCGACTCAAAGCATCTGCTACGACATTCGCCTTTCCTGGATGATAAGAAATGGTGAAGTCATAATCCTTCATGTACTCCATCCATCGTCATTGTCGTAGGTTCAGGTCTTTCTGTGTCAGAAGGTACTTCAGGCTCTTATGGTCAGTGAAGATTTTGAAGGTAGCACCATACAGGTAATGCCGCCAAATTTTTAATGCATGAATGATAGCAGCCAACTCTAAGTCATGCATCGGGTAATTCACCTCATTGGGCTTGAGTTGTTGGGAGGCATATGCAACCACATGCTGATTCTGTTCCAACACACAACCAAGTCCCATCTTTGATGCATCAGTGAAAATTGTGAAACCCTCATTGCATGATGGTAGAGTCAAAACCGGTGCATTGGTTAGCTTCTCCTTTAGTTCCAGGAAATGAGCTTCACACACATCGGACCGTACAAACTTCACATCTTTTTGAGTCAACCTGGTCAAAGGCAAGGCGGTCTTTGAGAAATCCTTATTGAAATGTCGATAGTATCCTGCTAACCCCAAGAAGCTTCAGATCTCAGAGGGGTTCTTCAGTGTAGGCCAGTCTCATACTGCCGACACTTTAGTTGTATCTACGGTGATCATTCCTCCTGAGATGATGTGTCCAAGGAACATGACTCGGTCAATCCAAAACTCACATTTAGAGAATTTCCCATAAAACTTATGCTTTCTCAAGATATCAAGGACTTTACTTAGGTGGTCTCGGTGTTGATCTAAGTCATCCGAATAAACTAGTATGTCATTTATGAACACTATGACAAACGAGTCAAGGAAGGGTTGGAACACACTATTCATAAGGTTCATGAAAACACTGGGTGCATTGGACAACCCAAAAGGCATAACTACAAACTCATAGTGGCCATAACGGGTTCAAAAAGTAGTTTTTGGGATGTCCTCACTCTTAACTCACAACTGGTGGTAACCCGATCTCAAGTCGATCTTGGAAAAGACTCGAGCTGTCATCAACTTGTCAAACAAGTCATCTATCCGAGGTAAAGGGTATTTGTTCTTAATGGTAGCCTGGTTGATCATTTGATAGTCTATGCACATTCAGAGTGATCCGTCCTTTTTCTTTACAAAAAGAACCGGTGCACCCCATGGGGATGTACTAGGGCAGATAAAATCTTTATCTAGCAATTCCTGCAATTGTTTCTTCAACTCGAGAAACTCTGCACGGGCCATTCTATAAGGTTCTTGTAAAATAGGGCTTGTCCCAGGAGCTAGCTCTATGAAAAAATCTACCTCTCTCTCAGGAGGAATCTCAGGTAGATCATCAGGAAAAACATCTGCATAGCTCCTAACAACCTCTATTTCCTCTAATGGTTGCACCCTGGGTTCTGGCTCGGTAACGACTGTCAGGAAAGCTTGACAACCTTTACTCATCTTCCTCTCTGCTTTCAAGGCAGACACATATAGGTTGGTGGTGGCATCTTTCCTACTCCTAATGAAAAAAGGTGGGTGACCTGGTTTCTTAATGATCACTTTCTTCTCCCTACAGTCAATATTGACCCTATAAGTATAAAGCCAATCCATACCAATGATTACATCAAGGTCATTCATATCAAGAAGGATAAAGTCTGTAGGAAATTCATGATCTCGGTATCTCACAGGTACCACTAGAGTTTTTAAAAGAGAAGTAAAGATCCGACCACTCGGGGTTGTAACATCTAAGATATACCCTAAATCCTCGATATCCAAACAAAGCATAGTTGCAAGATTTCTCGAAATGAAGGTATTAGTAGATCCAGAGTCAAACAAAGCTTTTACATTATGTCCCATGACTTCAAGCATGCCTACATTGTTTCTTATCATGCATTAGACCATTACATGCTTAACTTTAAAGCATAAAGGAAAAAACTCTAATGGTTATTACCCTCGATCAACCAGTTAGCATTAGCTTGAGCTTCCTCATTATCAATGGCAAACACCCGAGCTTGTCTTCTCTCGCTAGCAAGTGGGGCTGCAACTATAGGTGGAGCTGCCACAGGTGGAGCTGCTACTAGTGGGGCTGCCACTTGTCCTATTCCTCTTGGATCTAGAGGAGGACAAACAGATTGTAGGTGTCCTTCTTGGTGGCATTGAAAGCACGTCTTCTTCTTGTAGAGGCACTCACCGGCATGCCCCTTTCCGCAGGTGCGGCAAGGAGGTCAGTTGTTCTCTTGATGGGGTTTCCCTTTTCTTCCATGTCTACCTTTAGCTTGATGACGTCCTTGATCCTTCTTGTGGTTGTTTCTCTAGCCTTGGGCACCTTCAGTGAAACCCAAATACCCATTGGGTGGAAACTGGGTAGGCATCACAATCCTCTCCATATCTAAAGCAGTGTTGTAGGCTTCAACGAAGGTTTTAGGTATGCTGGCCATTACATGGGGCCTGATGGCAGGGTGAAGACGCTCTATGAAGTGATCCACCCTTCTTTCCTCATCCATCTTGTACCCAAAATGCTCCAGGATTCGAAACTTGCACCCGAAGTCTGCCACAGAGGAGTTTCCTTGAGTCATGTTGGTGAATTCCCTTTCCTTTTCCTTCTTAGCTCAGACAGGGACGAATCTGGCGGTGAAGATTGTCTTTAAGTCAGCCCATGCCTTGGGTTCCTCAGTCAGATCTCGACTTGTGATATGTGTCTCCCACCATATCTTGGCTGCTCCTTCTAGGAGGTGAGCAACAAAGAGGACCTTCTTACCCGGTTGTACCTCAAGCATGCATAATCCATTCTCGACTGCAAGCAGCCAAGCTTCCGCCTTGTCGACTACCCCTATCTTATCTTCTCCCCAGAACTTCTCGATGTTTAGTTGGACGAAGTCCAGGATGGTGGGTCCCAAATGAGGATGAACAGGAAGCAGCTCACCATTTTCACCTCTAGCTAAGTCTTGAAGGGCCAAGGCACTAATGGCCTCTGTCAGCTTCTTCTATTGTTCCATCCATAAGGCATCAAGAGTGTGGATCATCATTGTCGGTTCTGGACCACCAACTTGGTCCTCTTCCATCTAGGCCACCTCCTCGTACTAATGTTGCTCCTCGTACCCTTGGTCTTCTTCTTGGTCAAGGTTGCTAAAGGGTATCAGGTTAGTGTTAGGGACCTCATGAGTGGTTTCTTCGAGTCTCTTCCTCTTCTTAGAAGATTCACCATCATGGTTCCTCTTTCTCTTCTTTGAAGACCCCTTTCCCATGCGGGGAGGCCAACCACTCCTAGATGGGCTCCCAATGCCCTCGGGAATAGCAACCGTCTATGTACGAGCCATCTACATAATCATAACAAACATACCTTTAGTTTATAGTTAAACCAATTATACTTATGTCAATGATGTCTCATTACGTACCTTTTTTTAATTTGATGGAGGATTCCTTAATCCTTAACTTACTTACCCATACCACATGAGGGTGGGGAAGAGAGAGAAAAACCCTAACTCTTAAAATCCTTAATAGAATATGTGATGAAAAGGGCTGAATAAGATGAGAGAGTCCTAAAGGTATCTTATTTCGAATCATACCCTAAGACTTTGGCCAGACAGTCACACGGATCTTGGAGTCCTCGTATTCCGACTAGCGGTGCAGAGGCAAATATTGCCAGCCCCCGGTCATGATCCTTTTCTAGACACCTCGGTCTTTCGGATAATCCTCTAATAAATCCCTTGGGTTCTATATAGTTTGTAAAATTTAATAATTATTAATGGTTAAGTGATGAACCTTGGCTCTGATACCAAATGTAATGACCCCGCCTTCAAGTAACCCCCAATTAAGGCAGACCAGAAGGTCAGAGCCATTATTCCAATTTCAAGATCAAGGTTCTCAATTAATCAATAAAAATTATTAAATTCTATCGGACTATTTTGAAAAGCTGTAATAAATAAAATTTTGCATACCTTTGAAAAAAATTGGATTTCTACACTTTTATCCACATATGAATTCTACTCTAACTAATCCTCCTTGAACTTTAATTCATGTATTTCACAATATGACATTTTACTATTTGTCCTTTTTGGTTTTATACCTAAAACACCGACAAACAAAACGTCGGTCAACACAAAGCTGGTATGTGGGGGAAAACAATTATCATGCAATTATTCATAACAATGTATTGCAACCAATTAGCATTTAATAAACAATTTTACGTTTTAAATATAACTACATGATCCATGCATACCCTATCCCCTACGATGTCCCTGCATTGGACCTGGATACTACTTTCCTTATAGTAGATCCCCATTAAACCCCTCATGGTCCCACCCATAGGTGAACTAGTTTCTAGGGTTGAGTCACATGGAACTACCCTTAGATAGCCCACTCCTTAACTCATGGCATGCTAAAGAGTCTCATGGCACTACATGTGGGTAGCCCAATTTCGAACTCACGATAACCTAGACTTTACTCTAGGTTACCCCTTTTAGCCTTTACAAGCCACTGAGGTGGATTCAGATCTAAGCCAGTTATATATATATATATATATATATATATATATATATATATATATATATATATATATATATTAATAGTGATAATCATAGTCACTTTATAGTTGCAGGAAATAAAAGTCATCCAAGCAGTTTATTTCAAACAACCGATTAAATCTCTAAGAATCATCATGAAACTAATGTGGTTATTCATAAACGTAACCACATACCTTTGATTGCAGATTTCAAGACAGAATCAAATATGCAGGGAAATCCAATCAAGAAAGCAAAGATAAATAGAAATCCTGAAATAAAAGTACAAGTTTCCTTTTATCAAAACTTATCCAATTTCATCTTATTCCTTAGGATTTCTATTCCAATTTTAGGGTTTCCTTTGAAATTAGGGTTTTGTCTCCACTTTTAACATTATGAACCCTAATTCATCAAATCTACTTAAAACCTTCAAATCATTTCTTTTTAATATTCCTAACAGTCTTAGGATCATCATATAGTAATTCACTTCCGTAATCCAAAATAATTATGGTTTTCCTCTTCTTTTACCCTAAATTAGGGTTTCTACATGTATCATCTTTATTTATAGAGTAAAACCCTAAATTAACCAACTTTGCATTCAAAATGGATAAAAACTCTATCTTAGCAATTAACAGGTTAATACCTTTCAAATTAACCTATTAATCTACAAAGTTTCACCCTTTATATTCAATTAGGGTTTCTAATTATCCTTTTAATACATATTTCTACCAAGTGAAGGAACTTTTGTAAAACGAGATAGAACTAGATTCTCAAAATATTTTTATCATGTTCCTCATATTTTTCTATGAAACTTTCATATATAAATTTTCCTCATTGGAGATTCCTAGCGATCTCTATTAATTTTGCAAAGAAAAGCAATTTTCGATAATTTTGATCAGAGAAAGATAATTACCAAAATTTTGTCGCCGTTCGATCAGTGCACCCCTGGTCTGCTGGTCAGATCGGATGTTTCACGTTGATTGGCTCCACCACCTTGGTCATGCGCGTTGCCCTTAATGCCGATCTGTTGGATCATGCTCAGGTCCACGATGGACCTTGATCAAACGTTCCGCATCAACCCACTCCACTTACTTGAGTAAGTCAGGCGCGCGGCTCAAGGAGCGTTGGATCTCAAGTGGGTTCACTATGGTCCTTGATCCCACAACTGCTTCTCGTCATCCTCGTCCCTTCTCTTGTCTTGACAACGTTGCGGCACCGCGGTTGTCCTTCGCCGGAGCAAAAGCAATAGAGCGAGATAGAGGGTACTGGGGCTCGGGGAGTAGCAGCTTGGGATCGTGAAGTTGTGAGGGAGCGGGTGAGGGTCTATTTATAGGATATGGAGGGTCCTCTTTAGGGTTTATGATCCCGTCACCAATCCTATCTTCAGCCCAATTGGGCGTTTTGTGTAGATGCGATGAAAGTCTGCAATATTGGGTCGAAAAGCTTCGTCTCTAACTCCTGAAGCCACTGGAACAATTTCCAAGTGTGCACTTGCTCTGAATTGAGAGGAAATCGAAGGGGAAAGTTCCCCTGTAACTGTGCTATAGTCTGTGTCCCATTGGGACATTGACGATGAGTGGCGTCTGCTGGATTAAGATCCAACGACCCACATCCATTGCTTTCAAACAAAGAAAAAGGATTTTCCCAATTTTCCAAAATAAAATCCTATTTTGAGGATAACTTAAAAAAGAAATAACTCCCAAATTAGAACTCCTTTTTAATTCAAATTTTTAGGGATCCTCTTTTATGCTTTCATCTTTCATCCTGCAAAAATTGGGATTATTATCTTAACAAAACAATTCCTTTTCTTTAGTTGCAAGTTAACCTATAATTATTCAAATTTTCCACATCTTTTCTATTTCCCTTTGCCATTATATTATTATCCTGAGTTCCTTGAACCCCAAGGAACCTTAATAATTCGAAATCTATTTTGGAAAATATTCCCTAGCCTCTTATTCTTCATTTATCTATTTTCTTATTTATTCCTTTATCCAATTCAATTCCTTTTTCATTTCTTTTTCTTTTTCTTTCAATTGGGCTCAATAGCCAATAAGGCCCATTAAGAAAACACACAAGGCTATCATACACAAAATTTATTCTAATCAAACCATCAAATCAACCATTTATTTCATTTATCTTTTAAAAGAGATTTACAAATCTCATTACATGCTTTAGAAAATGGGGTTATAACACTCTGACTCTAAAGAAGTTTTTGTGGTAGATGCAACAGTGAGATATCGTTGTCATAATCTCTTCCTACTTGTAGAGTTTTTATATTGTTAATGATCTCTTTAATAGTTTCAACATCATGCTTCATGAAATAACTTTTTGGTGCATCACTGCTAGATGTTTTGTGTGTGGAATTGAGGCCTTCATAAAAGGTGGTTATGGGGAAACCTTCATCATAGCAGTGATGTTGACAATCTCACATATATTCTTGATATCTTGCTCGTGCTTCATACAAGTTCTTAGTGGGCTTCTGCTTAAAATTGGCGATCTTGTGGTCGCATTTGAGAGTCTTCTCGATAGGAAATAACTTGTCAACAAAAACTTCATAAAATTTCTTCCAGGTGGTTACTCCTTTCTAAGATAGGTATCAATCTAGGGCCTTATCTCTTAGAGAGAAACGAAAACCTTTCATGTAGATGACATCTAGAGGGACAATGTTCATCTTAAGCATGTCACAAAGATTTTTAAAGGAATCAATGTGATGGTATAGATTCTCTTCAACATAATTTCCTCTAAAAGTTTGATGTTGAAATGATGTTGAGGAAGGCAGGTTTCAAATCAAAATTGCTATATATAAAGATCTCACATTTTAGAAACCACCAATCAAGGAAGGACAAAAATATGAAAGGTATTATCTAAACTTTTCCTAAGGATCTAGATTTAGAAAAAAATAAATAACAATAAATAGTTCCCATTAATACAAATATATTATTTACAAGATGATCCTCTAGAATTTACATAAATTTTCATCATAAAAGTTGTACACAAGAGGACTATATGAGAAGAAGTATCTCTTTAATCATCCTTATATGTTAATTTTAATGTCTTCAAGTAATTTCATCTGTCCATCATATCCTGATATCATCTTATCTAGCATGCACCTAAAACACAGTAAAAAAAAAAGCATGGACCAGCATGTTCGAATATACTACATACCTAGGGTGCAGGAAAAAGAGTGCACATTATCTTTATTTTTGTGATACACAAAGTGGAATTGTAATTTAATGTAAATAAACACCCAATATCTTAGTTGTTCGATCTTTCAAAAACACTCGACAAACACTAACAAACTAATGTAGATAGTCAATATCATAACAACTTACTTCAAAGGTGTACCATGCAGATTATGTAATCATACTTCAACCATATTATCCAATCAAGCAAACTAACCAAGCAATCAACTTAAATATTCATGTATGTAAATCCTAAAGTGTCACCATCACTTTAAATAGATTAAACACTACATGGTTCTGAATCAAGGGTTAAGTGTTTAGATAAGGGATAATGGTATAAACCCTACTTCCATCATTTGTTAACCATTAGATGAAACTCTAATAATAGATCTAACATATCCATTTCATGATGGTCACTGAGATTCGATTGGTTTCATTAAATAACAAAGCAAGTTAGGAACTTTAACCCTATTTCATCATATGCATTGTTATCCACTTCATAAACTCTAATTATAATCATTATGGTTGTAATCATTTTAAATCAACATTATACCCCATGTTATTGATTTACATCTCAAAGAATCATTTCAAAATAATGAACATCTTATTAATAAAAAATTGGGCTTTTATACCTCAATTTATTTATTAATGATTATCCTCCTATATAAACCTTAATTATCTTGGCATCATAATCATTATCATATTGGTTATCATTATACTCTATAAGATCTAATAATAGCACAAAGGAAAGGTTGTTAAAGTTTTCAACATTTTAATACCCAAATATAGGGTTTTCATGCAATAATCTACTTCTTAATCATGTAACCCATGTACTTTTTTCATAGGAAGCATAGTTTGGGGTCATACATATTTTATTTGTGTTCATCTCATTATTCTAATCAAATTGATATACAATGTAGCTGTTTTTAGGCAGTCCTATCAATTTCTATGTAATAATCATGAAAAGCACTTATACTCTAATCATAATGCCACATGTAGCTCCCTATTGGCCCGCCTGCTTCAATGTTAGTTAAGTGAGGGGGAGGAATGATAAACTCCCCAATTCTTCCTTTAGCTGGACACATTAGCTTTGGTTCACCATATTGAGTTAATTAGCTCTGAACCGGCCAATTCTCAGCTTCGTCACATCGTGTGCCATTGCACATCGCTGGATTGGGAGACTGGGTTTTGCGCCCAACCTGTAGTGGTCGAGACATCACTACTAGGGCCCTTTATTTCACCTATTCTAGGATAAAGAACTCGTCCCCACTTCTAAAGTACACCCCACCCCACTGGCCTACACTGGGTGTAACGACAGTCGCCAAACCGATAGACAAATCGTTACTGATTAAGCGGAATTTAAAACATTACCAACGGATTAACAAAAACCAATAAAAATTAAAACCATTTTGCAAAGAGATCCATTTCTAGGAAAACTCTTTAAGGCAGAACCAAAACATTATATACATCATTGTTCACATTGTACATACACTTTACCATCTCTTCTCGAGGATAACATATAATAGTTGCTTTATGAAACCATATAATGAAGCAACATAAAACCTCGAGGCTTACAAGCCAAAACCTCAGATCGTTCATGAAACCATAACGAACCAACTCCAAGGACCTGAGAGTAAAGAGACGACACATAGGACTTCTATCTACAAGACATGACAGACAGTACACTCAACCTGAGCTGTCACTGATGTCCCTGCCACTGTTGTTCTTTTTCTGTAGAAAGGTCTTCACCTCTTCGTGCACGTCCACCTAAAAATTTGGATCCCATGGGGGTGAGACAATTGAAAATTGCCCCAACGAGAGATATAACTCTCCGTCAACAATGTTATTATCACAGTTAAATAGTATTAAACTGAGCAGAGGATAAGCAGTTTAGAACATTCTCATCTTTTAAAGCATTGCCACTATCTATGATAGAGCAGTAAATCATCTATTCACTTTATAAGGAATATGAAGAAACACATATATCATTTACTCATCATACTATCTCAAGCTTATCATGTGATGCTCATTATCATGGTATGTCATCCATGAATCATTCTCACTTCTATCTGTTGGCCTCAGCCAATCTACTAACTAGATATTGAATTGTACCAATTATGTGAGTATACATCATCATATCTTGTCCAAGCATTTGACTATGCCAAACATATGCAACCATTCCAGGCATTGGACTATGCCAATCCTTTGCAAACAGGCAGGTGTTGGATATTACCAACCCTGTGAACATCCTGGTATTGGACTCTAACAATCCAGTGATTAACAACCAGGTATTTGGGTTATTACCAATCCTGTGAACAGCCTGGTATTGGACTCTACCAATCCAGTGATTAACAACCAGGTATTGGGGTTATTACCAATCCCATGAACAGCCTGGTATTACACTCTACCAATCCAGTGATTACACAGCCAGGTATTGGGGTTATTACCAATCCTGTGAATAGCCTGGTATTGGACTCTACCAATCCAGTGATTACACAGCCAAACATTGGGGTTATTACCAATCCTGTGATTATAGGCTTCATGCCTCTGCCAGGAATTAGGTTATTACCAATCCTGTGATTATATGCTTCATGCCTCTGCCAGGTATTGGGTTATTACCAATCCTGTGATTATAGGCTTCATGCCTCTACCAGGTATTGTGTTATTACCAATACTGTGATTATAGGCTTCATGCCTCTGCCAGGTATTGGGTTATTACCAATCCTGTGATTATAGGCTTCATGCCTCTACCAGGTATTGGGTTATTACCAATCCTGTGATTATAGGCTTCATGCCTCTGCCAGGTATTGGGTTGTTACCAATCATGTGATTATAGGCTTCATGCCTCTGCTAGGTATTAGGTTATTACCAATCCTATGATTATAGGCTTCATGCCTCTGCCAGGTATTGGGTTATTACCAATCCTGTGATTATAGGCTTCATGCTTCTGCCTTGTATTTGGTTATTACCAATCTTGTGATTATAGGCTTCATGCCTCTTCCAGGTATTGGGTTATTACCAATCCTGTGATTATAGGCTTCATGCCTCTGCCAGGTATTGGGTTATTACCAATCCTGATTACACAGCCAGGCAGTGGACTCTAACCACTCCTGATTATACATTCGTTATGGGATATCAATCCCTTAAATTCATCATTGGTTATCACATCCTTTTACTAGGCATTATACCCTAGGGCAAGCCATCATATCAATTCACATTCTTTAAGTACTACAAGTGTTCCTCTTATCTCCTTTAAGCATATCCAAAACACTATAGCCCTTATTTGGCTATAAGCATAAAGCATGTATAATCAAGATTTCATTATTATTATAACCATTTATTATTGTTATGAAGTGATTGGTTTCCATTTCTCTTAGTTTATTTTACACATTACCGTTCCTTACATGAGACTTTTATAAACATCTCGTTACCTCTCATCAGACAACAATTATTCACATGGCTCACCAGGCCGATTAAACATCTTGTCACCTCTCACTAGGCAACAACTATCCACATGGATCACAAGGCCATTAAACATCTTGTCACCTCTCACTAGGCAACAATTATTAGGGTTAGGGTTTCCCTTTATAGCCGAATAGGGTTTCAAGTTAATATTATTAATCCAAACCCTAATTCATTGCTCCACACATCTAGGAGCATACATTAACATCATAAGTATTCAATCATACTTATTTATTCTCATTATTTATCATTAAATGAATCATCAACACAAGGTATGAGTTCCTTTCTCATCCTTATCAGGGTATGATTACATCATACGTTATTAACTTGGCTTAACCCTTTCTCAAGGTATGATAGCCTACACTTATCAAAGTGCATTAATCACATTCCATCTCAATGTAACAATTTACATGACACACTTCATGTGTTACTCATCCAAGTATATTGGATTTAAGGTGCATCAAGGTACGTCAACCTTGAAGTGCTGGATGTGATATCTATCATGTCTTGATGTATCACTTCCCTCATTACTTTTAGCATACTTAAGTTCATCAACTTATCTTGTATTAGGGTATGTCCCATCCTACTACTTTATGCACTAGCTTATCACATTTATCATGTAATGTATTGGTCATAAGTTACACAATTTAATTATTCAACCATCACTAATGATATGAACTCATCTCGGGTTAAGGCATTATTGATATAGGATTAACCATTACCAACCACTCTAGGTGTTTCACCTATCAAGGTATTATCCAAACAATTACTTGGTGTTACACTCATCACTCCTAAGAGTGTCTTGCCCTTACCTTTACAAGGTGTATAGGGTTAAATCATGTGCATATGTTCACCATATCAGGTTGTAGGTGAATAGACACTCACCATATCGGGCTAGGATTTTCACTTGTCTCCATATCAGGCATGAGGTACCTTCTTGACCTCATATCGGGCAAAAGATATATGTATGTGTCACCCATGATACTTATGAGGTATCAACCCATCACCATATCGGGCTAGAAGTTCATTCAATCACCCTATCGGGCTAGTTACCATCTAGGGTTAGCCATGATGGGTTAGGGTTACCATATTGTTTAGGGTTGTGTATCGTGCAACCCTGTCGTGCAACCATGTCATACAAGGTCATGTAGGCCTCATGATACTAAGTATCAATGATGTATCATATGATCATATCATGCAATAACACTTGTTACTCTTCACTTATATCGGGTTACCCAATTTAGGGTTTCTTGTCAACTTACAAGTATACAATTGACCTTGTATCGTGCATGGAATCTACAATAGACTTCCTATCATGCTAGAGGTGTATACTACACCCCCATATCGTTCAATAAGGTTTACAAACCTATTCATATCATTTTAGTGAAATAGGTGCATCATCATATCGGATTAGAGGTGCTTGCTTATGTACATGCACCCAATATCACTTTTATAAGGTGATATCACAATCTTCAAGCTCTAGACCTTTATTATAACTATTATAGTTCATGTCAACAGGTCTAAGAAACTACTAGAACTCATAATCTCATCAACTATTTCAGGAAATTTTGGAATTAAAAGTATTTCACTAATTATAGCAATTTAGGTGAAGAATAATAACATGGTTGAGTTCAAGTTATATAACCTGCCTTAAGAATGACTTCAAAGCTCCAAGCTCCAAAGATCCACGTTCCTAAGATTGAATATGGACTTCACAACTCTATATGCAAAGAATCACCATGGATAAGCAACTGGTGAAGAAGAAAAGAAAAGAAGATCAAAACCCTAAATTCATGCTTCAAACCAATGTTGAAGATGATCTTATCCTCACCTTAGGGTTAAGTTTTGAGTTCCTTATCTCCTTGGCCGACACCACACAACTCTTGGGCGATATGGACTTCCTCTTGGCCGACACAACTTTTCTTGTGGCCGATACCCCCTCACTTGTGGCCAAAATCACTTCAATTGGCCGATATCAACTTGCAATGGACAATATCAACATGGTATGGCCGATACACTTACTATGGCCGATACCCAAGGCCTATGAACGATACATTTGTGCTCTTGCACGATATGCCAACCCACTTGCACGATATGGCACTCACTTACACGATATGGCACTCACTTGCACAATATGACACTCAACTCTTCACCCTATTGGCCGATATCACCTCATATGGCCACTTTCACCTACTTGGCCGATATGCTTTTGCTATGGGCAATATCCAAGGGCCTATGCACGATATCCTTTCTTTCCTGCACGATACAAGATCCCCATGCACGATACCACAAGGTAGGAGGGTGGTAAGGGTCGAACAATTTCACTTAAGGGTGAAACTAGGGGTATATATACTTGTTGCTCATGAAGAAAGGCAAAAATGAGGTGTCAACATTTTGAGCTAGTAGGTGCCACGTGTCATGCATGGGTGACACATGTCCATGCATGCACCATCATTTATCGTGTCTTGAAAAATAGTTGAGGATCATCTAGAGATGCAATTTCGTCCATTACTTATCCATTTGGATAAGTTATCTAGGTTTAATCACTATTTCATGTCAAGCCGATACACTTTTTCTAAGGAAATTTGTTGGCCGACACACCTCACCTCCTTGAGGTGCTTTGCACGATTTGGACTTTTCCAAGAGTTCACAAAATGATATGGGACACCTCCTTGGGCTCCATGGCCGATAGGCACTCATATATAAGCTTTTCAACTTGATACAACTCAAGTTAAGCTTCCAAATTCAACCCTTTTCTTGGTCATTTCTTCACCAAGATTACCATCATTCATAATGGAATAAAACTTGGTGTCTAATTCATTCTCTCTCCTCTAAATGATACATAGAGGAAGTTTTAACACTCTAGAGGTGTTAATTTGCATATCAACCCCATATTTTGGGTAAATTACAATTTGTACCAAAATTGGTGCACAAGGTACCAGCATTGTTCAAACAAGTTCAAACTTGGAATTTAGACTTTCCACAAGCCACCACCTTGCATCATTCTCTCAATAATGATGCTACAACACATGATGCATGTTCAACATGTGAAATTTTGCATTATAGCCCCTCAATTCGGGTAAATTGCACTTTGGTCCAAAACAAAGGAAAATTGCTCAAACAGTATTCAATCGGGACCAAAATTGAAACATAAATGTGTCACGTGATAACAAAGCACCTTAGAGGATTATATTAAAGTTCTAAGCAACTTTATTAGCCAAAACAAATAGGGTTACCTCATAACCCAGGTCAGGGTTGTTACAAGTTATAAACCCCTAACAAGGATTTCGTCCCCGAAATCCTAGGTAAAGGGAAACATATATTATTCATTCATCATATAATCAAGTCTCCATATAACATCTTAATGTTATGGAGATGCCATAGAACTTCGATCAATGCAAAGTTCTTCCACACAGAGTTATCATTAAATCTGTCACACAAGGCACATATTCCACTTTCTTTTTCATTATCGACTGTGTAGTTAATTCTGGGTCAGGTAACACTTTTCTCACTCAGATAGAGGTTGTTTGTTAATCTCATTCGACAAAATTTTATTGTAATATTTTACAATTATTCCTTCGAGTAAATCATTCTCATCAATGTTATGTTTATGCAGAGCATAAACCCCTAATATACGATGTCCATACTATTTCATGTAACTAGACGGATTTCACAGTTGGCCATCCTAGGCAACCAACATAAATCATCTGATTAGGAGTTTATGTTTTCACTTTCTCATACCACCTGACACTTTTTAGATACCAGGATTCCTTACTTAGATATCTATCACATGTGTCAAAAACTCATCACATCCTCATCTTTCTTTCATCTTGGGACATTACTTGTTACACATATCTTTATCTTGGAACCAAAGTCCAAGACAAACTGATAATTTTCTAAGTATCCATCCATTGAACATTTTTAACTTATGCACATCAAGCGTCATAAGACCCACTTTATTTCCATGTCCTTAAAAAGAAAGAACACTACGGAACATATTCCTTTTATCACCCCATCATCATCCAGGGTTGTTTATCAAAGAGAAGAGGTTAACATCTCTTTTGATTATTACATGAACTTTTAATTATTCATGAGTCATTTACTCGTGTTTCATCCTAGGTTCCTTGCCATCAGCATAGGAATTATAAGGATGATTACATGTCATTATTCCTTTCATTGTTATTGTCTAACATGTTCATGAACATTTTGTGATTTTATCACATTTCCCATGTCCACATCACGGGAAAAGATCTTTACTATTCACACATGGTTTATCTGACAGGGATCATCTCCCTTGTTCTCATTCTCTTATCATGAGGATTATACTTTTCATTTCCTCATACATACATATTGATCTGTGATCATCTCAGATTCCACTTTATTGCACTTAGGATGTGATATACATGTCCATACCATATTTCCAGTTTCATTATACTCACTAGATTGTCTCAGAATGACTACTTGATCAGAGTAATCAGAAAGATAACAATCTAAGAGTTCCATACTCACCTTATCTCCAATAATTATATACCTGGCCAGGGTATACAAGTACAAAGATTAAGTAGTATGCACTTTGTTTACTATCATATTCCTTACTTTTCGTATAATAACCAACACATGATTTAACATTCCTGAATTTTCTCCAGGCATCTCTTATATACCTCATCCTTTTTCACACAGATAAGAGCAATTATAGAGCATTTAAAAGAATATTGAACATAATATAAATTCTAGTTCTCATCATTTCTTCCCTATGTCCCCATAGGACAATCAATAGGGAAGTCCATAACAGCAATCCTTTTTAGGATTATCAGGTAACATCAAAAGAAGGCATATCAAAATGAAAAAACTCTATCTGATTGTTACCCCTCGCGGTCATCCACCGCTTTAGGTTGACTCAACCCATAGAGTCTAGCTGTTTCATGTTGCTACTTTTGGCTTTTTAGAACCACAAGGAAAAAGTCTCTAGAATTGTAATGACATTTCATTAATTCTCGAATTATTTCCCCTTCTTGGGCACTTCCATCACAGATATACTATCTGTATAAACTTATGGTAGAGTCTACTTTCTCGCCATATGTTAATCTTTCCCACATTTTCCACTGTTCCAACATGACTATGTCATTCAGGAACCCTTTCAAAGCCCAAAGTTCCTGTATTGAGGACTGGTAACCTAGGTTGTAATGCTAGTATCCAGTCTACTATATGCATCATTGTTGTCCTAACCTGCCCAACAAGAGCATAACCATAGGATTCTCTATCCTGATCAAGTCATGATGGGAATTCTCAGGCACTCATTCTTCTATTGCCTGATCCCTTGCACCCTTTCCTGGTGCAACAACATTGCCCTCAACAATGTATTCCTCGTGTTCCCCAGTCATTTATAAACTTCACCCTGTCTTCTACACAAGAAGAAGTCACTATAGGGGTATACTGGAGGACACTAACACAGACTCAACACCTTGGTCCTATGTCTCTGTAGACTCAGCGAACCTTAAGCTCTGATACCAAAACTGTAACGACATTCGCCAAACCGATAGACAAATCGTTACTGATTAAGAGGAATTTAAAACATTACCAGCGGATTAACAAAAATCACTAAAAATTAAAACCATTTTGCAAAGAGATCCATTTCTAGGAAAACTCTTTAAGGCATAACCAAAACTTTATATACATCATTGTTCACATTGTACATACACTTTACCATCTCTTCTCGAGGATAACATATAATAGTTGCTTTATCAAACCATATAATGAAGCAACATAAAACCTCGAGGCTTACAAGCCAAAACCTCAGATCGTTCATGAAACCATAACGAACCAACTCCAAGGACCTAAGAGTACAGAGACGACACATAGGACTTCTATCTACAAGACATGACAGACAATACACTCAACCTGAGATGTCACTACTGTCCCTGCCACTGTTGTTCTTTTTCTGCAGAAAGGTCTTCACCTCTTCGTGCACGTCCACCTAAAAATTTGGATCCCACGGGGGTGAGACAATTGAAAATTTCCCCAGCGAGAGATATAACTCTCCGCCAACAATGTTATTATCACAGTTAAATAGTATTAAACTGAGAAGAGGATAAGCAGTTTAGAACATTCTCATCTTTTAAAGCATTGCCACTATCTATGATAGGGCAGTAAATCATCTATTCACTTTATAAGGAATATGAAGAAACACGTATATCATTTACTCATCATACTATCCCAAGCTTATAATGTGATGCTCATTATCATGGTATGTCATCCATGAATCATTCTCACTTCTATCTGTTGGCCTCAGCCAAACTAGATATTGAATTGTACCAGTTATGTGAGTATACATCATCATATCTTGTCCAAGCATTGGACTATGCCAAACATATGCAACCATTCCAGGCATTGGACTATGCCAATCCTTTGCAAACATCCAGGTGTTGGATATTACCAACCCTGTGAACAGCCTGGTATTGGACTCTACCAATCCATTGATTAACAACCAGATATTGGGGTTATTACCAATCCTGTGAACAGCCTGGTATTGGACTCTACCAATCCAGTGATTAACAACCAGGTATTGGGGTTATTACCAATCCTGTGAACAACCTGGTATTGGACTCTACCAATCCAGTGATTACACAGCCAGGTATTGGGGTTTTTACCAATCCTGTGAACATCCTGGTATTGGACTCTGCCAATCCAGTGATTACACAGCCAGGCATTGGGGTTATAACCAATCCTGTGACTATAGGCTTCATGCCTCTGCCAGGTATTGGGTTATTACCAATCTTGTGATTATAGGCTTCATGCCTCTACCAGGTATTGGGTTATTACCAATCCTGTGATTATAGGCTTCATGCTTCTGCCAGGTATTGGGTTATTACCAATCCTGTGATTATAGGCTTCATCCCTCTGCCAGGTATTGGGTTATTACCAATCCTGTGATTATAGGCTTCATCCCTCTGCCAGGTATTGAGTTATTACCAATCTTGTGATTATAGGCTTCATGCCTCTGTCAGGTATTGGGTTATTACCAATCCTGTGATTATAGGCTTCATGCCTCTGCCAGGTATTGAGTTATTACCAATCCTGTGATTATAGGCTTCATGCCTCTGCCAGGTATTGGGTTATTACCAATCCTGTGATTATAGGCTTCATGATTTTGCCAGGTATTGGGTTATTACCAATCCTGTGATTATAGGCTTCATGCCTCTGCCAGGTATTGGGTTATTACCAATCCTGATTACACAGCCAGGCAGTGGACTCTAGCCACTCCTGATTATACATTCGTTATGGGATATCAATCCCTGAAATTCATCATTGGTTATCACATCCTTTTAGTAGGCATTATACCCTAGGGCAAGCCATTATATCAATTCACATTCATTAAGTACTACAAGTGTTCCTCTTATCTCCTTTAAGCATATTCAAAACACTATAGCCCTTATTTGGCTATAAGCATAAAGCATGTATAATCAAGATTTCATTATTATTATAACCATTTATTATTGTTATGAAGTTATTGGTTTCCATTTCTCTTAGTTTATTTTGCATATTACCATTCCTTACATGAGACTTTTATAAACATCTCGTTACCTCTCATCAGACAACAATTATTCACATGGCTCACCAGGCCCATTAAACATCTTGTCACCTCTCACTAGGCAACAACTATCCACATGGCTCACAAGGCCATTAAACATCTTGTCACCTCTCACTAGGCAACAATTATTAGGGTTAGGGTTTCCCTTTATATCCGAATAGGATTTCAAGTTCATATTATTAATCCAAACCCTAATTCATTGATCCACACATCTAGGAGCATAAATTAACATCATAAGTATTCAATCATACTTATTTATTCTCATTATTTATCATTAAATGAATCATCAACACAAGGTATGAGTTCCTTTCTCATCCTTATCAGGGTATGATTACATCATACTTTATTAACTTGGCTTAACCCTTTCTCAAGGTATGATAGCCTACACTTATCAAAGTGCATTAATCACATTACATCTCAATGTAACAATTTACATGACACACTTCATGTGTTACTCATCCAAGTATATTGGATTTAAGGTGCATCAAGGTACATCAACCTTGAAGTGCTGGATGTGATATCTATCATGTCTTGATGTATCACTTCCCTCATTACTTTTAGCATACTTAAGTTCATCAACTTATCTTTTATTAGGGTATGTCCCATCCTAATACTTTATGCACTAGATTATAACATTTATCATGTAATGTATTGGTCATAAGTTACACAATTTAATTATTCAACCATCACTAATGATATGAACTCATCTCGGGTTAAGGAATTATTGATATAGGATTAACCATTACCAACCACTCTAGGTGTTTCACCTATCAAGGTATTATCCACACCATTACTTGGTGTTACACTCATCACTCCTAAGAGTGTCTTTCCCTTACCTTTACAAGGTGTATAGGGTTAAATCATGTTCATATGTTCACCATATCGGGTTGTAGGTGTATAGACACTCACCATATCGGGCTAGGATTTGCACTTGTCTCCATATCGGGCATGAGGTACCTTCTTGACCTCATATCAGGCAAAATATATATGTATGTGTCACCCATGATACTTATGAGGTATCAACCCATCACCATGTCGGGCTAGAAGTTCATTCAAACACCCTATCGGGCTAGTCACCATCTAGGGTTAGCCATGATGGGTTAGGGTTACCATATTGTTTAGGGTTGTGTATCGTGCAACCCTGTCATGCAACCATGTCATACAAGGTCATGTAGGCCTCATGATACTAAGTATCAATGATTTATCATATCATCATATCATGCAATAACACTTGTTACTCTTCACTTATATCGGGTTACCCAATTTAGGGTTTCTTGTCAACTTACAAGTATACAATTGACCTTGTATCGTGCATGGAATCTACAATAGACTTCCTATCATGCAAGAGGTGTATACTACACCCCCATATCTTTCAATAAGGTTTACAAACCTATTCATATCATTTTAGTGAAATAGGTGCATCATCATATCGAATTAGAGGTGCTTGCTTATGTACATGCACCTGATATCACTTTTATAAGGTGATATCACAATCTTCAAGCTCTATACCTTTATTCTAACTATTATAGTTCATGTCAACAGGTCTAAGAAACTACTAGAACTCATAATCTCATCAACTATTTCAGGAAATTTCGGAATTAAAAGTATTTCACTAATTATAGCAATTTAGGTGAAGAATAATAACATGGTTGAGTTCAAGTTATATAACCCACCTTAAGAACGAATTCAAAGCTCCAGGCTCCAAAGCTCCACGTTCCTAAGGTTGAATATGGAGTTCACAACTCCTATATATGCAAAGAATCACCATGGATAAGCAATTGGTGAAGAAGAAAAGAAAGGAAGATCAAAACCCTAAATTCATGCTTCAAACAAATGTTGAAGATGATCTTATCCTCACCTTAGGGTTAAGTTTTGAGTTCCTTATCTCCTTGGCCGACACCCCACCACTCTTGGGCGATATGGACTTCCTCTTGGCCGACACAACTTTGCTTGTGGCCGATACCCCCTCACTTGTGGCCAAAATCACTTCAATTGGCCGATATCAACTTGCAATGGACAATATCAACATGGTATGGCCGATACACTTACTATGGCCGATACCAAAGGCCTATGAACAATACCTTTGTGCTCTTGCACGATATGCCAACCCTGTTGCACGATATGGCACTCACTTGCACGATATGGCACTCACTTGCACGATATGGAACTCAACTCTTCACCCTATTGGCCGATATCACCTCATATGGCCAATTTCACCTACTTCGCCGATATGATTTTTCTATGGGCAATATCCAAGGGCCTATGCACGATACCCTTGCTTTCCTGCACGATACAAGAGCCCCATGCACGATACCACAAGGTAGGAGGGTGGTAAGGGTCGAAAAATTTCACTTAAGGGTGAAACTAGGGGTATATATACTTGTTGTTCATGAAGAAAGGCAAAAATAAGGTGTCAACATTTTGAGCTAGTAGGTGCCACGTGTCATGCATGGGTGACACGTGTACATGCATGCACCATCATTTATCTTGTCTTTCAAAACAGTTTAGGATCATCTAGAGATGCAATTTCGTCCATTACTTATCCATTTGGATAAGTTATCTAGGTTTAATCACTATTTCATGTCAAGCCGATACACTTTTTCTAAGGAAACTTGTTGGCCAACACACCTCACCTCCTTGAGGTGCTTTGCACGATATGGACTTTTCCAAGAGTTCACAAAACGATATGGGACACCTCCTTGGGCTCCATGGCCGATAGGCACTCATATATAAGCTTTTCAACTTGAGACAACTCAAGTTAAGCTTCCAAATTCAACCCTTTTCTTGGTCATTTCTTCACCAAGATTACCATCATTCATAATGGAATCAAACTTGGTGTATAATTCATTCTCTCTCCTATAAATGATAAATATAGTAAGTGGTAACACTCTATAGGTGGTAATTTTCATATCAACCCCATATTTTGGGTAAATTACAATTTGTACCAAAATTGGTGCACAAGGTACCAGCATTGTTCAAACAAGTTCAAACTTGGAATTTAGACTTTCCACAAGCCACCACCTTGCATAATTCTCTCAATAATGATGCTACAACACATGATGCATGTTCAACATGTGACATTTTGCATTATAGCCCCTCAATTTGGGTAAATTGCACTTTGGTCCAAAACAAAGGAAAATTGCTCAAACAACATTCAATCGGGACCAAAATTGAAACATAAATGTGTCACATGATAACAAAGCACCTTAGAGGATTATATTAAAGTTCTAAGCAACTTTATTAGCCAAAACAAATAGGGTTACCTCATAACCCAGGTCAGGGTTGTTACACTGGGCCTGTTGTTGAGCATCATAGCCATGTTAGATAGTGTGGTTCTCTGGTAGTAGGTTGATCGCCAGAATCCACCTCAGTTAACAATCCTATTTTCCAACATATTTTCTTCTCATATGAATCGTTCCTCTGATCTGGCCTCACCATGATGTGGTGAAGCTCTACCATCCTAGTGATTCTCTAGGGACCAAAAAATCTTTTAGGGTCCACCATTCTACTAGACTATAGGTGCAAGATGGATCTCTGAGGGCTAGAAGCAAAGACACATTATTTCAATAGACTATCGGGACTAGGTGATGTTCCTGGGATCACTATGACTGTCATGGGGTCCTTATATACTAGAAGAAATCATTGTATCTCGGCAGGGGAAAGAAAACCATCAAAGAGGGAAATAATGAGTAGTGGGAAACAATCCCTTTAGAGAGATCTGACTTTCCTTTGTGATACACATGCAAGGTGAAAGATAAATGCATAACCCTTTCCATTCCGATGGATGGTGTTATAAGCATATTAACTATGGCCCTCTACTTATCCTCATAAATCACATCTATTTATTCTTAATACATAGTACCAAAAAAGATTACTCCCTCCTTCCTATTATTGAATTGGCCCACCCCCTCGATGTGAGGAAACTTGGTTAACAACAAAAATTATTAAGGAAAGTGTGTTTGGAACCTATTGGATTATTTATCATCAACTTTTAGGAAGCTCCAAATTTTTATTCTTTTTTCCCTTTTCTTACTCAATGACCTTTCATTATATAAAAGAACTCTTGAAGATTTATTCTATAAAGCCTAATTTTTTGAGAACGAAATCCCTATCTTTCCATCAACATTGGATCTGGCCACATTGAGTATAAAAAGTAAACCAATTAAGGTCATTGTGATTTATTGAAAAAATCTTATATACAACACTTACTGGTTTGAGTATTTCATTAAAAAATTGTCAATGCATCATGAATTATCATTTTCTTCCCAATTTCTAGAATTCTCTTCCTTTTCTATACTATTTTCAAGTATACAAAGGATTCATTGAGAAAATGTTATTCAATCTTAAAACATTTTTTTTGCCAATAATTGCTAGATAATTACTCTTATGATTATGTAAGGCACCAAGTATCTTATTTTCTTTTGAAAACATGACAATTATTTCATTTATCATATAAAAAAGCCAATATTATTTATTCATGTATGAACTCCTTCTATTTATTTATCCTATCCCACAAACAATCATGCCACAAAGGTGATTAACATTATCATTCCACCAATAATATCATTGGGGAAAATTATTTATCAAAACATGCTTTATATTTAATAAATTCAATTTCAAAAAATTGAGGATATTTCATTCAACCCTCCTTAAAATGAATTTTGTCCCCAAAATTCACACCTAGTAAGCTTAAGGTAAATGATAACTTAATTAAAACCTTATGCTAGAAAGCCTATTTAGCATGTTTTATCGAAATGCAAATTCCTCTTATTATGACTAAGTTAGACACGAGAATTCATTTTAGTGTCTATCCACATTCCAATTCATTTTATGACATTATCACTCAGCCATTTCAGATTCACTGGAATATTTGGTGATTACCTTTCTCATCTAAGTTCCGATCTTCTTATTCACATATTTACACATAAGGGTGAGGTAACACCTCCAACCCAAGATCATGTCATTAAGTCCAACTTAAGGTACTTATTTTCATATGTCAATTTTAAGAATAACTTGTGTTTACCCAATCTCTTTCACTCACAATAAGATGAAATATGTGTTTTGTTACAGCTCAAAAACCAAGTTTATCCTATTCTAAGAGCAGAGATGGTGTATTCACACATTATCTCAAAATTTTACATTTTAGGTTGAATCGTTCTTAACGTGACTCTAAACCATACCTACTTTTAAATTCCACAATATTGATATATTTCATGAAGTGAAGTATCTTTCTCACTCTTAAGTTTGTACACAACTCCTTTAATTATTACATGACTTGTTGTATATTTTATATTTACACCTCATGCATTATGATCGTTAGCCACTTCCTTGAGGACTCCAGGGATAAATGTACTTTTGGAGTGACCTCATCCTAACGCATCTCAGGAGTTCCTTTTAGATTTTCTACATGGGTCTCATGAACTCATGAATGTTGACAATCTCCTGAGACATGGGCCTCCGGCAAACATAGTTGTTATCTCCCAACCAGATGGTCTTGTGCATTTAAGGAATAATTAATCCCAATCCCATTGGTCCCATGTACCTTTAATACACCCTATTTGAACTTAGGATTTACTTAGGGCTCTACCCTTCCCAAGGTTTTATCGAGAGCACATTATTTTCATATGTGATTCTTTAACCCAGATTTCCTCCACCTCTTATGATGCTCATTATTCACTTTATGTCCCCACATTGGACTCATTGCCACTTTCTCTTATGGGCATGGTTTCATACTGTCAGCCAATTCCATAAAGACTTTTCCACATGTCCATCAAATATGGCATACTTGAGTTCAAAGAATCATACTCAGTATATGTGATTTCATATTTTATATCCTTAATTCTTTTACACATTAGGTGACATTTAAGGTTACCTAAATCTTTAAATTGATTTATCATCTCACCCTTCTAGGGAAGGTCCCAACCTAGGGTGCCTTCTTGGCTCATAGGAGGAGGTTAGGCTCTCTAGACACGACCTGACCCCATGGGTTTAGTATTTTGCCTCCCCTATAGGTCCTTTTCCAACTCATGGGTTGACGCACCCCAGGTTGGGACACCAACCCTACATGTTTCATATTTCATATTTTCATACTACCTAAATATGCGTTTCTTATTATAAATTCTCAAACCTTGTTTGCTCAATATGTGGGACACCCTCTCATGGGATTTTATCCCCACAGTGGACTTGGGCCACTTTCCCCTCCAAGGGCTTGGTGGCATGTCATCCTTCCCATCCATGGGATTGATCTTTCTAGAACTTTCCCTCTAGGTGATTAATACTATGTTGCCTTTCCCCTCTAGGGGCTTGACCTTCAGAGATCTTCCCCTCTAGGGGCTTTATCATAGTCATCTCAATGACTTTCTTTCCACATTCAAACATCTAGAGATTGCATTGGGGGCTCTAGCAAGTTATATTCATATTTCTATGTAATCTAAATAAGCATTTCTTGTATCAAACTCGCCACCCTTATCCTCTTTTCTTAATGGTGCATCCTCTCTTTAGGGAATCCTCTTTATAGGGAATCCTTTCTAAGGTTTTGGTCCTTGTAATGGATATTTAATAACATAATCCTTCAATTTTGGGTTTTTCCTAAGGTGACCTTCTATTTTGGTCTTGATCCTTAGTCATCCCCATAATATCTTTATCCACTCCATGCTATTTAACTCACTATATATCAATATAGGGTTTGAGCACGTTACATCCATGAATGCATTTTTCATAGGTTGCTTATGTTTCTTGAAACTTTTCACATTAATTTCTTGTTCAACATGAACTAAGTTACCTAACCCAATTATAATTCCTTTTTCCTCTTACCCTAACCAAGGTTCATACGTGTAGGATTATCTTATTTCATCCACACTACTTCCCCATCCCAGAATTAGGGTTTGACTACACCCTACCTCTTAGTGTTTCTCTGCCCCTGGACCCTCTAGGGTTTTCCCTACCCTATCCCCATTCAGGGTAACCCTCATAAGGAAAAACCCTTAACTTTTTTCCTTTCTTTATAATTATTTTCAAACTATATCTACATTAATTGGTGGGGGGTGCCTTAATCCTACTTCTTATAAAAATTACTAATCTTAAATGAGGAGGTAAGTTCCTTTTAGGTTTTATTAACCAAGCAGATGAGAAATGGATGAATCAAGATGAGAAGAAACCTAAAGGTATTTTACATCGAGCAATATATTTTGACTATAGCCAGGAAGGATGCATGGGCTAGGGAGTCCTCATAAGCTGACTAGAGGTACGGAGGAAACGTTTGCCAACCCACACGTCGTGATCCCTTCTAGACACCATACTCTTTAAAAAATGACCTAATAATTCCTGTATATTTTTAGATATTCCTTGGAATTAAAATCTATTAATTATTATTTGACAACTTTAGGATTCTGATACCAGATGTAACGACCTCACCTTTCTACAATCCCAAATTAAGGAAGACCAAAATGATGATATTCATTACCTAATCTTTTCCGAAGGATCCAAATTTAGTAAATAATAATTAACAATACATAATTTCCATTAATTCAAATATAATGTTAACAAGATGTTCCTCTAGAACTTACATAATTTTCCATTGTTAGAGTTGTACATCAGAGGACTATATGAGAAGAAGTATCTATTTAGTCCTCCTTTCAAGTTAAGTCTAATGTCTTCAAGTAATTTCTTTTGTTTGTCATAATCATGATATCATCTTATCTACTATGTACCTAAAACACTATGAAGCAAAAAGCACACATCAACATATCCAAATGTACTGTGTACATAGGGTGCATGCAAAAGAGTGAAAAAAAAATAACAACATATATTCCATCAAATACTTGCAAATAAGAACTGGAATTTTGTTCACATAATCTTTGTTTATGTGATACTCATAGTGAGATTATAATTTAACAAAATGTAAATAAACAACCAATAGTGTGGTTGTTCAATCTTCAACAAACATTGGCAAACTAATGCAGGTACTCATAAGTTCAATCACGTACCTCAATGGTGAGCCAAGAATATTATGTAATCGACTTCAAGCATTTTATCCAATGAAATAAGCAAACCAAGCAATAAACTTTTATCTGCATGTATGTAAATCCTGAAGTGTCACCATCACATTAAGTAAATTAAACCCTACTTGGGTCCTAATCTGGGTTTTAGTTTTTGGATAAGCAATAAGGGTATAAACCTTATTTCCATCACATGTTAACCATTAGGTAAAACCCTAATTAATATATCCAACATATCCTTTTCATGATGGTTACTTAGATTCAATTAGTTTCATCAAAAACATACCATGTTAGGACCTTTAACCCTAATTCATCATATGCATGATTATCCAATTCAAAAACTCTAGTTATCATAATTATGGCCATAATAATGTCAAATTACCATTATGTTACATCTTATAAATTTACATCTCAAAATATCATATTTAACATGATTAACATCTTATTCATCAAAAACTAGGGTTTTTATACCCTAATTCACTTATTTATGATTATCCTCTTCTAGAAAACTTAATTAACTTATAATCACTACCATTATCATCTTGAATACCATTATACCCTACAAGATCATATATTAGCATAAGGAAGGGATTTTAATGTTTTCAACATTTTAATACCCAAATCTAGGGTTTATGTGCATATACCTACTTATTAATCATACAAACCATGTACTTTTTTGAATAGGAAGAATATTTAGGTCTCAATCATATTTTATTTGTGTTCATCTCATTTTTTTGATCAAAATTGATACATAATATTGCTATTGTCAAACGATCATATTAATTTCTATGAATTAATAAAGAGAAGCACTTATAACTTAATCATAATTCCACGTGGAGGCTCTCTATTGGCCCACCTGCTTCCAGGATGGTTAAGTGAGGGGCCATAATGGTTCACTCTATGGTTCTTCCTTGAATCGAACACATTAGCTTTGGTTCACCAGGTTGAATTATTCCGTGATGAACCAACTAATTCCCAATTTTCTCATGTCGTGCAAGTTCAACCAGCCTTAGAACTAGATGTAGTCACCTTTCTGAGCTAACACCATAGGAAATGTCACACCTCCAAATTGGGAGATCATGATTCTGTGAATAATCTTTGGTGACTGAAATGATGCTACCATGACCCTCTTCCTCACCGACTCTAGGACAAAGAACTTCTCCTGACCTCCTTCCTTCTACAGAAGTACACCCACCCCGTCGGCCTTCACTGGACCTACTGCTGAGCACCACAACCATGATCGACAATTGTGGTTCTTTGGGGGTAGGTTGTTTGCCAAGATCCACCTCAGACAATTGTCACCTTCTCTGGCCTATCGCCTCCACCTATGACACCTATCAATCTTGCCTTTCCATGATGGCCTACCTCTGAGGCCCGGTCTAGTCAATCTTAATCTTTGGTCATCGTGAGTCAATGACTGAAGGAAAGTCTGGTGGAATTTCTCTTGGTGCCACACCTTATAGTGGAGACTTGATATCTTGCAGAAGAGGCAGTTGGGGACAATTGTAGGTGTTGGTGAAGCTCCACCATCCCATTGTTTTCTAGGGACCAATGAATCTCCCGGGGTCCTTCATCCTTTTGGACTATAGGTGCAAAATGGATCTCTGAGGGCACAAAGAATAAACACATGCTTCTATGGACCAATGAGATTGGGTGAAGTGCTTGGGATCATTGTGACCATATTGGGGTATTTATATACTATATGAAATCATAGTACCTGTGGAGGGTAAGGAAACCATAGAAGGAGGAAATAGTGAGGAGTGGCAAACCATCCCTTTAGAGAAATTTGACTTTCCTTTGTCATACACATGCACGGTGAAAGATAAACACACACCTCCATTCATTTAGATGGACGGTGACATAATATCATTACTACCAACCCTCTATATGTCCTCACAAATCACACCTATTTGTTCTTAATACATAGTACCAACAAATATTACTGCCTCTTTCCTATTGTGGAATTAGCCCAGCCCCTCGATCTAAGGAAACTTGGTTAGAAACAAAAACTATTAAGGAAGGTGTAATGGGACCAATTCAATTATTGATCATCCAGTTTTTGGAAGCTCCAAATTATTATTCCGTTTTCTGTCCCCTTACTAAGTTACATTTCTTTATCTAAAAAAAATCTTAAAGATTTATTCTATAAATCCCAATTTTTTTAGAAGGAAACCCCCATATTTCCATCAACTTTGGATGTTGCAACATTGGATATAAAAGGGAAACCCAATAAGGTCTTTGAAAATTATCGAAAAACTCTCATATAAAACTTTTACTCTTTTAAGTATTTCATTAAACAATTATCAATACCTCATGAAGTATCGTTTACTTCTCAATTTTTAGAATTCTCTAGCTTTTCTATATTATTTTTAGGTATCCAAAGGCTTCATTTACATAATGATATTCGATATTCAAAGATTGTGTAGCCAATGATGGTTATATAATTATTGTTTTAATTATCGAAAGCATCAAATATCATATTCTCTTTTGGAAACATGAGAATTTGTTCATTTATCATACCAAAAATCTATTATAATGCATTAATGTATGAATTTTGTGATATTTTAATTTTATTGTAATTGATTTACATAAAATAATGCTTACATTTATAAGTTATTCCTAAATAATATTATTTGTAGAATAGTAATGTTAATCATTTTGTGGCATGGGTTCTTGGGGAACAAGTTAAATAAATAGAAGGAATTCATACATTCATAAATAATAATGGCTTTTTGATATGATAAATGAAATATTTGTCAAGTTTCCAAAGGAAAATAAAATACATGGCACCTTGGATAATTAAGGGAATAATTATCTAGCCATGACTAGTAACACATTGTTTGTGGCATCAAATTAAATTATATAGATATAAATTTTGTATACTTGAAAACAATAATGGAATGTAAGGAAATTCTAGAAATTGGGAGAAAGAGGATACTCCATGAAATAATGGTATTATTTTAAATATTATTTAAAAAGATCAAATTTTGGTTATCCCAACCACTAAATATAAGTTGGAAAAGGAAAAAGTGAGTTTTCATGTAATATAAAATATCAAAGGGAGTTTTAGAAGAATAATCTAGAATTCAAGTCCTGAAGTGTTTGTTACTAGCTAAAGAATCATTTTAACCAATGGGCACCAATTAGTTATATGCTTACCTTAATGAGTTATTGTTGCCAAATCCATGAATTATTAAGAATAAAAGCCAAGAATTTTAAATAAGGGAAAATAAGGAGAATATGTTTAATCATTTCCTAAACAAAGTGTCTTGCCTTTCTACATCTTCCTTGTACAAAAAGGGTGAAAGGGAAAAAATAAAGGTAACATGAAGAGAGGTTATGAAAAGTATTAGTTCTAAATTTAATTAATGATTTTCCTTTTTTCAGTCATGGTATACGAGTATCCCTCTCACCCATGGAAATTCATACTTTCCATGTATCCATCCCAGTGCACTATGATAAAAGAGGAAACACACCTCAAGCTTAAAGCCCTCCATGTTTTTCCCTCTTCATATTCCTCCTCCTAACCTTAGGAACATTACTTGAAGCTTATATAAGGAGGGTCATGGAGGTGTTTCCCTACACCAAAACTAGTAACCTAGATCAACCTCTCCTCATGAAAGTAATCGATTTCTTTGGTGGCAAGAAGGATACTTGGAGGTTCATCCTCCACAATAGGATGTCCATGAGGATTGTTAGAGAAGGATGTGGCTGCTCTTCCTTGACCACACATCATGAACTTGTACACGGTGACACCCAAGGATGGAAATATCCCTGTGGAAGTGTTCAGGGTTGGCCTGAGCTGACATGGCTGAAGGCACCCACATGACGGTGCCACAACAACTCTTTTCCCATGGATATAGGGTGATAGGTATCTAGCATCTTGGGAAAACCTCAGCAAGACCTATCATAGTGGCAAAGGTTAAAGAAAACTAACCCCAGTGGGGCTTTGACCGTCAAACTTAATAGGTGAAAGGAGGTATGTGGAGTCAGTGTATGGTCGTGTGGGTAGAATGGTGATGAAGAGGAAGTCGACACCTCAACAATAGGAGGTTGGGCATGAAGGCATTACAGTCTGCAACCATGAAGATGATGCCCTCATGTTCGTGTTTAGGAGGCGGAATATGAGCACCTTGCACAAGGGAGGATCGAGGGAGCCAACCATGGCCAATAGAGTCAGGATCTAGTTCGTGCACCCTCAGCCCAGGAAGTGACATCACTAGACAAATACATGCTTACCTTAGGTCGGGACTGGAGTGGTGTGTGAGAAGAAGACTAGTCGGGTCTGGGTTTTCAAATAAATTGACCAAGCACAGGATCTGCAATCCAATAAAGAGGTAATTAATTTCCAATATGTCAGCTATTGATTGGTGCATTAATGCCAAACTTGCAAAATTTATAGAAAATTCTATGAGTGCCCAAATATAGTAAAATTATTTACCATTTTGATCAAAAAATGGGAGGAACCCAAATAAAATAGAATTGAGAATTAGTTATGCCTTATATTAGATAAGTTCCTTGAATAAATGATTAGTAAGTGATTAGCGTATTACAACTTTAGATTGGTGTATTAACTATTAAATACAATATTGCTCTCATATCATGTTTTAAATCGATAATGTTGAAGATAATAAGATCCAAGTTAATCATGACCAAATTTATGATACATAAGGTTTCTAATGAGAACAATCATGCATATGAAAAATTAGGGATTAAAGATCATGATTTGTTATGTTGGTAATGCACATAATCTGAAAAAAGTGTTCATGATGTTATAACAAGGTAAACTTGATAATGATTACTATTATTCACATGAATTAGGTTTATTGATTCATCAAATAAAAGAATAAGATAATTGGGGTATTGAAACATAACCCTAATGTTAACTTGATGCCAATGAAACCTAAAACATATATTATAACTATTAAAGGTTTTCATGTGGCTAATGTGAATGTGACAATTTAGGATTTATATACATGCAGATTAATGCTAATTGCTTGGTTTGTTTGCTTAATTGAATAATATTTTTGAAGTATGATTGCATAATCTACATGGATCACCATTGAGGTATGTGGTTATTCTTATAACTTCCTACAATAGTTTTTTGGTGTTTTTAGATGATTTATTGAGAATTAAACAACTAAACTATTGGATGTTTGTTTATTTTATTCAATTACAATGAAACTACAAGTATCTTAGAAACAAAAATTATGTGAAGAAAATGTTTGTTCCTTTTTTTGTTGAAGGAAAAAGCTCAATATCATTCAAAACAAGCCATACAAAATCTACAAGATAGTAATCTCACACAAAGTACCAAACATGACTCCTTTGAGAGACTAACATATCACACAAGCTCAGATTGGGAAGCAGTAGGTAAATTACATGCACGAACCCTCTATGTTGTGGCTATCCAAAGAAGCTATCTACGAGGGAAACCTTCAATATGCACAAGCCCTTGAGGAAATTGGAAAAACAAATAGCAGTACATCCAACAAAGATCACTATCTCATCCATGCTTTAGGCCACCACAAAATTAGAGAGCTCGACCCAAACCACAACAAGCAAAACAAACAAACTACTTCTTACGGCTAAAACCTCGAAAAAGAACAGAAAAGAACAACAGGTGAGGCCAGTCAACAAACTGCCCAAGCTCACACATGCATTTACTAGAACATCTTGGATGCAACACCCCAGAGAGCTGGGTGGGGGAAAAAAAGCTCTATTGGCGCATACTCAGAGGAGAAAGGGCCTACAAGGATTGAAGGTGAGGGGTAGTAAGTGCCGGGTAACCCCACCACCACTCCTAAAAACCCCTGTGAATAGGGGTGAGATCATCCTCACAAAGCACATAAGACGGTTTCTCTCCCTCTGCCGGTACACCACGGAGTCACCCAAAACCTCGTCGTCCGTCCGCAGGAGCACCCAAACTCCCCGACCTACAACAAACGCACAAATAGAAAACAAGAGGGGCTCAGCCAAACAGCCCACCGCCACCTGGAGCTCGCCACCACCGGTAGCCGTCCTCCTAGATCTGGGCCACCAGCCGAAGGTGAGACCACCACGAACACCTTCTCGTGAGCATATATCCCAAGCACCTTGGAAACGGGGAAAACAAAAATGCTATGGGAGGCAACTCACACCAAGAGAACAACCAGACACAGACGAGTGGGAGGGGGGTTGGGGAAGAGCCTAGGGGGAGAGGGTTCATCTAGATGAGTGCTAGCCACCTCCCCCCCAAGCAAGAGATGCCGCTGCTGGGGGAGGACTACCAGATTGCCGGAGCTCTCTTGATCCCTAGAAAATGTGTGTTCCTATTTGGAAGTATTTGATGGAATATATGTTGTTAGTTTATTTACACAGTTTTACATGCACCCCACTTACACAATATAACTTGACATATTGATCTCTACTTCTATTTCAAGGCATTTTAGGTACATGCTCGATATGATGATATCTAAATATGATGGACAAATGAAATTACTTGAAGACATTAAATTTAATTTGTAAGGAGGATTTGATAGATACTTCTTTTCATATAATTCTCATATGTACAATTCTAAAGATATGTAAGTTCTATAGGAACATCATGTATATAATATAATTTGAATTAATGGAAATTATTTGTAGTTGATTATTATTTATTTAAAATTTGGATCCATGGAAAAATTTTAGGTAGTGGCTATCATCTTTTTGGCCTTCCTTGATTGGGGATTGTTGGAAAATGAGGTCGTTAGAAATTTCTTATATTTATTTATCTTCTGCCACGAACACCCATGACACAAATATGATTAATATTATTATTTCACTAATAATACCATTGGGGAAAAGTATTTATCAAAACATGTTTTATATTTAATAAATTCAATTACACAAAAATTGAGGATATTACATCAACCCATCCTTAAAAAGAATTTCTTCCCCAAAAATCACAAAAAGTAAGCTTAAAGTGAATGATAAATCAACTAAATTCAAAATTAGGGCAAGCGACCCTATTTAGCATCTTCTATCAATATTCAAATTCCTAATATTATGAAAGAGTTAGACACCCGAATTTAATTCAGGGTATGTCCACATTCCTATTCATTTTATGATATTATCACTTAGCCATTTCATATTCACTTGAATTTCTTCTTTTCATTGGTGATTACCATTTTAACCTAAGTTCCAATCTTTTTGTTCATATATTTCAACATAAGAGTGTGGTAATACCTCCAACCCTAGATCATATCATTAAGTCCAACTTAAGGTACTTATTTTCATATAGAAATTTAAGCATAACATGTGTTTATCCAATATCTCTCACTCATAATAGGAAGACACAAGCATTTGGCTGCAAATCAAAAACAATATTCATCCTATTCTAAGAGCAGAGATGGTGTCATTGGCATGAGCTATAGCCAAAGAACAGTGGGAATGATGATTTTCGTGTGCACCATTGGGAGGTGGTGGAGTAGCCATCAGATCATCCAAAAGGTGCTCTACGTCTGGAAATTCACCAAGAAACTCTAGTGTTGAAAACAAAGAAGGTTGATTACATAAAAGGAGATCAAACACTTTAGAGTCTATGAATTGAATGTAAACTATACTTGAAGGGTAGCCATAAAAATGTAAAGGATGTTGTGTTGTCGAACATAAAAACACAGACTAAATCTAAGTAGATCCCGAGTTGTTAGACATTATTCATTGCATTTTCCCTAATTATCGTGCCAACACTTGATCGCTCTTTTTTTGTGGGTATAAAGTGTAAACATGATTGTCCAATTAAAGATATCAGAATTTAAATTTATACCCAAAACAATTTAATACAAAGTCCATTGTGGTAGTGCAGGGTCAAACATATGGACAAGGAGCACAAAAGAATAAAAATGTGTGATATTAGCTTAGTTTAGTTAGATCAAAGAAGTGAAATTGGTTTCCTAGTTATGGAATGAATTAATCTGGCTAAGGAATAATTCTAAGTTATCAAACAAAAACAACGATAATTGTGAAACACCAAAAGGAGAAACTTTGATTCGATTTCACCAATCAAATTAGCCATGACCATGTAAAATATCCTCTTTGAATTTTTATATATTCTTAAAATGTTTTGCAAACAGACATAAAAGATATCCACTACTTCCTTCTCTCATGATCTAGGAAATTTTTTATCCAAAAGTATCCCTCTCTCGAGATGATAACCAAAAAGAACAATAATAACCATATGACTTTTGTTACAGTAACTCCTCACTCTTGTGTCACGTTACTAATGTTTACTCCATATCTAAATGAATCATTCTGTCAAACAAATCCATACCAAATGTCATAAGAAGGTGGCTAATCAACAAGAGACACATTTGAAATAAGAGTATAGAAACAAAACTGCAAGAACATATGTAATAAATAGAAGAACAAACAATTAAATGGTTTAGTGGGTCGAAAGACTACTTCCAACCCATGTTATGGTGTTTAGGCACTCATGGTACAAAAAGAAACATATTACAACTTGACTCACTCATGGTATGAAAGAGAGAGGTAAGACATTAATACAAGGGTAGTTTGAGTGATCTATGTAGTCACCTTTCGATTTGATCTAACACAAATGTCTATGGCCTCTGTTCTTCCCTTTGATTTAGACTTGAAGTAAGGAGATATATCGATCTATCAGTGTATGGAGCTAAATCCCAAGCCCAGAGGTCGATGGTTAGCTAGGTCGATGACACTAGACTAGTCGATGGCTCTAGACTTGGAATTCTAAACTTGGCGGTAACCTTCAACTTCTTGACTCTGAAATCCCTGATGCATTGAAGTGATACCTTGACTTGACTTGTACTTTGTTGATCTTGATTGGTTCACATGGCATGAACTATTTACCTTCCTACTATCGACCTTGACATTTGATGGGTCATTGATTGATGGATGGATCTCATCAAAGTCATTCATTTTTGTTGTATCGATAGAGTGATATGACAATATGTAGGTCGACAACTAATCTATCGATGAAAGCATCAATGATAGTTCTATTAACTTCAGTATCAATGATTATGTTTGAGGGGTTTGAAAATAATGGGACTCTTTTGATTTGAAGGTTGACGAATTGTGTCATTTATTAATGCTCGATGAGATTTTGTTAATCTCTCAAATTTTCTTTTGTTAGTTTTAAGTATGATGTTCATCACGATCGAAAGGCAAGAACTTGATGGGTCCATCCATTAATCTTTGAGAATAGGTTGAATTTATGACCTAGAAGGTCGACTATTAGTTAGAATCCATCTATCATCAATGCTAGATGGATGATCATTCTAAGATGTCAATGATTAAGCCATTGATGTTGAGTATTTTAAGTTATATTCGAACAAATTACCACAAAATTTCGTCAACACTAAGTAATTGGTAAATAAGGAACAAAGTGAATAAAATTGTGGACCTAATCATTAAAGAAAATGATTTTATTTATGAAAAAGTAATTAGATGTTATTGATACTTCTTTGTTTGTCTTTGGAGCTATAGATGATTCAAGTTGACAATGGTCAAATACTAACCTTTACTCATGGATTCTTGGATGAAAGCACCAGATCCTTCTCCATTTTCATGAAACAACCATTTGTCGCACTTTTCTTGATTTTTTGAGTATGTTTCCCCTTCTCCATGTCTCACTCTTGATCAATATTCGTAAAAAAACTATGACCTATGTCCTGGACCAACTAGAAGAAGGGGAAATGCCTGCAATTTCAGTGGGTGGGAGAAGCAAAAGCCCCAGAACCACAAGGAGCTCCATAGCTAAGCCAAAGAACATATGTGACGTCCCCAGATTTTCTAAAACTTAATCTAATGTGTGACGTCCAAATTGAAACCCTCACCTCAGCGAGAATCCCAATTTAAACATCCCACACAAGGCTAAGAAGAAGAAAATAAGAGGAAGTCAGAAGGAAACAATCAGTAGCACATGTACATGAACAATAATAAAACCATACACACATGTTCACCATTCAACATATAATTACAACAAGAATTGTTACAACATTCGATATTACATATTGAACAACAAACTTCTACATATACATGTACTACCTCTAAACTACAGGATCTTAAGACAACATGTCCACCTGTACATCAGCTCGCTACACAACTCGCAACTATCCTGGATCTTCAAGAGCATAACCACAACCTAAACAAAAAGATTACATGCGGTACACGTCAGCACAATATTTCATGAATATTGTACTGAGTACGCCTACGTGTCTTTTTATATACCTCTCAACATATCTTGGCAATAAGGTAAAACTAATATACTTGGCAGCATTAAACAAAATATAATAAAAGGCGTATAGTTGCACAAAGATATTCATTAGCGAAAGAGAACACATATTTTAATCATATTTCGATCATATATCTCAGACATCTGCCCCTAGGGCTTTGATGTTTTTCAGGCCTTATGATCTACTACCAAAGAGTTTGAGATCATTTTACGTGTGATCTACTACCAAAGAGTTTGAGATCTAACACATGTGATCTACTACCAAAGAGTTTGAGATCACTTCAATGCACTGTACTACCAAAGAGTTTAGTGCTATCATATGATGGACCAGATATCTTATGTTTCATGTGTTCATAGCAATGAGTATGGAAAATCATGCAACATATCATACCAGAATAATCATTTCAATCAATATCACATGCCGAGTCTTTACTACCATATAACACAAGCATATTGTATAATAAGCCAAGTAAGAGGTAATGACGTACCTTGATCAAGACAAACCTAATCATCATATCCTCATATCAACCATATCTTTGATTAAACCTGATTAAGACAAGATCATACACTATCATCAGGTTCTTATCTTACATATCATCTTAACCCTAATTATGTCCATTAGGGTTTGCTTATCTCATTAGGTTATATACATTATTACTTGTCTTCTTGACTTAGAATTATCTTACTGATGTCATTTTACAGATTATGGTTCTTATCTGAATCATTAACTTCCATGTCATTTTGTGCACATATATATTAACCTTAAGTTGCATCATTAACCTAGATTAGGGTTTTATAACATGTATTAATATTCATCTTCATATAACATGGATTTTGTTTGTCATTATGATCTCATATTTAATTCTGAGGTTCCAGATACTGATATGAGCTTATTCTGTAAATTTCACCATTTATTGAGCATGTATGCATTAATTGTATTTTAATTAGGGTTATTAGCCCGAATTAGTCATATTATGCAAATTACATGATTTCGTGCATCAACATCATGATTACAGACATCATGTTCACTATAAGCATTATTATAGACTTATTGACATGCATGTTATCCTAATTTTATAACATCGTTTGATATTTATTACTCATGAAACAAGAATGATACATCTTACATGATATCACTGTTACTAGTGCATCAAAAGCCTGATATCATTATTCTAATGTGTTCTACTCATTTTTCCAAACATAACGGTACCTTGTTTGTATTTTTCTGAGAAACACATTAATTACTATGCATTTTCAAAGATCTAGGTATTATTGAGATTTTACCTTTTATTGGCCACTCAGGCGCTGCCACGTGGCCCTGAGGAGGCGCTGCTCTCACATGGGCTGGCCGGTTCAGTTTCTTGGCTTACACCCGGTCTGCTCCACTTCCTCCTCTCTTCTTTCCCACACGATCCCTCGCTTTCTCTCACGGTCGATCCCTGTCGGACTCTCCTTCCACAACGTCGCCGCCGCCTGGGACTCCAGGGATCTCGGCACCGGCGCCCAACTCCTCTTTAGGCCAAAACAAGACCAAGAGCTTCTTCCTTCCTCTCTCTACCCCTCCGGCCACTGATCTCCATTGGGGGAGGCTTCGCCTGCCTTCACGTCCGCGAGGGGTGTCCATCACAGACATGCCATCGTGGATTCCTCCTGTTGCTGCTTGGGAGTCCGGCGAGGATGGCCGCCTCCGATACTCCGTCACCATAGGATTTCCGTCATGCAACAAGTGATCTGCCACTCCCTATTCTGTCTCGCACGATCAAAGCCAACGCCACCGGAGTTTGACGCAAGTGTGCATCGTCCATTCTGGCGTGCATCTTCTATTTCTCAGCAACCTGGCCGCCGCCGCTCCAGGATCTCCTCTGCGGTGGGTGGCGAGTTCCTCGCCTCTAGGCTTGCCGCCTCCTATCTCCATCCCGGTGCTGGTGATGGTCCCTAGTGCCGCCGTGGTGTCGTGATGGAGCAGAAGGGGTCAGGAGAAACCTTTCTTGGTGCTGCTTCACCACGGTCGTCCTCCCTGACGACGACTTGTGTGGGGTTGTCGCGGGCACAAAAAGAGTCGGCTGAACTGCTTCCAGCTCTAGTCAGGCAGGTAGGCAGAGTGATCACCCTCGCAGGCAACTGATCGTTTACCCACATATAGCCCCATCCTCCTCAACATGGGGATCGTGGGTGAGTCGTGGATCTGCCCACGTCCACTACTTGACTTGGCGCGAAGGCAAGAGACATGCTACTCTATCGGATCATCACTACTGATCTGTGGCCCTCTACTCAACAATCTATCATCCAATCGCATGCCAAAACAAACAAAGGCCACACTGCTTATGATTGGCATGACACTAAACTATGATCAAAGCCTATCTAAATAATCAAAACTTGGTAAAGACATATACTAAAATCATGTTATAACATGGTATTCAAACCTAAATAACTCCATACAGAAAACTCCAATGGCCACCAAACTTTAACCACAGATTTAACGCAGCCCAATCTACCTCGTACACAAATTAGGTGTCCAAAACATATTGTTTGCTCACTCAAAAAGGCATGAACATAGAGATCCAAAACATGATATTAATATCACTTGACTTCCAAACTTTGACAAAACATTAGGAACTCTCATAGAAACTCAACATGCAAGAACTCACTTATACCATTGGACATTTTACGATTCTAAAAAAAAAATCCACTCCATCACAGCCTACACACCTTAAAAGAAATTCCGTCCTCAGAATTAAGCCAGAAAATCCAGTCTTTCACATCATATACATCTTAAAAGAACTTTCGTCCTCGAAAGTACACCATACTCATACTTCCAGGGAAAACCTTATCTTGCCTTCATCCACATGTAGGCATTATTCTATGTGTAACATATCCGCAAAGGTTACCTAGAACCATGTATCCAAAGCACTATTAGGAGGTTTACAACCATCTTGGATGCACAAACATTCCATTCAAGGTTAAACTCTAGGTTTAGAAACTTAGATTATGACATCACATATCTCATATATTTTAGGATTGCTTCCTTATCTTTGCCCATGCATTAATATTCAACATCATACTATCACGTTCCAAAGGAGTTAACCCAAGTTAACCCATTATCAAGGTGTCATAACTGTTATGTCGTGCTAGCTATCAAACTATATTTTCCCATCTTTGTTAAGCACTAAGATTAACACCTCATGTAACATGTTTAATTCATATGATCTTATTTCATTGTTCATACTAAATTGCATCATTTACTAGTGAATTCATCACAAGATTAATTAACAAAATCACATCATCATTATTATTCATGTGTATGGTTAACCTTTTATGCATGAAGATCTATTAAACCATTACTAGGTTTCCATCATATCATGTCATCGAGATTCGATCACATGCTTACATATATTATATCATGGTTGTGCTAACAAACTTATACAAGTGGCTCGTGAAACATATATTAAAACTTCATCTAGTCCAATTGAGGTTCTCATGACCCGTACCATGAGGGTAGTACCATGCTCAGTCTCTCTGAGCCAACTCAACTCAATGAGTATCTCACATGCATATACTTTATCTTTCCTCTGTGATCTAGGGTTATCGAATTACCTCATTGGCACTAGCGGATAGCTTTACAAGCTCTAGCCACATAAGCACAAACCAAGACATGCTATGACATCTTCTTCATAGGTCTCTACCCATGAGACATGCTTACCCAAAACTCTCTTATACATGCAACCACTAGATTCTTATGTGGGAAACCACCAACCCGAGCATGAGGCTTCACAGGAACTAACATAGCTACCTCCTCCAGGGTCTTGGGCTCTCTCCCTCACCCAGATGGCAGGCACTCATATTCATGTTCACATGTGCACATATAACCAGCCTCTCTCTGACTCTAGGGTTTGGTCTTCCCAAGGACATCTACGGTTCAGCAAGACTATAGGAATCATACATAAAGCAACTCATCTCAATCACTTAGGAGTAGCCTAGTTTAGGACATGTCACATTTCTCATAATTCTCATATCTTGGAGTTTAGGTTCTCTAACCTTCTCCCAATGGGTCTCACTCTCTCTGGAGTTAACCCCGAAACTGGTCCCAACACTAGAGGTCCTCCTTTGTAAAAGAGCTTGAGGCTCATGCTGATCCACAACTTATCTTAACATAACATATCTTATCTCATAAAAGGATGCATACCTGCATCAGCAAAACTTATCTCGAATCCTCAAATCTAAACTTAAGTCCTCAAAGACAAATTAAACCATCTTAATCATCTTATAACATCTAAATATGACTTACATCATATCTTATTTCATCTATTCCATCTCTCATATATATCAAAAAGGCTCTAGACATATAATCTAGAACTACTCTCTCTTCTAGACTGATGTCACCACTTTCACTTAGGTTGCATGACCACATCCTACTCGTATATGTGTGGGGACACATTTTTGTAATACATATACATAATAAAATATTATATAATTTTTCTCCGATAAACCAAGCGTCAGAGAAAACTATCAAGGTTCGATCCGTTTGGTATCAAAAACCAAATCCTGAAAACGAGTGTCCCACACATAGTAGAGAGTACAGTGTCATGAAAACTAAGGAAAGGGGTGAGAACATGGTGTAGACTAGTGTAGCTACTCTAGACAACGAGCGCCATATGTCTAGGGTTTCTCTTCCCTTGATGCACATCATTTCCAAATAGTGCAACGTCCCATACCGCTGCACTACAAGGAAAGAATGACATCTAAGGACTTGCTACCCAACAAGCACCAGTCTAGACCTAGTTCTCAGACATCTAGGTGCTAACCTAGAGGCTAGGTCAAATCTAGTCTCTAAAAGACGACTAATCTAACCCTAAATATTATTAAGTTCAAGGTTTACTTTAGTTTGAGTTGCATAATGAGAAAATGCCAGACTTTGCTATTGTTCATGCTCTGATACCACCTGTGACGTCCCCGGATTTTCTAAAACTTAATCTAATGTGTGACGTCCAAATTGAAACCCTCACCTCAGCGAGAATCCCAATTTAAACATCCCACACAAGGCTAAGAAGAAGAAAATCAGAGGAAGTCAGAAGGAAACAATCAGTAGCACATGTACATGAACAATAATAAAACCATACACACATGTTCACCATTCAACATATAATTACAACATGAATTGTTACAACATTCAATATTACATATTGAACAGCAAACTTCTACATATACATGTACTACCTCAAAACTACAGGATCTTAAGACAACATGTCCACCTGTACATCAGCTCGCTACACAACTCACAACTATCCTGGATCTTCAAGAGCATAACCACAACCTAAACAAAAAGATTACATGCGGTACACGTCAGCACAATATTTCATGAATATTGTACTGAGTACGCCTATGTGTCTTTTTATATACCTCTCAACATATCTTGGCAATAAGGTAAAACTAATATACTTGGCAGCATTAAACAAAATATAATAAAAGGCGTATAGTTGCACAAAGATATTCATTAGCGAAATAGAACACATATTTTAATCATATTTCCATCATATATCTCGGACATCTGCCCCTAGGGCTTTGATGTTTTTCAGGCCTTATGATCTACTACCAAAGAGTTTGAGATCATTTTACGTGTGATCTACTACCAAAGAGTTTGAGATCTAACACATGTGATCTACTACCAAAGAGTTTGAGATCACTTCAATGCACTGTACTACCAAAGAGTTTAGTGCTATCATATGATGGACCAGATATCTTATGTTTCATGTGTTCATAGCAATGAGTATGGAAAATCATGCAACATATCATACCAGAATAATCATTTCAATCAATATCATATGCCAAGTCTTTACTACCATATAACACAAGCATATTGTATAATAAGCCAAGTAAGAGGTAATGGCGTACCTTGATCAAGACAAACCTAATCATCATATCCTAATATCAACCATATCTTTGATTAAACTTGATTAAGACAAGATCATACACTATCATCAGGTTCTCATCTTACATATCATCTTAACCCTAATTATGTCCATTAGGGTTTGCTTATCTCATTAGGTTATATACATTATTACTTGTCTTCTTGACTTAGAATTATCTTACTGATGTCATTTTATAGATTATGGTTCTTATCTGAATCATTAACTTCCATGTCATTTTGTGCACATATATATTAACCCTAAGTTGCATCATTAACCTAGATTAGGGTTTTATATCATGTATTAATATTCATCTTCATATAACATGGATTTTGTTTGTCATTATGATCTCATATTTAATTCTGAGGATCCAGATACTGATATGAGCTTATTCCGTAAATTTCACCATTTATTGAGCATGTATGCATTAATTGTATTTTAATTAGGGTTATTATCCCGAATTAGTCATATTATGCAAATTACATGATTTCGTGCATCAACATCATGATTACAGATATCAGGTTCACTATAAGCATTATTATAGACTTATTGACATGTTATCCTAATTTTATAACATCGTTTGATATTTATTACTCATGAAACAAGAATGATACATCTTACATGATATCACTGTTACTAGTGCATCAAAAGCCTGATATCATTATTCTAATGTGTTCTACTCATTTTTCCAAACATAACGGTACCTTATTTGTATTCTTCTGAGAAAGACATTAATTACTATGCATTTTCAAAGATCTAGGTATTATTGAGATTTTACCTTTTATTGGCCAGTCAGGCGCTGCCACGTGGCCTTGAGGAGGCGCTGCTCTCACATGGGCTGGCCGGTTCAGTTTCTTGGCTTACACCCGGTCTGCTCCACTTCCTCCTCTCTTCTTTCCCACACGATCCCTCGCTTTCTCTCACGGTCGATCCCTGTCGGACTCTCCTTCCGCAACGTCGCCGCTGCCGGGGACTCCAAGGATCTCAGCGCCGGCGCCCAACTCCTCTTTAGGCCAAAACAAGACCAAGAGCTTCTTCCTTCCTCTCTCTACCCCGCCGGCCACTGATCTCCGCTGGGGGAGGCTTCGCCTGCCTTCACGTCCGCGAGGGGTGTCCATCACAGACATGCCACTGTGGATTCCTCCTGTTGCTGCTTGGGAGTCCGGCGAGGATGGCCGCCTCCGATACTCCGTCACCACAGGATTTTCGTCATGCAACAAGTGATCTGCCACTCCCTATTCTGTCTCGCACGATCAAATCCGAAGCCGTCGGAGTTTGACGCAAGTGTGCGTCGTCCATTCTGGCGTGCATCTTCTATTTCTCAGCAACCTGGCCGCCGCCGCTCTAGGATCTCCTCTGCGGTGGGTGGCGAGTTCCTCGCCTCTAGGCTTGCCGCCTCCTGTCTCCATCACGGTGTCGGTGATGGTCCCTAGCGCCGCTGTGGTGTCGTGATGGAGCAGAAGGGGTCAGGAGAAACCTTTCTTGGTGCTGCTTCACCACGGTCGTCCTCCCTGACGACGACTTGTGTGGGGTTGTCACGGGCACAAAAAGCCTCGGCTGAACTGCTTCCAGCTCTGGTCAGGCAAGTAGGCAGAGTGATCACCCTCGCAGGCAACTGATCGTTTACCCACATATAGCCCCGTCCTCCTCAACATGGGGATCGTGGGTGAGTCGTGGATCTGCCCACGTCCACTACTTGACTTGGTGCGAAGGCAAGAGACATGCTACTCTATCGGATCATCACTACTGATCTGTGGCCCTCTACTCAACAATCTATCATCCAATCGCATGCAAAACAAACAAAGGCCACACTGCTTATGATTGGCACGACACTAAACTATGATCAAAGCCTATCTAAATAATCAAAACTTGGTAAAGACATATACTAAAATCATGTTATAACATGGTATTCAAACCTAAATAACTCCATACAGAAAACTCCAATGGCCACCAAACTTTAACCACAGATTTAACGCAGCCCAATCTACCTCGTACACGAATTAGGTGTCCAAAACTTATTGTTTGCTCACTCAAAAAGGCATGAACATAGAGATCCAAAACATGATATTAATATCACTTGACTTCCAAACTTTGACAAAACATTAGAAACTCTCATAGAAACTCAACATGCAAGAACTCACTTATACCAGTAGACATTTTACGATTCTAAAAAAAAAATCCACTCCATCACATCCTACACACCTTAAAAGAAATTCCGTCCTCGGGATTAAGCCAGAAAATCCAGTCTTTCACAACATACCCAAATCCATAGGAGGAGGAGGGTCAAAAGAGAAAGATAAATGACCTTCCTAGCATGGAATGTGCGAGGGGCTTCCTTACCTAAGACCAAATCACGGTAAAGGAAGATTCTAAGGAGGATAAAGGTGGATGTCATTTGTTACTTTGAGACCGTAATAAAGAGAGCTTGCTCTGAGCGGGTCAAAACCATTTTTCCTCAGAACTGGGAATCTTTGTCCAATCTTCATGCGGTTGATGGGGGCAGAATTGTACTGAGGTGGAACCCAGAGAAGTGGAGAATAGAACCAATAACAGTTCATGATCAAATCATAATTGTTAGTTGTTTCAATTCAGGTGGTTTCTCATGCATTTTGTCTGCAGTGTATGGAGAGAACCGAGAGGCCAAGAGGGAGATGTTATGGCCTATTATGAATACAAATACACAAAACCAAATCCCGTGGATTGTCCTTGGGACTTTAATAACATAAGGAATGCTGGAAAAAAGAGACGAGGTAGAAGAGTACCCAAAAGAATATTGAACAACTTCAATAACTGCTTATATGTTGCTGAGCTACACAAAGTTAATACGGTGGGTGGTTTAACCACATGGTCCAACAAGCAGAATAGGTGGATAGCTACCCATATGGACAGGTGCTTGGTCAACAATGCTTGGTTGGAGTTGTTTCCAAGAGTGGTTGTAAGAACCAGATCACATCCTTTTAGTGATCACGCTTGGTTGGAGGTTAGCTTTTAAACAAGCCGCAAAAGCCTAAACCTTTCAGGTTTCTGAATTTCTAGAGTAAGTGGGATGGGTTCATGAAGTTCGTTGAAGAAGCTTCGAGTCTGAATGTTGAAGGTAGCCCTCTATTTAAATTCCTCAAAAAACTACAAAGAACAAAAGCCATTCTTAAAGTCTGGACAAAGGAGAAGATTAATATCCCAAATTTGTTGTTTGAAGCCAGAGAAAAATATGATAATGTTAGTAAAAGTTTAAGAGATGATCCCCTAAATGAGCATCGTATCAATGAACAAACAAATAGTGAAGATAGAGTCTGAAACCTTGAGAAGGAAGAGGAACAGTTTGAGTGGTAGATAAGTAGAATGTGATGGATTGATGATGGGGATCGTAACAAAAAAATCTACCATGCCGCAACAAAGAAGAAGACTATGAGGGACAACATTAACGAGCTGATAGATGAGCAGGGAAGAACTGTTGACATCCATGAAGAGATAGCTACCAAAGCAATAAATTACTTCCACAACTTATATAATAGCAAGGACAACATATATGAAGGAGAGTTGAATATTCCTAGGGATAGAGTAAATGATGCTATGAACATAGACCTCTGTCAGGACATAAATGAAGCGGAAGTAAAAGATGCCCTTTTCTCCATACATTTCTCCAAAGATCCAGGCCCCAATGGGTTCAACAGTCATTTCTTCCAGGTAACATGGAAATCATTAAACATGACCTATGCGAAGCTATCAGGTGGTATATTAATGGTGGTAACATGGTCCGCGCCGTGAACCTTTCTTTTATAAAGTTGATACCCAAAACAAAAGAAGCTAGAGCAATGTGTGATTATCACCCTATAACTTGTTGTAGTGTGTTATAAAAAACTATTGCTAAGTTACTAGCTAAAAGACTTAAAGGTGTACTCCCACACATTATATCAAATGATCAGAACACCTTCATCAAAAATAGAAAAATGGAGGATTGCCCACTCTTGGCTTCAGAGTTTCTTATAGATTTTAATAGGGGAAAATCTAATGCTAAAGAAGTTATGAAGATAGACATTATCAAAGCTTACGATCATGTCAGCTGGCCGTTTCTACATAAGATGATGGTTTCCTTGGCGTTTTGTCAAAAATGGATCCATGTGACGCAACAATGCTACGAAACCTACTCTTTCTCTGTCCTCATTAATGGGACACCCAAAGGGCTGTATAGATCATCTAATGGTTTGCGCCAAGGGGATCCTCTATCTCCTCTGCTCTTCACTTTGGTTATGGAGGGGCTACGCCATTTAATAAAAGAAGCGGAAAGTAACAACTTGGTGAAAACTTTAAGGTGAAAGGAATAAAGTGAAACTAATACTCATCTTCGCAGATGACATGCTTCTGTTCTCTATTGGTCACACAAGAAGGTTGAAGGAGATGACTAAAGTGTTGAACATGTTCGGGAAGATGACCATGCTATACATTAGCACCATTAAGTCAAGAATGTATCTATCTAAATCATGTGATAACAGAAGAGGTAGATTGAAGAAAGATGTGGGTATGGAGAAAGGGCTACTTCCTACTCAATATCTCAATATCCCTTTGTCTACTGGTAGAATAAAAACTAAAGACTACAGCCAACTTATGATTAATCTCTGAAAAAAGATTCAAGATCGGAGTGGTTTGAAGCTTTCTATGGCTGGACGACTGGTTTTGATAAGAACTGTTATTCAAGCCATAGTCAATTTCTGGGCCACTATGGGAGACATTCTGAATCTTGTGCTAGACAACATTCATTTCCTTACTGCTAATTTCCTTTTGGGAGGTAAATTCCATGGTGTAGCTTGGGAAAAAATTGTGAAACCCTTCATACAGGGAGGTTTACAAATTGCTGACCCTTTCATGATCATGGAGTCCAACACGAAGAAGCGAGCTGATAGATTCTTGCTTCAATCTGATAGCTGTTGGGTGACTTGGATGAAGCAAAGGTATAACAACACTATGGTGGCTAATGCTGACTGCAATCCTTTGAAAATCTGGAGAGCTATGTGTTGGATTTGAGAGGAGGCAGAGAAGCAGCGGAAACAAAAATGTTTCTCCCCAAACCCAAAACAAAAGGAATCGCGCCAACGTCTATATAATAGGAAAGATGGTTTGTGAATCATACCTTGTTCCGAGGCTTGCTCGGCGACAGAACCTCACGCCTTGTGCGGTCTTCACCTTCGGTCTTGGATGGTGTATGTGCAGCTCCTGGTCGCACCGGGACTGACGACTCCTCCTCCTACCAGACTGTCAGATGACAATTGTCCTACTAAGCGGCAGTGACCTCCCGCTTCTGAAGTAGTCCACACGGACCACCTGGAACTCCACACTCCTTGTCCCACAAGGAAGTGGAAGGAGTCGCACCCTCCTGTTGACGTACTAGTCGCCAACACACTCTCCTGCTGTCAATTGCAACTGCAGTTGTCCTTCCCTTGCTGCACCTCCCTTTGCGGGAAGCACTTGCTCGGGCTCTCTCTCGGTTACCAAAACCAGAGAGAACGACAACTTTGCAGAGCAACCAACTTGCACTGAATTGTACTCTGAAAAGCCCCCAATACCCCTATATATAGGCAGGTCATGGGAAAGGGTTCTCTGTCCCCAGCAATATGGGACTAAAAGCAGGAGTAGAAGGGTTCGAGATTTTCCACAAAAGCAACCAACTTGCAACTTGAACCTATCGGTTCACAAGTGAACCGGTCGGTTGGGGACCTGAACCGATCGATTCACTATTGAGCCAATCATTTGGGACCCTTGAACCGATCAGTTCACTCCTGAACCCGTCGGTTGGAGTACCAGGTTGGTTCCCGATTGACTTTCCTTCTTTTGTTTCCAATTGGTATCGAATACCAATCCTATTTCCAATCAAATTGGATAATTGAAACGAAAAGAAAATTCTAACCGACCTGACTTTCCCAACTTGGTCGGTTGCACTAGTTGAACCGATCGATTCATTACTTGAATCGATCGTTTCACTCGACCGGTTCAACGATTGAGCCGACCGGTTCAGCAACCTCAACCGACAGGTTCATCACATGAGCCGATCGGTTGGGAGTGTAGGTTGTGCAGAATTAGTCAAATACGATTTCAATCAATCCGATACTCCAATCAATGCGTCCAACACCTTGAACATTATGGTATTGAGCTATTGATTAATTGAGTGTTTAATTGAACTACTAAACTCCTTTAGTAATCAATATAAACATGGCTTGTGGACAAAACTCCTCTTCCAGGTTAAATCCTATGTGTGTGACCCTGCAGGTTCATTTCACGTTGGCAGTGAATGTCCATAACACTTATGACTTCACGAGCAAAGAGTGGTGCCTAGTCACACATCATTGCTACCCAAGTGAAATAGAAAGTTGGAGAACAACTTTCATCCCTACAATCCGTGAATGGTGTTACAATGAATGTATAATTCCTTTGTCACTGATATCCAGAATGAACTCGAGGTATGGAACAATCATCCTGTCAATGTTCATTCATTTCCTTGATCTCAGAGTAGACCGAGTGAGATGTTTATGACATCAATATCACATATTGATTCACACGTGCATACACATGCCTTTTCTCAATCCTACTCATCAAACGCCCCATGTGTCAAAGCCACCCAATCATCACCTTTATAACAACCCATGTTTCAAGACTGCATTTGATGATGTTAAAGTGTACCCAGGATATCAAAGTCCCTCAGGAGGGACAAATCTCATATCTATCACTCACCCCTCAAAAGCCCCATGTGTCAAAGCCACCCAATCATCACCTTTATAACAACCCATGTTTCAAGACTGTGTTTGATGATGTCAAAGTGTACCCAACGACATGTGTTGAGTGCAGTGATTTCAGGTCTAAGAATCACACTCACCACCATCACTGTGAGAGCTGACTGTGACTACCAAGTCATGGTTCCATGTGTCACTCTCACGGTGGGTCTGTCCGGTACCTTGTTCTAAAACAAGTACCTATGTGCTTGGTTTGATATCACTATATGATGACTAATGAGATTCTGTCATCAACCAACACACAATCTAGTCTTCAGTGTTATTGATGTCTATGGTTATTTCCACAATAACAACCGACTAGGGACTAAACAAGAATGTATACTCTTAACATCCGTATGATCTCATTGTTTAGGTCCTTAACCTAAAAGCATACGTCATTGAGTCAAAACATTCTTTAGACATCTTTCATGTTACACCATCATCTCAGAAACAGTTTAAACATATAGATTGGAAATTGCCTTTATTATTTATTCAAATCATTTACAAAGTATCCCATTACAATCATCACATGACTTGCTCTATGGGCATACATACCAACAGACTCCCACTTGCACTTAGAGCCAGTCACCAAGGAAACACAGTCCTTGTGACCTAGCATGACCATCATGCTTCTGCTGAGAAAGGGCCTTAGTCAGTGGATCAGCTATGTTGTCTTCAGTTGGTACTTTGCAAATCTTCACATCTCCTCACTGTACGATCTCTCGTATGAGATGGAAGCACCGCAGTATGTGCTTGGACCGCTGATGTGATCTGGGCTCCTTAGCTTGTGCAATAGCTCCATTATTGTCACAATAAAGCTCAATTGCATCACACCTACTAGGAACTACACCAAGTTCAGAAATGAACTTCCTGATCCACATAGCCTCCTTTGCTGCATGCAAAGAAGCAATATACTCGGCCTCTGTAGTAGAATCGGAAACTGTTTCTTGCTTGGAACTCTTCCAGATCACAGCTCCATTATTAAGGAAAAACACAAATCCTGACTGTGATCTATAATCATCTTTATCGGTTTGGAAGCTTGCATCGGTATAACCCTTTACAACCAGCTCTTCCTCACCGCTGTAAACAAGAAACTGATCCTTAGTCCTTCAAAAGTACTTGAGGATGTTTTTTACCGCTGTCCAGTGAGCATCCCCGGGATCTAACTGGTACCTGCTCGTCATGCTGAGAGCATACGAGACATCTGGGCGTGTGCACAACATAGCGTACATGATGGATCCGATGGCTGATGCATATGGGATCCCATTCATCTGCTCCCTCTCTTCACATGATTGGGGACATTGAGCTCTAGAGACGGTGACTCCATGTAGCATGGGGATGTTGCCTCTCTTTGAGTTCTCCATGCTGAACCGCTTCAACACTTTGTCAATGTGTGTGCTTTAACTTAGTCTGAGAAGGCTTCTAGATCTATCTCTATAGATCTTAATTCCTTGAATATAGGATGCTTCTCCTAAGTCCTTCATTGAGAATGTTTTACCAAGCCAAGTCTTTACCTTCTCTAAGGCTAAGACATCATTCCCCATCAAAAGTATGTCATCCACATACAATATGAGGAATGTGGTCGAGCTCCCACTAACCTTCTTGTACACACAAGGTTCATCTTCATTTTGAATAAACCCAAACACTTTGACTTCTTCATCAAATCGAAGATTCCAACTCTGAGATGCTTGCTTCAATCCATAGATTGACCTTTGCAGCTTACAGACTTTATTGGCATTCTTTGGATCTACAAAACTTTCAGGATGTGTCATGTACACATCCTCATGTATATTCCCGTTAAGGAATGCGGTTTTAACATCCATCTTCCAAATCTCATAGTCATAATAAGCTGCAATAGCAAGCATGATCCTGATGGACTTAATCATGGCAAGTGGAGAAAAGGTTTCGTCATAGTCAACACCTTGAACTTGTCAAAATCCTTTCGCAACCAATCTGCCTTTATAAGTTTGGACATTGCCATCCATGTCAGTCTTTTTCTTAAAGACCCACTTGCACCCTATGGGTTTTACCCCTTCGGGTGGTTCCACCAAAGTCCATACATTGTTGGAGTACATGGATTCCATCTCGGATCTCATGGCTTCAAGCCATTTCTCAGAATCTGGTCCCTCCATAGCCTCTACGTAGGTAGTTGGATCATCATCTATGATCAACTCACCACCTTCCTGAGTCACAAGGTATCCAAACCTCTCAGGTTCAAGGCGGGTCCTACTAGATCTACGAGGTCCTTGTGTTACTTGAGGAGAATGAGATTCCACAACACCTTGTGAATCTCCATTTTCCTCTCGTACATCTACCGGTCCAATGTTTTCTTGTTGGGCTTGAACCTCTTCAAGCTCTACTTTCCTCCCACTGTTTCCTTTGGAAATAAATTCCCTCTCTAGGAATACAGCATCCCTGGCAACAAACACTTTGTTGTCAGTAGGGTGGTATAAGTAATATCCCCTCGTTTCCTTGGGGTATCCAACAAAATAACATTTATCAGATTTGGGTCCAAGCTTATCGGGATACATTTTCCTAACGTAAGCCTCACAACCCCAAATCTTCATAAAAGACAAAACGGGACGCTTCCCATACCATATCTCATATGGTGTCTTTTGAACCGATTTAGATGGCACACGGTTAAGTGTAAATGCGGTGATTTCAAGAGCATGACCCCAGAAGGAAATCGGAAGATCAGTAAAACTCATCATTGATCGCACCATATCCAACAATGTGCGATTCTTTCTTTCAGACTTACCATTATGCTGTGGCGTTCTAGGCGGAGTCCATTGTGATACAATACCACGGGCTCGCAGAAGGTCCTCAAACTCCTGGCTCAAGTATTCTCCACCTCGATCGGAACGAAGTGCCTTAATACTTTTACCAAGCTGGTTCTGTACTTCATTCATGAAATCCTTGAACCTTTCAAGGGTTTCTGACTTATGTTTCAACAGGTACACATAGCCATACATACTGAAGTCATCAGTGAAGGTAATGAAGTACTGATACCCATTTCTGGCATTAGTTCTAAAAGGCCCACATACATCTGTATGTATGAGTCCTAATAGATGACTAGCTCTCTCACCTTTACCTGAAAAGGGAGTCTTGGTCATCTTGCCCAACAAACAAGATTCACATGTCTCTATTGATTCATAATCAAAAGAGTCTAGATAACCATCTTTATGGATTCTAGAAATGCGCTTCTCATTTATGTGCCCTAGACGACAATGCCAGAGATATGTTTTGTTTGAGTCGTTGAGTTTTTTCTTTTTGGTGTTTACGTTGTATACACTTGTCTCCAAGTCTATCAAGTATAGACCATAAGACATAGGGGCACTGCCATAAAAGATCCCATCTTTAGAAATGGAACACTTTCCATTATTAATAAGAAATTCAAATCCATCTTTGTCCAAACAAGAGACGAAAATGATATTCCTATTTATGGTAGGTACATAATAGCAGTTCTTCAACTCTATTATTAGCCCACTAGGTAGAGTTAACTCATAGGTTCCTACGGCACTGGCGGCAAATCTTGCCCCATTAGCAACACGTAGTTCAACCTCGACTTTCCCTAAAGGCCTACTTCTCTTAAGATCCTTCACATTTGAACAAATGTGAGATCCGCATCCGGTATCAAGTACCCAAGACGAAGAAGTAGTAAAGTAAATCTCTATTACGTATACACCAGAAGTAGAGATCTCTATCTCCGACTTCTTCTTCCATTGTTCCTTCCATCCTCTCCATGTAGAATAAATTGGTTTGGCGAGAGAACACTTCTCTCCCTTACCTACTTTCTTCTTCACTAACGCATTAAGCGTACATAGAATGGATTCTAAGGCTCCTAGTATATCTGGATTGTGAAGAACACTTCTCACAGTCCTCATCTGGTTATGGAATTTATTCTGAATTAATTTGCCCATTTTAAAAGATGATTCTTTTGCCATTCTACAAGAGAAAATTTGCATTTGTCAAAACCTTTTTGATTTGACTTGAATAAATTTGACGATAGTTAATTAGGCCTTTAATTAATTACCGCTCCCACTATTTTGACTCAAATTGATAGCCCTCACCATCAATTCGGAAGATTGCAGCGTACAATCTTCTAGTGGGTCAAGATCCTGAAATCCTCTGAGCCATGGACCAGCTAGGGTTGTCACCCACAACTCAGATCTCTCAGGTAGGCAACTCTTGCCAATTGCATCATATGCAACTCTTGAAAAATGTCATATGTAACTCTTTGCAATGATCATCTCCATGTCTCAAGGTACTAGATCCCATCTAGATCACCTTGTTAAGTCCGACCCAAAGCCAACACGATGAATATGCACCCTGCTAGGGCAGACCCACACATTCATCCTTCACGCTTCCACGAGATAGACGGTGCACCACGCTAGGGCATGCCCACACTTGATCGATCAAGATTTTCATGTGTGTCACATTTGGAAGGCATATAAAACTTAATATTTAATGAGGGATTTGTTTTTTATATCCATATACATATCCAATCACCACAATATATAGTACGTATCATATACATGCTATATCCCACAGAAAACATGTGAAATGATAAAAAGCAATGATTATGGCCATCCTATTGTGATTCCTCAAGCCAAGAGGAATCACGGTCATCTAGGTCGACATCACATGCAACCTTTACAAGATGAAATATGTGCCTTCCTTTCTGGGTTTGATCAGCTCATCTCCATGACCGATCGGCTCGCCATTAGGTAGGTTGTTCGGGTGCCACCAGCCGATCGACTGGCACCTCCATCCAATCGGTTCACCGGTCGTCGTGCATCTCCTCAGGTCGCCACCCGCTCGTCTCGTTCCTCGAACCGGCCATCTGGATCACCAACTGATCGGTTCACTCCTTGAACCGATCGTCTTCAGGTCGTCCGCCGTTCTTTGACATAACATGAAATAAAATCTATCCTATTTACAGTTGAATTGTGAAACCCCGAGTTACATTCGGGGGGAGCAAAGGTAGGAAAATAATTCTTGAATTATTTTGAGTTACATCAGGAATAAGAGAAGGGAATCGGTGCGCAGACCGAGATGCAAGCAACCACACAAACAACCCCACATAGATATAGGGATTTATAGGCTATAACCATGCTACACATCCACCACAAAACTCGTTTAAGGGCGACGCATATCGAGTGCATTAATATTACATATCATATATGTACATTAGGGATTTGTGGATTGGACATGTATAAAGCCGATATTATTCGCATCGCATGCAATAAATAAAGGCGACAAACCAAAATCGATCATATCGATGATCCTAAAATATAGAGTGGTTGACGTGGCTCTGATACCACTGTTTGATTTGAGAGGAGGCAGAGAAGCAGCGGAAACAAAAAAATTTCTCCCCAAACCCAAAACAAAAGGAATCACGTCAACGTCTATATAATAGGAAAGATGGTTTGTGAATCATACCTTGTACCGAGGCTTGCTCAGCGACAGAACCTCGCACCTTGTGCGGTCTTCACCTTCGGTCTTAGACGGTGTCTGTGCAGCTCCTGGTCGCACCGGGACTGATGACTCCTCCTCCTACCAGACTGTCGGATGACAGTTGTCCTCCTAAGCAGCAGTGGCCTCCTGCCTCTGAAGTAGTCCACACAGACCACCTGGAACTCCACACTCCTTGTCCCACAAGGAAGTGGAAGGAGTCTCACCCTCCTGTTGACGTACTAGTCACAAACACACTCTCCTGTTGTCAATTGCAACTGCAGTTGTCCTTCCCTTGCTACACCTCCCTTTGCGGGAAGCACTTGCTTGGGCACTCTCTCGGTTACCAAAACCAGAGAGAATGACAACTTTCCAGAGCAACCAACTTGCACTGAGTTGTACTCTGAGAAGCCCCCAATACCCCTATATATATAGGCGGGTCATGGGACAAGGTTCTCTGTCCCCGACAATATGAGACTAAAAGCAGGAGTAGAAGGGTTTGAGATTTTCCACAAAAGCAACCAACTCGCAACTTGAACCAATCTGTTCACAAGTGAACCGATCGGTTGCGGACCTGAACAGATCGGTTCACTGTTGAGCTGATCGTTTGGGACCCTTGAACCGATCGGTTCACTCTTGAACCGGTTGAATGGGGTACCAGGTTGGTTCCCGATTGACTTTCCTTCTTTTGTTTCCAATTGGTATCGAATACCAATCCCATTTCCAATCAAATTGGATAATTTAAACAAAAAGAAAATTCTCACTGAACTGACTTTCCCAACTTGGTCGGTTGCACCAGTTGAACCGATCGGTTCAACACTTGAACCGCTCATTTCACTCTGTGTATGAGCCGATCGGTTCAACAATTGAGCTGACCGGTTCAACTACCTCAACCGACCGGTTCATCACATGAGTCGATCGGTTGGGAGTGCAGGTTGTGCAAAACCAGTCAAATGCAATTTCAATCAATCTGATACTCCAATCAATGCGTCCAACACCTTGAACATTATGATATTGAGCTATCCATTAATTGAGTGTTTAATTGAACTACTAAACTCCTTTAGTAATCAATCTAAACATGGCTTGTGGACAAAACTCCTCTTCCAGGTTAAATCCTATGTGTGTGACCCTACAGGTCCATTTCACGTTGGCAGTGAAAGTCAATAACACTTATGACTTCACGAGCAAAGAGCGGTGCCTAGTCACACATCATTGCTACCCAAGTGAAATAGAAAGTTGGAGAACAACTTTCATCCCTACAATCCGTGAATGGTGTTACAGTGAATGTATAATTCCTTTGTCACTGATATCTAGAATGAACTCGAGGCATGGAACAGTCATCTTGTCAATGTCCATTCATTTCCTTGATCTCAGAGTAGATCGAGTGAGATGTGTATGACATCAATATCACATAATAATTCACACGTGCATGCACATGCCTTTTCTCAATCCTACTCATCAAGTGGCCAAGGATATCAAACTCCCTCAGGAGGGACAAATCCCATATCTATCACTCACCCCTCAAAAGCCCCATGTGTTAAAGCCACCCAATCATCACCTTTATAACAACCCATGTTTCAGGACTGCGTTTGATGATGTCAAAGTGTTACCCAACGACATGTGTTGAGTGCAGTGATTTCAGGTCTAAGAATCACACTCACCACCATCACTTTGAGAGTTGACTGTGACTACCAAGTCATGGTTCCATGTGTCACTCTCACGGTGGGTCTGTCTGGTACCTTGTTCTCTAACAAGTACCTATGTGCTTGGTTTGATATCACTATATCATGACTAATGAGATTTTGTCATCAACCAACACACAATCTAGTCTTCAGTGTTATTGATGTCTATGGTTATTTCCACAATAACAACCGACTAGGGACTAAACAAGAATGTATACTCTTAACATCCATATGATCTCAACGTTTAGGTCCTTAACCTAAAAGAATACGTCATTGATTCAAAACATTCTTTAGACATCTATCATGTTACACCATCATCTCAGAAACAGTTTAACAATATAGATTGGAAATTGCCTTTATTATTTATTCAAATCATTTACAAAGTATCCCATTACAATCATCACATGACTTGCTCTATGGGCATACATACCAACACTATGTGTATTTTTGTGACTAAGAATCCCACCCTATATCGTGTGGATGCTAATGGTGGTTGGGGTGCCCTAGTCCATCCCCCATTAATCCACACTAATATAGTGTCTTCTACTGGTGATGTACTTCCTGACATAATTTGGGGAATATATCATTGCCCTAAATGTAGCACCCTAGCCTATTGTGGTCTGCTCAAAAAACTTCCCACCAATGACAAATTGCTGAAGTGGGGCGTACAAGTTGACCCTATCTGCTGTTTGTGCAAAGAGGCTGATGAAACTAGAAATCATATCTTATTTGAATGCAACTACTCCAAACAGATCTTTAGTATTGTATGTCTCAGGAATGGTTGGCAGTATAACGATCCCTTTAATCCGTAAGACATTTTGGCTTGGGTGAAGGGAAAGTATAGAAACAACAGGTCCTTACGTATTTTTGCTAATCTCTACATCACGAAACTCATGTTTATGATATGGAGTAAAAGAAACAAGAGGAAACACAACAAGGGGGAGATGGAGGCGTTAAAGCTCACTAAAGTGTTCTCCACTAATCTTACATGGAATGTAAAGAATAGGCATGAACTTTTAAATAGTTTGAGTTCAATGACAAGCACATACTGGAGTTTTTTGTATATAACCCCTATATAGTTTTTGCCTTTTTTGGGTTTTGGGATCTCTTTTCGAGATGCCCTGCAGTGTTTTTATAGCTTAGCTATACTCCTCTTTTGGAAATATATTTACAATATTCCAAAAAAAATACTAGTTATGCATCTAGTTTGCATAGACTTTTTCATTTTCATGCATTAAACCATACACGATGATTTTAAAAGCCAAAAGTATATCTCAAGTGAAGAAGTTGTGTGGTATGATCCAATTATGTTTCTCTTTGCTATGTCAATTCATAATAAAATTTTGTTTCACTATTATTCTTACTATCTAAGCCTATTTAGAGAATAATCATGCTTAATATACAAAGAAGAGTAAATCATACTCTTCTATTTAGAAATCAGAACAATTTTGTTCCTCCTAGAATTGTTTTCAGCTTGCAAATTTACTATAAGTGTTTTAATCTTGATGTTAAATTTTGTCCTTTATTACACAAGATATCAGAAACTTCAAACATGAGAGTGAAGGTTGAATATAAAACTTTTTAACTTTTTTTGTAAATGTGAAACCCTGGTAATATGTTATCCTTATTATTTTTAATAAAAATAATTATTAGAATCTTATTATGTCACCATGTTTTTGCCTATCAAAACAGTGAAGCTTCACATAAATAATACATGGTTATATAGGTGGTATTGTAGCCTTGTTGGGTAAATAACAAGATTTGTTGAACTCTAATTTAGGTAAAATTATATTTCTATCTCCCTAGATATATAATAAAAGCTAAAACATAAGGGTTACATCCTTGGTAATGAATTTACTGATTGTAATGATAGAAGGTAGGACTGATATTGTGATATTTTATCCATGTGAATTATTTCATATTTAGATATTTTTAATACTATCCTTAATTTTTTTGTGGTTATCTAATATGCAGTAAAACTTAAGTTCGCTTCAGGTCATCATAATTTCATGTTAAACATCTAAGATTTCCTATGAATATGAACCAAAAGCATGTTTTCACGTTATGTTGAATAGTACATACTTATTTATGAGAATTGATGCCTTACTGTAACTGTAAAGGCTTGAATTACATGTTATTCATCAGGGTAATGATTTGTGCTTTGGGATAATGATGGACGAGGAGCATTTCAACCATGTTTGGTGAATGGTCTTCTTTTAGAAGGTTGATTTAGTGGTTTGCGAGTAATATGTGTTCAAACCTAAGAATTTGGTCTTGTGAGGGTATTAGGATGACGTCTAAGCTTTGTTCATAAATTCCTGGCATGCTGAAATAATATATATCACATTGGAAACCATACATGCAAAATGTAATAATAGTGGAATCCCAAGATGTGAAATATTATATAAATTATGCATTATTGTCCATACATCTAATATTGGTCAGTAATAATTCTGTTTATACAATGTATCAAATGAACACATAAGTAAGTCTACAATGAAATCATCATGTTGCATAAACTTTGTTATCATGAAAAAAAAACATGATAAGCCATCTTCTATGCATGTGTTTGGATGGAAAAAAGAATTTGTCTCACTTTGGCTGAATTTTTTTGGAGAATATATCAAATGTATTAGACTACGCAGACTAGTTCATAGTGGTTTAGAGGAAGTTATAGTGAGGTGTAATTGAGACCCTAGATCTCATTTTTATTTAAATATGAATACTAGGGCATGGAAACCCAACCCATATCATGTGATGAGATGATAATAAATGTGATATAATACTAAAAAACTAATTCTTATGTGCTAAATTGGGTTGATCCATGCCATGTATCCTAGGATTGAAAAGAAGAGTAGCTATAGGCTCCTACAAAAAGCAATGAAGGAGACGTAGTATGTTAGTTGACTTAGGGTATTCAACAAGTCCATGTGACTTGGACGATGAGTCCTACATGCAGGCTTATTGGGAAAACATCTACTTGGTTAGACAGAAGTCATGTATATTTATAGGAAAGTAATATAAACAAATAAATTGAATATGTATTTATGATGGTTAATTATGTGTATTGTCATATTGTAGGCTTCTTCATAAATCACAGTATAATTGAAATCATATTTATAAATAATGTTCTATGAAACAATATTGAGGTATCATGTTAAAGATATTCCTTAGGTGAAGTTATTTTTTAGCATAATGGTACATGCATTTTGTATTCATTTAGATGATAACTTGTACCAACTACATTGTTATAGATCTATGAAATAGATATGGAAGAGGAAGGAATAATATCTTCTTGCCCTTATTAGAACATTATATGTTACACATTGTGTAATTAAGGAATGAAGAATGTTTTAGGTTGAAGCTGAGTTGACAATGCATCTTCCTAAGCTATTGAACAAGTGTATTTGTTAGTGACAAACGACTGTAATATGTGTTTAGTAGTTCTTTTACCAGAACTTTCTAGGTGAGTCATGATTGATTTCTTTTGTGATAACCACATGTATTCTAGTGCACATGTATGTGTGATTATATTGATCATATTATGTGAGAAAATTGATATACATTTGATGATGTAATATGTAAAACACTCAAATGATAATATATTGATCATATTATGTGAGAAAATTTAGAATCATTAGAATTATGTTGATATTGCAAATAAGATGTTAATTATGTTCAATTTGTACTATTTCTTTTGTTGAACACCTACGGTGTTTATTCGTATGATTTGGGATTTGGGATTATTGTTTAATCCAAATCTTAGTATTATCTGAATTAGAAATCGTTTGGTTGGTTATTAGTAGCAGCTCCCGACTATAGTTCATAGTTTTACAATTTTACTTTATGCTATTTTTTACACATGATCTGGAAAGTTTTTAATTTACAAAAGGTTTTCCCTTAATTATAGGTGTGCATGTTTGAGGAAGGACAAAATCATGTGTTGTTTACCTATAGAGCCACCTTAGAATGGAACTACATTCCTGGAAAACTATGATGAGTTAAAAATTTAGTTGATATATAATGTAGTTGATTCATCATGAATCTTAGTTAATTCATTATTGTTTAGAAAACCTTAAAATGGTTTGAGGAAGATTTTTTGAGGAGAACTTCAATTAGTGTTCTCATTCATGATATTCTTGTTTTCTACAAAGCCAATTTTAGATATATGTATACTTTATACCATGGACAAATTAATATGAATAACGTTGCTTTTAGGTGTTTGAGGAACCCACCATCTATATAAAGACATATAAAAAGGATTTTGGTCATTGTAGGTAATTGGGACATGTATATGTAAAGTTATTTGGGAGTTCACAAGATAAAGATGATGACAGATTATGTTGTTTTTTAAATGTTCAAAGTTAGAGTGTTAATGAATGGTGTTCATTTTGTAGTTATTTTTGTTGAATATTTATTTTATGTTAAGGTCCTATAATTATCATCATATATTACATAAGTGTAATTATGGATTGAGAAATTTGATAATTTATATTTTGTTCAAGTTATGATATAATTTTCTTATTTAGTCAAGATTCAAGTTAAGATAAAGAAACGTTGTTCATGTTAAAGAGGGATACATATAACGATATGTAGAGATAAGAATAAGTACATGTGATTATTAATGAAATGAATTAAAATATATGTTCTATTTCCTGATAACAGTATTAAATGCCTTTCATAATATCAGGTTCTCTAAAGTGGAAAATGACATAGGGAGGTTCAGATGACATACATCTTAGGTTATGTTGTTTTTTAAATGTTCAAAGTTAGAGTGTTAATGAATGGTGTTCATTTTGTAGTTATTTTTGTTGAATATTTATTTTATGTTAAGGTCCTATAATTATCATCATATATTACATAAGTGTAATTATGGATTGAGAAATTTGATAATTTATATTTTGTTCAAGTTATGATATAATTTTCTTATTTAGTCAAGATTCAAGTTAAGATAAAGAAACATTGTTCATGTTAAAGAGGGATAAATATAACGATATGTAGATATAAGAATAAGTACATGTGATTATTAATGAAATGAATTAAAATATATGTTCTATTTCCTGATAACAATATTAAATGCCTTTCATAATATCAGGTTCTCTAAAGTGGAAAATGACATAGGGAGGTTCATATGACATACATCTCAATTTAGTTGTGTACCTCATTATGAAATATGTTCATGAAATCATTAATTTAAGATCGGTAAAGTGTTTTTCATTTCAACTTTTATATTAATAACTATTTCATATAATGTGCAAACTAGCTCTTATAGATGATTGTCTTTAGTACATGTCCATCGAGCGAGATAACCCCAGTTGAAGGAGCACAGGAGAATTGAGGTCGGATCTTAAAGACTATTTGAACATATATATGAAGCAAGTTTTGATCTTTTCTACCATCTCAAAACATCGTATCTAAATTATATTATTTATGTGCATGTGTTTTGCTTTGATTTAGAGTTAGGTATTAGTGTTTTACTTACATAATAGGGTAGCTTAATATAGAATTAGGTATTTTGTTCTTTCATACAATTTTTATTACCGTAATCCCAATCCCAATCCCAATATTGGGTAAGCAACATTAAGGGGATTATAGCACCCATTTCTTGAGTGACCCAACAATCATAAACACATGATATGCAAAAATAAATAAAAATCAATTTTATTGAAAAAGAACCATAGGGTTTATTACATCTAGGCCAGTAGGAAACTTTCTAAAGAAAATAACAAGAATGTAAGTCTAATAAAGTAGCAACTATATCCCATTTACTAAAAATACCATGTAATGTTTAGATCAATGTAGTAGTCTTTATTTTCAATAGATATAATGGATGAAACAACGTACTGGAAGGTGCATATACTTATATTCCTTGCATGGCCTAAAATCATTATAATCAAGACACAATCAGTGAATATACATCAATACACTATTTAAAAATAGGTATAACAGTTTGATATAAACATAACATACTTGGCATTACTTATATTCGAAATAATAAACAAGTGATTCAAAACATTGTTTATTTGACAAGTTTTTATTACGAGTTATCCCATTATGATAATATTACCAAGTATACATATGTGGTTCCATTTCCCTAGAAAGATGGGAGGGGTCACCTAGATTCATATATTTGTTTGAAGGATGACGTGACCACAATGTACAAGTTCCCCCCTCTAGGTGAGGAGGTCATTGGTAACCAATATCAACATCATTATTTTGGGCAGTCATAACTAGCATTTATTATTTATCTTTCAGATTTTGTAATATATAATATAGAAATTCAAAAGACTACTGAATAAGCAATGAGGTAGCTCCAATAAATGCATATCCAAGTATATTTCCCAGAGGTACATTTCATATATCATCAATATGACTAGTCTATTGAAATAGGAAGTATAATAACATACTTTTTAAATTAATTTAGAGTAAGAGATCCCAAGAGTACAAATCGACGTCTTAGATCAGAACCTAGGTCCTATGATTTAAATCAGGGGTCAAAATAATGATATTCAAAAGCCATGTGTCATTAATCAAGATTAGGTTTCTTCATTTCTATTTAACCTTAGAGAGTATCATCCATTCATGAGCCAATATCATTTCAAGTATTCAACATTTATTCAATTTCAAGTATATTCCAAGTATGAATGACCAATCTAGGTACTTCAAGAATGTAAGATAACCATAACTATCATCAATATTTATGTTATGACCAAATTCCTAGATCATACTCATTCTAGATCATCATCATTTATGTTCTATATCCATGTGGCTCCAAAAGATAGGTTCACCAGATCATAGTCTATTGGATAGAATAGTAAAATTAGGGATTTTTTAGTGAACCAATTAGCAATTTTGTGCAAAAAAAAGAACTGAGAATAAATGAAATGATGGTCTGGAAATAATGATTCTATCATTCATTCTTCATCAAGAGCATATTCAAGACTTAAGTTTTTCAAACAATTTATACTTTCAACGTGATTATATCTTAGGTTGTATGATTAAAATTAACAAGAAAAAAATGATATTTAAATATGGAATGACTAACATGGATGCTTTAATATAATTGGAGAAAAGGGATATGATTCATTTCATGTAACCATTTCATTAATTTATTCTCCTTTTTCTTATGAAAATGGAATATGATTTAAATATTTTTAGATCTAGATTGCATTTTCTATGAATGAAATACAATATTGACATTTTATCTATTATTCATTAGAACGGGGGGAAAATACCTTTAATGTCGGAAAAGGGCCGACCTTTAATCATCTAGTTGATGTCCATGAGCGATTGCTCAGTTAGTGTGGGAATGGGAACCAATTTCTTGTCTCGGGTCATATGTTGATGATCGAATGGTTGAAGATTTAGATTGGGTCCACTTCCTTTAGATCACCAAATTTCCATCCGATGGTTGGGCTTCCTCATCCTCCTTAGCTCTCGTTGCGAGAGTAGGGAGGAAGCCACATTGGAGGTGTCGTTGGTGTTGGGGGAAGACATGAGCAAGGGGTACAATTGTTGGTCGCGATGTGTCCTCTTGAGGTCACCTTGTGTCCTAGGATGGATGAAGGTCTAGAATTGTGAGATGGGGAGGAGATGGCAAGACAAATAAAATGGCTGGTGTGGTGGAACCACTCAGACAAGAAGAAGAAATTAGGCTGGTCAATATCAAGAGAAGGAATGAGCTCATGGGATATGACAAAGGAGGGTGGCGACAATCTTTGGATGGTATTTTATAGGGTTGTGGGTAGGTATTAGGGTTAGCTAGAGGTAGGGATCGAGCTATGGCCAACAGACTAAGAGAGAGGTGCAGAGAGGTTGTCGTTGTAGCTTAATGATGTAGAAAACCCAATTAAACAAGGGTTCATTGGGCAAGAAATAGAGAGACAAAGATATCTAGATGAATAGAATATCATGAGGTGACATGAAATGGCAGCCCGAGCAGATCAAGTTCATCTTTGCCTTCTCACAACTAATAGGAGGTTGAAGACGAGGTCCTAGTTGATCGATCAAGTCATGGATCTGCAATCCTGATCTAAGGTCTAGGATTTGTCCACCTCACTAGAAGCAGATTGTTGATGTGTAAAAGATGAAGAAAAAGCCAATTAAAGGGGTTTTTATGCACACTATCGTCAAGAAAGCTTAGCAATTCATAAGAGTGTCCAATTAGGCTGAAATTTGGGCCACTATCTCCAAATGTCATGTAGAATGCATATAAAAAGTTTGATATCCAGAAACTAACGTTACATCATGTAATGTACTACTTTGAAAGTCATTATCAATTAGGATAAGGTTTAATGTCACAAGGTACATTATATGCACATTGGGCATCTCATTACAAATTTGAGTATCATTTCTATTCAAGTAGTCAAGAAATAATGAATTGAGTTCAAGAGTGAACACAAATGAGGGAAAAAGAATAATTGAACAAGGTTTGCTGAACGCACTTTATCCCATCATTCCCTCCTTATTACAAAATTTCCCCCAAAGTTTAGACTTCCTTGAAGAGTTCATGAAATCTATCCTTGATATCAGACTTTAGCTTCCATGTAGCTTCATCATTGCCATGGTTCTTTTACAACACCTTAGCTATATCCATCTTCTTGTTTCTGAGATCCTTGGTATGAGTATCAAGTATCTTGATCGGGACTTCCTAGTATACAAGAGTCACCTTCAATTCAATTGGCTCATAATTAAGGACATACCAGAGTCCTTGACACACTGCTTCAGATTCAACATATGGAATACATTGTGCATCATGTTGTATTTTGAACATAGATCCAAGATGTATGCACACTCCTCAATATGTTACAAGAATTCAAATAGACCCACATATCTAGGACTATGTTTCCCTTTCTTCTTTTCAATAGCTCAAATCAGTTGAATCTTCATAAACACATGGTCACCCAACACAAATTGAGTATTCATCTTGTGTGCATCAACATAAGACTTATAATGATGTTGTGCCCTCTGTAATCTTGGCTTGATCATATTGACATTATCAAAATATAGGTATAGCTCATGGGACTTCAGAATCAATCTTTTGCCTACTTCCTCCTAGTGAAGCAGAGACCTACACGGCCTTCCATACAAGGTTGCATATGGAGGCATTCTTATACTTGACTAATAGTGCTTTTTGTAAGAAAATTTAACAAGAGTAAGATAGTGGTCCCATGAACCACCCCAAGAAAGGACACATGGAATCATTAGGTCTTCTAAACCATGAATCATCCATTCAGACTACCCATCGGTTTGAGGATGATATGCTGTATTGAAATTGTGCTAAGTGCCAATTCCTCCTATCTTGTTTCAATAAGTGAGAAGTGACTTTGCATTGCGATCTCACAAAATGGATACAAGATTCCCATGAAATTTGACTATCTCATGAATATAAATATTTTCTAATTCTGGAACTTTGGTTTTCATTTGACTTGGAATAAAATGAGCTAATTTAGTAAGGTGGTTAACTAGAACCCAAATGGAATCACTCCCTTTCTGGGTCTTGGGTAAACCCACATCAAAATCCATTGTGATGTTCTCTCATTTCTACTCATGAATTGGTAATGGTTGTATAAGACCTCTCCCACACCCTAATTTTTAAACTAATTTAAAGCTTATAATGGAGTTTTCCTAAATAATAATAGTTGAGGGGTTTAATGTAAAAATTCCATAAAATAATACTCCATGTCAAAAAATAAAATGGGAGAAACAAAAAGAAAACTAAAAGATATACTTTCTCCTATAGATATGCTAAAATAAATTCCAATTAACTTAAATTGTTGAATACATGTTTTTGTTTTCATTTTTCTCTCTTCTGCAAGATAGTATTAAAGAATATAAGGGATACAAATTAAATATTGAAAATAGTGTATGCATTAATCATCTCATTTTGGTATCAAAGGAAACAACTAGAAAAGGATACTACACATTGTTTGATTTTTTAAATGAAAATTCAAGATAAAAGACTTTTAATGTATCAATCGACCTATAATCGACAAAATGTAAATATAAGCGTACTTGAAGGATCTAGACTCATTTTTGAGCATGTGATCCAAATTTAGTCCATGTTTTGACCATGTTTGATCCTTTGAATTAATAGAGAAAGTTTCCATATGGTTTTGAATTTCATTTATCAAAAAATGCATTTAATGCATTGAATTGTCTGGATTCATTCTTTTGTCACACATTACATTGATTTCCTTGCCTTCTCGCATGCCATCCAATTGTTGGGATTTAAGTCATTCCTGATCTAATGGCTCCACAATCATCTCCCTCCTTTGTTTCTTTTGTTGGTGTGAAACTAGTTTCTAGCAAACCCCTTTCTTGATTCAAATCTTGACCATCTTAACTGCTCTCAATGTTTCATCGCCACTCTCTACGCCTCTCTGTAATGAGTCATTTGATGGTTTTATCACTGCCTATCACCCCTGTATAAGGAATGCCCAATTATGACTTTCCTCTCCCCACTATCCTGGATTTGTAGAGTTCACCTTGAGCCATCTCTTGCCTATATAAAAAAACCCTAGCCATCACCATCCCGCAGTAGCTTCTCCTCCATAGACAATTCCACCACTAACACCCCAAACCCTTGGAACTGCTTTATTTTATCCTTTGGTGACCTCAATTTCACCTAATCGCCTCTGGTGCCTCTAGTATAATTGAGAGGCATGTAACAATCCATAGACTCCCAACTTTCTTTTCACTTTATTTATTTGCCCTGAAGTCATCCCAATCACCACACCCTATAACCTCAGTTTAGGCCATTGTTGGCATTCCTTTCCACTACATTCCAACATCTTTCATAACACAAAAATAATGGATTCATTTTCTATTTGGCTTCACAAATGTTCTACAAGTTTTCTATATTGTTGCTTTCACATTTTGGTGCCTAATCAGAGTCTGAGTTGTTCCCTTGTTTGTGGTGGTTTTCCATTGATATCTAGGGACACAAATATCCTCGTCCCCTTCCATCTATGGAATTAACATTTCCTGGCTCCTGAGAATCGTCCTATGCCTTTTAGACTCAACAACTCATGATGTTGTTACCCCGCTTGCCCTCAATTCAGTAGTCTCTCAGCCATGGTCAAAGTTCCCCTTGAGCACCGATGTCCCCCAATACCTGAGCCTAGGCTCGTTCTGTGTGGTTCATCATCAGGAATAGAATGGTTAGGTTATATATTCCTAGAAGGCAGTAGATCTCATTAAAGATTGGAGCCAGAGAGCACCTGTCGAGGAGGCTCTCACCATGGAGGCTGGGAGAAGATCCTTGGTCATCCATTGGCTGTGGTACCCTCATATGATTAATCAAATGCATAAATAGTCATTGGAAAATTATGAATAAATAGTCATTGGAAATGAATTTTAACACGGAATCCGATTTTAGGGTTTCCAAGTCATGTTTTTCATATCTGTTCTGATATTTTATTAGAAATCGTAATTTGACTCATGAAACCTTAAATATATATCACATGTGATTAATGTGACCTAAAACAATAATCATCCAGCCAAGTTTCCTAATTTAATGGTGTTGATCGGTAAGCCTAACCCTAATGCACTCAAAGTATAATCTACCCTAATTCAACCTAGGATCAATACAAGGTATTCATTTATGATATTCAATAATAATGTACATGAATATAAAGCTTAATAAAGACAAGGAAATGTTTGACTTTGGAATTGACTCAAGATCAGAGATACCAACTTAGGATTTGCTTTTCTCTAGGTAACTAGGTCATGCCAATATACATATGTACATTGGTTGATTTGTATGTTGTATATGATTTTTCTTCCAAACATCAAATTGAATAATTGAATCATGTATATCATATAAATTATTTGATGAATGATATATCCTATGTCTTGTTGTTATCATTCTCACTAATAGTAGAGATTATTATGAATGATTAATGATGTGTGAATTATTATTTATGAAATTGAACTTCAAAATTCAAGAGGAGAAATCACATCATGTTAAAGATTTAATATTTAAGATTATGTTCATATTAAGAATCATGTTATATGAATATGATTAAGTTTTATGTTCTCTCGCCATCATGGACCTCAAGGGTTGTTATTGCCTTCCATGTTAATTATGGGCTTTTATAGCCAATCATGGCCTTCAAGGAGTTGTTATGGAATTTTATTCGAATCATGGGCATTTGTCCCAATTATGGGCTCTTAAGTGGGCAAATAATACATAATACATATTCTAACAATTCCATTCTTCATGTTATAATTTTCATGTAATCAATACTTCTTAAGTCCAATATATATTAATATTTTCTAAACAGTCAACTGTATATGTTTATTTTTCAGTTCTTATAAAATGTATAGTGCTTCTTTCTGATGTATGTCTTTGTTTTTTGCATGGATGTGGGATGATATGTCCCTTAATCAAGGAGCTAAGGAGAACTAAAGCAAGCCCTTCAGCATAGCTGACACAAAAGGAGACTTTATCCTTGTGGGGTGTCATCTACCACTGAATAGATTATCTATTCTAGTTTATCATTTAATGCTTTTAGTTTACTTAGCCTATATACTAGGTTTGATATTTTGATGTGACAACTTATGTTTCCATTTTCAAGAACAATGTATGAATCTATATTTTGAGTAATGCATGGTGTTACATTTATCTTATTACTATGTATATCATGTTTTATAATGTCTCTCCAAGCCGAGTGACCCATGTTATGGACCACATAGGGTTTGCTTCTGCTGATATGTATGAACTTGGACGGGCATTACAACATGGTATCAGAGCCACAAGTAGGTGGCCACTAAAAGATTCATATGTTCTAACCCTAGGTGTACCTTGTTTTACTATATGTCTCCTAATAAAGCATACAAGGAAAAGGATAATGTTAATGGTTCTAGTTCTTATAGTGAGGGAAGTGGACCAATAAGGAACCCTGTGGAAACCTTGCAGGACTTAGTCCAAATGCTCACAAATGCCCTTGGATAAGGACAACATCAACCAAGACATCATGAGCTAACTTTAGTGGACTTCTTGAAGATCAGGCCAACTCCTTAGACAGAGAAGGAGAAGATGATGTTTTCACCAAGGGAGAAGAATGAATATGGAGCACAAAGCATCACTTCCATGACCTGGATTGTTTTCAACATTTGTGGTTTTGTTTTGTGACCAATATGCTCAAAGGAGCTTCTCATACATGGTGGGATAATTTCCTTAATTCAAGAGTGGTTGATGCACTTTCACTCTCATGGGGAGGATTTGTGGAGGCCATCCAAGAGCACTATGTGTTTGTATCCATGATATAGTAGAAGGAGCTAGAGTTTGCCAATCTATCTTCGGTTGGTGACACGATTGTTACCCAATATTACATGAAGTTTAGGATCCTACAAAAGTATGGTTACAATTATGATGAGCAACACAGAACAAAGTAGTTCATTCGGGGATTGAAGCCTGACCTAAGTTTCTCCCTATCAGGAAGAGGCCACGTGACCCTTCATGCTTCTATGGATGTAGCCCTAGATCTAGAAGACCACCTTGAAAGGTCCTATAGGAAGGAAGTTCTTTAGAAGAACAAATAGTACTAAAATCAACCTCCCAACAACCATAAGAGGAAGGCACCTGAGCCTTCTATAGAAGTTGAGAATCCTTATGCCCAACATGCAATAAGAACCATGTAGGCCCTTGTAGATATGGCACATGAGCATGGTTTTACTATGGAGAGAATGGGTATCACATGTCAAATTGCCTAAAGCTAATGAAGAAAAACTAGAACCAGAATAAGGAGTGGAATCCTCATTCTAAGAGACAAGTTATGGTTTTCACCATAGATGTATAAAAAGAAGATGAGGAATGATGTAATAGTTACTTTATGTCCTCATAAACCCTTTTATGTAATATGTTTTCTTTTCATGCATATTTTAGTGTGCTAGATTTCATTGAATGAATAATTAAGAAAAACCCTAAGGTGGGAAGTACCCTAGAAAATTTTGAGGTCAAAATATGTTTTAAGGTGGGTAGAATTGTCACACCCCAAAATTTGAAACTAATTGAAAACATAGAATGGAGTTTTCCAAAATAATAATAGTTGAAGGGTTTAATGTTAAAAGACCATGAAATTATACAATATGTATAAAAATATAGTGGGAAAACTAAAAGAAAACTAAAACGTATACTTTCTCCTATATATATGCTAAAATGAGTTGTGATTAATTTAAAATGGTGGATACATGTTTCCTTTTCATTTTTATCTCTCCTCCAAGATAGTATTAGAGCATATAATGGATATAAGCTAAATCTTGAAAAGAGAATATTCATTAGTCATCTCGTTTTGGGGTCAAAGGAAATGAGTATAAAAAGATATTACAAATTATTTCAAGTTTTATAGGTATAATTCAAGATAAAAGACTTTTAATGTATTTATGGACATACAATTGTCAAAACAAAAATCTAAGTGTATGGGTAGGCTCTAGACTCCTTTTTTGAGTGTTTGATACAAATTTGGTCAAGTTTTGACCATGTTTAGCCCTTCAATTTAGTATAACAAGTTTACAAAGCTTTTGAATTTGATTTATTACAAAATGCATTTAATGCATTTTGCCTATACACCTACTTTTGTCACGAGTTACATTGATTCCCTTCACTTGTCGCATGCCATCTGATGGTTGGGATACAACTCATCCCTGATCTAATGGCTCCACAATCATCACCCTCCTCTATTTCTTTTGCTGGTGTGAAACCAGTTCCTAGGAAACCCCTTTCCCAATTTGACTCTCGACCATCTTAACTGCTCGCGATGAGATTTCATCCCCACCCTGTTCACCTCTCTCACCCAAGTCATTTTGATCACTGCCTACCTCTCTCTATATAAGAAACACCTAATTAGGGCTTTCCTCTCCTTGCCATCTCATATTTGCATAGATGACCTCCATCCATCTCTTGCCTATATAACACAAGCCTAGGAATCACCATCCCCCAATAACTCCTTCTCCTTGGACAATTTCGCCCCCTGCACACCAAGACCCTTGGACATTCTTGGGTTTCTCCTCTGGAGACCTCAACTTCACCTAACCATCTATGGTGCCTCTAGTACAATTAAGAGACAGGTAACAATCCATATACTCCCAACTTCCTTTTCACTTTGTTTGTTTTCCCCATAATCATACCAATCACCACACACTATAAACTCAATTAAAGTTTTTGCTGGCATTCCTTACCATGGCCTTGTAGCTCATTTCACACCATAAAATAACGGATTTGTCTTTTATTTGGCTTCATGAATGTTCTATAAGTTTCGCACATTGTTGATTATTCATTTTGGCGCCCTATCAAAATCCAAGTTTATCCCCTATTTATTGTGTTTTTTGAATTATCTCTGGGGACACAGAGATCCTCATCCTCCGCCACCTTCACCTTTAACTTCGCCTACCTCCCAAGAATCATCTTATGCCTTTTGGACTCAATGACTCATGGTGTTGTTTCCTCGCTTGGCCTCACTTCAGCAGCCTCTTGGCCATGGTCGAAGTTCCCCTAGAGATTTGATGCCCCCCAACACCCGATCCTAGGCTCTTTAGGTGTGGTTCCTCATCAAGAACACAATGGGTAGGTTATCTATCCCTGGAAGGTAGCATATCTTTCTTGAGATCAAATACATTGAACTCTCATTAAGGAGGCTCTCACAATGGATTCAAGGAGAAGATCCTAATTCATCCATTGACTGCGGTACCCTCATATTATTAATCAAATGATTTTATTTGTAAGGGTAGTTTAAGGATTTTTAGCCTCATTTTCATTGACCGTTGTGGTGAGTCTCCATACTAAGTTGGTCAATCATGATTGGTCCAATTTAGGTTGGCCCACTGGATTTGGATTTTTACATGTGGTTGTTAATAGAATTTTCATTGGCCGGTTCTTCAAAATTTCACTATAATCTAACCATTGGTCAGAAAATTATGAATAAAAAGACATTGGAAAGGATTTTTCACAAGAATCTAATTGTACAATTTTCAAGTCACGTTGCATGTTTGTTCTCATGTTTCATTAGAAACCCTAATATGCGTCATGAAACCCTAAATATGTATCACATGTGATTAATGTGACCTAAAATATTAATCACCCAAACAAGTTTCCTAACTTAATGGTGCTTATCAATAAACCTAACCCCAATGCACTCAAATATTAATCTAACAAAATTCAACCTAGCATGAATACAAGGTATTGATTTATGATGTTCACTAATAATGTATAGGTATATAGATACTAATGAATACAAGGGAAGGTTTGACTTAGGAATTGATTCAAGATCTAAGAGACCAAGATAGGATTCTCTTTGCTCCAGGTAATCAGGTCAAGCCACTATGTATACATATGTTTGTTGAATTGTATGATATGTATGATTTATTATTGTTTCCAATTTCAAGTTCAATGCTCAAATCATGTCCATCATAAAAATTGCTTGATGAACGTTATATCCTATGTCTTATGGTTATAATGCTCACTGACATTAGATATTAGGATTAATGATTAATAATCATATGGTTAATGATTAATAAATTTCAACTTAAAGATTCAAGAGGAAGAAATCCTATCACGTTAATGATATAATATTGAAGATTATGTTAATGTTCATATTAAGAATCATGTTATAAGAATTTGATTAAGTTTTATATACTCTCACAATCATAGACCTCAAGGGGTCATTATGGGATTCATGCCATTTATGGGCTCTTATAGCCAATCATGGGCATCAAGGGGTTGTTATGGGATTTTATCCAAATCATGAGCATTCTTGCCAATTATGGTCTCTTAAGTGGGATAATCATAGAGAGTGGATATTCTACTTATTCAATTCTTCATGTTGTAATGTTCAAGTAATCAAGAATGCTTAAATTCTATACATGTCAATATTTTCTATCAAGTCAAGTGTATATGCTTATTTTTCCTTTCTTGTAAAATGTATAATACCACTTATTGTTCTATGTCTTTCTTTCTTGCATGGTCATTGGATGAGATGTCCCTAGATCATGGAAAGGAGAAAAACCTGTACATATATCACCTTTAGCGTCAGTTAAATATGACTTTAGAAGTCGGTTTCCAAGCGACACCCAATTGGCTGACACTAAATGTAGACGGCTTCATCATTGATTTCATAACTGATGACACAATGCCATCTCCCAATTGTAAACCCAAAAAACATGCCAGTAGGGGGGCCATAGACGTCATTTATCGAGTCATAGTCGATGCCACATCCCATACTGAAAAACAATTGGCCCCAGGTTAGACCATAGGTGTCGATTAGCAATAAAAAACCGACTTCGTTGACCTAAAATTATTGACGGTTTTTAATTTAACAAAATAGTAACCGACACCATTAGGGATAAAGACATTGGTTGAATATTAATAACTGATGAGTTAAGTTTTTGTTGTTAGTTTCTTTTGTTAACCGACGACCATGTTTTGATTTTTTTTCTTATTAGCTTTAGGCATGCTGTCTGGCTGGTCAGCAGGATATAGAACCTCCAGTTTAGTTCTAAACTACAGGTTCTTAGCATCCATTTATTTCATCCAACAACATGCCAAAAACCTACAAAATTAACAAGGATGGACAAAATTTATATCATGTGATTCACACACAAGTATAAGAACATTTAAATTAAATATGATTATTCATCACACACATGTAGAAACCTATAGTTTTCATTCCTCCATTTCCTATTCACACATGTAGCAACCTACAGTTCCATTCATTTCATCTCTTTTCACATTCAGACACATGTAGAAACATTCATGTATTCATCTTAACATTCACACATATGTATTGATAAGACAATTAAAAAAAATCATTTAGACATGTATATATAAGTGTATCTTTCAAACTTTAGCACGTCATCAAATACAAAAATAATTGTGACAACAAAGTTTAGAAATATCATTCTTTATCATTATCATCATCATCATCATCATCACTATTCCAACGATAATTAAACATTCTCACTACTTGTAAGACTTTTTCCCATTGTTCTCTTACATCATCTAATTCTTCCATCGTATAGGGAGTATGTACATCTAATAACTTTTCACCTATAGTGAAGTCACTGCTTTTAAACACCTACAAAGAGAATGACATATATATAATTAATAATATATAATAAGATTGATATATTTCATATTAGCTAATGAGACTATATAATACCTATTGTATGGTATCGATTCCCATTGCATCATGTTTGATAATTAGGTCCATATATCACATCATGTAGCATGCACATGCCCATCTGTTGTCTTGTGTAGCACACTATAAATAGAAACATATAAAATGTTAACAAATACAAACAAGCATAGTTCACATAAATAATATATATATTGGAGTCCGGAAATTACTTTCACACTCTCCCAAAGTAACAATTTCGTGGTCTTGCACATGTTTCCTTCAGCTTTTTTGAATGCTCTTAGAGCCCTACATGTTAATGTAACACATTAAATTGCATTATTAAATAATAATGTAATAACAGATGTTATCATATATAAAATATAAAAGATTTCTCACATGAATAATGGCCTTTTCATTTGGTGTCCATATAATGGGTCTAATTCATTCCCCGAAGGATTTAGATAAAAAATAGTCCACATATTGGGGACAATAACCAGTAACTACCAACACTTAGCACTAGAGGTAAGAAAGTAAAAAATTAATAACTCAAAATCCACAATAAAATGTAATTTTCTTAAGTCCAAATTATAAGCAAAGTAAACCTACTCAACATTGAATGGAGCTATTATCACCGACTTCTTTTTTTTACCAAAATATTTAAAAGTGGCACGGAAATATGAGGTAAGTGATGAAGGCTCTTTATCTACGTGACTGATCAAAGATGGAATTAGAAATCCCACATGGGGAAATGAAAAATATTTATAGATCATGTGTAAGTGGCTGCAAAACATGTATTACATATATTAATATATAAGAAACTACATCAGCATATATAAAACAAGGTATATGGATATATAAATAAGATCTTACCATATCCATAGCTCTATCATAGATGTATTCAGCCCATCATAACAAAACAACTCCAAAATATCTTGTATAAATAGATTGTTATTGTATGATTTGCCTACCACATCCACCAGAATAGAAACATTTATAGGACAATTTGGGTTATGTTCGCCTATCCATACTGCCATACCCTTACAGTTAGGACCTAACGAGTCATATAGGTCCCTTGGAAGACAACTAGGTACTTCAGGAGGAGGTGGAGGTGGAGGCTGAGGTGTAGTGGGTTTCTTCCTTTTGACCTGTATATATACTTTTAGTTCATTTGACTAGATCACATATACATGCTAACAAATTAACATAATGTAAATTTACCATACAATATCTGTATAGAAGACATCCATTTTGGGCCACAATATCACTCCACCTTCTACTTTTACTAAGAATTTCAAAATATGGGTGGGCATATGGCAATGGATGATGCATCCAATGGTGGCGTACATGTCTCAGGTTCACACGAACCACACCATCTGGTACTGGAGTGCAATGAAACATGTCCCCTGGAAGGGGTGGGTAAGCCTTGACCTCTACAATGATAAATTCTTTGTTTTTTAGGCATCATGGATTCAACCCCTATAAATTTATGTAAAGTATTTTATATACATATATACATAAACATAACATCTTAAAAAGACTAGTTACTATGTCATAAAATTACTTACAATGGATGTGATAGGTGGTAGGTCTACATGATTACTTCCAACCACCTCTGTAGTAGGAGAAGAGTGGCACATCACATGTACTGTCTGAGTGGCAGTAAGAGACGCATGCCACTTGCTCATTGCTTCATGGACTCTTCTTTCAATTAACTCATCTACCTATACATGGACAAAAGATATGCTAGATTTTGTTTATTGAATTCCCTTTTGTAATAACATTCTAAAAAAAGAATAGGTTACCTCATATTTTGAACATCCCTCTTTTGGGACATGTTTGCGTTGTGATGGCCAAAAGAACACTTTTATTCCCACACTAGCGTCTGCACCCCTAACACATCCAGGATGCTATGGGTTACCAAGAGCAACTGTAAATTCATCCCTGGTGCCCTCATGGGTGAACATCCCTTGCTTTCTCTACTCGTGAAGCTCCCACTAATCCCCATCAATAGAAATTGGTAAGTAAACATAATAATCAATATCAATTGCTCTGAGAGTAGAATTTCACCATTTTTGTAGCCGCCTCAACAATTGTGGTTTTGGTTATATTTTCTTTCTTGTTTTGCCTCCCAGCTATCCACACATCATGGCAAGGTAGAGGTGTGGGAGTACCACTAGAGGACTCCCTAGTCTCCTGAGTAGCAACAAACTCAACAGTAGCAACAACATGTAGTTTTTGGCAAATGTCTGCATAGCCTTTTGGACCCATTATGTGGTCATGAACATTCAGTACATGCCTTGCTCTTTGAGCATCGCTAATGGCCTTATTAGTAAGCATACTAATTTGGTTAGGAACACTAAAGGTCAATCTTTAATAGGTGAATATAGAAGAATTTATATTAATTAAATTGGGAGTGGCGCTTAATACCTTGAATTCAACAGTTTTTCTTTTGACAATAAACTCCTCCCAATCATTGGGGCCATGTAGTTCCATTGCTCAATGGTTGACTTCTTCCTCTTCTTAGCATCTCGTATGTAATCTCAGGTGAGATTTGTCCTATAGTTCCTAAGGACCCTCCCACAGTGCTGCATCACACATTTAAGATGCAGGCTTTCATCCAGTTCAAATATACTCCGTAAAATTTCATATATTTAACTAGTATCCTAAAAATTAGTAATCTGCAAAATAGAATTGCAAAAAATAATAACTCACACATAGTTCATTCCATACTAAGTCTTTCTTCCCCTTAAGAACTTTATGTGAAGATTCTACATTAGGACTACAATGGCTGCCAGTAAGAACCCCAAGATATGAAATAAAGGAGTTGAGGTTCAGTCCAACTGGATTTCCTGCATGATCAAAATCCATAGCCAGTTTGGGTCCATTGCCCATTTGTTGCAGTAACTTGTTCATCATAGTGATGCCCCTCACTTTTTCAAAATTGTTTTTCTACTCATCAAGTGCTCCAAGTTCTTCAGGAGGTACATCATCAACCTAAACTTTGACAACAACAAAAAAAAACTTACATGATATAACTTATAAATGGACATATAGATAGAAATATAGGATATATTTTAAAAACATACATTGTGAGGCACCACATTGATATCCTCACCCTCATGGTAATCATCATCACGGTCATCATACTCATGCTTAGGCATCTAAAAGTGTCATTAAAAAGTCCAACATTTAACATAACTAGAAGATAATAAAACATTGTAAAGTTCACATTCAAAAAAATAAAATATATAAAAAAATAAAAACATGCCTCTAATACTGCAATCTTTTATCAATTAACATTCCTTTAGTGTGATCTCCATGAACATACAAGTCATTGTTATCTTTAATATTTGGTGGTGTTGGCAACCCAAATGAGAATGGACTCGAGTCATCATACTTATCATAGTACTCTTCTTCATCTTTAGGATCTTCAATGAACTGTCTTTTAAAATGAAGAACAACCGACCATTTATCATTTGCAGGATCATCGATATAAAATACTTGTTTCACCTGTGATGCCAATATGAATGGTTCACCCTTCTCACGAATCTTTTCAAAGTTCACTAACGTGAAACCCAATTCATCCACTATAACTCTTTTGGTGTTATCAACCCAATTACATTTAAAGAGAAAAATTTAGAAATCTACATATTCAAACTCCCATATGTCTTCAATGACACTGTAATATGACATTTCAGATTCATGTGGTCTCTTATCCTTTACACTTGCAAAAAATAATGAAGATGCGTGAAGGGTGACCACACTGTTTTGGACGATGCTCTTATCATCTTGACACTTTGTGTAATATGAGAACCCATTTATGTCAAATCCTTCATAAGACACAACATGCAATTTTGGTTTAAAGGCGAGGCATTTGATATTTTTATTAAGATATTTGGTGTTTGAGATAGGTGATGTAAGACTTTATCTTCAAATCACTTCATAAATGTCATGTTATGCTCTCTAGCAAGCCACATTGAATTGGCTCGATGATATTATTTCTTGATGAAATTGGTATGTTCCTCGGTATAAACACTCACTTCATCAATGTTGTGTAAAATATACAAGTGAGCTTGTTCTAACAGCTCAGGAGTGATTACTTTCATCCATGATCCCAAAATTCCTTTGCCAGAATACTCCTTAATATTCTTGTCATTAACAGGAGCATCATTACCACTCAGAAATTCTTTGCAAAAATCCATAACCTCTCTCGCCACATAACCCTCAATACTACTCCCTTCTGGCTGATAACAGTTTAGAACATCACCTTTAAAAACACTCATGTATCGTTCAAAGGGATACATCCAATGCAAGAAAACTGGTCCCAACATTTTCACTTCCCTAGTCAAGTGGACAACAAGATGTATCATGATATCACATAACGAAGGAGGAAAATACATCTCAAGCTGATATAGGGTAACAACCACCTCTCTTTGCAACATATCTAACATATCATGATCTATGTCTTTGATGTACAAACTATTGAAAAAGAAACAAAGTTTGGTGATTGCAAACCTTACATGCTTCGGCAGTATAGATCGAATTGCTACAGGCAATATTTTTTGCATTAGAGTGTGACAATCATGAGATTTAAGACCTATAAAATTCATATCTTTCACTAATACCAAACTATGGATGTTGGATGAGTAACCCTGGGGCACCTTAACATTTACCAAGCACTCACAAAAATCTTTCTTCTCCTTTGTAGACAACGTGTAACAAGTAAGATGTCAGTATGTTCTTCGATTTCTACTAACTACTTTTATTAATTTTGTCCTTATTCCCAATTCATGTAGGTCCATTCTGGATTTATCCCATCTTTATTCTTACCTGGTATATTCAACAGAGTACCAATGATGTCATCACATACATTTTTCTCAACGTGCATGACATCAATACAATGCCTAACTGCCAAAGAACTCCAACAAGGAAGATCCCAAAATATTAACTTCTTCTTGAATAAAGATTTGTCACTCCGTGTGGCCATGGTACATTGTGATCTCTTACCAAATTTATTGACAAAGTATTTTACTCTTTCATAAACAACCTCTCCTGGATATTGACAAAGTATTTTACTCTTTCCTATACAACCTCTCCTGGAATAGGTTTAGGTGCACTCCGTTCCTCATTCCGTCCATTGAACGCTTTGCGCAACCTACAGTACAGATGGAATTTTAGAAGAAACCTTCGATGACCAAGATATACAGTCTTGCCGCCATGTTTTAGTCATATTGAATCAGTGTTCTCTTCACATATAGGACACACTTTAGATCCTTTGACACTATATCCAGATAAATTCCCATATGTTGGAAAGTCATTAACAGTGCAAAACAACATAGCATAAAAACGAAATGCCTCTCTCCATGAAGCATCATAGGTTATCACACCTTCACCCCAGAGTTTCCTTAAGTCATCAATCAGAGGTTCAAGATAAACATCAATATCATTTCCAGGTTGTTTAGGGCCCGATATCAATAATGACAGCATAACATACTCATTTTTCATACACAACCAGGGAGGAAGAGTGTATATAACAAGCATAATAGGCCAAGTGCTATGTTGGTTTCTCAATGTCCTGTATAGATTTATCCCATCTGTACAAAGCCCATGTCTTAGATTCCTGACTTCTTCACTAAATTTAGGGTACAATAAATCAATCATCTTTAACTAATGGGAATCAGACGCATATTGTAGGATCCCATCATTATTTTTCTTAACATCTGCATGCCACCTCAAATTGTTCACATCTATCGGATTAGAATACAATCATTGAAACTGCGATATTATAGGTAGATACCACATCACCTTGGTAGGAGAACCAACTTTGGACTCCCCCACACTCTTCATTTTATACCTTGACACACCACATTTTGGACAATCTTTCAAATCCACATAGTCCTTTTCAAATAATACACAATCATTCAGGCATGCGTGTATCTTCTTGGCCTCCATTCCCATTGGTCACAATAATTTCTTTAACTGGTGTGTTGAGATTGGTAGGTCGTTTCCTTCAGGAAGAATTTCTTTCAACAAAGACAACAATGACATGAAGCTTTTGTCGCTCTATCTATTGTTATCTTTCAGCGTATATAATCTCAACACCACGCTAAGCTTTGTAAACTTAGTACAACCTATGTATAATGGTCTCTCAGCATCATGCATAATGTTTCTAAACATGGGAGGTGGATCAGTGTGCTCTACCCCACAACTATCCAGCATCGCATCAACGATATCTACTAGAACTGGTTCATTCACATCTATGTCATCGGAGGCAATTTCTTCTTTCACACAAGCACTGATATCGACATCCACTGATTTTAGGTTTGAAATCTCTCCATGCTAGTGCCATTATGTATATCCTTGTATGATTCTGTTTCACATGACATGACTTTTGATTTCATCACCAGTGCTGACTTGCAAGTTGTTACCGCAATGCCTACATGGATAGTAGAACCTATCTCCATGTTGTTTCTTATGTTCCTCAAAAAATCTAATAAATTGATCAAGACTAGAAATAAATTCCAAGGTGTAGTGATTTTGAATGGACATCCATGATCTATCCATTCTATGATCAAAGAGAAAACAAGTATATATTAGGGTTATGGTTAAAATATTAGGTTTTAGGGTGAAAAGATTAGGGTTTATGGTTAAAAGTTTAGGGTTTAGGGTCTTATATGTAATAAATGTGTACCACCTATCCCATTGTTGATCACCTAATCTCACTAGTAAGTGTATATTGTGAATTTGATTTTTAAGAAATTTCAGTAGCATTTCCCCATAGTTCTCCAAGTACACCGATGTACATGAGAAAATGCCCACCGACATATGTACTTAGAGAACAAACAGGGAAGTTCTTATGAAACATCATGAAAATTGAATACACATTATACACTTACATCCTAAGTGAGATTAAGTGTTCAGGCACAGTCCCAAACTAGGGACTATCCAAGATTTACTCCTAATGAGTAAATCTCGGATCAATTTCTAGGCCAACAAAATACATGTATATATGTTGTCATTCATATACCTACAATCATAGTATCATCGTTCATATCCTAGGTTTTGTGTAACATCATTTTATTCAATTCATTCTTCCATTTGGGTAAGTTCATTCATTCATCATTAACCCAAATTAATCATTAATAATCAACTACAAAATTTTGAAGAACAATTATATATTGAAATAAGTTAATTCAATCACTAACAATAGAGAAAGAAAGCAATATCAATTAATTAAATTCATTCATTCATCATTAACCCTAGGTAATCATTATTAATAAGCTACACAATTTTAGAGAACAATTATATATTGAACTAAGTTCACTCATTCCTCATTTAACCCTTACTAATCAATATTAATCAACCCTAATTAATCAATAATAGTCTTACAAAAAATTCACCGTACTGGTGGAGCAGGCTGTGGTGGCAGAAGACGGAGGTGGAGGTGGTCCCAGGTAGAGGTGAAGCATGTGGCAAGCAGTGGCGGTAGAGATGACTGAAGTTGCAGTGAAGCAGGTGGCGAGCGGTGGCAGGATGGAGGATTGTGGTTGTGGTCGTTGGAAGAGATGGCTGAGCAAGCGAGCAGCGATGACTGAACTACATTGGCGGCAGGCGACTGGAGTGGCAACGGCGAGCTCCTCAACAACTGAACTAGAGCGGCGGATGTGAGCTCCTCTGCAAAGGTTCCTCTCTATAGTAGTGATGACGAGCTCCTCTCAACAGCAGGAGCAGTAATGTCAGCGAGCGGCAACACAGAATCACGAGACCTAGCTTGAGCGGCAACAAAGAATTGGGAATGAAACAGAGAAGGGGAAGAGTTTTGCTCATGCACATATGTGCTAATTAATTTAATTTTCAGCGTTAGTTATAATGTAAGTCTGACTCTTAAAAACAATAGACATTGGTATAAACTCATAACCAACACCTATCTACAACTTCAAACAAAAAAAATTGAACCAGGACGGGGTGTTCTTCGTCGGTTTCAACGTACAATAACCGATGTCTATCAACATATGCCGAAAAAAAAATTATTCTTGAGTTACAATCATAGTTGTCAGTTTCTCCCCTAATACAGATGCCAATTAGGCAAATTGGGGGGGATTTTTCACGGGGACAAAGCGTGAACACACATACTCATCGGTTCTTGTGTAAAAACGAACTCCAAATAAGGAATGGAATTTTTCCTCGTGAAGGATACATGGTCATTAGTTATTTTTTAAACCACCAATGACATATGGGGGGATAAAACTTTCACGGGGCTTGGTGTAGAACATGAGTCATATAACATCCCAGGATTTGAGGCCTTGAATTGCATGATATTAAAAGGAATTATTAGACTTCCCATATCACCAAGGTGCACCTCCTTTTTAGGGAACCCATCACTAAAAACTCCATAGTAAAGCATGCTCAACTTGGAGTAGTACTGGGACGGGTGACCAGTCGGGAAGTTGATCATGGCTTGCGCGTCAGTGAGGAAAAAGTGTGCAGTTAAGGCTAGTGGTGGTCTATGAGGCCAGTTGTCATTCCTCAAACTCTACTAGAGCCTAGGACAGTGGGCTCGATCTTTACAAATGGTATCATAACCTAACCCCTCGAGTAGGTGGGGCCCACATGGGCATGTGGCATGCTGGTCTTGAGCTGTGAGGTCTAGACATGTTGGAAAGGGATGTCCATGGTAGACGTAGACACCCTTACACTGGTATTTTGTGATCGAGAGTGGGGTGTCCATTAGCCATTCCGGGTCTGCATTGAAATGGGGCGATATAGTTGAGTCTTGACGGGGACATCAAGAATCTAAGTGGGGGAGATTGTAACATCACAGGATTTGAGGCCTCAGATAAGATGATCTTAAAAGGAATGATTGGACTACCTATATAACCTAGGTGCACCTCCTTTTCCGGGAGCCCATCACTAAATAACTCCATATTTAAGCGTGCTCAGCTTGGAGTAGTACTAGGATGGGTGACCAGTCAGGAAGTTGATCATGGCTTGTGCGTCAGTGAGGACAAAGTGCACAGTTAAGGCTAGTGGTGGTCTGTCAGGCCAGTCCTCATTCCAGAAACTCTACTAGAGCCTAGGGCAGTAGTCCCAAGTGTTACAAGTCGTCGGTGTTTCTCCAACTGACGTCGAATTCAAAATTGTATTTCCCTGGTGATTTTAGACGACGGTTTTTATTTCGACCAGCTGACGTTAAAGGAAAAGTGATACACGTGTCTTTTGTGAAGCGCCCAACCTTCACATATAGGTGTCAGTTGTTGTTTTAAACTGACATCGTTGTATATTAGTGTTGGTGTTTTAGTTATAACCGACACCAGCAAATGTGACGTTATACATCATTTCTGTACTAGTAAGCATGCCCTTCAGAATAGCTAACACCAAAGGAGACTTTACCTTGGTGGGGTGCCATCTACCACTCAATAGATTATCTAGTCTAGATTATCATTTCATGCTTTCGATTTGCTTAGTCTATATCTATATATATATATATATATATATATATATATATATATATATATATATATATATATATATATATATATATATATATATATATATATATATATATATATATATATATATATCAGGTTTGAGATTAAGATGTAAGAGCTTATGTTTCCCTTTTGAATAACAATCTATGAATCTATATTTTCAATAATACATAGTGTTTCATTTATATTGTTCCTATGTATATCATGTTTTCTAATTTCTCTCCTAGATGAGTGACCCAGGTTATGGAAAACATAGGGTTTTCTCCTGCTGATATGTATGTACTTGGATGGGCGTTAGAACCTCCTTACCATTGATGTTCAACCATGATCTGTTGGCAGGCCAGAAACCTTGAGATAAATAAGCTATGTCAGTCTTCAAATTTTGTGACCAGAAGAGCCTCTACAAATCCTTGTACATTGTACTTGATCTAGGATGTACTGTATAGTTTGACCCGTGAGCATCTTGTAACACTTTTTCTATCATATTTGTATCTGTTGGGACGCATAGACATTGTTTGTACCAGATTCCACCATCCATGGCAACCGAATGATGTGCTTGGGGCTTCTCTAGCCACTTTGTCATCTTCTCCATACTCTGGCTATTCGTATGAGTTGAAAAAATCTAACACTTGAGGCATGGATTGACATTAATGCTAGACAATCTAAAAATGTCACCCATATACTGAAAAATACTAGTAGGGGGTGAATAGGGTTTTATGATAATTTTAAAATTAATTCAACCACGCAACCACAAAAATATTGGAGAAGGAGACAAAGGCATTTAGAGTGGTTCCAACTTTAGCAAAAACTAAGGGAGTCAGTCCACTATGCAATTGTTTCCAATTGGAATTTTGAGAGATGTATTTTATTACCCTTTTGAAGGATGTTACATAAGAGACAAGTACCTTCCCAAACCTTAGGATAGCCTTCACCTAGAAGTAGTCTCACCAACCCTGATGCAGCCTTCCTCTTGAAGTAACTTCAAGATCCCCCTTGAAGTAGCCTCCCTCTTGAAGTAGCTTCCTGTTGAGATAGCCTTCTTGAAGTAATTCTAAGTTCGTCTAGCTACCTTCTCCACCTAAAGAAGCTCCTACAACCTCCTTTCCACAACCTCCAACCTAGGAGTAGCAAAGGAGAATACAAAACAATAAGAAGGAACAAGAAAGAAGAAGGAAAAATACACTTTACCACTTTAGCACAAGACTTGAATCCTATATCAAGTATTTTGATCTCCTATCCAATGTGTATGAACGTGAAAGTTTAGTGGGTAGGAGATGCTATCCTATAGGACACAAAATCTCAGCTTATGGAAATGATTTGGAAGTGAAGGATTTCTCAATTTGCTTATAAGAGTTGATTCTCAATTGCAAGTGTGTGTAGTCAAGTGATTTTAGGTGTCCTAAGGCATGTCCTATTTATAGGAATGGCTTACAAGGGTCTAGGGACGTTTTAGACACTTTCTAGGATGTTCTTAGTGCTCAACTAGCCATTAAGTATCCACTAATTACATTTTTAATGGCTAGTTGATTAAATCTGAAAAGTGCAGTCAGAACCTTTCTCGGTCGAGAAGTTTGTCGACCGAATGTCTCTCAGTCGAGAACTTAGTCGACTGAGGAAAAGTCAGGAGTAAGTGTATTGCAACATTCAACTCAACTCCCAACTACTTTTTCCCACCAAGTCTAATGGCTATAGAACCTACTACACGAATAGACTCTGGTGATTCTCAGTCGAGAAGATGGTCGATCGAGCGTGTCTCGGTCGAGAAGTAGTTTGACCGAAGGAGTCCCTATTTTAGTGTATCTAGACATGTATTAAGTGTATGTATCAAAGTACCATTGTGATGCTATCACAGGGAATGACCTATCTAAGTGTTGTGAGTGGATAGGGAAGATCAAAACACTTGATTTAAATGATATCTAAGTACTTGTACATTATGTATTTGTACAAGTTTACATTTGATTACAATCATAAAAAATAAGGCAATTTGAGCATATATATCTTCCAAGATTAGCTATCCACCACCTTGAATTCTTGTTTCTGTAATACTCAAGTAGCACGTTAGATCCACAAAAATGAAATGTTTGTCATTTTCAAAACAAAGGGATTTTAATGGTGTCCATTTAGCCAACAATCTCCCCCTTTTTGAAGATGACAAAAATTTCTAAATATATAAATAAAATAAGCTTAAAATCATATTGAGTTTCATACCTAAAGTTTACCTTGTGTATAACTTCTCTTGTTTATGGAATACATGCTTACTATTCCCAAAGAAGTGTGGAACATAAAATCCAACTCTTTAGGGAATATAGAAACATTTGACGTGAAGCCAAGAGAGCATGTATGAAACTCATTGATTGAGTATTTAAGATTTATATTATTTCTCCAACTTTGTCATTTCAAAAAGATAACTGTAAAAAAACATATTTTAAGACTCCCCCTTAATTAGTGGTCCCATTTGATGATTAAAAGAGCTAAAAGATTTCCATTTCCAGCCATAATGTAAGGGTCAGAGAAACAAACCGATTTTAATAAGGAGAAGCACAAATGTCAAAGAAAACATCTTCTAAAGGAGTGATAAGTAATTTCTTTTTTATGTTATTAAATTGATCCAATGGAAGTGGTTTTGTGAAAATATCAGCCAATTGATCTTCCGTATCAACATGATGAAGGGATATATGTTTTTTAGAAATATGATCCCTTAGAAAATGATGGAGGATTTCAATATGTTTGACACGGCTGTGTAGAATAGGATTATGTGCCAAGTTTATAGCACTTGTATTATCACAATAGATATGTGTATATGAAAATATAAAACCATAATCATTTAAAACTTGTTGCATATAAAGCACTTGAGCACAACAACATTCGGCTGCCATAAATTCAGCTTTTGTAGAGCAAAGTGCAACCATGTTTTGTTTCTTGCTAAACCATGATACTAAGGCTCGTCCTAATAAGAAACAACTTCCGCTTGTGCTCTTTGGGTCAAGTCGACAACCAGCATAATTAGCATTGGTATAAGCTTTCAAATCCAAAGATTATCTTTTAGGATACCATGAACCATAGTTTCTAGTGTCAGCTAAGTATCTTAGAATCCTTTTGATAGCTTCAAAATGAGTTTGCATGGGTTTTGATTGAAATCTAATACAAAATCCAATGGAAAACATGATATGCAGTCTAGAAGCGGTTAAAGCAAACTATAAATCATGGCCCTATACAAAGAATCATCCATGGGTTCCCCATTTTCATCCTTGTCAATTTTAGTAGAAGTGGCCATTGGTGTCATAGCATGTTTGTAATGCTCCATTCCAAAACATATTAAAAGTTCATTTGTATACTTATCTTGGCTTATAAAAATTCCAGCAGGCGTTTGCTTTATTTGAAAACCAAGAAAGAAATCCAATTCTCCCATGAGACTAAATTCAAATTCCATTTGCATAATATCACTAAATTGTTTACATAAGAATTCATTTGATGCACCAAAGATAATATCATCAACATAAATTTGAACAACTAGAAAGTTAGATTCGTATGTCTTGAAAAATAACGTCGTATCTGAATTTCCAATTGAAAAACTATTAACAAATAGATAATTTTTGAGCCTTTCATACCAATTTCGAGGTGCTTGTTTTAACCCATAAAGTGCTTTCTTAAGTTTATATACATGATCATCTTTACCAGGAATTTCAAAACTGGGTGGTTGGGCAACATATACTTCTTCTTGTATTATTCCATTTAGAAATGCACTTTTTACGTCCATTTGGAATAGTTTGATGTCTTTGTGGGAAACTATAACTAGTAGCATTGTAATAGCTTTAAGTCTTTCTATGGGTGCATAAGTTTCATCAAATTCTATTACTTCTTGTTGATTGTACCCTTGTGCTTCCAACCTAGCTTTATTTCTTCTACTTTCCCGACTTCATTCAATTTATTATGAAAAACCCACTTAGTTCCAATAATGGTTTTATCATAAGGTTTAACAACTAAGTCCCATACATCATTTTTAGTAAATTGATTTAATTCTTCTTGCATGGCCATTAACCAATAAACATCTTTTAGAGCTTCAGTTACCTTTTTGGGTTCAATTATAGATATAAATGCCATATTTGCAACATCTCTAAAAGAGGAACGAGTTTTTATTTTATCATTAGGATTCCCAATGATTAGTTCTTGAGGATGATATTTAATTAGTCTAGGAATGGGTTGTTGTGTCTCAATTTGTTGATCACTATCAACATTTTGATCATCTTTAGTTGATATGGTAAGATCTTCAATTTGATGAGTAATATCAACTATGCCATTATTTCATTTTAGTTCTTCATTAAAAGTAATGTGAATTGATTCTTCAACTTTTCTAGAGATGGTGTTGTAAATTCTAAAAGCTTTGCTAGAAGATGAATATCCCAAGAAAAAGGCTTTTTGTGATTTAGAGTCAAATTTGTCTCTATCATCTTTTGTGTTTAAGATATAGCAAGTTGAGCCAAAAGTGTGAAAATAATCAACCCTTGGTTTCTTATTAAAAATTAGTTCATATGGTGTTTTCTTCAAATGAGAGTGTATGGTTACTCTATTTAGCACATAACAAGCTATGTTTACAACTTTAGCCCAAAAGGTTTTAGATGTATTATGTTCAAGCATCATAGAGATAGCCATTTCTTGTACGGATTTGTTCTTTCTTTCAACTATGCCATTATGTTGTGGAGTGCGTGGAGCTGAAAAATTATGAGTGTAACCTTGAGATGTGCAGAATTATTCAAATGTATGATTCTCAAATTCTCCACCTTGATCACTCCTAATTGTACATATTTTGTAGTTGTTTTTCAATCTTTAAGCAGAATTGTATGAACACTTGAATAGTATCATCTTTATTTGCAAGAAAATGAACCCATGTATATCTACTAAAGTCATCAACAATAACAAAGCAATATCTTTTTTCACCAATAGATTGAGTTCTCATAGGATCAAACAAATCCATGTGAATAAGTTCTAATGATCTAGTAGTGATAAGCATTGTATTTTATTTGAAAGAAGTTTTGCTTTGCTTTCTTGGTGTACAAGGTTCATAATTTTTAGGTTTATCAAAAGATATTTTAGGTAAACCACGTACAATATCATATTTAATCAACTTTTTGATAACATGGGAACTTGCATGACCTAATTTTCTTTGCCATAATTGTAGAGATTCATCTTTTGCAAGAAGGAATTTTCCAATAATAGGTTCCATAGAATTAGGCCTAAGTATATATAAATTTCCTATTCTTTTTCCTTCATAAACAATTTCATTAGTGTTTTCAATCAATAATTTACAACAATTTTTATTGAATAAGACATCATAGCCACTATCGCATAGTTGACTAACACTAATTAAATTATGATGTAGGCCATCAACAAGTAAAACATTTTTTAATTGAAGATTTGTACCAATGTTACATATTCCATCAATCTTTCCTTTTCCATTGTCTCCAAAAGTGACTGTTCCACTTTTCTTTTCTTAAAATGTTTGAAAGGCCTTTTTGTTGCCAGTAATATTCTTAGAACATCCACTATCAAACACACAATCCTACAAAAGAGATAGATTTTGGTACTCATGTGATGGTCCTCTTTGATTAGAGTCATTTAATAACAAAAATGAATATGGTTACATAATTGAACAATTAAATGTTTTAAGCTAAATAGAACTTCATTCAGTTGATAAATACTTCGACCAAAGAGTGTATTGGTCAAACATTTTGTAGACCGAGATTGTTGCTATTTTATTGGTTGAAACAGTAGTTTACTTGGTCAAAAATTTTCTCAACCGATGTTGTCTCAAGTGAAGATTTGCTTGACTTGGATTGTTACTGTTTTTACAACATATTTCAGATTTGATACAGGTATTCCCTCGGTCGAATACTTTCTCGACTGAGGAGAGTCTCGATCGAACTATTTGTCGACCGAGGTTGTTTCAGTTTGTTTTTAGCAATTGGTTTATGTCAGTTTGGGCTAAAATCATTGTAACATGCTAAGGTACCATTTTATTTAGTTGAGATAAGATATTAAGATATTCAAATGAGGTTTTAGGTCAAATCTCAACTTAATCATATTAAATTTGCTAAGTTTGGGGTCTTGGGACCCATACTAACCAACATCATTTTTCTTGTAAGGACATGAGAAGGAATAATGTCCAAGACACAAGAAATAGTGTTAATAAATGGAGTCAATTTCATTTCTCTTTCTAAGATTTTGAGTTGTGTTCTTGGGTACAAATATGATCTTGGTCTTGGGTGCTTGAGTTCTCCTAGGTTTAGGTTGATAAGAGTTTTCTTTTGGAACATATCCTAAACCTCTTCTTCCAATATAACCAGAAGAATTCTTTAGGATATTATCAAGAATACCATTATTTCTCAAGATACTGACTTATTTTTATAACTTAGCAGCCTCATCCATTTTCTTTTTGATATCTAACTTTGCTTGATCTAGATCAGATGATAAAGCATATCTTTCTTTAACAATAGCATCATTATCTAGATGAGTACATATGATAGGTTGAGTCTGAAAATTATTTAGTTTTGCAAGCAATTCAACCTTTTCTTGATAAATAAGATCATAGTTTGTTTCTAAAGTAAGTAACTTCATTTTGAAATCATATAAATATTATTTCAAAGTAGAGTTTTCAAAGATAATACTTTCCTTTTCAAAAGCAAGATTATTTAATCTAGCATACAAGTCCTCATTAGTTTTAGTAACTTTATTTAGTTTCTTTTTACAGTCAACATATTTGTCATGTGTATCTTGAAGACTAGCGATTAGATCTTCTTTTGGCAAATAAAAAAGGCTTACCTCTTAAGAATCTTCACTAACATCTTCTTTGGCCATGAGACACTCCACGTTCTCTTATCCACTCTCACTATCACTTGACTCATCCCATGCAACTTTGTATGCTTTTTCTAACTTCTTCTTGGATGAGATTTTCTTTCCTTTATTTGCTTTAGGACATTCATTCTTAAGATGTCCCTTTTTTCCACATTCAAAACACCCAGGAGAGGAAGAACAAGAAGAACCAATAACTTTGTTAGATTTAAATCTTCAATATTTCTTACCATTTACAATTAGAGCTTCTTCTCCCTCATCTCCATCACTTGTCTCATCACTTTCTTGAGTGATGACCTTTGTAGCCTTTAGAGCCATGTCTTTCTTTCTTCATTGTTGAAGTTCACAATTATGTCTTTCTTCCTCCTCCAAGGTTGCTTCATGTGCTTCTAAGATGCCAATGAGTTGCTCCATCCTTAGTCAGGTGAGGTCATTAGCTTCTTCAATTACAGTCACCATAGGCTTGTACTTCGGAGGAATAGACCTAAGAATTTTAGAAACTTGATCCTCTTCACTAATGGCTTTACCTAATGCATTCGAACCATTAAAGATAGAAGAAAATTTTGCATACATTTCACTAATAGTCTCAGTAGGTTCCATATGAAATTGTTCAAACTTTTGTTTAAGCATACCAATTTTGGAGTTCTTTACTTGAACAATTCCTTCATAAGTAATAGAGAGTCTATGCCATATTTCATATGCAGTTTCACAATTTGATATTCTACTAGTTAATGCATGTGCTTCCCATATGATATTTTAAAAAAGATTAATATGTTATCAATTTATATGTTTAACCAATTTTCCATTTTCCTAGTATTATTTTATGAATTCATCATTTTATTCACTTTAGGTTGTACTTTATTTGATATATAATGAATTCAAATTTTCATTTCATCCTTTTTGTATATTTTATTGTATCACATTCAATTATTTGCCTAATATAACCAATATAATTATCATTTAATTTGACATATTTTGTTTCCTTTTCATAAATATGATCTCCATTTTGTATCATGTGACCTTCAAAATTTGACAAAAATAGTTCTTCTAGAAAGGATATAGATTGAATAGTATGTTCAAGATTCTAGTACTAATATGTTTTCAAAATGTCCAACCATTTTTCCTCATCTCAGCCTATACATGTTTCATGGTGTCTGTTCTAATAAAACACTTCATTCATAATTTTGAAGCTTAGATGTATGATTCATAGAGATATATAAAATACATGGCAACAATGTAAACTACTTATTAGAGTGCTCACTGAGTTAATTTAGATTTATTAAAAAAATAATTTAGTTTCCTTTTCTATATACTACATATTAGAGAAAAATCTACAAATTGATCTTCTTGAGAACTTTATAAATTTGGTGGTCAAATTGGAACAATTGTAAGTGCTACACCCTTGTTGATCAATAACCATACAAATACGGTAAGGTACAACAGGGAGGTAAATTATAAGATCCTGACATAAGGTAAGTCATAAACTTCAGCTATAGCCTTTGAACATTCAAGTGTAGGAAAACGCTCGTGTTCTCCTACTCCCCAGATACACATCTCTATTGAACGGTCAACTTGTTCGAATGGGTATGAGCGTGGATGTCCATATACGTTCATAATATGATTAATGTGCCATGCGGCACGCCGGTCTTGCATGAACGGGACCCATTGAATGTGTTTGTATTGTTCTGAAAGTTTTCTGTGGCTCAATTCGTATGGGACCATGTTTTAGTGAATCACAAGAAGGAAAACAACATAATTGACTTGCTTTACTATAGCCGAATCTTTTAGACCCATAAGTTCAATGTGCACACATTGACCTTAATGCCCCTGTGGGGGTTACTGGCCAGCAGTATTCTGCTACGCCTGACTTAATTTACTTATTTTGACTGTTATAAATATTGGGATAATTTTGTTTTAAGTATATTTTGAAAATGACCTGGTTTGAGAGAGAGGAACACAAACCATCTGTTTTGGTGTGATTATATGTGCATTTAAAAAAGGAAAATTATTTTGGCAATACAACTTAAAATACAGTTGGCACATGTATACGTGGAACATGCAAAACCGGTCCCTATATGCAACTTTTGACATAGTACAACACGTCTTTAGGACAAATGTCCTCTAATGGAGCCGCATATATACACCTGCTGCAACAAAGTTTGTGTTTCTTTATAATACAATCCAACACCCAACCACTACATTTATTCATCCTCTTACTTGAGAAAAGTCTTATTTTAAAACTAATTTTTTGTTATTTTCGTTTCACTTCTAAGTTAGATATATTGCATGCTCCGTCCATCATTAACGGAGCTAGGGGGCAAGGAGCGGCACATTCCTCCCCTGAAGCCAATGCTTTGTCTTATAAATATTTGTATTATATATATTCCACAAAGTCAGGTTGCCATAGATCATCAAGGGTTCTACTATTAAGATTTCTTTTTATTAGATATAACAAAGATAACATTTTAGACCTGTTAATATTAAATTCATTATGATATTATATTATTCTTATTATTTTGTAATTGTGTAATGTTATATTTACTTTGTTGTCAAAAGAGTCATATCTTTTATTATACACAAAGTCTTATATATTTCTTATTTATCTCATTAAGAGTTTTAGCACAATTAAGGTTTACACAATTATCTCAATATACTTGATTATTATCCTTAATAATTTAGATTTAGTGTATGTTATCAACATATTGAATTATAACAGATTGTTTTGCTTGCAATAAGACATTTTATCCAATTTGTTACAGTTAATCCAAATAATGTCACATTAATTACTTATATCTATATTAAACATTGTCACATTACCTTTTTGTACATTAATGTCATCACTAATCATTTTCTCATATGTATTCACTTCTTATTATTTATTATGCACATTTATGTGAATCCAATTACTTCTTATCCATATTGAAGTCATTATATATATTTTAGTGATCAAGGTGGGACATATTACATATTAATGATTTTATTCATGTTATAACCCCATTTTTCTAAACCATGTAATGAGATTTGTAAGGCTCCTTTTAAAAGATAAATGAAATCAATGGTTGATTTATTGGTTTGATTTGAATGCATGAATTTCATTTGTAAATAGCCTTGCTTAATTGTTTCGTGGGCCTTATTGGCTATTGGGCCCAATAACAAGGAAAAGAAAAAGGAAATTCAATTAGTAAATGAATAATTAAGAAATAGAGAAAAGAAAGATGTAGAAACCTCTAGAAAGTAAAGGAATATTCTCCAAAGGTAGATTTTGTGCCTTTTGGGTTCCTTGAGTTCCAAGGAGTCCAATTTGCAAAGATAATGTAACAAGAAAGAGAAAAGATCAATTAAATATTGCTTTATTAAGAAGGAAATTGGAGATAATGATAAAATATGGAATATAAGTGGAAAGATGTTGGATTGAGTCATCATGGGTGGATTTTCGTATCCACAAGGTTTGTAATGGTAAAATAAATCCAAATAAAGAAAATAGAAAGATAAGAGAGAGAAAATATGTTTAATATATGTCTTATTATTAGATAACTTAGATGGGAAGAAAATACCTCTTTCCTTTTGAGTTTGAGTCCCAAATTTGGAATATAAGTAGAATAAGTCTTTATAGACTTTCCTTTAAAATTTGGATGAAAAAGGATAAAGGAGGAGAGAGATATGGTTTTAGCAAGTTTTCCTAAAGTGAATGGATAATCAAATAATCACAGTAAATGTCACGATTTTATTTCCTAATAGAACTATAGTTGATATAGACGTGTGACACCACAGCCGTTGGATTTATATCCAACAAAGGCTATGTTGTCACCTTCCTCGGTCGGACAAGGAAACAGGAGGCTGAGGGGGTGGACTTTCCAAATCCAATATCTTGCAAGATAAGGGACGAATCATTAAGGAAGTTAGTCCAGTAGATTTAGGAGAAGAATATGAACCTAGGAGACCTAAGTTTTGGTAGGTTTCATGGACGCCAAGAAAAATACCCAAATCCAGTTGGGATCTCTTTGTCGGCCTACCCTATATATATTGGGGTCTTACACGCCATCTGGGAGAGCCCAAAGCATCTCAATACATTTGTACAGAGCCAGCGAACACGTCAGTGCTTCCAATTTGGTCCTTGATCGTGATCTTAACCCCTAATCAGCAGCAACTTCTCACCGGAGAAGAGCTTTGTCATCTCGATGATCTGGTTGAGCAACAAAGCAATGGAGGGGTGCCTTGAGTCCGGGATGCCAAGACAAAGATGCAGGTGGTGTTGGCTTGCGCTCAGGTGGAGAAACACGCGGAGTCAAATCGCTGGTTGACAACCGTCTACCTCTAGCTCGCAAGTAGGGCTAACAGGAGGTTGAAGTGTTGGTATGTATGCCCTGAGAGCCAATCATGGGATGATTGGTGGGTTACATTAAGATTGATTTGATAAACATCAAAGGCAAGCTTCCAATTCTTTCTGGTTCAGTCATATGAGATAGTGATAGAACATATTGAATGTTTAGAGAATGACAGTACTCAATGATGTATGCCTTCAGGTTCAGGACCTGAACGATGAGATCATATGAATGCTAAGAGTTTGTACATTCTCATTATGTCCCTAGTTGGATGTCATTGTGGAAGGTAGATAGACAGCAATGACACACAAGACTAGATTGTGATGTTGGTTAATGACAGAATCTCATTAGTCATGATATAGAGATATCAAACCAAACACATAGGTACTTGTTAGAGAACAAGTGTACCGGACAGACCCACCGTGAGTTTGACACATGGAACCATGACATGGTAGTCACAGTCAGTACTCATAGTGATGGTGGTGAGTGTGATTCTTTGACCTGAAATCACTACACTCAACACATGTTGTTGGGCACACTTTGACACATCAAATGCAGTCCTGAAACATGGCTTGTTATAAAGGTGATGATTGGGTGGCTTTGACACATGGGGCTTTTGAGGGGTGAGTGATAGATATGGGATTTGTCCCTCCTGAGGGAGTTTGATATCCATGGCCACTTGATGAGTAGGATTGAGAAAGGCGTGCACGCATGTGTGAATCAATATGTGATATTGATGTCATACATATCTCTTCCAATCTACTCTGAGATCAAGAAAATAAATGAATGTGGATGATTATTCCATGCCTTGAGTTCATTCGGGATATCAGTGACAAAGGAATTATACATTCATTGTAACACCATTCACGGATTGTAGGATTGAAAGTTTTTCTCCAACTTTCTATTTCACTTGGGTAGCACTGATGTGTGACTAGGCACCACTCTTTGCTTGTGAAGTCATAAGTGTTATGGACTTTCACTGCCAACGTGAAATGGACTTGCAGGGTCACACACATAGGATTTAACCTGGAAGAGGAGTTTTGTCCACAAATAATGTTTAGATTGATTACTTAAGGAGTTTAGTAGTTCAATTAAACACTCAATCAATTTATAGCTCAGTATCATAATGTTCAAGGTGTTGGACTGATTGATTAGAGTATCGGATTGATTGAAACTGCAATTGAATGTTTCTGCACAATCTGCACTCCCAACCGATCGGCTCATGTGATGAACCGATCGACTCATCTTGGTGAACCGATCGGCTCAGGTGGTGAGTCGATCGGCTCATGGATAGGGTGAAACGATTGATTCAAGTGTTGAAACGATCGGTTCAACTGGTGCAACTGAGCAAGTTGGGAAAGTCAGGTTGGTGAGAAATTTCTTTTCGTTTCACTTGCCCAATTTGATTGGAACAAGGATTGGTATTTGATACGAATTAGAAACAAAAGAAGAAAAGTCAATCGGGAACTGATCAGGACCACGAACTGACCGGTTTAGAAATGAACCGACCATTTCATGGGTCCCAACCGATCGGTTGAGGTGTCAACCGACCGGCTCAGGTCCCCAACCGACCGTTTCAGAAATGAAACGATCGGTTCAGATTGCGAGTTGGTTGTTTTTTGTGGAAAATCTCGAACCCTTCTACTCCTGCTTTAGTCTCGTATTGCCCGGGATAGAGAACCCTATCCCATGACCCTCCTATATATAGGGGTATTGGGGGCTTCTCAAAGTACAACTCAGTGCAACCAGTTGCTCTGTAAAGTTGTTGTTCTCTCTGGTTGAAAGCAGTCCCACCATATCAATGGCTGAAAGTACGCTTATGGAAGCATACCAAGGAAGACATTGACGATGAATGCTTGATGTTGTGTTCTTTGAACTATGAGTTGCAGAGACAACATGAGACATATGATGTCTCCAAGACACTGTCCTAGTATGTCATGACAGATGGAGATCCAGTAAGGTATTCACACACTCAATGTGATTGGGTATGTGGAAAACCTGACTAAGAAGGATTCCCTCTGAGCCAAGAGTTGGCTATTGGTATAATACTGTAAATGTTGTGAGAATCATACAATTCATGATGAACAACTTTGACAAGCGTTGACAGAGTTGTTGGAAATGTTAAGGATAGTAGAGGCAAAGATGAAGAAAGATAAACCATAATCTTTGATGTGCTTAAAGAAAAGGTGATTCTTAAGGGCAAGGACAAGGGCAAAGCAAAGAAGTGTTCTGATGCTAGCCAGCAATCCAAGCCGTCTTCAGCCTCAAGGCACATGGGGAAAGGGTGTATGAGAGATTGCCCTCTATATCTGTAAGAACAAAAGAAGATGCAGGAGGGGATGGAGATCTCTACCTAAGGTATCACGAAATGAACCGCTTCTTTATCTCAGGTATATGATACCAAGATATGGATATGTCATATATGATATGCAATATCCACAAAAAAGTGATGGCCTTTGTGAAAGGACCAAGAAAGGAGTACCCATCATTGGATCAAGTGTTGCTGCCATAGATAGGAGTACCTTTCAATTTATTTCAGCCTAAACGACACGAAATAGAGTTGAGAACTGCTATTTCATATTTGCCAATAGATAGAAACACTTTATTTTTGCATATTGTACGACAATGATGGCAATCAATAAAGAGATGTTTCAATTTCTAAAGATATGATCTTTGTGGCAATGCCTTGTTTATCTTGTGGTATTTGATATGCATAAGATAAAATGATACCTAAAAGTTATAGATAACTCAAACAATCAAATTAGCATCAATCATGATAAATTCATTTCTAGTTTCCATGTGATGGATAAATCTAGACTCTTTTGGTTAGAGAACCAGTAAGAGACATGAATATCTTGGACATGATTAATCAATCTTCACTAAAGGTAGTGGGAGAATGATTATCCTATTAGGTATGATACATGTGATGTATTTACATACCTATTGGAACAAATGCTAATACTTCAAATGGTGTTTAGAGAAATACCAATATGAATATCTTGAAGTGTTCAAGATTGTCATAGATGAAGTGTAAATTTGGTAAAGTGTTAATTCTTGATGAGATCAATGAATGAAATACTTGGACCAAATGTTTGAGATCCTTATGAATGATTATGATAGTGTATCATAGTGAACTCATGATTAAGGCATGGTGATGTCTAAATCAAGAAGGAATCATACTCTAAGGAGTTAGAGAATGATTATCAAATAACTGAATTCTTCTTAATAAAATAATACCCCACACTAATAAAGGACATTAAGAATCACAAGGAGTTGTAAGTTATTATATCCTTGACGGATACACCTCATTTATCTATGTGATGAGTTGTTCATGTGATGAGTCAACTATCTAGATGAATATGAGGAACCAAATTTTGAGTTATGGTGATACGATACCACGAGCTCACAGAAGGTCCTCAAACTCTTGGCTTAAGTCTTCTCCCCCTCGATCGGATCAAAGTTCTTTGATACTTTTACCAAGTTGGTTCTGTACTTCATTCATGAAATCCTTCAACCTTTCAAGGGTTTCTGACTTATGTTTCATCAGGTATACATAGCCATACCTACTGAAGTCATCAGTGAAGGTAATGAAGTACTGACACCCATTTCTGGCATTAGTTCTAAAAGGCCCACATACATCAGTATGCATGAGTCCTAATAGATCACTAGATCTCTCACCTTTACCTGAAAATGGGAGTCTTGGTCATCTTTCCCAAAAAACAAGATTCACATGTCTCTATTGATTCATAATCAAAAGAGTCTAGATAACCATCTTTATGGAGTCTAGAAATGCGCTTCTCATTTATGTGCCCTAGACGACAATTCCAAAGATATGTTTTGTTTGAGTTGATGAGTTTTTTCCTTTTGGTGTTTACGTTGTATACACTTATTTCTAGATCTATCAAGTATAGACCATAAGACATTGGGGCACTGCCATAAAAGATCCCATTTTTTGAAATGGAACAATTTCCATTCTTAATAAGAAATTCAAAACTATCCTTGTATAAACAAGAAACGGAAATGATATTCCTATTTATGGAAGGTACATAATAGCAGTTCTTCAACTCTATTATTAGCCCACTAGGCAGAGTTAACTCATAGGTTCCTACGGCACTGGCAGCAACCCTTGCCCCATTAGAAACACGTAGTTCAACCTCACCTTTCCCCAAAGGCCTACTCCTTTTAAGATCATTCACATTTCAACAAATGTGAGATCCGCATCTGATATCAAGTACCCATGACAAAGAAGTAGTAAAGTTAATCTCTATTATGTATACACCAGAAGTAGAGATCTCTATCTCTCACTTCTTCTTCCATCGTTCCTTCCATCCTCTCCATGTTTTGAGCACATAAGACTTTGATTTGGTTTGGTGAGAGAACCCTTCTCTCCCTCACCTTTATCCTTGGACTTTTTTCCATTGATCTTTATCAATGAATTATCCTTCTTCTTATTTATCTCAAACAACGCATTAAGCATACATAGAGTGGATTCAAAGACTACCGATATATCTGGATTGTGCAGAACACTTCTCACAATCCCTAACTAGTTATGGAATTTATTCTTAATTAATTTTCCCATTTTAAACGATGATTCTTTTGCCATTCTACAAGAGAAAATTATATTTTATAAAAACTCCTTTTGATTTGATTTCATTTGAATAATATTTGATGATGGTTAATTAGGCCTTTAATTAATTACCGCTCCCACTATTTTGATTCAAATTGACAGCCCTCACTATCAATTCAGAAGATTACAACGTACAATCTTCTAGTGGGTCCAAGATCAATATTTCATCCAATCATGAGTCAGCTTTGGCTGATCGCCCATAATATAGATTATTTAGGTAGGAAACACTTGCCAATTGCATCCTATGCAACTCTCGGAGGGATGAAATGTGAAACTCCTTGTCATTCATCATGTGCCTCTGGGCTTAGATGCTCTAAGAATCACCAGTTAAGTCTAACCCAAAAGCCGACACGATAAACATGCATTCTACTTTGGCAGATCCTACATGTCTACTCTTCACACTTCTACAAGATGGATGGTGCACCACACTTTGGCATAACCTACGCTTGGTTGATCGCGTTTTTCATGTGTGTCGCTAATGGAAGGCGTATAAGACTTAATATTTAATGAGGGATTTGGTTTTTAGAGGTACATATACATCTCCAATCACCACAATATATAGTATGTATCATATACATGCTATATCCCACAGAAAACATCTGAAACGATAAAAGCGATGATTGTGGACATCCTAATGTGATTCCTCGAGCCAGGAGGAATCATAGTCATCTAGGACCACATCACATGCAACCTGTACAAGATGAACTCAGTGCTTTGCTGTTCTGGGTTTGATCAACTAATCTCCATGATTGATTGGCTCGCCATAAGGCTGGTTGGTTGGGTGCCACCAGTCAATCGACTAGCACCTCCAGCCGATCAGATCACTGGTCGTCGTGCATCTCCTCAAGTCACCACCCTCTCGTCTCACTCCTCAAACTGGTCGTCTATAAAGCCAACCGATCGGTTCACGCCTTGAACCAATCGTCTCAGTCATCGTCAGGTTGTCTGTCGTTCTTTCGCATAACATGAAATAAAAGTTCTATCCTATTTACATTTGAATGGAGAAACCCCAAGTTATATTCAGGGGGAGTAGAGGTAGGAAAGGAATATCGAGTTATCTCGAGTTACATCAAGAAAAGGAGGTAAGGAATCAGTGCGCAGACCGAGATGCAAGCAACCACATTCAACCACATATAGACATAGGGTTTATTGGCCATAACCACGCTATACATCCACCACAAAACTCATTTAAGGGTGACGTGTATCGAGTGCATTCATATTATGTATCATATATGTATATTGGGATTTGTGGATTTAGGATTTGACATGCATAATGCCAATTTTATTTGCATCGTATGCAATAAATAAAGGTGACAAACCAAAATTGATCACATCGATAATCCTAAATTATAGAGCAGTTGACGTGGCTATGATACTACTGTTGGGTTTTAGGGGAGGCAGAGAAGGCAGTGGAAACAAAAAAAATTCTCCCCAAACCCAAAATGAAGGAATTGTGCCAACGTCTATATAGTAGGAAGGATGGTTTGTAGAGGTATACCTTGTCCTGAGGCTTGCTCGATGATGTTACCTCACAGCTTGTGTGGTCTTCACCTTCGGTCTTGGACGGTGTCTGTACAGCTCCTAGTCACCGAGATTGATGAGATTCACAACTGTCCTCCGAGCGGCAGAAGTCTCCCGCCTCTATAGTCGTCCACACAGACTGCCTGGAACTCTGATCGCCTTGTCCCACAAGGCACCAGAAGGAGTCGTACCCTCCTGTCAGCGTACTAGTCACCGACACACTCTCCTTCCACCAGTCTCCTTTCTGTAGTTGTCTTTCCCTTGTTGTTCCTCCCTAATCAGGTAGAACTTGCTCGGGCTCTCCTGGTTACCACAACCAGAGAGAACGACAACTTTGTAGAGCAACTGGTGTTCTGAGTTGTATTATGAGAAGCCCCCAATACCCCTATATATAGGAGAGTCTTTGGATAGGGTTATCTACCCCGAGCAATGCGGGATTAAATCAAGAGAAGAAGGGTTCGAGGTTTTCCACAAAATCTGACAAACTATGCTAGTTGAACCGATCGGTTCAGACTTGAACCGATCGTTTGGGACCCTGAGCCGATCAGTTCATGCTTGAGTCGATCAATTCGTGGTCCTGGTCCAACTCAAATTGACTTTCATGTTCGTTTCCAACTATCAAATATTAGTCCTTGTACAAATCAAATTTGTACAAGTGAAACAAATATGTCTTTGCAAAAAGAGTCTTCTGACTTTCCAAATGATCTCAGCTAGTCATACGAATCGACCGGTTCAACAATTGAGTCGATTGTTTCATTGATATATGAGCTGATCGACTCACCACTTTGAGCCGGTTGGTTCACCAACCTGAGTCGATCGGTTCAACCCTATGAGCCGATCGGTTGGAGCAGTAGACTGTGCAAATTAGTCAATTGCAGTTCCAACCAATCTGATACTCTTAATCATCTGGTCCAACACTTTGAACACTATGATTTTGAGCTATCAATTAACTAAGTGTTTAATAGAACTACTAAACACCTTTAGTAATCAATCTAAACATCATTTGTGGATAAACTCCTCTTCCAAGTTAAATCCTATGTGTGTGACCCTACCAGCCCATTTCACATTGGAAGTGAAAGTCCAAAACACTTATGACTTCACAAGCAAAGAGCAGTGCCTAGTCGCACATCAATGATACCCAAATGAAAAGGGAAAGTTGGAGAACAACTTTCAATCCTATAATCTATGAATGGTGTTACAATGAATTTATAATTCCTTTGTCACTAATGTCCTGAATGAACTCAAGGCATGGTACAGTCATCTTTTCAATGTTCATCCATTTCCTTGATCTCAGAGCAGACTGGGTGAGATGTGTGTGACATCAATATCACATATTGAATCACACATGCATGTGCATGACTTTATCAATTCTACTCATCAAGTGGACATGGACATCAAACTCCCTTAACAGGGACAAATCCCATATCTATCACTCACCCCTCAAAAGCCCCATGTGTCAAAGTCACCCAATCATGACCTTTATAACAACCCTTGTTTCAAGACTGCGTTTGATGATGTTAAAGTGTGTTCAATGACATGTGTTGAGTGTAGTGATTTTAGGTCAAAGAATCACACTCACCACCATCATTGTGAGAGCTGACAGTGACTACCTAATCATGGTTCCATGTGTCAATCTCACGGTGGGTCTGTCTGGTACACTTGTTCTCCAACAAGTACCTATGAGCTTGGTTTGATATCATTATATCATGACTAATGAGATTCTGTCATCAACTAATACACAATATAGTCTTTAGTGTTATTGATGTCTATGGTTATTTGCATAATAACAACCGACTAGGGACAAAACAAGAATGTATACTCTTAACATCCGTATGATCTCATCATTTAGGTCCTGAACCTAAAAGCATACGTTATTGAGTAAAACAATTCTATAGACAGCTATCATGTTATACTATCATCTCAGAAACATTTAAAACATATAGATTGGAAATTGCCTTTATTATTATTCAAATCATTTATAGAGTATCCCATTACAATCATCACATGACTTGCTCTATGGGCATACATACCAACACAAATAATGAAAAAACTTAAAAGATTTGGAAATTACATGGAAGTAAAGGCTTAGATTTCATGGTAAGATGAAGAGAACAATAGTATGAGGCATAATAGGATAGATACTTTCCATATCAAGAAAAATAATAAAATATTTGAATGCATGATTTATATTGACTACATTCACTATGTAGGGTTGAGGCACCTACCGGACTTCAAACTATAGGTGAGGTGAGAGTAACACACTCCCAATCACGTACACAATTTTATAAGGAAAGAGTAAACACATTCCCTAGGGAGAAAACACATGCCCTATCTATGGTTGGTTGTATAAAAGTACCACTACTATAACAAAATAGTCAAATAAAATCAACAAGATAAAGAGAACAATGGCAAGTGAAAGAGTCATATATTTGAAACATGGCAGTGGGGTACAAGACCCAAGAAAAAGAATACCATTACTGATTTTGAGGCAACTTAACAAAAGAATCATGAAAAGAGGAAATAGGGTCCATTAAAGCCTCATTAGGGTAATATAGGGTTTGATTGCAATTATCCCAACAAAGGGTGTAAGGGATGCACTTACCTCTCTTACTAATATCAATTACTAACTTTCACCACTTTAATAGAGACCAAGTTCCTCTATGCCTATTTTCAATGTATTAAAATGTATTAGAGTACATAATGCACATTAATGTATAGAAACTCTAATTTTAGATATTTTTAACTAAACACATATTCAGACTCTATAAAACTCAACAATGAACTTATTAGGTTCTCCTAAACAAGAAAATGTATTTTTATTTTAATTTTGGAGTTATGATGATTAAGATGTAATTTTTATGGATTTTATGCACTAAATTCATTTTCCAAAAACACCCTTCATAAAACCTTTAAATAAGACCTTAAAGATATTTTTATTAGATAGTGATTAATTTTCTGATTCCAAAATATATTTATTTGTTGAATTTGGATAAACAGATCAAATCATATGAATTTTTCAATTTAAATCAATTGGGAAATGACAAGTCAGTAATCTTCAAGAGAGAGGAAGTGAGAGAGAGGGAGAAAACACCATTTGACCCAAGATCAGGGTTGGAGTTGCATAGGTAACCAAACTAGAGATACTAGAGATGGTAAAGCAACATGAAACCAAAACCCTAGAAGAACATGCTAAATAGAGATGGAGACCATCGATTTTAAACATACAAGCATGAGTTTTAAACATGTAGTAAGCAATATATGAGAAGGGGGTTATAAAACTCTCATTTAGTGAATGTGGATAGGTTCAAGCATAAAGGTTCCTGAGATAGAGTGGCTGGTTTCTCCAACAAATATCCTATCTCAAGATACAAGCACCTTCTCCACTTTAGAGGTGAAAAACCCATGCAAAAGAACATGGAGATGAGGTGTTTAACAGATCTAGGTGGGGTTTCACAACGGAAGGCCATGGTTACAACTTGGAAGAAGATGGGAGGAAGATGAAAAACATGAAAATAGGGAAGGAAAGGAGGAAACTTAGTAGTTTTGGTCAAAATCACCAAGAAGAATCTTTAGAAACCCTAAATAGAGAAAATTCAAAACCCTAGGAGCCTTCTTCACCAAGATAGGCACCCTCTTTTACCTTGGGACAACACATAAGTGCCAAATAGAGTAGGATAGATTCTCTTAGCTGGAGGAAAGAGAAGGAGATAAAGATTTTTTGAATTGGGAGGTGGGAAGGGGTAGATATAGCTTTATAAAGAAGAGGTCAAACACGAGGTGTCTTTGGGACTATCCATGTGGCGGGCTTCATGGCCATGAAGGAGGACAGCTCATAGAGGCTTTTTTAATATAAAATGTTAGTTCTAAAAGACAATGGAGACTTCTAGGCCATCCCCATAGACCTCCAATCAAGGAAATAACCACATTGGTTGATACCTTCTATAGATAAGCTCATTTATAAAGAGGGTAATCCCTAAATTGCCCTTGGAGAAAAACACCTTTAAAACAAGATGCAACTAGGTTCCCTATGGTTCAAAAACTCGACAATGGTAAGAGAATATATAAGGATTATAATGCATAAGACAATTTGCAAATATAACCTTCCAATTTGGAAAATTGCTGGAAAGTCTAGAATGTACCTAAAATTGCATAACTTGCATAAACAACATCCAAAATTGAACCAAATTTTAAACTTAGGCTCAATTTATGTTTTCAAATCACATCACCAACTTATATTAACTAAATAGGGTCCTTAATGAACTTTCCCTGAGGTATTTGTGCATAAATCCTTTTATTGGTACAAATAGTTAATACATGTTCATTAAACCACTATAAATTCCACATATTAAACATCAAGGACATAAAGGATAGAAATGGATGGGAAACATGGGAAAAAGGATTACATGAGGAATACATCTAAGTTTTTGTATTTTACATCATTCCACCCTTTAAAAAGGATTTTGTCCCCAAAATCTCAAACAAAAAGAGAAGGGTGAGTATGCAACATCCCAACATGAAACTCTGAAGGTGTTTTCATGAATCTTCAACCAAAACTTTCACTAACTCAAACTCCTTATTTTTCAGTTGTTGAACATGGGAGTTCAGAATCTTCTCAAGAAACTCCACATATGTTTAGTTCTCATAGATCACTAAGGATTCCAATATTAACATATATTTTTATTTGATATAACATAGTTAACATTTTAGGTATGTTAATATTATATTAATTATGATATTATATCATCCTTATTATTCTTTTAATTGTGTCATGTTATATTTACTTTGTTGCAAAAGAGTTAAATTTTATTATTATACATAAAGTCCTATATTTCTTATTTATCTCATAAAGAGTTTTAGCAAGATCAGGGTTTACTTAATTATCTCAATATACTTGATTATTATCCTTAATAATTTGGATATAGTCTCTATTATCAACATATAAAATTATAACATATTGGTTGGCATGAAACAAGACATTTTATCCAATTTGTTGAAGTTAATTAAAAATAATGTCACACTAATTTCTTATATCTATATTAAACATTACACATTACCTTTTTTTACATTAATGTTATCATTAATCATTTTCTCATATTTATTCACTTCTTATTATTGATTATGCACATTTATGTGAATCCAATCACTTCTTATCCATATTCAAGTCATTATATGTATTTTAGTGATCAAGGTGGGAAATATTACACACTAATTATTTGATTCACATACTAAGTAATTATTAGGTGATTAATTAGGTGTGTATTAGAGAACAAGGTGATATGCATTTCATATTGATGACCTGATTAATCTATGATTAGGTGATTATATATCATTTATGTGTATTAAAGTATGATATCTGATTATGACACCTAATGTTACTAATGTATCAATAATGTCATTAAGGATGCATAGGTTAAGGCTAGATGACTACAACTTAGGGTTTAGGTCAATTTGATAATTATTTTTCACCTACACATTATTAGTATACATTAAGTCCAAGATTTGTTTACAATTATCTTACTCATCACATCGTTAGGGTTTATTGGTCAAAGACATGTTTAGAATCATGTGTACCCACTATTAGCATTAATATATGAGCTACTCATATTATGTGCACTAGATATTCATTAGGGTTCAAACATGTGAACTATTCATTAGATGACCATTATGTTCTTTATGATAAAAACAAGGATGTGGGTTTACAACTATAACTTTTTTGAACAAAACTAAGGATCCAAGCAAACTATCCTCTTAATCATTCAGTAAGGGTTTATAGAGTGAGTGTATCTATATTTTGGTATGTTACATGACTCCATCCTCTTAGAAAAGATTTTTTCCCTTGAAATCTAACTACCCAAGCATCATTAAACCAGCTACTCTCCACCACCTAAAAGGTTTTCCCTACCAAGCCAAATTAAACTAAAGGTAAAATAGTGAGTCTAACTAAACCATGTACAAGATCCATCACGCTTGTACTACACACTTTGATTGCTTACTAAACACCAAACTTCAAAGTCTAGCTTATTAGGGATAAACTATCTAAACATGTGGTTCTGGGGGGACATATGGGAACTATATTGGGTATCAATTCTCAAACAAGTCATTACACCTGAAAGACAAGGTCAACATGTTAGAGTCTTAGGAGTATCTGACTTAGGTGCCTAAGGATTCTACTATCTAAAGGCATGCTATTTTGGACAGTTAGTATCAACTCAAGCCAGGCATGTATCATATGGATCTGGTAGTCCTCGTAAGCCACAGTAGTGGTACGAAGGAAAAGTATTTCCAGCCCCCAAACTATAATCATTTCTAGACACCTTTTCTTTCATCGTATTCACTATTAGATACCTAATAGGCTCATCACATTATGGTTAACTAAACATGTTTCTAATGTGAAACTCGTAAGATCTTAAATCAAATTTTCATCATCTCAAGTGTAGTATAGATCAATTCTAGGGAAAAAATGTCACTTATAGAGGAACTTATTGAGGTAAGGGTTCTAATTTGGGAGATAAAGTTGAAATAGTCTGATTTTGACTACCATGAACTCGGATACCATGTTGTAAGGAGTGGGATCTGAGAGGGAATCCACTCCCTACTAAAAATTTGTAGAATAAAACATCCATTCCAAAGACATTTAAAGGTATCTTGGAATAGGTGTAAAATTTTCAAACTTTAATAAATGGTATTAAAAAAACAAATGTAGTAGTTAAATTACACAAATGACTATATTCAATTTTCACAAAAAATTACAAAAGTACATCATAATATTCCATAAGGGATTACATGTGTGATACAACATAAGGATATAAGTAGCGGGAAGTCTAAACTACTTCAAATATGTCTCCAACCAACATCTCCAAGAGCTAGGTCCATGTTGGAATCTATGTTTTCCTTGGTCATGTTCAACACCTCGATCTAAACCTAGGTGGTTGGGAGATCACCCAAAAACAAATAGAAAACAAGGTATGTTTCAAATAATTAACATGAACAAAAGACATGGCAATTACATGAAAGTAAAGGTTCTGATTTCATCATAAGATGAAGATAACAAGAGTATGAGGCATAATCAGATAGATGCTTGCCATATCAATAAACACAATAAAAAATATTCATGCGTGATTAATATTGACTACAATAACTATGTAAGGTTGAGGCACCTACCAGACCTAAACCTATAGGTGAGAGGAGAGTAGCACACTCCCAATCACCTATACAGTTTTATAAGGGGAGAGTAAACACATTCGGTAGAGCAAAAACACATGGCCTATCTATGGGTGGTTCTACAAAAGTACCACTAGTATAGATTAATAGTCTAATAAAGTCAACATGATAAAGAGAACTATGGCAAGTAAAATCATCATATATTTGAAATATGGCAATGGGGTACAAGACCCAAGAAAAAGAATATCATTACTGATTTTGAGGCAATTTATCAAAAGGATCATGAAAAGAGGAAATAAGGTTCAATAAAGCCACTTTAGAGAAATATAAGGTTTGGTTGCAATTATCCCAACTTAGGATGTAAGGAATTCACATACCTCTCTTACTAATATCAATTGCTAACTATCACCACTTTAATTGAGTCCAAGTTCCTCTTTGCCTATTTTTAATGTATGAACATATATTATAGTAGATAATCCACATTCATGTAAAGAAACCTTAATTTTAGACCATTTTATCAAAACTTAGATTTAGACCTTGAAAACCTCATCGATAAACTTATTAGGTTCTCTTGATATAGAAAACATATATTTATGTTAATTTTGGAGTTATGTTGATTAAGATATTTTTTTATGGATTTTATGCATTAAAATAATTTTCCAAAAATCATCCTTTGCCAAACCTCAAAATTAGACCGTGAAAATATTTTTGTTACTTACAAATTAATTTTTTGATTCCAAAACATATTTATTTGTTAAATTTTGATAATCCGATTAAAAGATATGAATATTTCAATTTAAACCATTCGGGAAATGACAAGTCAAAAATATTCGAGAGAGAGGAAGAGAGAGAGAGAGAGGAAGAAAACACCATTTGACCCAATATCAGGGTTGGAGTTGTATAGGTAAAAAAACTAAAGATGCTAGAGAAGGTAAAGAAGAAAGAAACCAAAACCCTAGAAGAACATGGTAAGTAGAGATGGAGATCATCGATTTTAAACATAGAAGCATCGGTTTTGAGCATGTATCAAGCAATATATGAGAAGGGGGTTATAAAACTTGCCTCTAGGGAAGGTGGAAAGGTTCAAGATGAAAGGTTCCTAAGTTAAATAGGTTGGTTTATCCAACAAATCTCCTATCTTGATCAAGAAGCACCTTCTGCACTTTAGAGGTGAAAACCCCTAGTAAAAGAACATGGAAAAGAGGTGTTTAAGGGCTCTAGGTGGGGTTTCACCATGGAAGGCCATGGTTTTGACCTAGAAGAAGGTGGGAGGAAAATCATAAGCATGAAAATAGGGAATTAAAGGGGGAAACTTACTATTTTTTGTCGACATCACCAAGAAGGCACTTTAGAATCCCTAAATAGAGAAAATTTAGAACCATAAGAGCCTTCTTCACCAAGGTAGGCACCCTCATTTACCTTGGGACAAGACCTTATTGGAAAAATAGAGTAGGAATGATTCTCAAGGTGAAGGAAAGACAAGGATCACAACAGTTTTTGAATTGGGAGGTGGGAAGGAGTAGATATGGCTTTATAAAGAAGGGGTCAAGCATGAGGTGTCTATGGGACTTTCCATGTGTTCTTAGCCTAGGACTTCATGGCCATGCAAGAGGGAAGCTCATAAAGGCTTATTGAATATTAAATGAAGGTTATAAAAGCCCATGGAGACTACTGGGTCTTCCCCACCGACCTCCAATCAAATAAATAACCCCATTGGTTGATAGCTTCTAAAGATAAACTCATTTACAAAGCAAGTAATCCCTAAAATACCCTTCGAGAGAAACACCTTCAAACCAAAGTGCAACTAGGTGCCCCATGGTTAAAAGACTCGAGCATGGTAAGGGATTATATAAGGATTATAATGCATGTGGAAATTGGCAAAGAGAACCTCCCAATTGGGTAAATTGTAGAAAAGTCCATAATGTACCTAAAATTTCAAAACTTGCACAAACAACATCCAAATTGAACCAAATTTGAAAATTAGGATCATTTTATGGTTTCAAATTACATCAAAAAGTTATATTAAGGTTTGGAACACCTAAATAGGTATCTTTGCATAAACCCTTTGATTGGTACAAATAGTGAATAAATGTTCACCAAACCACTATAAATTCCACTAATTAAACATCAAAGACATAAAAGATAGAAATGAAAGGGAAACTTGGAAAAAAGGATTACATGGACATTACATCTAAGATTTCATATGTTACAACATCACTCCCGAGTGTCTTCAATCCCAAAATTTTGCAATAATTCTTTTATCCATCTAATCTCCATGGAATCCACAATCAATGATTGTTTGATGTTTCTATGGAGCTCTTCTATCAAAAATTATTTTCCAATCCTTATTTTATATTCTATCTTTAATCTTCAATGCATACTTTATTTCCTGGCCCTAAAGTCATCATACAAAAAAACATACTTAGCACCATACTTAATGATGATTCTATAAAGAAGCTTTAAAATTATGCATTTTAAGCTCATTCAAGAATATTTTTTTATACCAGCAGATGCACATCTTGATCATATGCATTGTACACCACTTCAAAATCAACATTCCTTTCTTCCTCTAGCATATTGTAGTGGAAAAATATTTTTCTTCTCAAAGTTCCTACCAGCAGGTGTTGTATGATGTTGTCAATATAGGCAGAATCATAATTTTTTATTCTAGGATTTCCCTCATATGTTTCAAAAAATAATTTGCTAATCATGATTGATTATGTGTCCTAATAGTGTCTGACAACAATGAATAGAAAATGAAGTACTTTTTAGGATTTTCTTTACAGTCTCTTCTCTTTAATTCCATTATTGCCTCCATAACCTATTACATAAAAGTGAGATAGAACCACTTACAATTCTATTTTAACAACAAGAAGATACCAATATATGAATAATGTTACCAATCACTTCATCAATTAATTAATTTAAAACATGATTGCTCAACATTCCCCCCTTCTTGACCATCTTCTTTAAATCACTCCTCATCAAAGTTGCATGTGGCGATGTGAATACAACATCCCCATCATTGCTTCCTTCCCTCACTATCTACATCAAAATAACAATATTATATCTAATAACAATATTTAATCATACCATAGAACAAAATCTTGTTATCTTTTCAGGCATTTTAATTTCATCTTTTGACAGTGTTTGCACTGTACTATTATCAAAGTTCCTCACTATCCTAATAGCTGACATATCATCATTATCTCCCATTTCTTTCCTCTTGAATTTCATTCTTATAACCACCAATATGTTGCATTTTCCCTTTTTGTTTTATTTTGAAGCTTTAATATCAATTTCCAATTTATCAACTGCTTACACACTACAACAATCCAGTCTTTAGTGTTCCCTTATTTCAATAGAAAGTTGTTATATTTGTCACTATAATATGAATTATACAAATTATCTACATATCATATATGTCTTTGTAAGATCATCAATCAAAAGATATCCACTCACACTCTTAATTGGATTTTTTGTCAAAACTAGATCGTATCAACTTATGGATAATGTCATCAATTTGTTTTTCTTGCTTTTTGCTGGAATATTCATGAACCTGCAACAATTTAACAATCATAACCTATAAATAGTATCAAAATTCATATATTTTAGTACCACATTCCAACAACAATGTAACACTTATTTTTGCAGCCCCTAATTTTGTTCATCTTTTCAACTAGTTGGTGTGTTCTCTAACAGGAAGATGTATCGGAACTACTCACATCAACCATAGTTTCCTTTTCCTTTTTAGGACTTGTCATCTCTGATCCTTCATGACTATGACCAACTTCGGTATTAACATTCTCCATGACCTTAAAAAACAAAACAATATTTCAAAAGAAATTCTAAATTATTGTACTTCATATTAATCAAAACAACACTAGATCAATTTTAAGTAATATTGATAAATAAATTTCATACCATGATTGCCTCCACTTCATTGTTTTCTTTGATCTCACAGTCACTTTTCCATCTCCACTAATAGGAGTTGTAAATGGATAACATTCTACTACCATAGTCACATTCTCCTTTTCATTATTGATTGTCACACACTCCTTATCATCCTATACATTTTTTTGACCCAAATCATGTATGATATATATATATATACACATATATATACATATATGTATATGTATATATATATATATATATATATATATATATATATATATATATATATATATATATATATATATATATATATATATATATATATATATATATATATATATATATATATATATCAACAAACCACTTAAAGTTTGGCTCTAAACCCCCTATAAAAGCACTTGCACAAAAGAAGCATCATGGTCATGTAAGGTCACTCACGATGAGATTTGTGGGTGATTGGCTCTAAGTGCAAGAGGGAGTCAGTTGGTATGTATGCCCAGAGAGTCAATCATGTGATGATTGTAATGGCATAACATGTAAATGATTTGATTAATAATAAAGGCAAGCTTCTAATTTTTTATATATATTCAATTATGAGATAATGAATTACATAATAAATGTCTAGGGAATGATATTACTCAATGACGCATGTCTTCAAGTACGTGACTTGGAAGAATGAGATCATACAGATGTTAAGAGTACATATACATATTCTCAATATGTCCTTGATTGGTTGTTATTGTGTAAGGTGATAGACAACAATAACACATAAGATCAGAGTGTGAGTTGGTTGATGACTGAATCTCATTAGTTATGATATGGCAATATCAAGACAAGCACACAAATACATGTTAGAGAACAATGTATCAGACAAACCCACTGTGAGACTAACACATTGAAGACATCATCATGAAATTCATAGTCATCTCTCACAGTGATAGTGGTGGTTGTGGTTCTTAGACCTGAAATCACTACACTCATCACATGTCGTTGCGTACACTTTGACATCATCAAACACAATCCTGAAACATGGGTTGTTACAACAGTGATGATTGGGTGACTTTGACGCATGGGGACTGATTTTGAGTGATAGATATTGGATTTGTCCCTCCGAAGGGAGTATGATATCTAAAGGCCTCTTGATTAGCGAGATTGAAAAAAAGTATGAACATATGCATGTGAGAAAATATGTAATGTTGAGCTTACATTTATCTCATGTAGTCTACTCTGGTTCTAGGAACATGATTGAATAATAATGAGGATGACTAGTCCATGCCTCTAGTTCAATCTGGATATTAGTGACAAAGGAACTATACAAACACCATAACACCATACACATATTTTAGGCTGAATTTTCTCGCAAAATTTCCATTCACTTGGGTAGCAATGATGTGTGACTAGGCACTACTCATTGCTTGTGATGTCTTAAGCTAGTTATGGATATTCACTGCTAACATGATATGGGACCTACAAGGTCAGACACAAAGGAACACATCTAGAAGGGGTGTTTGATCTGGAATGATGATTGGATTGATTATAAAGTGTTCATGTATTTCATTTCATGAAATGGATGAGCTGACTAGACTGCCAAATGACCAGTTGAAGTGTTGAGACTACTGTTTCGAGTGTCAAGATGATTGTATTGTACAATGGTTGGAATTCTGCCTGACTTGGGTTGCGAGACACTCATCTCGTTGGTGAGAAATGGCCGTCTGGCCTGGTGCAAGATGCCTGTCTCAGTTGCACCAAACAATTGTCTTGAGGATGCAATTCGATTGCATCAAGGATTGGTACTAACGTCAAGCTGAGTACTAATTGGAAATGAGTTGTCGACGTATATATAAAATTGGAAAGTGCAAAACTACCATCTCAATTTTTGGAGATGATCATTTCGACGAATGCAGGTTGCCAAACTTCCAGAATTGGTGTGAAAATTTGAGAACTTCTAGTCCTTTCCACTACCATTTTAGTCCCGTATTGGCTGGGGACTGGGAACCCTGAGGCTAACCCCTCCTATGTCTAGAGGGGTACTGGACTTCTTAGAACACAACTACTACACAAACAATTGAGAATCATTTTCTCTAACAATTCTTGTCCTCTCTAGTTGTGGTAACCACGAGAGACCAGGCAAGTCCTACTCGATTAGGGAGGGATACCACAGGAGAAAAACAACTATGGATCATTGTTGTGGGAGAGAAGGTTGGTGACTAATACACCAACAGGAGGCACAACTCCTTCCTACTTGTTCTAAAAGAATGAAAGGAGTTCTAGTTGATTTGTGTGGACTTCTCTAGAGACAGGAGACCTTTGGTTGTTGCTAGGATAGCTACGTCAACTCGCAGTCCATGGCGAGATCAGAGGAGCCACTACAGCAGTTGTCCGAGTCTGCAGTCCATGGAGGAGCAGTTAGATGAGTCACGTGTATCCTGGAGCTGCACAACCATCGTCTGAGACAGAGTGCACATCTACATCGAAAAGGATTTTCATTGGACTTGCTCTAGAACTAGGTATATCTTTGTAAAACCATCCTTCACATTTCCTAGTTATTGAAGCGATCTGCTAGTTAATGGGAAAATGCCAGTAAAATTTTGTTTCCACTGCCTATATGATGTTGTATTTCCCAACAATGGTATTAGAGTCTTGTCAATTAATTATGCTTTGGGATAATCGATGTGATCGAATTTTATTTTATCATGTTTATTTATTGCGTACGATGTGAATATTTACACTGAGATGTGCATGTCCGTCTTATCATGACATAATGAACCTAAACAAATATGTATATGATATGATATATATGTAATTTACATGTGTTGCCATAAAATCAATTTTGATGGTGGATGTGAAGCATGTTTATGGCCAAAACCCCAAATTTGTGTGTGCATGGTTGTGGTTATTTATTCTTGTTGTTAATTAGTCTGCATACCGAGCCTCTCTCTCCTTTCTAAATATAAATTAATGCTCTTATTCCCATTTTACCTCAACTATAGCTTGAGGTTTTCCCCATATACAATGTAATAAGAAATCAGATAGTTTTAATTTATGTTTCGACGCGAGATGATGATCTATACAAAGACAAAATTACTGGCTCGTGAGACGACTTGATCGATAGGAGGATCAAGGTGGCCAGATGATAGGAGGATGAACCAATCAACTGGTGGTCCAATCAACTGACTGGAGGTGTCCAAGCGCTGCTTGAACCTAAGAACCAGATGACTGCTTTACAAGAGCCCAACCGATCAATCAGGAGGCGAGCTGACCAGTTCAAGAGTTGAACCGATCAACCCAGATTTGTTCGAGCACAAATCTTCACCAACAATAGGTTGCATCTGATGTGGACTATAAGTGGTAGTAATTCCTTGTGGCTCAAAAGAATTATATTAGAATGGCTATAACTGTCGCTTGCATGTTTTATTTATTACATGTTCTCATTTGTTGTTATAGCATGTATATGATACATACTATATTTTTGGTAATTGGATAAAGTATATATGTTTATATATATCTTAACAAACTCCCTCAATTATAATATCAAGTTTTTGATGCTTTCAAAAGGCGGACCACATGAAAAGTTCGATCGACCAAGCATAGATTCCACCTACGTTGGGTGTATCGTCTATCTTATGGAAGTGTGATGGTAGGTTCTGCCTCTGCGGGGTGCATTATTATCGTGTCAGCTTTTGGGTTAGGCTTGACTGGTGATTCTCAGAGCATGCAAGCAGTAATGTCTGGGCCCACTGTCCACAACTCTAGTAGAGTTTCAGGAATGACGATTGGCCCTACAAATCACCACTAGCCTTAACTGCGCACTTTGTCCACACTGACGCGCAAGCCAGGATCAACTTCTTGACTGGTCACCCATCCTAGTACTACTCCAAGCCGAACACGCTTAACTATGGAGTTCTTTAGTGATGAGCTCCCAGAAAAGGAGGTGCACCTTGGTGATATGGGTAGTCCAATCATTCCTTTTAAGATCATGTTATCTGAGGCCTCAAATCCTGGGATGTTACAATCTCCCCCACTTAGACTCTTGACGTCCTCGTCAAGGCTCAACTATATGGCCTCATAATCTGACCCCATTTCAGTGCAGACCTACAATGGCGCATGGACACCCAGCTCCCATCCACGACTACCAGCACAAGGGCGGCTCCATCTCGTCTCTACGGATAGCCCTTTCCAACTTGCCTGGACCGCACGGCTGAAAACTGGCATGCCACATGCCCATGTGGGCCCCACCTACTGGAGGGGTTATGGCTCTGATACCCTTTGTAACAGTCGGGCCCACTGCTCAAGGCTCTAGCAGGGTTTCAGGAATGACGACTGGCCCCACAAACCACCACTAGTCTTAACTTCACACTTTGTCCACACCGACGTGCAAGCCAGGATCAACTTCCTGACTGGTCACCCATCCTAGTACTACTCCAAGCTGAGCACGCTTAACTATGGAGTTCTTTAGTGATAGGCTTCCTGAAAAGGAGGTGCACCTTGGTGATATGGGTAGTCCAATCATTCCTTATAAGATATTTTTATCTGAGGCCTCAAATCCTGGGATGTTACAATATATTGTAACATCCTAGGATTTGAGGCCTCAAATAACATGATCTTAAAAGGAATGATTGGACTACCCATATCACCACGGTGCACCTCCTTTTCTGGGAGCCCATCACTAAAGAACTCCATAGTTAAGCGTGCTCGGCTTGGAGTAGTACTAGGATGGGTGACCAGTCAGGAAGTTGATCCTGGCTTGCGCGTCAGTGTGGACAAAGTGCGCAGTTAAGGCTAGTGATAATTTGTGGGGCTAGTCGTCATTCCTGAAACTCTACTAGAGTTGTGGGTAGTGGGCCCGGACATTACAAATGGTATCAGAGACAAAACCCCTCCAGTAGGTGGGCCCCAGATGGGCATGGCATGCCAGTCTTGAGCCGTACGGTCCAGGCATGTAGGAAAGGGTTGTCCATGGTGACGTAGCCACCCTTGCGCTGGTATTCCGTGATCGGGAGATGAGTGTCCATGAGCCATTCTGGGTCTGCACTGAAATGGGGTTAGATTATGAGGCCTTATAGTTGAGCCTTGACGAGGACGTCAAGAGTCTCAGTGGGGAAGATTGTAACATCCCAGGATTTGAGGCCTCACATAAAAATATCTTATAAGGAATGATTTGACTACCCATATCACCAAAGTGCACCTCCTTTTCAGGAAGCCCATCACTAAAGAACTCCATAGTTAAGCGTGCTCAGCTTGGAGTATTACTAGGATGGGTGACCAGTCGGGAAGTTGATCCTGGCTTGCGAGTCGGTGTGGACAAAGTGCGCAATTAAGGATAGTGGTGGTTTGTGGGGCCAGTCGTCATTCCTGAAACCCTGCTAGAGCCTTGGGCAGTGGGCCCAGGCAATACAGAAGCCCAGAAGCATGCAAATGATTATGGCAAGGGGTTGCACATATCATCCATCTAGATTTTCATCTGATGCGATTGGCAAGAGTTGCCTACCTTGATGGCTGACTATATTTGTGGTGTTGATCGGGCCATGGTTGAATTATCTTGGATCTGGCCTACTAGAATATTATATGCTGCAATATTTTGAATTGATATTGAGGGCAACAAATTTGAATAAAATAGTGAGAGCTATAATTAATTAAATACCTAATTAATATCATCAAATTTATCAAATCAGACCAAATAAAAAAATGTTTAGAAAAGTTGCAATAATTCCTTGTTGAATTAAATTTCAAACACAAACACATTTAAATTGTGATCAGTCCCTAAGAAGGAAAAAACGGGATAAAGTTCCATAATTGGTTAAGGACTTTGAGAAATTTTCTCATCAATGAGTGAAAGATCTATGTCCTTAATAGACCAATGTCAGAGGAACCCGCTCCAAATGTGCCTAAGAAGCATGATAATGATGACATAGACATTTAAATACCTAATACTCTATTGTATGAACTATGAGTTTCATGAACAACATGAAAACATGGACATTCTCGAGATGGTAACACAACTTAAGAATTATGCAAAGAAAAGAAGGTATAATGTCTCCAAAGTGCTAATTGAGTGCAAACTAACAAAGGGAGATCCACTATAACCCCATGTGTTCAATATGATTGGACATGTGTAATTATTGAAATTTCTCTCAAGTCAGGAGTTGACCATGAATATTATTATGGAAGCATTGCATGAATCATTTAGTCAGTTCACCAAATGCTTCACATGTTAATGCCAAAGCAAAGAAGAAGAAGGACAAATCTATGATGATGATCAGAGGAAGTGAGTCCTAGGGAAATGGCAAGGGTAATAAGTTTTCTAAGGCTAAGAATAAGTCCAAGTCATATACACTCAAGTTATGGAGAAGGGTAAGTGTAATGGAATATGTCTTTTTCACTTAAAGGATTAACAAAACAAACTTCCTCCAATGTCACTTGTTTGGACATTGGAAATGAATTATCCTCTTCATAGAGGATCTCAGGAAGAAGATAGAGATAGTGATATCTACTTCAAGACCTAAGAAGAAATAAGCTAGAACTTCATAGAGAAAGGGTTTCTGCCTCTACAATTGTAAATAGTCATTCATGGGCACATAATAGAATTAGTGAACTGCTATTATGTACTTACCATTGATGAAAACATCATGTCGTATATGACAAGAACATTATGTTTCATTTTGAAAGATATGATCTTTTATGGCAATGCCTTATGTATCACAAACTATACTTTATATTTTTTGAGACAAATGTGTATGACACATATATTGAATGACTTGATAACTCAAACAATGAATACTTATATCATTGTCATATAGAGCGCATAAGTAAGAAATGCATTTCTAGAATCCATATGATGGTTATCTAGACTCTTTTGGTTATTGAACCAACATAGACAGGAAAGTCTTATTCGTTGTGCAATATGACAAAAGCATTTTTACTAGATGTAGTGGGAGATTGACTATTCCATTAGGACTAGTACAAACTGATGTATATAGACCTTTTAGAATGAATGCTAAAGGTAGTCACATAGTACCTCATTATATTTATTGATAAAATAAGTAGATATTGAAATTTGTTTTTAATTAAATACAAGTTTGGATCTATTAAAGTGTTCAAGGAGATCATAAATGAAGTATGTAACTAAATTGGTGAAAATATTAAGATACATTGATGTGATTAATGTTGAAATATCTTAAACAAGATCTTGACAAACTTCAGGAAAGACCGTGATAGTGTATCACAATGAACTCCACCAGAATCATACTGATGTGTCAGAATGAAGGTATCACACCCAGTTAATTCATGGTGAGATTATTAACAAAATCTAGTTGATCTTATAATTTCTTTTGGGTACATGCTTTACCCTAAAACAATGTAATGTCTTAAATGGTTCAAAATACACCATATGAGATATGGCATGGGAAGAGTCTTGATGAGTCTTTTATAGTGATTAGGATTGAAGGCTTGTATAAGAAAATAGTTTCTTAAAAGGCTTTATCCACAAATCACGTGAATGTTATCTTGTTAAATACAAATCATATCCCAATCAGACAAAGAAGTGTTTGTTAGTCTGGATGATTGTATTCCAAAAAGGGAACTTAGTTCCAAAGGAATCAGTGGAAGTAAAAGTGTAACTCGAAATGTTTTGAGACAAACAAGAAAACACATAACCTAAAGAGGTAAAATAGGAACATGGAGAATCACAAGTTGTTTTGGAATCTCAAGTTCCTTATGTAAACTTAGAACTCATAGTTATAGTAGAACATGCCTAGAGTTTAAAAGATTATAATGTCTAATAACTCAAGAAGGTGGTAAGTTGATCATACAGATGAGTCAACAATCTATCTAGAAGCTATTGAGGGACCACAATCTGAGAAATGGCTCAAAGACATAGGATCTCAGATGGACTTCATGTACACCAACAAGGTATGACCATGTTGGATCCACCTGAAGGGATAAAACCCATTAGGTGCATTTGGGTCATTATAAGAAGGCCAACATGGAAAGGTAAATTGGTTGAAAAGAGTTTCAAGCTAGTTCAATATGTTGAACATGATGAAGTCCTTTCACTAGTTACCATGGTTAAATCCATAGGGATCATGCTTGTTATTATAGCTTAATATGATTGTGAGATTTGTCATATTGATTATTAGAGCGACATTCCTTAATTAGAACAATTAAGAGGATGTGTACGTGATACAACCTGATGGTTTTATAAACCCATTAATGTAAATAAATTCTATGAGCTACAAAGGTCAATCTAAGGATTGTAGGAAGCTTCTTAGAGTTAGAATTTTTGATTTGACAAGACAATCAAAGGGTTTGACTTGAGTCAGAAATGAATATTGAATCTATGATTACAAAATATTTATTGGGAGCATATTTAATATTCCACATAATGATGGGGAATAATGCCCTTATCCTGCAAATGTTAAAACCTTGCAAGGAAAGTACCTTCTACATGAAGGGTTTAGGCGAAGCATCCTATGTGATAGGGATCAAGGTCTATAGAGATAGATTTAGGAAGATTTGTGTCCTAAGTAAGTGAAAATACATTGGCAAGAAGTTGAAGCATTCACCATGCAATAGTTAATGAGAGAAAACATGTCCATGTTCCATGCAGTCAGTCTCTCAGGAGCCTATTGTCTCAATTCTTGTGAAGAATAGGAACACATAGATAGATGTCATGTGAAATTGAATCTATCTTGAATGCAATGTATGTACTTATACCTTTATCTCATATGACGAGAAGATAAATTGTTATCTCGTATGTATTGTACATAACAAGAGGATATCCATTCATCTCATATGTAATTGATATAATGAGAAGACATATGTATACCTACCTAGAAATCTCATATGTATCAGACACGATGACAAGGTATGTGTTAGATACTAGTGAGAGTCATTGAACTACCATAAAGAACATCCTTAGGTCCTTGTGATGTACATAAAGGGTTAGTGCCTTGGTTATTGTAATAGGGAAGAGTTGGATGTAAAGGGTTACATTCATGCAAGCTTCCAAACTGACAAAATAATCAGAGTCTAAATTTATATTTGACAACAAATGAGAATTGTAAGTTAGAAAGGATTATGAGCTAATGACAATTGTTCAAACCTAAAAAAGAAGTCAAGTATCTTTGTATTATATGAGCAATACATGATATTGTATAAATCAAGAAGTTCATATGGGTTAACTTGTGTGAGGTTCTAACCATTGATGACACAATAGAGATATTTATGGCAACAATGGAGCTACTAGTTAGGCTAGGAATCTCAGATAGCATACTACAACACTTCCATCTCATAGGAGTAGTTGTAAAATAAAGAGATGAGAATATTTCAAAATACTGACTTAAAGAAAACAATGTTAAACCCCCTATAAAAGCACTTACACAGCAGAAGCATGATGGTCATGTAAGGTCACTCATGATGAGATACATTGGTGATTGGCTCTAAGTGCAAGAGGGAGTCAATTGGTATCTATGCCCAGAGAGCCAATATTTTGATGATTGTAATGGCATAACATGTAAATGATTTGATTAATAATAAAGGAAAGCTTCCAAATTATTTTGTATATTCAGTTATGAGATAATGAATTACATAATAAATGTCAAGAGAATGATATTACTCAATGATGTATGTCTTCAAGTACGTTACTTAGAAGAATGAGATCATATGGATGTTAAGAGTACATATACATATTCTCAATATTTCCCTAATTGGTTGTTATTGTGGAAGGTTGATAGACAACAATAACACATAAGATCAGAGTGTGAGTTGATTTATGACTAAATCTCGTTAGTCATGATTTGGCAATATCAAGCCAAGCACATAGATACATGTTAGAGAACAATGTATCAGACAAACCCACCGTTAGATTGACACATGGAAGCCATCATCATAGAAGTCATAGTCATCTCTCACAGTGATGGTGGTGGGTGGTTCTTAAACCTAAAATCACTGCACTCATCACATGTCATTGGGATACTTTGACATCATCAAATGCAATCTTACAATATGGGTTGTTATATCGGTGATGATTGGGTGACTTTGACACATGGGGACTGATTGTGAGTGATAGATATGGGATTTGTCCCTCCAACTAGAGTATGATATCCAAAGGCCTCTTGATTAGGGAGGCTAAGAAAAGTATGGTCATACACATGTCAGACAATATATGATATTGAACTTACATATATCTCATGCAGTCTGCTCTGGTTCAAAGAATAAGATTGAATAATAATGAGGATGACTACTCCATGCATCTAGTTCAATATGTATATCAGTGATAAAGGAACTATAAAAACACTGTAACACCATGCACATTTTTTAGGTTGAAGTTTCTCCCCAACATTCCTTTCTTTTAGCTAGCAATGATGTGCAACTAGGTACCACTCAATGCTAGTGATGTCATAAGCTAGTTATGGACATTTACTGCCAACGTGATATGGGACCTATAGGGTCACACACATAGGATCTCATCTAGAAGAGGAGTTTGATCTTGATTGATGATTAGGTTGATAACTAAAATGTTTAGGTATTTCTATTCACACAATGTATCAACTAACTAGAGTGCCAAATGATTAGTTCAAGTGTGGAGACTGTTGTTTGGAGTGTCAGGCTGATTGTATTGTACATTGATTGGAATTATGCCTGACCTAGGTTGTGAAATGCTTGTCTCACTGGTGTGAAATGACCGTATGGCCTGGTGCGAGACACCCATCTCAGTTGCACCAAACGACCGTCTCAGGGGTAAAGTTTGATTGCATCAAGGATTGGTGTTGACGTCAAGTTGAGTACTAATTGGAATTGAATTTTTGACATATGTGCAAAATTGGAAAGTGCCAAATGACTATTTTGCTTTGCGAAACGACCATCTTGTGTGTGAGATGAACATTTCGGGCATGCAGGCTGCCAAACATCCAGATTTGTTGTGAAAATTTGAGATCTTCTAGTTCTTTCCACTCCCATTTTAGTCCTGTATTGGCTTGGGACTCAGAACCCTTACCCTAACCCCTCCTATATATAGAGGGGTACTGGGGGCTTTCCATAACACAACTACTAGACAAACAATTGATAATCAATTGCTCTGACAATTGTTGTCCTCTCTGGTTGTGGTAACCAAGAGAGCCTAGGCAAGTCCTACCTGACTAGGGAGGGATAGCCACGGGAGAGAAACAACTAACGATCCTTAGAGAGAGGGTTGGTGACTAGTACACCAACGTGAGAGACAACTCCTTGTTCGTTCTAGCAGGACGATAGGATTTCTATTTAGTCGTGTTGACTACTCTAGAGGTAGGAGTCCTTTGGCTGCTTCTAAGAGGGCAATGTCAACTCGCAGTTTATGACAAGATCTGAGGAGCCACTGCAGTAGTTGTCCATGTCTTCTATCTATGAAGGAGCAATCAGATGAGTCTCAATCCATCCAGGAGTTTCACAACCACTTTCTAAGATAGAGGGCACATCTACATCGATGAGGATTTTCGTTGGACTTGCTCCAAGACCAAGTTTATCATCATGAAACCATCCTTCCCATTACATAGTTATTGATACGATCTGCTGGTTAATAGGAAATATGTCAATAAAATTTTGTTTTTGTTGTCTATTTGATGTCATATTTCCCTACATTCTTTTAACTTTTCTTATACCATACCCAATTGCCTCACAGACAGTAACCGCATTTACCTCTTGTAAATCAAATATTTATTTTTTTAAATGACTTATTATACACAACTTCAATACTTATATATAAACATAAAAATACCAATTTTAGAAAAATTACACACAATGCTTACTGGATAAAAAAACATACTCTATCAATCTTATTTTCTTCCTCATCTGTTTTTTGTACTTAAACATGCACTTCACCTCCAACAACATAATGTAGATATACTTTGCTAACTTTTGGATCATTTTGATTCTTCTCTTTGTTGGTCCCTTGTACCTTTTTAATAAAAAAATAATTATGAACATTAAATACATGTCCAGGTAAAACTGACAACCTAAAAAACACTATTGATGCACTAACATCTACAAATTATTTCAAGCTTAATTTTGAAAAACAAGCCCTTGTATTGATATCTAGTTTTATATTCTTCGCATCAATTTGTTCTTCCAGCACAAAATCATAAACAATATGAAAAAAGTATCATTTTAATTTTTATGTTAACACAAAACCTACAAAAATTATTGTCAACACTAACATATGTGTCATCACTATTAGCATCCCTCGTCTGATTCTTCAACCTTCCTTTTGTTTTTCAATTGAAATTCATTTATATGAATGAATATATTTTTCTAATTTGTAATATTTTAAGTGTTAAACAATATCAAACATAATAATAATTGTATACCTTCAAACTATATTAATTTGTACTAGTGTATCTTTGTTTGATTCTTCTTCTTGTTGGTAGTTACTATCTTCAACATTATCAAAGTCATCACTACCTGTGTTATCTATAGTTGGATCAAATATGCATGTGCATCCAGTTCCTCCCTTAGGAATACACAATAATTTTGGCACTTGTTCAAAGCACTCTATAAGACATCAAGTTTTCTTTTTATGACCGAGAGAACCCACCCCAGGTGAAGTCGACATGGTAAACTCTCAAGGCATGAGAGGGTGTGGTCCGGTCACCCCGCTCCCACGCCTAATCAGCATGGGTTGCCATTTACAAAGTGCCATCAGTGAGGTTTGAACCTGGGTCCTTCATTGGGACTTATCGAGCTCTTACCACCCGGACTATGATGGTCAGACTATAAGACATCAAGTTTTAATTTCAACTCATCATTATCTGCCTTTATCCTTCCTATATCTTTCTCATACTTTAATTTTATCTTTTTCAATTCTAATCCTTGCATCTTATCACCCTCTAGATATGCTAGCTTCACCCTAGTTGAATCTAGATCACTATCCTCAACAAAAACAATTTTGTTTCTCGACTCCCCAATACGGTAGTTGTTTACGGATTCAGTCCAATTAAACACATTTATTTATTGTAAATCATTAACCAACTTGAGCAATAATTTTTTAATTCAAAAGGTACCATATGAAAATAAAAAACTTCTTAGAAACACTAAAGTCTAATTTTTCACAAATTCTTCTTTGATTTTAGTTTCTTTATCTACCATATCCTTTATAATTTCTATAGCAACATTCACCGTGGGGTCTCCTTTAAATACTCACACTTGATTTTACTATTTTTACCCACCAATTTTCCATAATGTAAGAAGAATCTAACGCCTAAAAAAATACAAAATAAATGTTATAAAAATAAATATATAGATAATCACAAAAAAAACTATTTAGGTATTCAAATAATCTTACATGTTGCATTTAGTCCAAACATTCTACACAATTGTTGATGGTTAAATTGTACCAATGTGGTTCTGATCTTGAAAGTCATTTTGTTTCCATCATACGCATAAATAAGATCATCTATCAGAGTCATGTCTAGATAAGTAGGGCACCGCATATCAATGATCACACCAAATACAAATTTATTAAATATTGACATGTGTTCATCTTTAGCAATCACTACTACAAGGTTAAATTTACTTATCCCACATCTAATCACAAAATATTCTATTGTTATCTGCTCCTCAGTTGTCATGTTGAAAAGGGTAACGCCTACAAAAAAATTGTTAAACAATTTGTAGATAAAATAACCACAAAATACCTATAATAACAATCTTTTGTACGTTAACCTATAATTATTAAAACAGTGTGTATATTTTCAAAAAGAATACCAACAATATATAAGAACAGACTGCATAAGCATGATTTTGTAGCACAATGCTTGTATTAAACATTATTATACAATTTTGTTCACAATAAAAAAAATTAGTCAAAAATGAACTACCAACATGATATGTACTTATTTGTTGCTTAGTTATACTTATTTGAAAAACATTTCTAGTTTTTGCAACACAATGATTATATTTACCAAAAAACATATAATAGTAGCCTGTAATATCAAGATCTTTTTAGTACAGAGCTTGTATTAGACATTGTTGCTCTGTTGTACTTATATGAAAAGTATTTGTATTTGTTCTTGAACAATGATTCTATTTATAAAAAATCATACCAAAGAAATGCAACAACAATCCACATTATCATGATTTTTGTAGCACAATGCTTATATTACAAATACCTCAAAACACAATGTTGATAATTATAAAAGAAATGTAACAATAGTCGACATTATCATCATTTCAAGCACAATGCTAATAATTATTATTACAAATACCCCAAAACACATGAAAGTAATATGGATTTATTCACAATGTTCATTTGATCAAACAATTCTAATTTTTTTTGAAGCAGTGATGATATGTATAAAAATACCAAACAACATAACCAAACAATTTTCAAATCACGCCAAACAAAAGGAACTTTCAAACAGTGCTAATAGCTTACACTTATGTACCAATTCAAGTAAAATCTCAATTCCAATAAATTATTAAATTCCATTTAAAACACAACTAATTTTTCGACTTTGTTACTACTGCATATACCTTTGTCGTGGTATAAAGACACAATGTTCCCCGGAACAAATATCTTTATACATCCATCAATCATTTCATCACTATTTTTATACCAAATCGGTCAAGATTGTCTTTTTTGTAACTTTTCATCCTTTATTTTTTACAAAAAAAATATTCTTTTTATATCTAAATTTATCATGTCGTACATGCAACTTGAAAGAAGAACCATATTAGTTGAGATATTTTTGATTTCATTTATGCAAAAAAATATGAAAATGTACAAAAATAATTATTTTTACTATAATAGTCACATACCACAACTTCTTTAGCAATGTCCTCTTCGTCTCCAGTGACGCTTCCACTTGCCTCCACTCCAGAACTCGAGCGAAGCTTTCACTTGCTTCTCTCCTACCTTCTGCTCTAGCAGCTAGATCGGCTTGTTTTCATGTTCGTCTCTGACAAAGAAATCAAAACCCGCACTGTGCGTCTTCTGCTTGTTCAGAAGTTGCGCCTTCAACCTCCAACTCCCTTCAAGCTCCGTCGAGTGAAGTTTCAGCTTAGGGAGCAATTGATAGGGAGGGAGATACATGAAGAAGAGAGAGAAACAAAAGAGAGAGGATGAGCATCAAAACAAAAGCACACACAAAAGGTGGGAGTCTAAACTTTCCTTTGTGTCATACATCAACATTTTTTATTTTTCGGCTTTGGAGATTCGAACTGGTGCCCGCTCAACTTCTGGTGTGGTTAATTTGTGAAATTGGCATAGTGCGGACAGAGCATTGTGACAATTCTATCCCAGGATCGATCTTTTTTTCTCCGTCTCAATTCATCCAAGTCGTGCATTGTGCAAACAACAATATATCCATCATACTGCCTTATAGTAATACACGACTGATATGCAACGTGACAGAGGTCGGGATATACGATGGAATGAGAAGATGTCATCCATTCGTCTTACACTTTTCGCAATACCTCCTACTACAACAAGGTAACACTAGTACATAAATGGGTTATAACGTCACTACATGTAGGGTCAGTTTTACCAAATAACCGACTTTGTATGTCTAAAAAAAACGCGGGAACCACTTAAGACCTCTTAGGTCGGTTTTTTTAAATAAACCGACCTTGTAATGTAACTCTATAGGGTCAGTTTTCCAAATAACCGACCTTATATGTATATAAAAAACGTGGGCACCACTTAAGACCTCTTGGGTCACTTTTCTTAAAATAATCGACCTTGTAGTGTATCTCTATAGGGTCAGTTTTCCAAATAACTGACCTTATATGTCTATAAAAATGCGGGCACCACTTAAGACCTTTTGAGTCGCTGTTTTTAAAATAACCGACCTTGTAGTACATCTCTATAGGGTCGATTTTTCTAAAATAAGTGACCTTATAGAGAATTTTTCCGGCAGAAAAAATTTGCTTGGATTTGGCTTCCCGCCTCGAACTATAGGGTCGGCTCTACATTATAACCGACCCTACAGGGATCCTCGGTTGACAAATTCGTCGACCGAATAAGAGCTGAATTTCACGTATACAACACCTATAGGGTCGGTTTTTTCTTTATAACCGACCTTATAGTCCTCCTCGGATCAGCACCTTTAAGGTCGGTTATTCCTAAAAAACTGACCTTAAAGGCCTCCTCGATCGACAAATTCGTCGACCGATATCTATTCTGGATCCAGATAATTCACGCATGTATAAGCACATCTAGCGTCGGATTTGCACTTCTAACCGACCTTAGAGCCTTCCTCGGTCGACCAATATTTTGACCGATTCACTTGGTCGACAAACTCGTCGACCGATAAGTACCTCTAAGGTCAGGTTTTTCCTTAAAACCGACCCTAGAGGTACTTATGCGAAGGAAATCTAGCTCTTTCTTGATCGACAAATTCGTCGACCGATATCTATTCTGGATCCAGATAGTTCATGCATGTATAAGCACATCTAGCATCGGATTTGCACTTATAACCGACCTTATAGAATTTTCGGTCGACAAATTTGTCGACCGATTAGGAGTCAGTTTTCATGCGTATAAGTAACTTTTAGGGTCGGTATTTTCTTAATAACCGACCTTAGAAGTCAATTCGGTCAACAATATTGTCGACCGAAACATATCGGTCGACGAATTCGTCGACCGATATCTATTCTGGATCCAGATAGTTCACGCATGTATAAGCACATCTAGCGTCGGATTTGGACTTATAACCGACCTTATAGCATTTTCGGTCGACAAATTTGTCGACCGATAAGGAGTCAGTTTTCATGTGTATAAGTAACTTTTAGGGTCGGTATTTTCTTAATAACCGACCTTAGAAGTCCATTCGGTCGACAATATTGTCGACCGAGGAACGACTAGAAAAACCAACCGTCGTAACGGCTAAAAAAATCAACTGTCGTAACGGCTAAAAAAATCAACCATCGTAACGGCTAGAATTTCAACAGTTAACGGCTATAAATACGACCGTTGACCGTCGTAACGGCTATATTTTTGATCGACCGTTGGCCGACCGATAGACGACCGTTGCGGCCGTCGGTCGACAAATTGTCGACCGAAATTGGCTCTTTTTTTACTATAAATAGCACCCAAAACGATCCATTTCTTCACACCTTCACATTCTCACTTCTCTAGCTCCTCTTTAGTGTATTCTTGTGAAAATCTTCAGCTTCTCTACATCCAATTCTTGCTTGCTATTTCTCCATTTCAAAGCAACAAAATGGCTTCCTCATCAATGCGTGGAAAGAAGTAAGTTGCAGACAGGAAAGGAAGGACGGTTGATCCGCTGCCATTCATCAACGACGTCCCCTTCAAAGACGTAGCTGCAGGAGACCGCTACCTCAGGCTCTCCTCAAAGCCTCCTCTCCCACGACGGCCAGTTGACGTCATGGACTTCCAGAACATTGTCGATTTGGAGGAACTCTTTAAGGTGCAACATTTGACTGATTTTCTGATCCCCTCCTTCCATTCCTACTCCTCCAAAGCAGTTAATGAATTCTATGCCAATTTAACCCCACATCCTGACCATGATTCCTTCTCCTCTATGGTTGGTGGGTATGGATTCCATTTTACTGAGGAGGATATTCTTGATATGCTTGACATAAACATAGAAGAATATAAAGATTTTGTTGATCTCACCAGAGGAAATCCACTCAACAAACTCTTCCAAGATGACACTACAATTAGCCATAGTGATGTCAAAAAAGCCATCTTTCAATCAAATACGACTTGCCATGAAGATAGGGGTACCTATTATGCCATAAATTTAAAACTTGAAGCTAGGATCATAAATCTCATTGTTGGCACCAATATCCATCCTAGAGCAAAAAAATCTAAAGTACCCACCTTTCGTATGTGCCTTATCTATGTCATTCTCAAAGGTATTCCCATAAACTTTATTCATATCATCCTTAAGAATATGTTTGAGTTTTCTGGCAATCCACCTTATGCTGACTTTGTATGCCAAATCACTCAACATTTTCTTAAGTAGAATATTGAGTATGACTTAGGTTACACATGGGATAGAAAACCCCAAAAGATAAGTAAAAATACGGTGGAAAAGATGGGAATCGACTTTGGCCAAAAAAGGGCTAGGACTGAAGGGGAGACATCCACCCAAGACATACCTCCACCACCTCCTCCTACCAACCTACCCCATGATCCTATTACAAACACTTTGACATACATTGTTGGATCCCAATATCACCTAAGTAGGCAATTGGATTATAATCACCATGGCATGACTTATTTAAACCAAAGGATGCAAGATCTCTCTCCTAACCAACCTGATGAATATCCCTATTCCCTTAATCCTGGCATGATAAATCCATACAATCCTTCCATATCTTGTAAGGGAATTGATAAATAATCCTAAACAAAAGAAGAAAGCTACAGATGCATATATTTTTATTGATCCTGAGGTGTGGGAAAGATTTGTTGCAGCTAGGAGATTGGAAGAGTTTCAGGTAATAAAGATTGTGATGTATTATATGAATATTTAATTTTATACAATTAAGGAGGTGAATCTTTTTATACATGTTTGCCTAGTCTAAATTGCAATACCTCATTTTAAATGATCAAGCTATTCACCAGGCTCAAAAGGAAAGATGGGCTAAAAATGGGCATGACCATCACTTGGGGCCCAGTGGTTATGCCTTCCGCCGCCAACTACAAGAGAATCAATCATCTTCTGGAGAAGAATCTAGTACAACTCAAGTTGAGCAACCACCCCGACACATGACATGGATTGATGCTAGAAAGAATTGAGCCGGTGAAATTGTCAACCCTGCAACTAAGGAGGTGGCACAAAAGATGGTAGGTTTATCCCAACTAAGTAAAGAGTAACTTCCACAAACTTAGATTTATTTATATCTAATTGATATTGTGGTTTAATATTTTTATTAACTATGAATAGATTGATCTCCACGAGAAAAGAAAGGAAGGAAAGTTCATCCCAACTGGCTACATGGATGAACTAGCAGTTGCTCTTGGTACGAAGGAGCATCCTGGCTGTGTTAGGGGATTAGGAGCTGGCATAGGATTCAAGTCTTATTTTGGCCCTTCGCAATCTAAAAGAGGTCGTGCAGGAGGTCTTACACAAGAGGATGTTGAAGCATTAGTAGCGCAGAAAGTAAAAGAAATAATGTCTTCATATCAGTATACTCAACCTTCTCAACCTATTCATACTGCACGTCTCTCAAGTGATGAGGTACAAGCCCATGCTACAGTTGTAGAAGGTCATGGGAGCACTCCCGATGAACCACCACAACAATCTGCAGTAAGTTTTTGTTCTATATGTTGTGTTACTAGTATGATAAATATATGATAATATATAGTTGTAACATGTATTTGTTCTACTGTTTCTTATATAACTTATATTATTTCAATCTAGGTTGGTATGAACTATAAACTTGCAGTGGAGGTTCCAGAATATAATGTTGTGGCAGCGGGCAAAGTGTACAACCTTGGTGGTACATTGCATTGCCAACAAATTACTGATGACATATGCCGTGTGTCCATCCATCTTGTGTATGATGGAATGGGGGACAAACCACTACCCATACCTAATCCTGAATATAGTACAGTTGAAGAAGCTGAGGGTGCTATGGTGGGTTGGCCTAGACACTTGGTTATCAATGACAAGGTATACCTTATTTCTACCATATTATTCATATTTGACTGCATATATGAACTCATGTAATTTAAGTATGTAATTTAATTAATAGGTTTGTAAACCAAAAAGTAAAACTTCTGCTAGTCGACCTCCTATGCCCAAGCCATCTTTCATTCCCGAAACTACATTCAACGAATTGGGAAGCAAATCTAAATGTTTGTGTCGATACTTAGCTAACCAAAGATCGGGATCAAATATGATGGTCAAGTTAACAGAAGATGCAGTTGGGAGGGGCTTTGAGAATTTTATTTTTCTTGACGATATTATAGAGTTGTTCCGGTATGATTGGCTGAACACTTCGATAATAGAAGTATGGATAAGGTAAGGATCTATCAATATATATAGAAAATTCCAATACAAATTTTTAGCTTATTTCTACATATGAAAATAATTACAAATGTTTAACAGCCATTTATATACCGAGGTCACCAACTTTGATATAAAGAATATTGCATTCTTAGTTCCTTCGGTCACTAGTCAGGTGGAGACAAATAATATTGAGAAAGTGAATGAGTACTTCTCTGATGCATTCAAATATTTTGCTAGTGAGGGGAAGGAAATTATCCTAATTCCTTTTAACGTCCAGTAAGTATTATTATTCAATATAATTTTAATAATGAATGAAACTATTTATTTTAATGTTTGTTTTATTCTTACTCAGAGCTAGACATTGGGAATTACTGGTGATTGTCCCAAAATTGATGACTCTTTATTATCTTGACCCAATGGGTAAAACAACAAGGAGTCACAAACTGAAATTGTCAGCTATGAAGTAAGCATAAATTTAATCAATTGCTTCAACATGATATTTTATTTAGAATTTCTATTTTACCAATTATCGTTTAATTGATAGGGGTATAAAGGCTTTTCGTGAAGCTGGAGGACAAATACCCACAAAATTAAAGACATTGACTTTGAAAAATGTCAAGGTAGCTACTTTGACAACTACTTAGTCTTATATGTATTAATTTTTCAATTCTAATATGTCAACTCTTATAGTCTTATCTCAACTGTTGTTTATAGTAGTTTACTAACATTAAGTATAATTCGTTATTTGTAGTGTCCTATGCAAAATAATGACTAGGCTTGTGGCTACTATGTAATGAAATACATGCAAGCTATTGTCAAACAAACATCACATGACATTCAGACTATAAGTCAGGTAATAAAGAATAACATCATAAATTTACAAGTGATTGTAGTGAATTTTATAAAATATTAGCATGTGCATTTTCTGTTACAGATCTTTACAACTCAGCCTTACACACATGTGGAGTTGAATGAATTCTGAGAAGAGTGGTCAGAGTGTTTTATAAGTGAAGTCGAAATAGCATTGGTTTAAATATGTCGGCTCCATTTATGTATGTGGTTTGAGTACGTACTCTTTCATATTTTTACTTTTGTAATATGTCATCTCAGACTTGCACTCTATCATTTTGTAAATTATGATATTTATTATCATTTTTGTTATGAATGAGTGGTTTTGAATGGTGACGGTTGAGCATCAATGCTCCTCTCTCCCAGAATATATGAATCTTCTTGTTCTTCTGTTCTATATCAATTTCTGTAGAAATTTTTTAAAAAAAATCGTAACATCTAGCGTCGGTTTTTTAAATAACCGACCCTATAGATTGAATTCATTGTATACTCTTCGGTCGAAAAATTTTCGACCGAAATAGAACTTCTAACGTCAGTTTTTGTAAAAAACCGAGTCTACATGTCCACTATAAGGTCGGTTTTTTAAAAAAAACCGACCCTAAAGATTGAATAAAACATTTCAGTGTAAGACTCGGTCGACAAACTTCTCGACTTAAATACTATCGGTCAAGAAGTTTGTCGACTGATTCTTACACTGAAATATTTTATTCAATTTTTAGGGTTGGTGTTCTCATAAAACCGACCTTATAGAGAGTTTTCGGTCGAGACCAAAATATTTTCGGTCGACAATTTTCTCGACCGAGAGTTGCCACTGAAATGGTATTCAATCTTTAGGGTCGGTTATTTCATAAAAACTGACCCTGGAAACGTTCTCGGTCGACAATTTTCTCGACCGAGAACGTTTACAGGGTCGGTTTTTATGAAATAACTGACCTTACAGGCTCCTTTTTTCTCGTCTAGGTCATAATTTTTACAACCTCTTGTGTCGGTGTTTACTCTGTAAGGTTGGTTTTATTTGGTTAAATAATCTGACGCTATAGACCAAATTCTGTAGCGACGCCCACCTAGGCGTCGGTTAAAAAGTGACGCTGCATGCTTTAAAAAACTGACGCTACAGACCATTTCTGTACTAGTGTAATTACCAAACATACAGTAGTGGATACAGAAAATTACATGGGGGGATGATTTGGGTATTATACCAATCTAGCTACATATTTCTTATGTATCATTACTAGAAAATTTGTGTATGTACTATATTTGCAATGTATTACATATATGATAACTCATTTTGGATCTTGGAAGGGGGCTACAGCGCCAGTAGCCCCCGTTGATCCACCCATGCATACTTAAGTGTTTCGTGTCTATTATTGACATATTTAAAAACTACATGTCTATTTAAGAAGCCTAAACCAATTACTACATATTAAATACATGTCAAAATAGAATTAAGGAGTAACGAGTCTAATAATCTTATCAAAATGGGTATAAAAGTATTTCCTTTCTCTTTGATTAAATTAACTAGTTTAAATTTCATCATTTACTAGAAATATTAGAATTAACACAAGTAGTGAACATAAATCTAACTATCATAATTGTACATCATTTTAAATATACAGGTTATGTCATTTTCATGGTATAATTGGACTCTCGCTCATACCTAGAGACCAATTATAATTGGATAGCGTCATTATACAAGCACACTATCTCTATTTAAACATCTATGCCAAAGATATCATTATTACAGACTATGTGTGCGGTCATCCTTGTGTTATTGTCCATGACATCAAATTACTCAATGAGTAGAAAAGTCTAAGTAAATGGTAATAGAAATTTCATATTTATATTAAGAATTGAAACTGAAAAAAACACAAGAAACAATACCACACCGACTGACTGTTGTAAACGTGTAGACAACTTTATGTGAACTAAACGTGGTAGGTAAGTAAGAGCTATAATACTTTCAATACTAAATAAAATGCAATCATTTTAGACATAATAAACTTATTCTAAATAATTTTTAAGAAATTAGTGTCATTGAACACAATATGGTTTACTACTCATGTGAAAGCATCACAGTTGGAATACATCAACATACATATTTCAGGTGGATCATGCAAGCCTAAGATGGCAAATTCTCTCTGGTATGTAGTAGGGCTCACCAATCCACAATTATTGGCTAAATAACTAGTCAGTAACCAAAGCACTTTTGTTTAACCTATGTCATAGGTGATATATCAAGGCTTTCTAGAATGAAACTCCTAACAAACTAGTTCCACTATGGGTGGAACCACATATGATGTGGAGCGAGAAGATGTGGTACATCATCTAAGTGCAAGAAATACATGACATACATGTATCATCATCCACGTTGGTTTATGTTCGACACCTTATTAAAATTTGTTACATCTTTTTATATTTGGTTGGATTCTTCTTCCTGTTTAGGTACACCATGGCTATTGCTATGTATTTTCTATCGATATGAACATTTCATTGTTCACCATGATTGCCTCTGTGAAGAATTACTTACTATTAAGGAATCTAATTTCTAATAGATTCCAAGATTTTAAATAAAATCATAGATCTATTTCACAATGTCATCAAAAAATCATTCTTTCAGTAACGCTTGACCACATGTATTTCTCTCCACTTTTTGATATTAAGGTCTATTCCTATAAATTCTATTGCTAGTTTGTCAAAATCCAGTAATCCTATACAACCCTATTACAATGTGAAATCGTAATCACTATCAAATTGATATCTCTATGCAATTTCTACATAAGAGATCCAAGCTTTTAAATTGGAGACACTTCAGAGATATGGTTCATCCATGTTCACTTTCTTACTATGTTAGTATAAGTTTATGAAAACATTCAAACACACAAATAATAACATCCAATTCAAGTTCTAGTACTCTAATAACTTCAGTTTATAAAGTTTATAAAAAGTATTCACTTCAAAAGGAAGAAGAAAATACATGAAGACAATAATATAATTTTGGGTTTATTTCTATTAACTTTTTATTCATCAAAAGATTGCACTCACCTACTATGTAAAATTTCTACTAAAATTTGAACCCATCTATAAATGATTAGTTGTGAAATATCAATTCATATCATGGACCACTTGTTATAGATTTCATAAATGTAGTATTAGATCCCAATAAGGAAAGAATAGAGGAAAATTTAGTGAGATATTCACTAATTCAATTGATAGAGTTTTATTTATACATAAAAATTAAAGAGAAAAAAAGAAACCAGTTTAGATTTGTACATTAACTTCGTTAATTAAAACATATAAGGATTGTACAATACTTCCACTCAATCATTTTTCTCCCTAAACCACATTTTTTAGATTTGTCATGGTCATTTGAAATATATATATATATATATATATATATATATATATATATATAAGCACATATATGTGTATATGTATATATATGTTCATGCATACATACATACATACATACATAAATGCATACATACATGTCGACAAGGAGTGGCTCAAGTGCTCTAGCACGATGTCCCCTAACAAAGGGACCCTGGTTCGAATCCCAGATGTCGCCTTGATTTACCACCCTCCCGAGTGTTCGGCCTCCGCCACGGGCATGGGAGAGGGGGGAAGAAATATTTCTCTCTTAATCCCATAAATTCATACATACATACATATATATAGCCGACAAAGAGTGGCTCCAATGGTCAAGCACGATGTCACCTAACAAAGGGACTCGAGTTTGAATCTCAGCTGCCGCCTTGGTTTACCACCCTCCCAGACGTTTGGCCTCTATCACGGGAATGAAAGAGGGGGAGAAAATTCCTCTCTTAATCCCATAGTCCTCTATCATGGGCATGGAAGAGGGGAGAGAATGCCTTTCTTAATTCCATACATACATAAAAAAATAAGACCATTTCTCGATTTGTGTGTGTCATCCTTGCGCAGGGGCCATGCTAATCTTCTCTGTATCATTCCAATTTTATCAGATGTCTCCTAGGAAACCATACATATATATATATATATTCATTTATAAATATATATACAACATTCTTGGGACTCCTTGATGGATTCTAATGTCGTGACATGGTGCCACTTGAAAAAATCACAATTCCTCGAATGCTCTCTCCCATTGGTTAGAACATTACAAAGGGCCCCTTTAGTATATGAAGCCTAAATTTTTGTTTCCTTTTCCTAATATGATGGGAATTTATTCCTCAAACTTCATTCTTTATGTTAACAAAACCATAAATACTCCCCATATACACCATCACAAGTCATCATAAGATAAAGAGAAATCATTTCATCTTATTAAGACTCTACCATCACTCATCAGGAAGTCTCTTCTTTTGGAACAACAACTCATGTACGATGGAAGGCTACTGAAAATAGGTCACGAAGCATCTATGCCAATAAATTTAGTTGATATATTGTAAATGTTAATCCTATTTTTCATTCTAAATCATAATAATTATTTGAAGTTCTCATCAACACTACATAATGACCAATTTCTTCTTCCTTAATAACGGTTACAAATCTATTATGCAACAATGTTGTCTTGCTAAATTGAACTAGGTATCCCGATTCTAGTCTAGTAATTCTTCATTTAAAAATAGCTTAATAGAATATCATGAAAATCTAGCCTCTTTCATGCATCGTTACACGATGTTTTGATTGATATTCAATCTTTCTCATAATTGGTTTCTTATCTAATCATCCCTCTCTACATTTTTCACATATTAACCCAATGGATTGGGATGTATCTCTACTGTGAGAGATCCTAAAGAGGATGGGATTCCATAATGAAAACTATAGTCATTTCTAATGAATAAGTAAAGTCATTGTCATCTTGAATCTCTAAAGACTCACACACCCTAATCATATTTCCCTTTGGTTTTGCTACTATTTCCCTTAACCAAACCAAAAAAAATTATTCCTCACATTATTGATTTAAAAAAAACATTTTGATTTTCAAGAAAAGTAATGGTGTGTAACATCTTCCTCATTTGTAATAGGACTTTCAGCGTCAGTCTCTTGTTCATGCTTTCCACGCAAACTCTACCCTTAAGTGGAGTAATTTTTTCCTTGTTTGCATTTTTCTATTGAATTAAATTCCCATCTATTATTTTACTAATTTTGATTGTAAATTGAGGTTATGACAACAAGATCCTTATCTCTTTTTTTCTTTTAATTTTACAAAAAAGAAAACCAAGATTATGTTTCATAGACTTTTCTCTAGCGAGGGAAATAGTATTCCCCCCCACAGTCTAGTATGGAAAATAGTATTATTCCCACAGTCATGACTAAGAGTTCCAAGACAAACAATAGAACTTGCATGACCTACCACTACCATAACCTACGATCCCAAGGCCTCTTTAAGAGAACTTTGACTTCGGAAAATATGATTCTTCCATTTCAACTCATATTGCACATTTTACAAGGAAAGAACTATCCATTCCACCACATTTGTGGAACTTCTATCGGTCTTCTATGTGTTACAGTTACAAATTCCTTACAAGAACACTGACTCTTCTTTGGAAGTGTGCACTAGCTTCTGGACCCCATACACAACCAGTGATATCATCTTCTTATCATATTCCCCTTCTCTAGTAAGGACTAGGTTACATGGTGGTACTCTTCTAGGATTGAGATCATGACATAAAATGATAAAGAATGAGTTCTTACAAAAATTATACATAATTTATATGTTGATGGAAATTATTGGAAATTATTGGAAATTATTGGAAATTACACAAAAATCAAAAAAATCACCCCATCTTATGATGGAAATTATTGGTAATAGATTCAAATCTTGGTCTTTAATGAAGTTTATACAAGTCCAAATTCATCCTTAGACCCCAGTTAAATTTTACCCACCTATATAATGTTTTTTTTCATTACTAAACATAAGAAAACTAAAAGAATAAAATTAAAGGATTAAACCCTCTCCTTTGTTTACCTTAGTGATAATAAATTAGTTAAATGAAAGAAAACATATAAATATTGAAATTATAAATAGGTAAACATAATTTCTCCTTCCGATAATATCATCATGATATATCTTCCCCATGATAACTTCCATACAAAGCAAAGTAATCACGATTGTATAAATTCATTATTAAACCTAATAAATATAATCTAACTCATCAAAACTTTAAGCACTCTCATTTCATGAAAGCCACATAAAAAAAACCTATAATAACATGTTATCACAATTAAATAAATAATGTTCATATTTGCGTAAAAAATATGATATTTCTATCAGAAGTTGAAAATGATAGCAATGAATAAGAGTAGACACTCATATTATGCTTCATCCAATGTTTGATGTCATTTAGACACTATTTGAACCCACAAATGAATTAGGAAAGAAAAGTTAATTTGAAGGATCAATGTAATCTTTATTTATTTGATACAACTTATTACGCTATTGTTTCCAAATTATCCCTTCCTTCTTGAACTTCCAATCATGTCCAATTTAGGATCATTTATAATATGGTTGTGTCTAGATATTCATTTTTATCCTTAACCTACTTGAGAGATGGTGAAGAATTTTTATCCTACCTCCTGATCCATTTGCATCATTGTCATGCAATCTCATAGGTATTCCTCTAGTTTCTCTAGCTCTCTATCATATGAAATCCTCTTCTATTGATTGACTCACCTCCTCATTACCCTAATTACAATTCTATCAATCCAAACCACATCCAATTCTCCTATGGAGGAAACTCACAAATGCCCTTAAAATCTCCATCTTTATTATTTTACATAAAAATCTACACTCACCTCAAGAAAATTATGTATACAAATCCAACTTTAAAGGCAGCACCCTCATATATATAGTCAGTCTCCTCTTCCCTCAATGGATCATAAAACCTATTTTAAACCCATCTATAGTTTCGTCCAATGAGAAGTCTCACCTACAACTCGATTAACGTCAAGCAATAATCCTCCAATATAAGCACCCTAGACCATCTTATTTATTTCTTGCATGTCATTATTTCATAGATGTCAGCCTACATAGCATTTAAACCTCTCTAATTATGTGGGAATCAATGATACTTGTTGTGATTCCCCAATCAAAATCAAAACCACAAATCTCATCCCATAGTATCAATAAGGTAACATGAATATTGTTTTATGTTTATTTTGCATGTTTTCCTACTTCTTGGTGTTTCCTCAAATCAGATTTTGACTTCTATTTTTTGTAATCTATAGATGGCATTAGAGATTTGGTTGCTTCTTTTCTAGTTGAATTTTTGTATGCTTCCTTGGTATCAAATTAAAGCGATTTCCATCACTTCGTTTTCATTGAAGATATTAGTTTGTGGGTTGTTCCATTAAAGATGTATTTCGCATGATAATTGTTTTTATTATGATGTTCCTTTGGCTGTTTTGCTATAGTGGTTGTGGTGATTTTGGGAACTCCATCTTGCCCTAGATTCTAAGCATTGTCTTGTAGTTCTCATTGGAGCACCAAGAATTTAACAATAATATTCTCTTCTCATCTTTTTCATGTTGAATTATGGTTGGATCCAAGGATCCAAATTTGTAGAACTAGAAGATCTCAACAAAGATTTGGAATGATGATTTTCACTTTGATCCTCTTACATGGTCATCCTTTTATAACACACATATAGGTGAAGTTGGGTTTTCACACCTAATTTGTTCTCTAGGTGTGTGCCTTGTCACTGGAGGCCTATGTTACTTTTTTGAAAGTGATAGAGAGACATCATAGAGGTCCTCCTACCCTGAAGTGTGCAAGTTTCATATAAATGGTTTTTTGGGCATTTTCTATTGGTTGGAAGCTTAACAATTCATAGTAAATGGATATGATCCATAATAAGACATAAATATAATAAAAAGTATTTATTTGTAGTGTAGCATTTTTAAATAGATTTTTTTTGTAGACATGTTATTCCAATGTATTTGAAGGAAACACAAAATACATGATTAATTTTTTTATTGTTGTATAATATGTTAATTTGATAAAAATTGAATAAAGTTGTCATATATATTTACCCTAATCAATGACTCAACTTCAACTAAAAATCAACGTAATATACAACTAATACAAGTACCATTGTATATCATTCTTAGCACACACATCACACCTTTAAATTGTAAGTTTAATAACTATAGTACTTTACTAAACAAAATTCACATTTGATCAAAATTGAGTAAATCTAATCATGAATAAGCCCCTGGACTATGGTAGGTGTATAACCTTGACCATTATTTAAATCCTAGACCTAATATTAAGGTTCTAGTTCTAGTTTTATGGATAAGGTGTTTTGACATGAGTGATGTTTTTCGGTGATGTATGATGCAATGAGGATCAAGGAGAGCATTGGGTTTGCTTTGTTCTATGTAAGTTGGCCATGTGGTTGATGTAAATTTTTTGGATGTTAGTTGTCTGTTTCGTTATATTTTCTATTAAAACTTTGTTCATGCATGTTAGTGCTTGTGCAAATTTTAATATAATAGTTCTTTTAATTTCATATTTTTTACATATGTTACCACATTCATTGCATTCTATTAAGTTTTTAGTTCACATTGCTATAAAGAAACATAATTTTCATGCCTCACTATAAAATTTTCCATCATGCACAAGAGAGAGGAATCCCATTGTTATAATGACTAATATTAACTCAAACCTAATGTGAACGAGAAAGATTGAAGTAGTTGATATTTCTTTTACTAGTCAAGGGCTTCCCTAACAGTAATGTACATTCTCAACATCATACTTTATTAAGTGGGTAATCATATATGGATATTTACAAAATAAACCTAGTAATGTTACTCATGTTAAATTGTTCAAGAAATTGTAATATAAGTTGCACAAAGTTATTTATTATCAAATATGTACTATGTTTGTATAATGTAGTTAACTCAATTTATTGATAGTTTATATCTATTTTTTTTTCGTCATATGATATATTCCTAGATCAAGGAGAAGAGGATCTTCAAAGTTTGTTAGGGGTATCCTGACATAGATCATAGCTAGGGGGTGCATCTACCTTATGAAGACTCAAGTTTTCTAAAATAACATCTTTTCTATAGTACAATCATTTGTATTAGGATACCTTTCATGAAGTATGTATGTATGAAACCAGTAACAATGGAATGTTTTTATCTATCTTATATGTAATGATGACACTAGTACAAATACTACCTTTAACGTCTATTAAAATGGACTTTTTACGTCAGTTTCCAAGTGACACCCAAGTGGGCGACACTAAAGGTAGAAGCCTACGATGTCAGTTCCAAAAGTAACGATACAGAACCGACCCCAATTACAAAAAAAAAAGAACCGACACCGGTAGGATACATAGTCATCAATTATCTACTAAAAACTGATGACTATCTTCATAACCGAACAAAAAATTGACCCATGTTATGGCTATAGTCTTCGGTTATTTTAGTAAAAACTGACGACTAACTCTCTTTCCAAACAAAAAGTGATATCATGTTAGGTTCATAGTCGTCGGTTCAAAGTTAAATTGACAATACAACTACAAATTATCGTCAGTTATAAATTTAAAAATTGACGCCTATCTCCATACCTAAAAAAAAAATTAGCCCGGGATAGGCATAGTCATCAATTTGCTATAAATAATCAATGATGTAGACCTGCATTAATAGTTCTTTTAAATAACTGACGAGTAAGTGTTATTTTTTTTAATATTAGCTTGCAGGCCTACTGTCTGGATGGTCAGCAAGATGAAGAACCTGCAGTTCAATTCTAAACTATAGGTTTACAACATCCTCTGATTTATACCTAACAACAAGCCACAAACCTACAATAAAAAGATGATCAAGACTATCTATATATCAAGACTATATATACATCATGTGATTCACACATATGTAGAAACACAATTAATTCATTCACATGATTCACACACATGTAGAAACCTACAGTTCCATTCATTCATCCATTTTCACATTCACATACATGTAGAAACCTACAGTTCCATTCGTTCAACCATTTTTACATTCACACACATGTAGATGCACAATTCATTCATTCATCTTCATATTCACACACATGTATATAAATCAAATTTCAATTTGACAATTCTAAAAAAGTCATTCACACGTGTATATATATGCCCCACATATATACATAAATAATGACATAAAAGTTTAGAAATATCATTCTTTATCATCAGTACCCCAATTATAATAAAAATTTGCCTCACTTTCAAAGGCTTTTGCCTATTATTCAAATATGTCATCTATTTGTTCTATTGTATAGGGCATACATACATCTCATAGCTTTTCCCCTATATTGAAGTCACTAGTTTTAAACACCTAAAAAGAGAATGGCGTATACATAATTAATAAGTTTGATATTTTCATATTATCTAATCAGACTAAATATATGATGATCAAGATTATATATTACATGTTGTATGTTGTCGATGTCTTGTGCAACATATCTGACAATTATGTCCATATACTACATCATGTAGTATCCACATGCCCATTGGGTTTTTTGTACAACACACTATAAATTTTAACATAAAAATATTAATAAATAAAAATAAGCATAGTTCACATAAATAAAATATGTATTGGGGCTAGGAAACTACATCCACATTCTTCCAAACTATCATTTTCTTTTCTTATCCACATTTCCTCCAACATTTTTGAAATTGTTTAAAATCCTATACGTTAATGTAACACATTGAATTACATTTGTAAATAGTCATGTAATAATAGATGTTAATGAATATAAATATAAATAATTTCACACATGTATAATGGCCTTTCCAAATCGTGTCCTGAATGGTCTAATTTGTTCCCCTTAGGATCTAGATAATAAACAGTCAACGTCTCAGGGACAACAACCAATAACTCCCAATGCTTACCTCTAGTATTAAGAAAGTAAAAAATATATAACTCAAAGTCCACAATGAAATATAATTTTTCTTAAGTCAAAAATATAAGCAAACTAAACTTACCCAACATTATATGGAGCTATTAACACACTCTTTTTTTGCTTCACCAAAAAATTTGAAAGAGATAGAGAAGTATAATGTAACTGATGTAGGGTCTTCATTTTCAAGACTGATCAAGGATGGAATTAGAAATCCCACATGAGTCATTGAAAAAACTTTAGAAAACCTATGTAAGTGGCTACAAAACATATATTGTATAAGCATTAATATATAAGAAAATAGATCACTATATATATAAAATGAGGTATAAAGATATATAAATAAGATATCACTATATCCATAGTTCTATCATAGATGAATTCAGCCAACCATAACAGAACAACTCCAAAATATCTTGTAGAAATGTATTCTGATTGTATGATTGGCATATAGCATCTTCCTCCATAGAAATAATAATAGGTGAAGTTTTAGAATGTTCGCCTATCCATATTTCCATACCCTTGCATTGAGGACCTATCAAGTCAGACAGAACCTTTGCAAGACAACTAGGTACTTGAGGAAGAGGTGGAGGTGGAGGAGGACAAGCTGTAGTGGGTTTCTTCCCTTTGTCCTGCGTATATAATTTCATCTCAATTGTCATGCATATACATATACTAATTAACATAATTTCAATTTACCATACATGATTAGTATAGATAACTCCCACTTTGGGACACAAGACCACTCCACTTTCTTCTTCACCAAGCATGTTAGCATCTGGGTGGCCATATGGAAATGGATATTACCTCCAAGTGAGGAAAACAAGCCTCAGGCTCACACGAACCACACCATCGGGTACTGCAATGGCATGAATCATGTGCCCTAGAAGGCGTGGGTAAGTCTTGCTCTCTGCAACGATGTCTTCTTTCAATTTTATATGGAACTGCCTCAACCCCTACAAATTCACATAGAGTATGGTATATATATACCTAAAAATATCATCTTGAAAAGGTTAGCTACTATGTTATAAAAAAACTTAAAGCAGATGTGATAGGTGGTGGGCCTATAGGTTACACCCAACCACCTCTACAGGACTACTCTCAACCACCTATATCATAGGGGAAGATCGGCATGACACATGTATTGTCTACATGGTATCCTGAGATGCATGTCACCACTTTATTGCTTCCTAGACTCTCTTATCAATTAACTCATCTACCTATACTTGGCCAAAAGAAACATTTTTTATTCCTAAATTCCATTTGCAATAACATTCTAAAAAAAGAATAGGTTACCTCAGCTTTTGAAAATCCCTCTTTTGGGATATGTTTGTGCTGTGATGCCCCAAAGAATGCTCTAAGGCCCACACCAGTGCCAATAGCCCTAACACATCCATGATGCTTTGGGTTACCAAGAGAAAATGTCAATTCATCCCTTGTGCCCTCAGGGATGAATAAGACTTGCTTCCTCTACTTGTGAAGCTCCTACTAATCATCATCAATAGAAATTGGTAAGTAAACATAATAATCATCAATACCAATTTCTCTAAGAGTAGAATTTTACTAATTTATGCATCCGCTTCAGCAGTTGCGGTGTTGGGTATATAACCTTTTTTGTTTTGCCTCTCAGCTATTGTGATAACCTAGATTTTCTCTCTCATTTGACTTATATACATATTGATTCATTACATGCTTTAATGTACTCAGTAACCTCCCTCACCCTAATTTGGTGACATTGAGTCACTTTATATTGTATTAACAAGTTAACTTTGATTAAATTTCACTTTGTATTTACATGTGACTCTAATTTGAGTCTTGAACTAAGTATTGTGCTTATTATGAATCATCTAGTTGTAATCAAATTCCAAACCCTTTAGTAAACTCTTTTTGCTTTCAAATGTATTTCATGATGTATAAGTTTCAATTCTAAATCCAACGGTTTAAAAATCACCTCAATCGGATTCTTCAATCACAAGATATGTCCATTTGAATTTCTGTTTGTATTAACTTCTTTTGGTCTCATTCAAATCGAATTTTTAGCCCATTTTAGGCCTCTTTGGTCGTGCGACCCAGCAAAGGGAGGCACCCCTTTTCCCTTGACAAATTAGTGATCCACATCCCTATGTTTTATTCAATGTATTTTATCCCTTTGATCATTAGCAACGGATCACCCTCCTTGATCTAACAACCAAAAGTCATCCCCTACCTTTTATGTAATGTAGTAGTTGCTATAGTACGACCCCTTTGCGATGGCCAATGGGCATCATTCCTTCATGTTTTTTTTTGCAATTTAAACCCTCTTTCAAGTCCGCCCCAACCCACTCTCCCTTTCCGCTATATAATCCCCTTATTTCTATAGCCCTAGCTCCCTTTCCTCCTTCTCCTTCTTACCTTCAAAACCCTAGCCGCCTCCTTTGGGGCTATGGATTCTAGCCACCCTCAACCGAAATCAAAGGTTGTTCCAGCCTTGTCGAGGTCTCACAGAGTCAAACAATGGGTTTTCATGCCTCCCAGAGGTGCGCCTTTGCGATGTCATCCCTCACCCTACTGGCAAGGTGGGATGCATGCACAATATCTCACATGGAGCGAGGCAGCAAGGTGTGCGGTGACAAGCACTTGGCCACCCACTAGTATAGAAATGGTATATAACAACACATTTGATGGAGTCAGTTAAAAATAAAAAAACTGACACCATAAACCAACGACGTCGACTATATACTACAACTGTCACTAATATGTAAAGTATGTCTGATTTACAAAAGACATGGGTACCACTTTTATTGTAACTTCAGTTGGCTTGCCAAAAAGCCGACACCTAAAATTAACCATGAAATACAATTTTCTAGGGAAAACATTGCCTCCAAAATCAATATGGCGTCAGTTGTACCAAAACTGACGACACATGTTTCCCCCCATGGTCCCATAAAAATATTTAACCCTTATTAGTCATCGGTTCTTTGTCAAAAACCAATAATTAATCACCCTTCATGAGAAAAAATTATTCCCTCATTAATCATCAGTTTTTGACTAAAGACCGATGTCTAGGTATTTTTGCACGTTGTCCTCACAAAAATATTTTCACCTCAATTTGCTTCTTTGGAATCGGTTTGTGTTAGGAAACTGACTACTATGGTAATAAATTTTTTTGTTATGATATGTGAGTAGAAGTCAGTTGTATACTTAGAAACTGACAACTAGAACCCTAACCAGGTGCTAATATTTTTGTTTAAAATTGCACTTAGTTGTCAGGTTTTTACGTGTGACCCACGTCTGTTCATATTAGGTGTCAGTTTTGGAAAACAACTGACGACTAAAGGTAACTTAATACCACCCACATGAAATAGACTCTTCCTCTTCTCTATTTCATCATGATTTCATTAGGGTGATTCCATTGTCGTTGCCACTGATTGTCTTCCTCCACACCGTTAGTCTTCCTCGCCGCCTTCACCGCCACTGTTGTTGATGTGTCACCGCTGAGGCTGCTATGGACATGCTACTACTGAGTAGCCAACGGTGAGGAGCTCTGCATTGCCACTGAGGAGCTACAGGGTCTGGTAGGATGTTGTCTTCGGTGAGGGGCTCTATGCTACCGCTGAGGAGCCACATGGTCTGGGAGGACGCTGCTACTGGTGAGGAGATTTACGCTTGCTTTCAGACACCACACCATCGCCGCTCAAGGAGCTCTATACTCACTGCCATTGGAGCTCAGGTCTGGCCTGAGGATGTTGGAGCTCATCGACCGCTTGAGGAGCTTCTACTTCCCCTTGTGCTATGTAGGTTTGATATCCCCATACAGCTCCCCCTATATTGCAATAAACATTTATGCATGTTTGAGCCATGAATTGAATTTGACAAATATTTGAACTATATATTAACTTCATAACAATGAATTGTGACCTAATGTGAATGTTGCTATATTTGAGACCTAATTTTGTACACATTTCACCCTAATTTTCTATTAACTATATTGCTCAAATCGTGTGATCAATCTATCTAAGATATTAAAACCCTAATGTTAGATCTCTAATTTTGTTGTGATGTGTCACCCTAACATCTACATGAATCCATATTATATGATGTAGATTGATGATGATAATGCACGAGCTAGCTTGAAATTTTAAAATAAATTATGAATCTCTCCCTCCCTAGGTCATGACTAATTTTTGTGTAATGATTTTCTTGATGATGAACATGCATGTACATTGGAGATGTTGAAATCAATGTTATAGAATCTGATACCTAGATTAGGATATGATTCAGACTATAAGATGTTGCTATTGTAAATACATACATGTATTTTGTTGTCCAAGAAACCCGTCTGATATTTACTCATTAGGAGTAAATCTTGGATAGTCCCCAGTTTGGGATTGCTCTTGAACACTTAATCCCACTTAGGATTTAAGTGTATAATCTGTATTTGGTTTTCATGGTTTTTCTTTAGCACTTCCCCATTTGTTCTCTGAGTACATATGTTGGTGGGCATTTGCCCATTTACATCTGGGTACTTGGAGAACTACGAGGAAATGTTGCTAAAATTTTCTTGAAAACCGAATACACATTATACACTTACTAGTGAGATTAGGTGTTCAAGAATGGGATAGGTGGTACACATTTATTATAAAGATGTCCCGAAACCCTAATCTTTTAACCCTAAACCCTAATCTTTTAACATTAAACCTTAATATATACTTGGTTTCTCTTTGATCATAGAATAGATAGATCATGGATGTCCATTCCAAATCACTACACCCTAGAATTTATTATTGGTCTTGATCAGTTTATTAGATTTTTGGAGGATCATAGGAAACAACCTGAATATAGGTTCTATTATCCATGTAGGCATTGCGGTAACAACTTGAAAGTAAGCACTGGTGACGAAATCAAAAGTCATGTCATGTGCAATGGGATTGTACAAAGCTATACAAAATGGTACTGGTATGGAGAGATTTCAAACCAGAATCATTATATGTTGATAGAAAGTGCTTGTGTGGAAGAAGAAATTTCCTCTGATGATGTAGATGTGAACGAACTGGTTCTTATAGACATCATTTATGAGATGCTAGATAGTTGTGGGGTAGAGAAGACCCATCCACCTCCCATGTTTAGGAACATTGTGCATGACTCTGAGAGACTGTTATACATAGGTTGTACTAAGTTTACAAAGCATAGCGTTGTGTTGAGATTGTACAAGTTGAAGGCTAACAATAGATGGAGCAACAAAAGCTTCACGTCATTGTTGTCTTTGTTTAAAGAAATTCTTCTTGAAGGAAAGGAGAATCCAATCTCAACATATGAGATAAAGAAATTATTCTACCCAATGAGAATGGAGGCTAAGAAGATACACACATGCCCAAATGATTGTGTATTATTTCAAAAGGACAAAGTGTATTTGAATGATTGTCCAAATGTGGGGCATCAAGGTATAAAATGATGACTTCGGGGAAGTAAAAAACTTGTTCTCCTACCAAGGTGATGTGGTATCTACCTATGATACCATGGTTTCAATGCTTGTTTGCCAATCTGAAAGATGCAAAGAATTTGAGATGGCATGTAGAGGTTAAGAAAAATAATGATGGGATCCTATGACATTCGTCTGATTCCCCACAATAGAAGAATATTGATTTATTGTACACTACCCTAAATTTCGTGAAGAAGTCAGGAATCTAAGACTTGGGCTTTGTACTGATGGGATGAATACATACAGGACATTGATCAACCAACATAGCACTTGGCATGTTATGCTTGTTATATACAATCTTCCCCCCTGGTGGTGTATGAAAAATAAGTACATTATGATGTTATTGTTGATATCATTCCCTAAACAACCTGGAAATGATATTGACGTTTATCTTGAACCTCTGATTGATGATTTACAGAAACTCTAGGATGAAGGAGTGATGACCTATGATGCTTCATGTAGAGAGACATTTTGTTTGCATGCTATGTTGCACTATTAATGACTTTCCAACATATGGAAATTTGTCTGGATATAGTGTAAAAGTATCTAAAGTGTGTCCTATATGTGAAGAGAACATTGATTCAATATGACTAAAACATGGCGGCAAGACTATATATTGATTCAGCCCTATTTTAGGGCTTCATCTTGTGTCATTTTGCATTTCAATCACATTTATACATGTTATATTACATAATGATTCTCCTAATATGTATATTTGTGTAAAATGCATTTATGGACATTATTTGTGTGTTTTTTAGGTACTTAGACCACACTTAGATGGACGAGAGATATGGAGGGGCCCAAAGAAGGCCCCAAGGCTCCCCCAACGTACCCCTAGTGGCCAAGAGTCAAGCTTAAGCAAATACGTCCATGTATCATGAAGTTTGAAGCTCAAAGTGCAACCAAGCAGACCAACACGACCGTGGTAACATGGAACGATCGTGCTGCAAATGAAGAAATCACAAGAAAAATCTCAGTTTTGAAGCAGCTGCAAAACATACCCCAACACGGCCGTGCTACGCAACATGGCCATGCTGTGACCCTCCAACACAAGCATGCCACACAGCATAGTTTTGCCACATATAACCCAACACATTCATGCTACTCAGCATGACCGTGCTACCAGCTTCCTACACGGTCGTGCTACGCAACACGACCGTTCTACCAGCCAACCACTCCCTCAAAACAACCTAACATTTTTTACCATTTTGATTCACATGATTTTTCTACCCCACCACGACCGTGCTCTCCCCTACCCACCATGTCCATGGTGATCCACCACGGCCCTGCTACTCACAAAACCTAGCTAATTTTTCCACCGCATTTCCCACTTTGCCCCTACTTGACCTATTACTTCCCCCACACCTATATATAGTGGGGTGGTAGATGTAGGTTGAGGAGAGCTACCTTCCACCACCTCCTAGATCCCCATTTTCTCCCCTTAGCCATTTCACTCCGTTCCCACTTCCATTCCACTCTATTTCACCATTTCCACCACCAACACACTAGTTAATCCTAGTTTCTACCCATAATCCCCTTGATTCCACACCCTTGCACCTTGGAGTAGAGAGGAGGATGTCTTGAAGTAGATGGAGAGGAGAATTACTCCATCTACACCGAGCTCCATGGCTTCTTCTACCTCTTTCTCCTTTCTTTTTGTATTTTTCTTTGTTATGAGTACCTAGGCCCCTTGGATGGGTTGTTTGGGGTGTAAAATGTTACGTTGACACCATGTTGGGGGGAAATGACATGTAAACTTTATAAATCTATTTGCTAATGATTATGTTCTATTTGCATCTCATTCTCCATGAATTTCTTATTGGTTTGTGTGCTACGAATTTAGGGAAATTGCTTATATATGTGAATTTTGGGATTTGCCCCTAGGTCCAATTCTTGGATCCCTAGGTTGCCTCCCATCTTCCTACCTCCTAATCAATCTCTCTAGACCTAAATGAGAGATCTATGTATTTAGATTAGATGATTCTACTACAATTAGCATGGAGCCTTCTCAAGGCTAGAATGTGGCAGTATTGGGGTCCAAAACCCTAATTTCACCTCCCATTACTACCCTTGGCCCCTAATTGCCCTAGTAATGTCTAATATATAAACCTATACTTAATTAAAATCTAATTGAATTGAACATAATCCCTAACCCATTTGAGCCTCGTAAGGGTAGTAGGGAGTGTTAGGGACTAGTTCCCTATGCACAACCTAGCATATCCATGGCCAATTAGTAGCTTAGGCTAATTCATTAGACTCTAACCTGTTGTTTGGTTTGGATAATATAAATGGAATCATAATTTTCATATGTCACCCCCCAACTTAAGTGATACGTGCATCCCCAAAATAGCCCACACCTTCATTAATTGCTTTAAAACCCTAGTTTTCATCTTGCTTAGCTAGTGTTAGCATAGTTAGCTATGTTCCTGCTTAGTTAGCTTCTTTCCCTATTTTTGCCTTGTTCTTACTAGTTTATCTCTTTACTCACTCTTGTTCTTTTCTTTTTCCTTCGTTAGTGTAAATTGCCTTTTCATACCTAGCTTAGTCTTTTCTTGCATATTTTGTCTTAGTGTAAATTGCCTTTTCATACCTAGCTTCTAATCACCCCTTGTTGGCTAGTGTGTACACCTCTGGCTTGACGCACTAAACTTTCTGGCGCCGTTGCTGGGGAGAAAGGCGCTCAACCTAGCTAGTTAGTTTTTCTTTGACTTTTCCTACTGCCCTCATCATTGCTATTATTTATTGATTATTCTTTACATTCTTTGTGTATATTGGTTTTCTAACTTGTTCTCTTTTGTTTGGTTATGCTTTGTGCATGTGACATGCCATTCGGGGGAAAACAAGATGGAAGGTCGAAATGCACCCCACAAGCTGCTTCAAGAATACTGCATGCCTAGCAACTACAAATCGCCAATTTCTAGCAGGGTTGATCAAATGCTAGGGGAGCAATTCTCTATTTCTTTAGGTCTTCTTGGGCTACTGCCCATCTTCTACGGCTTAGAGAGCGTGAACCCCTACAAGCCCTTGGACTCCTTTCTTGAAGTATGCTCCACCTTCAAGACACCGACGACTAGTGAATATAAAATCCAGTTGACATTCTTCTCTTTCTCCATCAAAGATAGAGATAAACATTGGTATGACTCAAGAAGGGACATCACGAGTTGGGAAACAATGAAGAATTCCTTCTTGAGACAATTCTACTCTATTGCAAGGTTACCACAAATGTGGCATGCCATGACAAGTTTTAGTCAAATGGGCAATGAGAAGTTTCATAACGCATGGGAGAGATTTCAGAAGCTTTTGAGAGAGTGCCTGCACCCTGAGATCCCTTTGTGGCAGCTAATTCAATCATTCTACTCTGATTTGTCTCTAAAGGACCAAGGTACAGTGGATTCCTCTTATGGAGGAGTTTTCATGTCTAGGCCACCTGAGGAGATATGGCCTTTGTTTGAGAAGTTGGCTGAAGGATCAAGAATTTGAGCTTATAGCATGATGAATGAAAGAAGGTATGCCTTTGGTGTGACACCTCCTACTCATGATGACTTCAGCCCGTAATTGATGAAGATTCTTTGTGACTTGGTGAGCTTCATGAAGAACCAGGTGACAAATATTCCTTGCCACTCGATCAACTGTAGTGAGTTCTATGATGAGGAAAAGAAGACACCACACTCCTATAACTATCAAGAGACACCAAGTCCAAAATATAGCTCAAGGTTTGAGGAAGAGGTTCTCTGTAGATTGAAAATATTTGATGATGTCCAAAATGATACTGCAAGACAAGAAGAGAAAGTAGAGCAACTATCTTCCAAAATTTCTCTCCAAGAAGAGAAGTTGTCTTCAAAACCCATCATGAGCTACAACGAAGCAAGTGGACCCATGCCCTCTTCTCAAGTTTTCTATAATCCACCTCCCCTGCAAGTGCAGCCCATATACCATTTACAAGGTGATCCCAAGCCTTACACTCCTCCACCACCTCCCTCATCTCAAATTTCCCAAAACTTCACCTTCCAACCCCAATGCTTTCCTCCCCCTCAATTCTTTTCTCCACCTCAATTTCAACACCAAGTATCACCTCCACCTCCTCTACAACCACAACTAGCTCCCCCTCCCCACCATGAGCAAGGTAGTGATGTGACAATTTTAAGGACTGGAAAGTCTCTTGAGCAGCCCGCAAGTCAAAGAAAGGTTGATAAAGCAAAGCAAAAGTAGCCAAGTGGTGATACTGTGATTGAAATTGCCAAAGATGATCCAGTGATACATCCTGTTGATTTTGGGATACCATGTGCTCCACTCCATTCTCCATTTGTAGGTCCTACCATCCCTAGTGTTCCACCTCACAATGATGCAAGCATAGAAAATCCAATGATCCTCCATTCAATGAAGCACTAGATGGGCCACCAGAAATGAAGAGGAGATAAAAGCACAATGTTGATATTCTTGAGGTGTTTCTACAAGTGAAGGTGAACATTCCACTTTTGGATGCTATCAAGAAAATACCATCATATGCCAAGTTCCTCAAGAACCTATGCACTATGAAGAGAAGGTCAACAGGAAGGATTCCAAAGAAAGTAATATTGACTAAACAAGTGAGCTCCATTATCCATTATTCACTTCCCTTGAAGAGAAAAGACCCAAGATAGTACTAAACTTCTAGGGTTTTCAAGAGGTCAAGTTAGCTAGCTCCCCCTTCTCTCTAGTTCCTTCCGGTGGCGTCACTAGGGGGAGGGAGCGTCCTTGGCGCTTTCCTCCCCTGGCTTTCCTTTGTCCTCAGTTGTGTTCTTAGTGAGGGTGGTGTGAGTTCTAGAGGTAGAGATGCAGGATGTCTAACTCGTTGGGTCTCTCTTCAGAAGTCTGGGTTGGAGTTGTGGAGCGCAACGTGGAGCGAGGTCGTGACCCGAGGTTTGCATAGTCGATTCGGTCGACATCCACCTTGCCCGAGAGTGGCCGATGGAAAGAGTGTTCCCACCTGGCATGACGGCTTCTCGCTAGATGCTATGTGCCGCGGCTGATGATAGTGGTTTTCCCTCTCTCTCACACCCTCCTTCGCACCTCCTGTTTGAGATCTGGTTTACCAGATTGGTGAAGGCCCTTCAACATCGATCTCCTTGGCGGCTTCGACAGCTGGTGGAACTAGGGCTTTCCCCAGTTCTCCTAACAGTACCTCCGTAAGCCCATGCTCCCGGCGGTCCCACCGGATGCTCTGCATCAACGGCTCCATAGGGAAGATCGATCTCCTTCCTCCCCTGCCGATCTGTCGGATGACCCATGGCCTCTCGGTGCTGCATAGGTGGGTCAAGGGGGGTGGTAGGTCCCTGCTGCTCCTGCTCGCTCTCCTGATGTTGCCTTCCACAACATGTGTGCTCCAATTTTGGTGGCAGGTTCCTACTGCTCACCGACATCTATGACAGAGGATTCCAGACCTGCGGGTGGCTCTGCTTGTTTGCGGGCGCGGTGGTCTTCTACGGCTCATCAGGCGTGGCTGGTTCCTGATGATGCAAGGGTGTGCACCCTCAAGGTGTTCGACCAACTGCTACTCTGGGTTTGCTTCTGATCAATCAAGGTTGCTCCCTACAGCTGTGAGTTGGAGCACCCTCTAGGTGTTCAGTGATATGCCCTTTGCATATAAAGGCATTGGGTTTAGGATGGAGGTGTCCTTCCATCCTCTCATTTCTTGCGTTCTTTTACAAGACATAGCAGAAAGGTCACCAAGGGAGATGAAGAAAGGAAGCTAGCTTCCCCTTCTCCTTCTTTGTGATTGTTTATCTCCTACATATCTACCTCGTCTAGTTTCCTGGTTACTTATTAGTGTGTTCAACAGTAGTTTATTTTCCTCTATCCTTCTTCCCACTAACTTTAGGGAATGATTTTATTGCTATGTGTGAGGGAGGACTGGTTGGCAGGTGTGCTGTTGTTGGGTCATCCTGGTCAGTTATGCTGACTTTCTTCACGAATAGATGGTTTGGCAGTGTGATTACTGTTGCTGCAGCTGGTTCCTCACCTTTTGGGTGTTTGGGGTGGTGTTGATGTGCTTACATTAGATTCCTAAGTATCAGGATGGAGCTAACCAAGGAGTAGGGGTTGACGCTACTGCTTGGTATATGGCTGCTTTGCAGAATGTGCTCGCGCTTCCGGTTGATGTCCTAGACCTAGTTCAAGCCCTAGATTTCTTGAAGCCTTGAATTCGGGTGTAGGTGTTGAAACCCTAGTTCTCTAGGCATGTTGAGGTGCAGTCTGTCTGTAGTGTCTTTGTACTCATACGTTGTGGGTGGTTTTATTCTATTGAGTGCTTGGCTTTGCTTAAGGCTTCATGTCATTTGGTCGAGTTTGTTTAGGATCTAAGCCTTATGTACAGATTCAGGGTTTGTGCTTTTTTGCCCCTGACTACTAGCTTGTTGGTATCAAGCTTTATTTTGATCTTGCTATAATGGGGTACTTTGTGCCCAAAGTTTTGGTAATATAGTAACACACTTTTTAGACCGACCAAAAAAAAGACCTAGGATCCCCACTCATACCTAGTTACATAGGGGGATATCGCATAGACATGCCCTTACTTGATTTGGGCTCTAGTGTGAATTCCATGCCATATAATGTCTATGTTGAGCTAGGTGTAGGCAAGTTGAAGCTGGCACATTGCATTCTCCAATTGGAAGATAGATCCATAAAACTACCTAAGAGAAGAGTGGATGATGTCTTGATGATGATAGATAAAGAGAAAGGAGCAGTGTTCCCAGTGGATTTCATTGTACTTGATTTGGAGCCAGAGGATAGGAAGATTCCCATCATCTTGCGAAGGTCGTTCTTATCTATAGTTGATGCCGAGATTCATGTACGCAGTGTCACCATGACAGTTTCATTCATGGACATGAGGATCAAGATCAACATGTACCAAACCCCAACCTGGTGGGTCCGATATAGGGATATTGGAGATGATCACTACACAAGTCCAAATGATCATTTGAGAAAAGAAGATCAAGATGGAACTGTTGATGATGATTATGGTGATCAAAGGGATGAGGAAAACAGATTGAGTGCAAATGAGGGATGCATGATTTGTAAGAATGTACACATGAGAATGCCAAATGGACGAGTAACTGAAGAATCACCAAGAAGACAAGCTGAAGGCAAGAAACTTAGCACTTGTCGGAGGCAACCCACCCAGGTTTGGGGAATTTTTCACCCGACCTCTCATTTTGATACTTTTGCTTTGCTTTTACACTTTCCAAGAAAAAAAAACACACACACTACACTTGATGTTTTGTTGTTTATGAATCATTTTAGAACAGGTAAAATGGAGGAGAGATGATGCATGGAAGATCCAACCAAGGATAAGTTCATAACTGAAGAGAAGATTGCAAATTAGTAGAAAAGCTACAAGAAGGAGATCAGCACGGTCGTGCCACACAGTGCAGCCGTGGTGGAGGTAATACAAAATGGCCATGGTGGCCACCACATCCATGGTGGATACCCCCTACCCAATGGACACCTTGAGATCTCTATCCCTAGTTGGTTTTTGTCTATCACAACTCCATGCCCCTACCCTATCATCCTAGACTTCTATTTCATGTAGGACAACATGGTTTAAAAGTTTGGGGTGGTAGAGCGATAAGCCCTTTCTCTATGTTCCTTGTTCTAATTTCTTTCTCAAGATGATCAAATAGTATAACCGTATCTCATACTTGTGTATCCATACTTTGTGTGATTGCTTTGCATACTTGCATGACATGTAGTTTGTTTTCTTGTCATTTTGGCGTAATTTTCAAAAAAATTGCTCTTTTTGCCATGCATTGCATATCATGTAGATTTTTGGTAACTTTTGCACATTTTAGCTAGGATTTGCTTATTTATTTCTTTAAGTTCAATAATATAGGCTTAGATTTGATTGAAGGCAACTTGGCACCAATTTGGCTGATTTTGCCTAAATTTGAGATTTCTCGTCTAAAAGTGTGTTTCAACCCAATCTCTACTTTTTGGATTAAAAATGATGACCTTTGAAAAATGCAAGTGAATTATCATTGTCTATTGATAAATGGTATCAATTCTTGATTTTTTACATGTGCATCACCTCTCTTGTGTTTGTGAATGATTTGGTTGAATTGTGACTTGAGCAAGCTATGAGCATTTAGTGCCTATGAAATCACTTTATAGAAGTATCAATTAGTTTGTTCATTCATGTGGTGTGATATTGTTGGATGAAGTGTTGGATTAATGTTCATGCAGGATACCTTACTTGTGTCATTTTTCATTTCAATCACATTTATACATGTTATATTACAAGATAATTCCCCTAATAAGAATACTTGTGTAAAATGCACTTATGGACATTATTTGTATGTTTTTTAGGTACTTGGACCATAGTTAGATGGACGAGAGAGATGAAGGGGCCCAAAGAAGGCCCCAAAGCTCCCCCAACCTACCCTAGTGGCCAAGAGTCAAGCTTAAGCAAAGAAGTCCATGGATCATGATGTTTGAAGCTCAAAGTGAAAGCTAAGACCCCAACATGCTTGTGGTAACATGGAATGGTAGTGCTGCAAATGAAGGAATCACAAGAAAAATCTCAATTTTGAAGCAGCTGCAAAACATACCCCAACACGGTCGTGCTACGTAGCACGGCCATGTTGTGACCCTCCAACATGATTGTGCCACACAGCACGACCGTGCTGCCATGACCCAACATGGCCATGGCACATAGCACGACTGTGCCACATATAACCCAACACGGCCATTCTATTCAGCACGACCATTCTACCAGCTTCCAACACGAGCGTGCTACGCAGCACGATCATTCTACCAGCCAGCCACTCCCTCAAAACAACCTGACATTTTTGACCATTTTCATTCGCACGATCATTCTACCCCACCATGACCGTGCTCACCCCTACCCACCACACCCGTGGTGATCCACCACGGCCGTGCTACTCACAAAACCTAGCTACTTTTTCCACTTCATTTTCCACTTTGCCCATACTTGACCTATTGCTTCCCCCACACCTATATATAGGGGGTGGCGACTGTAGGTTGAGGTGAGCTACCTTCCACCACCTCCTAGCTCCTCATTTTTTCCCCTTAGCCATTCCACTCCATTCCCACCTCCATTCCACTCCATTTCACCATTTCCACCACCAACACACTAGTTTATCCTAGTTTCTACACATAATCCCCTTCATTCCACACTCTTGCACCTTAGAGTAGAGAGGAGGACGTCTTGTAGTAGCTGGAGAGGAGAATTTCTCCATCTACTCTGAGATCCATGGCTTCTTCTACCTCTTTCTCCTTTCTTTTTGTATTTTTCCTTGTTATGAGTAGTTAGGCCCCTTGGATGGGCTGTTTGGGGTGTAAAATGTTACTTTGATACCATGTTGGGGAGAAATGACATGTAAACATTTTAATTCCATTGTGTAATGATTATGTTCTATTTGCATCTCATTCTCCATGAATTTCTTATTCGTTTGTTTGTGAAATCACCTACGAATTTAGGAAAATTGCTTATATATGTGAATATTGGGATTTGCCCCTAGGTACAAAACCTAAGTAAGATATCTAAGTAGCTAGATTAGATGATTGTAGTGCAATTAGCATGGAGCCTTCTCTAGGCTAGAATATGGGGGAATTGGGGTCCAAAACCCTAATTTCACCTCCCCATCACTACCCTCGGCCCCTAATTGCCATAGGAATGTCTAATATAGGAACCTAAACTTTATTAGACTAATTGAATTGAACCTAATCCCTAATCCCTTTGAGCCTCGCAAGGGTAGTAGGGAGTGTTAGGGACTCGTTCCCCTATACACAACCTAGCATATCCATGGCCAGTTAATAGCTTAGGCTAACTCAGTAGACTCTAACCTATTGTTTGGTTTGGATAATCTAAATGGAATCATAATGTTCATATGTTACCCCCCAACTTAAGTGATAAGTGCATCCCCTAAACAGCCTACGCCTTCATTAATTGCTTTAAAACCCTAGTTTTCATCTTGCTTAGCTAGTGTTAGCTTAGTTAGCTCTTTTCCTGTTTAGTTAGCTTCTTTCCCTTTTTTTGTGTTGTTCTTACTAGTTTAGCTCTTTACTAGCTCTTGTGCTTTTCTTTTTCCAACCTTAGTGTAGATTGCCTATTCATACCTAGCTTAGTCTTTTCTTGCATACTTTGTCTTAATCTAGTCTAGGGTTAACTTATATTTCACTCTCTCCTTTAATTGCTTTCTTGCTTACCTAGTTTGATAATATCACCTTTAAACCCTTAACCCTAGTCTCCGTAATAGGAACCTAGCCAAACTAACATAGCTCAAGTGCCCCCTTTTCTCCTTGAGGATCGACCCCTATGCTTACCCCTCACCTATGCTATAATAGTACTTCACGCGCTTGCAGGTAAATTATTTGGTATTTTAATCGATTGTGTTAGGGTTAATACAAATGTTGAAAGATCCACACATGTTTTCCAGTCATGTGGAGTGCATCTAGTCACCCATTTGTTGGATAGTGTGTACACCTCTAGCTTGATGCACCATATATCTTGGGCATCGAAGGTTTCTACCAAAATTCCATCCATACTGAAGGTTGCACAAAGCGTTCAATGGATGGAATGAGGAATGGAGTGCGCTTAAACCTATACCAGGGGAGGTTGTTTATAATAGAGTAAAAGACTTTTTCAATGCATTAGGTAAGAGATCACAATGTACCATGCCCACACAATGTGACAACTCATTATTCAAGAAGAACTCAATATTTTGGGATCTTCCTTATTGGAATTCTTTGGCAGTTAGACATTGTATCGATGTCATGCCTGTTGAGAAAAATGTATGTGATAGCATCATTGGTACTCTGTTGAATATACTAGGTAACACTAAAGATGGGATCAAATCCAGAATGGATCTATGTGAAATGGAAATAAGGACAAAATAAACATAAGTAGTTAGCACTAATTGGAGAAGATATTTACCTCCCGCTTGTTACACATTGTCTAGAAAGGAGAAGAAAGCTTTTTGTGAGTGCTTGGTTAATGTTAAGGTACCATAGGGTTACTCTTCCAACACCTATAGATTGGTATCAATGAAAGATCTGAAGCTGATAGGTCATAAATCTCATGATTGTCACACTCTAATGCAACAGATATTTCCCATGGCCAATCGATCTATACTGTCGAAGCATGTAAGGTTCGCAATCACTAGACTTTGTTTCTTCTTCAACAGCCTATGCAACAAAGTTATTGATCCTGAGAATCTCGATAAGTTGCAAAGAGAAGTGGTTGTTACCCTATGTCAGCTTGAGATGTATTTTCCTCCTTCATTCTTTTATATCTTGGTACATCTTGGTGTCCACTTGACTAGGGAAGTGAAAATGTTGGGACCAATTTTCTTACATGAGCATTTTTAAAGGTGATGTTTGAAACTTTTATCGGCCTAAAGGGAGTATTATTGAGGGTTATGTGGTGAGAGAGGTTATGGATTTTTCTAATGACTTTCTGAGTGGTAATGATGCTCCTGTAAATGATAAAAACATTGAGGAGTATTCTGGAAAAGGGATTTTAGGATCATGAATGCAAGTAATCAGCCGTGAGTTGTTGGAGCAAGCTCACATGTATATTTTACACAACATTAACAAAGTGAGTGTTTATATCATGGAACATACAAATTTCATTAAGAAATAATATCCTCGAGCCAATCCAATGTGTCATGCTAGAGAGCATAACAAGACATTTTTTAAGTTGTTTGAAGATAAAGTCTTACATCAGCTATCTCAAACACTAAATAATATTGTTGAAAATATCAAATGCCTCACCTTTAAACCAAAAATCAATATTATGTCTTAGGAAGGGTTTGACATAAATGAGTTCTCATATTACACAAATCATAAAGATGTTAAGATCGTTGTCCAAAATAGTGGAGTCACCCTTCAAGTGTCTTCATTGTTTTTTTCTAGTGTGAAAGATAAGAGTCCACGTGAAGATAAAATGCCATATTATGGTGTCATTGAAGGCATATGGGAGTTTTACTACGTAGATTTCATAATTCCGCTCTTTAAGTGTAAGTAGGTTGATAACACCAAAGGAGTTATAATGGATGAAATGAATTGGGTTTCACATTAGTGAATTTTGAAAAGATTGGTGAGAAGGGTGAACCATTCGTATTAGCATCATAGACAAAACAAGAATTTTGTATCGATGATCCTGCAAATGAAAAATGGTTGGTTGTTCTTCATGGTAAAAGATAGTTCATTGAAGATCCTATAGAGGCAGAAGACTACTATGATAAGTATGATGACTCGAGTCCATTCTCAGTTGGGTTGCCAACACCAAATATTAAAGCTAACAATGACTTATATGTGCATGGAGATCACACCGAAGGAATGCTTATTGATAAAATATCTCAATATTTGAGGCATGTTTTTATTTTTTTAAATGTTAAGAGTTAAATGTTAAATGATTTTCGTATGTTAAATGTTTGATTTTTTTTTATAAAACACTTTCAGATGGCTGGCCATGAGTATGATGATTGTGATGATGATTACCATGAGGGTGAGGCACCACCTCACAATGTAAGTTTTATAATACATCCTATATCTATATCTATATATATATATATATATATATATATATATATATATATATATATATATATATATATATGTATGTCCATTTATAAGTTATATCCTATATGTGTTTTTTATCAATTTTTAGGTTGATGATGTATGCCCTGAAAACCTTGTGGCACTTGATGAGCAAAAAAAAAATTTGAAAAAATCAGGGGCATCACTTGATGAACAAGTTACTACAATAAAGGGGCAATGGACCAAAATTGGTTGTGGATTTTGATCATGTAAGAAATCCATTTGGGGTCAACCACAACTCATTTGTTTCATATCTTGGGGTTCTTACTCACATCCATTGTAGTGTAAATCCAGAATCTTGGCATACAGTTTCTAAAGGGAAGAAAGACTTAGTATGGAAAGAACTATGTGTAAGATATTATCATTTGCAATTTTATTTTTAAAGTTATTTACAATTCAATTTTTTAGAATACTCTATTAAATATATAAAAATTTGAAGAGTATATTTGAATTGGATGAAAGCCTACATCTTAAAAAGGTGATCCAACGTTGTGGGAGGGTCCTAAGGAACTATATGACAACTCTCAACCGAAAATACATACGAGATGCTGATAGGTTGAAGAAGTCAGCCTTAGAGCAATGGAACTACCTAGACCCGACTAAGTGGAAGGCATTTGTTTCCAGGAGAAATATCGATGAATTCAAGGTATTAAGTGTCATTCCCAATTTAATTAATATACATTCTTATGAATTCACCTATTCATGATTGACCTTATTGTTACTAAACAATTCAATGTGATTACTAACAAGGCTATGAGTGATGCTCAAAGAGAAATGCATGCACTAAATGTGCATGACCACATGATGGGTCCAGGTGGCTATGCATTTCTTTTCCAAAAACTATAGACGTCTTCCGTTCAGTAGCCTACTGCTCCTAATAATGAGACTTGTGAGTCCTCTTCTATTACTCCCGCACCTCTGCATCGCCATGATGTGTGGATATCTAGAAGGAAAAATAAAAAAAGGAAATATAACCAACCCCACAACTGCTGAGGTGGCTGCAAAAATGGTAAAATTCAACTCTCTGAGTAAATAGTAATGATGATTGTTATGTTTACTTACCAATTTCTATTGATGATGATTAGTGTGAGCTTCATGAGTAGAGGAAGAAAGGCTCGTTCATCCCCGAGGGCATAAGGGATGAATGGATAATTTCTCTTGGTAACCCAGAGCAACCTAGACGTGTTAGGGCTGTAGGGGTTGGAGTGGGCCTAAGAGCATTCTTCGGGCCATCATAGTGTAAACATGTTCAAAAAGGGGGAATTTTAAAAGCTAAAGTAACCTTTTTTTTAGAATGTTATTGCAAATGGAATTCATGAATCAAAAAAAGTTTCTTTTGGCCATGTACAGGTAGATGAGATAGTAGATAAAAGTGTCCAGGAAGCATTGAGCAAGTGGCAGGCATCTCAGTCTCCCACTCTAATAGTACATGTGGTGTGTCGCTCTTCCCCCACAATATAGGTGGTTGGGAGTAATCATGTAGACCCACCACCTAGCATGTCTGTTGTATGTATTTTAGTGACATAGTAGCTAATCTTTTCAAGATGATATGTTTATTTATGTATATAACATACTCTATGTAAATTTGTAGGGTTTGAATGCATGTTGTTTAAAATTGAAAGAATTTGTCATTGAAAAGGGAGAGGCTTACTCACGCTTTACAGGGCACATGATTCATGGCACTCCAATACCCGATGGTGCAGTGTGTGTGAGCCTGAGGCTTGTGTTTGCTACTTGGAGGCAACATCCATTGCCATATGTCCACCTAGATGTTGACACGCTTGATGAAGCAGAAGGCAATGTGGTGTTTTGGCCTGAAAGAGATGTCATCTATGATGATCATGTATGGTAAATTTACATTACTTTAAGAAAGTATATATGTATATACATGACAATTGATATGAAATATATACAGGACAAAGGGAAGAAACATGCTATAGTTCATCCTCCTCCACCTCCACCTCTACCTGAAGTACCAAGTTGGCTTGCAAAGGACCTATACGACTTGTTAGGTCCTCAATGTAGGGGTATGGAATATGGATAGGCGAGCATCCCGAAAATTGTCCCATGATTGTAACTATTAAGGAGGAGGATGCAAGCCAAGTATATGATAATAATATATTTATACAAGATACTTTGTAGTTGTTTACTTATGCTTGGATGAATACATCTATGATAGAAATGTGGATATGGTGAGATCTTGTTTATATATCTATATACCTTGTTTTATATACGGTGATCTATTTTCTTATATATTAATGCATATATAATATATGTTTTGTAGCCACTTACATAGGGTTTGTACAAAATTTTCATTTACCCATGTGAGATTTCTAATTCCATCCTTGACCAGTCATGTACATAAAGACCCTTCATCATTTATCTTATATTGCTCTAGCGCTTTTAAATATTTTGGAAAAATAAAGAAGAGCGTGATAATAGCTCCATTCAATGTTGAGTAAGTTTACTTTGCTTATATTTGGACTTAAGAAAATTACATTTTATTGTGGATTTTGAGTTATACATTTTTTATTTTCTTATCTCTAGTGGTTAGCATTGGGAGTTGTTGGTTGTTGTCCCAGAGACGTTGACTATTTATTATTTAGACCATGAGGGGAAACAATTAGACAGTTCAAGACACATAATGAAAAGGACAATATTCACGTGAGAAATTTTTTATATTTATATCAATTAACATATATTATAACATTACTATGTAGTAATGCAATTTAATGTGTTACATTAACGTGTAGGGATTTAAAAGATTTCAAAAAAGATGGAGGCGACATGTGCAAGAAAAAGAAATCGTTAGTCAGGAGAATGTGAAAGTAGTTTCTTGACAACTGTTGGGCATGTGCATACTACATGATGCGGTATATGGACCTAATTGTCAGATATGCTGCATAAGAAATCAAAAACATACAATACGTATTATATAGTCTTGATCATCATATATAAGTATAGTCTCATTATATAATATGAAAATATCAAACTTATTAGCTATATATACATCATTCTCTTTGCAAGTGTTTAAAACTAGTGACTTCACTATAGGGGAAAAGTTATTAGATGTATGTGATCCCTATGCGATGGAACAATTAAATGACATAAGAGAATAATAGGCAAAAGCCTTTCAAAGGGAGGCAATTTTTTATTATAATTGGGGTAGTAATGATGATAAAGAATGACATTTCAAAATTTTGATGTCATAGTTACTTCAGTATTTGATGACATTTCTAAACTTTGTAAGACAAGCTTATATGTACATGTGTGAATGAGTTTTTTTTAATTGTCTTATTAAAATTTGATTTATATACATGTGTGTGAATGTGAAGATGAATGAATGAATGTGCTTCCACATGTGTGTGAATGTGAAAAGAAATGAATAAATGGAACTGTAGGTTTCTACATGTGTGTGAATGTGAAAATGGTAGAATGAATGGTATTGTAGGTTTCTATATGTGTGTGAATCACGTGAATGAATTAATTGTGTTTCTAAATGTGTGTGAATCACATGATGTATATATAATCTTAATCATCTTGTTATTGCAGGTTTGTGGTCTGTTATTAGATGAAATCAAAAGATATTATAAACCTACAGTTCAGAATTGAACTACACGTTCTGCATCCTGCTGACCAGTCAGACAACATGCATGCAAGATGATAATAAAAAAAGCAATACATAGTCATAAGTTATTTAAAAAAACGGTCACCCAATGCCAACAACATTGGTTAAATATAGGAAACCAACATGTATGCTCTAACCCGAGACAAGTTTTTTTGTTTGAGCATGGAGATAAGCGTCAGTTTCATATCATAAACTGACGACTATGCTCCTAATGACGTTGGTTTTCTAAGACATAACTGACGACTATGGTCCTAATGGTGTCATTTCATTGTTTAGTTCCAATCGGGGCCAGATCTATGTCTGTCAGTTCTAGAGTTGACACAGTATGATTGTACCTTTCGTGTCATCCACTTGGGTGTCACTTGAAAATCGACATAAAAAGCCCATTTTAACCGACGTTAAATGTGGCATATGTACTAGTGAGCGCACCCGTGTGGTTGAGCGACTCGAGCCACCACTGCCTACCGCCACCAGTCGCTCACACAGTGGGCCCAAGTGTCAAGGAGTGGCCACGAGCTTTGATGTTGAGGTGCACATTGATGACGCTTGGATCATGAATGGACGGGCGAGATCCTTCGTGAAATAATAAAATGTAACACCCTCTACTATTTTCCCTATATGTTATATTCAAGTTTTCAAAAAATGATAACTCTTACATGCTTTAGCCAAATATGGCATATTATATATGAATTTTGATCTACTCAATAAGATATAACCATTGGACTTTGTTTTAGAGATAAATTCCCCTCGTAACATATGTTATGTTTAAAATGTCATCACGTGATCTCTATTATTACATTGAATGATGTTAATGCTTAAACCTTGGTCATATCCTGAACCCACTTGATTTTGATGGCCCTAATCAGTAAATTATCCTTCTTTATTAGTAGTTTTCGAACTTGATCTTGAATTGCCCCTTTTGTGACTCGAATCTATGAAATGGACCATGAAATGTGTATAATTGGAACTTTGATGCTAGTGATCTTCTAAATGGATGCCTCAAATCATTGTAATTTATTTAGACCAGTAACCATTATCCACCTAATGTTTTGAATCATGAAATGTATCACCTTTATACACTTACATTTACACTTGTTACCAAAAAATGATCTTTTATGCATATATTTAATGCCACTTGTCTAATGTTGGAACCTTATTTTCTTTTGATCATCAATGACTATCCCACCTTGAAATCAGTAGTTTTTCTAATGCTATATGCTAAGTTTGACTAAGGCCTTTTTCTATGCTTGCCATTAATAATTCATATGACTAAAGGACCTAATTTTGGCACATTAAAAGATCTAGTTGACCTAGTTGTTTTTCACATGATGAAATATGACCTTTATGGTTTTACCTTGCTCTCTCTAGTTCAAATTAGTAGTTTCATCACACTTGTAGCACTAATATCAACTTGATCCATCATATACTCTTAATGCTCAATGTCTTGGGAATATGACTCGATTGCATGATATGAATATGATGTGGATAACTATGATCTTGCATGAATAAATCATGATGATAACTTAAATATCATGCTACCCCTATTGCTAAATCAGAATTTATCTTTATCTACTATTACTCATAATGTGGATGGTTCACGTAGACCTAGGGTTAAATGTTGATCCTTGAACTATACTGATTAATGGCATGCATGCTTGGAAGTTTGGGACCATGTTGAACTAATTGAAATCTAGGACTAGGGGAACATCCACATGACTCTTATGATGTTTAGTTGATCAAACCTAGTGATCTAAGAAACATTTTTATATCTTTCATTGTGAGGCCCATTTAGTTTGGATCATGCTTAGGTATCTTACTCAAGAATCATGACCCTAAAGGTATGTTTTCCTCTTGACCAAACTATGATATTGGCTTACTTGTATGTATTCTCATATGAATGATTGGATGCTTACTTGCTTGGTTGAGCTATTGTTCCTATGAATACTACTTTCATGTTTGGATATCATATGTTGACAAACCTTGAACATTATATAAAGAAATCCACATTGATATAATGGATAAAGAAAACAAAAACATGCTTTGTATAAAAAATGTAGTTAAGTGTTTTACACCATGTTTCTAAATCTTGCTTATATGATGTTTCTAGCCAGGAAAATTTCATAGTATTCTTAAACTACTTACTTGCCTTTCATAGCGTATTTAATTCTCTAGCATTAATATGTTTTGTTTATTGATTTTGTCGTTGACAAAGATCTGATTCACTCTGGATGCAAATGAAATACCAATTTGTATACTTGTAATAGAAATGGGTACAAGTCTCTCTATCCCCTTTTAGTCTCTTGTTATATTTTGTGTTACTACTTTTACATGTATATTGCATGTGTGAAATATTTGATCCATTCTAGGGACTGACACCTAGGTCCACTCGCCTTTGGCTATGTAGCCATTAGGAGTGTGGACTTAGGGTAACAAAGAGTTCCATGAAAAATGGTATCAGAGCTATACACATAGTCCTCTATATATGTTTAATGTGTAACACATCTTAAGAACCTAGAAAGGACTAAACATCCTATCCTCAAGTTTAGTGAGTCTTCTAGCATCTCATCTCTTCTTTAAGGATCACCTAAGCCACCCAAGTAGATGATGATTAGGTAGTTTTCTCACCTCCTCATGTGATTCCTCTGTCATGACTACTAATAACATGAATTATCGATTTTGGGGTAGTTTATGCATGGGAAAAGTAAAACTCATTTGAAATCACAACGCCCATGATGGAAGGTCATCATGAGCCCAATGGTGGGACATAAAGCAGATGATGTGCACCCTAGGAGATGGACAAAATATGGTACCGCAAGAAGAATGTGTATAACATCTCAATAAAACCCGTAGGAGGGATAGATTCCTAAGACACCATTAAGGTCAAAAGTGGGAATCTAGACCCTAGTATCAAAATGCTTTGACCTACGACTTTGAGTTCCAAATTTTTACTCGTGATATTGATGTGTGAAGTCTTGACTCTTGCTCATTGATCTTGATGTTAGCTTGACTCCTATGACCACCATATTTGGATCTTGGGATCATCCTCAATATATGACTAATGACATCTATGTTCCAGATTTCGAAACTTCGAAATTATGACTATGTTGTTTCCCTCGATTTATGACTTATGGTTATGCTCCATGTGGACTAGGGTGGGCCCTTCCATCGATTTTAAGCATGAAATCATGATGTTGAAATACAATGTTTATATCAAATTTTCAAAATGTGAAACCTCAATCATTTATGTATAACCTCACCTAGGCTAATGTACAAGCTAGAACCCTAAATTTTGGGAATGAAATTCGTAGATTACTCTTGAACTCTATTTTATTGACCTAAAATGTGATCTCTCCAAATGGACGATCTGTATGAAAATCTCTCCCAAAAAATTATGACTCGTGTGATGATCTTACCCAATTCGATGATCTATGTGACTATATGTTTACCATGATGCTCAATTGCTTGATTTCATAATGAGATGGATATTGCAACAAGCATTTATACCTTATTAGAATATTACGACGATGTAAGGCCCCTAAACTTTCTAAATGAGTTGAATGAGCTTAATTATCTTAATTGAATGCTTATAACCATAATCTAACCTTGTGATATGCTTCGAAATCAAAACACAAGCTTCAATTTCAAATTTGGGCCAATTTGGACATTGTTCGAGCAAGTTATGCAATTTTATGCACATTTTGGACTTTTTTCAATTTACCAAATTGAGAGGTTTTCTTTGCAATTTATCACTTTCATTATGTTCCTTGGATATTCTATCATCATTATTGAGATTTTTGATCCATGGGGTGCCTATTTAAACCTTGGTTTGATGGTCTTTGCTCCAAGGGTATTTTAGGGTTTTCCCCCTTCACGGATGAGCTACCTTTAGTAGCTATCAACTAATGAATTATTTGATTGGATGGGAAATTCGACAAAGGAAAGCTAAGAAGGTCTATACACATGATGGGGGAGCTTCTTGTGTGTGTTCTTGTATATTCTTAATAAATTAAGGCCATGGACACCTGGATAGATACTAGAACTTCAACTTTTTTTTTCTTTATCTTAAAGTGTCATATACTTATCCCCAAGCACCAAAATGAGCCATTTTCTCTCCACCACCTCCGTTCTTCTCCCAAACTCGTTCTCCCTCTGTTCATCTGCGAATTTTTCTTCCCAAGGAAGAAGAAAGTGGGGATCATCTTGGAGAAAGGCTCTAAGGTTGAAATTGACTTCATTTTAGGGTTGAAAAAGCTTCCTTCTAGTGATCTTGACCTAAAAGTGTAAGAATTCCTGTAACATCCCTGACCTGGGTTATAACCTAACCCTAGAACGTTTGCCTAATTATGTGATTAAACACTTGTGATTACTCCCTGGCATGTAATTAAGTTCCTCAAGAACATATACTTTCAATTTTTGTCCTTTTTAAACAAAGTTGTATTGTTTTGTAATGCGGGTACCTATGTGCAAATTACCCAGTTAAGGGGTTTAACTTGCAATGATCACAGGTTAAGATGATTATTTTGATGATGAGACATCATATAAGTGAATATGATAAGGGATGATGGATTTTCCAAGCTTGGGCATCAAGATGTAGCTTGAGGAATGATCCTTGTACTTAAAAACCCTAATTTGGAGTAAAGTGCAATTTACCCAAATTGTGGGGTGCAATTTATAAAATACACCATCTAGAACATCTTTTATGACTCTTGACATCATTTAGAGTAGAAATGATGAAAGGGACACATGAATGAGTAATCAGATAAGAAAAATGATCTTAGTGCATAAAATTCACTAAGTATGAGAATGGAGACCTTTCATATATGTACCCTAGTTGAAAGTTGGTTTCCTTTGCCTTTAGATCTTGAGTTTAGATAAACTTTTCTTAAGTTTGGATGTCTTGTACGTGTCTTTAAACAAGGAGGGACTTAGATGAGAAATCCATGTTTTAGAGGTCCTTATGGTGGAAAATAGCCTAAAGTATATAAGCCTTCACCCTTGCAAACCAAGTGAACGTATCACTTATCCTTTTCATTTCTCATCTTTCTCAAAAGGCCAAGGTAGAGCTCTGTACTTCAAGGAGATGACCAAGTAGTTCTAAGGTGAGAAAGAACCATCTTCTAGCTCAGATTCTTGGATGAATTCATCATATAAGGTTGGTTCTATGGTTAACTTACTTAGGTTCTTTGTTCTAGCCGACCATCCCCATCTTTTCCTTGGAGAATCACCTCTAGCCGAGTTGTGGAGCTCAAGAAGCCATTAGAGGCTTGAATCTTGGAAGCTTGGAGCTCTAGGAACCACGTTTGAGGTGGGTTTTATAACTCTAAACTTTTTGCTTTATATGCATATCTCTGTTCTTGCTATTGTTTTTAGTTCTTCTACCTCCCTTCTTCCTTGCACTTTTGCAAGCAAAACGGTGGAGTAACCGACCTGAACAGAGGTTGAAGATTATGGGCATGATTTCCTAGGTAGCTTTATCAACCGACCTTGGACCCTTTTGGTCCAAACGGTTGCAAACCGTTTAGGGTCAAACGGTTTCAAACCGTTTGATCTCAAACGATCTTGCAAGACTGTTTGGATCAAAATGGTCTCAAGACCGTTTGATAGGGTTGACCAAGGGATGACCGTTTGAGGGTCTGTTGGTAATGTATTGAATTTCATTCCTACAAAGAATCATAATCTAATTCTTAACCAATTGAGAGTTGAAGGCACTTCAATACCCTAACCCTAATCGGGTTGAAATTACTGTTTATAAGTTTAGATCTTGTTGAGTTTTGGGTTGAAGGACCCAAACGGTCTCAAGACCATTTAGGGATTCATCCAAACGGTCTCAAGACAGTTTGGTGACAACTCAAGACCGTTTGGAGGTCTAGGGTTGAGCTAATTCGATGGATTGAGGGTCCAATTGCAATAAGTTGATGAATTGATAAAATTGCTGTTTTTAGACCTAATTAGGGTTCAACCCTTATCCAACCGACTTGGTTTTTGGTCAAACTTTGGGCAAACGGTCTCAAGACCATTTGGAGGTCATCCAAACGACCTCAAGACCGTTTGAGCCAAGTTTGGGCCCAATTGGAGGTCAATTGATAGGTTCAACCTTGATTTGATTCACCTTGTTGAACATTGATGATTATCCGATTGAAACCCTAATTGAGATGAACTTAACCCTAATTGGCTTTCAACTGAGGGTTAATTTGGTGTCCAATTGATTAAGGATCGTGCTAGTTAACTTAATTTATAAGTGGTTAACATGGTTTTGACTAATTGAAGGTTTCAACAGAGATATCCATAATCAATTGTAACTTTTGAACCATGTTGGAGGTCCAAACGGTTTGAGCCCTTTTGGACCAAACGATCTCAAGTCCGTTTGGATCCAAACGGTCTCAAGACCGTTTGAGGCCAAACGGTCTCAATTCCGTTTGGGGCCAAACGGTCTCAAGGTCGTTTGGACCAATCGATCTCAAGTCATTTTGATCAAACGGTTTCAAACTGCATAAGCTCAAACGGTTTGGATGTCAACCTTCCCAAACGGTCAACGCACCCAAACGGTCTTAAGACCGTTTAAGGGCAAATGACCTTGAGGTCATGCGGTCAGTCAAACATAGCAAACGGTCAACACATCCAAACGGTTTCAAACCGTTTGGAGGTTGAAGGTTGGAACCGTTTGGAGATGTTCAAGGTTGTTTATACCTAATCAATTGAAGGTGTAATTGGTTCAATGATGATCTAATCTAAACCGTAATGGTACCTAGAACATTAAGGGACTAAGTGACTAATGAGTTGACCCATGATGGAGATCAATGGGGCAAATTACCTTTATACCCTTGAAGGGTATAATTGAAGGATACCTTGTTTTAATCAAACCCTAACGTCTTGATTTTGGAGACTTAGCTTATGTTGATCAATGAGAACTTAACCCAATCTGTTTTGGAGTGTTGTAATCATCATCTACCACATGAGGAGAGAGAAAGTCACTACATGTTAGTGAGAGGAGAGAGAAAGTATCAAATATGATTGAAACTCAAGTAAAGTACCTTCAATGTGTTTAATTGTGCATGATTAGGGTATGATCCACCAATGTGAGATCATGGAAACCCTAATCACGATAATTGATGAATCTTAACCTAATCTGTGAGCATCAATGATGATGTTTCCTCATACATGATGATGATATGAGTTCAATTCGCCATGATGTGAATAGTAACCCTAATTCTAGGGTAATGACATGAAATGTGAATAGTAAACCCTAATTGATGAGAATCAGGGAACTTAGCTCTTGTGGAAAGAGTGAAGGCATAACTCTTGAATTGAATTGCTTGCTTTTATCAGTTGAATTAACCATGCAGGTTCCTATATGAGGACGATCATATCCAGGTATGGATTATGATACTATATTCATTGAAAGCATGTTGTTAGCTTTATGAATAGTGAAATATCCTGATGCCTTGTTGGTGGCATCTTATGAGATTGATGGGCTATGAGAGCCATAAGTACCATCAAGGTCATGCTTAACATATGACTTGTTATGAGAGAATTGAGAAATGATAATTGATGTGAGTTAGACTTGTTACATTTAGTATTCTTCTTTCATAGTTGTTGTGCTAATGATTAATGTTTGAGAACATGTATGACGTTAGAAGAATACTGAAATGTACCTAACTAATCAAGTATAATCATACTATGTAGAGCCCTGATCATAGATCCATCATTGTCAAGAGCAAAATGATGGTGAAACATGTTTTCCTAAGGGAACTCCTGGATCACATACTTTTCAATATGTGGGGTATATGGATGTGTAGAACCTTACATCCTAGTGTAGGTATTGATGTAGATGTGTAATCCATCAACCCTTCACTAAGTGTCTATGATGTATCAAAAACCTTTCGAGAAAACACAAATACCACATCGGTGAGAGATAAACATGAAATCTTCTGATGACGAAGAGAGTACAGAACGCCAATGTAACTCTAAAATAGCGAAGGACCAGATTACCCTGGTAAGCTATAACGGCAGAGACACAAGATGTCTTGTAAACAATCCTCTTACTGACTGAGGTAGGTGAAGTTCATGAGAATCTGGCTCTTTCGATGACCTAGTATGATACCGAGGCGACTTAACAGTGGTCGGTTAGAGTATGAGCGGTATACCTCATCTCCGCAGGGCTTAAGGATGTTTGTTAAACATAATCAATCGCGTAGTATATCTGCTTAGAATGAACTACGAGATATTGGATTGATGTTATACTGCATAAGTAGATATGTTATTTGTATTACTTACATATTGTTACTCTGCTGAGTTACCTATCTGCTCTTGATTACATTGAAAGCTTCTATTACTTCTGTTGTTCTTTGATTGCTATATAAAGTTTCTAGTGGAGAGTTATAACTCTCGCTGGGACAATTATTTAAAATTGTCTCACCCCGTAGACTTCAACATTTTAGGTGGTCGTCGAAGATGGAGGAACCAGCCTACAGGTGATCAAACCCAGCAGCAACAGCAGCACCAGGAGAAGCAGTAAATCTCAGGTGGAGATTCAGTCTGCTATGTGGTGTAGTTAGAGTCAGTCCTGTGTGTCCTCTGTACTCTCAGGTCTTGGAGATGTTGGTCTGAGATTTTTTTCTATTCTTGAGATTTTGAATCATGATGTGTATAATTACTCAAGAAGTAATTTGACAAAGATGTAAACAGTTTATCTCCTTTATGAAGGAAGTTTTATGGTTTTAATGTCATATCTCAAAAAGTTTTAATTTCCGCTGATTTTTGGTATTCCGCTGCTAATCGAATCTGTTCCGCTAAGTTTATTTCGAGATTTATGTGTTTATCTTGGGTTTTGGAGATCAGAGCCCACAATTAAGTGGTATCAGAGCTCTAGGTTCGCTGAGTCTACAGAGACATAGGACTTAGGATGTCGAGTCTGTCCTTAGTGTTTCTCCCTTATCTAATAGAATCTTCTGCTCCTTAGGAGAAGAAGATATATAAGGATGTCTGAGCCACATGAGGAGTATGAGGCAGAAAGTAGTGTTGCTGCACCTCGAGAAGGTGCAAGGAACCTATAAATAGAGCAACCTGTACCCGAGCCACCTATGGAGCCACCTCAGTTTGACCCAGCCGACATGGGAAATCCAGCTGCTCAGACTATGTTCGGGCAGTTTATGACTGCCATGACACACATCACCGACAGAATGCCTATGCCTGTACCTAGGGCACCTGTCCAACCTGAAGGATAAGGTATTGGTAAGACGTTCGAGTGACTTCGTCGTGTCGGAGCTACCGAATACTTTGGGACAGCTGACCCTGTAGATGCCGATCTGTGGTTAACTGAGTTGGAGAAAGCCTTCAGAATCTTGAACATCCCTGAAGCTGAGAAGGTCAGACACACTGTCTATCTTCTCAAAAGAAGCACTGGTCATTGGTGGACCATGGAAGAGCAGAAGAGACCTGGAATAGAGATCTCGTGGGAAGACTTTCGTCGGGAATTTGTCCTCAGATATTTTCCAAAGACCTTCCTGGACAAGTAGATCTCTCAATTCAAGAGATTAAGGCAGGGCATGATGAACGTTAGCGAGTACGAAGCTAAGTTCATGGAGTTGCTACGGTTCTGTCCACACATGACCGCCACAGAAGAATAGAGTATCAGAAGGTTTGAGAAGGGTTTGAATGCCGACATGACTACTCCCGTGTCTTCCCTAGAAAACCGGGAGAGGTTCGCTACCTTCATTGAGTCAGTCTGAAGGATAGAGAGATTCGTAGTTGAGAAAAGGAAAACCCAAAAGAGATATCCGCAATTCTAGGGTTCTTCATCTAGAGACTTTAAGAAGCCTAGATTCTCTGCACCTACACCTCCACCACCCCGATCTAGCTCTCAGACTCAGTGGTCCCCAAGTAGAGGTAGAGGACGGAGTTTACCACTACAAGAGACTCAGAGTTCTGCATCAATGTCGGTTACTGGACCACCAAGACCACAACAACTGGAGAGAAGCTGCTACAACTGTGGCAAGGTGGGACATTTGATGAAGGACTGCCGGTCTAGGCCTGTCAGTGTGACACAGCCTCTGAGACAGAATCAATAGGGGTCACAAAGAAGGCAGTCTCAAGGAGCAGCTAGGGGACGTGGACAAGCATCTCAAGCTGGATCGTCAGCACCAACTCAACCGTAGGCGACAGCAAGGTTCTATGCTATGAACGCACCAGATGCGGTGGTCAATCCACGGGTTGTGGCAGGTCAGATGGAACTTTTATATTTTGATATGTCTAAATCCTGTGCTGTATCTGTTCTGATTGACCCGGGTGCTACGCACTCTTTTATCACTCGAAGAGTTATTCACAACTGCAATATGACAGTTAGTCATAGGGCAGATAGCTTGTTGTTGGAGACTCCGTTGAGAGGGTCTGTTGTTTTGCAGGAGATATGTTCTCCCTGCATCCTCTTCTTTTCTGATCATCGCATTCAAGTGGATCTCATACCACTTGATATGCAAGGATTTGATATAATCCTTGGGATGGATACCTTGGAAAGGTATAGAGTTGTCTTGGATTGTGAATCCAAGTTGGCTATGTTTGCTGATGATAGCAACACATGGATCTTTCAAGGAGAAAGAAAGATTCTGCCCACCTGTCTTGTGTCAGCTATGGTTGCTGACAAGATGTTGAGGCAAGGATGTTATGTATTCCTGGCCCATGTGGTAGATGTTACCAAGGAGATCCCTAACCCTACTGAAGTTCCTGTAGTCAGGGAATTCGAGGATGTGTTTCCTAAAGAGCTTCCCGGTATACCACCGCCTCGGGAAATTGATTTTGACATCAATTCGGTCCCCGATACGAAACCCATAGCCCAGACTCCTTATAGGATGGCACCTGCCGAGATGGCCGAACTCAAGAAACAGCTTCAAGAGTTACTTGAGAAAGGTTTTATCCGACCGAGTACTTCACCTTGGGGTGCTCCGGTTTTGTTTGTTAAAAAGAAAGATGGGTCAATGCGGTTGTGCATTGATTACAGACAACTCAATAAAGTAACAATAAAGAACAAGTACCCGCTGCCGAGGATTGATGATCTTTTTGACCAGTTGCATGGTGCAACAGTCTTTTCAAAGATATACTTGAGGTCTGGATATCATCAAATATGCATTAAGGACAGTGACATATCTAAGTCTGCCTTTAGGACAAGATATGGTCACTATGAGTTCACGGTTATGTCGTTTGGACTAACCAATGCACCAGATGCATTCATGGAACTCATGAATAAAGTTTTCCGACCCTTCCTTGATCAATGTGTTGTCGTTTTCATAGATGACATTCTGATTTATAGTAAGGATGCTCAGCAGCATGAACAACATCTTCGCCAAGCTTTGACCTTAATAAGAGAACATAAGCTATACGCTAAGTTTAGCAAGTGTGAGTTTTGGTTACCTGAAGTGTCTTTTCTTGGTCATGTGGTTTCTGCCTCGGGTATTCGTGTTGACCCTAAAAAGGTAGAATCTGTTCTACAGTGGGAACAACCGAAAACACCGACAGAGATTCGAAGTTTCTTGGGATAAGCTGGTTATTACCAAAGGTTTATTAAGAACTTCAGTTCTATAGCCTTACCCTTGATCAAGTTAACCCGGAAAGATGTTCCTTTTTCTTAGAGTGATAAGTGTCAATAGTCTTTTCAACTGTTGAAGGAGAGGTTGACAAGTGCACCTGTGCTTATGCTACCTGAGCAAGGAAAAGGATATGTAGTCTTCTGTGATGCCTCCAAGAATGGACTCGGATGTGTGTTGATTCATGATAAACAAGTGATTTCTTTTGCTTCCCGACAGCTTAAGAAACACGAAGAGAATTATCTGACACACGACCTAGAGTTGGCTGCTGTGGTTCATGCCCTAAAGATCTGGAGACATTACCTCTACGGAGAAACCTTTCAGATTTTCACAGACCACAAGAACCTTAAGTATATTTTCTCTCAGCATGAGCTTAACATGAGGCAACATCGCTGGATGGAGTTAATCAAGGACTACGACTGTACAATTGATTACCATCCAGGGAAAGCCAATGTGGTTGCAGATGCCTTGAGTAGGAAATCAACAACATCAACCATGGATAGAGCACAACTAAGTTCCTTAGTATGCTCTAGGAGAGATATGCTTATCTCTTTAAGGCAAGACAATGTGCAGTTGAGAGTGTCATTGTTATCTGGTTTGTTAGCTGAGATGCATATTAAACCTACTCTAAGAAAACAGATAAGGGAGGCACAGCAAGTTGATGCTATAGTTCAACAGATCAGGTCTGAGTATGGTGAAGAGAAGCGAGATGGTTTCCATGACTCAGATGATCAAGTGGCATTCTATCATGGGAGGATGATAGTATCGGATGTGGATAACTTAAGGAAGTTAGTCCTGGAGGAAGCTCATTCTTCAATGTATGTTATGCATCCAGGGAGCACCAAGATGTATCGAAACTTGAAAGATATGTATTGGTGGCCTGGGATGAAGAAGGATGTAGCTGAGTTTGTTCTGAGATGTCCTGTGTGTCAGCAAGTTAAGGTTGAACACCAGAAACCTGCAGGAACAATGCAACCTTTACCCATACCACAGTGGAAGTGGGACCATGTGACCATGGAATTTGTTGTTGGCCTACCCAGGACAAGCAAAGGACATGATTCCATTTGGGTAATTGTTGATAGGTTGACAAATACAACACATTTCTTACCTGTCAAAACAACCTATTCTGCTGAAAGGTTATCACAGTTGTATGTTCAGGAGATAGTGCATTTGCACGGAGTTCCTGTCACTATAGTTTCTGACAAAGGTCCACAGTTTACAAGTCGCTTTTGGGAACAGTTACACAGAGCCTTAGGCACTAAGTTAAGGTTTAGTACAACCTTTCACCCACAGACTGATGGACAGTCGGAAGGGACTATACAGACCTTGGAAGACCTGTTGAGAGCATGTGTTCTCCAGTTTACCGGAAGTTGGGCTCTACATCTATGTTTGATAGAGTTTTCCTATAACAATAGCTATCAACATAGTATTGATATGGCACCCTATGAAGCTTTATATGGTAGACATTGTAGATCACCCTTATGTTGGTATGAGACTGGTGAGCATAAGTTGTTAGGACCTGATCTTGTGCAGAAGACTACAGAGAAGATTAAAGTTATACAACAACAACTTAAGACTGCACATGATAGGCAGAAGTCGTATGCTGATAAACGTCGTAGACCCCTAGAGTTCCAGGTTGGAAACAGAGTGTACCTCAAGGTCTCACTTTGGAAAGGAGTCCTTCGTTTTGGAAGAAAAGGGAAGTTAGCTCCTAGATTTATGGGACCTTATCCAATCATTGAGCGAGTTGGAAAGGTAGCCTATAGACTAGAGTTACCTCAGGAGTTGCAGAAGTTACATCCTATTTTTCACATTTCTATGCTGAGGAAATGTTACCCCGACACCAAGTCAGTTCTACAACCTATGGAAGTAGAATTGAATGAAGATATAACTTATGAGGAAGGACCAGTGTCCATTCTTGATAACAGAATTAAAAAGTTAAAGAAGAAAGATATAAGCCTTGTGAAAGTCCTCTGGAATCATTGTGGTGTTGAAGAAGCCACTTGGGAACTAGAGGATGAGATGAGAAGGAAATACCCTGCTCTTTTCTCTTAATACGTTTTATTGAATTCGGGGACGAAATCCTTGTAAGGGGTGGATGATTTGTAACATCCCTAACCTGGGTTATAACCTCACCCTAGAAGTTTTGCCTAATTATGTGATTAAACACTTGTGATTACTCCCTGGCTTGTAATTAAGTTCCTCAAGAACATATACTTTCAATTTTCGTCCTTTTTAAACAATGTTGTAGTATTGTTTTGTAATGTAGGGACCTATGTGCAAATTACCCAGTTAAGGGGTTTAACTTGCAATGATCACAGGTTAAGATGATTCTTTTGATGATGAGACATCATATAAGTGAATATGATAAGGGATGATGGATTTTCCAAGCTTGGGCATCAAGATGCAGCTTGAGGAATGATCCTTGTACTTAAAAACCCTAATTTGGAGTAAAGTGCAATTTACCCAAATTGTGGGGTGCAATTTATAAAATACACCATCTAGAACATCTTTTATGACTCTTGACATCATTTAGAGTAGAAATGATGAAAGGGACACATGAATGAGTAATCAGATAAGAAAAATGATCTTAGTGCATAAAATTCACTAAGTATGAGAATGGAGACCTTTCATATATGTACCCTAGTTGAAAGTTGGTTTCCTTTGCCTTTATATCTTGAGTTTAGATAAAATTTGCTTAAGTTTGGATGGCTTGGACATGTCTTTAAACAAGGAGGGACTTAGATGAGAAATCCATGTTTTAGAGGTCCTTATGGTGGAAAATAGCCTAAAGTATATAAGCCTTCACCCTTGCAAACCAAGTGAACGTATCACTTATCCTTTTCATTTCTCATCTTTCTCAAACGGCCATGGCAGAGCTCTGGACTTCAGGGAGATGACCAAGTAGTTCTAAGGTGAGAAAGAACAATCTTCTAGCTCGGATTCTTGGACGAATTCATCATATAAGGTTGGTTCTATGGTTAACTTACTTAGGTTCTTTGTTCTAGCCGACCATCCCCATCTTTTCCTTGGAGAATCACCTCTGGCCGAGTTGTGGAGCTCAAGACGCCATTAGAGGCTTGAAGCTTGGAATCTTGGAGCTCTAGGAACCACGTTTGAGGTGTGTTTTATAACTCTAAACTCTTTGCTTTATATGCATATCTATGTTCTTGCTATTGTTTTTAGTTCTTCTTCTACCTCCCTTCTTCCCTGCACTTTTGCAAGAAAAACGGTGGAGTAACCAATCTGAACAGAGGTTGAAGATGATGGGCGTGATTTCCTAGGTAGTTTTATCAACCGAACTTGGACCCTTTTGGTCCAAACGGTTGCAAACCGTTTAGGGTCAAACGGTTTCAAACCGTTTGATCTCAAACGATCTTGCAAGATCGTTTGGATCAAAATGGTCTCAAGACCATTTGATAGGGTTGACCAAGGGATGACCGTTTGAGGGTCTTTTTGTAATGTATTGAATTTCATTCCTACAAAGAATCATAATCTAATTCTTAACCAATTGAGAGTTGAAGGCAATTCAATACCCTAACCCTAATCGGGTTGAAATTGCTGTTTATAAGTTTAGATCTTGTTGAGTTTTGGGTTGAAGGACCCAAACGGTCTCAAGACTGTTTGGGGATTCATCCAAATGGTCTCAAGACCGTTTGGTGACAACTCAAGACCGTTTGGAGGTCTAGGGTTGAGCTAATTTGATGGATTGAGGGTCCAATTGCAATAAGTTGATGAATTGATAAAATTGTTGTTTTTAGACCTAATTAGGGTTCAACCCTTATCCAACCGACTTGGTTTTTGGTCAAAATTTGGGCAAACGGTCTCAAGACCGTTTGGAGGTCATCCAAACGACCTCAAGACCGTTTGAGCCAAGTTTGGGCCCAATTGGAGGTCAATTGATAGGTTCAACCTTGATTTGATTCACCTTGTTGAACATTGATGATTATCCGATTGAAACCCTAATTGAGATGAACTTAACCCTAATTGGCTTTCAACTGAGGGTTAATTTGGTGTCCAATTGATTAAGGCTCGTCCTAATTAACTCAATTTATAAGTGGTTAACATGGTTTTGACTAATTGAAGGTTTCAACAGAGATATCAATAATCGATTGTAACTTTTGAACCATGTTGGAGGTCCAAACGGTTTGAGCCCTTTTGGACCAAACGGTCTCAAGACCGTTTGGATCCAAACAGTCTCAAGACCATTTGGGGCCAAACGGTCTCAAGACCATTTGACTTCAAACGATCTCAAGTTCGTTTGGACCAATCGATCTCAAGTCATTTTGATCAAACGGTTTCAAACCGCATAAGCTCAAACGGTTTGGAAGTCAACCTTCCCAAACGGTCAACGCACCCAAACGGTCTTAAGACCGTTTAAGGGCAAATGACCTTGAGCTCATGTGGTCTTGGAGTCAAACATAGCAAACGGTCAACACATCCAAACAGTTTAAAACCGTTTGGAGGTTGAAGGTTGAAACCATTTGGAGATGTTCAAGGTTGTTTATACCTAATCAATTGAAGGTGTAATTGGTTCAATGATGATCTAATCTAAACCCTAATGGTACCTAGGACATTAAGGGACTAAGTGACTAATGAGTTGACCCATTATGGAGATCAATGGGGCAAATTACCTTTATACCCTTGAAGTGTATAATTGAAGGATACCTTGTTTTAATCAAACCCTAACGTCTTGATTTTGGAGACTTAGCTTATGTTGATCAATGAGAACTTAACCCAATATGTTTTGGAGTGATGTAATCATCATCTACCACATGAGGAGAGAGAAAGTCACTACATGTTAGTGAGAGGAGAGAGAAAGTATCAAATATGATTGAAACTCAAGTAAAGTACCTTCAATGTGTTTAATTGTGCATGATTAGGGTATGATCCACCTATGTGAGATCATGGAAACCCTAATCATGATATTGATGCATCTTAACCTAATCTGTGAGCATCAATGATGATGTTTCCTCATACATGATGATGATATGAGTTCAATTCACCATGATGTGAATAGTAACCCTAATTCTAGGGTGATGGCATGAAATGTGAATAGTAAACCCTAATTGATGAGAATCAGGGAACTTAGCTCGTGTGGAAAGAGTGAAGGCATAACTCTTGAATTGAATTGCTTGCTTTTATCAGGTAATTAACCATGAAGGTTCCTATATGAGGATGATCATATCCAGGTATGGATTATGATACTATATTCATTGAAAGCATGTTGTTAGCTTTATGAATAGTGAAATATCCTGATGCCTTATTGGTGGCATCTTATGAGATTGATGGGCTGTGAGAGCCATAAGTACCATCAAGGTCATGCTTAACAGATGACTTGTGATGAGAGAATTGAGAAATGATAATTGATGTGAGTTAGACTTGTTACATTTAGTATTCTTCTTTAATAGCTGTTGTGATAATGATTAATGTTTGAGACCATGTATGACGTTAGAAGAATACTGAAATGTACCTAACTAATCAAGTATAATCGTACTATGTAGAGCCCTGATCATAGATCCATCATTTTCAGGAGCAAAATGATGGTGAAACAGGTTTTCCTAAGGGAACACCTGGATCACATACTTTTGAGTATGTGGGGTATATGGATGTGTAGAACCTTACATCCTAGTGTAGGTATTGATGTAGATGTGTAATCCATCAACCCTTCACTAAGTGTCTATGATGTATCACAAACCTTTCGAGAAAACACAAATACCGCATCGGTGAGAGATAAACACGAAATCTTCCGATGATGAAGAGAGTACAAAAAGCCAATGTAACTCTAAAATAGCGAAGGACCAGATTACCCTGGTAAGCTATAACGGCAGAGACACAAGATGTCCTGTAAACAATCCTCTTACTGACTGAGGAAGGTGAAGGTCATGAGAATCCAGCTCTTTCGATGACCTAGTATGATACCGAGGCGACTTAAAAGTGGTCGGTTGGAGTATGAGCGGTATACCTCATCTCCGCATGGCTTAAGGATGTTTGTAAAACATAATCAACCGCGTAGTATATCTGCTTAGAATGAACTACGAGATATTGGATTGATGTTATACTGCATAAGCAGATATGTTATTCGTATTACTTACATATTGTTACTCTGCTGAGTTACCTATCTGTTGTTGATTACTTTGAAAGCTTCTATTACTTCTGTTATTCTTTGATTGCTATATAAAGTTTCTAGTGGAGAGTTATAACTCTCGCTGGGACAATTATTTAAAATTTTCTCACCCCGTAGACTTCAACATTTTAGGTGGTCGTCGAAGATGGAGGAACCAGCCTACAGGTGATCAAACCCAGTAGCAATAGCAGCACCAGGAGCAGCAGTAAATCTCAAGTGGAGATTCAGTCTGCTATGTGGTGTAGTTTGAGTTAGTCCTGTGTGTCCTCTGTACTCTCAGGTCTTGGAGATGTTGGTCTGAGATTTTGTTTCGATTCTTGAGATTTTGAATCATGATGTGTATAATTACTCAAGAAGTAATTTGACAAAGATGTAAACAGTTTATCTCCTTTATGAAGGAAGTTTTATGGTTTCAATGTCCTATCTCAAAAAGTTTTAATTTCCGCTGATTTTTGGTATTCTGCTGCTAATCGAATCGCTTCTGCTAAGTTTATTTCGAGGTTTATGTGTTTATCTCAGGTTTTGGAGATTAGAGCCCACAATTCCCTTCTTTCCCCCATATATTTCTTTGTTATCCTTCCTCCTAGATTTCTCCAGGTTGGAACCTTGCTGCTCCATGGCAGAAATTGCTCTAAAGCTCTAAAACCCTACCTTTCTTGCTCCTTATGCTTAGGGTTTGCTCATTTGATGAAGAAAGGTGCTAGATGGACGAATTCATAGCTTACTCTTGGATTCTCTACCCTACCTACTAGAGATTTCTTCTGTGTGGGGTTTTATCTTCTCATTATAGGCAAGTTTTATAACTTGCTCCACGTTTATTGCTTACCATAAGCTTTCTAGATCACGTTCTTTCTTGAAAATGATGATCCATGCACTAAAAAGCTATGCTTGACTAGGATTTTGATTTTTATTATGTTTCCTATTCTGATTTCAGTTATATATGAACCTGTGATCATGTGTACATTATTCCTAAGGTATTATATGACTTGGATCAAGTTTTTTGACAACCTATGGTGCTAAGAACCTATCAAACAATGGTCAATTTTAGGGTTTAAAGTTGATTTCTTCTATAAGCCATGACCCGATGATGGTACCATTACAACAACCCTATGGTGTTGTCTTCATAACAACTCATGGTCATGATCAAGGGTGTAAAATTATGATGAAAACCTATGGTCACCCCATTAGGTTAGGTTTTGGATCAATTAGAAGTTTAATGATCAACCATTAAGTACCCTACTGATGTTACCAATCAATGTTGACATTAGTTTAATATATGATGTTGATTAATGAATATAATGTTGATCTAACAACCTATGCTGATTTCAGGATCACTAATGATGGTATATCAGGTCTCTACAACCTATGTTGAGTTAAGCATTGTATTTGTATCATCAATTAAGCCTTATACCAATGGTTTCTTGGGTCACTTGATGCGATGGTCAGACATATACTGTAATTGATGGTTTTAACATATGAACTTGACCCAATGGTCAAGATCTAGTATTTATTCCTCCAATAAAGTGAAATGGTGGCTAATGTAATATGTTGGTCCTAATAATGTGATTTATATGGTTTCCTTTATATGATCAACTTAAGGATCTTACTTGTTGACAATGGATGGCTTGTTCTAAATGAATAGTCGATTGTGGGTTTTACCCTACTTTCCATGGAACATTTTGTGTTGTTAATCAAGGGATGCCTAGGGTTAGTTGGTGACTCTTTCTAAAGAACAAATCAAGGACTTCATAGGTAGTTTATCCAAGGTGTTTACTTATGTAAACAACCAAAGATATTTCCCTATAAACATCTAATGGTTCTAGGTGACATTGTGGTATGGTGATACGGGTTGAGTGATGATGGAACAAATGGAGGGTTACCCTTAATAAGGTAGTCTTACCTATTCACTCATATGAATGGAAGGGATGATAACCATATTGTGTTGATATGTAACCCTAATGAGGTATAGCTTGTTATACCTAGATTTAAAATAACTAAATGATGGTAATTGGGTATGAATAGTCCTTGAATGACTAATACAATCATGGAGACTTTGTTATTGTTGTTGAAACCTTAGTATGCTATAACCTGATGGTTACACCTTGATTTATGTGTGGGTTCATACTTGAGAATAGTATGGAATGTGATGGTGATGCTTCACCTTATGCATCCATGATCTAATGGGGATGCCGTGAGTTAGGGTTTGGGTATAAGTGTCGATTAGTAACACTGATACAATTTATCATTTTGAACCTAAATCTAATGCAAATAGATAAAGACGAGTATTCATGTTTAACATTCTTATATGATGGAATGATGGTGTAATAATCTCCTTAACATGATCATAATCTTAATGTGTTAATTAGTGGTTATCATAGGAACATGGTTGATACTTTCTTATGCTAAACATGTGCATTATGAATATGGTGAGAGTTAATCATATCTAGATTGATTGCATGTTGATGTAATAAAGGAATGTTCTTAATGTTAATATAACCCTGGTAATTGTTTATGAATATAACCTAGTTCATTAATGCAATATTGTGCTGATCCGGTGTATTATATATAAGTGATGTTGTTGAGCCTTATTATAAGGCATACAAAGATAATGATTGTGGGCTCTGATATCCAAAACCTGAGATAAACACATAAACCTCGAAATAAACTTAGCAGAAGCGATTCGATTAGCAACGGAATACCAAAAATCAGCGGAAATTAAAATTTTTTGAGATAGGACATTGAAACCATAAAACTTCCTTCATAAAGGAGATAAACTGTTTACATCTTTGTCAAATTACTTCTTGAGTAATTATACACATCATGATTCAAAATCTCAAGAATCAAAACAAAATCTCAGACCAACATCTCCAAGACCTGAGAGTACAGAGGACACACAAGACTGACTCTAACTACACCACATAGCAGACTGAATCTCCACCTGAGATTTACTACTACTCCTGGTGTTGCTGTTGCTGCTGGGTTTGATCACCTGTAGGCTGGTTCCTCCGTCTTCGACGACCACCTAAAATGTTGAAGTCTAGGGGGTGAGACAATTTTAAATAATTTTCCCAGCGAGAGTTATAACTCTCCACTAGAAACTTTATATAGCAATCAAAGAACAACAGAAGTAATAGAAGCTTTCAAAGTAATCAACAGCAGATAGGTAACTCAGCAGAGTAACAATATGTAAGTAATATGAATAACATATCTGCTTATGCAGTATAACATCAATCCAATATCTCATAGTTCATTCTAAGCAGATATGCTACGCGGCTGATTATGTTTTACAAACATCCGTAAGCCCTGTGGAGATGAGGTATACCGCTCATACTCCAACCGACCACTGTTAAGTCGCCTCGGTATCATACTAGGTCATCGAAAGAGCCGGATTCTCATGACCTTCACCTTCCTCAGTCAGTAAGAGGATTGTTTATGGGACATCTTGTGTGTCTGCCGTTATAGCTTACCAGGGTAATCTGGTCCTTCGCTATTTTAGAGTTATAGTGGCGTTCTGTACTCTCTTCGTCATCGGAAGATTTCGTGTTTATCTCTCACCGATGCGGTATTTGTGTTTTCTCGAAAGGTTTGTGATACATCATAGACACTTAGTGAAGGGTTGATGGATTACACATCTACATCAATACCTACACTAGGATGTAAGGTTCTACACATCCATATACCCCACATACTCAAAAGTATGTGATCGAGGAGTTCCCTTAGGAAAACCTATTTCACCATCATTTTGCTCCTGACAATGATGGATCTATGATCAGGGCTCTACATAGTATGATTATACTTGATTAGTTAGGTACATTTCAGTATTCTTCTAACGTCATACATGTTCTCAAACATTAATCATTAGCACAGTAGCTATGAAAGAAGAATACTAAATGTAACAAGTCTAACTCACATCAATTATCATTTCTCAATTCTCTCATCACAAGTCATCTGTTAAGCATGACCTTGATGGTACTTATAGCTCTCACAGCCCATCAATCTCATAAGATGCCACCAATAAGGCATCAAGATATTTCACTATTCATAAAGCTAACAACATGCTTTCAATGAATATAGTATCATAATCCATACCTGGATATGATCATCCTCATATAGGAACCTGCATGGTTAATTCAACTGATAAAAGCAAGCAATTCAATTCAAGAGTTATGCCTTCACTCTTTCCACAAGAGCTAAGTTCCCTGATTCTCATCAATTAGGGTTTACTATTCAAATTTCATGTCATTACCCTAGAATTAGGGTTACTATTCACATCATGGTGAATTGAACTCATATCATCATCATGTATGAGGAAACATCATCATTGATGCTCACAGATTAGGTTAAGATTCATCAATTATCATGATTAGGGTTTCCATGATCTCACATAGGTGGATCATACCCTAATCATGCACAATTAAACACATTGAAGGTACTTTACTTGAGTTTCAATCATAATTGATACTTTCTCTCTCCTCTCACTAACATGTAGTGACTTTCTCTCTCCTCATGTGGTAGATTATGATTACATAACTCCAAAATAGATTAGGTTAACTTCTCATTGATCAACATAAGCTAAGTCTCCAAAATCAAGACGTTAGGGTTTGATTAAAACAAGGTATCCTTAAATTATACCCTTCAAGGGTATAAAGGTAATTTGCCCCATTGATCTCCATCATGGGTCAAATCATTACTAAGTTAGTCCCTCAATGTCCTAGGTACCATTAGGGTTTAGATTAGATCATCATTGAACCAATTACACCTTCAATTGATTAGTTATAAACAACCTTGAACATCTCCAAATGGTTTCAACCTTCAACCTCCAAACGGTTTGAAACCGTTTGGATGTGTTGACCATTTGCTATGTTTGACTCCAAGACCGCATGAACTCAAGGTCATTTTCCCTTAAACGGTCTTAAGACTGTTTGGGTGCATTGACCATTTGGGAAGGTTGACTTCCAAACCGTTTGAGCTTATGCAGTTTGAAACTGTTTGATCAAAACGACTTGAGATCGATTGGTCCAAACGACCTTGAGATCGTTTGAGCCCAAACGGTCTTGAGACCATTTGCCCCCAAACGGTCTTGAGACCGTTTGGCCTCAAAAGGTCTTGAGACCGTTTGGCCTCAAACGGTCTTGAGACCATTTGGATCCAAACGGTCTTGAGACCGTTTGGTCCAAAAGGGCTCAAACCGTTTGGACCTCCAACATGGTTCAAAAGTTACAATCGATTATGGATATCTCTGTTGAAACCTTCAATTAGTCAAAACCATGTTAACCACTTATAAGTTGAGTTAATTAGTATGATCCTTAATCAATTGGACACCAAATTAACCCTCAGTTGAAAGCCAATTAGGGTTAAGTTCATCTCAATTAGGGTTTCAATCGAATAATCATCAATGTTCAACAAGGTGAATCAAATCAAGGTTGAACCTATCAATTGACCTCCAATTGGGCCCAAACTTGGCTCAAATTGTCTTGAGGTCGTTTGTATGACCTCCAAACGGTCGTGAGACCGTTTGCCCAAAGTTTGACCAAAAACCAGGTCAGTTGGATAAGGGTTGAACCCTAATTAGGTCTAAAAACAACAATTTTATCAATTCATCAACTTATTGCAATTGGACCCTCAATCCATCAACTTAGCTCAACCCAAGACCTCCAAACGGTCTTGAGTTGTCACCAAATGGTCTTGAGACCGTTTGGATGAATCCCAAAATGGTCTTGAGACCGTTTGGGTCCTTCAACCCAAAACTCAACAAGATCTAAACTTATAAACAGTAATTTCAACCCGATTAGGGTTATGGGAATTGAAGTGCCTTCAACTCTCAATTGGTTAAGAATTAGATTATGATTCTTTGTAGGAATGAAATACAATACATTACCAAAAGATCCTCAAACGGTCGTCCCTTAGTCAACCCTATCAAATGGTCTTGAGACCATTTTGATCCAAACGGTCTTGCAAGATCGTTTGAGATCAAACGGTTTGAAACCGTTTGACCCTAAACGGTTTGCAACCGTTTGGACCAAAAGGGTCCAAGGTCGGTTGATAAAACTACCTAGGAAATCATGCCCATCATCTTCAACCTCTGTTCAGGTCAGTTACTCCACCGTTTTGCTTGCAAAAGTGCAAGGAAGAAGGGAGGTAGAAGAAGAACTAAAAACAATAGCAAGAACATAAATATGCATATAAAGAAAAGAGTTTAGAGTTATAAAACCCGCCTCAAACGTGGTTCCTAGAGCTCCAAGCTTCCAAGCTTCAAGCCTCTAATGGCGTCTTGAGCTCCACAACTCGGCCAGAGGTGATTCTCCAAGGAAAAGATGGGGATGGTCGGCTAGAACAAAGAACCTAAGTAAGTAAACCATAGAACCAACCTTATATGATGAATTCATCCAAGAATCCGAGCTAGAAGATGGTTCTTTCTCACCTTAGAACTACTTGTTCATCTCCCTGAAGTCCATAGCTCTGCCTTGGCCGTTTGAGAAAGATGAGAAATGAAAAGGATAAGTGATATGTTCACTTGGTTTGCAAGGGTGAAGGCTTATATACTTTAGGCTATTTTCCACCATAAGGACCTCTAAAACATGGATTTCTCATCTAAGTGCCTCCTTGTTTAAAGGCACGTCCAAGCCATCCAAACATAAGCAAAGTTTATCTAAACTCAAGATCTAAAGGCAAAGGAAACCAACTTTCAACTAGGGTACATATATGAAAGGTCTCCATTCTCATACTTAGTGAATTTTATGCACTAAGATCATTTTTCTTATCTGATTACTCATTCATGTGTCCCTTTCATCATTTCTACTCTAAATGATGTCAAGAGTCATAAAAGATGTTCTAGATGGTGTATTTTATAAATCGCACCCCACAATTTGGGTAAATTGCACTTTACTCCAAATTAGGGTTTTTAAGTACAAGGATCATTCCTCAAGCTGCATCTTGATGCCCAAGCTTGGAAAATCCATCATCCCTTATCATATTCACTTATATGATGTCTCATCATCAAAAGAATCATCTTAACCTGTGATCATTGCAAGTTAAACCCCTTAACTGGGTAATTTGCACATAGATCCCTGCATTACAAAACAATACTACAACTTTGTTTAAAAAGGACAAAAATTGAAAGTATATGTTCTTGAGGAACTTAATTACATGCCAGGGAGTAATCACAAGTGTTTAATCACATAATTAGGCAAAACATCTAGGGTTAGGTTATAACCCAGGTCAAGGATGTTACAAATCACCCACCCCTTACAAAGATTTTGTCCCCGAAATCGATAAAATGTATTAAGAGAAAAGAGAAGGGTATTTCCTTCTCATCTCATCCTCTAGTTCCCAAGTGGCTTCTTCAACACCACGATGATTCCAGAGGACTTTCACAAGGCTTATATCTTTCTTCTTTAACTTTTTAATCATGTTATCAAGAATGGACATTGGTCCTTCCTCATAAGTTATATCTTCATTCAATTCTACTTCCATAGGTTGTAGAACTGACTTGGTGTTGGGGTAACATTTCCTCTGCATAGAAATGTGAACAATAGGATGTAACTTCTGCAACTCCTGAGGTAACTCGAGTCTATAGGCTACTTTTCCAACTCACTCAATGATTGGATAAGGTCCCATAAATCTAGGAGCTAACTTCCCTTTTCTTCCAAAACGAAGGACTCCTTTCCAAGGTGAGACCTTGAGGTACACTCTGTCTCCAACCTGGAACTCTAGGGGTCTACAACGTTTATCAGCATATGACTTCTGCCTATCCTGTGCAGTCTTAAGCTGTTGCTGTATAACTTTAATCTTCTCTGTACTCTGCTGCACAAGATCAGGTCCTAACAACTGATGCTCACCAGTCTCATACCAACATAAGGGTGATCTACAACGTCTACCATACAAAGCTTCATAGGGTGCCATATCAATACTATGTTGATAGTTATTGTTATAGGAAAACTCTATCAAACTTAGGTGTAGATCCCAACTTCCGGTAAACTGGAGAACACATGCTCTCAACAGGTCTTCCAAGGTCTGTATAGTCCTTGCCGACTGTCCATCAGTCTGTGGGTGAAAGGTTGTACTAAACCTTAACTTAGTGCCTAAGGCTCTGTGTAACTGTTCCCACACTACTACAGAAACATCATTCAGTGTCGCTTTTCTAGGCGTCGGTTCTTTAGGAAAACCGACGCCTATAATATTAGATGTCGGTTATTTAGGCAAACCGACGTCTATATTCGAAGACCAGCCAGACACGGGTACCGCTTTGAATACAGCGTCGGTTGTTTATAAAAAACTGACGCTAAAAGTCGCCCGTGAAATCCAATTTTCGAGCAAAACAATTAGTGTCACTTTCAGCGTCGGTTACGTAGATAAAAAACCGACGCGTATGTGCGATGGAAATTTGTGCGAAAAGTGTCACTTTCAGCGTCAGTTATCCTTTTATAACCGACGCTGAAAGTGGTTCCCGCCAAATAATTTTGTGAAAATATCGTCCAATTGGACGTCGGTTGTTTAAAACAACTGACGCCTAAACATCTTTAGCGTCGGTTGTTTTAATCAACCGACGCTATTTGGGAACTTAATATCCCGCGATGCCCGACTCTTCCCCTTTCTTCTGTTTCATTGCGAGCCGATTGCCCTTTTCTCTGCTGTCGCCGCCGATTTCCCTTTTTCTCTGCTCCTTCTTCTCCACGACAGTGCCGCCGCGCCGCCACTGCTGCTGCCTTCTTCTTCTTCTCCGCACCCCCTTCTCCTGTGCTGCTGCTCACCGACGTGTCGCCGCTCCTTCTCCTCCGCCTGCCTGCCCGCCGCCGCCTGCCTACAGCTCTTTCTCCGCTGCCTGCCTGCCCGCCGCCGCCTGCCGCTCCCTGCTCGTCGGAGTCGCTGCTGCTACCTGCTTGACTTGTGTGGGTGGTTCTAGAGCTCGCTGGTGTCACCGCCGCCCACGTACTCGACCATCTAGACCTCGCCCTGCTCGCTTGCCCAGGTACCTGCCGACCTACCCAGGTGCGAAATTGGTTCTTTATAGGGTTCCTTTGTTCCATTTAACTCTGTTCCATTTAATTGACTCTGTTCCATTTAATTGAGCTAAATTAACTTTGTTAGTTTCATTTAATTGACTCTATTCCATTTAATTGACTCTATTTTCAACTTCTAATCAAATTAATTAGTTTAGATTCATTCAAACATCTTTATAGGGTTCCTTTGTTCCATTTAACTCTGTTCCATTTAATTGGCTTTGTTCCATTTAATGGCCAGCTAAATTAACTCGATGAAAATCATTTTACAATTTTTCCTTTGACTCTGTTCCATTTAATTGAGCTAAATTAACTTTGTCTTATTGTTTGTTCTTAATTAGATGTCTAGTCTATTTTAACACTATGAGACATTTTTTGCTCATTAATTCTAGTGGATTATTATGACCTATGATGGCCTAATAAGAAATCATGCTCTTAATGATATGATTCACATATCTATTATTGTGTTTTTTGGCCTAGAAACCCGTCCAAGATTGACTCATTAGGAGTAAATCTTGGATAGTCCCCGGTTTGGGACTGTTCTTGAACACCTAATCTCACTTAGGATGTAAGTGTATAATGTGTATTGGGTTTTCGAGAAAATTTCGGTAGGATTTCCCCATTTATTCTCTAAGTACATATGTACTTAGAGAACAGCGGGGAAATGCTGCCAAAATTTTCTTGAAAACCCAATACACATTATACACTTACTAGTGAGATTAGGTGTTCAAGGATGGGATAGGTGGTACACATTTATTATATATAAGAATGACATCAAATGTGTTTGTTGGCCTAGAAACCCGTCCAAGATTGACTCATTAGGAGTAAATCTTGGATAGTCCCCGGTTTGGGACTGTTCTTGAACACCTAATCTCACTTAGGATGTAAGTGTATAATGTGTATTGGGTTTTCGAGAAAATTTCGGTAGCATTTCCCCGTTTGTTCTCTAAGTACATATGTACTTAGAGAACAACGGGGAAATGCTACCGAAATTTTCTTGAAAACCCAATACACATTATACACTTACTAGTGAGATTAGGTGTTCAAGGATGGGATAGGTGGTACACATTTATTATATATAAGAATGACATCACATTATACACTTAGTATGTAAGTGTATACCCTAATCTTTTCCTAATATATACTTGTTTCCTAATATATACTTGTTTTCTCTGATCATAGAATGGATAGATCATGGATGTCCATTCGTAATCGTTGCACCCCAGAGTTTATATCTGGTCTTGATAAGTTTATTAGATTTTCCGAGGAACATAGGAAAAAACCTACAGATCGGTTCTACTGTCCATGTAGGCATTGCGGTAACAACTTGAAAGTCAACACTGGTGAGGAAATCAAAAGTCATGTCATGTGCAACGGGATTGTACAAGGCTATACAGAATGGCACTGGCATGGAGAGATTTCAAAATCGAAACCAGTAGATGTCGATAGCAGTGCTTGGGTGGAAGAAGAAATTGCCTCCGATGACGTAAATGTGAACGAACCAGTTCCAGCAGACACCGTTGATGCGATGCTGGATAATTGTATGGTAGAGCACACCGATCCACCTCCTATCTTTAGAAACATTGTGCATGATGCTGAGATATCGTTATACACAGGCTGTGCTAATTTTACGAAGCTTAGAGATGTGTTGAGATTGTATAAGTTGAAAGCTAACAATAGATGGAGCGACAAAAGCTTCACATCATTGTTGACTTTGTTGAAAGAAATTCTTCCTGAAGGAAACGAGCTGCCAATCTCAACATACCAGGTAAAGAAAATGTTGTGCCCAATGGGAATGGAGGCCAAGAAGATACACGCATGCTCGAATGATTGTGTATTATTTCAAAAGGACTATGTAGATTTGAAAGATTGTCCAAAATGTGGTGTGTCACGGTATAAATTGACGACTTCGGGGGAGTCCAAAACTGGTTCTCCTGCCAAGGTGTTGTGGTATCTACCTATAATATCACGGTTTCAACGCTTGTTTGCAAATCCGAAAGATGCGAAGAATTTGAGGTGGCATGCAGATGTTAAGAAAAATAATGATGGGATCCTGCGACATGCGTCTGATTCCCCACAGTGGAAGAAGATTGATCTATTGTACCCCAAATTTGGTGAAGAAGATAGGAATCTAAGACTTGGGCTTTGTACATATGGGATGAATCTGTACGGGACATTGAGCAGCCAAGATAGCACTTGGCCAGTCATGCTTGTTATATACAATCTTCCTCCCTGGATGTGTTTGAAAAATAAGTACGTTATGTTGTCATTGTTGATATCGGGCCCTAAACAACCCGGAAATGATATCGATGTTTATCTTGAACCTTTAATTGATGACTTAAAGAAACTTTGGGCTGAAGGTGTGATGACCTATGATGCTTCAGCAAGAGAGACATTTCGTTTGCACGCTATGTTGTTTTGCACTATTAATGACTTTCCAGCATATGGGAATTTGTCTGGATATAGTGTCAAAGGAGCTAAAGTGTGTCCTATATGTGAAGAAAACACTGATTCAATAAGACTAAAACATGGCGGAAAGACTATATATCTTGGTCATCGAAGGTTTCTTTCAAAATTCCATCTGTATCGTAGGAAGCGCAAAGCATTCAATGGATGGAATGATGAACGGAGTGCACCTAAACCTATACCAGGGGATGTTGTTTATGAAAGAGTAAAAGACATTGTCAATGAATTTGGTAAGAAATCACAATGTAGTATGGCCACACGGAGTGACAATTCTTCATTCAAGAAGAAGTCTATATTTTGGGATCTTCCTTATTGGAGTTCTTTGACAGTTAGGCATTGTATCGATGTAATGCACGTTGAGAAAAATGTCTGTGATAGCATCATTGGTACTGTGTTAAATATACCAGGTAAGACTAAAGATGGGATAAAATCCAGACTGGACCTACGTGAAATGGGAATAAGGTCAGAATTAACAGAATTACGTGAAATGGGTAGTAAAAGAACATACTTACCTCCCGCTTGTTACACGTTGTCTAGAAAGGAGAAGAAAACTTTTTGTGAATGCTTGGTAAATGTTAAGGTGCCACATGGTTACTCATCCAACATCCGTAGATTGGTATCAATGAAAGATCTGAAGTTGATAGGTCTTAAATCTCATGATTGTCACACTCTAATGCAACAAATATTACCCATGGCAATTCGATCTATATTGCCGAAGCATGTAAGGTTTGCAATTACCAGACTTTGTTTCTTTTTCAACAGTCTATGCAGTAAAGTTATTGACCCTGATACTCTCGATAATTTGCAAAGAGAAGTGGTTGTTACCCTATGTCAGCTTGAGATGTATTTCCCTCCTTCATTCTTTGATATCATGGTGCATCTTGTTGTCCACTTGACTAGGGAAGTGAAAATTTTGGGACCAGTTTTCTTGCATTGGATGTATCCCTCTGAACGATACATGAGTGTTTTTAAAGGTGATGTTCGAAACCGTTATCGGCTTGAAGGGAGTATTATTGAAGGTTATGTGGCGAGAGAGGTTATGGATTTTTGCAATGACTTTCTCAGTGGTAATGACACTCCTGATAATGACAAGAATATTGAGGAGGGCAAAGGAATTTTGGGATCACGGGTGAAAGTAATCAGCCGTGAGCAGTTGGAACAAGCTCACTTGTATATTTTACACAATATGGATGAAGTGAGTGTTTATATCGAGGAACATACCAATTTCATAAAGAGACAACATCCTCGAGCAAGTTCAATGTGGCTTGCTAGAGAGCATAATAAGACTTTTACTAAGTGGTTTGAAGAAAAGTCTTACATCAAAGTCTTACATCAACTATCTCAAACACCAAATGATATTACAGAAACTATCAAATGCCTCGCCTTTAAACCAAAACCGAATGTTATGTCTTATGAAGGGTTTGACATTAATGGATTCACATATTACACAAAGCGCCAAGATGATAAGAGTGTCGTCCAAAATAGTGGGGTCACTCTTCAAGCGTCGACTATGTACTTTGCAAGTGCAAAGGATAAGAGTCCATGTGAAGCTAAAATGTCATATTACGGTGTCATTGAGGACATTTGGGAGTTTGACTACATAGATTTCAAAATTCCGCTCTTTAAATGTAATTGGGTTGATAACACCAAAGGAGTTATAGTGGATGAATTGGGTTTCACTTTGGTGAACTATGAAAAGATTGGCGAGAAGGGTGAACCATTCATATTGGCATCACAGGCGAAACAAATATTCTATATCGATGATCCTGCGAATGATAAATGGTCGGTTGTTCTTCATGGTAAAAGACAATTCATTGAAGATCCTATAGATGAAGAAGAGTACTATGATAAGTATGATGACTCCAGTCCATTCTCAGTTGGGTTGCCAACTCCACAAAATATTGAAGCAAATGATGACTTATATGTGCGCGGAGATCACAATGAAGGATTGTTAATTGATAAAAGATCACAATTTTAGAGACATGTATGTTTATACAAATGCTAAATGTTTGTCTTTTTCTAATTAATACAAATGCTAAATGTTTGCCTTTTTCTAGTTAATACAAATGCTAAATGTTTGCCTTTTTCTAGTTAATACAAATGCTAAATGTTTGCCTTTTTAATGACATTTTCAGATGGCTGACCATGATGAGCATGATGTCCATGATGAGCATGAAGTCCATGATGAGCATGTTGTCCATGACGAGCATGGCGAGGATACCAATGTAAGTTCTAAAAACATATCTTGTATTTCTATAAAATTCATTATCTTCTAGATATGTCATATATCCTATATTTCTATATTGGGCTAATTCAGTGTGTTTATTTTTATCAAAATTTAGGTTGATGATGCACATGTACCCACTGAAGCACTGGAGAAACTTGATGCGCAGCACCAAACACTTAACAAGAAAAGGGGCATCACTCTGTTGAAGAAGTTAATAGCGCTAAGTGGCAGTGGATCCAAATTGGTTGTGGAGTTTGATAATAGAGGAAATGCAATTGGAGTGAACCGCAATAATTTTGTAAACTATCTTGGGTGTACCACTCGGAGCCATTGTGGTGTTAAGTATGATAATTGGCATAAAATTCCTCAGGGGAAAAAAGACTTGATATGGAAGGATTTATGCGTGAGTTATTATTATTTGCAATTCTATTTTGTAGATTACAAATTCAATTATTTGCAATTCTATTTTGGATACTAGTTAATAACATTTCTATTTTACAGAATACGTTTGCATTGGATGAGAAGTTGCATCGTAAAAGTGTGATGCAACGTGCTGGAAAGATGCTTAGGAATTATAGGACAAATCTGAATAGAGAATACATAAAAGAGGGTGATAAGAAGAAGAAGTCAGCCCTTGAACAATGGAACTTCTTAGACAAAGAAGATTGGGACAATTTTGTTGCTTCAAGAAAATCTGAAGAATTCAAGGTATTAGGCGTCACTCCCAATTTAATTAATATACATTGTATTCACCTATTCAAGATTAACATTTAGTGCTACTAACCAAATCATTAATGTGCATACTAACTAGGCCCTCAGTGACGCACAAAAAGCAAGGTGTGCACTGAATGTGCATGACCACACTATGGGTCCAAAAGGCTATGCAAGCGTTTGCCAAAGACTACAGGCAGAGTCTGCGGCTACTCAGGAGTCTGCTGCTACTGAGGAGTTGCCACACCCATGCCTCGCCATGATATCTGGATAGCTGGGAGGCAAAACAAGAAGGGTGAAATAAAGAAGCCCGTAACTGCTGAGGCGGCTGCGAAAATGGTAAAATACAACTCTTAGAGCAATCGTTTGAATATTGATTATTTGTTAACTTACCAATTTATGTTGATGGTGATTAGCGGGAGCTGCACGAGCAGAGGAAACAAGGCACGCTCATCCCTCAGGGCACACAGGATGAATTGACAGTTGCTCTGGGTAACCCAGAGCATCCTGGACGTGTTAGGGGTGCAGGCGCTGGTGTGGGCTTCAAAGCATTCTTTGGGCCATCCCAGCGCAAACCCAGAGTGGGACTTTCACAAGAAGAGGTAACCTATACTTTTTTTAGAATGTTGCTGCAAAAGGAAATTCAATAATAAGAAGCTAATGTTTCTTTTATCCATGTATAGGAGAATAAGAGAGTCGAGGATATAGTTGCTAAGAAGGTCAACGATGTAGTTGCTGAGAAGGTCAAGGAAGAATTGTTGCGGTGGCAGGCATCTCACGCTTCCAATCAGCCTATGGTGACCCACTCTTCTCCTGATGTACAGACTACAAGTAATCTTGTAGACCCACCGCCTAACACGTCTGCTGTAAGTATTGTTTATGACATTGTAGTTAGTCTTTTCAAGTTGTTATGTTTCCAGGATGATATGTATATATGTATAATATTCTTTACGTAAATTTGTAGGCATTGAATCCATGCCGCTTAAGAATGCAAGACTACGTTGTTGCAGAGGCGCAGGCTTACCCGTCCCTTCCTGGGACAATGTTTCACGGGACTCCAATGCCACAGGGCTACGTTCGTGTGAGCCCGATACGTGTGTTACCCGATTGGAGAGAAGCTACATTGCCATATCCCCACCCAGATATTGATACACTTGCTGATGCAGAAGGCGGGGTGATATTGTGGCCCAAAGCAGATGTCGTCTACACTACTGAAATTGTAAGATAAATTTACATTACTTTAAATTGTTAATGTGTATATATGAGGTCAACTGATCAGAAATTATATATACAGGTTAAAAAGAAGACAACCGGAGCACCTAGGCCTCCACCTCCACTTCCCGCATTACCAAGTTGGGTTCCAACTGACCTAACATACCCGTTAGGTCCTGCTTGTAGGGGAATGGCATGTTGGCTAAGGGCACATAATATACATTGCCCTATAATTGTTTCTTTAGATGCAGATTATGCAGGACAATCATACGATAACTCTTTATTTATATAAGATATTATTGAGCTGTTTATGTATGAGTGGTTGAATACATCAATGATAGAGACATGGATAAGGTGAGATCTTATTTATACATCCATATACCTTGTGTAAGATCTGGTGAGCTAGTTTCTTATATATTAATGCATACGTAATACATGTTTTGCAGCTACTTAGTCGAAGATCATTGCAAACAATTTGCATTTGATCATGTGGGATTTTTGATTCCTTCATTGATTAGTTTGGTAGCTAAAGACCCTAATAATGTTCAACAATACTGTATAGATGCTTTTACAATTTTTGGTCAGCAAAAGAAGACGATAATAATAGCTCCATTCAATGTCAAGTAAGTTTACTTTATTTATAATTTGGACTTAAGAAAATTCCATTTTTATTGTGCATCTTGAGTTATTAATTGTTAACTTTTTACCTCTAGCGGTAGACATTGGGAATTACTAGTTATTGTCCCCGGGACGTTCACTGTTTATTATCTAGATCCCGCGGGAAGTACATTAAACACTAAAATTGGACACGTAATGAGAATGCCATTATTCTGGTGAGAAATATTTCATTTTTGTATTTGTTAACATATGTTATTACATTACTATTTACTTATGCAATTTACTGTGTTATATTAATATGTAGGGGTTTAGATGCATTCAAAAAGGCTGGAGGAACGGTCCCAAGGAAAAAGAACCAGCCAATAAATTGGCAGAACGTACAAGTAAGTTCCCGACTCCAATGTATATATTATAGATGTGAATTGTGCTTAGTTGTATTATTTTGTATGTTTCAATTTATAGTGCGCTACACAAGACAATGGTTGGGCATGCGCATACTATGTGATGCGATTTATGCAGATGATTATCCGACATGCCGCATTGGACATCGATACCATACATGAGGTATTATATATAGTCTCATTAGTTAGTATGAAATATATCAATCTTATTTTTATATTATTACTTATATATATACATCATTCTCTTTGCAGGTGTTTAAAACTGACAACACAACAGGTAAACACTTAAAACATATACATGCTCCATATACGATGGAAGCATTAAATGAAATAAGAGAAGAATGGGCAAAAGCCATACAAGCAGTGGCAACTGTAAGATATAATTGGGATGTTGATAGCGATAATGAATGATACTTTGTAAATGAATATTTTTGAATGTTAATACATGTATTTGAATGTTTCTATATGTGTGAAAGTGAGAATTGAATTGATGTCTGAATGTATCTACTTGTGTGAATTATTTTTTGTGAATTTTGCAGGTTTGTGGCCTGTTTGTAGGATGATATCAATGGATGTCGTAAACCTGCAGTTCAGAAAACTGAACTGCAGGTTCTCATCCTGCTGACCAGCCACAGCAGGCCTACAAACTGATATGAAAAAAAAAATAGATATAGGCGTCGGTTATTTACAGAAAACCGTCAGCAAAGACCTACATTGTCGGTTATTTGATAAAAACCGACGCCTAATAGTACAAACAACCCGACCGTGCAGGAAAGCACGGCCGTGGTGGAAAGGGCGTCGGTTATTCATATAAAACCGACGCCTATAGTACTAAACACGATCGTGCAGGGAAGCATGGCCGTGTCGTCTTGAAGTATAGGCGTCGGTGTTTTAGTAGATAACTGACACAGAATGTGTCCTAGATGACGCCGTTTTCTGTGGCGTGAACCCTTTTGGCGTCGGTTATCTACTAAAAGACCGACGCCTATATGTTAAATAGGCGTCGGTTAAAAAACCGATGCCGAAGTGTTTGACCTTTAGCGGCGCCCACATAGGCGTCGCTCAGAAACTGACGCCAAAGGGGGTTAAACAACTGACGCCAAAGGTTGTTTCTGTAGTAGTGCCAAAAGCGACTTGTAAACTGTGGACCTCTGTCAGAAACTATAGTGACAGGAACTCCGTGCAAACACACTATCTCCTGAACATACAACTATGATAACCTTTCAGCAGAATAGGTTGCTTTGACAGGTAAGAAATGCGCTGTCTTTGTCAACCTATCAACAATTACCCAAATGGAATCATGTCCTTTGCTTGTCCTGGGTAGGCCAACAACAAAGTCCATGGTCACATGGTCCCACTTCCACTGTGGTATGGGTAAAGGTTGCATTGTTCCTGTAGGTTTCTAGTGTTCAACCTTAACTTGCTGACACACTGGACATCTCAGAACAAACTCAGCTACATCCTTCTTCATCGCAGGCCACCAATACATATCTTTCAAGTTTCGATACATCTTGGTGCTCCCTGGATGCATAACATACATTGAAGAATGAGCTTCCTCCAGGACTAACTTCCTTAAGTTATCCACATCCGGTACTATCATCCTCCCATGATAGCATGCCACTTGATCATCTGAGTCATGGAAACCATCTCGCTTCTCTTCACCATACTCAGACCTGATCTGTTGAACTATAGCATCAACTTGCTATGCCTCCCTTATCTGTTCTCTTAGAGTAGGTTTAATATGCATCTCAGCTAACAAACCAGATAACAATGACACTCTCAACTGCACATTGTCTTGCCTTAAAGAGATAATCATATCTCTCCTAGAGCATACTAAGGAACTTACTTGTGCTCTATCCATGGTTGATGTTGCTGATTTCCTACTCAAGGCATCTGCAACCACATTGGCTTTCCCTGGATGGTAATCAATTGTACAGTCGTAGTCCTTGATTAACTCCATCCAGTGATGTTGCCTCATGTTAAGCTCATGCTGAGAGAAAATATACTTAAGGTTCTTGTGGTCTGTGAAAATCTGAAAGGTTTCTCCGTAGAGATAATGTCTCCAGATCTTCAGGGCATGAACCACAGTAGCCAACTCTAGGTCGTGTGTCAGATAATTCTCTTCGTGTTTCTTAAGCTGTCGGGAAGCAAAAGAAATCACTTGTTTATCATGCATCAACACACATCCGAGTCCATTCTTGGAGGCATCACAGAAGACTACATATCCTTTTCCTTGCTCAGGTAGCATAAGCAAAGGTGCACTTGTCAACCTCTCCTTCAACAGTTGAAAAGACTGTTGACACTTATCACTCCAAGAAAAAGGAACATCTTTTTGGGTTAACTTGGTCAAGGGTAAGGCTATACATCTGAAGTTCTTAATAAACCTTCGATAATAACCAGCTAATCCCAAGAAAATTCGAATCTCCGTCGGTGTTTTCAGTTGTTCCCACTGTAGAACAGATTCTACCTTTTTAGGGTCAACACGAATACCCGAGGCAGAAACCACATGACCAAGAAAAGACACTTCAGGTAACCAAAACTCACACTTGTTAAACTTAGCGTATAGCTTATGTTCTCTTAGCAAGGTCAAAGCTTGGCAAGGATGTTGTTCATGCTGCTGAGCATCCTTACTATAAATCAGAATGTCATATATGAAAATGACAACACATTGATCAAGGAAGGGTCGGAAAACTCTATTCATGAGTTCCATGAATGCAGCTGGTGCATTGGTTAGTCCAAATGACATAACCGTGAACTCATAGTGACCATATATTGTCCTAAAGGCAGACTTAGATATGCCACTGTCCTTAATGCAAAGTTGATGATATCCAGACCTCAAGTCTATCTTTGAAAAGACTGTTGCACCACGCAACTGGTCAAAAAGATCATCAATCCTCGACAGTGGGTACTTGTTCTTTATTGTTACTTTATTGAGTTGTATGTAATCAATGCACAACCACATTGACCCATCTTTCTTTTTAACAAACAAAACCGGAGCACCCCAAGGTGAAGTACTCGGTCGGATAAAACCTTTCTCAAGTAACTCTTGAAGCTGTTTCTTGAGTTCGGCCATCTCGGCAGGTGCCATCCTATAAGGAGTCTGGGCTATGGGTTTCATATCGGGGGCCAAATTGATTTCAAAATCAATTTCCCGAGGTGGTGGTATACCAGGAAGCTCTTTAGGAAACACATCCTCAAATTCCCTGACTACAGGAACTTCAGCAGGGTTAGGGCTCTCCTTGGTAACATCTACCACATGGGCCAGGAATGCATAACATCCTTGCCTCAACAGCTTGTCAGCAACCATAGCTGACACAAGACAGGTGGGCAGAATCTTTCTTTCTCCTTGAAAGATCCATGTGTTGCTATCATCAGCAAACACAGCCAACTTGGATTCACAATCCAAGACAACTCTATACCTTTCCAAGGTATCCATCCCAAGGATTATATCAAATCCTTGCATATCAAGTGGTATGAGATCCACTTGAATGTGATGATCAGAAAAGAAGAGGATGCAGGGAGAGCATATCTCCTGCAAAACAACAGACCCTCTCAATGGAGTCTCCAACAACAAGCTATCTGCCCTATGACTAACTGTCATATTGCAGTTGTGAATCACTCTTCGAGTGATAAAAGAGTGCGTAGCACCCGGGTCAATCAGAACAGATACAGCATAGGATTTAGACATATCAAAATATAAAAGTTCCATCTGACCTGCCACAACCCGTGGATTGACCACCGCATCTGGTGTGTTCATAGCATAGAACCTTGTTGTCGCCTACGGTTGAGTTGGTGCTGACGATCCAGCTTGAGATGCTTGTCCACGTCCCCTAGCTGCTCCTTGAGACTGCCTTCTTTGTGACCCCTATTGATTCTGTCTCAGAGGCTGTGTCACACGGACAGGCCTAGACTGGCAGTCCTTCATCAAATGTCCCACCTTCCCACAGTTGTAGCAGCTTCTCTCCAGTTGTTGTGGTCTTGGTGGTCCAGTAACCGACATTGATGCAGAACTCTGAGTCTCTTGTAGTGGTAAACTCCGTCCTCTACCTCTACTTGGGGACCACTGAGTCTGAGAGCTAGATCGGGGTGGTGGAGGTGTAGGTGCAGAGAATCTAGGCTTCTTAAAGTCTTTAGATGAAGAACCCTAGAATTGCGGATATCTCTTTTGGGTTTGCCTTTTCTCGACTACGAATCTCTCTATCCTTCAGACTGACTCAATGAAGGTAGCGAACCTCTCCCGGTTTTCTAGGGAAGACACGGGAGTAGTCATGTCGGCATTCAAACCCTTCTCAAACCTTCTGATCCTCTCTTCTTCTGCGGCGGCCATGTGTGGACAGAACCGTAGCAACTCCATGAACTTAGCTTCGTACTCGCTAACGTTCATCATGCCCTGCCTTAATCTCTCGAATTGAGAGATCTTCTCGTCCAGGAAGGGCTTTGGAAAATATCTGAGGACAAATTCCCAATGAAAGTCTTCCCACGAGATCTCTTTTCCAGGTCTCTTCTGCTCTTCCATGGTCCACCAATGACCAGCACTTCCTTTGAGAAGATAGACAGTGTGTCTGACCTTCTCAGCTTCAGGGATGTTCAAGATTCTGAAGGCTTTCTCCAACTCAGTTAACCACAGATCGACATCTGCAGGGTCAGCTGTCCCAAAGTATTCGGTAGCTATGATACGACGAAGTCGCTCGAACGTCTTACTGATACCTTGTCCTTCAGGCTGGACAGGTGCCCTAGGTACAGGCATAGGCATTCTGTCGGTGATGTGTGTCATGGCAGTCATAAACTGCCCGAACATAGTCTGAACAGCTGGATTTCCCATGTCGGCTGGGTCAAACTGAGGTGGCTCCATAGGTGGCTCAGGTACATGTTGCTCTATTTCTAGGTTCCTTGCACCTTCTTGTGGTGCAGCAACACTACTTTCTGCCTCGTACTCCTCATGTGGCTCATACATCCTTATATATCTTCTTCTCCTGAGGAGCAGAAGATTCTATTAGATAAGGGAGAAACACTAAGGATAGACTTGACATCCTAAGTCCTATGTCTCTATAGACTCAACAAACCTATATCTCTGATACCACTTAATTGTGGGCTTTGATCTCCAAAACCCGAGATAAACACATAAAACTCGAAATAAACTTAGCGGAAGCGATTCGATTAGCAGCGGAATACCAAAAATCAGCGGAAATTAAAACTTTTTGAGATAGGACATTGAAACCATAAAACTTCCTTCATAAAGGAGATAAACTGTTTACATCTTTGTCAAATTACTTCTTGAGTAATTATACACATCATGATTCAAAATCTGAAGAATCGAAACAAAATCTCAGACCGACATCTCCAAGACCTGAGAGTACAGAGGACACACATGACTAACTCTAACTACACCACATAGCAGACTGAATCTCCACCTGAGATTTACTGCTGCTCCTGGTGTTACTGGGTTTGATCACCTGTAGGCTGGTTCCTCCGTCTTCGACGACCACCTAAAATGTCGAAGTCTACGGGGTGAGACAATTTTAAATAATTGTCCCAGCGAGAGTTATAACTCTCCACTAGAAACTTTATATAGCAATCAAAGAACAACAGAAGTAATAGAAGCTTTCAAAGTAATCAACAGCAGATAGGTAACTCAGCCGAGTAACAATATGTAAGTAATATGAATAACATATATGCTTATGCAGTATAACATCAATCCAATATCTCGCAGTTCATTCTAAGCAGATATACTACGCGGCTGATTATGTTTTACAAACATCCTTAAGCCCTGCGGAGATGAGGTATACCGCTCATACTCCAACCGACCACTGTTAAGTCGCCTCAGTATCATACTAGCTCATCGAAAGAGCCGGATTCTCATGACCTTCACCTTCCTCAGTCAGTAAGAGGATTGTTTACAGGACATCTTGTGTCTCTGCCGTTATAGCTTACCAGGGTAATCTGGTCCTTCGCTAGTTTAGAGTTACAGTGGCGTTCTGTACTCTCTTCGTCATCGGAAGATTTTGTGTTTATCTCTCACCGATGTGGTATTTGTGTTCTCTCGAAAGGTTTGTGATACATCATAGACACTTAGTGAAGGGTTGATGGATTACACATCTACATCAATACCTACACTAGGATGTAAGGTTCTACACATCCATATACCCCACATACTCAAAAGTATGTGATCCAGTAGTTCCCTTAGGAAAACCTATTTCACCATCATTTTGCTCATGACAATGATGGATCTATGATCAGGGCTCTACATAGTACGATTATACTTGATTAGTTAGGTACATTTCAGTATTCTTCTAACGTCATACATGTTCTCAAACATTAATCATTAGCACAAAAGCTATGAAAGAAGAATACTAAATGTAACAAGTCTAACTCACATCAATTATCATTTCTCAATTCTCTCATCACAAGTCATCTGTTAAGCATGACCTTGATGGTACTTATGGCTCTCACAGCCCATCAATCTCATAAGATGCCACCAACAAGGCATCAGGATATTTCACTATTCATAAAGCTAACAACATGCTTTCAATGAATATAGTATCATAATCCATACCTGGATATGATCATCCTCATATAGGAACCTGCATGGTTAATTCAACTGATAAAAGCAAGAAATTCAATTCAAGAGTTATGCCTTCACTCTTTCCACAAGAGCTAAGTTCCCTGATTCTCATCAATTAGGGTTTACTATTCACATTTCATGTCATTACCCTAGAATTAGGGTTACTATTCACATCATGGTGAATTGAACTCATATCATCATCATGTATGAGGAAACATCATCATTGATGCTCACAGATTAGGTTAAGATTCATCAATTATCATGATTAGGGTTTCCATGATCTCACATAGGTGGATCATACCCTAATCATGCACAATTAAACACATTGAAGGTACTTTACTTGAGTTTCAATCATATTTGATACTTTCTCTCTCCTCTCACTAACATGTAGTGACTTTCTCTCTCCTCATGTGGTAGATGATGATTACATCACTCCAAAATAGATTGGGTTAAGTTCTCATTGATCAACATAAGCTAAGTCTCCAAAATCAAGACGTTAGGGTTTGATTAAAACAAGGTATCCTTCAATTATACCCTTCAAGGGTATAAAGGTAATTTGCCCCATTGATCTCCATCATGGGTCAACTCATTAGTCAATTAGTCCCTTAATGTCCTAGGAACCATTAGGGTTTAGATTAGATCATCATTGAACCAATTACACCTTCAATTGATTAGTTATAAACAACCTTGAACATCTGCAAACGGTTTCAACCTTCAACCTCCAAACGGTTTGAAACCGTTTGGATGTGTTGAACGTTTGCTATGTTTGACTCCAAGACCACATGACCTCAAGGTTGTTTGCCCTTAAACGGTCTTAAGATTGTTTGGGTGCGTTCACCGTTTGGGAAGGTTGACTTCCAAACCGTTTGAGCTTATGCGGTTTGAAACCGTTTGATCAAAACGACTTGAAATCGATTGGTCCAAACGACCTTGAGATCGTTTGAGCCCAAATGGTCTTGAGACCATTTGTCCCCAAATGGTCTTGAGACCATTTGGCCTCAAACGGTCTTGAGACAGTTTGGTCCAAAAGGGCTCAAACCGTTTGGACCGCCAACATGGTTCAAAAGTTACAATCGATTAAGGATATCTCTGTTGAAACCTTCAATTAGTCAAAACCATGTTAACCACTTATAAGTTGAATTAATTAGGACGAGCCTTAATCAATTGGACACCAAATTAACCCTCAGTTGAAAGCCAATTAGGGTTAAGTTCATCTCAATTAGGGTTTCAATCGGATAATCATCAATGTTCAACAAGGTGAATCAAATCAAGGTTGAACCTATCAATTGACCTCCAATTGGGCCCAAACTTGGCTCAAACGGTCTTGAGGTCGTTTGGATGACCTCCAAACGGTCTTGAGACCGTTTGCCCAAAGTTTGACCAAACACCAAGTCGGTTGGATAAGGGTTGAACCCTAATTAGGCCTAAAAACAGCAATTTTATCAATTCATCAACTTATTGCAATTGGACCCTCAATCCATCAAATTAGCTCAACCCTAGACCTCCAAACGGTATTGAGTTGTCAACAAACGGTCTTGAGACCGTTTGGATGAATCCCCAAATGGTCTTGAGACCGTTTGTGTCCTTCAACCCAAAACTCAACAAGATCTAAACTTATAAACAGTAATTTCAACCCGATTAGGGTTAGGGTATTGAAGTGCCTTCAACTCTCAATTGGTTAAGAATTAGATTATGATTCTTTGTAGGAATGAAATTCAATACATTACCAACAGACCCTCAAACGTTCATCCCTTGGTGAACCCTATCAAATGGTCTTGAGACCGTTTTGATCCAAACGGTCTTGCAAGATCGTTTGAGATCAAACGGTTTGAAACTGTTTGACCCTAAACGGTTTGCAACCGTTTGGACCAAAAGGGTCCAAGGCCGGTTGATAAAACTACCTAGGAAATCACGCCCATCATCTTCAACCTCTGTTCAGGTCGGTTACTCCACCGTTTTGCTTGCAAAAGTGCAAGGAAGAAGGGAGGTAGAAGAAGAACTAAAAACAATAGCAAGAACATAGATATGCATATAAAGCAAAGAGTTTAGAGTTATAAAACCCACCTCAAACGTGGTTCCTAGATCTTCAAGCTTCCAAGCTTCAATCCTCTAATGGTGTCTTGAGCTCCACAACTCGGCCAGAGGTGATTCTCCAAGGAAAAGATGGGGATGGTCGGCTAGAACAAAGAACCTAAGTAAGTTAACCATAGAACCACCCTTATATGATGAATTCATCCAAGAATCTGAGCTAGAAGATGGTTCTTTCTCACCTTAGAACTACTTGGTCATCTCCCTGAAATCCAGAGCTCTGCCTTGTCTGTTTGAGAAAGATGAGAAATGAAAAGGATAAGTGATACGTTCACTTGGTTTGCAAGGGTGAAGGCTTATATACTTTAGGCTATTTTCCACCATAAGGACCTCTAAAACATGGATTTCTCATCTAAGTCCCTCCTTGTTTAAAGGCACGTCCAAGCCATCCAAACTTAAGCAAAGTTTATCTAAACTCAAGATCTAAAGGCAAAGGAAACCAACTTTCAACTAGGGTACATATATGAAAGGTCTCCATTCTCATACTTAGTGAATTTTATGCACTAAGATCATTTTTCTTATCTGATTACTCATTCATGTGTCCCTTTCATCATTTCTACTCTAAATGATGTCAAGAGTCATAAAAGATGTTCTATATGGTGTATTTTATAAATTGCACCCCACAATTTGGGTAAATTGCACTTTACTCCAAATTAGGGTTTTTAAGTACAAGGATCATTCCTCAAGCTGCATCTTGATGCCCAAGCTTGGAAAATCCATCATCCCTTATCATATTCACTTATATGATGTCTCATCATCAAAAGAATCATCTTAACCTGTGATCATTGCAAGTTAAACCCCTTAACTGGGTAATTTGCACATAGGTCCCTGCATTACAAAACAATACTACAACTTTGTTTAAAAAGGACAAAAATTGAAAGTATATGTTCTTGAGGAACTTAATTACATGCCAGGGAGTACTCACAAGTGTTTAATAACATAATTAGGCAAAACTTCTAGGGTTAGGTTATAACCCAGGTCAGGGATGTTACAATGATGATCTTGCAGGTAATAATGTGATGGTCTTAATGACCTTTGGGCATGGTTGACCCCTAAATGAGGTGTAATCCTCTTGTGTTGATAAGGGTTAATACCCTGTGATATTATGAAAAATATTTATATCCTGTGATAGTATGATTGTCTTAATGACCTTTGGGCATGGTTGAGCCCTGAATGAGGTGTAATCCTCTTATGTTGATAAGGGTTGATACCCTATGATATTGTGAAAAATATTATTCTCTTGTAATAGTATGATGACTAGTGTGGTCTCATGAATGGAAAGTGAATAGTACCATGTGATGATGAGATGAGAAATTATGTTTCACACGTTTTATATCTTTTCAAAGTTGTGATATTTATATGCTTGCTAGAGGTGAATTAGGGTTTGTATGCCCACTTGTTTGATGCAACCTTAATTCACCCAATTGGCATAACTAATGAAGTGAAATTCTAATCATGTAGCACCCTGTTCCATAGATCCATCTGAGTGTCAGAATTTTCCAGATGGTGAAATGAGTAATCATAAGGGAAACTTGTAACGCATACTATTGAGTATGTGGGGGTGGCAAGTTGAGGATATATCCTTGTCATCCACAATGCAGATTGTGGAGGTTGTCTATGGTCATGCCTCATACATCTGATGTGATTGAGAATGGTTGTGGTCGTGTCTCTGTGATTATATATGTGACAAGATTTGAGGACAACTACGGTTGTACCTCGGATGGTAGGGTATGCGTACCCACCTCCTTTCACTAGTGTCGTGACTTGTACCAAGGATGGACTGGGCTGTTAGCCTCTTGACCTTATGTATCATTGTGGCGTACCCATACTGACTGGGGGCAGAGAAGATCTTAGGAGTCCGACTCTTCCTAGATCTTGTATGGAACTGATTTTGACTTAGCAGTGGTCAGTTGGTTTTCGAGTGGTATCCTTGAATTCCCCAGGGCATAATAAAAGATGTAATACAACCGTATAGCATATTTTTTTAGGGTTATACATGATGCTTCACATTGGATGATAACCCTTGTTTGTTCTCTTTACATATAGATGATGCTTAGTGCAATTAAGAGATAGTAGATATACTTATGTTGAGGATATGCTTAAGATTGTAGATGCGTACATACAATATCCATGATTATGTTGATAACTATACTGCTACTGCTGATTATAATCATGATGCTAGCTATCTCATGTTGTTAGTTATGTTTAGCATGCTAGCCATGCCTTTATAACTAGAGATGCATATACTATTGATCATGCTTATCCAGATAGTTGTGCTTATGGTGTTAGCTCTTTTTATGATGTTTATATGTTAAACCTATTAGACATGCTAATGTTGTTATCTATGTTTATGTGGCTAGACTTATTCATAATGATAGAGATGCTATGTTACTAGACTTTCTCATGATGCTAGATATGCATATGCTACTGAATTGCTTATGTTATCAACAAGATAAAGGATGATAGTCTGGCTAATGATGATATTTATTATTTGTTCCCTTGTGTATTTTGATAATCATCAGTGTTGTTGAGCTTATTTATTATATATGATTCATTTTTTGAACTATTTAATTACTTAAAAATGTTGTAATCAATAAACGTTGTTGGAGGTTATATCTCTTGCTGGGATTGGGTCTCACCCTTGTGGTTTGCCACATTTCTTTAGGTAATCAGAAGTGACGAAAAGAAACATGTGGTAGCAAAGAGGAGCTATAGTAATGAATATTTGAGAAAGTTGATTAGATGTCTAGTGTGTCCTAGAGTCATCCCTGTACTCTCAGATTCGAGCAGGAAAAGTTTGTATATGGTGTTTCAAATTAATCAATATTTTGTTAGCATGTTAATGCTTGTTTGTGTGCCATATACAAATATTGTTCTCTTGTGTATATATGTTGTGTCTAAGGCGATAGATCAATTTGTATCAAATTCTTGCCATAGTATGGATATAAGAAAGATTTTGGGATCTTATGCAAATGTTTATGAGTGGGTGCTGACGCTGAAATCAGTTTTAATTTACCCATAGTTTTGGGTATGTGATTAATTAGTGATTGATTGTGTTTTATGTTTTGAGTAATCTCATTTAGTGTAATGGGTTCTCACATGTTGGTATCAGATCTTTAGGTTCACTGAGTCTACAGGGACACTAGGACTTAAGACTAGGATGATGTCTAAGTTAGGAACGTGACTCAAAAATATGGTACATACTGCCTAATCTCAGTTTTTGGGTTCCCTAGCCAGGTATTCAATTATTGAAGAAACGGTAAGTATGGAACTCTTAGATTGTTATCTTTCTTATTACCCTAATCAAGTAGTCATTTTCTGACAATCTAAAGAGCATAACGAATACAAAATCATGGTGTGAATATCTCAATCCTACCTTAAAGAAGATGATAATTACATCATAATCTACCAAAACTTGAATGTTTGGTAACTATAAGAGAAATATACAACACCATGAAATCTAAATCTAAATACAAATAAGGAAAAGAGGAGTTCTTGAATATGTGATTCAAGAAGATAATAAAGTAAAAGAAAGATAAGTCAATCCTTATAAAGTGAATCAAGGTATTAAATCCACATCAGATGGAGAGAACTCCTATAACAAGTACAAAATGAGAAGATGAATGGGAACAATGACAAAGGAATAAGGTGGAACCTGAGTTAATATCAGACCAACCTATGTATGTAAGAAAATTTAATGAAAAATCAGGATGGCATGTGAAAGAAATTAAGGGAGATGATCTTTGTTTAATGAAGAAAATGTGGAATATGATGATTTACTTGTTGATAAGTGGTTGAAAAACATAATAAAATAAGACAACATACCCAAGTGTGATAAGTAGCCATCAAAGAGGAGTAATGAGATACGTTATTCATAATGATTCCTATGCTAATGGAAAGGAACCCAAAATGAAAAGGAAAAAATGATACATAAGAAGCTGTAACTCGCATAATGAAAATAGAATTGGTTACCTTTTGCTAGTGACCCTTGAAAAAATGCATCTATGATGTGGGAAATGTGTTTCCCTTTGTGTCTTTTCTTTCCAGGGCACAACTTTCAAGTGGATCATTGCCACTTGGTATGTGTGGATTTATTGTAAACATGAGGGTGGATAGCTTATTATAGCATAAGGTTGCTTTGGACTATGGTTCCAAGATCATAATGTTTGTGATGAGTTTGCTTTTGATCCTTCCAATAATTAGGAAGACTCCTCTTATATGTCTTGAGATTTTTTATGTTGGTAAAAATAGATGAGATAAGGATGTGAGTTCCTTATAGGACATGAGATGGATACCAAAGTAATGAATCCTAGTATCCAAGATGTGTCACTAGTATGGTAATTATGTGAAGGTTGGAGATGTTTATTAAATGAACAGTCCAAGTATTCCTCTCCCTTAGAGAGAGACAGTTGATGATTTCCCTCTAAATGTTGTTTAAAAAATGTGATTCTATAATGTTGTGTATGGTTCATTGATAGTTGGACAAGACCACTATCAAGGATAGATGGTTTGTTGGTTAATAGATATGCTATATCATCTTCCTTTAAGATAAACCTATGATCAAATATCAATGCATAAGATTTAGATTGGATGACATAATCCACATGACCATGACGAGTTTAGAGTTATATCCTTTAAACTAACCAATGTACCAATAGAATTTATTAATAGGAGGAATAGAGTGTTCCAATCATGTCATATAAGTTATATCAAACTTTGAATGATGACATGTCAAACTATTTCAAATATGGTCAAAAATATGATCAATATTTGTTCAAAAACCTTAGGGTTGCCGAAGTAGCTATAGCTATGAGACAAGTTGAACAAGAGTGAGTTGGGGGTTGACTAGGGTATCGTCTAAGAGTTTTGATACCTCTGTTAAGTATGTTATGTGAGTCTTGATAAGATGAAGACAATGTCATTGCTCCACCCCTAACAAGGTCAATTAGGAAGTTATATTTGTTCACAATTATATACAAGTGTATGATTCTTCAACCAAATAGATGGGTAGTCCACCATTGATATGATTGCATAATCCTCTAAAAACATATTCCTCATAATTTTTTGAAAACTAGGGAGTGCCTACATGGTTGATTCAGTTGTTGATTACAACAACCATTAAAGGAGCATAGAGATGAAACCTTGTAAAGTTGCATATGATAATAGATAACTGATGTTTTAGGTTTTGTAAGATCTAGTGAGTATGGCCTCTGAGTGATGTGTGATACAACATATAGAATAGTTCAAGACAACAATCGAGTCCCAAAGTTGAAAATTACTATTTGATTTGTATAGGTGGCACAACAAGTTTCTATGTTCCTTATTTGCCAATGTCTTCATATGTGGGGGGTTTTGTGCTGACCCAAGATGAGATATGAATGAATTAAGTGACATCACCATGATATTCAATTAACCATGTGAATTTAATAGGATGAGGTGTAAAGGAAGTACCCATCTTTGTTTACCTTGGATTTCGGGGGTGAAATCCCTTTTAGGGGTTTATAGTTATAAAGCCCCTAAACTTCCTTAATGAGTTGAATGAGCTTAATTATCATAATTTAATTCTTATAACCATAATCTAACCTTTTGATATGCTTTGAAATCATAAGACAAGCTTTAGTTTCAAATTTGGTCCAATTTGGACATAGTTTGAGTAAGTTATGCAATTTTATGCACATTTTGGAATCTTATGCAATTTACCCAATTGAGAGGTTTTCTTTGCAATTTATCACTTGCAAGTTCATCATTCTAGATCTTTTTTATCCATGGGTATCCTATTTAAACCTTGGTTTGAAGGTGTTTTCTCCAAGGGTATTTTAGGATTTTCCCCTTCACGGATGAACTATCTTTAGTAGCTATCAACTAGTGAATTATTTGATTGGCTGGGAAATTTGAAAAATGAAATCTAAGCAGGTCTATACACATAGTATGGATATAAAAAGATTTTGGGATCTTATGTAAATGTTTATGAGCAGGTGCTGACGCTGAAATCGATTTTAATTTACCCATATTTTTGGGTATGTGATTAATTAGTTATTGATTGTGTTTTATGTTTTGAGTAATATCATTTAGTGTAATGAGTTCTCACAGATGATCTTGATGTTGAAATGAGAAAACTCAATCTCGATTGATGACTTTACTTAATTTTGGGGGAAAATTTTCTTTGAAGGTGGGGAGGATGTGATAACCTAGATTTTCTCTCTCATTCGTGTATATACATCTTGACTCATTACATACTTTAATGTACTCAGTAACCTCCCTCACCCTAATTTGGTTACATTGAGTCACTTTATACTCTATTAACAAATTAACTTTGATTGAATTTCACTTTGTATTTACACATGACTCTAATTTGAGTCTTGAACTAACTATCGCTCTTACTATAAATCATTTAGTTGTAATCAAAGTTGAACCCCTTCAATAAACTCTTTTTTCTATCAAATGTATTTCATGATGTAGAGGTTTTCAATTCTAAATCCAAATATTTAAAAATCACCTCAATCGGAGTCTTAAATCACAAGACATGTCCATTTTAATTTTTCTTTGGATTAACTTGTTTTGGTCTCATTTAAATTAAAATTTTAGCCCTTTTTGGGCCTTTTTGAGTGTGCGGCCCAGCAAAGGGAGGCACACCCTTTTCTCTTACCTACTTAGCAATCCACATGTCTATGTTTGATTCAATGAATTATAGCCCTTGGATCATTAGCCACAGATCACCCTCCTTGATCTAACAACCAAAAAGTCATCCCCTACCTTGGTACGTACTGTAGAAGTTGCTAGAGTATGACCCCCTTTGTGATGGCCAATGGGCATCATTCCTTCTTTTTTTTGCAATTTAAACCCTCTTTCAAGTCCTCCCTGACCCACTCTCCCTTTCCCCAATATAATCCCCTTATTTATGTAGCCCTAGCTCTCATTTAGCCTTCTCCTTCTTACCTTTGAAACCCTATCCGCCACCTTTGGGGCTATGGATTCTAGCCACCCTCAACTGAAATCAAAGGTTGTTCCAGCCTTTTCGAGGTCTCATAGAGTCAAACAGTGGGTTTTCATGCCTCCCGTAGGCGTTCCTTTGTGACGTCTTTCCTCACCCTACCGTCAAGGTGGGATGCAGGCACAGTAGCTCACACGGAGCAAGGTAGTGATGCATACGGTGACAAGTGCTTGGCCACCGCACCCATGCGGCCAGGCGACTCGAGCCCCCACTACCTACCACCACCAATCACTCATGTAGTGAGCCGAAGTGTTGAGGAGAAGCCACGAGCTTTGATGCTGAGGCGCATGTCGAGGTACCTTGGATCAGGAATGGACGGGTGAGATCCTTCATGAAATATTAAAATGAACGCCCTCTACTATTTTCCCTATATTTTATATTCAAGTTTTCAAAATATGATAACTCTTGCATCCTTTATCCAAATATGCCATATTTTATATGAGTTTTGATGTATTCAACAATATCTATCGAATGGACTTTGTTTGAGAGCCAAACTCTGTTTGTAGTTTTTTTATGTATAATATGACATCACTTGATCTCTTTTATCACAATGAATGATATTAATGCTTAAACTTTGGCCATATCCTGAACCCACTTGATTTTGATGGCCCTAATCAGTAACTTATCCTTCCTTATGTAGTAGTTTTGAACTTGAAGTTTCTTTGCCCCTTTTCTGACTCTAATCTATGAAATGGACAATGAAATGTGTATAATTGGAACTTTGATGCTAATGATCTTCTAAATGGGTGCTCAACTTATTTTTATGCACCTCAAATCATCGTTATTGCTTTAGATTAGTAACCATTATCCATCTAATGTTTTGAATCACGAAATGTATCACCTTGATACACTTATGATTACACTTGTTTCCAAAATAGATCTTTTGTGTATGTACTTGATGACATTTGTATAATGTTGGAACCTTATTTTCTTTTGATCATCAATAAATATCCCACCATTAAATCAGTATTTTTGCTAATGCTATGTGCTAAGTTTGAATAAGGCCTTTTTCTATGCTTTCCATTAATAATTCATATGACTAAAGGACCTAATATTGGCATATTAAAAGATCTAGTTGACCTAGTTATTTTTCACATGATGAAATATGACCTTTTTGCTTTTACCTTGCTCTATGTAGTTCAAATCAGTAGTTTCATCACACTTTTAGCACTAATATCAACTTGATCCATCATATACTCTTAATGCCCAATGTCTTGGGAATATAACTTGATTAAATGAAATGAATCTAACGTGGGTAACTATGATATTGCATGAATAAATCATGATGATAATTTAAATATCATGCTACCCCTATTGTTAAATCAAACTTTAACTTTATCTCTTGTGACTCATAATGTGGATGGGTCTCCTAGACCTAGGGTTAATTGTTGATCCTTAAACTATACTAATTAATGGCATGCATGTTTGGAAGTTTGGAACCATGTTGACCTAATTGAAACCTAGGACTAGGGGAACATCCACATGAATCTTATGATGTTTAGTTGATAAAACATAGTGATCAAAGACACATTTTTATATCTTTCTTTTTGAGGTCCCTTCGGTTTGGATTTTGTCTAGGTATCTTACTCAAGAATCATGACCCAAAAGGTATGTTTTCCTCTTGACCCTACTATGATATTGGCTTGCTTGTATGTATGCTCGTATGAATGCTTGCCTGCTTACTTACTTGGTTGAGCTATTGTTCCTATGAATACTACTTTCATGTTTGGATATTGTATGTTGACAGACCTTGAACATTATATAAGGAAATCCATTTTGATATAATGGATAAAGAAAACAAAAACATGAATTGTATAAAAGAATGTTGTCAAGTGTTTCACGCCTTGTTTCTAAATCTATGTTATATGATGTTTCTAGCCAAGCAACATTTATAGTATTCTTAAACTTCTTACTCTCCTTTCATATCATACTTAATGCTCTAGCATTAATATGTTTTGTTTATTGATTTTGTAGTTGCCAAATAACTGTTGAACTCTGGATGTAAATGAAACACCAATGGGTATACTTGTAATAGAAATGGGTACATGTCTCTCTATGCCCTTTTACTCTCTTGTTATATCTTGTGTTACTACTTTTACATATATATTTCCTATGTGAAATATTTGATCCATTCTTGAGATGGACACCCAGGTCCACTCACCTTTGGTGTGTAGCTATTAGGAGTGTGGACTTAGGGTAACAAATAGTTCTGTGATAGCTATCCACACATCATGGCGATACAGAGGTGCAGGAGTAGTAGAGGACTCAACAGTCTCAACAGTAGGAGTAGTAGGCTGCTGAATGGAAGACACCTATATCTTTTTGTGAAGGGCTGCATAGCCACCTGGAGCCATCATGTGGTCATGCACATTCAGTGCACGCCTTGCTCTTTGAGCATCATTTATGTCCTTGTTAGTAAGAAAATTGAATTGGTTAGTAACAGTTAAGGTCAACTATAAAAAAATGAATTCATAAGAATGTATACTAATTAAATTAGGAGTGATGCTTAATACCTTGAATTCATCGACATTTCTCTTGGAAACAAACACCTCCCACTCATTCGGGTCTAGGTAGTTCCATTGCTCAGTGGTAGACTTATTCCTCTTATTAGCATCTCGTATATATTATTAATTGAGAGTTGTCCTATAGTTCCTTAGGACCCTCCCATAGTTTTGCATCCCCTTTTTACGATGTAGGCTTTAAATATACTCTACAAAATTTCATATCTTTAATAGATTATTTTAAAAAATAGAATTGTAAATATCTTTCAAAACATAATTACAAATGATAATATCTCACACATAGTTATTTTCATACAAAGTCTTTCTTGCTTTTAGGAACTGTATGCCAAGATTTTTCATTTACACTATAATGGCCACGAGTAAGAACCGCAAGATAAGAAACAAATGAGATGCGGTTCTTTCAAACTGGATTTCCTACTTGATCAAAATCCACATCCAATTTTGGTCCATTGCCCCCTTTGTTGTAGTAACTTGTTCATCATAGTGATGTCCCTGATTGTTTTATATTTTTTATGTTTCTCATCAAGTGGCACAAGGTCTTCAGGGGATTCATCTGCATCCTAGAATTTGACAAAAAAATGCATATAGGATATAACTTATAAATGGAGACATAGTTACATTTATTGTAAAACTTACATCATGACATAGTGCCACACCCTCAGGGTGATCATCATCACGATCATCATATGCATGGTCAACCATCTGAAAAAAGTGTCATATAACAACAATCAAACATTTAACATTTAATGAAATTAATATAACATTGTAAAGTTCACATTTTCTAAAATTAAAAAAAATAAAACATTTAAAAAATTAAAAAAATGCCTCTAATATTGAGATCTTTTATCAATTAACATTCCTTCGATGTGACCTCCAAACACATATGAGTCATTGTTAGGTTCAATATTTGGTGTTGGCAAGCCAACTGAGAATGGACTGGAGTCATGATACTTATTATAGTACTTTTCTCCATCTATAGGATATTCAATGAACTGTCTTTTACCATGAAGAACAACTGACCATTTTTCATTTGTAGGATCGTCGATATAAAATACTTGTTTTGTATCTGTTGTTAATATGAATGATTCACCCTTCTCACCAATCTTTTTAAAATTCACTAATGTGAAAGACAAGTCATCCACTATAAATCCTTTGGTGCTACCAACCCAATTACACTTAAAGGGTATAATTTTGAAATCTATGTAGTCAAACTCACATATGTCTTCAATGACACCGTAATATGACATTTTAGCTTTACATGAACTTTTATCCTTTGTACTAGAAAAACACAATGAAGACGCTTGAAGGGTGACCCCACAATTTTGGATGACACTCTTATCATCTTGACGCTATGTGTAATATGAGAACCCATTTATGTCAAACCCTTCATTAGATATAAGATTCATTTTTTGTTAAAAGGCGAGGCATTTGATATTTTTAGAAATATTATTTGGTGTTTGAGATAGTTGATGTAAGACTTTATCTTCAAACCACTTAATAAATGTCTTGTTATGCTATCTAGAAAACCACATTGAATTCACTCGAGGATATTGTTTCTTGGTGATATTGGTATATTCTATGATATAAATACTCATTTCGTCAATGTTGTGTAAAATATACAAGTGAGCTTGTTCTCACAGCTCATGATTGATTACTTTCATTTGTGCTCCTGAAGTGCCTTTGCTAGAATAGTCCTTAATATTCTTGTCATTTACAGGAGATTCATTACCACTTAGAAAGTCATTGTAAAAATCTATATCCTCTCACCACATAACCCTCAATAATACACCCTTCAGGCCGATAATGGTTTTGAACATCATCTTTAAAAATGCTCATGTATCGTTCAAAAGGATACATCCAATGCGAGAAAAATGGTCCTGACATTTTCACTTCCCTAGTCAAGTGGACAACAAGATGTACCATGATATCAAAGAATGAAGGAGGAAAATACAACTCAAGCTGACACAGGGTAACAAACACTTCTCTTTAGAACATATCAAGATTCTCAGGATCAATAACTTTGTTGCATAGTCTGTTGAAGAAACAAAGTGTGGTTATTGCAAACCTTGCATAATTTAGTAGTATTGATCGAATTGCCATAGGAAATATTTGTTGCATTAGAGTGTCACAATCATTAGATTTAAGACCTATCAGCTTTAGATCTTTCATTTATACCAATCTATAGATGTTGCAAGAGTAACCTTGTGGTACCTTAAGGTTAACCAAGAACTCACAAAAAGCTTTCTTCTCCTTTATAGACAATGTGTAATAAGTAAATATGTTCTCAGATCACTACTAACTACTTTTGTTAATTTTTTCCTTATTCCCATTTCATGTAGGTCCATTCTGGATTTGATGCTATCTTTAGTCTTACCTGGTATATTCAACAGAGTACCAATGATGCTAACCCATACATTTTTTCTCAACATGAATGACATCGATACAATGCCTAGCTGCCATAGAAATCCAATAAGGAAGACCAAAAACATTGACGTCTTCTTGAATAAAGATTTGTCACTTTATGTGGTAATGGTACATTGTGATCTCTTACCAAAATCATTGACAGAATATTTTACTCTTTCATAAACAACGTCCCCTGGTATAGGTTTAGGGACACTTTGTTCCTTATTCGATCCATTGAATGCTTTGCGCAACCTTCGATATTGATGGAATTTTGTAAGAAACCTTCGATGACCAAGATATAAACTCTTGTCACCGTGTTTGATTTGTATTGAATCAGTGTTCCTTTCATAATAGGGCATGCTTTGGATCCTTTTACACTATATCTAGACAAATTTCGATATGCTGGAAAGTCATTAATAGTGCAAAAGAACATAGCATACAATCAAAACATCTCTCTACGTGAACCATCATAGGTCAGCACACCTTCACCCCAATGTTTCTTTAAGTCATCAATTAGAGGTTTAAGATAAATTTCGATATCATTTCCAAGTTGTTTAGGGTCTGATATCAACAACGACATAATAATGTACTTATTTTTCATATACAACCAGGGAGAATGATTGTATATAACAAGCATAACAGGCTAAGTGCTATATTGGTTGCTCAATATGCCGTATGGATTCATCCCATTGGTACAAAGCCCAAGTCTTAGATTCCTAACTTCTTCACCTAATTTAGGGTATAATAAATCAGTCTTCTTCCACTGTGGGGAATCAGACGCATGTCGTATGATCTCATCATTATTTTTCTTAACATCTGCATACCACCTTAAATTTTTCGCATCTATCTTATTAGCAAACAAGCATTGAAAACGTGGTATTATAGGTAGATACCACATCACCTTGACAGGAGAGCTAGTTTTGGACTTCCCCGAAGTCGTCATTTTATACCTTCAAGCCCCACATTTTAGACAATCTTTCAAATCCACATAGTCCTTTTGAAACAATACACAATCATTAGGGAATGCATGTATCTCCTTAGCCTTCATTCCCATTGGACATAATATTTTTTTAACTTGTATGTTGAGATTGGAAGATCGTTTCCTTCTGGAAGAATTTCTTTTCAATGACGTGAAGCTTTTATTGCTCCATCTATTATTAGCCTTCAGATCATACAATCTCAGCACAATGCTCAACTTCGTAAACTTAGTACAACATGTTTATAATAGTCTCTCAGCATCATGAACAATGTTCCTAAACAAGGAAGATGGATCGGTGTGCTCTACCCCACAAGAATCCAACATCACATCAATGATGTCTATTAAAACTGGTTCATTCACATCTACATCATCGACAACAATTTCTTCTTCAACACAAGCACTACTATCAACATCTACTGATATCAGGTTTGCAATCATTGCATTCCAGTACCATTCTGTATAGCCTTATAGAATCTCGTTGCACATGACATGCCTTTTGATTTCATCACCAGTGTCGGCTTTCAAGTTGTTATCACAATGCCTACATGGACAATAGAACCTATCTCCAGATTGTTTCCAATGTTCCTCTGCAAATCTAATAAACTAATTAAGACCAACAACATACTCTGGGGTGCAACAATTTGGAATGGGCATGCATGATCTATCCATTCTATGATCAAAGATAAAATAAGTATTAGGGTTTAAGATTTACACATTAAGTTAAGGATTTACAAATAGATTTGGGTTTATTTTTTAGATTTAAGGATAAGGGTGTAAAGATTAGGGTTTAGATTTAAAAGATTAGGGTTTAGGGTTCAATATTGAATGTGTGTGCCACCTATCCTATTCTTGAACACCTAATATCACTAGTAAGTGTATAATGTATGTATTCATATTTCAAGAAAATTTTAGTAGCATTTCCTTGTAGTTCTCCAAATACATCAATGTCGATGGGAAACTGTCCACCAATATATGTACTTAGAGAACAAATGCAGAAGTACTGACAAAACATATTGATAACCTAATATACATTATATGCTTATAGTGTAAGAAAGATTAAGTGTTCAAGAACAGTCCCAAACTGGGGTCTATCCAAGAGTTACTCCTAATGAGTAAATCTCAGACGGGTTTCTAGGCCATAATACAATGTTGTCATTTATATACCTATGATCTTAGTGACATCAAGAACTTCATCTCACCCGCATTATAGGAGTAAATATATCATTCTAGATTATGAGGGTATGTGGATCAAGTTCATGTATTGTGTGTTGCACAGATTGCTTCACCAACATTTAATCATTATCAAAATACTATTAACTAGAAAATGAAAGGATATTATCAACATTTAGCATTATCAAAACATAATTAACTATCAAAGAGAATACTAACATCATTTGTGCTAAATAATGTTGCGGGATCCAAAATAAGATTGTCAGGGCACACACATATATACAAGGTTTATCCAGGCTACAGGTTGTCACTTAGCATTTTATTTTTGTCATATATTATAGAAAATCAAGCTAATCATCAATTGTATTAAATAAACATTACATGTTTGTAGGTATTATTTGTTAACATATATTAAGGAGGAATAGAGGATGCACAACTAGCCAATTGGGGGCTTTACCTATAGCAGTGGTGACAATGTCAGTGGTGGTGTCCCTAGATGTACTGGCAGCCTTACCTATGGCTGGCTCTGGCAGACAGTTGCGATGATGAGCAACAGTAGTTGAGCATGAGCAGTGGCGTGTTACACGGGCACGAGCAGTAGTGGTGGTGGATGACTCTGGTGGTGAGCTTTAAGAGGTCCAGCAATAGGTAGAGACAATGGTCTCAGTAGCAGCGGCAGAACACAGAGACCGAGCAGTGACTGTGGTAGGGCACAAGCGACAGTGGCGGTAGAACACGAGTTGCGGTAGAGAATCAGCGACGGCGGAAGGTAGAGCTCAAGCGGCAGCAATGTCATTAGTGTTAGGTATTGTAGGTGATGAAATAGAGAATGGGGAGAGAGCAATGTAATAGTTTCTCTTAAGTGGATCATAGTCGTTGGTTAGAAAGACAAAATTGATGACTAACTCCAAATCTAAACCAAAAAAATTGCCCTTGGTTAGGGTTTTAGTCGTCGGTTACTAGAGAAAAATCAATGACTAATACATAAAACAAAAAATAGACATTGGCAACGGGCAATAGTCGTCGCTTATGTGTGTCAAAACCAAGGACTATGTACAGATCTGAATATAAATTTTCATTCAAGTTAGGGTTATAGTCGTCAGTTAACTATGGTGAACCAAAGGCTACCACCTAAACAAAAATAAAATTACTCTAACATAGTTGTCGGTTACCAATGGAAAAACCGACGTCTATATCCAAAAAAAATTGATCTACTTTTAGGACCATAGTTGTCGTTTGTCCAATTAAATCCAACGACGAAGGAGTAAATTAGGGGGAAAAATTTTTTGTGGGGACAAAGTACATAAACACCTAGTCATCGATTTCTAATAAACAATCGATGTTATAGAACCATCTCCTTAAAAACGTTTGTCTCGCAAAGGGTGATCAATCGTCAGTTAGTTGACAGAGACAACGACTAATGAGGGGATACATTTTTCTTGGAGACAAGGCATGAAATATGTATCATCAGTTTTAGTAAAAATCGACACCGGATTGAAAATTTTGGAGGCAATTTTTTCCCCAGAAAAATTGTATTTTGTGGGTTGATGCGAGGATTTTGAGTCGCATTTATAGACTTGTTTTACTTGCATTTTATGTGTTTATTGGTCACTTTGGTGGTGAATAATACATAATTAACTTACTCTAGTCTATAATCTCTTTCAATATCAAATCTCTCATATTTTATCTTTTTGATCATAAACGATTATAATAATGGGTTTTATCTCAGCTGATTTGGCTTTGTCTTGCAATTTCAGGAAAAATGAATATATACAGCTGTCGATACCATCGACATCCATCGATAGTATCAACACAGTCACAGATAGACAGCCGCAAGGAGCCAAGAAGTGTCGATACCATCGACTGGGAATTCAATGGTAGCGAGTCACCTTCAGGTTGCCAGCGATCAACTGGTAGATACTATCGACACGAAGGTCGATACTATCGACGTTCTACAGCTTCAGTGTCAGAAAGGCGATAAAACCGACGCCTAAGGGTGTCAATACCATCGACCCACTTCGATGGTATCGAGTCTACATCAGGCGGGACGACAGAAAAGAAGGAAGGCTTGTCGATAGCACGAGGGGTCGATACCATCGACCCACATCGATGGTATCGACGTCGTCAGATTAGTGTTTATTTCGGATCAGGCCGAATCCAACGGTGGTGATATTTCGACGACCTAACTTGGTGATTATACCTAATGACGGCGGCCAGGAGTGATCTATCACGTCATTAGTTGATGCACACATCACGAGGAGAGTAGGAGAGGAGAACGGAGCCCAGAAGCACACCCCGACCGTTCCGAGAGCCGAAGAAGACGTGTTCCACCGCCAAAAGGTTGTAGATCATGCACTCTACGTCAAGGAACACTTGGATCTTCTTCGTTTAGGGGTTTACATCACTTCATCCACGTTTTTCTCCTTGTTTCCCCTAATTCTTTCACCATGTCTTGCTCTGAGATGAACATGCGGGGCTAATCCCTTTGTCTTTAGGACCGGGAGTAGCCCGGGTAATCATTTTATGACACTTTTATCATAGTAATTCATAATTTGTCTCTTAAATCCGTGGTATGATTTCATTTTCTCCATAATATCATTATGCTTGATCACCCTAATGATAATCTAATGCCTTTAATTGCTTTGAAAGAAGAAGTAATGGTTGAAAAGAGATGAAATTCACATTAACTCATAAATTCCTTGAACAAGGTGATGTACGGTTAATGGTGGAAACCCAGAGGTTGATTCTAAAGCACCTAATTTAGGGTATAGGTTACTACGATGGTGGAACCGACCTAGATTTAGGTAGTGAATTGTATCATGACAGTGAATAATTCTGACTACAGGCCACAACCTAGAATGAGAGATGATTTTGTTTAGCTATATAGAAATTCATACAACGAGAAACTGCAATCCTAAAGATTCTCATCTAAATTGATTAAACTTAACATTTAATCGATTGCTTTGCTTTCTTTTATTTTCTTTTTCTTTTTAATAAACTCTCAAAACCTTTTTTTTAACCAGTCTAGCTGATTGTGAATAGTTAGTAGTAGTCTATTGATAGTTCAGTGTCACTGAGTTTGACTCGGGCCTCACAAAGGCCTATATTACGTTGACGCGTGCACTTGCGTTATACGCATGATAAAATTGTGTCAAGTTTTTGGCGCCGTTGCCGGGGACACGGCAATTGTCGGCACTATGAGTACTGCAAGCGGACACTCTAGACCACTATTTATTTTATTATTAATTTTGAAATTCATCGCTTATTTTTCATATTTAGCAATCATATCACACTGTACTGAACCTAAATTATTACTTTGCAGGTACTAGTGCATGGTGAGGACGCGTAGCACAGACTACACACTGTCATCACCAGAGGTTCCACCATTGGGACCAGACGATGAGGAGAACAACATTCAAGACCAACCTGAAGATATAGATTCAGACTCTGAATCAGAAGCTATGGCTAAGGAACAGACAATCTGGGAGAAGATTAAGGCGTATTCTGCTTCTGCATCAAAAGGGCCGATCAAGAGGCAGGCTATCAACATTCCTAATTATAAAATTGACATGGCCTAATCAATTTAGTCAAATCCAATGCATTTCACGGGCTCAAAAATGAAGATCTGGTGACTCATATAAGCCAGTTCATGGAGAACTGTGACATGATCAAGATAGACAGGTTCCCACAAGAGATGCTCTATTTGAAATTATTTATGAGCTCTCTAGTGGGAAATGCTCGAGAATAGCTGCATAACTTAGACGACGAGTATGTGGAATCGTGGGATCATATGGTCGAAGTGTTCTTCGAGAGATTCTTTCTGCCTGAGAAGACTAATGATCTTGTACGAAAGATCCACAATTTCAGTCAGAAAGTCGGGAAGACATATTCTGAGACATGGGAATGTTTCCAAATAATGTTGAGGAGGTGCCCACATCATGGGCTTGACAAGGAGAAATAGGTCAAGATTTTCTATTTTGCTCTTTCTGAGCATGACCGAAGCAACCTGGATTCAGTAGGTTCAGGGTTCTTCTTAAACAACACAGGCACAAGGTTTTGGGAGATTTTGAAGAACATGGCCAAAAAGCAATCATGGGGTGACAGAGACACAGTAGAGCAAGTTCGAGCTACAGGTGAGTCAAAGGCCATCAAGGAGTTAAATGAGAAGATGGACCTTCTAGCCAAGAAATTACTTGCTAAAGAAGACGCATAATCCGATGATGAAGCACATGTGAAATTTATGCACCAGCAATTGGGGTACATAAACAATGACTATTCTTGGAGGAAAGACAAGAAATTTTCATGGAAGGACCCAAACAATTTCTTGCAGGACCATGATGCAAAACCACAACCGCCGATAGAGGATAAGAGAAATGAGTTGCTCAACCAAGTAATCAAGCAGAATCAATAACTCATGAGCATGTTTGGCCAACAGATTAAGCAACAAGGAGAATTTATGAATCAATTTGGGTAGACCTTACAAAGTCATGGGGCTCAGATGAGGACTATAGAGACATCGTTAGCACAGTTGGTAGATGAGATAGAAAATCTGAAAAATCCAGCGTAGTAAGGTTTTCCCATAAATACAAACATTCCACGAGGGAACCAACAAGCTAAGGCAATTCTGCTACAGAGTGGTAGGAAGATTTTAAACCCCAGGGTCGATGAACCGAGCACACCCCATCCAGAAAACACAGGTGAGGCCACAGAGGAGGTTTTGATTCCAATCACTCAGCCGGTAGAGGATGTGGTAGAGGATGTCACATCAGAACCCATTGCTGAGGAGGAATCATTGAAGAGGACACCATATGTGCCGCCACATCAGAGGACACAGACTGTCCCAGTCCCATATCCAAACAGTTTGGAAGACAAGAAAGTGGACGCTCAGTTCAAGAAGTTCCTAGATATCTTTAGGAAGCTTTCTGTCAACATTCCATTGTTTGAAGCAATAGAGCAGATACCCTCTTATAGAAAGTTTCTGAATGACATAATCACAAAGAAGAGGAAGATTCCTAATATCGAGGTCATTGTTCTTAAAGAGAAAGTGAGTGCTTTCATTATGGGCACATTGCCACCTAAAAGATATGATCCGGGCTGCTTCAATATTTCATGTTACATCGGTAAAGTGAAATTCAGCGAAGCATTGTGTGATTCCGGGGCAAGTATAAATTCGATGCCTCTCTCTACTTTCAAGAAGCTGGGACTGAAATATGGCGATTCAATTGGCGAACAATTCTGTGGTCAAGTCGTACGATATTTACGAGGATGTATTGGTTAAATTCGATCGGTTTGTATTTCCAGTAGATTTTGTGGTAATGGAAATGCAAGATGAACAAGGAAATGAGCTACTCCTTGGAAGACCCTTCAAGCTACTACATATATGATACTCGAGATGGGAAGAGGCTGTTTGACATTGGGAATCACTGATGACCGATTTGAAATGGTTATGCCCCCAAGCACAACACAATCAAAAGCAAAGGAGCAGTGTCAAATGGTGAAACATTTTGATCATAATATTTCTCTTTGTCTAGGGAAGTCGTTTCTAGATATGGCTCATGTAATGACCAAGGTAGAGAAGAGGACACTGGTTGTAGACATTATGGAACAGACCAAAGTTGTTTCTCTTTGCAGGGTTGTGGGTTTTCCGAATGATGAAGAGGAGGAAGTCCTTTTTTCTACTAAGGATGATGCCATAGCAAGTTCTGTCCTCGATGCATATCCAGAATTGCCCCTTGAAGCTTGCCTTGTCAATATAACGCATGACTGGATGAGAAGCAAGTCATTATAAGAATGCGTCAAGATGCTTCAGGTGCTTCCGTGTTATTATGCTAAGTATTATGAAGATCTTGGGAACTCCCACCACCACTTCAGTCATTGTCGATCAGTCCACCAGAGTTAGAATTGAAGCCACTGCCGCCTCATTTGAAATATGCATTCCTAGCTGATGGTGAAAAACTACTGGTGATTATCTCAGCATATCTGAGTGCCAAGGAAGAGGATCAATTGATGATCGTGTTGAACAACCACTGTGGCGCATTCGGGTGATCAGTCGCGGATATCAAGGGGATCTCCCCTACACTTTGCCAGCACAAGATCCGGCTCGAGGAAGGAGCCAAACCTATAATCCAGCCACAGCGCAGACTCAATCCAAGCATGATGGAGGTCGTCAAGAAGGAGGTGATCAAGCTCCTTTCTACAGGCATCATTTATGCTATCTCCGATTCGACGTGGGTAAGCCCCATACAGGTAGTCCCTAAAAAGGGGGGAATTACCATCACTCACAATATGTTAAATGAGCCGGTCACGACCCGTTTGGTAACCGGGTGGCGTGTGTGCATTGATTACTGTAGATTGAACTCTGCTACGTTAAAGGATCATTTTCCTCTTCCGTTCATTGATCATATTTTAGAGCGATTAGCAGGTCGATCTCACTTTTGTTTTCTAGACGGTTACTCTAGATATAATCAGATTTCCATTGATCCTAAGGACCAAGATAAGTCCACCTTCACTTGTCCTTATGGAACATTTCCATATCACCGTATGCCCTTTGGTTTATGCAACGCACTAGCAACCTTTCAGTGTTGCATGCTTACCATTTTCTCTGATATGGTTGAGCATTGTTTAGAGGTCTTCATGGACGATTTTTCTATATATGGTGTGTCTTTTGATGAATGTTTATATAATTTGGATAAAGTTTTACAACTATGTGAGGACACACATTTAGTTCTCAACTGGGAAAAATGGCATATGATGGTTAGTGAAGGGATTGTGCTTGGACATAAAGTGTCTAGCAAGGGGTTGGAGGTAGATCCGGTTAAGATTGAGGTTATTTCCAAATTACCCCATTGAATTCGGTTAAAGGGGTAAGGAGTTTTCTAGGTCACGCAAGATTTTATCGCCACTTTATCAAAGATTTATCAAAAATTGCTAAACCATTATCTGAATTGCTTGAGAAAGATGCGGTGTTTGATTTTAATGAAAAGTGTTTGCAAGCTTTTAATGTGCTCAAAGAGAAGTTTATTTCTGCATCGGTTGTGCAAATGCCGGATTAGACAAAGCCTTTTGAATTAATGTGCGATGCTTCGGATTTTGTAGTGGGGGTTGTTCTTGGGCAACATTTTGAAAACAAACCCACTGTGATTTTCTATGCATCCAAGAATTTAAATGAAGCACAATTTAATTACACTACAACTGAAAAGGAACTTCTCACCGTCATTTTTGCATTTGAAAATTTTTGACAATATCTTGTAGAGGCAAAAGTTGTGGTATGGACGGACCACGCCGCCATAAAATATTTGATGGAAAAGAAAGATGCCAAACCTAGATTGATTAGGTGGATCTTATTACTACAAGAATTTGACATTGAAATTAAAGATAAGGCCGGAATAGAGAATGTGGTTGACCACTTGTCTAGGTTAGAACGGGTAGATGAGAAGGACATTAATATACCCATTACTGAGACATTCCCTGATGAGCAAATCCTTTCTGTAAAATCCAAGGATCCATGGTTTTCATATATTGTTAATTATCTTTCCTGTAAAATAATCCCAGATGATTGGACACATCAAGAGAAAAAGAAAAATTTCCATTCTTTGAGATATTATTTCTGGGATGACCCCATTTTGTTGAAGCAATGCAGGGATGACATTTTGCACAGGTGTGTACTGGAGATAGAATATGACAGTGTACTTCATCATTGTCATACTCTACCAACTAGTAGCCATCATGCAAGTTCCAGAATGGTGGCCAAGGTGCTTGAGAGCAGCCTTTATTGGCCTACACTTTTCCGGGATGCATATGATTTTGTGCAAAGATGTGAATCCTATCAAAGGGCAGGTAATATCTCAAAGTGGCAGGAGATGCCCCTCAACGTGTCTCAAGAAGTTGAGGTGTTTGATCTGTGGGGTATTGATTTTATGGGACCCTTTGTGTCCTCAAACTCTAATTTGTACATTTTATTAGTTGTTGATTATGTATCGAAGTGGGTAGAGGCAATACCCACAAGGACTAATGATGCTACTATAGTGTGCAGGTTTGTAAAAGAATACATTTTCTGCAAATTTAGTGAACCAAGGATGATTATCAGTGATGGAGGTACCCATTTCAAAAATCAAAAGTTTGTTGCGTTGTTGAGAAAGTACGGGGTAAAGCACAATATTGGTACCCCGTACCACCCACAGACACAAGTACAGGTCGAAGTGTCTAATCGAGAAATTAAGAAAATCTTGGAGCGCACAGTGGTTTCGACAAGAAAGAACTGGAGTACTTTGCTATCAGATGCTTTATGGGCATATAGGATGACATTTAAGACACCTATAGGCACTACGCCTTTTAGGTTGGCTTATGGGTGGGCCTGCCATTTGTCGGTAGAGTTGGAACACAAGGCGCATTGGGTGCTACGGAAGCTAAACTTGACTTATGATGAGGCAGGGAAGAAGCGCATGCTAGATCTCAATGAGCTAGATGAGCTGAGGATGAACTCTTATGAAAGCTCGAGGATTTAAAAGGAGAGAACAAAGCTTATTCACGATTGACACATTCAACTGTGTGTATTCAAGAAGGGAGATCGTGTGCTATTGTTCAACTCAAGGTTGAAGTTGCATCTCAAGAAATTGAAATCCCGGTGCAGTGGACCTTTCATTGTGGAGGAGGTACAGCCACATGGTGCCATCATGGTGCCTAATGGAGAGACGACATTTCTGGTCAATGGACAGAGGTTGAAGCTGTACTTTGGCGAGGATTACACAAGGAAAGTGCATGAGGTCAAACTCATAGCAGTTAAGGATGCATGATAAGCTTGATTTTGTCTAGCCTAAGACGTTAAATAAGGGCGCTTGTTGGGAGGCAACCCAACCATTGGTAGTTTCGTCCATTTTCTTTCACGTTTACAAGTTAGTTTGGTTTAATTTTGTTTTTAGTGTAAAAATGATACCTTGATCGTTTGTTTAGTGTGCAGGGATGAGGCAGAGTTGATACCATCGACCATTGTGTTGATGGTAGCGACATGGGTACAGGTAGGCGATTGCAGAAAATTTTCTGAGTCGATACCATCGACGGCCTCATCGATGGTGTTGACATACCATCAGTGTCGTTGAATAAACAACCAGATCGAGGTCGATAGTATCGACACGTATGTCGATACTCATGAGATCCCTAAAGATTTACAGATGATTTTGTCTCAGTGAAGTTGATACCATCGACGGCCTTGTCGATGGTATCGACCCAGCTATAGGCAGAAAGTGGCGCCCGGCCCTCGCGAGGGCAAATTGATCCATGCAGCATCGATACCATCGACCCGCGTCGATGTATCGACACGACACGTCACCGATCCGCGAGAAGAAATCAACGGCGGCCGCTAAATCAAGGAAGTCAATCCGTGGGATGGGTCGATACCATCGACCAGCGTCGATGGTATCGATGCGTCATCGATCCGGGCCCCCACATCAGGCAATCGACAGCCGTCGATACTAGCGAAGACTGGGATTGTGCTCGTCGATGGTATTGACGGTGCAACAACAGCGCCTGATTTAGTTATAAAAGGGAGGGTTATTTCTCCGATCTCTTCACACCTTTAGAGTTTCTTCCTTCCTCTTGTGCATTGATCGTTGCTGTGTGATCGGAGGCTTTCTACGAGCATCCAAAGATTGCGATATCTTCATCGAGTGCTGCACCGAGCAGAGATCATCTTCTCTGACTTCACTAAGCTCTATCTCCTATTCCCCTTCTCTCTAAGATGATGGTGCATACGACGGGAGCTTCTTCTTTAAGGGCGGTCCCGATGGAGATCCCGACCTTCATTCCTCCACCACTTGGATCAATTCCTCATCCGAGGATTTTTCATCCATCCGTGGAGGTCCGGAAGGTATACGAGGAGTTGCTGAAAAGAAAGATCGAGCCAACCCGCTACGTCGATCAGACCATGATCCACGACCTGGGGTTCAGTGCCAATTTTGCCTACGTCCTGCAATGGCAAGCAAGGAACACGGGCAGGAGGCCCAACGAGATGGAGTTCCATTCTGATGGCCAACCATTTTTCGGCGAGTAGCCGACATACAAAGAGCTCGTGGCATAGTTCATGGCGTCGTTGGATATATGCGTCATGCCAAACGACCTCATCACTACCGATCGAGAATGGATACAGGGTCACATTTCTTTTTGGCTCTACAACAATAGTTACACTCTCACCCTCAAGCAATTCAATTCCATTTACAACTAGAATCATGGGAGAGACCAGTACGGGAGGCCGGATAACCGGACAGATTATGACGACATCTTCTCCAAGCTGGTGACCGCGCCTCAAGGCAAGTCTGTCAGCTACCACAATGTCACCGTTGCCAATTTTGAGCATCCTTTTGTGCGGATTCTGCACCACATGCTGTGCACGACGCTCTTCGCTCGTGGCGATCTTTCTCTTAGTAAATTCCAAGAGACCGACTTATTCTTTTTATACAAACTACTGAGGCACGAGGAGTGCAACTGGGGCACGTTCTTCTTGATGCGTGTGTTGGCTGTGAAGAGGAGTACATGAAAAGCTCATATCCACTTTGGAGGGCTCATCACGCCATTGGCTCTCTACCTTGGGTTGGACTTTTCCCAACTTGCTCCACTTTCCAACAGGAACAAGGTCAACCTACATCATCTACACTGCTCCAACCTCATCATGCTCTGTGATGGCTTGGCTTATGCAAATTGCCATGTCAATCACGAATATCAAGAATGTGCACTTCTAGACCTCATCTTCAACATCGAGGGAGCTCAGCACTTCAGGTGGCCCATCATCGCCATCAATGACTCCAATGAAGAGGAAGACGGAGAAAATGACAACAATGATGATGGCGATGAGCATGAAGAGGAAGAGGAGGCTTTCACTCCTCTTCGGGTAGGAGTGGCACCCTGAAAGCATCCCCGCTTCCACCCGGGTAAATCGTCCTCTTCACAGCCTCCGCCACCTCAGCTCTCTCAACAAGGCGAGGATGCCTATTCGATGCAGGGGATGTACTCAATGTTGCAGGAGATTTAGCAGACTCAACAGCAACATACTTCTTCTTTCACCGGTATTCAGGATACCACGAACCGGCTTTTCGTGAACCAGCAGGCCATCTACGAGAATGAGCGCCTCCTCCTCGCCAACCAACAGAATATCCATGATAGGTTTCATAGGATGGAGATGCAACAACAACCCTTATACAACAACTATTGGAGCCAGAACTATTTCGAGGGGTATCCTCAACCTCCGTCGATGCCCCAGTATGATCCAAGTTTCCAAGGCCAGTACCCATCATGGGACCCCACAACCCCGCAATACCCGCCACCACTTGACCAATGATTGGTATCACTGTTCCACCTTTAAGGTTGTTTTTGACTATGAGGTCATAGTCGAATTCAAGCTTAGGGGGGGAGTTGGAACATCTTCTATCCTTTATTTTTCTTAGTTTTTATAATTTATTGCTTTGCCTCTTATTTTAGAAATTTTCTTAGTTCTTAGTTTTTTTAGGATCCACACTCTATCTAGTGTAATTGTGGATGTCTAATGTAATGTGTCATCTTTGTGTTTGTACATGGGAATCAAGGGTAAATTTGAAAAAATGTAGTGATTTTGCAAGCTTGTGTTGTTCAACCTTGGGCACATGACTTAAGAAAATAATTGGGTTTGTCAACTTTAAAATAGAAAACCACAATTGTAAATGTCTATGATTCACGAAAAGTGGACGAAATTGGTTTTTTTAGCCTAAACTAACCAAATGATAATGAAACCTTAATTTGAAATAAGGGAGAGAAACCTATTAATTATTACACAGGTCAGTAAGGAGAGATATATAATATTTTCCAATGGTTCAGTCAATTAATCTTGTGATCTATCCACCCCATTGTTTTTAGACTCCACCATAAGAACTGGAAGCACATTACAGTTTTCATCTTTCTATTGGATAGAATTTAGGTAGGATTGCATTTTAGTAGATTGTGCATAAAAGAATGGAAAATGGAAAAATTTGTAGATGAATCATGCATGCACACATTCTTGAGTGCATGTCATCATAGTTGCATAACTGATCTCATTTAGTTGCATTTTAACATATTTTTGAGCATATAGGACAGTATGTGCCTTATTTCTTTTGAAAAATAAGATAAGTGGGTAACTCGTTGTATACTCTCTGAAATACAGTTGTAAGGCCTCAAGGATTATAGTTATGTGAAAGTAAGCCTGAAAGAAAAAAAAGGAATTCTGAAGAAAACAATATTGTACATTTTGCAATTTGAGAGAAAAAGGGCTTGAAAAAAAGTAGGAAAAATAAAAGCTGGTTTTAGAGGGAGAAAAGAGCTTGTTTCACCCATGTAATAGGAAGAATAAGCACATAATGTAGTTTTTAGACATTCTATCTCGCATAAGATGGATTTGTAGGAACATGCATCATTCCACCCAAAATGTAGGCATTAGGGCATTTTCGTTTGCATCATTTAGGTCATTTTGGATATTTGTGCATGTTAAAACTGTATTCTTCTTCCATTTCTGCCATAGCCACCTATTCCATCCACCCGTTGCTCGAATTGGTAGGCCACCATGATCATCTCCTCACTAATTAATACCAGGAGAGTTGCTTCCATTTAGATGGTAGTTAGGACGAGCAACGTAGATAGTAGATCCCAAGATGCACCGAGTCTGGACCAGAGGATTTTATTATGTCAACTACCTTATGTGATAGTGTTCATCAATTTTGGGGTAGATATCTCTTATGGATGATCATTGTCGCCTTGCGGGTAATTATCATTCTATGGTTAGTGAAGGCCGGAATGTGAATGTCTGGCGAGAATCTTATGGCAAGGTCTGTTGTGATAATCTGTTCTTTAGTTGACTTTCACAATTCTATTTTAAAGTTTTGTTGCTCGAGGACGGGCAAGGTTTAAGCTTAAGGGAGTTTGATGCAAGGATTTTGAGTCACATCTATAGACTTGTTTTACTTGTGTTTTATGTGTTTATTGGTCACTTTGGTGGTGAATAATACATAATTCACTTACTCTAGTCTATAATCTCTTTCAGTATCAAATCTCACATATTTTATCTTTTATATCATAAACAATTATAATAATGGGTTTTATCTCAGCTGATTTGGCTTTGTCTTGCAATTTTAGGAAAAACGAATATATACAGCTGTCGATACTATCGACGGATTGTCGATACCATCGACATCCGTCGATAGTATCGACACAGTCACCGAAAGACAGCCGCAAGGAGCCAAGAAGTGTCGATACCATCGACTGGGAATTCAATGGTAGCGAGTCACCTTCAGGTTACCAGCATTCAGTCGGTCAATACTATCGACATGAAGGTCGATACTATCGACGTTCTACAGCTTCAGTGTCGGAAAGGCGATAAAACTGACGCCTAAGGGTGTCGATACCATCGACCCGCATCGATGGTATCGAGTCTGCATCAGGCGAGACGAAAGAAAAGAAGGAAGGCTTGTCGATAGCATGAGGGGTCGATACCATCGACCCGCGTCGATGGTATCCACACCGTCTGATTAGTGTTTGCTTCAGATCAGGCCGAGTCCAACGGTGGTGATATTTCGGCGACCTAACTTGGTGATTATACCTAATGACGGCGGCCAGGAGTGATCTATCACGTCATTAGCTGTTGCACACATCACGAGGAGAGTTGGAGAGGAGAACGGAGCCCAGAAGCACACCCCGACCATTCCGACAGCTGAAGAAGACGTCTTCCACCGCCGAAAGGCTGTAGATCACGCACTCTACGTCGAGGAATGCTTGGATCTTCTCCGTTCAGGGGTTTACATCACTTCATCCACGTTTTTCTCCATGTTTCCCCTTTCTTTCACCATGTCTTACTCTGAGATGAACATGCGGGGCTAATCCCTTTTGTCTTTAGGACCGGGAGTAGCCCGGGTAATCATTGTATGACGCTTTTATCATAGTAATTCATAATTTGTCTCTTAAATCCGTGGTATGATTTAGTTTTCACCATTATATCATTATGATTGATCACCCTAATGATAATATAATGCCTTTAATTGCTTTGAAAGAAGAATTAATGGTTGAAAAGAGATGAAATTCACATTAACTCATAAATTCCTTGAACAAGGTGATGTACGGTTAATGGTGGAAACCCAGAGGTTGATTCTAATGCACCTAATTTAGGGTATAGGTTACTACGACGTTGGAACCGACCTAGATTTAGGTAGTGAATTGTATCACGACAGTGAACAATTCTGACTATAGGCCACTACCCAGATTGAGAGATGAATTTATTTAGCTATATAGAAATTCATACAATGAGAACCCGCGGTGAAACCGCAATCCTAAAGATTCCCATCTAAATTGATTAAACTTAACATTTAATCAATTTCTTTGCTTTCTTTTATTTTCTTTTTCTTTTTAATCAACTCTCAAAACCTTTTTTTTAACTGGTCTAGCTGATTGCGAACAGTTAGTAGTAGTCACATCTAATAGAGCATGTGAACACATGTTAGGGTGCCATATAATCAAAACTTCATCTAGTACCTATCAACTTGTAGATGGTTTACATAGGAGGCCTCTATAGTTGGAAAGATTTCAGTAAACTATTGCAATTTGAGGAGGCTTGCTAAGTAGTTTTCTAGGAAAAACTAAAATGTAGTCCAATTTTTTAACAGAAGGCCTTTCTTCTAGACTGTGTGTATTATATATCAAGTGTGAGTACATATATATATATATATATATATATATATATATATTTATATTTATATTTATATTTATATTTATATATATATATATATATTTGAACTCTGAATTATCCCATTTTATATACAACAATTAGGACATGGAAGATTGACTGTTTTCACTCTTTAATGGGGGTAATAATGTTTAACTACCCAGTAATGGTTTGTGTATCATGAGCATAACATCTAGGTCAACCAAATTGTATATTGAAGGAGAAAGCTTCTTTGGAAACCCTGTAAAGGTGTTACCTTTTTAGTGGGTGATAGACAAATTCATAGTTTGAACAATGGTTAACTCTCAATCATATTGTAGTTTGAGTGACTTGAGGTGCATCAAAATATCAGTCTGACAATCTACGTTGAAAAGATATCCTTAATGTTGTTACTTTTGTCAAATTGATTAAAAATAAATTTATTATGGTTCAAATGGATTATAATGACTGAGTCATATGATTCCGTGCAAATTTGATCAATTATTTACATGATCTCATATAATACCTAAGTAAAATTCAAGTAGTAAAGAAACTAAGTAAAAGCCAAGTACGACTCATTTAAAACATAACAATACATAAAATGTTTTCTTAATCGAATCATTGTCACCTTCCCAGCTGTATTTAGTACTTTGCTATAAGAAGCATAGCAATAGAGTCATTCTTATCATTTTAGTGTGCATCCTCCTTCAATCACTTAGTGACATTTTATCGATGTAGGTGAATGGGTTTTTTTCCTGTAACCTGTAAGAAGAGATCATGTGTGACGTACTCAGATTTTCTAAAACTTAATCTGATCTATGACGTCCAAATTGAAACCCTCACCTCAGTGAGAATCCCAATTTAAACACCACACACTAGGCTAAAAAAGAGAAAATCAAGGGAGTCATAAGGAAACAATCAGTAGCACATGTACATGAACAATAATAAAACCATACACACATGTTCACCATTCAACATATAATTACAACATGAATTGTTACAACATTTGATATTACATACTGAACAACAAACTATACATATACATGTACTACCACTAAACTACAAGATCTTAAGACAATAGGTCCACCTGTACATCAGCTCGCTACACAAGTCTCAACTATCCCAGATCTTCAAAAGCATAAGACCACAACCTAAACAAAAGATTACATGTGGTACACATTAGCACAATATTCAAGAATATTGTACTGAGTACGCCTACTTATCTTTTATATACATCTCATCATATCTTGGCAAGAAGATAAAACTAATACTTGACAACATTAAACAAATATAAGAAAAAGCATATACTTGCGCAAAGATGTTCATTAACAAAAGAGAACACATATTTTAATCACATTTCCATCATACATCTTGTGTGTCTGCCACCAAGTGGCTTTGATGTCTTTAGGCCTTATGATCTACCACCAAGTGGTTTGTGATCATTATACAAACATCATATGTTCTACCACCAAGTGGTTTGTGATCATTATGCATGCACTCTACCTCTAAGTGGTTTATGAGCTATCTTATGATGGAACATCTATATTATGTTGTAGGTGTTCATAGCCATAAGTATGGAAATTCAAGCAACATACCATACAAGACAATCATTTCAATCAATACCATATGCCAAGTCTTTACAACCATATAACACAAGAATAATGTATAATAAGCCAAGCAAGAGGTAATGGCGTACCGTCCAAAGAGATATCCTAATCACATATTACTGATGTCCTCTATATCTTTGTTAAACCTAATCAAGACAAGATAATACACTATCATAAGGTTCTCATCTTCTTACCTCTCATCTTAACCCTATTCGTGTTCATTAGGGTTTCACTTAGTTCATTGAGATATGTGCATCATTACTTGCATTCTTGTCTTAGGTTTATCTTATTGATGTCATATTCCATATTATGATTCATTATCTGAAAATTATCTTCCATAGCATTTTTGTGCACATTAATTAACCCTAGGTTACACCATTAACCAAGATTAGGGTTTTAAACAATGTATTAAAGGTCAACTTCATATAACATGAATTTTATGCATCATCATGATCTCATAATTAAATTTGAGGTTCCAGATACTAATATGAGCTTACTACGTGATTTCTAGGATTTTATGAGTAAATTTGTAATTATTACACATTAATTAGGGTTATTAGCCCTAATTATCCATATAAAGCAAATTACGTGATTTGTGTCCAAGAATTGTCATATCTAACATCATAAGCATTATAAACATAATTATGAATCTACTGAAATTTTTCCATAATTTTATATCATCATTTGATATTTATTACTCATGAAACAAGTATAAAGCATCTTACATGATATCGTAGAGTTTTAAGCATCAAAAGCCTGATATTATTATTCTACTGTGTTCTACTCATTTTTCTGAGAATTTTGGTACCTGGTTTGTATTTTTTTGATAAGAGAGCTATTTACTATGAATTATAGAAGTTCTGTGATTTTTGGGGTATTTACCTTTCTCTGTCCAATGGGAAGCTGACACATGGCTACTAAGGTTGGTGCAACTCCTTTGCTTGCTATAATTGATCCTTCTCCTAGTTTGCACTAGGTCATCCAGTTCGGGGTGCCTGGACCCGGTTCAACTAGGTTTTGACCGGTCCCCGCTCCTTCTCCACGTGAGTCGCCTGGTGCGGCTCCCTGTTTCTCCGTAGTGCAGGAGCGCCGCCACAAGGGCCAACTCTGGCAAGAAATGGCTGCCGAGTAATGGATCTTCATGTGAATCTAAAGGCTCCATCAGCTTCACAGCCTCCTATACAACCTCTACGGCTCCTCTGGTACTCCCTGGCATCTCCACATCTCCATCCTCGCAAGCTTGCCACAACTAGCGGCTGCTGTGGAGGTGTAGAAGAGGCAAACCACCTCTTGCACTTCAAACTTCAACAGGAAGCACCAAAAAGCATCACAAGTGCACATGAACTCGCCTCTATACTCAAACCATGTCGGCCATGTCTCACAGACAACCCCCAAGGTTAGCTCTCATCTCTGAACAACCTCCACTCCGTCAACCATGAAGGAGAGCTTGATGTCCACTGCAAACACCTGCATCTTTCTCCCCTAACCTCGCCATTCCTCCTCGCCTACTCATCTTCCTCGAATCCCCTCTATATCTCCAAGAACACCTTCCACTACCAGATGTTCTCCGTAGTGGAGAAGCAGTGAGGGACGATGGTTGGTTCTCTCTACTAAAGTGGTCGTGCATCTTGTTTAAGGGGTCTCCTCACTCCTCTACTCGAGCCGAACGCAACTGTCCACTTCAATTCCCCCCTTCCATCCACGATCACAATGTGTGGTGGTTGGGAACTCGCGGCACCAGAATATGCCACGATCTCCAGCCAGACCGAAGGTAACGGATGAAGACTTGACCATCCGATCAGAAAACTAAGGCCTGGATTGATGCACGCGAATGGGCAATCTGTGGCTTTTCATCCTTTAGGCCGACTTCCACTGGATCATATATCTAGGGTCACGATTAGTCCACACTGCCTACCCAAACCAAAGGGGTGCGTGGCACATTCATTAAGCCCCAATTTAGGTCTCAGAACATCAATTATGCACATATTTCACCAATTTCAAACCTTAATAACTTCGTCTAGGAACATCCAATTGCCAGAAAATTTTAACCATAGCTTCCATACCACTCAAGGTACATTATAATCCAAATTGGTGACAAAACTCCACTGTTAGAACATTCAATTAAATTCGTAAAGTAGACCTAAACTTATGGATCCAAATCATTATATAAACCTCAATCAACACACGAACTTTACTAGAACACTTGGAATTCTCAAAACAACTCAAAATGTATGACTTCACTTGTGTCATTGGACATTTAAGGATTCTAAAATTCCACTCCATCACATCCTACTCACCTTAAAAGAAATTCCATCCTCAGAATTAAGCTAGAAATCCAATCTTTCACATCAAATACATCTTAAAAGAACTTTCGTCCTCAAAAGTACACCAATGACACAAGGAAAACCTTATCTTGCTCTCATCCACATGTAGGCACCATTCTATGTGTAACATATCCGCAAAGGTTACCTAGAACCATGTATCCAAAGCACTATTAGGAGGTTTCAAAAGCATCAAGGGTGAAACCTCACTCCATAGAAGGCTCAAAAAAGGGTTTAGAAGCTTATGTTATGTCATTACATATATCATATATTAGGGTCACTTCCTTATCTTTACCCATGCATTAGGGTTCCTTCATCGTATTATCATGCTCTAAAGGAGTTAACCAAAGATAACCCATAATATTAATGTATCATCAACATTTTATTAAGCTAATTGCTAGAACATTTTCAACATTAACATATGCCTTTTAGGAGGGAGTTAACTAAAGTTAACCCACCTTATCCATCTAGATCATATCATAGTGTCATAAACATTATGTTGTGCTAACTGTCAAACTATATAGTTCATCGTTATTAAGTGTTAAAGATTAACACTTCATGGAACATGTTCCATTCATATGATCTTATTCCATTATTCATATCAAATTACAAGATTTACTAGTGATTTCATCACAAGATTAGTCAACAACTTCACATTGTCATCATTATTCGTGTATATGTCTAACCATTTATACATTGCCATTTATTAACCATCTCTAGGTTTCCATCTTATCATATCTATATATCACATCTCGAGATTAGATCACATCCTTACATATATTATATCATGGTTGTGCTAAACAACTAATATGAGTGGCTCATCAAACATATATCAAAACTTCATCTAGTCTAACTGAGGTTCTCTTGACCCATGCCATGAGGGTAGTAACATGCTCAATCTCTCTGAGCTCACTCAACTTTATGAGTATCTCATATGCACATACTTTATCCTCCCTCCTTGGTCTAGGGTTCTCATGTATACCTCATTGGCACTAGAGATATCCTTATAAGCTCTAGCCACATCAGCAAAAACTAAAACATGATATGAAATACTCTTCATTGGTCTTTACTCATGAGACATCTTACACAAAGCTCTCTTATATGCACCACTAGATTCCTATGTGGGAAATCACCAACCCGAGCATGAGGCTTCATAGAAACTATCACAGCTACCTCCTGTATGGTCTTGGACTCTCTCCCTCACCCAGATGGTAGGCACTCGTATTCATATCACATGCACATATATATCGAGCCTCTATCTGTCTCTACGGTTTGGTCCTCCCAAGGACATCTAGGGTTCCACAAAACTATAGGAATTATGCATAAAGCAACTCAACTCAATCACTCAGGAGTAGTCTAGTTGAGGACATATCATATCACATATTTCTCATATCTTGGAGTTCAGGTTCTCTAACCTTCTCCCATTGGGTCTCACTCTCTCTGGAGTTAACCCTAAAACTGGTCCTAACACTATAGGTCCTCCTTTGTAAAAAAGCTTGAGGCTCGTGCTGACTCACAACCTTGTCTTAACTTAACATATCTTATCTCATAAAATCCTAGTTTCTTGCATCATCAAAACTGATATCAAATCCTTAAAACTGATTTTAAGTCTGCAAAGAAAAACATAGATCATCATAACAACCTTACGTCATCTATGTAAGACTTACATCATAACATCAAAACTTCTTATCATCTATTCCATCTATCGCATATTCTAACAAGGCATAAGACATCTAATCTAGAACTACTCTCTCTTCTAGACTGATGTCATTCACTTTCACTTAGGTTGCATGATCACCTCCTACTTGTATATGTATGGGGACACATTTTTGTAATACATATACATAATAAAATATTATATAGTTTTTCTCCGATAAAATAAGCGTCAGAGAAAACTATCAAGGTTCGATTTGATTGGAATCAAAAACCAAATCCTGAAAATGAGTGTCCCACACATAGTAGAGAGTCTAGTGTCATGAAAACTAGTGAAAAGGGTGAGAACAAGGAGTAGACTAGTGTAGCTACTCTAGCCAACATGTGCAATATGTCTAGGGTTTCTCTTCCCTTGATGCACATCATTTCCAAATAGTGCAACGTCCCATACCACTGCACTACAAGGAAAGAACGACATCTAAGGACTTGATACTCAACAAGCACCAGTCTAGACCTAGTTCTCAGACATCTAGGTGCTAACCTAGAGACTAGGTCAGATCTAGTCTCTAAAAGACAACTAATCTAACCCTAAAGATTATTAAGTTCAAGGTTCTTTAGTTTTGAGTTGCATAATGAGAAAATGTCAGACTTTGCTATTGTTCATGCTCCGATACCACCTGTGACGTCCCCAGATTTTCTAAAACTTAATCTGATGTGTGACATCCAAATTGAAACCATCACCTCAGCGAGAATCCCAATTTAAACACCACACACTAGGCTAAAAAAGAGAAAATCAAGGGAATCATAAGGAAACAATCAGTAGCACATGTACATGAACAATAATAAAACCATACACACATGTTCACCATTCAACATATAATTACAACATGAATTGTTACAACATTTGATATTACATATTGAACAGCAAACTATACATATACATGTACTACCACTAAACTATAGGATCTTAAGACAATAGGTCCACCTGTACATCAGCTCGCTACACAAATCTCAACTATCCTAGATCTTCAAGAGAACAAGACCACAACCTAAACAAAAGATTACATGCGGTACACGTCAGCACAATATTCAAGAATACTGTACTGAGTACGCCTACGTGTCTTTTATATACCTCTCATCATATCTTGGCAAGAAGATAAAACTAATACTTGGCAACATTAAACAAATATAAGAAAAAGCATATACTTGTGCAAAGATGTTCATTAACAAAAGAGACCACATATTTTAAGCACATTTCCATCATACATCACGTGTGCCTACCACCAAGTGGCTTTGACGACTTTAGGCCTTATGATCTACCACCAAGTGGTTTGTGATCATTATACAAACATCATAAGATCTACCACCAAGTGGTTTGTGATCATTATGCATGCACTCTTACCTGTGACGTCCCCAGATTTTCTAAAACTTAATCTGATGTGTGACGTCGAAATTGAAACCCTCACCTCAGCGAGAATCCCAATTTAAACACCACACACTAGGCTAAAAAAGAGAAAATCAAGGGAGTCATAAGGAAACAATCAGTAGCACATGTACATGAACAATAATAAAACCATACAGACATGTTCACCATTCAACATATAATTACAACATGAATTGTTACAACATTTGATATTACATACTAAACAACAAACTATACATATACATGTACTACCACTAAACTATAGGATCTTAAGACAATAGGTCCACCTGTACATCAGCTCGCTACACAACTCTCAACTATCCCGGATCTTCAAGATCACAAGACCACAACCTAAACAAAAGATTACATGCGGTATATGTCAACACAATATTCAAGAATATTGTACTGAGTACGCCTACATGTCTTTTATATACCTCTCATCATATCTTGGCAAGAAGATAAAACTAATACTTGGCAACATTAAACAAATATAAGAAAAATCATATACTTGCGCAAAGATGTTCATTAACAACAGAGAACACATATTTTAAGCACATTTCCATCATACATCTCGTGCGTCTGCCACCAAGTGGATTTGACGTCTTTAGGCCTTATGATCTACCACCAAGTGGTTTTTTATCATTATATAAACATCATATGATCTACCACCAAGTGGTTTGTGATCATTATGCATGTGTTCTACCTCCAAGTGGTTTATGAGCTATCTTATGATGGAACATCTATATTATGTTGTAGGTGTTCATAGCCATAAGTATGGAAATTCAAGCAACATACCATACAAGACAATCATTTCAATCAATACCATATGCCAAGTCTTTACTACCATATAACACAAGCATAATGTATAATAAGCCAAGCAAGAGGTAATGGTGTACCTTCCAAAGAGATATCCTAATCACATATTCCTGATGTCCTCTATATCTTTGTTAAACCTGATCAAGACAAGATCATACACTATCATCAAGTTCTCATCTTCTTACCTCTCATCTTAACCCTATTCATGTTCATTAGGGTTTCACTTAGTTCATTGAGATATGTGCATCATTACTTGCATTCTTGTCTTAGGTTTATCTTACTGATGTCATATTCCATATTATGATTCATTATCTGAACATTATCTTCCATAGCATTTTTGTGCACATTAATTAACCCTAGGTTACACCATTAACCAAGATTAGGGTTTTAAACCATGTATTAAAGGTCAACTTCATATAACATGAATTCTATGCATCATCATGATCTCATAATTAAATTTGAGATTCCAGATACTGATATGAGATTACTACGTGATTTCCAGGATTTTATGAGTATAGTTGTAATTATTGCACATTAATTAGGGTTATTAGCCCTAATTAGCCATATAAAGCAAATTACATGATTTGGTGCCCAAGAATTGTCATATCTGACATCATAAGCATTATAAACATAATTATGAATCTACTGAAATATTTCCATAATTTTATATCATCATTTGATATTTATTACTCATGAAACAAGTATAAAGCATCTTACATGATATGGTAGAGTTTTAAGCATCAAAATCCTGATATTATTATTCTACTGTGTTCTACTCATTTTTCTGAGAATTTTGTACATGGTTTGTTTTTTTGTTGATAAGAGAGCTATTTACTATGAATTATAGAAGATATGTGATTTCTGGGGTATTTACCTTTCTCTGTTCAATGGGAAGCTGACACGTGGCTACTAAGGTTGGCACAACTCCTTTGCTTGCTGCTGCCGATCCTTCTCCTAGTTTGCACTAGGTCGGCCGGTTCGGGGTGCCTGGACCTAGTTCAACTAGGTTTTGACCAGTCCCCGCTCCTTCTCCGTGTGAGTCGCCTGGTGCGGTTCCCTATTTCTCCACAGCGGAGGAGCGTCGCGACAAGGACCAACTCCGGCTAGCAATGGCCGCCGAGTCATGGATCTTCACATGAATCTGAAGGCTCCATCAGCTTTGCAACCTCCTATATGACCTCTAAGGCTCCTCTGGTACTCCCTGGCATCTCCACATCTCCATCACCGCAAGCTCGCCGCAACTAGCAGCTGCTGTGGAGGTGTAGAAGAGGCAAACCACCTCTTGAACTTCAAACTTCAACACGAAGCACCAAAAAGCATCGCAAGTCCACATGAACTCATCTTTATACTCAAACCATGTCGGCCATTTCTCGCAGACCACCCCCGAGGCTGGCTCTCATCTCCGAACAACCTCCACTCTGTTAACCATGAAGGAGAGCTCGACGTCCACTGCAAACGCCTGCATCTTTCTCCCCTAACCTCGCCATTCCTCCTCGCCTACTCATCTTCCTCGGATCCCCTCTATATCTCCAAGAACTCCTTCCGCTACCAGATGTTCTCCGTAGTGGAGAAGCAGTGAGAGACGATGGTTGGTTATCTCTACTGAAGTGGTCGTGCATCTCGTTTAAGGGGTCTCCTCACTCCTCTACTCGAGCCAAATGCAACTGTCCACTTTACTTCCTCCTTCGGTCCACGATCACAATGTATGGTGGCTGGGAACTCGCGGCACCTGACTGTCCCACGATCTCCAGCCAGACCGAAGGTAAGGGATGAAGACTCGACCATCTGATCAGAAAACTAAGGCCTGGATTAATGCACGCGAATGGGCAATCTGTGGCTTTTCATCCTTCAGGCCGACTTCCACTGGATCATATATCTAGGGTCATGATTAGTCCACATAGCCTACCCAAACCAAAGGGGCGCGTGGCACATCCATTAAGCCCCAACTTAGGTCTAAGAACATCAATTATGCACATATTTCACCAATTTCAAACCTTAATAACTTCATCTAGGAACATCCAATTGCCACCAACACTAGTACAGAAATAGTGTTCAATGACGCTTTTCTAGGCGTCGGTTATTTAGATAAACCGACGCCTATGACATTCAGCGTCGGTGTTGTAGGTCATCCGACGTCTGTAGTCAAGACACGGGTACCGCTTTGTATTCAGCGTCGGCTGGATAACAAACAACCGACGCCTAAAATCTCCCGCGGAATCCAATTTTCGAGCGAAAAAAAATTTGGCACATACAGCGTCGGCGTTTTACCAAAACACCGACACCGATATGAGATGAAAATTTGCGCGAAAAGTTCCAGCTTAGGTGTCGGTTATCCTTTGATAACCGACGCCGATAATGGTTCCCGCCAAATTATTTAGGGCAATTTTTGACTAATTGGGCGTCGATTGTTTAAGTAGAACTGACGCCGAAGACGTTAGGTGGCGGTTTGATGTTAGAACCGACGCCTAATACCCACTTAATAAACCCTCGAACGATGGCCACTGTTCGGGTACCCTTTCTTTTGTTTCATCGCGAAGCAACAGTTCTGCCCCTCTGCTCTTGCTGCGTTGCCCCGCCCCTCTGCTCTTGCTGCATCGCCACCCGCCTGCCCGGTGCTGCTCGCCGTCGATGCCCACCTGCTGCTGTCTCGCCGCCGATGCCCACCGCCGTTGCTTGCTGCTCTGTGTCGCCTCCGCCGTCCTCTTTGCCACCGGCCGCCGTATTCTTCTTTTCCGCCGCCCGCCATCCTTCCTTGTCATCGCCGCTGTCCTCGTTGGCGTCGCCGCTGCCTGCTCCGTGCTTGTCGCCGTCCTCCCTACCGTGTCACCTGCCTACCTGCTGCCCGCCGTAGCCTCCAGGTAGTAGTTGTAGCCTCTGTTCTTCCTTCTCCCTAGCTCTTTACCAACGGTAAACACGGCCGTGGGTGTTGGCCTACCACAGCCGTGTTTGTTGTTGGTAAGGATATGAACAAATATATATGTAATGCTTTATGTAAATTCTAGGGTACGAACAAATCTTTTTGTTTGCATATATTTGTGCTTCTAATCCTAATGCTTGACCAAATTCAGTAAATTTTGATGCATGTTGAAATAAGATTTAAACTTGTCCATTCTAGCATCCTAATTTGATTTGATTAAACCCTAACATTGATGAAACCCTAACATTAATTGTGATGAAACCCTAACATGTACATATCTTTTATTGTGTTTGTTGGCCTAGAAAACTTGTCTAAGATTTACTCATTAGGAGTAAATCTTGTATAGTCCCCAATTTGGGACTGTTCTTGAACACCTAATCTCACTTAGGATGTAAGTGTATAATGTGTATTGGGTTTTCGAGAAAATTTTGGTAGCATTTCCCCGTTTGTTCTCTAAGTACATATGTACTTAGAAAACAACAGGGAAATGCTGCCGAAATTTTCTCGAAAACCCAATACACATTATAAACTTACTAGTGAGATTAGGTGTTCAAGGATGGGATAGGTGGTACACATTTATTATATATAAGAATGACATCACATGTGTTTGTTGGCCTAGAAAGTGAACAATCATTGTTCTTTATATTACTTGTACATTGGTATAAATTAGAATGAACAATCACAAAATTATATATTGTTTGTATGGAGTCCGGCTTCATTGTAGATATATATTATGTTGGTATATGTATGCCCGTAGAGCCATCCCAAGCGATTGCATGGAGTCGGATATTAATTAATCAATTAATGCGATTATTTGGTTAATTAATGAATTCTGAAATATTCTAATTAATCCACGAGCGTTTTAATTAACACAACGTTTCTGTTTACCGATGGGTTTAGGAAACCCTACTTCTCTTCTTATCCTATTTAAAGGAGGATAGATGGCCGATATATATATATAAGATATAGAGAGACGCTTTTAGGTTACGCTCACGTACGTAAACCTAGCCGTCACCGTCCTTAGGAGAGAAAGGAGAGCAACGCGCCGCTAGCACGCCGCCGCAGAGACACGCTCCTTCCCGCCGGCTTGAGAAGCGCGACGTGGAGTTCTGTCCATCCGCGTGGACGAAGTAGAGACGCAGACGCCTTGACGCCTGTGTTCAGAGGACGTCAACAACCACCTGTACATGCTGCGAGCAACGTACGTCACTGCCGCAAAGGAGCATCACCGGATCAAACTGCAACAGTGAACGGGAGAGAAGATCCGTCCGTGTTTGACAAGCAGCGTTGCACCGTCGTGCAGCGGGACATCTCCGGACTTGCTCCGCGATAAGGTATATCCCACAAACCTATTTCCGAATACGCTGTTATCGACGAGATCCTGTTACGGGTTGCGTGGATTTATCGCTTCCGCCGCGCATGTTTTCTCCACAAAACCCAACAGTGGTATCAGAGCAGCGTCGATCTACGGCGTATTTGGATTCGTTTTGATATGATCGAATCGCTGTATACTGTTTTATGTTGCATACGATGCGAATTAAACCTGTTAATGTGCAAATCTAAACCTAATTCCACATACGCCGCAGGCTATTGTTTTTGACATTTTGGACTGGGTCGACTATGGAAAATAGTGATTTTCCTAAGTGCACGGAAGTAAAATTCCGTAGACCTTTCAGGGGCTCTGCCCCTGAGACCCCGCAAGGGGCGGCCTCCCCTCGACCCCGCCCGCTGACCGGGGCGCTGCCCCTGTGTACCCCGCATTGTCTGCGTGGGAGTCAAAATTCATTTAATGGGGAATGTCCTGCATTAAAAGTACTGCAATTTTAATATGTATATACGTATATGTAGATATACCTATGATAGAATACACGTCGCCTTTAAAATCTGTTTTATGTGGTGAGTGCATGCACGGTTATGGCCTAGTATCCCCTTTTGTGAATGTTGTGAATGAATGTGGATGTCGATCTTTTGGATATGTTTGTTTGTGAATTCTATGGATGTATAATGGTTACATATGGATCCTTTGTATAAAGTATTCGGCTTGCATGCCGAGCCTCATCTCTTATTTCAAAGTGTAATTAATTCTTTCCTTTTATGTTTGTACTCATATGATGTAATAGAGATAGGATTAGTTTTAGTCGTTGTAAACTTGATGTAAGGAGGCCACTTGAAGATCCAACTCCAAGGAGTGTCCATGGAGAAGCACCATGAAGATCTAATTCTAAGAAGCAACATGAAGATCCAACTCCAAGGAGCGTCCAAGGAGAAGCAACAAGAAGATCCCATTCCAAGAAGCAACTTGAAGTTCCAACCTCACGAAGCATCCATGAAGTTGTTCATTGTAATGTTGATCATTACGTGCTTACAGGTTGATTCACAGGTGTTGCATGAGATGCATAAGACCATAGGTGGACCGTAATCCTTTGTTGCTCCAAAGGATTACAATAGTATGGCCATAACCGATGTATTTGTGTTTGTGATTGCATGTCTATCATTTGTGGTTGTGGATATAGTAGTATATGATACGTACTATAAGTATGTGGTGTTTGGATATGTATATGTATTAATAAAACCCCTCAATTAATAATATTAAGTTTCAGTTGCCTTCCATAAAGCAACACACATGAAAAGCTTGATCGACTATGTGTGGGCACGCCTCCGCGTGGTACACTGTCTATCTCGTGGAAGTGTGAAGGTGGGTGTGTGGGTCTGCCTCCGCAGGGTGCACACTCATCGTGTTGGCTTATGGGTTGGACTTAACTAGGGAACCTTGATAGGATCAAGTACCTAGAGGCACACAGATGCATCATGGCAAGGAGTTGTGCATGATCATCTATCCAAGAGTTGCATATGATGCAATTGGCAAAAGTTTCCTACCTTAGTATTTGGTCTTTGACGCCAGCGTTGGCTGGGCATTGATCCAATTATTTTGGGTCTTGGCTCACTAGAAGGTTGTGCGTTGCAATCTTCCGAGTTGATAGTGAGGGATATCAATTTGAATAAAATAGTGGGAGCATAATTAATTAAAGGCCTGATTAATCTCGTTTATCAAATCTTTACAAGTCAAAATGTTTTGGACTAAATGCAATTTTTTTTCTTTTGTAGCAATCAAATGGCAAACAACACTCACACGTTCTCGTTGCGATCGGTCCTTGAGAAGGACAAACTTACCGGAACCAACTTTCAAAACTGGTTTAGGACGTTGAGAATTGTTCTCACACATGAGCGTAAGCTCTATGTCCTTGAAACACCAGAGCCAGAGGAGCCCACCGTAAATGCGCCCAAGGCTGAAAAGGATGCTTACAAGAAGCACCTTGATGATGACGTGGATGTCAAGTGCCTAATGTTGTGCTCAATGAACTATGAGTTGCAAGAGCAACATGAGAACATGAATGTCATGGAGATGGTAACACATCTCAAGAACATGTATCAACATCAAGCAAGACAGGAGAGATATGATGTCTCAAAGGCATTGTTCAAAAGCAAGATGAAAGAGGGAGACTCAGTTGGCACCCATATACTTACCTTGATTGGGTACGTGGAAAGCCTATCCAAGCTGGGATTTCCCCTAGGTCAAGAGTTGGCCACTGATGTGATTCTACAATCGTTGCCTGAATCATATAATCATTTTGTCATGAACTACAACATGAACAATTTTGACAAGTCGTTGTCAGAATTGTTGGGAATGTTGAGGACAGCTGAAGCACAAATGAAGAAAGACAAGCCCAAGTCTGTGATGATGATCAGCAAGACAAAGGGAAAGTCAAAAGGCAAAAGCAAGCCTAAGAAAAGTTCTAAGGCCGGGCAGAAGCCAAAGTCATCCGCGCTCAAAGCTAAAGGTGGGATTTCCAAAGAAGGCAGTTGTCACCATTGTCACTAGCCTGGACATTGGAAAAGAAATTGTCCTCTCTACCTGGAGGAATTGAGGAAGAAGAAGCAGGGGATAGAGATCTCCACTTCAGGTATATACGTTATTCAGATAAACTTAAATACTTCTTCATCATGGGTACTGGATACCGGATGTGGATCTCACATATGTTCTAATATGCAGGATCTGATAAGAAGTAAGCCTTTACGAAAGGGCCAAGTCGAGCTACGGGTTCCTAATGGAGCAAGAGTTGTTGCCACCGCAGTTGGAGTTATTAGTTTATCTTTGCCTACGGGCCTTGTAATAGAATTAGAGAATTGCTATTATGTACCTGCCATTAATAGAAATATTATTTCTGTATCTTGTATGGACAAGAGTGGATTTGAATTTCACATTAAGAATGGAATTATTTCTATATCTAAAGATGAGATCTTTTATGGCAATGCCCCTATGTCTTATGGTATCTACTTGTTAGAACTTGAGACTAGCATATATAACGTAAATACTAAAAGGTTAAAACTTGACAACTCAAAAAAAACATTCTTATGGCATTGTCGTCTTGGGCACATAAACGAGAAGCGCATATCTAGACTCCATAAGGATGGTTATCTAGAATCTTTTGATTTTGAATCATTAGAGACATGTGAGGCATGTTTATTAGGGAAGATGACCAAAACTCCTTTCACTGGACACAGTGAGAGATCCAGTGATCTGCTAGGGCTCATACATACTGATGTATGTGGACCTTTTAGATCAAATGCTAGAGGAGGCTATCAATACTTCATTACCTTCACTGATGACCTCAGTAGGTATGGCTATGTATATCTTATGAAACACAAGTCAGAAACTCTTGAAATGTTCAAGACTTTCATGAATGAAGTAGAGAAGCAACTTGGTAAGAGTATTAAAGCACTCCGTTCAGATCGAGGTGGCGAATACTTAAGCCAAGAGTTTGAGGACCTTCTGAGAGACTGTGGTATTGTATCACAATGGACTCCACCTGGTACACCACAACATAATGGTGTGTCAGAAAGAAGGAATCGTACATTATTAGACATGATACGATCAATGATGAGTTCAGCCGAACTTCCAATATCATTCTGGGGATATGCTCTAGAAACTGCAGCGTTTACACTTAACCGTGTACCTTCCAAATCGGTTCAAAAGACACCATATGAGATATGGAATGGGAATCGTCCCAATTTGTCTATGTTAAAGATTTGGGGATGTGAAGCTTATGTTAGGAAACAATTTCCTGAAAAGCTTGGATCCAAATCGGAAAAATGCTATTTTGTTGGATACCCCAAGGAAACTCGGGGATACTACTTCTACACACCAACTGACAACAAAGTGTTTGTTGCTAGGACTGCTCTATTTCTTGAAAAGGAATTTATTTCCAAAGGAATTAGTGGGAGGAATGTAGAGTTCGAAGAAGTTCGAGACCAACAAGAAAGCAGAGAATCTGAGGAGGTACATAAGGAACATGAGGACTCACAAGTTGTTGTGGAAATTTCAAGTTCCAAATGTAACATAGGAACCTCGTAGGTCTAGTAGGACACGAATTGAGCCTGAGAGATTTGGATTTCTCGTGACTCAAGACAGTGACAAATTGGGCATAGCAGATGAGCCAACTTCCTATCTAGAAGCTACTAAGGGACCAGAATCTGAGAAATGGCTCGAAGCCATGAGATCTGAGATGGAATCCATGTACACCAACAAGGTATGGACCTTGGTGGATCCACCCGAAGGGGTAAGACCCATAGGGTGCAAGTGGGTCTTCAAGAAGAAGACTGACATGGATGGAAATGTTCAAACCTATAAAGGTAGATTGGTTGCGAAAGGATTCCATCAAATTCAAGGTGTTGATTATGACGAGACCTTCTCACCAGTTGCCATGGTTAAATCCATCAGGATCATGCTTGCCATTGCAGCTTATCATGACTATGAGATTTGGAAGATGGATGTTAAACAGCATTCCTTAATGGGAATTCACTCGAGGATGTGTACATGACACAACCTGAGGGTTTTATCGATCCAAAGGAAGCCAATAAAGTCTGTAAGCTACAAAGGTCAATCTACGGATTGAAGCAAGCATCTCGGAGCTGGAATCTACATTTTGATGAAGTAGTCAAAAAGTTTGGCTTTAGTCAAAATGAAGATGAACCTTGTGTTTACAAAAGGGTTAGTGGGAGCACAGTCGTATTTCTCATATTGTATGTGGATGACATACTATTGATGGGAAATGACATCCCTACTCTTCAGACAGTAAAAGGTTGGCTAGGGAAGACTTTCTCTATGAAGGATTTAGGCGAAGCATCCTATATACTTGGGATTAAGATATATAGAGATAGATCTAGAAGGCTTCTAGGCCTAAGCCAGAGCACATACATTGACAAGGTGCTAAAGAGGTTTAGCATGGAGGGTTCTAAGAGAGGTAACTTGCCCATGTCCCATGGGGTTACAATCTCTAAAGCCCAGTGTCCTAGTTCATGTGATGAACGAGCACGCATGAGTAAGATTCCATATGCATCAGCAATTGGATCTATCATGTACGCAATGTTATGTACTCGTCCTGATGTGTCGTATGCTTTGAGCATGACGAGCCGGTATCAGTCAGATCCAGGTGAATGTCACTGGACAGCCGTAAAGAACATCCTAAAGTACTTGAGAAGAACTAAGGATCAATTCTTGGTATACGGTGGTGAGGAAGAGCTCGTGGTAAAGGGTAACACCGATGCTAGCTTCCAAACTGACAAAGATGACTACAGATCGCAATCTGGATTTGTGTTTTGCCTGAACAACAGAGCTGTGAGCTGGAAGAGTTCCAAGCAAGAGATGGTTGCAGATTCTACAACAGAGGCCGAATATATTGCCGCATCTAATGCTGCAAAGGAAGTTGTGTGGATCAAGAAGTTCATTTCTGAACTTGGAGTGGTTCCAAGCGCTGGTGATGCAATTGAGTTGTTTTGCGACAACAATGGAGCAATTGCACAAGCTAAAGAACCAAGATCGCACCAATGTTCCAAACATATTCTACGGCGGTTCCATCTCATACGAGAGATCGTACAACGAGGAGATGTGAAGATTTGCAGAGTACCTACAGAAAGCAATGTGGCTGACCCGCTCACAAAAGCACTTTCACAGCAGAAACATGACGGACATGTTCGATCACTTGGATTGAGATTCATGAGTGATTGGGTATAAGTGTAAGTGGGAATATGTTGGTATGTATGCCCATAGAGACTATCATTCGATGATTGTAATGGGATACTATGTAAATGATTTGTAATACTACATTGATCATATCAATAAAGGCAAGTTTCCAATCTATATATTTGTGTTTTATATTGTGAGATGACCATAAGACTTATAGATGTCTATAGAATAATATACTCAACGACATATGTCTTTGGGTTGATGACCTGAACAGTGAGATCATATGTATGCTAAGAGTATGTATTCTTATTTTGTCCCTAATCGGTTGTTATTGTGGAAATATCCATAGACATCAATAACACATAAGATTAGAATGTATGTTGGTTGATGGAAGAACCTCATTATCCATGACATGGAGATATCAAACCAAATACATAGATACTTGTTAGAGAACAGTGTATCGGATAGACCCACCTTGAGAGTGACACATGGATACCATGATTGGTAGTTAGAGTCACATCTCATAATGATGGTGGTGATTGTGGTTCTTAGACCTGAAGTCACTACACTTATCACATGTCGTTCGGTGTACTTTGACATCATCCACCGTGGTCCTGAATAAGGATTTCCATAAAGATGGTGCTTGGGTGCACTGTGACATATGGGGATGACTGTGAGTGATGTAGATGGAATTTGTCCTTCCTACGGGAGTTTGATATTCCGGCCACTTGATAAGCGAGACTGAGAAATGCATGGCCATGCTGATGTGAATCAATATGTGATATTGAGCTTACATGTATATCAGACAGTCTGCTCTAGTTCAAGAAACATGGATTGAACGTTGAAAAGGATAACAATTCCATGACTCGAGTTCAATCCGGATATCAGCGAGAAAGGAACTATACAATCACTGAAACACCAGTCATGAATGATAGGTCAAGTTGTTCTCCAACTTCTCCAATTACTTGGGTAGCAATGAAGTCTTGCTAGATACCAATCATTGCTTGTGAAATCATAATATGATTATGGATATCACTGCCAACATAATTTGGAGCCTACCGGGTCACACGCACAGGATGTGTTGGAATAGGAGTATAATTGTGGATTTGATTGAAATTGCTTCGAATCGCATTGATTACTAAAATGTTTATGTAATCGATTAGAATAATATTGGAGTGACTGGCTCTAAGTGCAAGTGGGAGTCTGTTGGTATATGTATGCCCGTAGAGCCATCCCAAGCGATTGCATGGAGTTGGATATTAATTAATCAATTAATGCGATTATTTGGTTAATTAATGAATTCTGAAATATTCTAATTAATCCACGAGCGTTTTAATTAACGCAACGTTTCTGTTTATCAATGGGTTTAGGAAACCCTACTTCTCTTCTTATCCTATTTAAAGGAGGATAGACGGCCGATATATATATAAGATATAGAGAGATGCTTTTAGGTTACGCTCACGTACGTAAACCTAGCCGTCACCGTCCTTAGGAGAGAAAGGAGAGCAACGCGCCGCTAGCACGCCGCCGCAGAGACACGCTCCTTCCCGCCGGCTTGAGAAGCGCGACGTGGAGTTCCGTCCATCCGCGTGGACTAAGTAGAGATGCATACGCCTTGACGCCTGCGTTCGGAGGACGTCAACGACCACCTGTACGTGCTGCGAGAAACGTACGTCACTGCCACAAAGGAGCATCGCCGGATCAACCTGCAACAGCGAACGAGAGAGAAGATCCGTCCGTGTTTGACAAGCAGTGTTGCACCGTCGTGCAGCGGGACATCGCCGGACTTGCTCCGCGATAAGGTATATCCCGCAAACCTATTTCCGAATACGCTGTTATCGACGAGATCCTGTTACGGGTTGCGTGGATTTATCGCTTCCGCCGTGCATGTTTTCTCCACAAAACCCAACATATTATTGTGTTTGTTGGCCTAGAAACTCGTCCAAGATTGACTCATTAGGAGTAAATCTTGAATAGTCCCCGGTTTGGGACTGTTCTTGAACACCTAATCTCACTTAGGATGTAAGTGTATAATGTGTATTGGGTTTTCGAGAAAATTTCGGTAGCATTTCCCCGTTTGTTCTCTAAGTACATATGTACTTAGAGAACAGCGGGGAAATGCTGCCGAAATTTTCTTGAAAACCCAATACACATTATACACTTACTAGTGAGATTAGGTGTTCAAGGATGGGATAGGTGGTACACATTTATTATATATAAGAATGACATCACATGTGTTTGTTGGCCTAGAAAGTGAACAATCATTGTTCTTTATATTACTTGTACATTGGTATAAATTAGAATGAACAATCACTAAATTATATATTGTTTGTATGGAGTCCGGCTTCATTGTAGATATCTATTATTGTGTTTGTTGGCCTAGAAACCCGTCCAAGATTGACTCATTAGGAGTAAATCTTGGATAGTCCCCGGTTTGGGACTGTTCTTGAACACCTAATCTCACTTAGGATGTAAGTGTATAATGTGTATTGGGTTTTCGAGAAAATTTCGGTAGCATTTCCCCGTTTGTTCTCTAAGTACATATATACTTAGAGAACAGTGGGGAAATTCTGCCGAAATTTTCTTGAAAACCCAATACACATTATACACTTACTAGTGAGATTAGGTATTCAAGGATGGGATAGGTGGTACACATTTATTATATATAAGAATGACATCACATTATACACTTAGGATGTAAGTGTATACCCTAATCTTTTTCTAATATATACTTGTTTCCTAATATATACTTGTTTTCTCTTTGATCATAGAATGGATAGATCATGGATGTCCATTCGTAATCGTTGCACCCCAGAGTTTATATATGGTCTTGATCAGTTTATTAGATTTGCCGAGGAACATAGAAAAAAACCTACATATAGGTTCTACTGTCCATGTAGGCATTGCGGTAACAACTTGAAAGTCAACACTGGTGAGGAAATTAAAAGTCATGTCATGTGCAACGGGATTGTACAAGGCTATATAGAATGGCACTGGCATGGAGAGATTTCAAAATCGAAACCAGTAGATGTCGATAGCAGTGCTTGGGTGGAAGAAGAAATTGCCTCTGATGACGTAAATGTGAACGAACCAGTTCCAGTAGACATCGTTGATGTGATGTGGGATAGTTGTAGGGTAGAGCACACGGATCCACCTCCTATCTTTAGAAACATTGTGCATGATGCTGAGATACCGTTATACACAGGCTGTGTTAAGTTTATGAAGCTTAGCGCTGTGTTGAGATTGTATAAGTTGAAAGATAACAATAGATGGAGCGACAAAAGCTTCACTTCATTGTTGACTTTGTTGAAAGAAATGCTTCCTGAAGGAAACGAGCTGCCAATCTCAACATACCAGGTAAAGAAAATGTTGTGCCCAATGGGAATGGAGGCCAAGAAGATACACACATGCCCGAATGATTGTGTATTATTTCAAAAGGACTATGTAGATTTGAAAGATTGTCCAAAATGTGGTGTGTCACGGTATAAATTGACGACTTCGGGGGAGTCCACAACTGGTTCTCCTGCCAAGGTGTTGTGGTATCTACCTATAATATCACGGTTTCAACGCTTGTTTGCAAATCTGAAAGATGCGAAGAATTTGAGGTGGCATGCAGATGTTAAGAAAAATAATGATGGGATCCTACGACATGCGTCTGATTCCCCACAGTGGAAGAAGATTGATCTATTGTACCCCAAATTTGGTGAAGAAGATAGGAATCTAAGACTTGGGCTTTGTACAGATGGGATGAATCCGTACGGGACATTGAGCAGCCAACATAGCACTTGGCCAGTCATGCTTGTTATATACAATCTTCCTCCCTGGATGTGTATGAAAAATAAGTACGTTATGTTGTCGTTGTTGATATCGGGCCCTAAACAACCCGGAAATGATATTGATGTTTATCTTGAACCTTTGATTGATGACTTAAAGAAACTTTGGGCTGAAGGTGTGATGACCTATGATTCTTCAACAAGAGAGACATTTCGTTTGCACGCTATGTTGTTTTGCACTATTAATGACTTTCCAGCATATGGGAATTTGTCTGGATATAGTGTCAAAGGAGCTAAAGCGTGTCCTATATGTGAATAAAACACTGATTCAATAAGACTAAAACATGGCGGCAAGACTGTATATCTTGGTCATCGAAGGTTTCTTTCAAAATTCCATCCGTATCGTAGGAAGCGCAAAGCATTCAATGGATGGAATGATGAACGGAGTGCACCTAAACCTATACCAGGGGATGTTGTTTATGAAAGAGTAAAAGACATTGTCAATGAATTTGGTAAGAAATCACTATGTAGTATGGCCACACGGAGTGACAATTCTTCATTCAAGAAGAAGTCAATATTTTGGGATCTTCCTTATTGGAGTTCTTTGACAGTCAGGCATTGTATCGATGTAATGCACGTTGAGAAAAATGTCTGTGATAGCATCATTGGTACTCTGTTAAATATACCAGGTAAGACTAAAGATGGGATAAAATCCAGACTGGACCTACGTGAAATGGGAATAAGGTCAGAATTAATAGAATTACGTGAAATGGGTAATAAAAGAACATACTTACCTCCCGCTTGTTACACGTTGTCTAGAAAGGAGAAGAAAACTTTTTGTGAATGCTTGGTAAATGTTAAGATGCCACATGGTTACTCATCCAACATCCACATGTTAAGTGACGCACAAAAAGCAAGGCGTGCACTGAATGTGCATGACCACACTATGGGTCCAAAAGGCTATGCAAGCATTCGCCAAAGACTACAGGCGGAGTCTGCGGCTACTCAGGAGTCTGCTCCTACTCAGGAGTCTGCCACACCCATGCCTCGCCATGATATCTGGATAGCTGGGAGGCAAAACAAGAAGGGTGAAATAAAGAAGCCCGTAACTGCTGAGGCGGCTGCGAAAATGGTAAAATACAACTCTTAGAGCAATCGTTTGAATATTGATTATTTGTGGTGTTAGCTTACCAATTTCTGTTGATGGTGATTAGCGGGAGCTGCACGAGCAGAGGAAACAAGGCACGTTCATCCCTCAGGGCACAAGGGATGAATTTACAGTTGCTCTGGGTAACCCAGAGCATCCTGGATGTGTTAGGGGTGCATGCGTTGGTGTGGGCATCAAAACATTCTTTGGGCCATCCCAGCGCAAACCCAGAGCGGGACTTTCTCAAGAAGAGGTAACCTATTCTTTTTTGAGAATGTTACTGCAAAAGAAAATTCAATAATAAGAAGCTAATGTTTCTTTTATCCATGTATAGGAGAATAAGAGAGTCGAGGATATAGTTGCTAAGAAGGTCAACGATGTAGTTGCTGAGAAGGTCAAGGAAGAATTGTTGCGGTGGCAGGCATCTCAGGCTTCCAATCAGCCTATGGCGACCCACTCTTCTCCTGATGCACAGACTATGAGTAATCCTAGAGACCCATCGCCTAACACGTCTGCTGTAAGTATTGTTTATGACATTATAGCTAGTCTTTTCAAGATGATATGTATATATGTATAACATTATTTACGTAAATTTGTAGGCATTGAAGCCATGCCACTTAAGAATACAAGACTATGTTGTTGCAGAGGCGCAGGCTTACCCGTCCCTTCCTGGGGAAAGGTTTCACAGGACTCCAATGCCACAGGGCTACGTTCGTGTGGGCCCATTACGTGTGTTACCCGATTGGAGGGAAGCTATATTGCCATATCCCCACCCGAATATTGATACACTTGCTGAGGCAGAAGGCGGGGTCATATTGTGGCCCAAAGCAGATGTCGTCTACACTACTGAAATTGTAAGATAAATTTACATTGATTTAGACTGTTAATGTGTATATATGAGGTCAACTGGTCTAAAATTATATATACAGGTTAAAAAGAAGACACCAGGAGCACCTAGGCCTCCACCTCCACTTCCCGCATTACCAAGTTGGGTTCCAACTGACCTAACATACCGGTTAGGTCCTGCTTGTAGGGGAATGGCATGTTGGCTACGGGCACATAATATACATTGCCCTATAATTGTTTCTTTAGATGCAGATTATGCAGGTCAATCATACGATAGCTCTTTATTTATACAAGATATTATTGAGCTATTTATGTATGATTGGTTGAATACATCAATGATAGAAATATGGATAAGGTGAGATCTTATTTATACATCCATATACCTTGTGTAAGATCCTGTGATCTGGTTTCTTATATATTAATGCATACGTAATACATGTTTTGTAGCTACTTAGTCGAAGATCAATGCAAACAATTTGCATTTGATCATGTGGGATTTTTGATTCCATCATTGATTAGTATGGTAGCTAAAGACCCTGATAGTGTTCAACAATACTGTATAGATGCTTTTACAATTTTTGGTCAGCAAAAGAAGACGATAATAATAGCTCCATTCAATGTCAAGTAAGTTTACTTTATTTATAATTTGGACTTAAGAAAATTCCATTTTTATTGTGCATTTTGAGTTATTAATTGTTAACTTTTTACCTCTAGCGGTAGACATTGGGAGTTACTAGTTATTGTCCCCGGGATGTTCACTGTTTATTATCTAGATCCCGCGGGAAGTACATTAAACACTAAAATTGGACACGTAATGAGAATGTCATTATTCTGGTGAGAAATATTTCATTTTTGTATCTGTTAACATCTGTTATTACATTACTATTTACTTATGCAAATTACTGTGTTATATTAACATGTAGGGGTTTAGATGCATTCAAAAAGGCTGGAGGAACGGTCCCAAGGAAAAAGAACCAACCAATAAATTGGCAGAACGTACAAGTAAGTTCCCGACTCCAATGTATATATTATTGATGTGAATTGTGTTTAGTTGTATTATTTTGTATGTTTCAATTTATAGTGCGCTACACAAGACAATGGTTGGGCATGCACATACTATGTGATGCGATTTATGCTTATGATTATCAAACATGCCGCATTGGACATCGATACCATACATGAGGTATTATATATAGTCTCATTAGTTAGTATGAAATATATCAATCTTATTTTTATATTATTACTTATATATATACATCATTCTCTTTGCAGGTGTTTAAAACTGACCACACTATAGGTAAACGCTTAAAAAATATACATGCTCCATATACGATGGAAGCATTAAATGAAATAAGAGAAGAATGGGCAAAAGCCATACAAATAGTGGCAATTGTAAGATATAATTGGGATGTTGATAGCGAAACTGAATGATACTTTGTAAATGCATATTTCTGAATGTTAATACATGTATTTGAATGTTTCTATATGTGTGAATGTGAGAATTGAATTGATGTCTGAATGTATCTACTTGTGTGAATTTTTTTTTGTTAATTTTGCAGGTTTGTGGCCTGTTTGTAGGCTGATATCAATGGATGTCGTAAACCTGCAGTTCAGAAAACTGAACTGCAGGTTCTCATCCTGCTGACTTGCCACAGCAGGCCTGCAAACTGATATGAAAAAAAAAGATATAGGCGTCAGTTATTTACAGAAAACCGTCAGCAAAGACCTACAGCGTCGGTTATTGGATAAAAACCGATGCCTAATATTACAAACAACCTAACCGTGCAGGAAAGCACGGCCGTGGTGGAAAAGGCGTCGCTTATTCATATAAAACTGACGCCTATAGTACTAAACACGGCCGTGCAGGGAAGCACGGTCGTGTCGTCTTGAAGTATGGCGTCGGTTGTTTAGGTGATCACCGACGCCAAACGGGTTCGCGCCACAGAAAACGGCGTCATCTAGGACACTTTCTGCGTCGGTTACCAATTAAACACCGACGCAAAATGTGTCCTAGATGACGTCGTTTTCTGTGGCGCGAACCCTTTTGGCATCGGTTTTCTATAAACAACTGACACCTGTACGTTAAATAGGTGTCGGTTAAAAAACCGACGCCGAAGTGTTAGACCTTTAACGGTGCCCACATAGGCGTCGCTCGGAAACCGACGCCAAAGCGGGTTAAACAACCGACGCTAAAAGGCATTTCTGTAGTAGTGCAAATTTTAACCATAGCTGAGAGGTACATTATAATCCAATTTGGTGACAAAACTCCACTATTAGACTATTCAATTAAATTACTCAAGTAAGCCTAAACTTATGGATCCAAATCATTATATAAACCTCAATTAACACTCGAACTTTACTGGAACACTTGGGATTCTCAAAACAACTCAACATGTATGACTTCATTTGTGTCATTGGACATTTAAGGATTCCAAAAGTCCACTTCATCACATCCTACACACCTTAAAAGAAATTCCGTCCTCAAAATTAAGCTAGAAATTCAATCTTTCACATCATGCATATCTATTTGAGTAACATGTGATACATCAAATTGTTCTTGGTATGACTTTAGAGCTTATACATATTTTTATCCTATACCTCTCCATTTTTTCAAGTACCCGTATGATAGAATCATCTTTGGCAGTAATAGAAAAAGGGTATATCACCTTGAAGGTGGAAGCAAGACAGCATCTCGTCAATGCTGAATCATACACTTATTGTTTCATCTTGAGGAATCTCCATATTCCTTAAAACTTGACAACACGACAGGTCACAATTGACAAGACGAATCCCAAAAACGTTGCACCAACCCCATTTCACGGCCTGTAGTGGGTATGCTGAGCCCCACGATCACGACGCAAGAAACATGGAACGCGGACGTGCTATTGTGTATGAGAGAAGTTCCGACCGTTGTAAAACTGGAAAAGCTCCTCTCATATATTAATGGCCGTGGAGCGTCTGCGTGCATGCCATGGCCTATACAATGTATGGTGCGTGTTTCGCGTGGCTTTGTTATCTGTGTCACTTGTTTGTCTCGTTCCCAGAAAATAAAACACGCGAATAACATCACCGGATCCAATGTTGCAGCCTGCAAATGGATTATCGTCAAGGCTCTGTGCCGGTAATATATTACGAGCCAGACTGGTTAAGGGTGGGCCCTGTTTTCATTTGCATATTGCAGGAATAAGATAACGAAATCTTGTGACTTTTTTACCTTCACAGAGAGTGATGCAAGAAAAAGGACATCGGTTCAGTTCCGACTAATTGTTTTAAGAAAAAAGTTATATATAAACGTACATACAATTCACAAGTTGATTTGGTACTGTTACAAGCAAATTTAATCTAGAAACAGTTTCCAGCCACATTCAATTATTTGATACTTCAAACCCGTTCATAAATGAATACTTTATCCGTACCCCTTGGTCTCTAACTTAAGACAAATGTCAACTGTTTGGTTATGTGGTTAGGGTGTCCTTCAATCATCCGAAACGTCCTAGCCAGACAGACATAAATCAGTGCTTTGTTGGGTTACATGGTCCAGGACCACGACTTGCATAAAGCTAACTAAATATGGACTTTTGTTTGCTCCCACTCCATTCCCGCATTTTACATTGAGCATTATTTATCAAATATCCCGTCCTTGTTAAGAAATACTAAATACCCGCGAACGTTTATTTAAATCTAAAAACCCCTCACCGTTCACTAAAAATTAACGGTTGGTCATACTAAAAGCATATTTATTTGTCATCTTGTATCTAAGGAACTACAACATTTTGTGTCATGTAATCATTAGCTTCCTATATTTTCACTTTTTTCATTTACTTTTATATATGATATCCATGATTCAACGCAGTAGAGAGAAAACTGAGTTTGGGTCAGACCAATATCTGCGTTCATGTTGAATATTTTCATCTGAACTAGCCAGGACCCCATTTTTTGGTAAAACATTTTACTTGTAATAGGACCATGTCCTGTAATGTGAGAATCACTCTGACAAAACTCAAAGTCGACCCAGATATTTCGGACTAAATCTAGTTTACTGTTGGACGTAATTCTAACATGTATCAAACTTCAACGAACTTTGGATATTGTGTAGCAAATAAGATCAGTTTAGTTTTATGGGTATGGGTTCAAAATTAGGTTCACAGTCCTATGCTTTGATAAGAACAAAACTAAGGAATTTTTTTGCGTTTCGGTTTAAGTCTGGATCAAGTTCGTTCTAAGGTCACTGGTTTATTTTTGGAAATTTATATCCTGAATTTGGGTCACGTTTACATATATATGAGTTTTTACAAAATCAAAAGACAAGTTCATATGCATACTCATGACGATATGCATATTAAATTAAAAAAAATCACCCTCTTCTTTTTTTTTTTGATAGCCTATGCTATGATAAGAACAAAACTAAGGAATTTTTTTGCGTTTCGGTTTTAGTCTGGATCAAGTTCGTTCTAAGGTCACTGGTTTATTTTTGGAAATTTCTATCCTGAATTTGGGTCACGTTTACATATATATGAGTTTTTACAAAATCAAAAGACAAGTTCATATGCATACTCATGACGATATGCATATTAAATTAAAAAAAATCACCCTCTTCTGAACCAAGACAAAATTGAACATCTGCTACAACCATTCCAAACTTGTGAACTTAAAATAGACTTTACTCTAATTCTCAACATCATATTGAAAAATTTATTCTGATTATGTACATGTTAGAGTTACGTCAAACCATAAAGAAGACTAATTCTGACCCTTAAATAATTTGGATCAAGTTTAAATTTTGTGAATCGGAGTCAATTTCACATTATATAACATGATCAGATAATTGGTCTCATACTTTTTCAAATTTACAGATCGGTTCCGAGGTGGACTTTTTCCTCAAAACATGGTTACTTCTATGATATGTGTAACAACATAAGAGCAAGGAAATCGTATAAAAAGTAAAACAATAACATGATTCGTTACGAACAAGTTTGATTAATTATATCTTTAACAACATTGCATTATGCTTATATGGTTTAATTAGTGAACTAGTTGTCTTGTATGTAAAAAGATATATTTTTTGCAATTGTGGAAAACCCCGGAGGACTACTTCTACATCGAGAAATCTTAATCTGAGGACCAACTCATGTTTGGTCTTAAGAGGCCGATAATATGTCAAGATCTAACTCTTGCTAGTAGCATTCGATCTACAAACTGATAATTAACATGTACATAAAATAAGATGAGATAGTATGGGGAGATTCCAAACGAAAGGGTGAGGGGTGAAATTTTCTAGGATTTTTTGAACATAAGGGCTTCTTTGAGGTGTTTATAAATAGATGATTTTTTGGAATAAAACTAAAATTTACCATGGACCAAAATTATTTTAGGATCAGACATGGTCTACTTCACAATGGGATGTAGTTCAAAGATGTAAAAATTTAGAATCAAGTATGCATCTTGCGGGTAATAACTAGGGTTGGGTTGCATAGTTTTGGTATGGGGATTTACGAGCCTTAACTTTTGTCAAGTTCACATATGGCTATTTTCTTTATGAAATATTCATATCCTTATAAGTAGTATGTTATGAGATTAAGATTAAAGAAAATGTATGTGAACTTGACTCATATTTTTGGAAGCAAATCCCCAATATGAATGGAAGGCATAGAACAACATGACCCAGTTTGTAATAATAAATGAAAAAACATATAAAATTTATTCTTATAAGAATCAAGGATGGTCAAGCTCATTTTGAACCCATGATCTTAATCCGACTTGAATCGAGCTCCTATCCCCAAAACATTGAGTATATTTTAATGTCACACACGTAATAGTTACTCCAAATATGAATAAGACTTAGTTTGTTCTTAAATAAGCTGGTTTAATTTTGAATTTATAGACACGGGTCTTCTAAATTATAAAATAGGGCTAGATTATGAGTGCAACATTTTATCTAAAATTGGGTCCACACATGTTTGAGGTGTTTTTTTTTGCATAACTAAGATACTAGTCTGACCTAGATTGACCCCTCCCTTATGTTTTCTACAAACGTAGACTAGAGATATTCAATAAAGGTATATGAAAAACAAGTGAAGAGAACAAGCTATTCATAATAGGAAACCACATAGTACATGGCATATAAAAAGCAAAAGAAAATAATCACTAGTTTGATAGCCATTGATCCAGGTGATAGGTAGCGATATTTTAATACTGAAACTCAAGTGGTTATTCTATAGATATTTACAATAAGGTGTGACTTTTGAGAAGAAGAAAAAACTCTTCTACATCCCTTCCACAATAGTAATAAAACATCAACATGTGGGGAAAGAGCATGGTCGTCTTCAATGTACCCACAAATCTCTAGTGACTTGACTTGACTTTTAGGTTAACAAACCTATGTTAATTCAATCTCACCAACCTTTTTTACCCTGACCTATCTTCTTGTCCCACTTTACTCTATATTTGGTATGTGTTATGTCACCACCAACATCACTACCATTACTACCAACACTAGTATTGATACCACCTATAGAGTCGGTTACAATAGACCTTTAACGTTAGGTTTTGTACCAACATCTAAGTGGGAGAAACTACAACTAAGGACCTTCTACGTCAATTTTGAGGGAAAGGAACATTGATGACACAGATTCAGTGTCATTTTCTATGAAAATGGAAGTCAATGACTCAACTGACGACTCAAATCGATATCAATGTACTTGTATTATTTTGTGTCGTCGATTCTCACTTAATACCCAACGCTATACGTCATATGTATTGTTGGTTTATTTTGTCATTAACCAACATCATAGAGCCATACCATGGCTTGTAGCATGACCGTGCTGGAAAACACAACTGTGTTTCAGGAAGGGTAGCATGGTTGTATTGGTAGGCACGGTTGTTTTAGAATAGTTGTATCGTCAATTTTAGCGAGAAAATTGATGCCATAATCTACATGTTTGGTTTGTTTATAACAACGAGTTATGTGGTTATGTGTTTTGCATAAGTGGTATGTAGACATATTGTATGGTTTCTCAACAGGATGTGGAACCTACATCTACTTAGAACTGCAAGTTGCATTCTCAAGATCATACACAATTCAAAAAAATACATACAATTCCATTCTCTAATTTCATTCTCATCACATGGACAAATGCAATTCTCATTGTATTCATTTCTCCTCAAATTCATTTAGACACATGTATATATACGCACATCATTCATATATGCACCAACAATTCACTCACATCAAATTTAAAGTTACAAAATGTCATAATAATCTAACTGAGTATAGAAATAATGACATCAAGGTTCAAAAACTCATATTTTATCTCAATCACATTCAAATTTGAATTCTTTAACGAAGGAGTGTGTGCACTCTTCTCGTATCTCATCTAGCTCTTAATTTATATAGAAGTCTATTGTGTCAAACAATTACAAAGAGTATGATATAATTCAAGAGTTTGATTTTATTTGTTTCTATTATATCACATTATTTATATAACAAGTACGGATTACATCGAAACAGAAGACAAGCGGGCACATTATTTCTATTATCAAATGATATTATTTACTGATGATGATTGATATTATATAGATTCCCTTTATTATAGAATGGATGTCTAGCACCACCCGTCTGACAATTATGTCCACATACTGCATCATGTATTATTTGCATGCCAAATAAGTATTTTGCAATGGGTGCTATAATTTTACAATTACACTAAATGTTAATAAATAAAAGTAAGCTTAGTTGGCATATATATGAATTGGTGTCAGAAAACTAGCTCAACATTCTTCCAACTCAATGATTTCTTCTTTTTATCTATCGTTCCTCTAGCCTTCTTGAATGCTTATATACCCCTATAATTGAAGTAATATATTTAGTTGAATTAGTAAATAGTCATGCAATTATACAGACATTAATATATGGTGACCAATATAACAATTTACTTGCACAATTAATGCTATTTTCATTGTGTGTCCCCTAGACTCTACTTTGTCACCCAACAGATCTATATAATATACATTTAGTGTCCGGTGATGATTAGAAACAACTCAAAATGCTTAATATTGAGTGAAAAGAAGGCAAACAAATAAAAAGTCAAATTCCACAATGAAATATAATTCATAAGTAAAAATTATAAGCAATGCAACAGAAAGTTATCCAACATTGAAAAGAGCTACAATCATGCTCTTTTCCACAGTAACAAAATATTTAAATGTGGCAGAATAATAATCACTAAACACAGATAATCGATGATGGAACTACAAATACCACATTGGCTAGTGCCAAACCTATCGATACACCTAGATGCAAAATATATATGTATGCATTAATATATCAACAAACAAATCAACATATACTCACATATACAAAACGATTCATTTAGCCAGAAGATATCACCATGTCAGAAGTTCTATCACATATGTATTCAATCAATCATAAGTCCAAGGGAAAAGTAAAATCCAAATCCAATAAAGGTTCTAAGGTCGGACAAAAGTATTTTGCACTTAATGAAAGAGGAGGAGTATCTAAGACAGACAATTGTCACCAGGATGAACATTGGAAGAGAAGTTGTCCTCTCCACCTTGAGGAACTGAAGAACAAGGAGGGTATAGAGATCTTCATTTTCAAGTATATATGTTACATAATTAAACTTATGTACTACTTCAGCATGTATTACATACCGGATATGTATCTCAATATACTCAAATATGTATGATTTAAAAAGAAGTGGGCCCTTGAAGAAATGGGAGGTGGAACTACGTGTTGCAAATGTAGCAAGAGTTGCTTCTATAGTAGGCAACTACAATTTGTTTCTGCCCAATGGGCTTGTAATAAAGTTAAAAACATGCTATTGTAACCTTTCATAAATAGAAAACTTACCTTTATCTCTTATTTAGACAACAATTATTTTGAATTTTTGATAAAAGATGCTAAAATTTATATTTCAAGAGATGATATTGTTGGTATGTAGGCCCTGAGAGCCAATCATGGGATGATTGGTGGGATACATTAAGATTGATTTGATAAACATCAAAGGCAAGCTTCCAATTCTCTCTAGTTTTGTCATATGAGATAATGATAGAACAGATTGAATGTCTAAAGAATGACAATACTCAATGATGTATGCTTTCAGGTTCAGGACCTAAATGATGAGATCATACGGATGCTAAGAGTTTTTACATTCTTATTATGTCCCTAGTCGAATGTCGTTGTGGAAGGTAGATAGACAAAAATGACACACAAGACTAGATTGTGGTGTTGGTTGATGACAAAATCTCGTTAGTCATGATATGGAGATATCAAACCAAACACATAGGTACTTGTTAGAGAACAAGTGTACCAGACAGACCCACCGTGAGTTTGACACATGGAACCATGATATGGTAGTCACAGTCAGTTCTCACAGTGATGGGGTGAGTGTGATTGTTTGACCTGAAATCACTACACTCAACACATGTCGTTGGGTACACTTTGATGTCATCAAACGTAGTCCTGAAACATGGGTTGTTATAAAGGTGATGATTGGGTGGCTTTGACACATGGTGCTTTTGAGGGGTGAGTGATAGATATGGGATTTGTCCCTCCTGAGGGAGTTTGATATCCATGGCCACTTGATGAGTAGGATTGAGATAGACGTGCACGCATGTGTGAATCAGTATGTGATATTGATGTCATACATATCTCCTCCAATCTACTCTGACATCAAGAAAGTGAATGAATGTTGACAGGATGACTGTTCCATGCCTTGAGTTCATTTAGGATATTAGTGACAAAGGAATTATACATTCACTGTAACACCATTCATGGATTGTAGGATTGCAAGTTGTTCTCCAACTTTCCTTTTCACTTGGGTAGCACTGATGTGCGACTAGGCACCACTCTTTGCTTGTGAAGTCATAAGTGTTATGGACTTTCACTGCCAATGTGAAATGAACCTACAGGGTCACACACATAGGATTTAACTTGGAAGAGGAGTTTATCCGCAAACTATGTTTAGATTGATTACTAAAGGAGTTTAGTAGTTCAATTAAATACTTAATCAATTGGTAGCTCAATAATATAGTGTTCAAGGTGTTGGACCGATTGATTAGAGCATTGGATTGATTGAAACTGTGATTGACTGATTTGCACAGTCTCCTGCTCGAACCGATCGGCTCATGGGATGAACTGATCGGCTCAGGTTGGTGAACCGATCAACTCAACTAGTGAGATGATCGGCTCATGTGTCATGAAACGATCGGCTCAATTGTTGAACTGGTCGATTCATGAGACCAACCGAGATCATTTGGAAATTCAGAAGACTATTTTGCAAATACAATTTGTTTCACTTGTACAAATTCAATTTGGACATGGATTAATATTTGATTAATCAGAAACAAATATGAAATTCAATTTGAGTTGGATCAGAACCACGAACCGATCGGCTCAAGCTTGAACCGATCGGCTCAGAGCCCCAGACGATCGACTCAGGTCCCAAATGATCGGCTCATCACCCGAAATGATCGTTTTAGGGTGTGAACCAATCGGTTCAGCTGGCACAAGTTGGTTGTTTCATGGAAAATCTTGAACCCTTCTACTCTTGTTTAATCCTGCATTGCCCGGGGTAGAGAACCCTATCCCATGACCCTCCTATATATAGGGGTAGTGGGGGCTTCTCAAAAACAACAACACAGAACACCAGTTGCTTTGTAAAGTTGTCGTTCTCTCTGGTTTTGGTAATTGAGAGAGCCCGAGCAAGTGCTACCCAATAAGGGAGGCACAATAAGGGAAAGACAACTGTATAAAAACAACTGATTATAGGAGAGTGTGTTGGTGACTAGTACGCCGATAGGAGGGTGCATGTAAGGACCCTGACCTAGGTTTTGGGCTAACCCTCTTTGCTTTTCTTATGAAAGGTGCTTATAACCTTAATCTAATCTTCTAAGATGTTTTGGTGTCATGTGACAACCTCATGTTTCTAGTTTGGTCCCGTTTGGATGTTGTTTGAGCAATGTTTGCTTGTTTTGGACCAAAGTGCAATTTACCCAAAGTAAGGGGTTAAATTGCAATATGTCACATGTAAAGTATGCCTTTAGTTCTCTTGCATCATTATAAATAGAATGATTCTATGGGGAACCTTGTGTAGGACCTATGTTTCAAGTTTGAGCTTGGTTGGTTGCTGTTTATGCTTTATGTGCTAGTTTTGGTGTAAATTACAAATTACCCAAAGTGGAGGGCCAATATGCAATTTATCAGATCTAGAGCCTTCTTGCATCTGTTTGGAATCATCTAGAACGTGAATGGAGGTAGGGGCACCTTGTTTGGTTGATAGATGAGGAGTGACATCTCTATATGGTCTTTATATCACATATGTGTCACATAGGCCACCTTGTCCTTTAGTGTATCGGCTAAGGCTTGAAGGTGTGTCGCCCAAGAGTGGTGTGTCGGCCATGGAAGATGCCCAACTGCACGATACACTTCCTATAGTGTATAACCAGGCCATGCATGATCTGCTAGGGTGGCAACAAGTGGCGTTATGAGCTACAGCAAGTGGCACCTTGGTTTATGTGGTTATGACACCTCTCCCTTGCTACCTCTCTCTTCCTTGGTGTATATAACTCCCTTACTCCTTAGCCAAGCAATCCTTTTCGGCCACCTTCCTTCCCCTACCTGTATGTGTCGAGCATGGGAGCTTGGGAGCTAAGGAAGACTCCCATGGAGCATGGAGGGGCGAGCTCCTTGGCCATGGAAACTCCTTGCTCAAGATCTAACCTTGGTGAGTCATGCTTCTTTGCTAGTTTTTCCTTATGCTATCTTCTTCACCTTCCTCTTCCCCTCTCGTCCATGGATAGGCCCTTGATAAGAGTAAGCAAGTCCGTGGTTATCTCCCCTCCTTTATTCTTCTTGAGCTATACATAACCATGGTTTCTTCTTCTTCTTCTTCTTCCTTTGTTTCTTGAGGTGATGATGATGGTGCCGAAGGCATGTTTGGAGCTTTGGATGGGTGTTGTTCTTGGAAGAGAACGTGAGTTTGCTGCTTGGACCAAGAAGCTTGATGCCTTTCATGGAAATCCTCTTAAGGTGGGTTACATAACTCTCAACCACCTCTATTATGTATACTCTCCATATGCACACATATTGATCTTGTTCCATAATTTGGTATCCTTCTTTTATGATGTTCATGCATGTGGAGCTTGAGATATGTTTTGATAGAGATGGATACGTTTTACTACTATCCATATGTTGTTCTTATACTTAATTCTTTGAATGGATAGAGGTTGAAGATGACTTGCACGATATGAGTCTTTGGTCGATACAACTAGGTTGCCCGATATGGGTCTTTACCCGATACAGTACCTTGTTCTATAGCCTATGCTTTGGTTAATGGTTATGGCAACACCCCTTTCTCTCCTTTGGACTTGAAAGGTGAGCCAATGACCTAGACATATGGACGAATGATGGGTTGGTAATAGTTGCACCTTGATGCCTGATATCCCCTATCCACCCTAGAGTTATGGTTTGGACGATATGGTTGGTGGACACCTAGTTGATCCCTTGGACGATATGTGCTCTTCTTGGTGGCTCCTTGAGGTTGTTTCCTGATACCCTCTTCTAGAGTTGAGCCTTGGGTGATATGATAATTGAACCTTTCATTGACCTTGTGACTGATACTCGCATCTACCCAAGATGATGGTGGTTGGCCGACATAATACCCTAACTCTAGAGTCTTGGACGATATGGAGCTTCAACCCTAGTTTGGGCGATAGGGTTGTCCTAGGTGACATAGATGATCTACCCTTGTTGCACGACATGGTCTTGATGTTGAAGATGACCAACTTGGTATGGTCCTTGTACCCTTGCATGATACACCTTTTTGGTTCCCTAAATGATACCCCCTCATCTAGGGTTTGCCTTGGACGTTATGTTAAGAAAAGTTATGTTAATCTTGTTGCCCGATATGACTCTTAACCATGGTAGTATTGTTGGGCGATATGGATAAGTCTTGAGCCTAGAATGATGAAACCCTAGGTGGGCAATACCATGGCTGCCTCCCTGAACGATATGAGCGTGGTTGAGGGGCCTTGGTGTCGGGCATGAGGTTTGTGCTTGCACAACACTCTCTAAGTGAGTTGCCCGACATGGTGCCTATGGATGACATGGAGCTTTGAGTGATAGAGTTTCCCTAACCCTAAGATGACCGATAGGGGTGCTCTTATCATGATGATTCCTTGGGTGATATGCTGGGTGCCCGATATGGTGCTCCATGAGCGACAAGGATATAAGGATGGGTGATATGGGTGATCCCTTGATATGCTGCCTGATATCATCAACCCTAGAACTTTATAAGTATGTGGGTGTGCATGGTTTGGTTGACATCAGGGCTAAGTGTGTGGCCAACACCCCACAAGGAGATATGTTATCTTGGCCGATATGGCCTTAGGCGGTAGAGAGTTGAGGGTTGCTCAGTATGAAACCCTAACCCTAATGGGTGATAGGGTTTTGGATGATAGATGGCTCCCATGTGCTACACAACGCCTCGTTGCCCGATACTACCCTACATGTGGATGCATGATACATGTTACAACCCTAGTTACGCGATACTCCCTTTTAGTGAGGGATTGTTTGGTCACTTTATGCTTTTGGTGAGGGTAGGTGACACCTTTAGTGAGGGTTGTGTCTAACCTGATAACCCTATGCATGTTTCTTGAGCGTACACCTTTGATCATGTTGAGCTATGACAAGATAGGTGGAGAACCATTGTATAGTGGTTACCTATGGTTAATGATAGATGAACTTCTGATTAAGTTGTATGGTGGATCATGGTGTATGATCCTTAAAGTTAATCCTTAGGGATGATATGCATATTGTTTAAGATATAGGGTATGATGGGATACCCATGATGTGGTAACAGTAGTATGTATTGTTTTATACACTGGTTATGACACCAATTTGCATATGTTCATAATGATGGAAGAATATTCCAATGCTATAAACCTTAATCTTGATGACATGATAATCAAAGACATGTTCATGAGATATGGGGCATGATGGATGCTCACAATTTTATAACAATAATCTGAACTGACTACAGACACAACTATGAACATGGATGTTGTTCCAATCATGTGCACCTAAATTCTTGATATCCTCATGACCATAATATGTTCTCTAAGACCTATGTTCTATGTTTGGTGATCCAATTATCTCTTTCTTATGCAAAGCTAACCATGCAAGTGTATTGAATGCATAGCCAAGTAAGAGCTATGGTGATTATATTATTATGTGCTTTGTATAGCACTCGATATATGTGCAATATCTAAGTAATAATGATATGTCTTATTGATGAAATAACATATATCACCAGTATGATGAAAAAGGCATGATGAGGTGTGATCCTCTAGTAATGACATGAGGGATTGATATTCCCTAATGATGTTGATGATGCCTTGAGAGGCACTGGTGTAATGTGATGAACTTAGGGATTGATATCCCATGATGATGTGAAATGATGAAGCCTTGAGAGGCTGTAGCACTATGAAATGATGTGAGGGATTTATATCCCATGGCAATGTGATGATTGTTGAGGGAAATGGAAATAGCAGTAGCAATATAACACCAATGTAATGAATATAATGTTGTTCATGTTTTATATATGGTTCCTTAATACAACTTGATTTCCCCAACAATCTACTTAAAATACATTAACTAATTATAGATGAATCTCTCATGTAGTTTGCCCTGGCCATAGATCCATCATCGTCAGTAGATGGTGATGGTGAAACGGGTTATCCTGTGGGTTAACCTGGAGTGCATATTGTTGAATATGCGAGGTTTCTCCTAGCCTAAAATAGAGAGGATTCGAGTGCAGCTGTGGTAGCAGACTTAGGATAGATAAAGCACGGTGAACAGGCCCATGGCTCAGTGTGATAGAGCATGAATGCGTTCATGGCTCAGGGAGCACGGTGAATAGGCTCGTGGCTCAGATATACTAGCCCCGAGACCTGTACCAAGGTGGGTTAGAGAAAGGGTAGCCTGCGGGAGCTGACCCTGTGGCTGAGGCCACTTACGCATGAGATTGCGGTCCTGCTTTGGTTCTCATACACTGACTACGAGGTGGGAGGTCATGGAGTTCGGCTCTTCCATTGACCTTGTATGGCACTGGCTCTGGGTTTCGTAGCTGTCGATTGGATTTGAGCAGTACGACTCACTTCCTCAGGGAATAATAATTTGTAAGCAAGCCGTATAATATCTTTGCTTAGGACAAATACAAAACATTGGTTGAGGCCTTGTTTGTATAGTTTCTCTGGTTATAAACTTGCAGTTTATCATATATTCCTTATATCATGTGATAAGACCGTATAAAGTTTATCTTGTCAATTATGTTCCATAAAGAATGCTTGGTTATAGGCCTCATGAATATCTTGGTAAGATTGCTGGTAAGAATAGCCCTGCTCAGTATACTTCTCTTATAATCTACTTATATCAGTTATCTGTGATTATAATAAAGTTGGTAGAGGGTTATGTTTCTCGCTGGGACTTTGTGTCTCACCCCGCTGGTTAATAACCCTTTTTAGGTGGACGTGTCTTGCGAGATGAAGATCATGTGGCTACGGATGTTATGCAGAGGTATCATACATGGTGGGATAGATAGTGTCTAGAAGTAGAGTCCTATGTGTCGTCCCTGTACACTCAGGTCTTCGGGAGGGTTTTTCGATGTTTCTCGTACAATGATCGATGTATGGTTTTCGATATGTATCTTGATGTAAAGAATCCTGGAAATAGTTATTTCATGTAACGAGATGATGGAAAATTATGTTGTAGCACCTTGGAGATATGCTATGAAATGAAAAGTGTTGGCTCAAATATTATATGGTTCATCTTGTGGTGCTTGTTGTAAATCAGTTTTAATTTCCCGTGTTTTTTGATAATCCGCCGGTTAGCATGTAATCGTGTTTTGTTGTGGATGGGGTGTTATAGTGCGACTCCTTCTGATTCCTTGTGGGACAAGGAGATCGGAGTTCCAGGTGGTATGTGTGGACTACTTCAGAGGCGGGAGACATCTGCCACTCGGAGGACAGTTGTCAATCTTGTCAGTCCCAGTGAGACCAGGAGCTGCACAGACACCGTCCAAGACTAGAGGTGAAGACTGTGTAAGCTGCGAGGTATCGTCGCCGAGCAAGCCTCGGGACATGGTATGCCTATACAAACCAACCTTCCTATTGTATAGACGTTGATGTGATTCCTTTATTCTGGGATTGGGAGAAGAAAATTTTTGTTTCTGCTGCCTACTCTGTCTCCCCTAAAACCCAATAGTGGTATCAGAGCCACATCAACTGCTCTATACTTTAGGATTATCGATATGATCAATTTCGATTTGTCACCTTTATTTACTGCATACGATGTGAATACAATTGGCTTTATGCATGTCCAATCCTAAATCCACAAATCCCAATATACATATATGATATGTAATATGAATGCACTCGATATGTGTCACCCTTAAACGAGTTTTGTGGTGGATGTATAGCGTGGTTATGGCCAATAAACCCTATGTATATGTGCTTGGTTGTATGTGGTTGCTTGCATCCCAGTCTGTACACTGATTCTCCATCTCTTATTCCTGATGTAACTTGAGATAACTCGAGATTTCTTTCCTACCTTTTCTCCCCCCGAATGTAACTCAGGGTTTCCCAATTCAAATGTAAAATAGGATAGATCTTTTATTTCTTGTTATGTCAAAGAATAGTAGACATCTGATGACAATTGAGACGATCGGTTCATGGAGTGAACCGATCAGTTGGTGATCCAGACGACCAGTTCGAGGAGCAAGACGAGCGGGTGGTGGCCATGAGGAGATGCACAACGACCAGGTGAACTGATCGGTTAGAGGAGCCAACTGATCAGCTGGTGGCACCCAGACGACCGGCCAGGACGAGCAGGTCATTCATGTGATGAGTTGATCAACTCGAATGACTAAAACACTTCATCATGGACATATTGCATGTGATGTAGACCTAGATGACCATGATTCCTCTTGGCTCGAGGAATCACATTAGGACGGCCATAATCATTGCTTTTATCATTTTGCATGTTTTCTGTGGGATATAACATGTATATGATATGTACTATGTATTGTGGTGATTGGATATGTATATGTACCTATAAAACCAAATCTCTCATTAAATATTAAAGTTTTAGATGCCTTCCAAATGTGACACATGTGAAAAGCTTGATCGGCCAAGTGTGGGCACACCCTAGCATGGTGCGCCGTCTATCTCGTGGAAGCATGAAGGATGGATATGTGAGTCTTCCCTAGCAGGGTGCATATTCATCGTGTTGGCTTTGGGTCCGAATTAACAAGGTGACCTAGATAGGATCTAACACCTTGAGGCATGGAGGTGATCATGGCAAGGAGTTGCATATGACATCCTTCAAGAGTTGCATATGATGCAATTGGCAAAAGTTGCCTACCTGGAAGATCTAAGTTGTATGTGACAGCCCTAGCTGGTCCATGACTCAGAGAATTTCAAGATCTTGACCCAGTAGAAGATTGTACGCTGCAATCTTCTGAATTGATGGTGGGGGCTATCAATTTGAACAAAAATAGTGGGAGCAATAATTAATTAAAGTCCTAATTATATCATTAATTTTTCAAATCAATCAAATAAGTCAAAATTGAGTTTTGGACTAAATTGCATATATTTCCTTTTGTAGTACAAATTAAAACAAACAACAATCACTTTTTGTTGTGATCGGTCCTTAAAAAGGACAAGCTGAATGGGACTAACTTCCACGATTGGTTTAGGACATTGAGAATTGTTCTCACTCAAGAGAGAAAGCTCTATGTCCTGGATACTCCAATTCTAGAGAAATGTGCTCCTACCGCACCAAAGGCAGAAAGGGATGTTTATAAGAAGCATTCTGATGATGCCATTGATGCAAAGTGCTTGATGTTGTGCTCCACGAACCATGAGTTGTAGAGACTGCATGAGAACATGGGTGTCATTGAGATGATTCAGTATATCAAGAACATGTATGAAGATCAAGCACGCCAAGAGAGATATGATGTCTCCAGGGAGATGTTCAAGTGTGTCATGATAGAAGGAGATCCAATTGGTCCTCACACGCTCAAGATGATTGGGTATGTGGAGAACCTGACAAGATTGGGATTTCCCCTGAGCCAAGAGTTGGCTACTAACGTGATACTGCAATCGTTGCCAGAATCATACAGTCAGTTTGTGATGAACTACAACATGAACAACTTTGACAAGCCGTTGACAGAGTTGTTGGGCATGTTGAGGATAGCTGAGGCATAGATGAAGAAGGACAAGCCTAAGTCTGTGATGATGATCAACAACAAGAAAGGCAAGTCCAAGCGTAAGGGCAAGGGAAAAGCTAAGAAAGGTTCTGATGCTAGCCAGCAGCCCAAGGCATCTTCAACTCTCAAGGCCAAGGGAGGCATGACCAAGAGAGGCAATTGACACCATTGTCAAAATCCAGTACATTGGAAAAGGAATTGTCCACTCTATCTGGAAGAACTAAAGAAGAAGGAGGCGACAGACGTCTCCACCTGAAGGTGTCATGAAATAAACTTGTAACATTTTTGAGGTATATGATACCAAGATATAAAATGTAAAGCACTCAATACATGGGGCAAGTGTTGCCACCATAGATAGGAGTACTTTAGTTTATTTTCAGCCTTGAAGGCATGTAATAGAGTTATGAACTGCTATTTCATATTTTCCAATGGATAGAAAGACATTATTTTTTCATATTTAATGACAATGATAGCAATTAATAAAGTTGATGTTTCAATCTTTGTGGAAATGCCTTGTTTATCTTGTGGTACTTGGTATGCATAAAATAAAATGATATATACCTAAAAGTTATTAATAACTCAAACAATCAAATTAGCATAAATCATGAGAAATTCATTTCTAGATTCCATATGATGGATAAGTCTAGACTCTTTTGGTTAGAGAACTAGTAAGAGACATGAATCTCTTGAACATGATTAATAAATCTTCACTAAGGTAGTGGGAGAATGATTATCCTATTAGGTATAATACATGAGATGTATTTGCATACCTATTGGAGAAAATTCTAATACTTCAAATGGTGTTTAGAGAAATACCGATATGAATATCTTGAAGTGTTCAAGAATATCATAGAAGAAGTATGAATTTGGTAAAGTGTTAATTCTTGATGAGATCAATGAATGAAATACTTGATCCAAATGTTTGAGATCCTTATGAGTGATTATGATAGTGTATCATAGTGAACTCATGATTAAGGCATGGTGATGTCTAAATCAAAAGGATTCATACTCTAAGGAGTTAGAGGATGATTATCAAAAGACTAAATTATTCTTAAATAAAGAATACCCCCACACTAATAAAGGACATTAACAATCACAAAGGGTTGTAAGTTCTTAGATCCTTGACAGATGCACCTCAATTATCTATGTGATGAGTTGTTCATGTGATGATTCAACTATCTAGATGAATATGAGGAACCGGATTTTGAGTTATGGTTTATGACCATTACATCCTAAATGACTTCCATGTGAACCATAAGGTGTGACCTTGATGGTAGCACCCATTGGGATGAAATCCATAAGTGTGAATGAGTCTTAAGCGTTAAGACACATGGATAACATTTTGAGAAGGATGATGCTTGTTGATTGTAACTTAATAACTAAGATATTTGGCATACAGATACTAAAACCGCATTCCTATAAGGAATAAAACAAGGATGTGTATGTGACACAACCTATAAGGTTTATGAATCCATTAATGCAAATAAAGTCTATAAGTTACAATGGACTAATCAATGTGATTGATTGAGTACAAGCAACTCAGAGCTAGGATCTTTACTTTGATAATATAGTCAAAGGGTTTGACTGATATGTCAAAGATAGAGAAGGGATCTGTGATTTAGTGGGAGCGTGTTCACATTCCACATGTTGATGTGAAATGGAAATGTTATATAATGGAAATCCAAAGTGGAAATTATCTTTAAGGAAGATAGTGACGTTTCCTATGTGATAGGAATAGAGATCTATAGAGTTAGTTCTCGAAAACCTCTTGACTTGAAAAGAGAGAGCATACATTGGCAACCTATACTGAAGGGTTCAGTATGCACAGATTTAGTGGGAGAAAACTTGTTAGTATCCCAAGGACAAGTGTCCAATTCTTATGAAGAATGGGAACACTAAGAATAGATATGGATCTATCATGTATGTAATTATCCCATTATCTTGCATGTATGGACATAGCAAGAATAAAATGCATTCATCATCTTGTATGTAGGACATGACAATATGATGTGCTCATCCTGATAACTCATATGTGGGACATGATGAGTGGATATCTGGCTAGTTCCAGTAAGGGTTATTGGAATACCATAAGAATTTGATAAGTACTTGAGAAGTACTTGTTGTATGGAAATTAGGAAGGGTTCACTGTAAAGAGTTACACTGATGCGAACTTCTGAAAAAGGACAGAAAATTAATCGCAGTATATATATATGGGATATATAAAAGTGAATGTTTGTTGAATAATGGAAATGTTCCAATAAAGTTGTTTTAAAAAGGAAATGCTAAGTATCCGTGTGTTAAAGAACAATAGTGGATACTATATGCATCTAGGAGTTCATAGAGATGAACTTATAGATATTCCGATCATTGATGACAAGTTAGGAGCACCTGGTCATGCAATGTGGCTAAAGGTTAGCCAAGGAATACTAGATCGCATATTATGGCAACTCCATCTCGTACGTGTGACGTACAACGAAGAGATGAGAGACATGCAGTTAATACCAACTTTGGCAAGGTGTTTCCATAACTCACTATGTTAGCACTAGACCACAATAACATGTGGGACATGTTTGAAGATCACTATGAATATGATTCAAGGGTGATTGGCTCACAGTGCAAGTGGGAGTCTGTTGGTGTGTATGCCCTAAGAGCCAATCATGGGATGATTAGTGGGATACATTAAGATTGATTTGATAAACATCAAAGGCAAGCTTCCAATTCTTTCTGGTTCTGTCATATGAGATAATGATAAAATAGATTGAATGCCTAAAGAATGACAATACTCAATGACGTATGCTTTCAGGTTCAGGACATGAACGATGAGATCATACAGATGCTAAGAGTTTGTACATTCTTATTATGTCCCTAGTCGGATGTCATTGTGCAAGGTAGATAGATAGCAATGACACATAAGACTAGATTGTGGTGTCGGTTGATGATAGAATCTCATTATTCATGATATGGAGATATCAAACCAAACACATAGGTACTTGTTAGAGAACAAGTGTACCAGACAGACCCACCGTGAGTTTGACACATGGAACGATGATATGGTAGTCACTGTCAGTTCTCACAGTGATGGTGGTGAGTGTGATTCTTTGACCTGAAATCACTACACTCAATACATGTCGTTGGGTACACTTTGACATCATCAAACGAAGTCCTAAAACATGGGTTGTTATAAAGGTGATGATTGGGTGGCTTTGACACATGGGGGTTTTGAGGGGTGAGTGATAGATATGGGATTTCTCCATCCTGAGGGAGTTTGATATCCATGACTACTTGATGAGTAGGATTGAGATAGGCGTGCATGCATGTGTGAATCAGTATGTGATATTGATGTCTTACATATCTCCTCCAATCTACTCTGACATCAAGAAAGTGAATGAACGTTGACAGGATGACTATTCCATGCCTTGAGTTCATTCAGGATATCAGTGACAAAGGAATTATACATTCACTATGACACCATTCATGGATTGTAGGATTGAAATGTGTTCTCCAACTTTCCTTTTCACTTGGGTAGCACTGATGTGCAACTAGGCACCGCTCTTTTCTTGTGAAGTCATAAGTATTATGGACTTTCATTGCCAACGTGAAATGGACCTCTAGGGTGACACACATAGGATTTAACCTGGAAGAGGAGTTTATCCACAAACGATGTTTAGATTGATTACAAAAGGAGTTTAGTAGTTCAATTAAACACTTAATCAATTAATAGTTCAATATCATAGTGTTCAAGGTGTTGGACCGATTGATTAGAGTATCAGATTGATTGAAACTACGATTGACTGATTTGCATAGTCTCCTGCTCCAACCGATCGGCTCATGGGATGAACCGATTGGCTCAGGTTGGTGAACCGATCAGCTCAACTGGTGAGATGATCGGTTCATGTGTCATGAAACGATCGGGTCAATTGTTGAACTGGTCGATTCATGTGACCAACCGAGATCGTTTGGAAAGTCAGAAGACTATTTTGCAAATACAATTTGTTTCACTTGTACAAATTCGATTTGGATAAGGATTAATATTTGATTAATCGAAAACAAATATGAAAGTCAATTTGAGTTGGATTAGGACCACGAACCGATCAGCTCAGGCTTGAACCGATCAGCTCAGAGCCCCAGGCAATCGGCTCAGGTCCCAAACTATCGGCTCAAAACCCGAAACGATCGTTTCAGGGTGTTAACCGATAGGTTCAGCTGGCGCAAGTTGGTTGTTTTGTCTAAAATCTTGAACCCTTCTACTCCTGTTTAATCCCGCATTGCCCGGGGTAGAGAACCCTGTCCCATGACCCTCCTATATATAGGGGTAGTGGGGGCTTCTCAAAAACAACAACACTGAACACCAGTTGCTCTATAAATTTGTCGTTCTCTCTAGTTTTGGTAACCGAGAGAGCCCGAGCAAGTGCTACCCGATAAGGGAGGCACAGTAAGGGAAAGACAACTACAGAAAAGCAACTGGTTGCAGGAGAGTGTGTTGCTGACTAGTACGCCGACAGGAGGGTGTAACCCTTTCCAATTCCTTGTGGGACAAGGAGATCCGAGTTCCAGGTAGTCCGTGTGGACTACTTCAGAGGCGGGAGACTTCTACCGCTCAGAGGACAGTTGTCAATCTCGACAGTCCCAGTGAGACCAGGAGCTGCACAAACACCGTCCAAGACCAGAGATGAAGACCGTGCAAGCCGTGAGGTAATGTCGCTGAGAATTCCTCGGGATAAGGTATGCCTCTTCAAACCATCCTTCCTATTGTATAGACATTGACGTGATTCCTTTATTCTGGGTTTCGGACAAGAAATTTTTTTTTTTTTATTTTCCGCTGCCTTCTCTGTCTCCCCTAAGAGCTAAGAGATATATTCTATGGTAGTGCCTCAATCTCTTATGGTCTCTATTTAAGAGAACTTAAGACACATGTATATAACATAAATACCAATAGATTACAAATCAATGACTCAAAGAAAACTTACCTATGCTCTATCGTCTAGGGCACATAAATGAGAATAACATTTTTAGACTCAGTAATGATGGTTATCTAGACTCATTTGATTTTAATCAATTGAGGCATGCAAATATTGTTCATTAGACTAGACGAAGAAAACATCCTTTATAGGAAAGAGTGAAAGGACAAGTGACTTATTAGGACTCATACATTCTTATACATGTGGACCTTCTAGCACAAATTCCATAGGTGGGAATCTATGCCTCATCACATTTACTTACTATGTCAGTAAATTTGACTGTGCATCTTATGAAAAACAAGTCAAAATACATAGAAAATTTTAAGGAATTCTTGAATGAAGACACATGGAAAAACAACTAAAACACTTCGATCTAATTGAGGTGGTTAATACTTAATCCAAGATATGCATGACTTCCAAGGAATTGTTGTATAGTATGTATCACAACAAACTTGACATGGAAAACCTCAACATAGTAATGTATTAGATATTAGAAAGAATGAATCACACCCTCGATATTGTATGATCTATGATAAGTTTGGTGTTATTCCAACTCCCTTCTAAGGATATACTACAGAAACTACAACATTTACACCTAACTACATACCTACTAAATTGGTTTGAAAGACACCATGTGAGATATGAATTGAAAATGTACATGTGTGTATTTCATGAATATTTGTAGATGGAACTCTTATCTAAGGAAATATTTTTCAAAATATCTTTGACCAAAATCTCACAAATGTTTTTTTAATATCCTAAGGATACCGTTACTTATATATTCCTCCTAATAAAAGAATAAATTGTTGCCAAAATTGTTGTATTTTATCAAAAAGGAATTTATTTACAAAATAAATAATGCGAGGAATATAGAAATCTAATTTGTTTGGGACCAACAAGATAACACCAAACATATGGATATTAATACAGAATAATTTTTCACGCAAGTTGTTATGGAATCTCCAGTTCCTCTTGTAACACATGACCTCAAACATCTGGGGGACATGTCTTGAGCCTGAGAGATATAGATTTATCATGACTCAGTCATATTTTTTGTTGTTGATTCATGATGATGAACCAACATCCTATAATGCGACTAATGGAGCACTAAAATTATTAGAAATGGCTTTGAATCCATGATATGTGAGATGAAATCAATGTATACCAACATATAATGGACCTTGGTAGATCCACCTAAATGGGTTTAACCCATAGGGTGCAATGATCTTCAAAAAGAAAACTAACACAGATGGTAATAAACAAATCTTCAATGGTCGATTGGTACTGAAAGGTTTCAAAGAAGTTCATTGACTATAATGAAAGTTTTCCACTAGTTTCCATTGTTAAATCCATTAATATCATGGTTGTCATTCCATCTTATCATTACTATAAAATATAGCAAATGGAAGTGAAAAATGCATTCCTTAATGGGAATCTCCTTGAGGATGTGTACCTAACCTAATGCAAAGGTTTTTTTCATTAATGAAGTAGAATAGGTATGTAAGCTATAAAGGTCAGTATATGGACTGAAGCGATCATCTCACAGTTGATGTCTTTATTTTGATGAGATAGTAAATAATTTTAGTTTTTCTCAAAATGAAGATGTACCTTGTGTTTACAATATTTTTATTGTGAGCATAATTGTATTCTTCATATTGTATGTTGATGACATACTATTGATGTGGACTTCCATTCCTACTCTATAGTTGGTGTGATGCACCATCTGAACAAAATGTCATTAACTAAGCGGAAGCGATCATTAACAACGGATTAACAAAAATCACTAAAAACTAAAACCATTTACAAAGAGATCTAATCACAGGAAAACACTTTTATCAAGAACCAAAGTATTTTATTTACATCCTAGTTCATAAGTACATATCATGTACCGTTTCTTCTTGAGGATTACAAGCATCAACTGCTCTGTTGAAACTATACACAGGCAGCATAAGAACCTCGAGGCATCAAGCCAAAAACTCAGATCGATTCATTAAAAGTACTAACTACTAACTCTGAGGACCTGAGAGTACAGAGACGACACATAAGACTTTCTATACAAAACTTGACAACTAGTGCCTCCACCTGAGATATCACTGTTGTCCTTGTTGTTGTTGTTGTTGCTCTTCCCTTGCTATAGGGTTTCTGCCTCTTCTTCTACGCTTACCTAAAAAGTTGGATTCCACGGGGGTGAGACAATTGAAAATTGTCCCAGCGAGAGATATAACTCTCTTCCAGAAACATTATTATTGCAGTTTAATAGAATAAAACTGAGTAGGAGTTCTTTTATATTAATAGCAGTATTAATCACTATATGAACAAGATAAGATAATCTCCCTTCTTAAGGAGAACATTGCATCTACCCATGGTAGATTATAAATCATATATCTGCCTTGCAAGGAATGTAAGGAAACATAAATATATCATCTATCGGCTAAAGATGCATAAAAGAAATGAAACATCAACCAATGATTTTCATATTCAATCCTTAAGAAAACATGCTATACAGATGATTACATTTTACAATCACATTTATGCCCTGAGGAGATGAGGTATACCGCTCATACTCCAACCGACCATTATGAAGTCAAAATCGGTGCCATACAAGATCAATGGAATAGTCAGATTTCCATGACCTCATCTGTCTCGGTCAGTACTAGACTATATGCATGTCATCTAGTGTCACTGCTAAATATCTTTCCAGGGTATACTGGAAACTTTGCTATAGAGTTATAGCCCGTAGCATATACTCTTTTCAGGATATGGCCCTTAGCCAATGCCTGGTATTATGGAGTTATGGCCCATAGCCATACTCTTATTGGGATATGGTATGTAACCATTCCTGTGCATAGGATATGGCCCACAGTCATTCCTATGAGGTGTAAGGATAAATTCACCCATTACCCCCACATATTCAAAAATATGCAGTTTTCGAGTTATGCTGCGGAGCAACCCGTTTCACCATTCAGCAAATTCTGACACTGATGGATCTATGGCCAGGGCACTACATGATGAGATTTCACTTGGTTAATTAAGTACATTACTGTATTCTTTTAGCATCAGTCAGGTTTCAATAAGACTTATTAAGACAAATGCTACAAAGAAAAGTATAATACATCTATCAAGTACTTTTTTAAAGCTTTATAAAACATTGGGATCTCAATCCCTTGTCACATCATGGGCATTCTCATCCCTTAATATCTCATCATCATGATTGTGGAAAATGGGTATTCAAACCCTCAATTCATCAAAGAACACTTGTTACCACTAATCAGGTAACTCATACCTTCATGTCATTTGACCAAGGTAAACATGATACTTGCTACATAAGCATCTCACAAGGCCCTCAAGGCCCATTAAGTATCTTGTCACCTCTCACTAGGAAACAAATTATTCACATGGTTCACAGGGTCATTGCACATCTTGTCACCTCTCACTGGGCAACAACCTATTCACATGGCTCCCAAGGCCATTAATCATTTTACTTTTATTCAAGTATTTATCATGCCTATTAAGGCTTATACAACAAAAGAATTACAACCTTCCCATGATTAGGGATGGGGTTTTCCCTCCTTATTGATTAGGGCTTCTATTTGCATATCATCACCCTTCATTAGGGTTAGGGTTTCCCATTGTTAACCATTTAGGTTCTCAAGATCATATTATTCATGATCAAGCCCTAATTCATTGCTCCACACAGCTATGAGCCAACATTGATAACATAAGTATTTAATCATACTTATTTATTCTCATCATTTATCATTAAATGAATTATCAACATAGGATATGAGTTCCTCTCTCAACTTTACCAGAATATGATTACATCATACTTTATTAACTTGGCTTAACCTTTTCTTAAGGTATGATAGCCTACACTTATCAAAGTACATTACATCTCAATGTAACAATTAACATGACACACTTCATGTGTTACTCATCCAAGTATATTGGATTTAGGATACATCAAGATGTATCAATCTTGAGATGTTGGATGTGATATCTATCATGTCTTGATGTATCACTTCCCTCATCACCTTTATCATACTTATGTTCATCAACTTATCTTGTATTAGGGTATTTCCCATTCTAATACTTTATGCACTAACTCATCACATTTATCATGTAGTGTACTAGACATAAGTCACACATTTGAATTTTCCAACTATCTTCAATGATATGGACTCATCTCGGGTTACGGCATTGATTCTATAAGGTTATCCATTCTCAACCACTTTAGACATTTCACTTATCAATATATTAGTCATTATTCCATTATTAGGAATAGGTTTTCCCATCTTTATCAATTAGGGTTTACATAACATCACCCTATATTAGGGTTTCACATAGCATCACCCTACATTAGGATTTCTCATAACATCATCCTATATTAGGGTTTCACATAGTCATTACCTGAAATTAGGGTTTCTCAACCCATAGGCCAAAATTAGGGTTATGGTTTATCATCATATTGCCCAAGATTAGGGTTTCACGCACTATAACCCAAAATTAGGGTACATATCTTCACCCTATATTAGGGTAGGGTTTCATATAGCATTTCATAGCATAACCCTGGATTAGAGTCTTTCATCACATTACTATATTAGGGTTTCACACGACATCACCCTGGATTAGGGTTTCATGTGGCTTTACCCGCAATTAGTGTTTTCATGAAGCATCCTCTTAAATTAGGGTTTTTCATTATTTTACCCTGAATTGGGATTACTCATATCATCACCCTAGATTAGGGTTATACCATTACCCTAGATTAGGGTTTCACCTAACATTGCCCTAAATTAAGGTTAGGGCTCATCAACCTTCTTAATTAAGGTTTCATGATCTCTTTATTATGGATCATACCTTAACTAAAAATTGTATTCATGTTGAAAGTGTTGAGGCTTATCCACTACATGATTATCATACATGTATGAATTCCTCTCTCTCTCTCATCCTCTCTAGGATGTTGATTGCTTCAAGCTTGATTAGATTAATTCAACCCTTCATTCAAGTACATTCATTTCGGGTTAGCATAATGTATTGAGATATTACTTTCATAAGCATCAAAGGTTAAACCTTCTAATGATACTAATCACCCTAGTACCTTAAAGGTACAACCATTGTAATTATCTTTGAGGTACATCATTAACAATCATAGGGTTAATTGATCTTTCGTATCTTTGAGGCTATTAGGTCTCCAAATGGTTTTTATACTTTTGAACCTTCAAACGGTTTTAAGATGTTGACCTTCAAATGATCTTGAGGTGCTTGACCTCCAAACGGTCTTGACCCACATCTTCAATCGGTCTTAAGATCGTTAGACCATCAAACGGTCTTGATCTCAAAGTCCCTAAACAGTTTGAGACTGTTTGAATCAAATATAATTAACCCCCAAACAGTTTGGACACCGTTTAGACCTCCAAACGGTCAACTCCTTCAAACGGTCAAAGTACCCGAACGGTTTTGAAGTTCAATTTACCTATTCGATCTTGAGATCCATTACCCATTTGGTTTTGAACTTAATTACCGATTCAATTTTGAAGTCAATTACCCATTCGGTCTTGAACTCAATTACCCATTCAGTTTTGAAGTAAATTACCCATTCGTTCTAGAAGTAAATTACCCATTATGTATTGGGTTCAATTACCCATTCAGTTTTGAAACTGAATCAACTCAATCGGTTTTGAAACCAAATTAGCTCAATCGGTTTTGAAAACCATTTGCCCATTCATTTGTTGAGGTGTGTGCTTAAGATTACATCATCATATTCAATCTTCAAACCTTCTAAATCAATTTTAATTCTTATGGTGATTTCAACAACTAATAAAAAGGAAATCGAGAAAGAAGAAATGTTCAACACATGATGAATAAATTGCAAGCAATAATGACATTTAAGGGTTCAAGTTATATAACCCACCTTCAAAATTGAATCCAAGCTTCAAGATTCACGTTCTCAATGGTGAATGAAGCTTCCTCAACTTCCAAAGGCTCGTCCTCAAGTCTTTGAGTGAAATGAATGGCTAAGGTTGAAGATCGAATGAAGAAAAGAAGAAATTAAACATTGAATTTCGATTTCCACCATGAAATTAAGGTTGAAGATGACTATGGAGCTTACCTACAGGTTGGGGCACGTCCTCCTGCTTCTCCTAATCTCCCTTGTGTTCAACTAAAACAAGGAAAGAAAAAGGAATTGAAAAAGCCTTTCATGTGGGTTGAAAATGTGATGTATATAAGGGAATTTCAATGAGAGAGAAAGGGATAAATAATTTCTTCAACTCCTAAAATTGGTACCACATACTCCCCTCCATCCCTTGCATACGAATCCATCTCCCCCACCTTGTAATTCCTCTTCATTATCCATAAATTAAAGAAAACAAATTAAGCACCTTAGTCAATATAATAATAATATCCAAAATTGAGTGGATATTACTTTTTCTTTAACTAATGTGAGTGGGCTCTCCACTCACTTTAAATATTTCGGTGTCATTGCAAGGCACAAGGACGTCCATACTTATACAAATTCAACCATCGCATTTTTGGTTGAAGGGCACTTCCATTAATATATTTATTTTTGCATTAAATTGAATTAGGGTTTAATTATGCTTAAATCTTGATTATTTTAATATCAAGATTCTCTCTCCTCGAAAGAGATTCAAATTAGATGTCCCTTTGATTTTCTTGTCTCTAATTAATACAAAGAAACATTAGGGGCTCTCTAGAAGTGGTATTTTGCATATTGAACCCTAGGTTTTGCGTAAATTGCACATTACACCAAAACTAGGTTTTAATGCACAAACATTGCTTGATAAGCTCTTTCTTGGTGCTCAGGCTACCACAAGCCATACCTCTACATCATTATCATTATTATGATGCTTCAACACTTGAGGAACATTTTATAATGTAATATTTGCAAGTTAACCCCTCAACTTGGGTAATTTGCACTTTAGTCCAAAACAAATAAAACATTGTTTCAACATTATTAAGAAAAGACTAAAATTGCAACATAACGTCCTCTTGAGCCATAAATACTTTTCAAAGGATAAAGACAAGAATATAAATCACTTCAGCAAATCCTCTAGTGTTAAGCTTTAACCCGGGTCAGGGGTGTTACAATTATAAACCCCTAATAAGGATTTCGTCCCAAAAATCCCAGGTAAAGGCAGACAAATATTATTTATTCATCATATCATCAAGTCTCCACATAACATCTTAATGTCATGGAGATTCCATAGAACTTTGATCAACACAAAGTTCTTCCATACCGGGTTATCATAGAATCAGTCACACAGGATACATACTCCATTGTCCTTTTCATTATTGACTGTAGAGTCAACTCTTGTGTCAGGTAACATTTTTCTTTGTAAATGATACATTATACATGCCTCATTCTATTCAAGTGTCAAACCTCACTGATTTATCACCTTTCTCAACTTATAACTTTATGTGACATAATTCTTGGTTTTGGGGAGTCTCCCATACTCCTCATTTAATTTAGCATTTCATTTCCAAGGAAAAACCAGCGTTATATTTTGTCACTCACTTGTGACTACAAGTATTATCATACATCTATTGTGCCATCCAATCTGTTGACACAACACTAAACACTCATACTGCTTGTACCAACTATCTCATTAGTTGTACATACTTTTGTCATAAAGGGAGGTTACTTACCAATTAAGAACTTATCTTAGAAGTATCTTTAGAATTATTTTTAGCTTGATAAGCTTTTCCCATAATGATTTTACAATTATTCCTTCAATTAATACATCCTTATTGATGTTATGTGTATGTGGAGTATAAACCCCTAACATGCGATGTTCATACTATTTTATATAATTAGACTAATTTCACAGTTGTCCATCCCAGATAGCCAACATATATCATCTAATTAGAAGTTATGCTTTTACTTTTCCATACCACCTGGTATTTCTTAAATACCAGAATTCCTTACTTTGGTATCCATCCCATGTGTCAAAAACACATCACATCCTCATCATTTCCATCTCTCTGTTGTTATTACCAAAACCACAAATATAAAAGGATCTTCCTTTCATCTTTGGAACATTATTTATTACACATATCTTTATTGTGGAACCAAAGTCCAAAACAAACTGATACTTTTCTAAGTATCCATCATTAGATTATTTCTAATCCATGCACATCAAGTGTCATAGTACTCACTTGACTGCCATATTCCAAAAAGAAGAGAACACAAAGAAACATATTCCTCTTATCACCCCATCATCACCCAGGGTTGTTTATCAAAGAGAAAGGATTATCATCTCGTCTCATCATAACATGAACTTTCAACTATTCATGAGTCGTTTACCCTTATTTCATCCTAGGTTCCCTACTATCAACATAGGAATTATAAGGATGATTACATGTCATTACTCATTCCTTTGTTATTGTCTAACATATTTATGAATATTTTGTGATTTTAGCACATTTCCCATTTCCACATCATGGGAAAAGATCTTTACTATACACACATGATTTGTCAGACAGGGATCATCTCCCTTGTCTCATTTTCTTTATCATGAGGATTATACTTTTACTTCCTCATACCCATAGATGGATTTGGGATCATTTCAGATTCCCTTTTATTGTACTTAGGATGTGATAAAAATGTCCATGCCATATTTCTAGTTTCTTTATGCTCACTAGATTGTTTTAGAATGACTACTTGATTAGAGTAATCAGAAAGATAACAATCTAAGAGTTCCATACTTGTCCTATCTCCAATAATTATATAGATGGCCAGGGTATACAAGTACTGAGATTAGGTAGTATGCACTTTATTTACTATCATGTCCCTCACTTTTCATTTCATTATAAACATAGGATTTAGCATTCCTAGATTTTCTTCAGGCATCACTTCTATATCTCATCCTTTTTCACACACATAAGAGAAATTATAAAGCATTAAAAGGAATACTGAGTAAAATATGAGTCATCGTCTTCCTTGTGTCCTCATATGACTAGTCAAAGAAAGCTCAAAAACAACTACTTTCTTATATTTAACACATGAAATCATGAAATAATATATTAGAAAGTAACTATTTCATCTGACCTGTCTCACCTCATAGTTTGTTTACTGCCTTAGGCTGATTCTTTTCATAGAATCTTACTATTTCCTGATGTTGACCTTGTGCTTTGTTATTTAATGCAGTTGATCCTGCCTGGGACGTCTGTCCACGTCCTCGAGTGCCACTAGAAAATTGCTTCCCCTGATGACCTTGATGTCTCTGCCTCAGTGGTTGGGTTACCATTGTGTTTCCAATTGGACAATCTCTTACAAGATGTCCTACCTGTATACACCGGTGACAAGTTGTAATCTCTTGATATGGTCTACAAGGTCCTTTACCCTTTCTGGGTAGCCCTTTCCCTAGTGCACTAGACCTTGGTTGTACTGATGGTACCAAAAACTTCCCCTTTTTGGAACTACTAGGCTTCTGATCCCAAGTTTGGATAGGACCTTTCTTAATTCATTCCTCATTATCCTTTCCTGGACAGTCTTTTCTGATATGTCCAGGCTGCCTACACCTGTGGAAAATCCTAATTTTAGGTTGTAACCTATTCCTTTCATCATTATTCATCGCTCCAACATGCTGTTGTTGAGCAAGAATTTTGTTGGAGTCCAAAACTCCATCATTAGGGGTTGGTAATCTAGGTTGTATTGCTAATATATGGTCCACTATATGCATCATTTTAGTCCTAACTTTACCATCAGTGATATCAAAGGAATGATTCCTTATCATAGTTGGTTCATCTTGGGGGTTCTCAGATAGTCATTCTTCTCTTGCCTGGTCCCTTGCACCTTCTGTTGGTGCAATATTGCTACTCTCAGCGGCATGTTCTTTGTGTGATCTAGACATCTTTAAGTTCTTCTTCTCCTATATGAGTAGAAGACACTATCAGATAAACTGGAAGACACTAGAACATACTCAACAACCTTAATCCTATGTCTCTATAGACTCAATGAACCTAGAGCTTTGATACCACTAAATTGTAATGCACCGTCCGAACAAAACATCATTAACTAAGTGGAACCGATCATTAACAGTGGATTAACAAAAATCACTAAAAATTAAAACCATTTACAAAGAGATCCAATCACAGGAAAACTCTTTTATCAAGAACCAAAGTATTTTATTTACATCCTGGTTCATAAGTACATATCATGTACCGTTTCTTCTCGAGGATTACAAGCACCAACTGCTCTGTTGAAACTATACACAGGCAGCATAAGAACCTCGAGGCATCAAGCCAAAATCTCAGATCGATTCATTAAAAGTACTAACTACTAACTCTGAGGACCTGAGAGTACAGAGATGACACATAGGACTTTCTATACAAAACTTGACAGCCAGTGCCTCCACCTGAGATATCACTTATGTCCCTGTTGCTGTTGCTGCTGCTCTTCCCTTGCTATAGAGTTTTTGCCTCTTCTTCTGCGCTTACCTAAAAAGTTGGATCCCACGGGGGTGAGACAATTGAAAATTGTCCCAGCGAGAGATATAACTCTCTGTTAAAAACATTATTATTGTAGTTTAATAGAATAAAACTGAGCAGGAGTTCTTTTATATTAACAACAGTATTAATCACTGTATGAACAAGATAAGATAATATCCCTTCTTAAGGAGAACATTGCATCTACCTATTGTAGATTATAAATCATCTATCTGCCTTGCAAGGAATGTAAGGAAAGATAAATATATCATCTATCAGCTAAAGATGCATAAAATAAATGTAACGTCAGCCAATGATTTTCGTATTCAATCCTTAAGCAAACATGCTATACAGACGATTACATTTTACAATCACACTTATGCCCTGATGAGATGAGGTATACCGCTCATACTCCAACCGACCATTGCAAAGTTGAAATCGGTGCCATACAAGATCAATGGAATAGTCGGATTTCCATGACCTCATCTGTCTCGGTCAGTACGAGACTATATGCATGACATCTAGTGTCACTGCTAAATATCTTTCCAGGGTATACTGGTAACTTTTCTATAGAGTTATAGTCCGTAGCATATACTCTTTTCAAGATATGGCCCATAGCCAATGCCTGGTATTATGGAGTTATGGCCCATAGCCATACTCTTATTGGGTTATGGTCTGTAACCATTCCTGTGCATAGGATATGGCTCACAGTCATTCCTATGAGGTGTAATGATATATTCACCCATTACCCCCACATATTTAAAAATATGTGGTTTCCGAGTTATGCCGCGAAGCAACTCGTTTCACCATTTAGCAAATTCTGACACTGATGGATCTATGGCCAGGGCACTACATGATGAGATTTCACTTGGTTAAATAAGTACATTACCTTATTCTTTTAGCATTAGTCAGGTTTCAACAAGACTTATTTTGACAAATGCTACAAAGAAAAGTATAATACATCTACGAAGTACTTTTTCAAAGCTTTATAAAACATTGGGATTTCAATCCCCTGTCACATCATGGGCATTCTCGTCCCTTAACATCTCATCATCATGATTATGGAAAATGGGTATTCAAACCCTCAATTCATCAAAGAACACTTGTTACCACTAATCAGGTAACTCATACCTTCATGTCATTTTACCAAGGTAAACATGATACTTGCTCCATAAGCATCTCACAAGGCCCACAAGGCCCATTAAGTATCTTGTCACCTCTCACTAGGCAACAACTTATTCACATGGTTCACAGGGTCATTGCACATCTTGTCACTTCTCACTGGGCAACGACCTATTCACATGGCTCCCAAGGCCATTAATCATTTTACTTTTATTCAAGTATTTATCATGCCTAACAAGGCTTATACAATAAAAGAATTACAACGTCCTTCCCATGATTAGGGATAGGGTTCTCCTTCCTTATTGATTAGGGCTTCTCTTTACATATTATCACCCTTCATTAGGGTTAGGGTTTCCTGTTGTTAACCATTTATGTTCTCAAGATCATATTATTAATGATCAAGCCCTAATTCATTGCTCCACACAGCTATGAGCCAACATTTCTAACACAAGTATTCAATCATGCTTATTTGTTCTCATCATTTATCATTAAATGAATTATCAACACAGGATATGAGTTCCTCCCTCAACTTTACCAGAATATGATTACATCATACTTTATTAACTTGGCTTAACCTTTTCTTAAGGTATGACAGCATACACTTATCAAAGTGCATTACATCTCAATGTAACAATTGACGTGACACACTTCATGTGTTACTCATCCAAGTATATTGGATTTAGGATACATCAAGAAGTATCAATCTTGACGTGTTGGATGTGATATCTATCATGTCTTGATGTATCACTTCCCTCATCACCTTTATCTTACTTATGTTCATAAACTTAGCTTGTATTATGATATTTCCCATTCTAATACTTTATGCACTAACTCTTCACATTTATCATGTAGTGTACTAGACATAAGTCACACATTTGAATTGTCCAATTATCTTTAATGATATGGACTCATCTCGGGTTAAGGCATTGAAGCTATAAGGTTATCCATTCTCAACCACTTTAGACATTTCACTTATCAATATATTAGTCACTCTTCCATTATTAGGAATAGGGTTTCCCATCTTTATCAATGAGGGTTTACAAAACATCACCCTATATTAGGGTTTCACATAGCATCACCCTACATTAGGATTTCTCATAACATCATCCTATATTAGGGTTTCACATAGTCATTACATGAAATTAGGGTTTCCCAACCCATAGGCAAAAATTAGGGTTATGGTTTATCATCATATTGCCCAAGATTAGGGTTTCACGCACTATAACCCAAAATTAGGGTTTTACATATCTTCACCCTATATTAGGTAGGGTTTCATATAACATTTCATAGCATCACCCTGGATTAGAGTCTCTCATCACATTTCTATATTAGGATTTCACATGGCATCACCCTAGATTAGGGTTTCATGTGGATTTACTCGCAATTAGGGTTTTCATGAAGCATCCTCTTAAATTAGGGTTTTTCATTATTTTACCCTGAATTGGGATTACTCATATCACCACCCTAGATTAGGGTTATACCATTACCCTTGATTAGGGTTTTACCTAACATTTCCCTAAATTAAGGTTAGGACTCATCAACCTTCTTAATTAAGGTTTCATGATATCTTTATTAAGGATCATACCTTAACTACAAATTTTATTCATGTTGAAAGTGTTGAGGCTTATCCACTACATGATTATCATACATGTATGAATTCCTCTCTCTCTCATCCTCTCTTGGATGTTGATTGCTTCAAGCTTGATTAGATTAAATCAACTCTTCATTCAAGTACATTCATTTAGGATTAGCATAATGTATTGAGATATTACTTTCATAAGCATCAAAGGTTAACCCTTCTAAGGATACTAATCACCCTAGTACCTTAAAGGTACAACCATTGTAATTATCTTTGAGGTACATCATTAACAATCATAGGATTAATTGATCTTTCATAGCTTTGAGGGTATTAGGTCTCCAAACAGTTTTGATACTTTTGAACCTTCAAACGGTTTTAATATGTTGACCTTCAAACAGTCTTGAGGTTCTTGACCTCCAAACGGTCTTGACCCACATCCTCAGTCGGTCTTAAGACCGTTAGACCATCAAACGGTCTTGATCTCAAAGTCCCTAAACAGTTTGAGACTGTTTGAATAAAATATAATTAACCCCCAAACGGTTTTGAAACCGTTTAGACCTCCAAATGGTCAACTCCTTCAAATGGTCAAAGTACCCAAACGGTTTTGAAGTTCAATTTACCTATTCGAACTTGAGATCCATTACCCATTCAGTTTTGAACTCAATTACCCATTCGATCTTGAAGTCAATTACCCATTCGGTCTTGAACTCAATTACCCATTCGGTTTTGAAGTAAATTACCCATTCGGTCTTGAAGTAAATTACCCATTCAGTCTTGGGTTCAATTACCCATTCGGTCGTAAAACCGAATCAACTCAATCAGTTTTGAAACTGAATTAGCTCAATCGGTTTTGAAAATCGTTTGCCCATTCCTTTGTTGAGGTGTGTGATTAAGATGACATCATCATGTTCAAGCTTCAAACCTTCGAAATCAATTGTAATTTTTATGGTGATTTCAACAACTAATAAAAAGGAAATCGAGAAAGAAGAAAGGTTCAACACATGATGAATAAATTGCAAGCAATAATGACATTTAAGGGTTCAAGTTATGTAACCCGCCTTCAAAATTGAATCCAAGCTTCAAGATTCACGTTCTCAATGGTGAATGAAGCTTCCTCAACTTCCAAAGGCTTGTCCTCAAGTCTTTGAGTGAAATGAATGGCTAAGGTTGAAGATCGAATGAAGAAAAGAAGAAATTAAACATTGAATTTCGATTTCCACCATGAAATTAAGGTTGAAGATTACTATGGATCTTACCTACATGTTGGATCACGTCCTCCTACTTCTCCTAAGCTCCTTTTTGTTCAACCAAATCAAGTAAATAAAAAGGAATAGAAAAGCCTTTCGTGTGGGTTGAAAATGGGATGTATATAAGGGAATTTCAATGAGAGAGAAAGTGATAAATAATTTCTTCAACTCCCAAAATTGGTGCCACATACTCCCATCCTTCCCTTGCATATGAAGCCATATCCCCCACCTTGTAATTCCTCTTCATTATCCATGAATTAAAGAAAACAAATTAAGCACCTTAATAAATATAATAATAATATCCAAAATTGAGTGGATATTACTTTTTCTTTAACTAATGTGAGTGGGCTCTCCACTCACTTTAGATATTTCGATGCCATTGCAAGGCAAAAGGACGTCCATACTTATACAAATTCAACCATCTCATTTTTGGTTGAAGGGCACTTCCATTAATATATTTATTTTTGCATCAAATTGAATTAGGGTTTCAATTATGCTTAAATCTTATTATTTTAATATCAAGATTCTCTCTCCTCCAAAGAGATTCAAATGAGACTCCCCTCTGATTTTCTTGTCTCTAATTAATACCAAGAAACATTAGGGGCTCTCTAGAAGTGGTATTTTGCATATTTAACCCTAGGTTTTGGGTAAATTGCACATTACACCAAAACTAGGTTTTAATGCACAAACATTGCTTAATAAGCTCTTTCTTGGTGCTCAGGCTACCACATGCCATACCTCCGCATCATTATCATTCTTATGATGATTTAACACTTGAGGAACATTTATCATGTAATATTTGCATGTTAACCCCTCAACTTGGGTAATTTGCACTTTAGTCCAAAACAAGAAAAACATCGTTTCAAGATTATTCAGAAAGGACTAGAATTGAAACATAAGTTCCTCTTGAGCCATAAATACTTTTCAAAGGATAAAGATAAGAATATACATGACTTACTTAAGAAAAACCTCTAGGGTTAAGCTTTAACCTAGGTGAGGGATGTTACAGTTGGATAAAACATGGTTGGGAAATATACTCCTTTAAGGATATAAGAGAAACATCTTATATACTAGGAATCAATAAATATAAAGATAGATCTAGAAGGCTTCTTGGTCTATGTCAATGTAAATACATTGACAAGGAAATGAAAACATTTAGCATTCAAGAGTCTATGATATGAAACATATCCATGTCTAAAGGAACAAGTCTCTCTAGAGATCAATGTCCCAACACTTCTTAAGAGAGGGCATGCACAAATAAGAATTAGTTTGCATATATAGCTGGATCGATCAAGTATGCAATTTTGTGTACACTACATCTCATATTCTTTGAGAATAATGAGTATGTATCTATCAGATCTCAGTGAAGATCAGGAGACTACTGTAAATCTACTATTCTATCATACTAAGCATGGTCACTCATCTCCATCCTCCCTTGATCCCATGAAAAGATTGGACTTATTACTGGACAATTTCAATTGCACTGAATTAGTTGGGCGGTCACTACTCCTTATTCCATGGAAGGACTGGACTCTTATTGACATTTTCTTGATAAAAATTGTTAGAATTATTATATAAATTGGTGTGCGGTTTGCACTGATTGTCTATATGATATTGTGTGTTTGTCTTCCCATCTAATACCTTGAAATCGAGGCATCACCATACATAATAGTTGTGTGCTATGGGCAACTAGATATTCTCTCACTTCTGATTTTGTTATGCTTTATCCATCGGTGCGTAGCCTACAAAAGAGAGTTGTTAATAGATAAGGTGTAGGTGCAACATGGTTGCGCCAAAATGAAGGAAGAGGGCTTCCAGAACTTATCGCTAGGTTATGTTCTGAATTCCTATTCGACTAGCACTGAATAACTCTAGGAGGAGGTGAGTATAGAAGATCAAATGAAATATTGGAGTCATGGCTAAAGTAGAGAGTGAGGAGGGTTACTGAGAGAACTAGGCATTAGGATAATCTACCTATGAAATCTTTGACGAACATGCATGTGGTGGTTCAATAACCAAATTTATCTTTTAGGTAGAGGTTAAAAAGGCATTGGCAACCATGAAGTCACTTACCAATCAATGATTTAGTGATGGAGACTCTTGAGATGAGGCCCTATGCAGCTATGCCCTTCCTCCGGTATGTTTCTGACTTACTGTGGTAATACTCACAAATATCCGCTTGTAATTTTGGGGCCTGGATAATGTAACAACCCTGACCTGGGTTATGTTTTAACCCTAGGTGTTTTGTTTAGGAAAGATAATTATATGCTTGATTTTATCTTTTGAAAAGTAATTAAGGCTCAAGAGGAACTTATATTTCAATTTTAGTCCATTTTGAATTATGTTAGAAGTAATTTTTTACTTGTTTGGACTAAAGTGCAAATTACCCAAGTTGAGGGGTTAAATTGCAAATGTTACATGATAATATGTTCCTCATGTGTTGAAGCATCATGGGAATGAAAATTATGCTGAGGTATGGCTAGTGAAAGCCTGAGTACCAAGAAAGAGCTGATAAAGCAATGCTTGTGCATTAAAACCTAGTTTTGGAGTAATGTGCAATTTACCCAAAACCCAAGGTTCAATATGCAAATTACCACTTCAAAATATTCCCTAATATTCTTGGAATCTTTTGTAGGAAAGAAAATGAGAGGGTCATCTCATTTGAGCTACTTTGAAGGAGAGAGAATCTTGATATTAAAATAATTAAGATTTAAGCATAATTGAAATAATGCAAAAATAATTATATTAAATGGATTGTTCTTCAACGAAAAATGTGTTGGTTGAAATTCACATATATGGAAGTCCTTGTTCCTTGCAAAGTCAAAGGAAAGATCTTCGTGAGTGGAGAACCCACTCACATTAAGAAACTAAAAAGAATTATCCACTCACTTATGGATAATTACTATTATAATGGTTAAGGTGCTTAATTTCTTTTCCCTTAATTCATGGATAATGGGAGGGAGTTCGGTGGAGATAAAGATACCTTTGCATGCAAGGAAACAAGTGGGAAAAGGTGGCAACAATTTCAGATTTAAAGGATTGAGATGAGGCATTTTCTCTCTCATTGATTTTCTTATAAAAACACCCTTTACCACTCAAACCAAAGGCTTATTCGAATCCACTTCTTCTATTAGCTTGCAAAAATGATCTAGGGAGATAGGAACAGCAGGAAGACGACCTTCAACCTGTTGGTAAGCTTCTTGACCTTCGTTCATCTTGATTTCATGGTGGAAATCACAAATCAATGCATGATTTCTTCTTATCTCGACCCCATCTTCACTTCTAACCATTCCTTTTCACTCCAAAGCTTGAGGAACGAACCTTGTGGTGTGAAAAAGCTCCTTCCACCATTGTTGAAGTAAATCTCCAAGATTTGAAGCTCAACTGGAGGCGGGTTATATAACTTGAACCCCTATTCATTGTTATTGAATTCAATTTTTCAATCAATTATGTTCAATTGCTCTTTTTATAATTCCTTTGATTCGTTGATGCAACTACCATGATAATGGAAGTAGTTTTCGATGGAATAAGGATTGATGATGATGACATCATCTTAGGTTCACATTCCAACATGTTTGAGTTGCAAATGGTTTCAATAGCTTTGGTCCAAACGGTTTCACCAAACCGTTTGGAGGTTTGGACCCCAAACTGTTTAGATGAGTTGACCGTTTGGATGGGTTGACCATTTGAGGTCAAGACCCTAGTAAATTTTGGATGATGATCCATTTGATCCATTTGATTAATTCAATATATAGACAATCCTTCAATTAGAAACTCTAATCGGTTAAGTGTTGAAATTGCAATTATTTAATTTAAAAGTTTGGGTTGATTTGCCCAAATGGTCTCAAGACCATTTGGAGGTCACCCCAAACAGTCTCAAGACCGTTTGGAGGTCAAACAAGACCGTTTAGAGGTCTAGGGTTGAGTATGGTTGACTAATTGAATAGTTAAAGATATCAAATTGATGTACAATCAATAGTTAATTTGATGATCAATCCAATGATGCAAACCCTAATTGGATTTCATAAATTTTAATGAATGATGAGGCAAATGGTCTAAAGACCATTTAGAGGTCATCTAAACGACCTCAAGACCGTTTGGAGGTAATCCAAATGACCTCAAGACCGTTTGAGGTCAGGTCATATCATAACTTGATGATGGTTCATTGATTTCAATTGGATTAGTTCCACAATATTAATCATTGATGGTTCATCGATTCCCAAACCCTAATTGATGGAGTCTTGATTATAAATCCTAGTTCAATTGGGTTCAAAACCCTAATTGATGGTCTAATTGATGAATGGTTCAATAGTTCAATTGATGAATGAATCAAGGAGTCAATTGATAGGCGGTTCATTGATGGAAACCTTGAATTGGTTCAGTGTTGAAAGACCTTTTTGGTCCATTTGTTTTTGAGAGGGTTTGGACCAAACGGTCTCCAGACCGTTTGGGTCCAAGTGGTCTCAAGACCCTTTGGGTCCAAACGGTCTCAAGACCCTTTGGAGACCCAAGCTCAATCAGTTTCAACATCTTCCTTTCTTAAATGGTTCCTAGGGCACTTTGCCCAAACAGTTTCAAACCATTTGAACTCTGAGAATCCAAGACCGTTTAAGGTCTAAATAAGCAAGACCGTTTAAGGTTCAACATGGTTAATCCATTTGAATATATAATATAATTAAAGATTCAATTGGTCAATTCATTTGAATACTCATGTGATTGAAGATTCAATTGATCAGATCTTCTGGACATCCTAGAAGAGGATGAGAGAGAGAGATTCATACATGAAAAATAATCATGTAGTAATCAAGCCTAGCATATTCAAAATAAGTGAGATATACATTTAGTGTATGATCCTTGAGGAAGAGATCATAAAACCCTAATTGAGTTAATTGATGAATTCAAACCCTAAATTAGGGCAATTTTGAGTGAAACACTAATCTAGGAAGATAATGTGATATAAATTTAGGGTAATGACATGAGTAATCCTAATTCAGGGTATTTTGATGTAAAACCCTAATTGGGATGAATAGTAAGCCCTAATTGCGGGTTATTGAATATAAACCTTGATCTCGGGTGAGGTGATGTGAATAGTAAACCCTAATTCTAAATAGGGTGAAGGTGTGTGAAACCCTAATTCTGGATTATATTATATAATGTGAAACCCTAATCTTAGACAATGAAATGATAAATCATTGGTCCTAATTGATCAAAGGGGATGAGTAACCCTGATTTAAATAAAATGGGAAACCCTAACCCTGGTAAGGGAATAGTGGTGTTACCCTTGAATAGCATGGAACTGAATTATGAATGATATATATGTTATCATCTATACTAACCATGCAGGTATCATGAGATGATGAACATAGCCAGGTATGAGCTATGATGCTTTATTTTATTGAAATTATTTATTGGGCCTTGTGTGCCATAATATGCCTTGTTGCTTAGTAAGAGGTAACAAGAGAGTTAATGAGCCTCAAGTGCCAGATGAGATGCTTGTGTAGCAAGTGTCATGTGTACCTTGGTCAGATGACCTGAAGGTGATAGTTACCTGAAATAGTGGTAACAATGCTCAGTGATGAGCTAAGGGTTTGAATACCCTGAACCATATGTTTATGGCATTGAGTTTAAAATGAGGGACTGAGATCGCAATGTCTGTTAGAGACTGAGAAGTAACTGATGAAAACAGTACATGTTTCTTTATAGCATTTGTCCTAATAAGTTATGTTTGAAAACTTGACTGATGCTAAAAGAATATGATAATGTACTTAATTAATCAACTGAAAGCTATTCATGTAGTGCTCTGACCATAGATCCATCATCGTCAGTAGTCGGTGATGGTGAAACAGGTTTTCCTATGGGATCTCCTAGAATTTGCATATTTTTAATATGTGGGGGGTCAATGGGCGAAAATATCCTTACGTCCTAATGGGGGAATTGATGGAAGGTAAACGTTAAACCTCTCAATCCTTCATTGTATGTTCCGGGATGGATGTAACACTAATCTCCCGATGATGTTAATGTCAGATCGATGGAGGTAAACATGAAATCTCTCGATTGTGAAGAGAGTGCAGCCGCCACTGTAGCTCTATAGAGAAGATGTCACTATACCATGGCAAGCTATGTACCAGAGACACAAGATGTCCTGCATGTGATCTCGCACTCACTGAGATGTGGGAAGTCATGGAAGCCAGCTCTTCCACAGACTTTGTATGGTGCTGATTTTGACTTCGCAGTGGTCGGTTAGAGTATGAGCGATATACCTCATATCCTCAGAGCTTAAATATGTTTGAAAAATGTAATCAGCCATGTAGCGTATTTGCATAAGATTGAAATACGAGAACCATTGGTTGATGATTATACTGCTTAGCATGTCTTGGATACATATATGTTACTTATGTTCTTTAATTTTTTATTGAATAAGAGACATGCATCCCTCTCAAGTTATAGATGAATTACTTGAATAGGAATGTTGCTCTAACCTACATAGATAGTAATTTATCTGCTATTGAAATATATGATTCCACTATTCAGTTTATTTCTATTAAACTGCAATAATAATGTTTTCGGCGGAGAGTTATATCTCTCGCTGGGGCAATTGTATAATTGTCTCACCCCTGTGGGATCCAACATTTTTAGGTAGACGCAGACAACGAGGCAGAACATCTATAGTAGGGGAAGAGCAACAACAACAACAACAAGGACAACAGTGATATCCCAGGTGGGGATATTGGTTGTCAAGTTTTGTACATAAAGTCCTATGTGTCGTCTCTGTACTCTCATGTCCTAGGAGTCAGTAGATAGTGTTTCATAATCGATCTGATATTTTGGTTTGATGCTTCGAGGATTTTGTTACTTATGCTTTTTAGCAGAGTAATGATGTATATATATTCCTCGAAGCAGAGATGGTACATGAAATGTACAATGTGGACCAGTATGTAAATGTTATATTGTGGTTCTTGTCTATAGAATTTTCTAGTGAAGGATCTTTTTATAATATGGTTTTAATTTTTAGTGATTTTCAGTAATCAGCTGCTAACAAAATGCTTCTGCATTAGTGAATCTTGTTATCTTAGTTAATTACGATTCACACGCCACAATTTAGTGGTATCAGAGCTCTAGGTTTGCTGAGTCTACAGGGACATAGGATTAAGGTTGTTGAGTCTGTTCTAAGTGTCTTCCAGTTTAACTAATAGTGTCTTCTACTCATATAGGAGGAGAAGAACTTGAAGATGTCTAGATCACATGATGAACATGCTGTTGAGAGCAACATTGTTGCACCAGGAGGAGGTGCAAGAGACCAAGATAAGGAGGAGCTCGTACCTGAACAACCGTAGTTCAATCAAGCAGTTATGGGGAACCCAACCTTCCAAGCCATGTTTGGACAGTTTATGGCGGCCATGACTCATATGAATGATAGGATGCCACTACCTGCACCTAGGGCACCTACCCACAATGAAGGACAAGGAGCTGGCAAGACCTTTGAAAGTCTTCGCCGGGTGGGAGCCACAGAGTATACTGGAATAGCTGACCCAGCTGATGCAGATTTATGGTTGACAGAGATGGAAAAAGCTTTTAGAATCCTCAACATCCCTGAAGTAGAGAAGGTAAGGCATGTTGTATAGCTTCTGAAGGGGAGTGCTGGTCATTGGTGGACCATAGAGGAAGGTAAAAGGCCAGGAGTTGAAGTCGGATGGGATGAATTCTGACGTGAATTTGTCACTAGATACTTTCCTAAGACATATCTAGATGAGAAGATCTCTCAATTTGAGAGGTTGAGGTAGGGACATATGAACATTAGTGAATATGAAGCTAGGTTCATGGAGCTTTTGTGGTTCTGTCCGCACATGGAAGCTACTGATGAAGAGAGGATTCGGCGTTTCGAGAAGGGGTTGAACGCTGAATTGACCACTCCAGTGTCTGCTTTGGAGAACCAGGAGAGGTTTGCCACTTTTGTGGAATCCGTTAGGAGGATTGAGAGGTCTGTGATCGAGAAGCGACAGACCAGTAATAAGAAAGTGTATCCTCAGTTTCAAGCACAAGGGTCTGAGGGTTTCAAGAAACTGAGGTTTTCTACACCAGCACCACTAAGGTTTAATACCCTGACGCAGTGGACGTCAAGTCGGGGTAGGGGTCATAGTTTTCCTCCCAGTAGAGCCCCCAGTACAGCATCACCATCAGTAATAGGACCACCCAGGCAGAGTTTGGGAAATTACAACTGCTACTAGTATGGAAGGTCAGGACACTTGAAGAGAGATTGTCCTGAGAAAGTCAGAATTGTGACTCAACCCCAGAGGCAGAGTTAGTAAGGCTCACATAGGCGACAGTTCAGCAATAATGCGAGAGGACATGGACAAGCATCCCAAGATGGATCGTTGGCACCTAACAACCAAGCACAGGGTTAACAACAAGCAACAACTAGATTCTATGCTATGAATTAGCCCGAGGAAGTAGTCAACCCTCGGGTTGTGACAGGTCAGATGGAACTATTTTATTCTGATATGTCTTCATCCTGCTTCGTATCTGTGTTAATTGATCCGGGTGCTACACATACTTTAACACTCGAGAAGTGGTTCATGACTGCAACATGACTGTTAGTCATAGAGCAAATAGTTTGATGCTAGAAACCCCTTTACTGGGATCTATACTATTGCGGGAGGTGTGCTCTCCCTACATTCTTTCTTTTTCTAAACATCGCATTCAAGTGGATCTTATACCACTTGAGATGTAGGGTTTTGATATAATCCTAGGAATGGACACCTTAGAGAAGTATAAGATTGTCTTGGATTGTAGTTCCAAGCAGGCTGTGTTTACAGACAACGGTGACACATGGATCTTTCAGGGAGATAGAAAGATTCTTCCAACCTGTCTTGTGTCAGCTATGGTAGCTGAGAAGTTGATGAGATAGGGATGCTTTGCATTCATGGCTCATGTGGTAGATACCACAATGGAGAGCCCTCATCCTTTGGAAGTTTCGGTTGTTAGGGAATTTGAAGATGTTTTCCCTGAGGAACTTCCAGTTGTACCTCCGTCCCGAGAGATTGATTTTGAGATTAATCTAATCCCGGGCATGAAACCCATAGCACAAACCTCATATAGAATGGCACCTGCTGAAATGGCAGAGCACAAGAAACAACTGCAAGAGTTGCTTGAGAAGGGTTTTATCCGACCGAGTACTTCATCCTGGGGTGCTTCGGTCCTCTTCGTTAAGAAGAAGGATGGGTCGATGTGGTTATGAATTGACTACAGAAAATTAAATAAAGTAACTATAAAGAACAAATATTCTCTGCCAAGGATCGATGACCTATTTGATCAGTTGCCAGGTGCAACAATCTTTTCTAATATAGATCTAAGGTCGGGATACCATCAGTTGCATATTAAGGAGAGTGATATACCTAAGTCTGTTTTAGGATAAGGTATGGCCACTATGAGTTCACAGTTATGTCGTTTGGGCTAACTAATGCACTAGATGCATTCATGGAACTCATGAATAGAATCTTTCGACCTTTTCTTGATCAGTACATAGTCATCTTCATAGATGACATCTTGATCTATAGTAGAGATGCTCAACAGCATGAGCAACACCTTCACCAGGCTTTGACTTTGTTAAGAGAGCATAGGCTATATGCTAAGTTTAGCAAATGTGAGTTCTGGTTACCAGAAGTTTCTTTTCTAGGACATGTTATATCTGCCTCAGGTATCCATGTTGATCCTAAGAAGGTAGAATCTGTCCTGCAATGGGAACAACAGAAGACACCAATGGAGATTCGCAGTTTCCTAGTGTTGACAGGCTATTACAGGAGGTTCATTAAGAACTTCAGCTCTATAGCTTTACCCCTAACCAAGTTGACCAGGAAGGATGTTCCTTTTGTCTGGAATGACAAGTGTCAACATTCTTTCCAGTTGCTGAAAGAAAGGTTAACAAGTGCACCTGTGCTGGTGTTACCTGAGTAGGGAAAGGGGTATATAGTTTTTTGTGATGCATCCAAGAATGGTCTAGTATGTGTGTTGATGCAGGATAAACAAGTGATTTCTTTTGCTTCTCGAAAGCTTAAGAAATATGAGGAGAGTTATCTGACACACTATCTAGAGCTAGTTGTTGCGGTCCATGCCTTGAAGATCTGGAGACATTATCTCTATGGAGAGACATTCTAGATTTTTACAGACCTTTAGAATCTAAAGTATATCTTCTCACAGCATGAGTTGAATATGAGGCAATGCCACTGGATGGAATTAATCAAGGACTACGACTGTACAATTGATTATCATCCAGGGAAGGCTAATGTGGTAGTTAATGCACTAAGTAGAAAATCAGCGACACCAGCATTAGATAAAGCACAGTTAAACTCCTTAGTGTGCTTTAAAAGAGATATGCTTATCTCCTTAAGGCAAGACAACATAGAGTTTAAAGTATCATTGCTAGCCAGGCTGTTAGCTGAGATGCAAGTAAAACCTACTCTGAGGAAACAAATTAAAGAAGCACATCAAGCAGATATTGTGATTCTGCTGATCAGGTCAGAGTATGGTAGTAAGAAATGAGATGGCTTCCATGATTCAAATGATCAGATATTCTGTTACCATTGTAGGATGGTAGTACCTGATGTTGATAACTTAAGAAAGTTAGTTTTGGAAGAAGCTCATTCTTCAATGTATGGCATTCATCTAGGGAGCACCAAGATGTATCATAACTTAAAAGATATGTATTGGTGACCTGAGTTGAAGAAAGATGTAGCTGAGTTTGTTATGCAGTGTCTGGTGTGTCAGAAGGTTAAAGCTAAACATCATAAGCCCGCAGGAACAATGCAACCTCTGCCTATATCGTAGTGGAAATGGGATCATGTAACCATGGACTTTGTGGTTGGTTTGCCTAGAACATCCAAAAGTCATGGTTCCATTTGGGTGATAGTTGATAGTTTGAAAAAGACAACACATTTCATACATGTCCAAACAACCTATACAGCTGAGAAGCTTGCACAGATATACATAGATGAGATAGTGTGGTTCCACAGAGTTCCACCTACTATCATTTCTGATAGAGGTCCCCAGTTTATGAGTCATTTTTGGGATCGAATCCATAAATATTTGGGTACACAATTAAGGTTTAGAATAGCCTTTCACCCACAGACAGATGTACAATCTGAGAGGACCATACAAACTTTGGAATACTTGCTTAGGGCATGTGTCCTTTAGTTTGTAGGAAGTTGGGATCTACACATGAGCTTGATAGAATTTGCTTATAATAATAGCTATCAACACAGTATTGAGATGGCACCATATGAAGCATTGTACGGAAGACGTTGTAGATCTCCCTTATGTTGGTATGAAACATGAGAGTATCAACTTTTGGGTCCTGAGCTAGTACAACAAATAACTGAAAAGATTAAAGTAATACAACAATAGTTGAAATCAGCCCAGGATAGACAGAAATCTTATGCTGACAAGCGTCGTAGACCCTTATAATTCCAAGTTGGAGATAGAGTATACCTCAAGGTTTCACCTTGGAAAGGTATCCTGAGATTTGGAAAGAAGGGGAAGTTAGCTCCTAGATTTATGGGGCCTTATCTGATCATTGAAAGGATAGGAAAGGTAGCCTATAAGTTGTAGTTACCACCAAAGTTGCATAGATTGCACCCAGTGTTTCATATCTCTATGTTGAGAAAGTGTCATCCTGAAACTGAGTTAGTTCTGCAACCAGTGGAGGTAGAACTAAATGATGATATATCTTATGTTGAAGGACCTGTGTTGGTTCTTGACAGAAGAATTAAAAAGCTGAAAAAGAAAGACATTTGTATTGTAAAAGTTCTCTAGCATCACCGTGGAATTAAAGAAGCTACGTGGGAGCTAGAGGAAGAGATGAGGAGGAAATATCCTACTCTTTTCTCTTGGTGTTTTTGTTGATGATTTTGAGGATGAAATTCTTGTAAGGGGTGGATAACTTGTAACATCCCTGACCTGGGTTATGTTTTAACACTAGGTGTTTTGTTTAGGAAAGATAATTATATGCTTGATTTTATCTTTTGAAAAGTAATTAAGGCTCAAGAGGAACTTATATTTCAATTTCAGTCCATTTTGAATTATGTTGGAAGTAATGTTTTACTTGTTTGGACTAAAGTGCAAATTACCCAAGTTGAGGGGTTAAATTGCAAGTGTTACATTATAATATGTTCCTCCTGTGTTTAAGCATCATGGGAATGAAAATGATGCTAAGTTATGGCTAGTGAAAGCCTGAGTACCAAGAAAGAGCTGATAAAGCAATGTTTGTGCATTAAAACCTAGTTTTGGAGTAATGTGCAATTTACCCAAAACCTAGGGTTCAATATGAAACTTACCACTTCAAAATAGTCCCTAATATTCTTTTCATCTTGTAGAGGCAATAAAATTAGAGGGGCATCTCATTTGAGCTACTTTGAAGGAGAGAGAATCTTGATATTAAAATAATCAAGATTTAAGCATAATTGAAATAATGCTAAAATAATTATATTAAATGGATTGTTCTTCAACCAAAAATGTGTTGGTTGAAATTCACATATATGGACGTCCTTGTGCCTTGCAAAGGAAAAGGAAAGATCTTCGTGAGTGGAGAACCCACTCACATTAAGAAACTAAAAAGAATTATCCACTCACTTATGGATAATTACTATTATAAATGTTAAGGTGCTTAATTTCTTTTCCCTTAATTCATGGATAATGGAAGGGAGTTCGGTGGAGATAAAGATACCTTTGCATGCAAGGAACCAAGGGGGAAGAGGTGGCAACAACTTCGGATTTAAAGGATTGAGATAAGGCATTTTCTCTCTGATTGATTTTCTTATAAAAACACCCTTTACCACTCAAACCAAAGGCTTTTTCGAATCCACTTCTTCTCTTTTCTTGCAAAAATGATCAAGGGAGCTAGGAACAGCAGTAATATGACCCCCAACCTGTTGGTAAGCTTCTTGACCTTCGTTCATCTTGATTTCATGGTGGAAATCAAAAATCAATGCATGATTTCTTCTTATCTCGATCCCATCTTCCCTTCTAACCATTCCTTTTCACTCCAAAGCTTGAGGAATGAACCGTGTGGTGTGAAAAAGCTCCTTCCACCCTTGTTTAATTAAAGCTCCAAGCTTTGAAGATCAACTGGAGGTGGGTTATATAACTTGAACCCTATTCATTGTAATTGATTTCAATTTCTCAATCAATTATGTTCAATTGCTCTTTTTATAATTCCTTTGATTAGTTGATGCAACTACCATGATAATGGTAGTAGTTTTCAATGTAATAAGGCTTGATGATGATGGAATCATCTTAGGTTCACATTCCAACATGTTTGAGTTGCAAACAGTTTCAATATCTTTGGTCCAAACGGTTTCACCAAACTGTTTGGAGACCAAACGGTTTGCAAACCATTTGGAGGTTTAGACCCCAAACCGTTTTGATGAGTTGACCATTTGGATCGATTGACCGTTTGAGTTCAGGACCCTAGTAAATGTTGGATGATGATCCATTTGATCCAATTGATTAATTCAATATATAGACAATCCTTCAATTAGAAACTCTAATTGGTTAAGTGCTGAAATTGCAATTATTTAATTTAAAAGATTGGGTTGATTTGCCCAAACGGTCTCAAGATCATTTGGAGGTCACCCGAAATGATATCAAGACCGTTTGTAGGTTAACCAAGACCATTTAGAGGTCTAGGGTTGAGTATGGTTGAATAATTGAAGAGTTAAAGATATCAAATTGAAGTGCAATCAATAGTTAATTTGATGATCAATCCAATGATGCAAACCTTAATTGGATTTCATAAATTTTAATGAATGATGAGGCAAACGGTATAAAGACCATTTAGAGGTCATCTAAATGACCTCAAGACCATTTGGTGGTCATCCAAACGACCTCAAGACCGTTTGAGGTCAGGTCATATCATAACTTGATGATGATTTCAATTGGATTAGTTCCACAATGTTAATCATTGATGGTTCCTCAATTCCAAAACCCTAATTGAAGGAGTCTTGATTATAAATCCTAGTTTAATTGGGTTCAAAACCCTAATTGATGGTCTAATTGATGAATGGTTCAATAGTTCAATTGATGAATGAATCAAGGAGTCAATTGATAGGCGGTTCATTGATGGAAACCTTGAATTGGTTCAGTGTTGAAAGACCTTTTTGGTCCATTCGGTTTTGAGAGGGTTTGGACCAAATGGTCAAGACCATTTGGGTCCAAATGGTCTCAAGACCGTTTGGAGACCCAAGCTCAATCGGTTTCAACATCTTCCTTGCTTAAACGGATTCAAGGGCACTTTGCCCAAACGGTTTCAAACCGTTTGAACTCTGAGAATCCAAGATCGTTTAAGGTCTAAATAAGCAAGACAGTTTAAGGTTCAACGTGGTTAATCCATTTGAATATATAATATAATTGAAGATTCAATTGGTCAATTCATTTGAATACTCATGTGATTGAAGGTTCAATTGATCAAATCTTCTGGACATCCTAGAAGAGGATGAGAGAGATATTCATACATGAAAAATAATCATGTAGTAATCAAGCCTAGCATATTCAAAATGAGTGAGGTATACATTTAGGGTATGATCCTTGAGGAAGAGATCATAAAACCCTAATTGAGTTAATTGATGAATTCAAACCCTAAATTAGGGCAATTTTGAGTGAAACCCTAATCTAGGAAGATAATGTGATATGAATTTAGGGTAATGACATGAGTAACCCTAATTCAGGGTATTTTGATGTAAAACCCTAATTGGGATGAATAGTAAGCCCTAATTGTAGATTATTGAATATAAACCCTAATCTAGGGTGAGGTGATGTGAATAATAAACCCTAATTCTAAATAGGGTGAAGGTGTGTGAAACCATAATTCTAGATTATATTATATAGTGTGAAACCCTAATCTTAGACAATGAAATGATGAATCATTGGTCCTAATTGATCAAAGGGGATGAGTAACCCTAACTTAAATAAAATGGGAAACCCTAACCCTGGTAAGGGAATAGTGGTGTTACCCTTGAATAGCATGGAACTGATTATGAATGATATATCTATTATCATCTGTACTAACCATTCAGGTATCATGAGATGATGAACATAGCCAGGTATGAACTATGATGCTTAATTTTATTAAAATTATTTATTGGGCCTTGTGTGCCATAATATGCCTTGTTGCTTAGTAAGAGGTAACAAGAGAGTTAATGGGCCTCAAGTGCCAGATGAGATGCTTGTGTAGAAAGTGTCATGTGTACCTTGGTTAGATGACCTGAAGGTGATAGTTACCTGAAATAGTGGTAACAATGCTCAGTGATGAGCTAAGGGTTTGAATACCCTGAACCATATGTTTATAGCATTGAGTTTGAAATGAGGGACTAAGATCCCAATGTCTTTTAGAGACTGAGAAGTAACAGATGAAAATAGTACATGTTTCTTTATAGCATTTGTCCTAATAAGTTATGTTTGAAAACTTGACTGATGCTTAAAGAATATGATAATGTACTTAATTAATCAAGTGAAAGCTATTCATGTAGTTCCATGACCATTGATCAATCATCGTCAGTAGTTGGTGATGGTGAAATAGGTTTTCCTATGGGAGCTCGTGCAGTTCGAATATTTTGAATATGTGGGGGGTCAATGGGTGAAAATATCTGATGAATGCTTATTCATCATGGAATTCAACTATAACCTTGGGATAAATTCAACTCTATATATACTATTTCACTCATTAAATATATATATGAATCATAATGTGCAAAACTACTTAATTGATTCGAATATCAAGATCTTAACCAAATTTATGTCGACTTAATGCAGGTCTTTTAAAGCAGAACAATCAGCTGGGGCCCATCCTCACTCATACTTGGTTCTGTCCAATTGATCTAACCAAGCAAATCCATCCATTCGTTTGAACCCATTCAGTCTCAAGACCGTTTAAGCACATTCGGTCTCAAGACCATTTGACCCTATTCGGTCTCAAGACCGTTTGAGCCCATTCAGTTTCAAGACCGTTTGAGCCCATTCAGTTTGAAGACCATTTCAGCCCATCCGGTCTCAAGATCGTTTGAGCCCATCCAGTCTCAAGACCGATAGACCAGCAGAGACCGATTGGAGGCACAACTCAACCGCAAGGGATCGAGCAGTGCATGAATTCAAGATCTCAAAGTAGAGCCTATACCACAGCCGTGGTGGTTCAAAATGATCGTGGTCCACTATCATCGCCATGACTATGGTCGCCGAGCCACAACCATGGCACCCTACCTGCATCTACCCTCTCTCACCTGCCATGCCCGTGCGAGGCAGCACGGCTGTGGGGCAGTCACCTTACCACGACCGTGGTGTCATGCCATGGCCATGGCACTACACCATCAGAAGCAAATTACACACCCATCACGCCTGTGAAAGGTGGCATGGCCATGGAGCACCAGCATCACCACGTCTGTGTTGCCTTGACACGGCCGTGGTGCGTCATCTTCTACCTCCCGCAACCCTGCTGTTGTGACCTCCACCCCGCCCCGCTCATGCTACCTTCAGCCACGCTGCCCTCACCTTCCGTCTTATCCCTCAAGCCCGTCCGCCGGTGGAGCATCAGCCATTCGATCCCTGGACAAGACCGTTTAAGATCCCAGTAGTAAATCAGTTGGATCGGTCAACGTGAAGACCGTTTGGTCTCTTACTGGCTGTGTGAAGACCAAATGAACCTGCTGCGATGACCGTTTGTAGGAACCTCAAGACCGTTTGGTCAAATTTGCTCAAGACTGTTTGATAGAAAACGGTCCACATACTATTTGGGATGAATAAATTGAAACCATTTGGGCAAAAATATCTCCTGATCGTTTGGTTTCTGTTAATCCAAGACCGTTTGGGGACAGTTCGGTGCCTATAAATTGGACCCAAGGGTCCTCACTTGATCATCGGTTCCGGGACGCCGACTGGCTTCCTGTGCATAGGTACGAGCCAAATCTAGTGTCGTCCACGTCAGTTTCATTCCACCTACTACCCGTGTTGCAACCAAGGAGGCTGAGGAAAGAAGGAAGATGGAGCAAGGGAGACTGTCCGGTCTATCTTGGCAACTCCCGTTCGTGTCCAGATCTACTCCGACACGACATAGAAGGTCGTATCTTCTTCACTGAGCTGTGACTACCTTCTGCATCGAGTTCATGGTAGATTTCTCTCTCTTTCTCATTCTTCTTATTTCTCGCATCATGAGCGAGTAGTACCTTTTCACTGGGATGCGGGGACTAGCCCCACTACCCATGCAAATCATGTTCTTTTGTTAAACTCTCCATGGAAATGTATATAACTTTCCATTTCGTTGTTAATTGGTATGTTCGTAGTTGATTATCTCCTTGCTTTCATCTTGTTCTTTCCTATATTGTGAAATCTTCTATGTATGGGATGGAATGGCGGTTTATAAGTTTGACTCCTTGATGAGAACTTATGAAATTCCTTGAGGTCGTAAGTGTATGATCTGTGCGGGGATGAGACATCTAGCCTACAGTGACGTTTCTGTGGTCTAAACACCCCTCAGGGAGGACCACAGCCTTAGTTCGATTTTGTATCGTCTTGTTTATCGTCGATGCTAGTTTGTAGATCTATCATCTACTTTCTTATCAATTTATTCGGTTGAATCCCAAACTAGAAATAGAATGGGATTTCTTTGAGGTCGTAAGTGTATGATCCGCGAGGGGACGAGCCATCTAGCCTTCGGTGACGCTTCTGTGTGCCTAATGCCTGTATAGGGGGCCCACAACCTTCATTGAATTTCTGTATCTTCGCAGCAGTAAGTAAGTGATCCAGTTGGTGATGAGACATCTGATGCCTAAGGTGATTCTTACGCGAACCTAACGCCTGTATGGGGGGTTCTGCAGCAGCTCTATTTGGATTGTTATATCTTGTCTGGATTGTTTGCATTTGGATTTGCTTGCGTGCGTAGCGGTGGTGAAACCCGATACCATCCCGGCGATTCTATATCATTGATCTAAATCAAACTTTAATTCATCTTTTACTTTCTTGCAATTAGTTTAGTTAACCTCAAATCAACCAATAGTTTTAAATATTAGTTTTACTTGAGCTAAGTTCGACTGACAAAGATTTTTAAAAATGCTGCCCTTGGGGTTCAATCCTTAACTATACTATGATGAGACTCGTCCACTTGTGGGTGGTATTATTGCACTTTGGTTTTGATAAAAGCTCAAGGATTTCAACCCCGAGTGAGTTTGTTAGTGCATTCAAAATATCACGTCAAATTCTAGCGTCGTTGTCGGGCACAACGGAATTAGTTAGTCAAATCTAATTTTTTTAGACTAATTTAGGATTTTGCTTTTTCTTTTGAAAACAATCGATCATCTACTTGAATTTGACTCTACTTTGTGGATCTCATTTTCAAAATATTTTCTATTCTTAGGTACAATCCAAGGCGTAGTGCATGCACCGATCGAACATCCCTGGACTCATAGCAAGCTTTGATCCTAAGATAGACAGAACTTTTCACCGACAGATCTGAGAAAATCAAGCAAGGATGGCTCAAGAAGGAGAAGTAGCCCAAAGGGTGGCTCAAGCCATCAATGCACAGAGAGAGAGGCTCATGCAAGAAACCAGGGTTGCAGTTCAACAGGAAATCCTAGTAGTACAAGCAGCTAAACTACAAAAGGATATTAGAGAATACTCAATCCCAAAAGTTATGAATGTTCATCATCCAGTGCAACCTCCTCTCATCAACGCTCCTAATTTCAAGATAAGAGCGCATTGGATCACCCTGCTTCAGAATAACCCTTTCTATGGCAAACAGGGAGAAGATAGCCAAGAGCATCTTTTGAGATTTATTGATCTATGTGCCATGACGAAACAAAATGGAGTCACAGATGATGCCATTCGACTTCGTCTCTTCAAGTACTCCCTTGTTGATAGGGCCATAAGTTGGTACAATTTGCTGCAATGTGAAACAACCATCACCACCTGGGAACAACTCCAAAATGTGTTTCTAGAAAAGTTCTACCCTCCATCTCTTACCTATGAAATTAGAGGGAGAATAACAAACTTCACTCAAGTTCATGGAGAAACTCTTGCTGAAGCTTGGGATAGATACAAAGAGCTTCTATGCAAGTGTCCACACCACATAATTCCCAAGAACCAACTAATTGAGATTTTTTATAGGGGTGTGGATGATGATATTAAGAGATTCCTCGATTCCTCATCTGGAGGAAACTTCATGCGTTAAAGTTGTGACAGCGCATGGAGAGTCGTCACCCTAGGAGAAGAAAACAAAGCAAATTGGGGTAGATTTGTAGGTAAAGGAGTTTTGAAAGTAGCTATGTCCGAAGCTACTCCTGAGTACAAGTCTATCGCTGAAACCTTGAAGATTTTAGTTGCCAAGCAAGACCATATTGAATCATCTCTTGATGCTATTGAAAGAGGATGTTCACCCACTCGACAATCAGAACATGTCAAGTCTGCTTCCCTATTCTGTGAAGCATGTAAGAGCACTGATCATTCCACTTTATCATGCAATGTTCTCTATGATGTTATTCTGAGCAATTTATGTGACCAAGGAGATAATGGTCAGATGGAAATCTTAGTGCTATCAACACCATTCCTGGTCAAAGTTATTACAATCTGAATCAGAATAGGAATCACCCCAGTTTTCAATATGGAAACCCCTCTGGAGCAGTAAACTCGCATCAATTTGGTTCAAACAATCAACCAAGAGGCCCACCAAGATTCTAGTATAATCAACAACAGAATTTTGGAAATCAAGGAAATTTCAAGGGGAACTTTCATAATAAGAACAAAAATAATTACCAAAATAACTCTCAGTGCCAAAATCTTAATCAACAGCAAGGACAGCAAGCAGATCCAGTTTCTCCTGATGACAAGCTATCAGCCATTGAAAAGATGTTGCAAACTCAGCAAACCATGATATCTAACCAACAAGCTCAGCAGAAGGCTATTCAATCTCAACTAGCTCAACTCACAGCTAGCATAAAACCACTTGCTGGAGTCTTTGTTGGCCAACCCGAGAACAATCCTAAGCATCCTAAACAGTTGAAGGAAGTCACCACTAGGTCAGGGAAAGACTATTTGGATCCCCTGAAAAGACACATGTGGTTATTACAGACAAGGATGAACTTGTAATTGCCTAAGACTCAACAACACAAGAGACTCAATCAAAAGATGATAAGTCAGAAAAAGGAAACTTTGAGAAGTCTGCTCAAGAAGATGAAGAAACTGAGACTCCAGAACCTGATATCCCTGTGTACAAACCTCGTATACCTTTTCCAGCTCGCCTAAGGCAGACAAAGCTTGATACCATATTCAATAAGTTTAAAGAAGCTATGAAGAAACTTCATGTGGATATACCCTTTTTGGATGCTCTAGCCGAGATACCGGCATGGACAAAGTACTTAAAGTCACTTATCACAAGGAAGTATATAACTGAGGAGTATGAGACCGTAAAACTGGCGACAACTACATCAGATATCATTTTGAGCAAGATGCCCAAGAAACAGAAAGACCCGGGATCCTTTGGAATTTCATGTCATATTGGTGATTCCTCATGTAAGAAGGGGCTAGCTAATCTGGGTGCTAGTATTTCGATCATGCCACTTAGCCTTTGTAAGAGGCTAGGATTTTCAGAATTCCTTCGTATTGGAAAGACTATACAACTTGTAGACAATTCGATAAAATGACCGTAGGAATCCTCAAAGATGTCCCGGTCAAGGTAGGCAAGGACACATATGTTCCATGTGACTTTGTCATTATGGACATTAAAGAAGACGCCATATATCCTCTCATCTTTGTTCGTCCATTCCTCACAACTACAAGATCCCTGATTGATGTTGAAGCTGGTACCTTACTGCTCAGATTAGGCAAAGAAATTCTCGAATTTAAAGTTTTTGAAATTATGATAAGACCAAGTATTCAAGAAGAAGTTTATCTGATTGACTACATTGAGAAAATGTCACTTCTGACCCAAGAGCATCATGAGTCAGACGATCCTTTAGGAATTGCTCTAACAAACCCATCAGTTGATGAACCGATCGATGAACAAGTAAAGGATTGCATCGAATCCCTCAACTCTGCTACAGAAAATGTTGAAGCCACTAGTGAAGAACTCAAGGCTATGGAAATTACGGAAGAGAAATGCAAAAAACCAGAGGCTCCCAAAATGAAGACCCTGCCAGAAGTACTAAAGTATGTCTTTTTAGAAGATCTAAAAGTTTGCCCAGTTATTATAAATTCTGATCTAACAGCTGAACAAGAAAATAAACTCCTGAAGGAATTAAGGGAAAGAAAGAAAGCCATCAGCTATAAAATGAGTGACCTTTCCGGGGTCAGTCTAGCGTTGTGTATGCACAAGATCCCTATGATGGAAGATCACAAGCCTACTATTGAGCATCAATGGAAATTGAACCCAAATATGACGGAAGTAGTCTGTCGTGAGGTCATTAAACTGCTCACAGCTAGAATAATCTATCCGATCTCAGATTCGCCATGGGTGAGTCTTGTGCATGTAGTCCCGAAGAAAGGTGGAACAAATGTTATACGGAATGAAAACAATGAACTCATCGCCACTCGAATAGTAACATGGTGGAGGATGTGCATAGACTATAGAAAATTAAATAAGGCAACTTGAAAAGATCATTTTCCAATGCCTTTCCTTAATCAAGTCCTAGAAAGGTTGGCTCACCAAGAATATTTCTATTATCTTGACATTTACTCTGGATTCTATCAAATACCCATACATCGAGATGACCAAGAGAAAACAACCTTTACCTGCCCATTTGGGACTTATGCATTTAAAAGAATGTCGTATGGTCTCTGTAATGCACCCGCAACTTTTCAACGTTGCATGGCTGCCATATTCGTTGGTCTTACTGAAACAATTATGGAGGTTTTCATGGATGATTTTTCTATAAACAGAGACTCATTTGATTCATGTCTAAAGCACCTCTCCCTGGTCCTCAAACGTTGTGAAGAAGGACATCTTGTGTTGAATTGGGAAAAGTGCCATTTTATGGTTAAAGAGGGCATTGTCCTCGGCCATAGGGTCAGCAATAGAGGAATTGAAGTAGATAAAGTCAAGATAGAAGTAATTGCTAAACTGGCTAGTCCAATGAATGTAAAAGAATTATGTGATTTCCTAGGTTATCTAGGATTTTATAGAAGATTCATAAAGGACTTCTCAAAGATAACCAAGCCAATGAAGAATTTGTTACTAAAGGATGTTGAATTCAATTTCAACAAAGAATGTGTCAAAAGCTTCAACACAGTTAAGCAGGCCCTTATGACCACCCCCATCATTAGAGTTCTTGACTAGGACTACCCTTTTGAAATTATGTGCGATGCCAAGGACTATGTTGTGGGCGCTGTTTTAGGGAAATATATAGAGAAGAAACACTATGTGATCTATTATGCATCAAAAACTCTTGATGAAGCTCAAAGGAATTATGCAACTACAGAGAAAGAACTTCTAGTAGTCGTGTATGCCTTTGACAAGTTCAAATCCTACCTAATTGGTTCGAAGGTCATTGTCTACACAGACCACGCTGCCATTCGTTACCTTCTGACAAAGAAAGATGAAAAACCCAGGTTGATTAGATGGATCCTCCTATTACAAGAATTTGATTTAGAGATAAGAGATAAAAAGGGTACAAAGAATGTTGTAGCAGACCACCTCAGTCGCATCCACATTTTGGATATTGAGAAAATTCTGATCAATGATTTCCTGCCAGATGATGAACTAATGAAGGTCTCAGAAGTTGTACCACGGTACTCAGATTTTGTAAATTACCTTGTTGCAGGGGTTATCCATCCCCAATGCACCGAGAATGCAATGAAGAAGTGCATGCATGATGTGAAACAATATCACTTGGATGAGCCATATCTCTTTAAACTATGTGTCGATGGTCTGTATAGATAATGTATCACCAAAGAAGAAGCTCAACTTATTTTGGAACAATGTCATTCGGGACCAGTGGGAGGACATCTGAGCTGTAAAAAGACTGCCTTGAAGGTTTTGCAATGTGGATTCTTCTGGCCGACTATATCCAAGGATTCCTACGACTTTGTCCTATCATGTGAAAAATGTCAAAGAACAGGTAATATAACAAAGAGAGATGAGATGTCGCTGAATCTATTGCAAGAAGTAGAAATATTTAATGTTTGGGGGGTGGACTACACGGGTCCATTCCCATCTTCTCATGGATTTTCATACATCCTAGTGGCAGTAGACTACGTCTCAAAATGGGTTGAAGCTATACCAACCGTCACTAGTGATTCCAAACCCATCATCAAATTATTCAAAGATATTATTTTCCCCCATTTTGGAGTACCACGAACCGTGATATCTGATGGAGGGTCCCACTTCCTTGAAAGAAGCTTTGAAGCTCTGTTGAGAAAGTATGGTGTTACTCACAAGGTAGCCTCACCCTACCATCCACAAACAAGTGGACAGGTAGAGGTTTCTAACAGGCAACTGAAGGCTATATTGGAATAGACAGTAGGTCGCAATCACAAAGCTTGGTCAGTAAAAATCAATGACACATTGTGGGCCTATCGTACTGCTTTTAAGACTCCTCTCGGAACTACACCATTTCATCTTATCTATGGAAAGTCATGCCACCTACCTGTAGAACTGGAACACAAAGCATGGTGGGCAATTAAGCAACTGAACTTTGATATGAAAGAAGCAGGCCAAGCCAGGACTCTACAACTCTAAGAGCTAGATGAACTCAAGATGACGACTTATGAGAATGCACAAATATACAAAGAATGCACAAAACTTTGGCATGATGGACATATGAAAAGAAAAGACATACAAGTGGGTGACCAAGTTCTTCTATTCAATTGAAGACTAAAATTATTCCCAGGAAAACTCCGTTCTCGCTGGTCTGGACCTTACATGGTCAAAAGCATCTCTCCACATGGTGCTTTCTCTTTATGGAGTGAAAGGTCAGGTGAATTAGTAACAAATGGTCACCACTTAAAGAGATATTTTACCTGAACTCCATAGGCACTAAAACAACGTTGGAACTCACCAATCCTAAGGATCCACCATAAAGTTGAAGGACCCATTCGAGCCATCGACATAAAACAAAGGCGCTTGTCGGGAGGCAACCCGATCAATAAATTTGTTTTACTTCCCTTTTCAAATTAGAATGATTCTTCAATTTTGTTTTTTCTAGTAAATTTTTCATTAAAGAAAATTAGCATCGCAAGATGCTATTTTAAGATCTAATTGCTCTTTACCTTTGAGATTTTCAGATAAAAGGATGCGCGTTGATTGGAACGCAACCACATCTGGTGGTCATTCTGGCATAATTTTTCCCCTCCATCTTGGATTTAGGGTTTGCTCGGGATGAGCAAATCTCTAAGTTCGGGGTGGAGGGTGGGAGGTACATACCTCACTTTCCGCCTACACCCATCCTTTTCATACTTAAGTTTTCACTATCACATTCCTGAAATTTTTTTTTTAAATTTTCAATATTCTTTAATGTTTATCAAAGAAATTGAACAGATACTTGATGAATTTTTTACACTTCCTTTTTCATTAAAATCCACTCTCTAACCTGCTATGCATTTTAAATCATTATATCCTCCTTTTTCGAAGTGAATCCTCAAAAGGACCACTTTTCGAAACAAAGCCTCTTGATTGAAATCATCTTGTGAAGCTTATGATTCCTAACATCATGATTCTTATGCAAAAATGATAAGTGTATGTCAAACTGATAGGGACCAAACACGTCGTGCTCCCTATCTGACTAGTGAAACAATATCATGGAATCTCCACTGGATCCTCATCAAGTCATTATTTGAGCAGAGTATGATAAAGAGACCAGCTCGGTGCATTGAATTGTAAATCAAGTTGCATTTTGATCTGAACTCTCTTCTACACTTATTCTATCATCTTCGTACCCCTCCATCCATAAAAAAGAAACAAAATAGCCAAAATAGTGCCAAAACCTAAGTTTGGGGTGGCACGCCACTTCCCTCTTTATCTGCCTCTTCCATACCCCTAACAAATAAATAGGGGTGTACCACCAAAAATGCAATCTCGAGTCGAATAGAGGAGAGATTTGCAAACAAAAAGATGCCAAAGCGCACACATAATGAAATGCAATCTCGATTCGAATAGAGGAGACATTCGCACAAAAAATGCAATAAATGAAATTGCAAATCATAAAATAAAAATCTCGAGTCGAATAGAGGAGAGATTTATTTCTTCTTTCCATACCATCATTCACTCCCTTTTCTACCTAATGGCACAATGATTGCCTACCTTATCCTGAAAAACACCAGTGTCAGATCAAATGCACACTTGTTATTCACGGGAATCTCTGTACTCTTACAAAACTCTTTGGCATGCTTGTTGTTGGAAAAAGTGAAGAGGAAGTGATTTTGGAAAATGAACTCAGGAACAAAGATATGGTAAGATGTTTTTAGTGGTCTTAGGAGGTTGAGATACTGAGTCATTTTGAGTAGAAAGAAAATATTTGTGATGTGAAGATAAAGTAATCACATGTATTGAAAGCATTCATTTGGCGACTGTTTCAGATTTTGTGTTACTCGAGGACGAGCAACGTTTAAGGTCGGGGTATTTTGATGAATGCATATTCATCATGGAATTCAACTATCACCTTGGGATAAATTCAACTCTATATATACTATTTCACTCATTAAATATATATATGAATCATAATGTGCAAAACTACTTAATTGATTCGATTATCAAGATCTTAACCAAATTTATGTCGATTTAATGCAGGTCTTGATAAAGCAAAACAATCAGTTGGGGCCCATCCTCACTCATCCTTGGTTCTGTCCAATCAATCTAACCAAGCAAATTCATCCATTCGTTTGAACCCATTCAGTCTCAAGACCGTTTGAGCCCATTCGGTCAAGACCGTTTGAGCCCAATCTGTTTCAAGACTGTTTGAGCCCATTTGGTTTTATGACCGTTTGAGCCCATCCAGTCTCAAGACTATTTGAGCCCATTCGGTCTCAAGACTGATAGACCAGCAGAGATCGATTGGAGGCACAACTCAACCGTAAGGGATCGAGCAGTGTATGAATTCAAGATCTCGAAGTAGAGCCTAGACCACGGTCGTGGTGATTTAAAACGACCGTGGTCCACTATCATCGCCACGACCGTGGTCGCCGAGCCACGACCATGGCACCCTACCTGCATCGACCCTCTCTCACCCACCACGCCTGTGCGAGGCAGCACGGCCGTGGGGCAGTCACCTTACCACGACCGTGGTGTCACGCCACGGCCATGGCACTATGCCATCAAAAGCAAATTACACACCCACCATGCCCGTGTAAGGCGACACGACCGTGGAGAAGCAGCATCACCACAAACGTGGTGCCTTACCACAGTCGTGGTGCATCATCTTCTACCTCTCGCAACCCTGCTGCTGTGACCTCCACCCCCACCCTGCTCCTGCTACCTTCAGCCACGCTTCCCTCACCTTCTGTCTTATCCCTCAAGACCGTCCGCCGGTGGAGCAGTAGCCATTTGTTCCCTGGACAAGACCATTTAAGATCCCAACAGCAAATCGGTTGGATCGGTCAATGTGAAGACCGTTTGGTCTCTTACTGGTCGTGTGAAGACTGAATGAACCTGCTGCGATGACCGTTTGTAGGAACCTCAAGACCGTTTGGTCAAATTTGCTCAAGACCGTTCGATAGAAAACGGTCTACAGACCGTTTGGGCTGAATAAAGTGAAACCGTTTGGGCAATAATATCTCCAGACCGTTTGGTGTTTGTTAATCTAAGACCGTTTGGGGACAGTTCGGTGCCTATAAATAGGACCCCAAGGGTCCTCACTTGATCATCAGTTCTGGGACGCTGACAGGCTTCCTATACACAGGTATGATCAAAATCTAGTGTCATCCACGCCAGTTTCATTCCACCTACTGCCTGTGTTGCAACCAAGGAGGCTGAGGAGAGAAGGAAGATGGAGCAATGGAGACTGTCTGGTCTGTCTTGGCGACTCCCGTTCACATCTAGATCTACTCCGACATGACGTAGAAGGTCGTATCTTCTTCACCGAGATGCGACTACCTTCTGCACTGAGTTCATGGTGGATTTCTCTCTCTTTCTAATTCTTCTTGTTTCTCGCATCATGAGCGAGTAGTACCTTTTCACTGGGATGCGGGGACTAGCCCCGCTGCCCATGCAAATCATGTTCTTTTGTTTAACTCTACATGACAATGTATATAACTTTCCATTTCGTTGTTAATTGGTATGTTCGTAGTTGATTATCTCCTTGCTTTCATCTTATTCTTTCCTATATTGCGAAATCTTCTATGTATGGGATGGAATGGTGGTTCATAAGTTCGACTCCTTGACGAGAACTTCTAAAAGGATTCCTTGAGGTCGTAAGTGTATGATCTATGAGGGGATGATACATCTAGCCTACGGTGACGCTTCTATGGTCTAAACATCCTTCAGGGAGGACCACAACCTTAGTTGGATTTGTATCATCTTGTTTATCATCGATGTTAGTTTGTAGATCTATCACCCGCTTGCTTATCAATTTATGCGGTTGACTCCTGAACTAGAAATAGAATGGGATTTCTTCGAGGTTGTAAGTGTATGATCCGCGAGGGGACGATCCATCTAGCCTTCGGTGATGCTTCTGTGTGCCTAATGCCTGTATAGGGGGGCCACAACCATCATTGAATTTCTATATCTTTGGAGTCGTAAGTAAGTGATCTAGTTGGTGACGAGACATATGATGCCTAAGGTGATGCTTACGTGAACCTAACGCCCATATGGGGGGTTCTGCAGCAGCTCTATTTGGATTGCTATATCTTGCCTGGATTGTTTGCATTTGGATGTGCTTGCGTGTGTAGCGGTGGTGAAACTCAATACCATCCCGGCAATTCCATATAATTTATCTAAATCAAACTTTAATTCATCTTTTACTTTCTTGCAATTAGTTTAGTTAACCTCAAATCAACCAACAGTTTTAAATATTAGTTTTACTTGAGCTAAGTTCGACTGACAAAGATTCTTAAAAATGTTGTGATTGGGGTTCGATCCTTAACTATACTGTGATAAGACTCGTCCGCTTGCGGGTGGTATTATTGCACTTTGGTTTTGGTAAAAGCTCGGGGATTTCAACCCCGAGTGAGTTTGTCAGTGCATTCAAAATATCACGTCAATATCCTTACGTCCCAATGGGGGAATTGATGGAAGGTAAATAGTAAACCTCTCAATCCTTCATTGTATGTTCTGGGATGGATGTAACACTAATCTCCTGATGATGTTAATGCCAGATCGATGGAGGTAAATATGAAATCTCTCGATTGCGAAGAGAGTGCAGTTACCGTTGTAGCTCTATAGGGAAGATGCCACTATATCCTAGCAAGCTATGTAGCAGAGACACAAGATGTCCTGCATGTGATCTCGCACTGACCGATATGTGGGAAGTCATGGAAGTTGGCTCTTCCACTGACTTTGTATGGTACCGATTTTGACTTCGCAGTGGTCAGTTGGAGTATGAGCGCTATACCTCATATCCTTAGAGCTTAAATATGTTTGAAAAATGTAATCATCTGTGTAGCGTATTTGCATAAGATTGAAATACAGGCACCATTGGTTGATGATTATACTGCTTAGCATGTCCTAGATATATAAATGTTACTTATGTTCTTTAATTCTTTATTGAATAAGAGACATGCTACCCTGTCAAGTTATAGCTGAATTACTTGAATAGGAATGTTGCTCTAACCTGCATAGATAGTAATTTATCTACTATTAAAATATATGATTCCACTATTCAGTTTATTTCTATTAAACTGCAATAATAATTTTTTTGACGGAGAGTTATATCTCTCGCTGGGGCAATTGTATAATTGTCTCACCCCCGTGGGATCCAACATTTTTAGGTAGATGCAGACAATAAGGCAGAACCTCTGTAGCAGGGGAAGAGCAGCAACAACAACAACAGGGACAACAGTGATATCCTAGGTGGGGATACTAGTTGTGAAGTTATGTACATAAAGTCCTATGTGTCATCTTTGTACTCTCAGGTCCTAGGAGTCAGTAGGTAGTGTTTTATAATGGATCTGAGATTTTGGTTTGATGCTTCAAGGATTTTGTTACTTATGCTTTTTAGCAGAGTAATGATGTATATATATTCCTCGAAGGAGAGATGGTACATGAAATGTACAATGTGGACCAGTATGTAAATATTATACTGTGGTTCTTGTCTATAGAATTTTCTAGTGAAGGATCTTTTTATAATATGGTTTTAATTTTTAGAGATTTTCAGTAATCCACTTCTAACGAAACGCTTCCGCATTAGTGAATCTTGTTATCTTTGTTAATTACGATTCATGCACCACATATAGGTTATTAGTGAAGACTGGATAGTAGTGTTGGATGGCCATAACATGCTATAGTATTATTAGTACCCCAGATCTCTTACATGATCTCCAGTGGCCAACAAGTTCTTCAGAGCTTAAAGTACATACAAATTCATTACAAGAAGAAGACGAGCTAAAATGATGACATTGAGAACACGAATGACGAGTAGGAGAGGGTTGCAAGTTGGATTTCTTGCTGATCTATAACACCAATAAATCACTCGTACCGTGGCATGCATATTTCCATATTCGATCTGCATCTAATATCCTAATTCGAATCATAAATGCTGGTCTTTTTTCTTGTTCTTTTATTCATCTTTAATATTAAAATCATCCTGATTGTTTTTTATTTCTTTTTTTACTTTATGAGATCTTGGTCCAAACAAAATTGATTGCAAGTTAAAGCAGATGAGACCTCCTCCGTGTGTAGTAGTTGACCGTATCACAATGACATTTCTTAGTTTTCAATAATTATTTGCTTCTAATATTTTGGGAGTTTTAAAGATACCTTATTTGTCTTCTGTCGAGACGCTAACTGCTTAAAGACAACAGAGGATCTTGATGCCATCTTTTCGGTTCTATGCATATGAGCTCAAGTTCTTCAACATCAAGATCTGTCCACTGTTGTCTAATCCTTATTTGAGTGGTGGTGGATGCATACGGTTGTTGCATGTCTTGCATAACTTACTAGGAAATTGAGTTCTTCTATATGTTGGCTCTTTGTCACTATATCATTTTCATTATGCTTATATATACTCTGTGTAACCGTTTTTCAGCAATATGTTAACTGTGTAAATAAATAACATAGGCACGGTATAGACGACAACATTTTTCTCTAAATATATAAAAAAATGTCCCTTTTGCTTATCACCATATATTTCTTGGATTGTTTCTATGTTGTACCTACAACTAGAAGAGTATCCTTGCTTGGTCACTCTGACAGATTGTAAAATTCAGAGCTACATGGATTTGTGAAACCATTATTAATCTAATTCTCACATGGAAACATGTTCAAAGCAGTAGGAATGATATCTTTTATTCTGCTCCAATGTCTCCATGAGTTTCTTTTCCCACGAATTAGATCTGGTTCACTTGCCTCTTCATCCAACAAATGTGTAGCATATAGGACTGATGAATAACATTATTATTTTTTCTCTTAGATTGGATTATAAAATAAGATAAATCACTAGGTGCTTAATTGTGATCTATTTCATGTGATGTCATAAGCATGTTTCACTTGATTTAGAGAAAACTTGTACAACGTGATCCATCACCATGTCTACAATAGAAATAACTGAACTCTTAAAATGAAAACTATTTTCTTGGTATATTTTTTATGAGTTAACTTGGTACCTTTTAAGGTAAGACATCCATGCATTTCCTACCACTACTAAATATTCATATATAGATTGACTATGATCTACATAAATAAAATTTGGAGTAGTTTTTGGCATGCTAATATTTTGTGACGATCTTCATGAAATAAGCTAATACCTACTAATATATTCCTACAATATCAACTAGCCAAAATTTTGTTGTGGTAGAATTTCACAGGTTGTCATTTTTTTGCAACATTTTAATAAAATGAACTTTGATTAGCGCTCTTCACTGTGGTATTGTGGTTTAATAGATGGATAAAATAGATAACTTTTATTTGTATATGACTTCTAGAATATTTATTTAATAATACCTATTTCATAATTTCTTCTGGGTTAGTGATTTGTAATTTTATATTTCTTTTAAAAAATGATCTTTCATTCAACTAATATATTTTAATAAATGCAACATGATCTTTGTAGTTTTTATATCAATGTTAAATATAAACAAAGTGATACAAATTGAAAGAGATACTTCAACTCATTTGATCAAGGATTCCATATGTACTATACTTTTTCAAAATGAGATTATTTGTTTAAGAGGAGTCCAATGTGGATATTAAGATATACAAACATGTCATCGGTGACAGAGGAAGCTATATTTTCAAAGAAAAGAATGTTTTTCCCACAAGTTATACATTATGCTTGTCAACAAGGTAACAACTTAGTTCATGTTCTTAATGAGGAAGTACTAATTTATATTCTCTTATTACTTAATGACATTGCAATTTTTATATATAGAGAAATAGTTTAAGATAAAGAAAGAATAAAAAAAAGTAAATTCTTTAAAGTAATGATCATTTTTTGAATGAAGTAAGCAGTGCAAAATTGAATGAATAGAAAAATGCTTTGTTTTGTTTGGCAATTTTTGATATTAGATAAGAGATATATTATGAATCACTAGCTTTTATCCTTCTTAAAGAGAGTTATGCTAAAATTTGTTCCAAAATTCAATGGAATATATAGTGCACTGTCTATCTCTTACTTCAATATTAAAAACATAAAGGGCATGTTTGGTAGGATGTAGTCAGATGATAAAGTGTGTGTTCAATGTACATTTTTACATTCTGAACTCACACAAATACACCCGAATACACCCAACCAAACTAGGCCTAAAAGAACTTGATCTAGAACTATTTATTATGGATATCATGGAAATGGTCCCTTTTAATTAATGACTAATAAAAATGAAGGTTTTACAATAATATTTTATACCAATTGAGAACAAAGAAAGAACCAAGGATGATTCTACAATAAAATAAATCTGCAAAACTGTGAAGTTGACATCAATTTCCGTGTTGGTTCACAATTCTATGTTTTGTGGACATTTGATGAAGTTTCACTCATTGGATAATCATATGTTGAAATACTAAGAAATCATGTATTGGATGACAGAGTATAACACTAAAAAATTTATTAATATTTGCATTATGGGATGTAGAGATGCAACCACATGGAAACATTACTTCAACGATTGTAGAGTTTAATGGTTTCATTACGATCCCACTATTCCCTTGAAAGAATTGTTTACAAAATCAAAATGGTAGAATAACTTCATGATAAAGGACTAAATTATTTTTTTTTAGTTTTTCAACAAAAAGTGTAATAATAATAATAATAAATATACATCTCAATATCTTGTATGTCAAATAACATACCTAAGATTTATTGATGTAATGTGTCTTTACCTGTCAAGATATTATTTTTCTCATATCACTACACTCTAAAGATAAGCACATTGTGTATTGGAATATTGGAACAACATTAGAACACCATTAATTGAATAGGAATATATTTCATGAAAGTCATATTTTGTTATTGTTTCAAATGATATGTGAATGAAGTATCCATATGTAGTGGTTTTTGTACTTATGGAATGCTAAAAAAGCATGTTGTATATTTTTCCCAACCTAATATATTTCATAATACATGATATTTGAAAATTGTATCAGGAATGTAATTCATTTGGTTTAATAAAAATGAAAATCATGGATTCCATCAGAGGGAATTGTTTGTTACTTAGTTAAGTTTATGTCATTATAAGAATAACATTGTTTGCATTAATAATCTTACTAAGGCAATCTAATATCCTATGAAGTGGTTTTAAAACATATGATCCAAAGTCCATGTATAACGTTAATAAAGGACTCCCTTTTATGATAAAAAAGGGAAAGAACTAACATATATTTGGTTCCATTCATAAAATAAATGGAAAATATATGTTTGTAACATATACACTAACAAGGAAACAATGATATTACGGCCTAGAAATTTTTCTAGTGAAAGGTATAATTGTATGACAAATTTATGATATATTAGAAGCAAAATCTTTATACTATTTCAGTTGTATGACAGTGGTAACCACTATGATGAATGAGAGATATTAAAAAAATTAATTGTGAAAGTCATGTTTCACCATTAGAACCAAATTGGAGGAAATTTACATAAATAAAAAGAAAACTTACATATGTTATCTTTCTGTCAGTACATTAACATATTATTATTTATCAAATATTTTAAGTGTTTGAAAAAAAATCAAAATAACCCTCAGGTTAAAGACATTGTAAGGCCACCAGATCTGCTACTCCCGATTTTAGGAGTATGCTATTCCTTATGGCATCGAATGCCATGTGTTCACAACTTTAAATCTTGATCTTTTCTTTGTAAATGCCCCCAAAGATGAATGTAGATAAGATAAGGAGTATCCTACTCCCTCCTAAGTTGGGTGCAGTAGATCCACACTCCATTGTAAGAGGAATTATGCTAATAATACTCTTCATGACATATTTAACTATAATGTGAATAATGAAGTACCCTAGTGAATAATTCACTAACTATTTTGTATGAAAAAAACTCTGAGATGAAAATCATAAATTAAATAGGAACTTTGTGATGTTAGCATTGTACTTTCTCATAAGAAGCATACTTCATCTTAATATACTTTTGAACCATGTGTGAACCTACTATTATTAATTACATATGTGGGGTAAGTTTTGTCCAATCTGCTAAATTAGTTGGCATAATGTGATATTCATTTATAGTAACATATGAGATAGGCTCTGTCAAACTCGACATTGCCATTATTATAAACATTAGTTTCTAATAATATTTTTGCAAACCAAATATTTACAGTAGCTATAATCATTAGTAAAAATATTTTACTATAAACACTAAATGAAACTATATATCTTCAAGCTATGTGGAAATAAATAAAAAAATTACATATGTTATTTTAAAAATGCTTACCATGTTCCATACATTATTGAGGTCTAATGCAATGTTTATTTAATATTTCCAAATAAATATGGAGACTTCAAATTATATAATACAATGTTGTAATACTTGATCTCTATGAAGTCCATTTTAAAAAAATAAACAATGCATTATTTTTTGTAACCATTCGTAATAAGATGCATTTTAAGACGGTCTATCCCCATACCATCTAACAATGTTTTAGTAAATGATTAATAGTATTTCACAATAACACAGACAAATTGGAGGACAACTAACCCTACACAATTGATTGTTTGTTACTGATGATTTTACATGATTATGAACATACTATGTCTTCTCGTTAAAAGAAAGATTATAAATTAGACAGTGTTGTTTAATAAACTATAAAGATAAAATTAATATAACTGATATTTTTAATAAATCAAAGATATAATGCATTCATAATATTTAAACAAAGAGTTTCCTATCACTATCAATATTACCTTCTAATATATGGAAACTACCATACATATTTTGACATATATTACAAGATCACAATAATTTAGTATGACACATTATATAGTATATAACAGAGCTAGACATAGAAGACATGAAAAATGTAAGTAGAAGGCCTATTATGAACTATATAATTTTAAGCATCCTCCTTAATGTACATATAGTAAACATTTTGATAAAAGACAACCAAGTAATGTAGATAAAACACTTAGAATACATAATATTATTTTATATAGTTACTGAAAATTTCTTAGATAAATCTATGCAAAAATGATGACATTATTCATCAACATATAACTAGCGCGTGCGAAGCCTGTGCAATTACTAGTTATATCTTTAAGTAATGGAGAGGAACCGACGATCAATTACTTATATATAGTGGTGAGGACAAGTTGGTTCTAAATGGTTACACCGATGTAAGATACCAAACAAACAATAACAAATTTTATTATTACAAACAAGTTTTTTGTTTTTCCTAAATGGCAAAGTTGTGAGCTAAAAAGGTTTGAAAAAACAAATAGTAGTTGATTCTACAATAGAGGCCAAGTACATTTCTCCCTTAAAGGAGTTGTATGTATCAAATAGTTGATTGGTTAACTAGGAGTGGTTCCATCCATTAACGATGTAGTAGAACTATACAGTGGAAATAATAGAGCCATTGCACAAGATAAGAAAATCAGATCGCAATAGCATTCTAAGCATATACTACAGTGCTAAAAACTCACACCAGTGATTGTACATAATTAGAAAATACCAGTTGGGAGAAATGTTTTTGATCCTCTAACTAACTTTCACATGAGAAACATGATGGTCATGTTAGATCCCTTTGACTAAGATTCATGAGTTGTTGTCTCCAATACAAGTGGGAGAACATAGGGACACTATAGACTGGACTATATTCTTTTTTGGACATCATGATCAACACTTTCTTTCTACTACTCTAGAACACCTAAAACGAGGTGGAAAACCACATATTAGACCCCTGGTCCTAGGGATGTGATATAATAAGGCTAACATCTTATTGCTTACATGTATATTATGATTAATTTATTTAGAGATATCTTAAGTAAAAGTTAAATATGATTATATATAGATATATAAATCAAGCATCAAAACTTATAACTAGATATGTGTACTAAGAAAATAGGAAATCTGTGCACATGGATTTATATACAAAAGGCCATACCATGTGTGTACTTGAGCCATACACTTACCCATAGAAAGTAAATATACAATACTTGTGATAAGTAAAAGAATACACCATCACATCCATGTTATTTGTCAATATGACATAAAAAGATATACTACACTGTTGAGTTACACATTACCTTATTTCCACAGGTAGTTTGAGGTGTACCACTCAAACTAGTATCTAACCATTGCAAAGTACCAATCAAATCCTTGTTAGATCTTAGGATTTATGGACTAGTAAAGATCTTCCAAACCTACATCAGAGAGAGGCTAACCTAGTGGCACAAAGACCAAACAACTACTGAAGAGTTTGATAGGAAGTCCATTACAAACCAGGTTCATATGGGGTACACATTACATGAATCCTATCAATTGGGTATGCAACCCATATTGATAACATATTATATATTACTTTTCACATTTCACTTATCGCATATCACATATAAAATAATACCAGAGCTACTGTAAGGACCCTGACCTTCATTTTGGGCTTACCCTGTTTGTTTTGCCAAAACCTTGTGCTTGGCTGCTTGCTAATCATCTTTAGTGATGATTAGGGTTCGCTTGTGCTTAGCTGAGAGTTGGAGGTGCTACTTGTAAAATAACCTAAGATAGGGTTGGAGAGCAAGTTTGTCACCTTGAGAGATGTCTTTCTCTCTCTTTGCTTCCTCTAGGGTTGAGAGGAAGGTTTGGGCTCGTACCTTGAGTTGTTTTGGGATTGGTTGAGCTCTTTTGGGCCTTGTTTTCCCTTGTTTGGGCCTTGCCTTGCTTGGTTGAGCCCTGTATCAGGCAAGGATGCTTTGTATCAGCCATGGGGTATCGCCCATGGGGGTGTGTCGGCCATGGAAGAGTAGTGTATCGACATTTGACCTTTGTTGACCTCCTTGCCTTGGTTGTGTCACCCTAACTTGGACATGTGGCCGAACCTCAGTCTAGACACCTCAGTCTTTCGGAAAATCCTCTAATAACTCCCTTGGGTTCTACAGAATTTGTAAAATTTAATAATTATTAAAGATTAGATGAGGAACCTATGCTCTGATACCAATTGTAACGACCCCGCCTCCCGGTAACCCCCAATTAAGGGAGACCCGAAGGTCAGAGCCGTTATTCGATTAACAAGATCAAAGGTTCGATAAATAATCAGTAATAATTAATAAACTTTACCAACTAAACTGAAAACAGGTACAAAATAAAACTTTGTTTACCTTTTAAAATCTGGGATTTCTAATCTTCTATCCATGAAGATACTAATCTAACTAATCCTCCTGCGCACGTTACTTCTCATTTAATTCCACATATGCCACTTTACTGTTTGTTCTTTTCATTTGTACCTAAAATGCCGACAAGCAAAACGTCGGTCAGCCGAAGCTGGTATGTGGGGGAAACAATAATTGTGCAATTATGTTAACAATGTAATCAACCAAATATCATTTAACAACCAAGATTACATTTTTAGCAATACTACTCAATCCTTTCATATCCCCTTTCTCTGTAATGTCCCTGCAGTGGACATGGATACCACCTCTCTCATATGGTAGATCCTTATCCCCATGGCCCTACCACACAGGTAGCCAATACCTAGGGTTATCGAGTCGCATGGTCCTACCCAAAGGTAGACCAATCCCTGACTCATGATGACTTGATGGACCTACCCCATTGGTAGCCATTTACTAAGTCATTCAATGACCTGATGGACCTACCCTCATTGGTAGCCATTTACTAGGTCAATCTATAAAGCTACAGAGGGGACTAGGATATGAGCTAGTAGGCATATTCACATTATACTTTGCATGAATTAAATACATCCAACAGTTTAATTCAAGCCATGATGGAAACATCGATAAAATCCCGGAAAACTAATTCGAGTAGTCATAAGCGTAACCACATACCTGTACATGCAGATTTGATGATTTCATAAGCATTAAGAAAATCCAACCAAGCATGCAATCCAAGTAATTCAACAATCACATAAAACCTGAAAATAATATGTACTATATTTATTACACACTTTATCAAGAACCTACTTTATTAACTTGGATTCACTTTCTAGGGTTTCTATATCCATTTTAGGGTTTCATTTTACAATTAGGGTTTCCCTTCATCTTTTATCATATTAAACCCTAATTTTATGCCATTACTCATAAACCCTAATTATCTCGTCTATTATTCAACATTAAGGTTATCTTAACAACATATAACCCTATTTTCATATTACAGGCACATTAATCATCAATTAAGCTTCTTTTTCATTAAAGCTACTATTTTTATCCCTTTAACACATGACAAGATAATTATACACATTTATCATCAATTCATAGTTCATTATGATCCAAATCACATATGAACTCGATTTGCAATTAATTCCACCTTTTATTCACGAGAAAACCCTAATTACCACATTTAGGGTATTTATCCACAAATTAGGAACTTTAATTCTCAAAATAGTTTTTAATCATGAAAACTCAGTTCTATACATGAAATCAAATAATTAAAGCCATTAATAGTCCTAATTACCAACATTAGGGTTTCAAGGCCCATTAAAGCCTATTTATGCACATTAACTTTAAAATAAGTGAATTACGTGCAAATCTCATCCTTTTTATTCCTAATGTTCCTTTTCATCATTAACAGGTTAAGATCAACTTTAATCATCTATTAAACCCTACTATTGGCTTTAATCATTTCAAAATAGGGTTCTTTAAACATTAATACATTAAAGTTGATATCTTCCATTACTTTCCGAATTGCATAAGGAATCAGGATTCAATCATAATTTTATTGGATTCCTCACATTCTCCTGAGCAAAATCCATGTATAAACTTTTGTCATCCGAGCTACTATTAGAGAGTTATGATTTTTGCAAGAAACCACTTACTTGACCAATTAGGAGATGCCACGTCACCCTATTCCATGCAAGGCGCTTCACATAGAAACATTTCGAAATGACGATTTAGCCTTTGATAAGTGGGTTGCTCTTTCAATAGCCGGAAGGGCAGAACGGTCCAATGAACTTTGGTCATCTTCCACCTCAGAACAGCCGCGATGGCCGCCGTTTGCAGCCCTTTGCGGGGCTGCCCTCCCCTCCTTAGACCCCGAAACTCGTCATCGACCTTCTCCCTTGCTCCGCCATTACTGTGCGTGCCTGAAACATCCCTCACATGCAGCCTACATGGCCTTTCATGCGTGTGCAAGGTCTGCTTAGTGTGGCTCCTGTTGCAGCCGTCCAGAAGCTGCTGCGTCAAGGATGGAGCGAAGAAGCGACCTCCAAACTCCCCTCTAGCTTCGAGGGTGCACCTAGTCTCCAACCTTATCAAACGATATCCCTCAAACGACCCATGGATAGAACTCCACCCTCGACTAGGGTTTAGACGGAAAGAAGAGGAAGAAGAGGTAGCATTACGTGGAATCCCTACGGATCTCGAAGCTGGGGTTCTATCCTTCTTATAGGGGTGGGTATGAAGCCCTAACGCGTGCCTCATGAGAACTCAAGTCCCAACCCGAAAGGAAACACACTTTCCTTGGTTGTAAAGCAACTATATTTCTCTCTCTTCATTAACTTTTATTTCCTTAATATTCCTTGTTGCATGGATATTTAGGAATTCCAAAATTCCTCTCCTTATTTTGCTTATTCTTGTCTTTTAATTCTTTGGCCTCGAAAATACATTTCCTTAAGTTGAGAATACTTTCTTTTTAGCAAGATCACAGAATTCATTAATTATGTAATTCTATTATCCCTTTATTTTGAAATTTTTGTATTTTCTCTTTCCTCTTTCTTATTTGGGACTCCTTGGATCCCAAGGAATTCCAAGAATTCGAAATTCTTTATATTGGAAAACTCATTATCCTTAAATGCATCAATATGCATTATTTTACATTATCTTGTTCATTTCTTATTAAAATATCTCTCTTTGAGGATTTCTCTTCATTTCTCTTTTATTTTCCTCGTTAGTATTCCTTTTATCATTAGTAATCCTTGGCATACGAAATTCCACCAAGGATTACCCAATTATACCTCTTTTCACATATTTTCCACATTTCATCAATGTTTTCAATTTCTTTATTCACAAGTAAATACTTAATTGATATTTTCTTTTCTTATTGCTTTCTTTTTGCAACTTTGGACTCCTTGGAACCCAAGGAATCTAAGAGGCACGAAATCTTCTTTGGATTTGCCTTCTAGAGGTTTCCACACCTTTCTTATCTCAAAATCTCAGTTATTCATTAATTAATTGAATATCCTTGTTATTGGGCCCAATAGCCAATAAAGCCCACAAATCAAACAACAAGGCTATTGTAAATGAAATCCATGGATTCATCCATTATTTGTTCATTTATCTTTATTATGAGAAATTAAATTTCTCAACAAATGAACCCAAAATTTGGGGTTGTAACATCCTTCCCCTCTTATGAGAATTTTGCCCTCAAAATTCCATAAAGCAAGCAAACAAACAGAATAAGCCCCTCATAAGTCCATCATGACTCCCATGTAGATTCACCCTTCCCATGGTGTTTTCCAAGAACCTTCATTATCTCATGTTCTTCCATCTGAGTTCTTTCTTACCTTGGTATATCATACCCTCCTAGGTGACTCAGGATAATTCAGCCTCTCAAAAGCTGAATAGGTTCAGGGCTCAACACATAGCTTGGGTACCTCACATAGTGCTCTAGATCAGACTCATGGAACACACTACACATCATTTTATTTTGTGGGGCAAAGCTAAACACAAACATATCCACCCATCCATCTCAAATGGACCCATTTATCAGGGACTCAGCTTTATTAGTTGTAGTTTAAAGGGGTCAGATTTTCACATCACATATTCTCCCACAGTGAACTGCATGTCAGTCTGCTTTGCATCAGCTTGTGACTCATGTCACCCTTGGGCTCTCTCTTTCAGCCATTGCACAATCAAGCGACTTCATCTGCACACACTGTGGTTCTTTTATGACCTTCACGAGGCCTCCTTCACCAACATCATCTTAATGAAGTGGTGACTGACACAACCTCCTTCTTACATCCCAATAAAGGCTATGGTGGTTAACATCACATCTTAAGAACTGTCTCTAGATATCACCCTAAATGAGCACACATGCTCTCATCAGACCCTCTAGTCTGGATCATACTGTCCATTAGTATGGGGTGATAAACTGTACAAACACTGAGCTCTTCATGTATCTACTTCCACCTCATGGAAGTGATCCTTTAGGTCGCATCAAGAACTTTTTGAGTTCGCATTATGGTGTAGTTGAACCGTCTCTTTCCTCTTATGTAGTTCAACAAAACTTGTCTCTTGACAGTACTCCTTCTTTCTCATGTCATCTAGGTAAGGCAATCTACAATAACCCATATTGCATCTTGACCTTCTTTGGTTTATGGGAGACTCACAACATCCATAGTGATGAACTCCCATTCCCCCCTCGGGAACTCTTTAAACTATATATCCATGTACTGGGTTACTGGTGTTTGTCTTTCACCTCCTGGCTTGAATGGCCACATGCTACATGCAACTTATTCTAAGCATCCAGAATGCTACCATCACGTACTATCTTTGTAGTACCAAGGTACATCATGTCCTCCTGTATTGTTATGATTCCTCAAGCTTGATACCTCGGAAACCCTAAACCACTCTCAAAAGGGTTTTATTATCTTCCTATCCAAAGAAGTGTACCTGAGGTTCTATCACCATACTTTTACTACATCAAGGATTAAACTGACTACCCAAACAACCATTAACTTGTTCAACATATCTCATCCAGAGTATTCATTACCACTCCTTATCCTTAGGTGTTAGTCAATGTCGAAGACACACACCGCCATGCATTATACTTATCATCTCTTCTCATACTCTAAGTTTGTCTTCATCAAGAAACTCTGAGCTCATCCTCATGGTGGTCAAACTCAACCTTGTGATTCGTTGTAACACTTGCAAAAATTCACTTAGTTCAAGATAAAACATCCTCGCAAGATGATCTTCTTAATACATGTAGTGTTTGTAAATCATCCATGTATTATTCTCTCCACGAAGGTATGTTATCATCTCTATTCTCATACCTTGTAGCAACGTTCCAACTTACATCATCTTTATCCTTGGTGTAAGGCATGTGTATTGTCCTATCTCTCACTCCCATAACAAGAAGAAATAAGCATATGGCTGCAGTCCAAATACAGAGTTCTTCCTATTCCAAGAGTAGAGATGGTACAGCCCACCTTGCCCGTACACTTTAAAATCCAAGTTGAAACGTGCAGCTTATGTCTCTATATCACAAACATCATGATATCCACACTACTTCCAGGGAAGACTGGTCTCAGACTTACTTGGTCCAAGCATAATCCTAGGTCATCTCCTCTATGTCTATAGGGTGCCGGTACTTTTGGGGTCATCCCTTATCCCTTATGCATCCAGAGAGTGCCCTACTCATCTGCTCTTTGGGTCCCATGAGTTCATGATGGTGATCAATCTCCTAGCCCATGGCCCTCAGACAATGATAGTTGTTACCTCCCAAACCTATGGTCATGTGCAACTAGGGAATTAGGCAACTCCTTCTTCCATCGGTCTTATCCCTACCTGACCCTTGGATAGACTTAGGATTCTAACATAGTACATGTTCAACTTAGAACCATACCCAATCCTTCATCATCTCTCTCTGCATTCATGACTGACTTTCATCCTTTCTCAGGGATTATGGTGACATGCCTACCTTGGTCACTAGTTACCTTCATGGTAACACATCCATATGCACCTAGAGATGGTTATCTATGGGTTTACTGGTTTGTTCTTGTACCATGTACTTTTCACTTAGCTTCTCAAGATCCCATGAACCCTCTTTAGGTTACCTCAAAACCAACAAAACTGGTATACACCCTACCAACGGATCCTTCTCCCAGGATGGGAGGAAACTACACCTGGATAACAAAGGTCACAAGCATCCTTATGTTTAGGGTCTGCATCTACATGAGCTTGCTTAGCCCTGGCAAGCTACTAAGGCACAACCAGATACCTACAAAGCCAAGCTAGGTCACACCTGCCCTCATACTCAACATCAAATCAACTTATTCATGAGGGGTTCATCAAAAATACCCTTACCTTAAGGGGATTCCCTTTACCTCTTCATATGAGGAGTACCATGCTCGAAACTATAGAGACTCAAAACTCATCATGAACATTGGGTACACTGCTTCCCCTCTTAGGCCTAGGAACCCTAGGTTCACCGTTGAGTATCCAACTGCATGTTCAAGGTATGGCATGTACTTCCATGATCTTTCTACTCAAGCAACACTTCAGAGTTGATTCCTCTTGCCAGACAACTATTAGGTATAAAGCCTCACAACTGGTGCCTTAACCTCCTCAGGGTCTAAAGCACTCTCTATTCATCTAGTAGGTAATCACTTATACCATAGGTACCAGAAGTATCATCCTCTCTCTAGGGTTTGGTTACTCTCAAGCTAACCAAGACATCATCAACCTCTAGGGATCATGCATGAGGCAACCATTATCATCCACTTAGGTCGCATCATTATTGACTCCCACTATTTCTCAAGTTTTGGGGTTTTAGGCTTCCAACTTTCTTAGCCGAGGTCTGCTCCCTCTCTCTAGAGCTAATCCTACAACCAACCTCTCTATAAGAGGTCCTGTCTTTATGAAGGATCAAGCTCCTAAGCATTCCCCTACCTAAGTGAAGCCTATACTCGAACTTATGTTTACTCAAGGTTATCCATAACCCCTTATGCTTATTTCATAAGACATCCCTCATGATCCCTTGACTAGGGTTTCGTCAGGCTATACCCTACTTGCCTAAGCCCATAGGGTAACTATAGGTTCTCCTCTAACCTCATCGATGAAGGAGCTATCCTTTACTCTAACATGCATGACCCTTTCCAGGGTTGGGTTACCATAGGTACCTGATCATTTAACCTCTTATGGAATCCCAAAGGTATGTCCAAATAAACACTCGGTCAACCATGATATCTAACTCATCATGTCATCATTCTTTCTAGCCTTCACTTAGGGTTAGGGTTAACATCATCCTCAAAGGATGTGCTAGGTTTCTAATTTTAATGGAGGTCTCTACCTCCAAGCTTAACTCTCTCTCTCTACTTATCCTCCTACCAAGGAGGTCTATCCTCAGATCTATCCTGAGGTTAATGACAACTCATGTCATACGACCTAAGCATGTATCTATTCCTTTACACTTACTCTATTAAGCTTATGTCCATGACATCTTATTTACATTCTTTTTATTAGTTTGATGGAGGATCCCTTAATCCTTATCAACCTTACCCATACCTCAAGAGGGTGAGGGAAAGAGAGAAAACCCTAATCCTTAAGGTCCTTAATAGAATTTGAGTTGAGAAGGGATGAATAAGATGAGAGAGTCCTAAAGGTATCTTACTTCGAGTCTTAACCTAAGACATCGGCCAGGCATTCACACGATCCGGGAGTCCTCGTATTCCGACTAGCGGTGCGGAGGAAAATTTTGCCAGCCCCCAGATGTGATCCTTTTCTAGACACCTCAGTCTTTCGGAAAATCCTCTAATAACTCCCTTGGGTTCTACAGAATTTGTAAAATTTAATAATTATTAAAGATTAGATGAGGAACCTATGCTCTAATACCAATTGTAACGACCCCGCCTCCCGGTAACCCCCAATTAAGGGAGACCTGAAGGTCAGAGCCGTTATTCGATTAACATGATCAAAGGTTCGACAAATAATCAGTAATAATTAATAAACTTTACCAACTAAACTGGAAACAGGTACAAAATAAAACTTTGTTTACCTTTTAAAATCTGGGATTTCTAATCTTCTATCCATGAAGATACTAATCTAACTAATCCTCCTGCGCACGTTACTTCTCATTTAATTCCACATATGCCACTTTACTGTTTGTTCTTTTCATTTGTACCTAAAACATCGACAAGCAAAACGTCGATCAGCCGAAGCTGGTATGTGGGGGAAACAATAATTGTGCAATTATGTTAACAATGTAATCAACCAAATATCATTTAACAACCAAGATTACATTTTAAGCAATACTACTCAATCCTTGCATATCCCCTTTCTCTGTAACGTCCCTGCAGTGGACATGGATACCACCTCTCTCATATGGTAGATCCTTACCCCCATGGCCCTACCACACAGGTAGCCAATACCTAGGGTTATGGAGTCGCATGGTCCTACCCAAAGGTAGACCAATCCCTGACTCATGATGACTTGATGGACCTACCCCATTGGTAGCCATTTACTAAGTCATTCAATGACCTGATGGACCTACCCTCATTGGTAGCCATTTACAAGGTCAATCTATAAAGCTACAGAGGGGACTAGGATCTGAGCTAGTAGGCATATTTCTTATGTGATAGTCATATTCATATTATATTTTGCATGAATTAAATACATCCAACAATTTAATTCAAGCCACGATGGAAACATCGATAAAATCCCGGAAAACTAATTCGAGTAGTCATAAGCGTAACCACATACATGTACATGCAGATTTGATGATTTCAGAAGCATTAAGAAAATCCAACCAAGCATGCAATCCAAGTAATTCAACAATCACATAAACCCTGAAAAGAATATGTACTGTATTTATTACACACTTTATCAAGAACCTACTTTATTAACTTGGATTCACTTTCTAGGGTTTCTATATCCATTTTAGGGTTTCATTTTACAATTAGGGTTTCCCTTCATCTTTTATCATATTAAACCCTAATTTTATGCCATTACTCATAAACCCTAATTATCTCGTCTATTCTTCAACATTAAGGTTATCTTAACAACATATAACCCTATTTTCATATTACAGGCACATTAATCATCAATTAAGCTTCTTTTTCATTAAAGCTACTATTTTTATCTCTTTAACCCATGACAAGATCATTATACGCATTTATCATCAATTCATAGTTCATTATGATCCAAATCACATATGAACTCGATTTGCAATTAATTCCACCTTTTATTCACGAGAAAACCCTAATTACCACATTTAGGGTATTTATCCACAAATTAGGAACTTTATTGCTCGAAATAGTTTTTAATCATGAAAACTCAGTTCTATACATGAAATCAAATAATTAAAGCCATTAATAGTCCTAATTACCAACATTAGGGTTTCAAGGCCCATTAAAGCCTATTTATGCACATTAACTTTAAAACAAGCGAATTACGTGCAAATCTCATCCTTTTTATTCCTAATGTGCCTTTTCATCATTAACAGGTTAAGATCAACTTTAATCATCTATTAAACCCTACTATTGGCTTTAATCATTTCAAAATAGGGTTCTTTAAACATTAATACATTAAAGTTGATATCTTCCATTACTTTCCGAATTGCATAAGGAATCAGGATTCAATCATATTTTTATTGGATTCCTCACGTTCTCCTGAGCAAAATTCATGTATAAACTTTTGTCATCCGAGGTGCTATTAGAGAGTTATGAATTTTGCAAGAAACCACTTACTTGACCAATTAGGAGATGCCACGTCACCCTATGCCATGCAAGGCGCTTCACATAGAAACATTTCAAAATGACGATTTAGCCCTTGATAAGTGGGTTGCTCTTTCAATAGCCGGAAGGGCAGAATGGTCCAACGAACTTTGGTCATCTTCTACATCAGAACAGCCGCGATGGTCGCCGTTTGCAGCCCTTTGCGGGGCTGCCCTCCCCTCCTTAGACCTCGAAACTCGTCATCGACCTTCTCCCTTGCTCCGCCATTACAGTGCGCACCTGTAACATCCCTCACACGCAGCCTACGCGGCCTTTCATGTGTGTGCAAGGTCTTCTTAGTGTGGCTCCTGTTGCAGCCATCCAGAAGCTGCTGCGTCAAGGATGGAGCGAAGAAGCGACCTCCAAACTCCCCTCTAGCTTCGAGGGTGCTCCTAGCCTCCAACCAGATCAAACGATATTCCTCAAACGACCCATGGATAGAACTCCACCCTCGACTAGGGTTTAGACAGAAAGAAGAGGAAGAAGAGGTAGCATTACGTGGAATCCCTACAGATCTCGAAGCTGGGGCTCTATCCTTCTTATAGGGGTGGGTATGAAGGCCTAAGGCGTGCCTCATGAGGACTCAAGTCCCAACCCGAAAGGAAACACACTTTCCTTGGTTGTGAAGCAAATATATTTCTCTCTCTTCATTAACTTTTATTTCCTTAATATTCCTTGTTGCATGGATATTTAGGAATTCAAAAATTCCTCTCCTTATTTTCCTTATTCTTGTCTTTTAATTCCTTGGCCTCGAAAATACATTTCCTTAAGTTGAGAATACTTTCTTTTTAGCAAGATCACATAATTCATTAATTATGTAATTCTATTATCCCTTTATTTTGAAATTTTTTTATTTTCTCTTTCCTCTTTCTTATTTGGGACTCCTTGGATCCCAAGGAATTCCAAGAATTCGAAATTCTTTATATTGGAAAACTCATTATCCTTAAATGCATCAATATGCATTATTTTACATTATCTTGTTCATTTCTTATTAAAATATCTCTCTTTGAGGATTTCTCTTCATTTCTCTTTTATTTTCCTCATTAGTATTCCTTTTATCATTAAGAATCCTTGGGATACGAAATTCCACTAAGGATTACCCAATTATATCTCTTTTCACATATTTTCCACATTTCATCACTGTTTTCAATTTCTTTATTAACAAGGAAATACTTAATTGATATTTTCTTTTCTTATTGCTTTCTTTTTGCAACTTTGGACTCCTTGGAACCCAAGGAATCTAAGAGGCACGAAATCTTCTTTGAATTTGCCTTCTAGAGGTTTCCACACCTTTCTTATCTCAAAATCTCAGTTAATCATGAATTAATTGAATATCCTTGTTATTGGGCCCAATAGCCAATAAAGCCCACAAATAAAACAACAAGGCTATTGTAAATGAAATCCATGCATTCATCCATTATTTGTTCATTTATCTTTATTATGAGAAATTAAATTTCTCAACAAATGAACCCAAAATTTGGGATTGTAACAATACCCTTGGTGGAGTTGATGGATGGGTGATACACCTATGATGAGTGGCTGATACACCTTGTATATGTGGTTGCCCGATACATCCATGCAGAGAGGACTCCTGATACACTCCCTTGTCTTAAGGTGGTCTTGGCCAATAGGCTTTGATAGCTTGGTGCCCGACATAGCCTTGGCCGTTATCCTAGTTTAGATGAGCTTGGGCGATATGGTATGGTGCCCATGATGGCTTTGGCCGATACCACCATGTCTTAGTTGAGATTTGACTTATATGAAATGTTGGACGATCTGGCTTCATGCCCGACATGCTAACCCTAGGATTTTGGCCATTATGATGCTTCATGGCCATGCATGACACCATTCTTGGGCGTCATGGGTACCCTGGCCGATAGGGTTAACCCTCGGATTATGCTGAGATGGTTGCACAATAGGGCGCCTTGGGCGACACCCCTTTGGTCAATATGGCTCATGTTGAAGGTTAGCCCGAAAGTGATACCTAACCTTAACCCTAGCTTGGTGCACGTTAGACCCTTAGCTGATAGCCTTGGTAGTGATGCACGTTATACCTTGGTGATGGCTGCCCGACACCATGAGTGTTAATGGAACCTTGATGCATGTTAGAGGATGTGCAGTGTTTGGCTGATATGGTGGTGAGTTGCTTTAGGGTTTGGAACCCTAGCCGATACACCCTTTGGTGAGGATTGGCGCTACTCGCTATACTTTATAGTGAGGGTTGTAGGAGTTTTGGTGAGGGCTCTGATAACCCGGAATGTATATAGTTGATAATTCCATATTAATAATGATAACACAAGTGATATGATGTAATCACCTTGAATCCTACAACTATGATGATGAGATAAGATGATTGGTGGTGAACCAGGTATGTTTGGGAAGATATGATGTTGCTACACATGATGGTGTGACACATGCATATGGTCACTAGTATAAGGCGTAATATATGCCCATGATTAATAATAATACTATGAATGATAAAGCTTGTGTGTGATATACTCATGGATGCTTCTTTATACTTGATAGCATGATCATTCTGTTAATCCATGATGGCTTCAGTAATCTCTGTGAATGTGTATACTAACCATGCAGGTATTTCATGTAGATTCATAGCCTGGTAAGAGCTATGAGATATATGTGCTTCGACTAGCACAATGTGATGATAATCCTTGTTAATAAAATAATAAGTTGGTAGATCTGAGGACCTGATATAAGGATGAGTGCCTAGTTGAGGTGTTATCCTCTGATGATGAGATAAGGGATGTGTTCCCAGGATTCCGATGCATGATTATGATGCCTTGAGAGGAAGTGGTTGATATCATGAGGGATTGAGGTCCCAGGATAGTATGTTGATGGAAATAATGATGTAATGCTATAAGGCTATGTTATACTTTGTTTTGCCTCAAAAATTGGCTTAAAATATAATAATCAATTATAGATGAACCTATCATGTAGTTTTCCCTGGCCATAGATCCATTACCTCTAGTATTTGGCGATGGTGAAACAGGTTTATCCTGTGGGATTACCTAGAGCGCATATTGTTGAATATTCGAGGTTTCCCCTAGCCTAAAATAGGAGGGTTGAGTGCAACTGTGGTTGCAGACTCAGGATATATGGAGCATGGTGAACATACCCATGGCTCAGGATATGTGATGATGAGCATGATGTGTTCATGGGTTGGATGTATGTACTAGCACCTATGATGAGGTGAGCTAGAGATATGGGTAGCTTGCGGAGCTGACCCAGATGTTGAGGCCCTATAAGCATAAGACTGCGGTCTTGCTTGATGATATGTGTACTCACCACGAGAAGGTGAGGTCATGGAGTCTAGATCTCCTTAGACCTTGTATGGCACCAGATTGGACTTTGCAGCCAATGGTTGGACTTGAGCAGGGAAGGCTCACTTCTTCAGGGCATAATAAAACATAATCCAGCCGAATAAGTATATCTTGCTTAGAGTAAAACACGGAACATTGATTGAGGCCTTGCTTATATAGCTGATCTAGTTACACCTTGCAGATATGTGTACGATCCTTATATCTTGTGATAATTTCTTATAAAGCTTATCCTGTCAATCATGTTCCATAAAGAAATACTTGGTTATATGCCTCCCGGATATCTTGGTGAGCTTGATGGTAATAATAGCTTTGCTCAGTATGCTGCTCTTGTTATACGCGTTATCAGTTATTTGTTGTTATCTGCTTTAACCTTTGAGGTTTTATAGTTGTGGCGGGGAGTTATGTTTCTCATTGGGACTGTGTGTCTCACTCCACTGGTTTACACCCTTTTTAGGTGATCGCTCTAGATGCGGTGGTGGTCGTGAGGTTGCAGCAGAGTAGTAAGAAGAGAAGTACAAGGCAAGAGATGGACATGTTGTTGTTTTGGTGGTTTTGTAGTAGAGTCTTAGAAGTCATGCTTGTACTCTCAGGTCGTTGGAAGTGTTTTGACGACGTTTCATGATGTTTAGCTATTGTAATTTTTGTATACCCTGCTGCTGGCCGTACGTGGCCATTCTGTATGTATAAACAGGTGATGAACTAATATGCGTTGTTGCGACAGTGGGTGACTTTAAGTGGTGAACATATCAGGTAGGTGATTTTGAATATATTTATATATATGAAATGATCTTCTTACATGGCCTGGTTGCAAATGTTATGTATATATGCTTTCCGCAATCAGTTTTAATTAACCTGTGTTTTCAGTAATATATGGTTCTGCACATTTTCGTGTGTCATCTCGTTGTCTGTGTGATGGCGGGGTGTCACAGCTACAACCTCGACCGTATTGATACAACATTGGACTCAAGATGATATAGATGTACAATCCTTTCACCCATGTATCCTCAATAGTATATGAAATCGAGAACCTTCTCATGACCCTCAACTTGCTACAAGGGTAATCATTTCACTAATTTCCCCACCAACCTAGGGAAATAGGTCTACAAACTCAAAACACTACATGTATATGATTAAACTTGATTAATTAGCTCACTTAAATCTTCTCTACACTATGTCATCAAGTTACACAAATGACATAAAAGTGGATTACAAATTAAATATGCAATAAAAACTAGTAAATATTTACAATGTGTAAAATGGTTTATTATACCACCAAATAATGGCTCATGTATAACCCATGGCCCTACTGGGCCCAAGACATAATTCTCAGCCACAAGAAGTTCCATAATATTTGGTCAATTCATCATCCTTTAACAAGGCATCAAATTCATTTCTAATATTTAATTAGAATCATTAAACATAGGCCATTATTCCATACATAAAAAAGGCATGTATTCACTATTTAGAACAACCATAATCATGTAATAAGATTAATCATTAGTATTCTGTTGCAAGGGTTATCATGGTTAACTATCACATTAGAAAAACTTCTAGATCAACCCAATCATCATTTCATACCTAAACCAATACTTAGTTATAATAAAGTATTCATTATGATTTGTAGGTAAGTTTATCAAACTCATTAGGTCAAATAACTCATTTATTTTTAACAACACCACCATTTTTTACCCATCTTGTGCTATAATCATATTTAAACACGCATGGTGTTTAACCATGGGGTCCAACATCTTTCCAATGATGACACATATAAATCAATGGATCAACTTGAAGAAACCATGTCTAATGTATATATATTTAACCCATATCTAAGATATAATTTTGATGCCAATATTTTATAACTCATTTAGTCCATACTTAACATTGAAAAAGGAAGAGGAATATAACACATAATATTGTGAGGTTGAGAATCACCTTATTAGAGTTGTTTTTCATAAAAGAATTCCATTAATTTTTAAAACTCACATTCAATTTAGAACCTCCAAGTTACTCCCTTGTTATTTTGTTTATTTCATCTATGATATATATCCTCCACGTTAATATAATTACATTTCTTGATTAGAAAATTGATTAAATATGTATTAAGGATGTAAGTGAGGAAAAACATCTTCTAGAAGTATAATATGGTTCATCATATAATTCCAAGTACTTACTAAGGCATACAATTCCCAAAACTAGATATAAAAAGGGTAATTTCATCATATAAGTCCACATTAGAGTCAATACCATGTAAAAAAAACATGACCATTTGAAATTATTCATTAAATATCAAACTATAGTTACACACCACCGTGCCAAATTTTATATTCAAATTCAAAAGTATGTGGGAATTTCATTAGAAACATTATTATACATACAAAGTGCCACCTTTATGCATAGATGACCTACTTTCATATTATAGACCCAAGTGAAAGGAACTTCCAGAAACAAAATGTTAATACTAAGGCCTTATGATAGTTTATTATCAACTCCTAGTCATTATGAATAGAATTCATATAAATTTTACTTTCATTTTATACTTTTTTTAAGAAGTTAGGAAGCATTATTATTTATCCTGCCCTCCTCTTACAAGTAGATCATTAAGTCTTGTTGCATTTGATGAGAATCTAACCTTACTGATTACTACACCTTTGTGAATATATAGGGGATATAGGGGATGACCCATAGGGTCGAGGGGGGGTCTACATAGAATATATCCTCCTTGTGATTTTTTAGGGGATGCTTTGCCAGGGCATCTGTGAGGCCATTCCTTATCCTCTTGATTTTCCAGAACTTGATATCATAGTCCTTCTAAATGCTTCTTTCCATGCTCTGTTTCCATGCGCTCAGTTTAGGATATTTGATAGACTCACTATTAAACGTTTCCAAGGATTTGTTGTGGTCACTGCCTACATTGAACCTCTTGTACTCCAGACATTGTCCCATCTCGACTGCAAGAGCAATGGCTCTGATTTCTGCCTCAGCTACTGAGGTGACTTTGATATTTTTGGCATCTCCCCCAATCCATTGGCCATTACATGTATGTATGATTATGGCCACTGTTGTGTTGTTCTTCACTACTATTTCATCACAGTTTATAATAACAGTATGATCTTCATCTTCAACAATAGAATTTTCTTGTGTCAGGTTCATGCCAATCATTTTGTGTCCCTTCAGTCTTTTTAACTTTCTCAAAGGCCTTGGTATTCATCTTGATGTTGTTAATCATCTGAGTTAGATGTTTTTCCGATAGTTCTTCTTTTCCTTCGAATACCAAGTGATTACGAGCCTTCCAGATGTTCCAGTAGCACATAGTGAAATTCGTTGAGTACTGCTCGTCTTCATTTAGGTTTGCTTCTAGCCAGTCTTTCACCGTGGTGCCTTGTTGATGAATTTGGTGATTGATTATATGACATTGTTCCCATATCTCCTTGGCTTTGGTGCAATCCCTGAGTGTGTGAATGGTTGTTTCTTCTTTCAGGAGACATCTAGGGCAGGTACCAATGTCTGTAAACTGGCGTTGCAGCCTCCTAGGATTTGTAACGACCCTCACCTGGGTTATGAGGTAACCCTATTTGTTTGGTCTAAGTAAGTTTCTTAGAACTATAATATAATCCTCTAAGGTGTTTTGTTATCATGTGACACACTTATGTTTCAAGTTTGGTCCCGATGGAATGTTGTTTGAGCAATGTTCCTTTATTTTGGACCAAAGTGCAATTTACCCAAGTTGAGGGGTTATATTGCAAAATGACACATGATTTAACATGCCTTATATGTTTTAGCATCGTAATAGAGAAAATGATGCAAGGTGGTGGCTTGTGGAAAGCCTAAATTCCAAGTTTGAACTTGTTTGAACAATGTTGGTACCTTGTGCACCAATTTTGGTACAAATTGTAATTTACCCAAAATGTGGGGTTGATATGCAAATTACAACCTATAGAGTTTTCCTACTTCCTATATGTATCATTTAGAGGAGAGAGAATTAATGATACACCATGTTTGATTCCATTATGAATGATGGTAATCTGGGTGATGAAATGACCAAGAAAAGGGTTGAATATGAAAGCTTAACTTGAGTTGTATCAAGTTTAAAAGCTTATATATGAGTGCCTATCGGCCAAGGAGCCATAGGAGGAGCCTCATATCTTCCTGTGAACTTTTGGAAAAGTCCATATCATGCAAATCACCTCAAGGAGGTGAGATGTGTTGGGTTACAACTTCCTTAGCAAAATTGTGACGAGTTATGAATAAAGTGATGAATTAATTAATATATCTTATTCAAAAGGATATGTAATGGACAAATCTTTATCCCTAAATGATCCTCAACTTTTTTTCATGACAAGATAAATGTTTATGCATGCATTTATACGTGTCACCCATGCATGACACGTGGCACCTACTAGCTCAAATTGTTGACACCTCATTTTTACCCTCCTTCATGAACAATAAGTATATATACCCCTAGTTTCACCCCTTGGTGCAATGTTTCGACCCTTACCACCCTCCTACCCTAAGGTATCGTGCATATAGCTCCTATATCGTGAAGGGATGCTGTTTTATCATGCATGGGCCTTGGGGTATCGCCCATGACAAGATTATATCGCCCAAGTAGGTGATATCGGCCATATAGGGTGATATCGCCCATAGTGAAGTGTTTTGATCATAAGTTAGTGGAATATCGTGCAAATGAGTGTCATATTGTGAATGGGTGGTGGCATATCATGCATGAGTAGTATGGTATCGTGCAAGGATTCTAAGGAGCAAGAAGGAGCTTATACTTAACCCTAAGGTGAGGCAATGATCATCTTCAACCTTGGATTGAAGCATGATTTTAGGGTTTTGATCTTCCTTTCTTTTCTTCTTCACCAATTGCTTATCCATGGTAATTCTTTGTATATAGAGGAGGTTTGAAGTTCATCTTCAACCTTAGGAACTTGGAGCTTTGGATCTTAGGAGCTTTGAAGTTGTTCTTAAGGCGGGTTATATAACTTGAACTCAACCATGTTATTATTCATCACCTAAATTGTTATATTTAATGATCCACTTTTAATTCTGAAATTTCCTGAAATAGTTAATGAAATTATGAGTTATAGTAGTTTCTTTTACCTGTTTATATGAAATATAACAGTTATAACTAAGGTCTAGAGCTTGAAGATGATGGTATCACCTTATAAAAGTGATATCGGGTGCAAGCATACAGGCAAGCACCTCTAACCCGATATGATGATGCACCTACTTCACTAAAATGATATGGATATGATTGTATATCTTCTTGAATGATATGGGGGTGTAGTATACACCTCTTTCACGATAGGGAGTCAAGTATAGACTCCATGCACGATACAAGGTTAAATGAATACTTATAAGTTGACATGAAACCCTAATTTGGGTAACCCGATATGAGTAAAGAATAGCAAATGCTATTGCACGATATGGTAGCCCGATTCCCAGCCCTAGTTGATGTCTAGACCGACATGGTGATGGATTAATACCTCACGCATGACATGGGTAACACGTATAAACACCTTTAGCCCGATATGAATGGTGTGTATATACTTCTAACTCGATATGGTGAGTGCTCATATACTTACAGCTTGATATGGTGAACATATGCACACTTCTAACACGATATACCTTGTAAAGGTGAGGGAAAGACACTCTTAGGAGTAATGAGTGTAACACCAAGTAATGGTGTGGCTAATACCTTGATAGGTGAAACACCTAGAGTGGTTGATAATGGACAATCTTATATTAATAATGCCTTGACCCGAGATGAGCCCATATCATTGATGATAGTTGGGTAATTCAAATGTGTGACTTATGGCCAATACAATACATGATAAATGTGATGTGTTAGTGCATAAAGTATTATGATGGGATATACCCTAATACAAGATAAGTTGATGAGGTTAAGTAAGTTGAAAGTAATGAGGGAAGTAATACGTCAAGGCATGATAAATACTACATCCAGCACCTCAAGGTTGATGCACCTTGATGCACTTTAAATCCAATATACTTGGATGAGTAACACATGAAGTGTGTCATGTCAATTGTTACATTGAGGTGTAATGCACTTTGATAAGTGCAGGCTAACATACATTGAGAAATGGTTAAGCCAAGATAATAAAGTATGATGTAACCAATATCCTAGAGAGGATGAGAGAGAAACTCATACTTTGTGTTGATTATCATTTAATGATAAAAGATGAGAATAAATAAGTATAATTGAATACTTATTATATCAATGTATGCTCCTAGATTGTGGAGTAATAAATTATGGTTTGAATTAATAATATGAACTTGAAACCCTATTCGGCTATAAAGGAAAACCCTAACCCTAGTAGTTGTTGCCTAGTGAGAGGTGATAAGATGTTTAATGGCCTTGTGAGCCATGTGAATAATTGTTGCCTAGTGAGAGGTGAAAAGATGTTTAATGGGCCTTGTGAGCCATGTAAATAGTTGTTTCCTAGTGAGAGGTAACAAGATGTTTATAAAAGTTTCATGTAAGAAATGATAATGTCAAAATAAACTACGAAATGGAAACTTAGTAACATAATAATAATAATAAATGGATACAATAATAATAATGAAATGTTAATCATACATGCTTTATGCTTATAGCCAAATGAGGGTATAGTGTTTTGAATATGCTTAAAGGATATAAAAGGAATTCTTCTATTATATAAAGGATCTGAATAAGTATGATGGCTTGGCCAATGTATAATGCTTAAGTAAAGGTGATGTGGTATTCAGTGATGAGATGTACATGATTGTCTTAGTCTAATGCCTAGAATAGTTTCACAGGATTGGGATAACCCAATGCCTGGCTGTTAATCACAAGATTGGTAGAGTCCAATACCTGGTAGAGGCATGAAGCCTATAATCACAGGATTGGTAATAACCCAATACCTGGCAGAGGCATGAAGCCTATAATCATAGGATTGGTAATAACCCAATACCTGGCAGAGGCATGAAGCCTATAATCACAAGATTGGTAATAACCCAATACCTGGCAGAGGCATGAAGCCTATAATCACATGATTTGTAATAACCCAATACCTGGCAGAGGCATGAAGCCTATAATCACAAGATTGGTAATAACCCAATACCTGGCAGAGGCATGAAGCCTACAATCATAGGATTGGTAATAACCCAATAACCGGCAGAGGCATGAAGCCTATAATCACATGATTGGTAATAACCCAATACCTGGCAAAGGCATGACGCCTATAATCACATGATTGGTAATAACCCAATACCTGGCAGAGGCATGAAGCCTATAATCACAGGATTGGTAATAACCCAATACCTGGAAGAGGCATGAAGCCTATAATCACAGGATTGGCAATAACCCAATACCTGGCAGAGGCATGAAGCCTATAATCACAGGATTGGTAATAACCCAATACCTGGCAGAGACATGAAGCCTATAATCATAGGATTGGTAGTAACCCAATACCTGGCACAGGCATGAAGCCTATAATCACAGGATTGGTAATAACCTAATACCTGACTATTAATCACATGATTGGTAATAACCCAATGCATGGCTGTTATCACAAGGTTGGTAATTACCCAACACCTAGATATTATCAAAGGATTGGCATTGTCCAATACCTGTAACAGTTGCACAGGATTTGCATAGTCCAATGCCTGAACGGAATATGATGATGTATACTCACATGACCAGTACAATGCAATACTTGGTTAGTAGATTGGCTGAGGACAACCAGATAGAAATGAGAATGATTCATGGATGACATACCATGATAATGAGCATCACATGATAAGCTTGAGATGTTGATATAGTATGATGCGTAAATGATATACGTGTTCTTCATATTCCTTATAAAGTGAATAGATGATTTACTGCTCTATCATAGATAGTTCCAATGCTTTAAAAGATGAGAATATTCTAAACTGCTTATCCTCTACTCAGCTTAATATTATTTAACTGTGATAATAACTTTGTTGGCAGAGAGTTATATCTCTCGCTCGGACAATTGTCTCACCCCATGGGATCCACATTTTTTTAGGTGGATGTGCACGAGGGGGATTGAGACGGTACTGTAGAGAAAGAACAACATCAATAGGGACAGCAGTGACAACTCATGTTGAGTGTACTGTCTGTCATGTCTTATAGATAGAAGTCCTATGTGTCATCTCTGTACTCTCAGGTCCTTGGAGTTGCTTCGTACTGGTTTCATGAATAATATGAGATTTTGGCTTGAATGCCTCGAGGTTTTATGTTGCTCTAGTATGTGTTTTGAAAGAGCAACTGTGCTATGTTGTCCTCAAAATGAGATGAAACAATGTTGTACAATATAAATCATGATATGTATGCGTTTTGGATCTTTTAGTAAAAGTTTTCTGGACAAGGATTTCCCTACAAAATGGTTTTAAATTTTAGTGATTTTTGTTAATCTTTTGTTTATGTTTATTCTACTTAAGTAGTAACGATTTGTTTGTCGGTTTGCTGACTGTCGTTACAAGTTTGGTATCAGAGCTTAAGGTTCGTTGAGTCTACAGATACATAGGACTAAGGTGTCGAGTCTGTTCTAAGTGTATCCCAGTATATCTTATAGTGACTTCTGCTTATGCAGAAGAAGGGATATAACTCAAAGATGTTCGGAGAACACGAGAGACACGTTGCTGAGAGAAATTTTGCAGCACCAGTAGGAGGTGCAAGGGATCAGGCAAGAGAAGAATCAGTGCATGTCTGCCTAAGAATCCCCATGTTGATGAAGTCATGATAGAAAACCCAGACTTTCATACTCTTTTTGGGCAAGTCATGAGCACAATGATGCATATGGAAGATCATATGCCAGTACCACAACCTAGGGCACCAGTTCCCAAATGAGGGACATGGGTCTGGTAAGACTTTTGAACGAATACGCCATGTAGGAGCCATAGAATATGCCGGGACATTTGACCCAGAAGATGTTGATCTATGGCTCACCGAGTTAGAAAAGGCTTTTAAGATCCTTAGTATCCCAGATACTGAAAAAGTCAAACATGTTATATATCTCTTGAAGGGTAGTGCTGGACATTGGTGGGCCATAGAAGAAGTAAAAAGGAATGATGAAGAGGTTGGTTGGGAGGAATTTCGTAGAGAATTTTTTAATAAGTATTTTACAAGGACATATTTAGACGAAAAGATCTCACAGTTAGAGAAGGTTCGGCAGGGAACCATGTCAATAAACAAATATGAGGCTAGGTTTATGGAACTTTTGCGGTTTTGTCCTCAAATGGCTTCTACTGAGAAGGAGAAGATTCGACGTTTTGAGAAAGGGTTGAATGATGAGGTGTCTATCTCAGCATCTACATTAGAAAGTAGAGAGAGATTCGCCACATTCGTGGAATCTGTCCATAGGATAGAAAGGTCTGTGACAAAGAAACATGAGTCAACCCTCAAAAGAAAGTCTACAGAGTCACAGGAACCATTGATTAGTGGTAATAAACAGCTAAAATCCTCATTATCACTGGTTCAACAACAATATGGTACACCAATGCAGAAGTCACCAAGTGGGGACCGAGCTTGCCACAAATGTGGACAGATAGGACATCTAAGGTGGCAGTGTCCAAGAAGAAATAATAAGGTGACCTGACAGACAAGATATTAGATAACCTATAAAGGTAATATGTCAGATAGAACTTTTGATTCTGAATTATCTTTCCTTTTTCTTCTCTCTGCCTACTAATTATAAGAAAGTTAGTTGTTGTTGAGCTTCCTTTAATTAGTACTATGAGAACATGAGGAAGAGATAAAAAGGATAAGAACTTATATTCATCCCAATATTCTCTTATATGTTTTGAAATTTCTCTCTTCAAGTAGAAAAGGAAGAGATGTAAAAGAAACACCCAGAGAAAATATGAGATACTAAGTAGTAAATTTAAAGAGATATTAAAAGTATGAAACATAATATAAAATAAATTCATACTACCTAATTTCAGTTCTTGAATACCCTGTCCAGGTATTCATCTATTAAAGGCAAGGTAAGTATGGAACTCTTAGATTGTTATCTTTCTGATTACTCTGATCAAGTAGTCATTATGAGACAATCTAAAGAGCTTAATGAGGTAGAAGATGTGGCATGGATATTTCTACCACATCCTAATTGATATATGGGTGAATCTGAGTTAATCATAAATCAATTTATAAACAAAGAAGATGTTTAGTATAATGTATACCCTGGTCCTTAGACCTAGAAGTAACAGTTACCTGATGAGAGGTAACAATGTTTAGTGATGGACTAAGGGTTTGAATACCCATATCTAGTAATAATGATGATGATGTGATGTGTTTTTGGAACATATAATGGATACCAAGGTAAAGAATCCTAGTATCCAAGAACTTTCAATGATATGAGAAAATGGGAACATGACTCCTGATAAGAAGTAATGTTTGGTTACCTAGAAGGGCGAACTCTAGAATTTTTTTAGTTACATACTATAGTATGGATACCATTTATTAGGGGTTTATGTCCTGCATAAACATGACATCAACAAAGATGTATGAGTTGAAGGAACAATGGTAGAATTGTTTTGGGGAAAGTTGATCAAGCTAAAAATAATTTCTTAGAATATCTCTATCTAGATTTGTTAAGGCAGGTTATACATAACATCTAGAGATACCTCTGAGATGGTTCTTCTTAATAAGTAGCCTCTCCTTATGACAAACTAAGTGAGGGGTATAGAAAACTCCCAAGATCAAGGATCTTATTACATAAAGATGTAAGTTGAAAAGGTGACAAATCAGTGAGGTTTGACATATGAGTTAAATAAGGTATGAATAATGATTCTTAGACTAAGAAAAATGTTACCTGACACAGAGTTGACTCTACAATCAATAATGAGAAGGACAGTGGAGTATGTGTCATGTATGACAGATTCTATGATAACCCTGTGTGAAAGGACTTTGTGTTGATCAAAGTTCTATGGCATCTCCATGACATTAAGATGTTATGTGGAGACTTGATGATATTATGAATGAATAATATCTGTCTCCCTTCACTACAACAAATGTTACATTTCACGACATTAAATTTTGTCATTTTCTAAACAAGTTGTCGGTAATACAATTTGCATATCCAGGTGGGTTTTTTATCACCGCATTATCCCAACTGCCTCTCTCTATCGTGCATTCTCTTTCCCCTTTCCCCTTCTCTCATGTGTTCCCTCTCTTGCGCTCCCTCGATGACGTCGACCCCCCTTCTCCCGCTTGCACCGTTCGTGATAACTCTCCTAGCCGCGTGCAACCTTCTTCCAGTCTCTACACGGCTCTCCACTCCCGCCGAATTCCTCTCTCGCGATCTCCCCCCTCTTCTCCACCATGGCTCGCGTCTCTGGGATCCAACCCCCACCACGGCTCTTCGATTTCATTTGATGATCAATCGTGGACTTCAGATCTAGCATCACCTTCAGATCTGGCTCCACGTTTAGGAAGGAGAGGGCGTCTCCTCGTGAAGATCGTCTCCAAAAAAATAGGTTCGTCCCCTTCTTCTTCTTCCCCCGACCCCTTCTTCCTCGCTTTGCTTAACCCCTTCTTCCGTTGTCGTTCCTGGCTTAATCATCTAATGTATTATGTTTAAATTTTATGTACTTGTTTCTTGCTGATCTGGAATATAAATCTACTATTTTACTCTACTAAGTGTGAGAACTCGTCTCCGTCATCCGTTAATTGTGTTACTAATTGGACTCTTCCTCTCCGTGTTTCGTCCATCCCTATCCCACTAATATTGGACTCCATTGTTCTCACATTAGCGAGTGGATTCCTAAAAATTCTATTTCTGTTCTTTGATTATCTCATTATTTGTTCCGGTTCTTTAGTCATTCAATAAGCATACTGCTTGAGACTATGAAAAGAGAGCATTGCATCACACCCTTCATTTTCCTGGACTTCACTGACCTTGGTAAGGTCATGGTTTATGCACTATGTTTGGTTCCGTTTCTCCTCGTCAATGATGCTAAGGTCTTGTTTTATGCACTATGTTCTTGTGACAATCGCACGTCTGACTAGGTGCGAGGTATATATCACAATGTCAATTCTAGTATAATCACAATGCCTATCGCAAAGACAATAGCAGGACAAGTTTGGGATAATGATCACGTCATTGGTGCATATTCGAGGCAAGCAATCAATAATGTCTTATCAAAGTATGGCATCCAAGATATCCATTCATCTCTTATTTCTTAACTGGTTGATCTAAACAATCGCTGGAATTCCTCCACCATTGATCGTTATTTCCTCAGATGACGATGAAGATGTTTGTTTTTGAAGGCGTCGTTGTCACTACCACTAGCTGGGCTCTGAAGGTGTTTGGTTGGCTTGGATCCGTTCAATCTCCTATTCTAGGTATGATTGACTCGCACCTTCGAATCTGTTGCTAGTTTCATTGCAATGTTGTAATCCTTAGTAGTGGATAGATATGGCATGTTATGTGTACGTTGATTTGTACAATATATGCTAATTGCTAATGTATTAGTCGATCTTATGTATTATCTCCTTTTCTATTTAGTTTTTCTTCTTTGTTGTTGTTCTGTGCTAATTGGTATTTGCCACTTGGTACTTGTAATTTGTATTTGCTTACATCTATTTAAAATTTCATTCTTATACTTGATATCTGCAGTCTCTTCAGACTCTACGAGCTGGGCTTCGAGGGAAGCAACAACAGTGCTGGTGACTTACTGGTATGATTCACTTGCACCTCCAATATGTGTTTTTTCATTACTGATCCGTTCTAAGTATTGCTGATCTTGTTTTATTTATTGCTGATCCGTTCTAACTAAACTGATTGTATGGGTATATTGTTGTACTTAACTTTATTTATAATTTTTACTAATTAAACTGATATGTTCTTCTTATTTATAAGTTTATTCTAATTAAACTGATTTGTTCTAAGTATTGTTGTTCTAATTTTGATATATAATGTTGTTTGTATTTTTTGTATGGTGTAAGTACACACTATCTACTATCATTTGTGTGAATACATGTTGTCCCAGTATGCCACTTAAAAATCAGCAATTATTTTTTCAGTTAATATGGATATGTATTGTTTATCGGTACAAGTAAATTCTGGTTCCAATCTGATGGATTGAAGTACCCTACAAATAATGCACCATTTGGAAATGTGGCTGGTGTGACCACTCATGGCAAGAATGATGAGGTGGTGACAGGAAGACTATAGATATTTAGCCTTTCACACTCATATTTTCCGCATGTTCAAGCATAATGAGATGGTCAAATGCGTATTTCAAGATTCCCAAAATTAAATTTTATTACAGACTGGATGCACAACAACCGACCATAAACAAACTTGCCATTATGGATAAATTAGGATTTCAATATAGTTTTGTACTTATAACATGAAAAAGGGCTTATTTTTCTCTATGCACAAAGGTCACTTTTGATGCAATTATAGTGGGACAAGCAGAACTGCATACTTAATCTATTAAGTTCTATGCAACATATTGAGCACTTCAATTATTAATTTTTTATGATTATTTAAATTGCTACTAGAACTGCTTATATTATTCTTCACAATGTTACAATAGCTCATGTTTTAATCTAAATAATAGCCAAAACATAGATATAACAAATGCTCGAGCATTACACTAAAATCTCGTCCATAGAACATGAACCTAGAAGCCTGGAGCCTTTAGTTTCTCTTGAAGTATCTATCCCTAGAAGTTTGCATATGCAACTCGATAATCTAGTGTTAATAAAGAGTCAAACCAGCAGCCCCTGCACAAGCTACAAAATTGAATTAGACTATAAAAACACTTCTCAAGGAAATTGGCAATAATTTGCGCATACAGTACTTGACAGTGTTAACAATGGATATGAAAGCAGTGTCCTGCATAATCAATACTGAACTAGGAATTTGAGAGGGCTTTGGAGCATATATTATGTTTCACCTAAGCGTCAAAACATTGTTCACGTGGAAGTTGTAATATGCACAGGTTATTTACCAAAACAAAGAGCAAAGATATAATCCTGGTAGTAAAAGTAATAGTGAACAAAGGCAGACATTGGCAACAGGGAAAATTGGTCAATAAAAGAGGGAACAGATCAAAAGTAACCCATCTTCACTAAATTGATTATATTTTAACTCAGATAACATCTTCTGTGCATGTTGGTATACGCCACATTTGCGATCTTTGTTGCATTATTTTTATCTACCAATATATGAAGTAAAAACTATATTATAGTATAATCTTTTAGCCATCCAACAACATTGGCATGCACATATAATGAAAAGAAAACATTGTGCGGCACAAAAGACAATATCATGATTACATGGAGAATATAAGATGTATCCCAATCACATCCTACATCACAAGCAGTCTACACAATTTTCAAATATTGCCACATAGAAAATTCAAATTAATCCCTTTGACACATGTCTCCCTTATAGACATTTGCATATTACTCTTGTAGAACACATGTTGCGGAAGAGCCTCAACAACATGGTTGTATAAGAGGTGTTGAACACCTGAACACGTTTTTGCTTTTATTCTTCCGGTATTCAGCCATGACCTTTGTACTCTACATAGTCATGATACTGGTTGTTGTCAATCGTCAGAGCTTCGAGAGTCTCAGTGACCCGGCCATGCGTATATGTATACAACACGACTATTTTGTACTTGGAATCCTTCAATGACAACATGGGGCTCAAAATAACTCTTACTGTATATGTATACAACATTACAGGAGAGAAAAATAGAATTTTTTATTTAAGAAAACACTCAGAAGAACACGAATGCACTTACTTACACTAAAAGATACAACAACTGAACAGAGTTATTGAATGGAAGCAAGCTCATAAGTATGTTCTTGAAAATTTAGATGCAATATTACCATTTATAAGGTAACTTATATTTATTTAGCTACACTTTTACTTGACTTGATGTTACGCTTTCCAATTTTAAAATAAATATTTTTTTAGTGAGCACAAACAACTAATCCAAGATATGGGTGTTCACAATATTAGGGCACACCATAAAAAGTACTTCTATGAGTGGTTGGAGAGTCGGGTAAGCCTTTAAATTACTCTAAACTAATTTTAACTAAAAAAAGACCATTGTGGTTAATGTGTATTTATTTATTATGATAGGTGAATCTTAATGTGCATATTAGTTAGCTGTCTCATTTATAATGGAGTGAAAGATCATATGATTGAAATTTTTTTAATTTGTTTATCTAAGAAATATACAGTGAAATATTTTTGTTTATGATGAATCTGAATCTTTATCATTGATAAATATTTCAACAAAATCAAATTTCATCCTTTACTGACAACTTATTTCCTAAATTTGGTATCCATAGTGTTCTAGTGCTTTACAAATTTGGAATCAGTCATGACTAAGACACAATGACGTACTCATGGTGTCATTAGAGATATTTTATCTATGAATTTAAATGATAGAGCATAAAGGATGCTATGACAAGAATAGAAGTAGGGAGAGCTTACCAAAAAATAGTAGGAAGAGCACAAGATAACAAGGGGGTAAACATAACTAAGAAAAAGAAAAATTACATTATTATGGATTTTCAACTGGGTTCCTCAATAAATTTTGGATCAGAACAAGGACCATCAAAAGTTTAACATATCATGGAACATGTTGTAGGTGAAAAGGAAGTCCAAAATGGCAAATCATAAATGTTTTACTGATATTACACCTGACTAACAAGTTGTCTATCTAGATAAAATGTTTGAGGGATTCTAATGGTAGTTTGCACTATAATATTTGATCTTCATATTTGCTGAAATATACAATATATGATAGGTTATATATTTTAAATTTGTTCTCTAATAACGATTCTCCCCGCTCAATATAGTGTATTGCGATTTTGATTTTTAAGAATTGGGTGGTTTATAATGAAAAGGAGCTCCATTCAACCCATTTAATTGAGTGAGTTTTATCTAAATTCTTTATGTCCGTTTACATATCAAAGTTTAGATAACTTGTTGTATGCTTACTTACCGTATACACTGAATTTTTATATGTACTCCAATTTTTTTTCTGAGTGTTAATGCTCACATGGTTTGATATTTATAATATTGACACAAAAATTATTGAGTAACCAATTTAAATGATTTTCTTAAAATCTAGAATTAATTGTAGCTCATTTCTTTGTAGGATTCAATGTCTGGAATAGATAAGAGCTGGATGAAAAATAAAAATAGGTTATCACCAGAATACAGAAATGGTGTTGAAAATTTTATTCAATTTGCATCTAGAAATGTAGAAGTTGATGGCTTAATACCTTGCCCTTGCATGAAATGTAACAACGGAAGTTGCAAGACAAAGGATGATGTGTCAGCTGATCTGATAGTGTATGACATAATTGAGAGCTACACATGCTGGGTAGCCCATGGTGAATCAGGTCATGTCAATTATCAAAATGATAGTAATGACGTTGAGGATGATGTTGATGACGTTGCGGATGAGGCTGATGATATTGAGGGAATGATAAGGGATGGGCTAGGATTTCCTGATAACCATGTTCCAAACATTGATGAAATGGATGGAGACTATGAAATTGATTAGTTGAGTGATGAACTTGCTAAATTTTGTAGGCTAGTGAAAGATGCGAAGGAACCACTTTATGATGGTTGTGATGAATACTCCAAGTTATCGTTCACCATGAAATTACTACAGCTAAAGGGATTTCATGGAATGAGCAATAATCTCTTTAATAGTCTGATTGCATTGTTATCAAAGGCGTTCAAGGGTTGTCGATTGCCTAAATCTTTCTATGAAGCAAGAAAGTATATTACTGACCTGGGACTTGACTACATAAAGATAGATGTTTGGGAAAAACATTGCATGTTTCTTTGGAAGGATCAAAATAAAGAAGATGTATGTTCAAAATGTGGCGCTAGCAGGTGGAAGTATACCTCTCTTGACAACATAACCAAAGACAAGACTAAAAAAAGGAAAAAAGTTAAGTTAGTAAAAAAGGTTTATGTTAAGACTCTATGGTATTTTCCACTAATACCAAGATTAAAACGACTGTACATGTGCTATCAAACAGCTTCAGAGATGACATGGCATCAAGAAAAGCACATAAATGATGGTAAACTAAGTCACCCAACTGATGCTGAAGAGTGGAAAAGATTTGATGAGATGAATCCATCTTTTTCTAGAGACCCTCGCAATGTTAGGCTTGGATTGTCTTCTGATGGATTAAATCCATACGGGAACATGAGTCATTCTTATAGCATATGGCCCGTTATCCTTATTCCATATAATTTACCTCCATGGCTTTGTATGAAACAAGATTATCCTATTTTATCCTTGATCATTCCTGGGCCAAAGTCTCCTACATACAAGATTGATGTTTATTTACAACCATTGATCGAGGAGTTAAAGGAGTTGTGGGATGTAGGAGTTGAAACTTATGATGCTGTATCAAAACAAAATTTTGAAATACATGCGGCTCTATTATGGACAATTAATGATTTTCCTACTTATGGATATTTGTCTGGATGGTCCTCCCAAGGTGAGTTAGCATGCCCTTCTTGTCACAAGGATACTTGGTCTCTCAGATTGAAACATAGGGGAAATTTTTTTTATATGGGGCATCGTAGATTCTTACCACAAAATCATAGATGGCAGCGGAATGACCACGCGTTTGATGGGAAACAAGAAGCACAACCTCATCCTCAAGAACTATCTGGAGAAGAAGCTTTGAGTCAACTACGTGACATCTTTGAAACAAACCTGGGAAAGAGAAAGAAAAGAAGTTCAAAAGAAAAACCTTCTCATGCTTGGAAGAAAAACCTTCTCATGCTTGGAAGAAAAAAAGCATTTTTTTTAACTTCCTTATTGGAAGAGTCTTCGTGTTCGCCATAATCTTGATGTAATGCATATTGAGAAGAATGTTTGTGATAGTTTAATTGGAACCATTATGGATATTGATGAGAAGACTAAGGATAATTCAAAAGCTCGCAAAGACTTAAAAGATATGAATATAAGGCAGGAGATTCTCCCGTGTATTGTGAATGGAAAGCTAAAAGTCCCTATTCCATGTTTTACTTTAACATCTGAGGAAAAAAAGAGGTTTTGTGAATTCTTAAAAGAAACGAAATTTCCAGATGGGTTGTGCTCAAATATTTCTAGATTTGTGAATGTTGACGAGCGTAGAATTTCTGGGTTGAAATCTCATGATTTTCATGTATTTTTACAAAAAATCCTTCCTATTGCAACGCGTGGAATCTTTGCAAAGGATGTATCTGAGACATTAATGGAGCTTAGTATATCATTTAAAGAGTTGTGCTCTAAAGTTTTAATGGTAGAAGATCTGAATAGGTTAGAAGATCATATTGTTGTTACACTATGTAAAATGGAGTAGATATTTATACCATCATTCTTTGATGTAATGGTACACCTTCCCGTTCACCTAGAAAACCAAGCAATTCTTGGAGGCCCTGTGCAATATAGATGGATGTATCCAATTCAGAGGTGATTATGTTTTACATATATTTTTTTAAATTTTCTATGTTTTAATTTTTCCTTGGTTTCGTAGGTTTCTCTGAACATTAAAGTCATATGTGCAGAATAAAAACTGAGCAGAAGGTTCAATAGCTGAGATGTATATCACCAATGAATGCTTGGTTTTTTGCTCAAGATACATGAAGGAGAATGAAACTATATTTATTCAGCCATGATACCATGACACTAGAGAGACAAAAATGTCATCTCAATATACAGTTTTCAAATATATCGGGAAAACATTATCTGTAGGCACAACCATTAGCCTGAGTGTTAATGAATGCCAGCAAGCTCATAAGTATGTTCTGGAAAATTCAGATGCAATATTACCGTTTATAAGGTAACTTATATTTATTTAGCTACATTTTTACTTGACTTGATTTTAAGTTTTCCAATTTTAAAATAAATATTTTTTAGTGAGCACAAACAACTAATCCAAGATATGGGTGTTCACAATATTGAGGCGCACCATAAAAAGTACTTATTTGAGTGGTTGGAGAGTCGGGTAAGCTTTTAAATTACTCTAAACTAATTTAAACTAAAAAAAATAGACCATTGTGGTTAATGTGTATTTATTTATTATGATAGGTGGTTCAATTACATACACAAGGCAGAGTGGACGATGAACTTCTAAGTTTAGTCCGCGGTCCTGATAAAGAGGTGTTAACTTTTACAGGTCTAGACATAAATGGATTTCGATTCCATACTGAAGATCGTGATGATAGGTTAACAACACAAAACTGTGGTGTTCTTGTTGAAGTAGACTCCACCAATGGACCTTTTATCTATTATGGTGTTTTGACTGAAATTTTAGAGTTGAGATACACAGGTGGAAGACAAGCTCATATTTTTAGGTGTGAGTGGTGGGACATGCATAATGAAGGAAGAGGATTTGAGCAAAACAAATATGGTCTTGTTAGTTTAAATACAAAATGCAAGTTGAAAACCAATGAACCATTTATACTAGCATGCCAAGCAGAACAATGCTTTTATGCCCGTGACCTTTCCAAAAGTAATTGGATTGTTGCTACTGAATCACCACCACGCGACTTGTACAACATGACACATGGAGATGAAGCTATTATTGATGATGAAAGTGCATTTCAAGAAAACACATCAAATTTATCTACATCTTCGTCATTCCCCTCAGATGCATTTGATGTTTCAAATTGGAAGAGGCATGATGTAGTGAAGTCTTTGTCCATGAAATCTGCAAAGAAAAAAGGATGGCTGGAAAAAGATGGAGACCATACATGGGAGACAATGAACTGAATTTATAATTTGTTAATCTGTATTTTCTTTATAGACTTTGGTTAATTTAACTAATTTCTTTGTGAACATTGATGGATATCATTTCCCTCGTGTTATCTACCATAATGTGATTATAATTAGCAAATGATTATTAATGTTGCCTTTGATTGCTTCTTTTGATTTTTTTTTGGATCATTACCCTTTTAAATATAATGATGAGATACATGTAGGAAATATGGTCAATCTATCTAGTACCCACAACCAAATTGCTGGTAATTATGAGATTCTAATGGCTAGCCATTGTAGCAAGACCCAAAGTAAGTAATGTATGCTATATTTTTTAAATGTTTCAATTGAATCTCATGCGTAGCTTGATAAATTTTAATTATGCAGATCAGTTAAAAAAATAGAAATTTATACATAATTTTTTCCACTTAATAACTTCGTCTTTGCAGTAAAATCTATTGATGAGATTGCACAAAAATGTGCACGCACGTTGATGGCTGGTCCATGGAATTCATCCAGCAACAATCCAAGTAAAGTTTTAAAATAAATTAATATATCTCTCTATGCATACAGTAGTATAAAATTATGTTCATGAAATGTAGCTAAAACTAGCAACAATATTCAAAACCCTCATCAAGTTGAAGATTTTTTTCTTGCAAAAGAAAAAAATGGGGCACCATCCCTTCCTCACATGGGAGCAAGTCCCATTCAAATTTCTCAAGACAAGAATGTAGATGCCCTGCATGATGGTTTTCTTCAACATATTCAAACCTATAAGAACTTTTTTATGAGAAAGATGAGTGAAGGTCTATTAGTTGTTGACTTCTATATTTTAGTTTTAAGGAAGAAGTATGTGTTCTTTATGCTAAATTCTTCTTTCCTTTTTCTTTTAGAAACACTAGCCCTTGACAATTTGCAAAAACATTCACATATGTTGACGTCTGGTCCAAGAAATCTATCTACTCAGAATACTGGTGATAATTGGACTTTGTATGCTTACAATTAATACATAATACCTTTTGAGCATTATGTTTTAGCAATACTTGTGTAAAATGCAGCCAACAATAGCCAAAAAAATTGTAATCTGCATCAACGTGAATGTTCTGTTGTTTCAGATGAAAAGATACGGTCATCTCTACATGACAAGCAGTGCAAAGCTCCTCTAAATGTGCATGCTATAAAAGCTCAAGGTAACATTAAATCTGCGTTTTTATATGTATGTATATATATCATATATTTTTGGCAAATATTGATAAAGTTAAGAATGTATATCAGTTCAATATAAAGATGGGGGACTAGCCATTAATAATCTTTGAGAAGATTACATGAACGAAGATGAAGTTGCGGTAAGGCAGAAAAATACTGGCAACAGTGCTCTAAAGTCTCAAAATGCTGGGCAGACTGCTGAACCAACTCAAAATCTGATCAAGAATAACTCTGGTGACAATTTGACTTTGTATCTTTACATGTAGATTATATTTCTTATGTATACATAATGTTTTAACATTATTTCTATAAAATGCAGTCAGAATCAGCCAAAGATCTTGTAATCCACATCAACTTGAGCATTTTGGTGTTGTGAAAGCAAAAAAAGGGGCATCGAATAGTAATGGTTTCTCTCTACATGACAAGCAAAGCAAAGATCATCGTAATGTGCATGCTAGAAATGATCAAGGTAATATCCAAATTTTAATTTTTTTATATATGTGTCTATTATCCTATATAAGTATATATTGATAGTTCCTAATGTATGGTTATTCAATATGTAGAGGAAGGACTTGAAAACTACTAGAGGGGGGGTGAATAGAGTTTTATAGATAATTTTAACAATTATTAAACTCAAGCAACCAACCACAAAAATATTGGACAAGGGGACAAGGATTTAGAGTGGTTCCAACTTTAGCAAATACTAAAGTTGTCAGTCCACTACCCGGTTGCTTACCCAACCGGGATTTGGAAAGAAATTAATTTTATTACCTCGCAAGGACTTTACATAAAATTACAATTTCTCTCCCTAAACCCTTCAAGCATCCTTCACCTAGAAGTAATCGCCCAACCTTGAAGCAGCCTTCACCTAGAAGTAATTGCACCACCTTGAAGCAGCCTTCCTCCTGAAGTAGCTTCCCGTTGCAATAGCCTTCTTGAAGTAGCTTCCCGTGCGATAGCCTTCTTGAATTAGCTTGAAGTCCACCTTCTCCTCCTGAGAAGAACCTTCTCCAATCCGCAGCCTCCAACCCTAGGAGTAGCAAGGAGAAATACAAAGAATAAAAGGGAACAAGAAGGAAAATAGAAATTACAACTTATCCTTTGAAGCCCAAGGCTTGATTTGCCTAGATCAAGCGTATAGATCTCCTAACCAAGTATGTGAACTTGTGATTGCAGTGGATAGGAGATACTAGCCTATAGGACACGAAATATGAGCTAAGGGATGGAATGGCCAATTGTTAAAATGCTCAAATTGCTCTCAAACAGATTGCACGAAGTATGCTCAAGATTTCTCAAGTGTAGCAAGTGTAAACTAGTGGGTTTAGGTGTCCTATGGCTTGTCCTATTTATAGGAATGTCCTATGGATGCTTAAGGACGTTCTAGACAACTTCTAGGGGTTTCTAAGTGCTTAACTAGCCGTTAGGTACAATGTTGTTGCTTTAACAACGGCTAATTAATTAATTCTGCAGTTGCTGTCAGAGACCATCTCGGTCGACAAATGGTCGACCGAGATACCTACTCGGTCGAACTTTTGTCGACCAACAGGCTCTCTGGAACAAGTGATTTGCAACGTCTTTCATCAACTGCCAACTAACTTGTCTGTTGTGTCTAACGGCTACTTTGGATCTTTCTCGGTCAAGAAGATTGTCGACCGAGAGTGTCTCGGTCGAGGAGTTTGTCGACCGAGATTGATCCTGTTTCAAGGTTTCAATTTAGGCACTAATTATGTGTGTGAGTGTGCAAAAATAATCCTATTTGAATGGGATGACTTGTCTAACTGTGGTGTTTAGCTAGGGAGAATCTAACACTTGATTTACATGCAATTCTAAGTACTTGTACATTATAATTTTTGTACAAGTTTTTACAACAGTGATTACATTGCATGAAAATATAAATATGTAAGCTTGTAGATTTTCCCTTGTTACTTTGTCATCCTGCACACTCAAGTAGCACGTTAGATTAATAAGAATGAAATGTTTGTCATAATCAAAACAAAGGGATTTATAGATGTCCATTTAGCCAACAATCTCCCCCTTTTTGAAGATGACAAACATTTCCAAAATATAAATAAAGGAAATATAAAACATATGAGTTTCATACCTTGAGATTACCTTTTGTAGACTTTCCTTTTGTTTATAAAATGTGTGCTTATTATTCCCCTTGAATTATGGAACATGAAATCCAATTCACTAGGGAATATAGCAACTTTCAATGTAAAGCCAAGAGTTTATTTATGAAACTCATTAATTGAGTTTTTTATAAGTACTAAGTTATAGTTTTATATTTATTTCTCCCCCTTTGTCATTTCAAAAAGATAACCGTTTAAGAGTAAAAACTCCCCCTTAATTAGATATCCCATTAAATCTAATGAAAAAGATGTCCATTGAAAAGCCAAAGTAATGCAAGTAAACGTTTTCGTTTAAGAACCACAAATATCAAAGAAAACATCTTCCAAAGGAGTGATAAGCAGTTGCTTCCTAATGTTGTTGAAATGATCTAGTGGAAGCGGTTTTGTAAAAATATCAGCCAATTGATCTTCCGTATCAACATGATGAAGGGAAACATGATTCTTGGAGATATGATCCCTTAAGAAGTGATGATAGATTTCAATATGTTTAGCCCGGCTGTGTAAAATAGGATTGTGTGCTAAGTTTATGGCGCTTGTGTTGTCACAAAAAATAGGTGTAGATGAAAGATTAAAACCATAATCGCTTAACACCTGTTGCATATAAAGCACTTGAGCACAACAAGACCCGGCTGCGATATATTCAGCTTCAGTTGTAGATAGGGCAACCGTATTTTGTTTCTTACTAAACCAAGATACTAAAGCTCTCCCTAATAAGAAACAACCACCACTAGTACTCTAACGATCAAGTCGACAACCAGCATAATCCGCATCAGTATAAGCTTTGAAATCCAAGGATTGTCCTTTTGGATACCATAAACCAAAGCAAGTAGTACCGGCTAGATAACGAAGAATTCGTTTAACTGCTAGAAAATGAGAATGCATAGGGTGTGATTGAAATCGAGCACAAAGACCAACGGAAAACATAATGTCTGATCTAGAAGCCGTTAAGTAAAGCAAACTACCAATCATGGCTCTATATAAGGAATCATCAATAGGTTCCCCATTTTCATCCTTATCAATTTTGATAGAAGTAGCCATAGGAGTAGTAGCATGTTTGCATTGATCCATCCCAAAACGTTTTAAAAGTTCTTTAGTATATTTTTCTTGGCTTATGAATATTCCGGCAGGTGTTTGCTTAATTTGAAAATCAAGAAAGAAAGTTAGTTCACCCATGAGGCTCATTTCAAATTCTTTTTGCATAATATCACTAAATTGTGTGCACAATGAATCATTTGAAGCTCCAAAAATAATGTCATCAACATATATTTGCACAACTAAAAAATCAGATGTATATGTTTTGAAAAATAAAGTAGAATCTGAATTTCCAATAGAGAAACCATTATCAAAAAGATATGTCTTGAGCCTTTCATACCAATTTCTAGGTGCTTGTTTTAAACCATAAAGTGCTTTCTTAAGTTTATAAACATAATCTCCTTTTTCTGGAATTTCAAAACCAGGTGGTTGGGCAAAATAAACTTCTTCTTGAATGATGCCATTTAGAAAAGCACTTTTGACATCCATTTGATAGTGTTTGATGTTTTTATGGGAAGCAATAGCTAGTAACATTCTAATGGCTTCAAGTCTAGCTACGGGTGCATATGTTTCATCAAAATCTATTCCTTCTTGTTGATTATAACCTTGTGCTACTAACCGAGCTTTATTCCTTATGACTTCTCCTGCCTCATTGAGTTTATTCCTAAAAACCCATTTAGTTCCTATGATAGTTTTATCTTGTGGTTTAGGAACTAAATTCCATACATCATTTTTAGTGAATTGATTCAATTCTTCTTGCATGGCTATTATCCAATAATCATCCTTAAGAGCTTCGGATATCTTCTTAGGTTCAATGATAGAAACAAAAGCCATGTTTGCAGCATCTTTGAAGGAAGACCGAGTTTTGACTTTATCATTTGGATCTCCAATAATCAGTTCTTGGGGATGATCCTTGATAAGCCTAGGTGTAGGTTGTGTTTCAACTTGGGGATTGGATGTAGTAACTTTCTCACTATCATTTGGTATGCTTAAATTTTCGAATTGATTAGTGAGATCAGTGATTTCTAGATTTTCAGATTTTGACTCCTCATGAAAAGAAACATGAATGGATTCCTCAACTTTTCTAGAGATAGTGTTATATACTCTAAAAGCTTTGCTAGAAGTGGAATATCCCAAAAAGAATGCTTTGTGTGATTTAGAATCAAACTTGTCTCTATCATCTTTGGTATTTAAAATGTAGCATGTGGAGCCAAAGGTATGAAAGTAGTCAACTCTAGGTTTCTTAGAATGTATTATTTCATATGGAGTTTTCTTCAAATGAGAGTGAATAGTTACTCTATTCAGCACATAACAAGCAGTGTTTACGGCTTCCGCCCAAAAGATTTTAGGTGTATTGTGTTCAAGCATCATGGTTCTAGCCATTTCTTGTAGTGATCGATTTTTCCTTTCAACTATACCATTTTGCTGTGGGCGTGGAGCAGAAAAATTATGAGTGTATCCTTGAGATGTACAAAACTCTTCAAATGTATGATTTTCAAATTCCCCACCATGATCACTTCTAATGGTACATATTTTATTTTGTAAGAGATTTTCAATCTTTGAACAAAATTGCATAAAAACATGAATAGTATCATCTTTAGTTGCAATAAAATGTACCCATGTATATCTACTATAATCATCAACAATCACAAAATAGTATCTCTTACCACCAATTGATTGTGTCCTCATTGGTCCAAATAGATCCATATGAATTAATTCTAATGATCTACTGGTGCTAAGTACATGTTTTGATTTGAAAGATGTTTTGGTTTGCTTTCCCATTGTGCATGGTTCACAGTTTTCACTTTGATCAAAAGATAAAGTAGGCAATCCGCGAACAAGATCATATTTCACTAACTTTTTGATAACATGTGAACTAGCATGTCCTAGCTTTTTATGCCATATTTGTAAGGTATTGTCATTTGCAAGCAAGCATTTTCCCACTACTGTTTTCATAGAGTTAGGTTTAAGAATATAAAGATTACCAACTCTATTTCCTTCATAAACAACATTTGTAGTATTTTCTATTAATAACTTGCAGCAGGTTTTGTTAAATAACACATCATAACCACTATCACATAATTGGCTAACACTTATTAAGTTATGGTGCAAACCATCAACAAGTAGAACATTCTTAATTTCAAGGTTTGTACCAACATTACCTATTCCAACGATTTTGCCCTTACCATTGTCTCCAAAAGTGACTGTTCCACTTTTCTTTTCTTCAAAAGTTTGGAATGCATCCTTGTTTCCGGTCATATGTTTGGAACATCCACTGTCAACCACCCATTCCTGCATTAAAATGTAGATTTTGGTACCCATGTGATGGTCCGATATGGTTAGAATCATTTAAATACATATTTGGATAAAAGTTCTGAAACATAAGTCCAGTCGGTCGACAATTGTTCGACCGACATATGTCTCGGTCGACAATTTGTCGATCGAGAAGGTTACTGTATTACAAGCAAAGAAACACAGAAATTTGCTCGGTTGACCAATTTTCGACCGAAATAGGTGCTGTAAATTTTGATTTGTTAAAGTCATCCAGTCGGTTGACAATACTTCGACCGATCCAAATCTCGGTCGACAATACTTCGACCGACAAGGTTTCTGTTTCAGTACAACAATGTAGAAAAATAATAACAATATGCATGACACCTTTTGTTTAGTTGAGATAAGACAATATAAATAGCAAAATAAAGCATTTGGTCATATCTCAACTACATTCCACTCTACTAAGTTTGGGGTTTTGGGATCCAAACTAAGTCGGACTCCTTAGTCTTGTAGGGGCATGAAAAGGAATAGTGTCCAAGACGTAAGCAGAAATGGCAAGTAATAGAATCAACTTCATTTCTCTTTCTAGCCATTTTGTTCTTAGGTACAAACCTAGTTTGAGTTCTTTTGGGTTGATTTTTCTTTGGAGCATATCCCAAACCTTTTCTTCCATTGAAAACAGTGCCAACTCTTAGTATGTTATCAAGTATATCTTTTCTTCTTAACTCATAAAGTTCTCTTTGCAACATAGCAATGTTATTCATTTTCTTATGTAGATCTTTTCTTGCTTGATCTAAATTAGAAAACAATGAGTCCTTTTCCTTTACAAGATTATCATAGTCTGAATGGTTACACAAAATAGGCTGAGTTTGAAAATCTTGTAGTTTAGCTAACAATTCAGTCTTTTCTTTAGAAAGAAGATCAACATTTGTTTCTAAAGTGAGTATCTTTCTAGTACAATCATCTAAAGATGTTTTTAAAGATAGATTCTCAAGATCAGTGTTGTTCTTTTCAGAAGAAAGTTCATCTAATTTGGCAATGAGCTCATCATTTGATTTTATAGCCTTCTTTAGTTTCTTCTTGGCATCAATATATTTATCATGAGTTTCTTGTAAGTTAGTAACTAACTCTTCTTTAGGAAGATCAATTAGGCTTTCCTCTTGAGAGTCTTCATTGTCTTCTCTTGCCATTAGACATTCCACCTCTTCTCCACTTTCACTCTCACTTGACTCATCCCATGCAGCTTTGTAGGCTTTTTCTCCTTTCTTCTTGTGTGAGCTTTTCTTTCCCTTCTTTGCTTTGGGACATTCATTTTTGAAATGCCCTTTCTTCCCACATTCAAAGCACCTAGGAGGGGTAGAAGAACTAGAAATTTTGTTAGATTTAAACCTTTTGTATTTCTTACCGTTGACGATCAAGGCTTCTTCTCCTTCTTCTTCACTTGACGCCTCACTTTCTTGTGTGACGACTTTTGAAGCTTTGAGAGCCACATCCTTCTTCTTCCCATTTTGACGTTCACGTTCTCTTCTTTCTTCCTCTTCTAGATCTGCCTCATGAGCTTCTAAATTGCCGATGAGTTGCTCCATTTTGAGTCGAGTGAGGTCGTTTGCTTCTTCAATGGCTGTCACCTTTGGCTTGTATTTTGGAGGAAGTGATCGAAGGATTTTTGATACCTGATCTTCCTCAAGGACAGGTTTTCCTAGGGCACTTAAACCATTAACAATGGTAGAGAATTTTGAAAACATTTCACTAATAGATTCATTAGGATCCATACGAAAATGTTCAAGCTTTGTTTTAAGCAAGCTAATTTTGGAATTTTTGACTTGGACTGTACCCTCATAGGTTATGGACAGTCTATGCCAAATATCATAAGCTGTATCACAATTAGATATTCTATTAAATTCTCCTACCGAAATAGAACAATATAAAATACTTACAGCTTTTGCATTCATTTGGGCCAACTTTATCGTGTTTGCATCCCATTCCGCAAATTCATTTTGAGGGAGCATATATGGGGTAGACACCATTCTCCATAGATCCCAGTTGATTCCTTGGAAGTAGAATTGCATCCTTCTCTTCCAATATTGGTAGTTTGTTCCATCGAATGCTGGAGGCCTAGCAACAAGTGTCCCTTCAATGTTGAGATTGTTGAGCACTCTGTCACCCATTTCTTCAAGACCTTGTTAGGGTTCCTTGAAGCCTTGCTCTGATACCAACTGAAAACTACTAGAGGGGGGGTGAATAGAGTTTTATAGATAATTTTAACAATTATTAAACTCAAGCAACCAACCACAAAAATATTGGACAAGGGGACAAGGATTTAGAGTGGTTCCTACTTTAGCAAATACTAAAGTTGTCAGTCCACTACCCGGTTGCTTACCCAACCGGGATTTGGAAAGAAATTAATTTTATTACCTCGCAAGGACTTTACATAAAATTACAATTTCTCTCCCTAAACCCTTCAAGCAGCCTTCACCTAGAAGTAATCGCCCAACCTTGAAGCAGCCTTCACCTAGAAGTAATTGCACCACCTTGAAGCAGCCTTCCTCCTGAAGTAGCTTCCCGTTGCAATAGCCTTCTTGAAGTAGCTTCCCGTGCGATAGCCTTCTTGAAGTAGCTTGAAGTCCACCTTCTCCTCCTGAGAAGAACCTTCTCCAATCCGCAGCCTCCAACCCTAGGAGTAGCAAGGAGAAATACAAAGAATAAAAGGGAACAAGAAGGAAAATAGAAATTACAACTTATCATTTGAAGCCCAAGGCTTGATTTGCCTAGATCAAGCATATAGATCTCCTAACCAAGTATGTGAACTTGTGATTGCAGTGGATAGGAGATACTAGCCTATAGGACACGAAATATGAGCTAAGGGATGGAATGGCCAATTGTTAAAATGCTCAAATTGCTCTCAAACAGATTGCACGAAGTATGCTCAAGATTTCTCAAGTGTAGCAAGTGTAAACAAGTGGGTTTAGGTGTCCTATGGCTTGTCCTATTTATAGGAATGGCCTAAGGATGCTTAAGGATGTTCTAGACAACTTCTAGGGGTTTCTAAGTGCTTAACTAGCCGTTAGGTACAAAGTTGTTGCTTTAACAATGACTAATTAATTAATTCTGCAGTTGCTGTCAGAGACCATCTCGGTCGACAAATGGTCGACCGAGATACCTACTCGGTCGAACTTTTGTCGACCGACAGGCTCTCTGGAACAAGTGATTTGCAACGTCTTTCATCAACTGCCAACTAACTTGTCTGTTGTGTCTAACCACTACTTTGGATCTTTCTCGGTCGAGAAGATTGTCGACCGAGAGTGTCTCGGTCGAGGAGTTTGTCGACCGAGATTGATCCTGTTTCAAGGTTTCAATTTAGGCACTAATTATGTGTGTGAGTGTGCAAAAATAATCCTATTTGAATGGGATGACTTGTCTAACTGTGGTGTTTAGCTAGGGAGAATCTAACGCTTGATTTACATGCAATTCTAAGTACTTGTACATTATAATTTTTGTACAAGTTTTTACAACAGTGATTACATTGCATGAAAATATAAATATGTAAGCTTTTAGATTTTCCCTTGTTACTTTGTCATCCTGCACACTCAAGTAGCACGTTAGATTAATAAGAATGAAATGTTTGTCATAATCAAAACAAAGGGATTTATAGATGTCCATTTAGCCAACAGGACTGGCCCTAAATATTGTTCAAAATTTGAAGGACAGGAATAATGGTGATAATGATACCTCTACAAGTAATACAATATTCATTTCTATATACACCATGGTTTAACATCATTTTCATGACATGCAGTCAAATTTAGCCACAAAGCTTGTAATCCTCCGCATCAACTTGAACATTTTGGAGTTGCAAAACAAAAAAGAGTGGAACGGAACAACGAGGGTGATTCCTTTCATGCGAAGCAACATGAAGCACCACCCATCGCACATGCTAGAAAAGTTCAGGATAATATTTAAATTTTAAATATTCAAGTGTTGTTTGCTTGTCCTATGCATATGTATATATTTATATAGATTTGACTGTATTTCACTGTGAAGATGGAGGATTCACCATGGATGATGTTCCTAAAGGTCACACAATGGATGATGATGTTTCAGTAAGGCGAACAAACACTGGCAAGAGAATCTTGAGGGATCAATATGTTAATAATTACTCTGACCAAGCTACTGAACCACTTCAAAATTTGACCAAAAAGAATACTGGTGAGAACTAGACCTTGTTTGTACATAACTAATGCAAAAAAGCTTCTACATAAACAATATATTAGCTTTAGTTTTTTTTAAATATAGTTAATTTTGATAGTGAAACTTGTAATACACGTCAATCTAATCATGTTGGTGATGGAAAAGAAACAAGAGGGTCATACAATGGTGAAGGTGTTTATCTACATAACATGCCATGTGTACCATCTCGTATTGTGTGTCATAGAATGGATTATGGTAAATCTAATATTTTTATATGTGTTCGGTAGTCTTACATATTTATTTTAGTGATTAAATTCCTAATATTTGGCAGCTCAACCTGAAGAGGAGGATTTGGTCACAGATAGAGTTCTCAAAGGTTCAATGAATGATGATGATGTACCCATAAGGTAGGCTAATGTTAGTAATAGGATTTTGAGGTCCCAGACATTAGACAATCACTCACAACCAGATACAGATCCAAATCAAGTTATGCACGAGACGAATAACCATCATGGTAACAATTAATTAGTTCTAGCTTAATTATGAATAAGGTAATCATTATTTTATTCATGTTTTAGATCAACCGAAGAGAAAGAGGGTTAGAGGGAAAACCAAAAATATAAGCTTCAGGTCATTCAGAAATGGTGGTGGAGCTAAAATAAAGATAGAATTTAATTCTGAAGGTAATCCAATAAGTAAAACCAAACTCTTAGGGCCATTCGAATTGGAGTTATTGTTCGCAATTCCATAAATGCACCTCTTAGTTATACAAGGTGGAGTCGCATGCCTAGTGAAAAGAAGGAGAAGATGCTCCAGTTGATCCAGGTTTCATATAGTTTCTATGTGTTACTTCATTGAATAATAAATGTGCATTTCTAATATTTTCTTAACTATTACGTAGGATGATTTTATCATTCATAGTAATGAGTTATTACCTGAGGAAAATGACCTCAGAACACGTTCAATATATCGATCATTGAATAAGGCTTGGCGTGAATTTAAGACTAGATTGTATGCTCTTTATTTGACATATGCCACTGATGATGAAGCTCTAAGAAATTGTCCTCCAAATGTAACAAAATCTGATTGGGAGTTTCTTGCGAAAAAATATTGGAAAAGTGACTATTTTCAGGTAAATTTGAAATAAATTTGTGAGTCTATACAATGATATACTCTCTTTATTATTGATATTTTCTTGTAGCATTTTTTTTACTTATCTTTATGTTTTTATCCATTGATCTTATTTCATGTTTATTTGCAAGGCTGCAAGTACTCGTAACAAGATCAGCCGTTCTAAACAGTCAATGCTTCACTGTACTGGAAGGACTCGATTTCATGTTATAGAACAGGAGGAAGTATGAAATTTGTTCTTATTATTCCTATTTTTATAGTATAAGGTTATACTTCATATTTCATAATCTAATTTATGAAAATACAGACTATCCATAACAATGGAGTTGTGCCAAGTCGCGTGAGGATGTTCAAAAAGACTCGAATGAGAAAAGACAAAAAGCTTGTAAATGTTGTTGCTGAAGAAAAGATGGTAACCATGATTATAGCTCAACATAAATTTCAACAAATTTGCAAATTGAAAATTCTAACAATTTAATTTGTTGTTTAGGCACAAATCACAGATTTGGTGTCTCAGCGTGAACATGGAACAATTGAAATTAGCGATGATGAGATATGCTTGAAGGTCTTTGGACCAGAAAGACCAGGCCATGTACGTATGCGGGGAAGTACAGTTGCAGGTCATTCTCGCTATAGAAATCCAATTTATATGAAGGAGATTGAAAAATATAAGAAACAAGTAAATGGTGCACGAGCTAGAGTTGAACAAGCAGAAAAGGTTGCAGCAGATGCTAGAGCTAGAGTTGAACATGCTGATCAGAAAGCTAAAAAAGCTCACACTTACATCAGAGAGTTATTCAATGTAATAAAGTCTAGCAGGATTATAGATAGCATGAATATTGACAACCCTAATGATGAGGTATTTCATAAATTTAATATTACATTTCTAATCATAGATCGTATTATTAACACAATTTCTTTACAGGTTTTGTAGTAGATTTGGGTCCCTATTGGACTTATGGAACTCATTCTTTAGATGACACAATCAAGCATTGGACCTCATAGATGATCTTTTTTTCTATTATCTTATTTGTAGATAATATATAAATGTTTTTAATTTAATATTGGCAGTGTATTACCTGACTACTTCTTTGTAGTTAAGACAAAACTTCTATGAATTGGAATTAAGAGGATGGTAATCAGTCTTTTAGATGACTAATTTAGGATCAGTCTTTTAAATATATATATAGTCTTGTTGTTGCATCCATCAAGCTTAGGCATTTATAAAGAAGTGCATTGGTCCTTGGTTTGTTGGGCTTTGGTTTTGATTTGGAAAATCACTCACAAATTGGTTCATAGAATTAGTAAAGGTATTATATATGATCGAAATGAGTGCATGGTGTGGTTGGTTATGTTTCACATATTTGGAATTAAGTAGTAAATATTTTGTTCTTTTATACACATTGACTACTTCAAGGATCAACGTGTATGTATGCACATTTATACACATTGACTACTTCAAGGATCAACATGTATGATCACAGGATGATGGAAAGGGGGCACATTGCTTTTCCTGAGAAGCTAAAGAGACTATCAAGGATCAACATGTATGTATGCTGCTCTGCCTCTATACACATCCTTTTCTTTGAATACTTGGTCATATGTTTGTTCTGATTTCGATGGACTGATTCTGCATTGATAATCACCATCCAATTTTACATGTTATTGAATTCATTTACTAACATGTACATGTCCACCTAAATTATTTTTGTGCCATACTTTCTAGTAATTGCACATCACCAAAGCCCAACAAGCGCACACTATATTGGTTGGTTTACATAATGTTTTTCCCTTTGAATATGTTATATAGTTTCTTATTATTGAATGTTGTTACTGCAGGGACTATCATGCCTTCTAACGCAACTAGTTGGGCCTTAGGTGTGCATCTAGAGTTGGTATGTGTGGCAAGAATTAAAGAAGGCAAAGCATCAGTTAGAAACTTTATTATACTGGGAATGATCTTCCCGATATCAATGAAACTCTCCTAAACTATATCTAATAATAGATTCATTGTGTCTTATGTGTGATTCATCAGTATGCAAGTTGGCCTGAGCTACATAGAGCTCTATCAAGTCTGGTAAATGATTCCCAGGCATTGAATCTCCTCCTCCTTATTTGTCTAGTTAAAGTTCATTATTTCGTAGAACAATTCTTATGACTTTATTTCATTAAGTATTTGATAGATTATAATGTCAATCTTTTATTGTTTGGTTTGGTTTAACCGGAACTGATTTTAAATTTATTATGTGGGAAAGGAGATCTCGCTTACCCCATATAAAATGGGAAGCCTCAAACTACTAACGTCACATTTCAATGAAATCAATTCACAAGGCTTACATTATATATAAAATTTATGGTTCATATATTTTATTGATATATGAATGAAATATATACGAAGTTTATTTCTGTAAAGTCATGCCCATGTGACAAGGTAATAAACTAGATCCTATCAATCTGAAACATGATGTAAAACTTGTTGGTACTATTTGGAATATGAGTAAAATAAAATAAAATACAAGTAATGAATATGATTGATGAATACAAAAAATGCATAGCAGGGGACTGGTATATTTATTTTCTAAACTTTAAGGAGCATGATTTTACATGGAAAAGAATGTGTCAAATGTTAATTGGTATTTTTTCCCTTCAAACTATAATATTGTTTGACTAGAGTTACCTGGATATACTACATTGATGTCAGTTTCGAATGGGACTAGAAAAAAGTATGGTGATTATTTTTCTCGTGACTCTATATATCATTGAATATGAATGCATTGTGTTGATCCTTTTCTGTATGCATTGTGTTGATCCTTTTCTTTATTATTTTGTATAGGGTGACTACTTTTCCAACTCCTTCATGTTTATTACTACCCTTTTCACTGAATGTGGGATGTTACATCTTTCATTAAGACCTCACTAGTAAACTTTCTGTGGGTTCCTCTATCATGTGTTCCATAGTTTCTTCTATCTTGCTATTTAGACTTATTTGCATAACTTAACTTAATGTTTATATTCGTATATTTGTTGGAGTCGTTGGTGTTGCCAAAATCTATAAACTTGCCTCTAGGTCTGAATTTGTACTCTTTTATATAGTTCTATGTTGTCTTTGTTTATCTTAATGAGATATATTTCTAGTCTGAACAATCATCATGTCTCATTTGTTGAAACATTCACTAAAACAAACCTACTTGATTTTGACGGTATTTTATTGCGGCATTTTTAAAATTAGATGTCACAAACTAAATTTCTTACCCATTCAAGGCACGCACGCGATGCCCGCAAGATGCACCCTCCCACGTCCACGCCCCCCAACCCCACCCCACCTACACAATCTATTTTTGAGAGAAAAAGGGAAAATGCAGGTGACAGACGGGTTGTGCTCCTGATCTCCTCCCGTCTCAGGTCACAGTGATCCACCTTCTACCTCTCCTCCCGCCGATTTCATCATCGGCATTGATCTCCTTCTGTTCTAGGTAACACCGCTATGACTACTCTCCTCTCAATGATTCCATCACTAGAGATGGAAATGACTCGCCGCCTACGCTTCAGAACTATTTCTGTCCTAGGTCACACCACTCTACACCTTCTCTCCTCTCAACGCGTTCATCACCGGAGAGGTGAAGACTGAAATGTTTCCGCCCTTCACCCTAATTGTGCCTTCTCTTGGTTGGTGATGTTGAACTTGTAGCAATTCTTTAACTGACAGGCACACCCAATTCCCTGGCTGCATGCGTGTTGTTGATCTCCTCACTAACGGCAGCATGCCTTGGATGTTCACTAGCTAGAGGCATGCTTGATTTCCTGGATGGTTGTGCTCTTGATCCTCTAACTGATGACATTCTTGATTCTTTCGTAGATATCATTCTTGATCCCAATTCGTAGCGCTCCTAATTCCCCCTACTGGTAATGTTCTGCACATCCCTATGTAGGATGCGCTTGGTTGACAATGCTCTTGATTTCCCTTGATTTTGTATTGCAACTCACATTTGACAGGCTTGGGGGTGAGCTCTACATTTTTCCTTCTAAAAAGATATGAATCAGTTAAAAAGCCCTTCATATTTGTTTTCTTGTGTGTCAATATGCATCCTCTCTTACGATGTATGTAACAAGCTAAAGACTATGCTCATCCTCATTTTCCATACATGAACGAAATACTATAATGATTGCGGAGACATACTGTGATTTATGTTCTTGGATTTCATTAGAAGGCACATGTTTTTGAGAGATTATAAACAGATGTGCCATCTATATTGTTGTGTGTGTACCAATATTGTAATACGAAACAAAATGCATTCTGATTTTAAACCATTAAAACAAATTTAGTATAACCAGCACTAATTTCTGACCATTTTTAGCAGTTGCTAGAATTTTCTTATCTGGAAAGCACTTTAGGACTATGAAGTGTATGCCCCTTATCAGTTACTAATAAGCACCAATCGTTCAATATTTTGTAGGGGCTGCTAATAATATCATATAAGATACAAGTCCAATTTTTGTGTGGCTAATATGACTTTTTGTGATAAGATATGCAGTGTGAATTCCTTACAGTTTTGATGGATACAAATTTATACCAAGGATTCCTTTCTAGTTTCCATGGATATCAAAATAAAATAAAGTTAGTAGCTATTTTAAATCAAAGGCGTCAAACTGCTAGTGCAGCCTTAGTAATTATTACGAACAAAAATATTCAAGAAGCTATGGACCGACAACAACTACAACCATATCTAGTATCATAGGTGCTAATATCATACATGTTAAACAGAATGTGTATAACATACCATTTATGCATTAATCATCTAGGCACACAACCTTTTCAATTTCAAATTTGACGAATGAACTCAGACAGGCGTCAAAGTTGCTGAAGAAGGTTCCTATAGCTCAACTCATTCTACAACTTGGGCCTTGGTATACCTCTTGGTATATCATTAGCATACATCAGTAAGGCATGATTATGGGAGACATGGAGTATCTTGTTTCCCAAATAGATGGAGAAATATATGCATAAACTTCATTATGGTTTATTAGAAAAAGGATTGATTGCGGACAAAGATAGAGAAGTTATTCAAAACAAAATTTCCTATGCATTATTCATTTTGCTATGCAAAATGCACACAATTTTATCTTCCAATGGTGCTTTTATTTCAATACTATGCAAGTGCAGGGTTACTTTCTATTTATCTTAGTGATGACTTGGATTTTCTTAATTTGGTGTACTCTATCATGGGTATAACCTTTAGCACAATTTGAGTTTCTTATATGTTTATCACATTTATCCTATTACAAAGTGACACTTGTAGAACAGCTGGAAGCAAAGGTTGTCCTATCATTCAATAAATTTTTAACCTCAAGGATCCAACTACTCCTCTTGTCCCCCATAATTTCTCTCTATTTTATTGGATTTTTTAGAAATTGTGTGTTCTGATTTTGTTTGTTTGGGTCATCATCAGGTCCAAGAGTAAACCTTGTTCTTCATTTCTACACATTGACTACTTCAAAATTGAGTAAGAAGCTACTAAAGGTATGTTCTATTGTGTTGTCATTGTAAATTATGAGTTTCTTGTACTCCTTGTTTTCATTTGCAGCCAAGAAAATTAGTTTTGGATCCAGTGTTTGGTGTTAATCTTGTGTGTATGATCATTAATAGTTTCCTGGATCATTATGCAAGGAAGAGTATCCCTAGTACGTGAAGATCTATCACTGGCTTGTGATAGAGGCGACAGTCATCTCATCCAACAACCCAGAAGGTATTGACATTGTTCTAAACTGATCAGTCTTACTCTATCTTCATTTATGAAAATCGGGATGGCATTCACACTCAACATATTGATTGGTCTTACTCTGTCTTCATTTGCAGAAATTGGGCACACTACTTCCACTATGACGGCAGCAAGCCAGACAAGTACTTGATCGGAGTAGCATCAAATGGATGACCACCACCAAAGATGACAAAGGTCTCCTTGTTTACCATCAGGTGTTCCCTTACCCTAGACTCACTTGCTTCATGGTGCTCAAATTCGGACTCCATGTTGTAAATGTAGAAATATCCTTGTGTATACTTAGGAATTGCTTTCATATACTTATGCATCATTACATATGATTCCTCCTTGCCTGACATCTAATATTTCTCGATTATTTGTAGAAATTAACTCTTAAAGCATGCGGAGAGTGTGGACAAATACTCAAGATTACACCCTCGGGATAGGAAGTTTGAAACGACATATTCGTTTCCCAAGTCCTATAAGGTCAACAATAGTAGGAGAAACTTTAACTACTGCCATAATAGCAGAAGCAACCTGGAGCGATGTCTTAATATTACCATGATATACAACATTGAATCAACCAGGAATGAATAAAGAATGAACACCGGAAGCCTTCTCGGCGACAAGTGGAAGAGTCAAGGGGAGAGGCTTCTCGACACTTCTCCTCTATGCACAACAGTAACATCAGGTATGTTCTCTTCTCTGTTCTTCCTTGCTCTATCTTCTGCTAGTTCTTTTTTTCCCTCAAGTTGCTCTATGGACACCAGTTCTACCCCGTTCATGGCTGCGACAATAGTAATTTGCTTCCTCTATTCTCCTTTGATCATTCTTTTTATCCAAACCTTTCAATGTAAGCCCTATTGATGATTACAACCTTCAAACAGCAGCAGCAATCCCGCTGATGATTACAACCTTCAAACAGTGCAGCAATCCCCTTCCTCTATTCTCCTTCTTCATGGTTGTGACAGTAGTAATCCCGCTAGTTCTTCTCAATGTTTGAACGTTGAAGGTTCTTCCCTATTCAGGGTTCATCACCCTTGAAACGTTGAAAGTAACCATTATAATTCGAATTGTAGGGGGGGAATTAGAATGTATAGCAGTATAGTAATCCCCCACACTGCTTTATCTATTTTTTTAAACATCAGTTCAGTACTACAATGCTTTATCAATATTGATTCAGTAGTATTATCATGTAGTACTTTCATCAGTCTATCATGTCTACTTTTTTGTTCCTGTAATAGTGAAGTGTATTATTAATTAGCTAAAACTTAGGCAAATAAACAACAATAGCATTTTACGTGGAACTAGATATATTGATGAGTATTAGATCTACTAACTTGGTAAGACTCTTGTTTGATTCAAACTAGACAATATTGACTTGTTGTCATGGACTTCAATTGACTGCAGTAATAAATCTTTAAGAGTTATTAGAGATGCCTTACAACCCTTAACAAATCTGCTTCAACACATATTAGATAGATGACTGAACTGATATTATGATTTATTCTTTGTATAATTTTATTACATTTTTCACCGTCAGTCTGGAGTTATTATATAAAGCGGACAAACTAAGTAAATCAATGAATATATAGAAAAATGATACGGAGATTGCATCACTAGCCTACTCTCTGTCTTGTGTAATCTACAGGTCCTTCTGGCCACGATTATTTCCTTTAGATGAACAGAAAGCAGAGCTGATAATTGGAGGGAGATCCAACACAAGAACAACGTAAAGAGGGTGTGGTAGTTAGTCAGATTAAGAACTTTAAAAAATACTTATTAATCTAGTGTACTTTGTAAGACATTTTCAAAAGTATAAGTATGTAGCTCAACTTTCAATGTTAAATCTTTCATAGGTCTACTTATATTTTGTAGTGAATTAGATTGTGTTATGATTAATCTAAAGGCCTACTATCTTTCGTTGTTTTATGTTTGATTTGCATATCAAAAATTAATAAGCCTTTATGTAAATACACATTATTAGGACCCCACAACTCGTTACTAACGTATGGTGCCTGTTTGAAACCTTATATTTAGCTTCTGCAAAGTATTTGAGAAGAATCATTGATCTATGAGGGCATAAATCTTCACATTAATTACCGGATGATTGTCCTAGATTCAGGAGACGCATGCCTAAATTTGTTACATATTTTTTTTTCATTCAGATTTTAATTGTAATTAATTTTCATTAAGTTGTATACTTACTGAATCCTTCTTTGTTGTGCCTTCCTATGAGCATGCATGGGTACACAGCCAGCGTGTAGAACTCAAATATATGAATCCTTTTTATATGATGACATCGTTGTTAGCTCATCTTTGCTTAAAAATCCACTACGAAGTTAGAACTGACAAGTTACTTAAAGTCAGACTAATGTTATGATATTTTTCAACTTTAGAGATTACACAATCAAGGTTACCGATTTTTCAGTCCTCATTATTTAATTGAAAGGAGATATGAACGCATCTTATAATTGTTTTAGGAAGTTCTCTATTAGTCAAACTATATTTTTGTTGGATGTTGTAAAGTACAGATCTTTTCAAGTTCCTTCAGATTTTTTTCACATGTTCGGTCAGGTTCCTAAACCCAAGATGGGCTCTACTATTTATCCTTAGCGTATTTACCGTGTTGATAATATGCAACTCTTACTAGAAAATATCACAAAATTTGGGTAACTTACATTTTGTTTTATGGGATATCTTACTTATCTTTGTAATTACTCTCTACATATCTAAGAAGTCTGACTATTCAGGAATTTGCCTTAACTACAACAATGAATGTTTGCTGATTTTATAATGAAAGAAGTTTGCATAACTTTGTTTTTATGAATGATTATGACAAAACAGATGTACTTGGTTGTAGTTCTTATTTTTTATTGCAAGGAAACACTTCCACAAAGTCACATTTTCACATTTCGAGTTGTAAGGAATATATTGAACATTCTATAATTAAAAGTCTGGCTCAACCTTATTATTATATAGTGAACATATTCGTCTTTCATCTCTTTTTATTTATTCTTTGCCAATTGAATTAATAATCTTCATGCAAAATCAAACACATGCCTTGCGACCATGTTGTTTGTTTCGTTTCAGCCACAATCAATTTGTGTTAAATAATTGGTTCATTCCTTAGCTTCCGCAGTCCAATTATAAGGAGTTATTATTTAAGATTGTCTTCTTTGAACAACATATCATAATTTCAATTCATTGGTCTAAAGATAAAATCATCTACTACTCTTGGGTCCGTGCAAAGCACGGGTTTATACCTAGTCTTTTAGTATGAAAATCTAATGTGAGGTTATTTTTAGATCTATATGAAATATATTTTTGAGGCTTTGGGTTGATACATTGTCCTTGAGGGTGTATTATCTTTTGAATACATGCAAAAGGACACTTAATATGCTGGAACAAATTTTGTATAAAGGTATCTATCCTTGAAGAAAATAATATTTTATTGTGATACTTCTTTTCTTGGACCCATGAAGTTTTGTATCTTGGGTTTTCTTTTATTTATGTCAATTCTTCAAGGATATTATCTAAACTACAATCCATATTGAATCTAATTCGGGTTTTATTTTATTCTACAGTGACTTGTGGATGATCTCTGGTCTTTTGAGTTCTTTTGGAGGAACTCAATTTAAAGAACTTTTGTGTGGATTTCAATCTACTGAAAGATAACTTTCTGGTTTTTCAAGATTTTTTGTTTGTCCCCATGGTTTATACCTCTGTAATTGATCAATAGGAATTACTTCATTAATTGGTAAGTAGCTGTTCATTTACATCAGCTTATTTTATTTTAAGATGTCATTTCTTACATTTCTTATTGAAGTTTTCCTATCTCTTTAATGTCAGCTTGCTGCTATGGCTTATCATAATCCAATGCTTGAAAAGAAAGAGATGATTCAGTTTGTATTTGTTCAAGAAAACAACAACTAAAGGGTACATGTAATGAGTAGATAAAGAAATCAGCCTATATCAATCTAGCTAATTGAGCTAGGTTGGGTACTGGAGTGCGGAAAATGAGTAAACGAATGTGGGGAGTGAAAGTTAAGAATGATGGAGAATATAAGTGTCTGTAGTGTCCAAATAATCACTGAAGGCTCATTCATTAGTTGTTTCTTGTGGAAGGTGTTTTAACTATTACTAATTTAGATTGGTAACCCTGTTGAAGGTGACTAGCTTGATGGAATTAGCTGCTTGAAATGCATCTGAATACCAATGGCCTTGTGGGCTACGTCTGGATGTTGTAAAGTGGATGTACGGTGGTCATGTTCTCTAGATTGTAGTTTTCTTCTTCATACCGTTGTAGTATATTATGCATTCTGAATATTGTATGAACATACATGTAAAATTGAAAATTAATGAAAAATTGTTCACACGCTCTCATTATTTATGTGTATGTATATAAAGATGGACATGCATATATGCTTGCACATACATGCATGCTTCCCTGTCTTCCCATCCATGCATGAGCGAATAGTTGATTGATGAATGTGTGCCTATATGAGTGTTGACATCAGTGAATGTATGCCTATTTGAGTGTTCAGCTATCTGTGCCCATTGTGTGTTCTTGCCCCGGCCATGTTTGTGTCAGCGTTATATAGTTGCCAACTAATTTACATATGCCCATATGTATTAGGAAATCAGGTGTACGCCCATTGTGTGATCTCGTTTCTCTCCTGTCTATGCATGCCTACATCCATTTTAGATGTTGCTCGCTTATGGTATCCATTCACACATGCGTTCCATATCTTTCCGACATTTTTTACAATTTTTTGGCCATTTTATATGTCGGGTTTGGCATCATTTCTCGGCAATATATGCTCATTTCTGGCATGGACATAATGTCGTTTCTGATACTATTCCCGGCATCGCCTAATATGCCGAAAAACTTTTAGCGGCACGCTTTTCCACGACATTTTTGCGGCATATTCAAAAATACCACAAAATGACAGTACTGGTATAATTATAGACCTTTTACGGCATGTTACTATGCCGTGAAAGTTAATATTTGTTGTAGTGATTTACCTGGGATTTTGGGGACGAAATCTTTGTTAGGGGTTTATAACTTGTAACGACCCTGACATGGGTTATGAGGTAACCATATTTGTTTGGGCTAAGTAAGTTTCTTATAACTATAATATAATCCTCTAAGGTGTTTTTTTATCATGTGACACACTTATTTTTCAAGTTTGGTCCCGATTGAATGTTGTTTGAGCAATGTTCCTTTATTTTGGACCAAAGTGCAATTTACCCAAGTTGAGGGGTTATATTGCAAAAGGTCACATGATTGAACGTTCCTTATATGTTTTAGCATCATAAGAGAGATAATTATGCAAGATGGTGGCTTGTGGAAAGCCTAAATTCCAAAGTTTGAACTTGTTTGAACAATGCTGGTACCTTGTGCACCAATTTTGGTACAAATTGTAATTTACCCAAAATGTGGGGTTGATATGCAAATTACCACCTATAGAGTGTTCTTAATTCCTCTATGTATCATTTATAGGATTAGAATGAATGATACTCCATGTTTGATTCCATTATGAATGATGGTAATCTTAGTGATGAAATGACCAAGAAAAGGGTTGAATATGAAAGCTTAACTTGAGTTGAATCAAGTTGAAAAGCTTATATATGAGTTCCTATTGGACAAGGAGCCATAGGAGGAGCCTCATATCATCTTGTGAACTTTTGGAAAAGTCAATATCTTGCAAATCACCTCAAGGAGGTGAGTTTTGTTGGGTTACAACTTCCTTAGCAAAATTGTGATGAGTTATGAATAAAGTGATGAATTAATTGATATATCTTATTCAAAAGGATATGTAATGGACGAATATTTATCCCTAAATGATCCTGAACTGTTTTGCATGACAAGATAAATGTTTATGCATGCATTTACACGTGTCACCCATGCATGACACGTGGCACCTACTAGCTCAAATTGTTGACACCTCATTTTTACCCTCCTTCATGAACAACAAGTATATATACCCCTAGTTTCACCCTTTGGTGCAATTTTTCGACCCTTACCACCCTCCTACCCTAAGGTATCGTGCATATATCTCCTATATCGTGAAGGGATTCTGTAGTATCGTGCATGGGCCTTGGGGTATCGCCCATGACAAAATCATATCAACCAAGTAGGTGATATCGGCCATATAGGGTGATATCACCCATAGTGAAGTGTTTTGATCAGAAGTGAGTGGAACATCGTGCAAATGAGTGTCATATCGTGCATGGGTGGTGGCATATCGTGCAAGAGTATTATGGTATCGTGCAAGGATGCTAAGGAGCAAGAAGGAGCTCATACTTAACCCTAAGCTGAGGCAATGATCATCTTCAACCTTGGATTGAAGCATGATTTTAGGGTTTTGATCTTCCTTTTTTTCTTCTTCACCAATTGCTTATCCATGGTGATTCTTTGTATATAGAGGTGTTTTGAAGTTCATCTTCAACCTTAGGAACGTGGAGCTTTGGATCTTAGAAGCTTTGAAGTTGTTTTTAAGGTGGGTTATATAACTTGAACTCAACCATGTTATTATTCATCACCTAAATTGTTATATTTAATGATCTACTTTTAATTCTGAAATTTCCTGAAATAGTTGATGAAATTATGAGTTATAGTAGTTTCTTACACCTGTTTTCATGAAATATAACAGTTTGAACTAAGGTATAGAGCTTGAAAATGATGGTATCACCTTATAAAAGTGATATTGGGTGCAAGCATACAAGCAAGCACCTCTAACCCGATATGATGATGCACCTACTTCACTAAAACGATATGTATATGATTGTATATCTTCTTGAACGATATGGGGGTTTAGTATACACCTCATGGAAGATAGGGAGTCAAGTATAGACTCCATGCATGATACAAGGTTAAATGAATACTTATTAGTTGACATGAAACCCTAATTTGGGTAACCCGATATGAGTAAAGAATAGCAAATGCTATTGCACGATATGGTAGCCCAATACACAACCCTAGTTGATGTCTATCCCGACATGGTGATGGATTAATACCTCATGCATGACATGGGTAACACATATAAACACCTTTAGCCCGATATGAATGGTGTGTATATACTTCTAGTCCGATATGGTGAGTGCTCATATACTTACAGCCCAATATGGTGAACATATGCACACTTCTAACCCGAGATACCTTGTAAAGGTGAGGGCAAGACACTCTTAGGAGTAATTAGTGTAACACCAAGTAATGGTGTGGCTAATACCTTAATAGGTGAAACACCTAGAGTGGTTGATAATGGACAACCTTATATTAACAATGCCTTGACCCGAGATGAGCCCATATCATTGATGATAGTTGGCTAATTCAAATGTGTGACTTATGTCCAATACACTACATGATAAATGTGATGTGTTAGTACATAAATTATTAGGATGGGATATACCCTAATCCAAGATAAGTTGATGAAGTTAAGTAAGTTGAAAGTAATGAGGGAAGTAATACGTCAAGGCATGATAAATACTACATCCAGCACCTCAAGGTTGATGCACCTTGATGCACTTTAAATCCAATATACTTGGATGAGTAACACATGAAGTGTGTCATGTCAATTGTTACATTGAGATGTAATGCACTTTGATAAGTGCAGGCTAACATACCTTGAGAAAGGGTTAAGCCAAGATAATAAAGTATGATGTAACCAATATCCTAGAGAGGATGAGAGAGAAACTCATACTTTGTGTTGATTATCATTTAATGATAAAAGATGAGAATAATTAGTATAATTGAATACTTATGATATCAATGTATGCTCCTAGATGTGTGGAGAAATGAATTAGGGTTTGAATTAATAGTATGAACTTGAAACCCTATTCGGCTATAAAGGGAAACCCTAACCCTAATAGTTGTTGCCTAGTGAGAGGTGACAAGATGTTTAATGGCCTTGTGAGACATGTGAATAGTTGTTGCCTAGTGAGAGGTGACAAGATGTTTAATGGGCCTTGTGAGCCATGTAAATAGTTGTTGCCTAGTGAGAGGTAACAAGATGTTTATAAAAGTTTCATGTAAGAAATCATAATGTCCAAATAATCTAGGAAATGGAAACTTAGTAACGTAATAATAATAATAAATAGATACAATAATAATAATGAAATCTTAATCATACATGCTTTATGCTTATAGCCAAATGAGGGCTATAGTGTTTTGAATATGCTTAAAGGATATAAAAGGAATACTTGTATTATATAAAGGATGTGAATAAGTATCATGGCTTGGCCAATGTATAATGCCTAGTAAAGGTGATGTGGTATTCAGTGATGAGATGCACATGATTGGCTTAGTCCAATGCCTGAAATAGTTTCACAGGATTGGGATAACCCAATGCCTGGCTGTTAATCACATGATTGGTAGAGTCCAATACCTGGCAGAGGCATGAAGCCTATAATCAAAGGATTGGTAATAACCCAATACCTGGCAGAGGCATGAAGCCTATAATCATAGGATTGGTAATAACCCAATACCTGGCAGAGGCATGAAGCCTATAATCATAGGATTGGTAATAACCCAATACCTGGCAGAGGCATGAAGCCTATAATCACAGGATTGGTAATAACTCAATACATGGCAGAGGCATGAAGCCTATAATCATAGGATTGGTAATAACCCAATACCTGGCAGAGGCATGAAGCCTATAATCATATGATTGGTAATAACCCAATACCTGGCAGAGGCATGAAGCCTATAATCACATGATTGGTAATAACCCAATACCTGACACAGGCATGAAGCCTATAATCACAGGATTGGTAAAAACCCAATACCTGGCAAAGGCATGAAGGCTATAATCACAGGATTGGTAATAACCCAATACCTGGCAGAGGCATGAAGCCTATAATCACAGGATTGGTAATAACCCAATACCTGGTAGAGGCATGAAGTCTATAATCACAGGATTGGTAATAACCCAATACCTGGAAGAGGCATGAAGCCTATAATCACAGGATTGGTAATAACCCAATTCCTGGAAGAGGCATGAAACCTATAATCACAGGATTGGTAATAACCCAATACCTGGTTGTTAATCACAGGATTGGTAATAACCCAATGCCCGGGTGTTATCACAGGGTTGGTAATTACCCAACACCTAGTTGTTATCAAAGGATTGGCATAGTCCAATACCTGGAACGGTTGCACAGGATTGGCATAGTCCAATGCATGAACGGAATATGATGATGTATACTCACATGACTGGTACAATGCAATACTTGGTTAGTAGATTGGCTGAGGCCAACCAGATAGAAATGAGAATGATTCATGGATAACATACCATGGTAATGAGCATCACAGGATAAGCTTGAGATGTTGATATAGTATGATGTGTAAATGATATACATGTTCTTCATATTCCTTATAAAGTGAATAGATGATTTACTGCTCTATCATAGATAGTTCCAATGCTTTAAAAGATGAGAATATTTTAAACTACTTATCCTCTGCTCCGTTTAATATTATTTAATTGTGATAATAACTTTTTTGGCGGAGAGTTATATCTCTCGCTGGGACAATTGTCTCACCCCGCGGGATCAACATTTTTTTAGGTGGACGTGCACGAGGGGGATTAAGATCGTACTGTAGAGAAAGAACAACAGCAGCAGGGACAGCAGTGACAACTCATGTTGAGTGTACTGTCTGTCATGTCTTATAGATAGAAGTCATTTGTGTCGTCTCTGTACTCTCAGGTCCTTGGAGTTCGTTCATACTGGTTTCATGAATAATATGAGATTTTGGCTTGAATGCCTCGAGGTTTTATGTTGCTCTAGTATGTGTTTTGATAGAGAAACTGTGATATGTTGTCCTCGAAATGAGATGAAACAATGTTGTACAGTGTAAATCATGATATATACGAGTTTTGGATCTTTCAGTAAAAGTTTTCTGGACAAGAATCTCCTTGCAAAATGGTTTTAAATTTTAGTGATTTTTGTTAATCTGTTGTTTATGTTTATTCCGCTTAATTTGTACCGATTTTTTTGTCGGATTGATGACTTTCATTACAGTATTGGTCATGAGTGCCTCGTGTGCCATAAGCCACATGAACATGCAGACTTTACAAGGTGTCTTGAGTTTCCATATTTGTTACCAGAGACCTTCCTTGTTGTTTGGGTTAGTGTGAATTTCTTTATAAGTTGATGCAATAGTGTAGTTCTCGTGCTCCTCAGGGATCCATGCCAATGTATCCCGGAGAGCCCCCTGGTTAGGGGGTCGGTGATTGAGTATCCAGGTTATGTTGTGTTATGACCCACACTAAAGATTAACTAGTAAGTATGATAATCACAACGTTAATAAGTTAATTATGTTAATACTTTGATCCATTGTTACAGTCTATTTAGTATGATTTCTCGCCTTGAGGTTGTAGAAAATCTCACGCTTGAAACGTTGCGAGAAGAATCGTCCAAATCGGACCTATGGGGCGAAAGTTATGACACTTTTGAGTTTCTTGGGCTGATTTTGCAATTTTTCTTAATTTTTTAGCTTATAACTAGGGATGAGCATTGGGTCGGGCCGGCCCGATCCGACCCGCGACCCAGCCCGCATAACCCGATCCCGACCCGAACCCGATTTATAATATGGGTGGGTCGGGCCTAAAATTTAAACCCATATTTTATTTGGGCTGGGTATGGGCGGAGGTAAACCCAGGCCCAAAAACCCGAATACCCAGATTAGATTTTATGTATGTTATAAATGTATACATCTATCTTTGTCCTGAAAGAAAAACATACAAATTTCTTGATGCAATATGTAGTATGTATCCAACCAATGGCAACATAGAAAATCTGTAATCAATTAACATGATTAGTGAATTGATACTAGTAAGATAACTATCATTGACATGGATAAACATACTTGATTTCATTGTTTTGATCTCACTCTGTCCACATGTAGGGGACAAATGAACTTTTGCTCAGTGCGTAGTAGATTATGCTCTCTTTTTTCTCATATGCCCACATGTAGGAGACAAATGATCTTTTACCCTTCCAAAACCCATTTCATTGTATATACATATAGGATGAGAAGCAAAAAGCCACAACATTGTAGATTCCACTAATTTTTTAACATGTACGAGAAATGATTTGTTTCTCTTTCAATATCCATTCATTGTTGTAGGGGATCATACAACTAAGGTGTACATATTCCAGCTACATTTATCACAAAATATATATATTGTTTTGAAGGTTGATCACAAAATACATATCATACTAGTTTAGTTTCCATGTTAGCAAGTTGGATCTAGAAAAATTTGGTATGCTCATTCGATGTTATATGGGAAAACCCGAATCCGTCCCGAAACCCAACATTCTTATATGGGTTGGGTATGGGCTTACATTTTTCATTTTTATCCGGGCCCGAACCCAGCCCGTGGCCCACTTTAAAATGTGGGTTTGGGTTTAGGACATGCAAAACCCGGTATAACCCGGCCCGATGCTCATCCCTACTTATAACCCTTTTTTTACCCTTTTCTCGCTTATCTTTTTCGTCATTTTGTTGAGCGGCGCCGAACAGGGCAGGTCGGCCGCGATTTGGGCGATCTTGGGTGCGATTCCTTTGGCCCCCAGCTCCGATCTAGCTTGGCGCCCTGCTTCCCCTTCTTCTTCCTCCTCCATTCCTTCCTCATCCTTGCCCTAGGGCGGCGCCCACCTGCGCCCCTTCCAGCTAGCGGCGCCTCCCTACTGCAGTAGCAGCTGTGTGCCATCGGCAGCAGCAAAGGAGGGTGAGGCGGCTGATTTTGGAGCTTGTCAAGATCGTCTCTGCTGCGCCTCACTCCTCCGCCATCTCTTCATCTTCAACCTCGCCCCAACCATCAGCTAGGGTAGAGCCCCTTGTAGATGCGGCCCGCAGCAGCAGTAGCTGCACGAAGCAGCTTGCCAGGGGCTGTCTTGTCTCCAACCAGCAGGCTTGTTCCAGAACTGTACAAGGTTGAAGATGACCCCGGGAATGCCCGGAACCTAACCCTGGACGCAATTCCAGTAGAATCCGAACGTTTGGAACTGCAGTGAGTAGAATCTCACTCCTAATTGATAAAAGGGACAATTTCGAGTAGATGCGTGTTTGACGCAGTCAGCATATAGCCGGGTGTCGCGCAGTGCCGGCATGGTTGGATTTCCAAATTTGTAGGTTTTAATTATTAAAGCTTGTACGCCGCTAATTAGTTGCATATTGTGCGATTTTAATAAATTAAATGAGCACGATTACAAAGAAATGTCGATGATATGAAAAATATTCAAAGAAAACCTAGTTGCTCGCTCTAGGTTATATTTAATGTGAATGATTTAATATTTACTCAAATTGACACGCTTCTCAAAGATATCATTAGAAATTTCTGATTATTATTAATAATTCATGCCATGATAATAATTTAACTCTTATTTGAGTAATGAGATGCTCAACTCAAGAAATCATTTGAAATTTCAATTAATATTAATAATTTGTGACATCATGAGTAATTATAAATTTAATTAAGTTATGTGATGCATTGTTCAAGATTTGGGTTACTGCGTATGTTTCTATGTTAAATCTTGCCATGACAAGTCAATTAATCTTTAATTGAGTTATGTGATGCACAAACCAGGATTAGGGTTAATGTGCACGTTTTTTGAGAAATTTCAGATAATTGACAAATGCTATTGACGGTTTCTCATATGTGGAGTAATTTACTCTTATCAGTGCAATAAGATGTTCAATTGTATGATTTCAGCGTACATATGCCAAGTTGACATGAATACTAATTAATTAAGAATTTTAATGTGCCTGCATGCTTTATATGTTGAATCTCTTGGTATCTGCAGTACTTGAGTATACAGCTTGTCCAGTTTAGAATGATATTAGTGTTACGTTATAAGCTTCGATTATATTGAAGAGATATCATAGAGATACCAAACTCAAGTATAAATGAGAAAGAGATACCATATAGTAAGAGAGAAATGCAATGTAGTAAGAGCTTTTCTAGAATAATAAAATAATAGACTTAAGAGCCCTGAACATCATAGAACGCCTATGTAAGGTATGCGCCTTAGGGGTGAAACGACCTAACCCTGGTAGTGTCCAGTATACGGGGGTCGGAACGTACCAACAGGTGGTACGAGGGACGAAGCCTAGTGGAAATCTCCTTAAATACAGTTTGTAGTGTCCAACATCAACCAGAGACAGGATCCTGGTGGCACTAGAGTATAGAAAAGTCATCTAGTGTCCAACATCAACCTGAGACAGGATCCTGGTGGCACTAGAGTAATAGGTGGCTTGACCCTTCGCCTGTGTACTCAACTTAGAAGAGGAGTCCAGTTACGACACTATAGGAGTGTCGAGGCCAGAGAGCCAATTTTCCAACAGCAGACCAGGACAACACTCAGGCTTAGCTATCACGGGGTGTCGGCTAAGTCTTGTACGGTGGGATCATAGTTCGCTACGAGTCTTCATATGTAGAGTACACTATATATGATCAGTCCATAAGATAAAATATATTCATATAGGTTCACAGAGTTTCTGATAAGTTAAAGAGTTAGGAAAGATTTGAGTTCATATTTGTATCAGTTGTTCTTTAAATAGAATGTCCATATCCCCTATTATTTAATTGTATCAATAGCTTTGCAATAGTTGTTACTTGGTGAAATGTTGATATTTCTTGTTATTTAAACTAAATTGTTTAGGTTTGCTCAATATGATATTTCTTGTATTTATTTCAATTAATAAAAATAAAATGAGTTATCTGCAATGGTTGGGTGAAATTCTACTCACTGAGCCAGTAGCTCACCAACCTACTGAAATAATTTTCAAGTCAGCGTTAGCACGAGGAAGTTGAAGGATCGTATCACCTAGACACTTAGAAGGTAGTGTTTAGTTAGGTTTAGAGGTCTCTTGGTCCTTTCCCTCGGTCCTGGGGTGTGTGGTGAGATAGAGAGGATGTTATGTAATATGTAGCTTAAATTTACAGTTATCAATTGTGCTTCATATTTCAAATAGAATAGTGTAATATGACATATAAGTTTTTTTTCCTTCTAATAGGGTTAATGGTAAGTTACTTCCGCAATTTTATTTCAATTTGATGTTATTCGAGTTTTATGGTTTTCTTTTAAGTTGAATTTAAGTGATCAAGAAAAGAAAAAGTTGAGGGTGGTTTACCGAGGGTGACTCCTCGGTCTTCGGGGTCATTAGAGATGGCTCGGGGATTGGGACGTCACAACAACTTTGGTATGAGAGCATAGGTTGAGTACATGGTTACTCTAAGTCAAGGTCAGGGGACCACAAGAGACCAATAGGATTAGGACTTAGGTGTCTTCCTTCTAACTGTAATTTTCTAACATGAAGTGTTCTGTTATACTAATGCAGATGGCAGGAAGAGGACGTGGTTATGAGAACCAAGTAGAGAGCTTAGACTGAGTCGTCAGGGACCATTAGGATAGAAAAATAGAGCTATAAGTAAGATAGATAGGAAGTGATGTGTCTTTAGCCCTGGGAGGTCTGAGTATTTAGATACCCTGACCAGGTATCTGAGTACTTAGATTGACCAGTATCAAGCTACTCTGTCTATTCTTTCCTGAATACCCTGGCTAGGTATGCAGAGGAAGGATGGGCTAGAGAGAAACCTTAGAAATCTTAGGGTTAAGAAACCAGAAATTAATGTAGGAGTAAGAGATTAAACATAGGATGTGATACAACTCTTGCTTTATATTTCTTATTTGATTGGAGATCACTAGAAATGCGCTTATATGTATGAACTTAGATTTTCAGTTTGTAGAATAAATATGATTCTTTTATATTGTTGTGTGTCATGAAGTGATTTATTTTTTATTTATATTATTAGTATCAAGTAGACTCTGGATAATTTAGACCCGCATCATAGTGAGAATGTACACACTAGGATGTTGAGATATAAGGGAAATATTAGAACAATTAGGAATTAGTTGGATCTGATATCGGAGACCCAACGTTGGGGCCTCATATGAGCAATCCATAAATGGAAATAAAGGAACACGATATAAGGTTCAGATTAAATTTAATAAATAGTATAATATGAACTCTAAATATGAGAATATGGAAAAGATATGAGAAAAGCATGTAAGGGATAAGATAGTAAGAAACAACCGTGGAATGGATCATGTAATAGAGTAAAATACTTTTATGTACTTCAAAGTAGGGGAAAATAGAAGAAACGAATTAAGTATACAATAAGTACATAGAAATAAAGAGCCTTCGGAAGAGTTAAAAAAAATTAGATGAATATGTAAATCATAAGACCAGGACAAGAAACTTAGTTGAATCAAAAGAAATGTTAGAAATGTTGACCTTGATTAAGGAATGAGGATTACATGACATAATTGAGAGTATGGACTGTATATCTTTATTATAAAGTTTAATACATTCATACATACTACCTTTGGATTCTAAGTCTATATAGACTAACAAACTAGTTCCTAAAATAAAGAACAAACGCGTAATTTAGTAAATGAATCATATATGATGCATAACTACCATGGTAGAGACGTCTAAGTGAATGAAATAATGAAACAATATGATGATGAAACCCTAGCAAGGTAAATTGAGAATGTAATTTATCTGAATGTCCAAGTAAGAGAAAGGAAATTCCAGTGATAAGATAAGGAAGACTTTAGTATAACCTATGAGATTCAAAGTTTGAATTTCAATCTAAGGGAGCAAAGTCACATCACAATAACGTTATGTTACTGATAAGGACCAAACCCTAGAATGTTTAGAGTTGAAGTAGTTTAAGGGATGTCACTAGTGATTTGACCTTGAATACTAGCATCTCTATAAAACAAAATCATGAGATTTGCACTATGAAAGGTAAGCTAGCACTAATAAAATCCAGGGTTTAAAGGCAGCTAATCTAAAAGGTAGATAAACAATATGAAAATGACTCAGAGAAAAGAGTAAGATATAAATTTGAAATGTAACAAGTGTGTTTTGAAAAAAAGGAGAAATATAATATAAGTAAAGTGTGTTATGAAATAAATTCTTATAGAAATAACAATAATGAGGAATAATCTATTCTTACCTTGTGTGTTTCAATTTTAGGGATGTTTATTCTATATGATCAAAATGAGAAGGATAAGTAACAAGAAGTAAGTAGCATAGAATGAGGAGTATTATCTGACACATGATTTGGAGTTAGCTATTGTAGTTCATGCTTTTAAGACATGTTGTCACTATCTTAATGGTGAGATGTGTCAGGTGTTTACGGATCATAAGAGTTTGAAATATATTTGAAATATATCTTTACCCAGAAGGATTTGAATCTTAGACAGCGGAGATGGTTAGAATTGATCAAGGATTATGATGTGACGATAGATTATCACCCTATTAAGGCGAATGTGGTAGTAGATGCTCCGAGCAGGAAGTCAAGTTCAATAGCTGATGTATTCTCTATGGCATGTTTCAAGAGAGACCTGCTAGTGGAGATGCGGAAGTTGAACTTAGACTTAGGGGTGACATAACAGAGTGGTTTGATTGCACAGATGCAAGCCAAACCTACCTTTTTATGATCAGAATAAAGAACTTAAACAGAATGACAGTGATTTGAAAGGGAAGATTCTTGAGAAAGTGCATGCATCGATGTACGTTATGCATCCAGGCAATACTAAGATGTACATGAATCTCAAGGAGATGTATTGGTGGCCTGGTATGAAGAGGGATGTAGTTGAGTACGTGGCTAGATGTAGTGTGTGTCAGCAGGTTACGGCTGAGCACCAGAAACCTACAGGTACCTTGCAATCTCTTCCTATACCAGAGTGGAAGTGGGAACATATCACAATGGATTTTGTGGTAGGGTTACCGAGGACACCTAGAGGTTGTGTCCAACATCAACCAGAGACAGGATCCTGGTGGCACTAGAGTACAAAAAGCCATGTAGTGTGCAACATCAACCAGAGACAGGATCCTGGTGGCACTAGAGTAATAGGTGGCTTGACCCTCTGCCTGTGTACTCAGCTTAGAGGAGGAGTCCAGTTATGACACCATAGGAGTGTTGAGGCCAGAGAGCCAGTTTTCCTACAGTAGATCAGGACAGCAGTCAGACTTAGCTATCCCGGGGTGTAGGCTAAGTCTTGTACGGTGGGATCGTAGTTCACTATGAGTCTTCATATGTAGAGTACACTGCATATGATCAAGGCATAAGATAAAATATGTTCATATATGTTCACAGAGTTTCCGATAAGTTAAAGAGTTAGGAAAGATTTGAGTTCAGATTTGTATCAGTTGTTCTTTAAATAGAATGTTGATATCCCCTGTTATTTAGTTGTATCAATAGCTTTGCAATAGTTGTTACTTGATGAAATTTTGACATTTCCTGTTATTTAAACGAAATTGTTTAGGTTTGCTTAGTATGCTATTTCTTGTATTTATTCCAATTAACAAAAATGAAATGAGTTATCTGTAATGGTTGGGTGAAATTCTATTCACTGAGCCTGTAGCTCACCAACCTACTAAAATATTTTTCAGGTCAGCGTCAGCATGAGGAAGCTGAAGGATCGTATCACCCAAACACTTAGAAGGTAGTGTTTAGTTAGGTTTAGAGGTCTCTTGGTCCCTTCCCCTCGGTCCTTGGGCGTGTGGTGAGATAGAGAGGATGTTATGTAATATGTAGCTTAAATTTACAGTTATCTATTATGCTTCATATTTTGAATAGAACAGTGTAATATGACATGTAAGTTTTGTTTTCCTTCTAATAGGGTTAATGGTAAGTTACTTCCGCAGTTTTATTTCAATTTGATGCTATTCCAGTTTTATGGTTTTCTTTTAAGTTGAATTTAAGTGATCAAGAAAAGAAAAAGTTAAGGGTGGTTTACCGAGGGAGATTCCCAGGTCTTCGAGGTCATTAGAGATGGCTCGGCGATCGGGGCGTCACATGTTGTCCTCTGGTATGTACTCATATAAGAAGGAAGTTTTCTAATAACCTTCAAGATTAACTAGGCTAGAGACCTTCATATCCAGTATACTGGGGTCAATTGTTCTGTGGAAGATCTCTTTTAGCTTCCCGTAGGTTGGCACCCAGTTGTCGTTCCAAATTGAGGTTTCTTCACCATTGTTTATGACTTTAAGATCGTTAGCCTCGATCACTTCTTGACAATTTGTTACTGCTTGCTCGAACGGAGTGGCATGCACACCTTTCTGTCCCCGAAAGGCTTTGTGTTTCTTTAACAGTCTGTCTTTCCAGATGGGATTCATGTTAGAAATTATTTACCAGACACTCTTGCCTATAAGCGCTCTATTCCATTCCACCATAGACTTAATCCATAAGCCTCCTCGCTCTGTTCTATATGTCATAGTTTTCCAGTTCACCAACGACATTGGTTTGGATTTGTGACCGCCTCCCCATATGAAACGCCTGTTGATTTTGTCTGCATTTGTGCATATGTTGATTGGTATTCTTGAGGTTTGCATAGTATAGGTGGGTATAGTGGTTAGGAAGGACTTGATGAGGAAAACTCATATGGCTAGTGATAGTGTTCTTGCCACCCACCCATTGATTCTATTTTCCATTCTGTCCATTATACCTACATAGGTAGTCTTCTTTATGTGTTTATGTAGAATTGGAACGCTGAGGTAAAGTCCCAGATCTTCCATTTTGGAAATGCCATTGGAATTACAAATCTGGTTCTTGGTATTCAGATTGACTGACTTCGAGAAGAAGATCCTTGTTTTCTCGATGGATAATAGCTGTCTGGAGGCCTTTTCAAAGGTGTTGAAGTATTCTCTTATGATGTTTATTTGCTGAGTAGTGGCCTTGGCGAAGATGATGATATCATCCGCGAAGCATATGTGGGAGATGGCGGGACCCTATTGTGAGACTTTAATTGGCAGCCACTATTTATTCTGGACTTTGTCTTCAATGAGTTGGGATATCCTTTCCAGGCACATTACAAAGAGATACGGGGAGAGGGGGTCCCCCTATCATAGCCCCCTGGAGGTTTTGAAGCTTTGTAGTTTCTCCCCATTCATGAGGATACTAGTAGTTCTGAAATTTAACGAGTTGGTGACGTACTGCTTGATGTTGGGCAGCCAATTGGCTTTAGAAATTGTGTCCTCCACGAACAGCCAAGACATCCGATCGTAAGCTTTGGATAGGTCCACCTTAATTTCCATATAAGGGACTGCCTTGGTTTTGGACATATTATGAATTAGTTCTTGCACGAGAATTATGTTGTCTAAGATCTTTCTACCAGGGACAAAGCTTGTTTGAGATTTGGAGATCCACATCGGTATGTATCTTTTCATACGTTCCACCACCACCTTGGAAGATAGCTTTAAGCAAGAGTTGTTCAGAGTTATGGGTCTAAGTTCGCTGCAGGTGGTGGGATTTTTAACTTTAGGTATAAGCACAATGCAGGAGTTCCCCATGTTATCTGAGATAGGGTTCCCATTGAGAAGGTTCCTAACAGATCTGATGACTGAGTGTTTAACTGATTTCCAGTGTTTTTTTAGGAGAGCATTATCTGCTCCGTCTGGGCCCGATGTTTTGTAGGGGTTCAGGTCCTTCAGAATTTTCCATATTTCATATTCAGTAGGGATCTCCACCATGTCTCTATATTGTCGATTGCTGAGTTTTTGGAAGTGGATAGGGAGAGAATTCATATCTGCAATGGAGGGTGTAGTAGAAGCAGTGACAAGAGAAAAGAAATGATTCATTACTAGTGATTTCAGCTCCTCTCTGGTATTCCATACGCCGATATTATCTTTAAGAGTTGTGAATAGATTGCGCCTTCTCCTATTGCTTACGAACACATGATAGAACTTAGTGTTATTGTCTCCAAATGTGAACCAATTGAGGTGGCTTCATTGCTTCCAATCCTCTTCTTCATCATGGAGGATGAGGTCCAATTCTTGTTCAGTTTCCGCATAGATGTTATCCTTAACACGACAGTAGCATTCCTCTACCTCTTTCTGTAGGGTGCTAATCTGGTTCAGGAGGGCATTTTTTCCTTTGCACAAATCTCTCGTCCTTTTGTTCTTCCACTGAGTAGTCGGGTTTTTAATGTGTTCTATTGCTTCCTCGAAAGGTTTGCTGGAGTCCCAGTGGGTGTCTAGAATATTCTGAAACTCAGGCTTATTCATCCATGAAGCTTGAAATTTGAAGTGTTGATTACTCTTTGGTTTCTCCTTAGATAGGACATCGACCGGGTTGTGATCAGATCCTATGCGGGGGAGGATCTCACAATACATATTGCTATATTGTTGAATCCAGGTGACATTAGCGACTGCTCTATCCATCTTTTCATGTAGTAGGCCTTTTCTATAAGTGAATTTGTATCCTACGTTGCTTATGTCTGTGAGGCCTACCCGAGTGAGGGCACTGCTGAAGTTAGCTGCTTCATTATAGTTGAACCGATTGCTTCCGATTTTCTCATCCATGCTTAGTATACAATTGAAGTCTCCCATGACTATCCATGGGTTTGTAGTTCTGCTACTAATGTTGTATAAATGCGCCCACAAGGTTGGTTTTTCACTCGGATTTGGGCAAGCATACACGAATGTAGTTTCTGTTTCTTCATTAATGCAGCAGTGGATGTAGTACTTGTGGCTCTCTACAATTTGAATATCAATCTCATCATCATTTCAAAGTACCCAGATGCCACCCAAGAAGCCCCTAGATTCTACTCGATGAGAGCTGGAGAAACCCAGGTCCAAGATAGCTGTCGCCGCTTCCTTACCAGAAATGTGGGGTTCTCCTATCACTACTAGCTTGATCTTTTGAGTAATGATCAAATTTTTAAGAGTGTGCCTGGCTTTAGCCTTGCCAGCGCCTCTAATGTTCTATACGATTGTATTAATCATTAAACAGATGATGAGCAGATTACTGATGAACATGTATTACTTATTGGACCCCTATCCTTCTGACTCCTTTCATGCCTTGCTCCTTGTGCTATACAGGTGGTTGGTTGTGGTTGCATAGGCCATAGCCTTCACCCTTTTTTCTTTTGCTTTCCTCCCTGCATTGATCAATACTATATTTGTTTCATTGTTGTTTTTGTTGACTTCATATTCCTCCTCTATCATTTTTGTCTCCGGGTCGACATGTTTTTCGTTTTCCTTGCCTCTACCTTTGATGATCTCATCTCGTTCTGGTGTAACAATAGTGTGGTTGCTAATCCTATTGCTGCCCTGGTTCGAGTTCTTCTCTTTACTTCCTAAAGTGTCCTCATTTGTGGTCTGCTTGGTCGGAGGGGTATAGCTGGCTAGAATTTCCTTCAGCACTGCCTCACTACCTCTGTTTAACAACTAAACATAGACAGCATAAGAACCTCAAGGCATCAAGACAAAATCTTAGATTGATTTATTAAAAACACTAGTTACTAACTCTCAGGACCTAAGAGTACATAGACGACACATAGGACTTCTATCTACAAGACATGACAGGCAGTACACTCAAACTGAGTTGTCACTGCTGTCACTATTGTTGCTGATGTTCTTTCTCTGCAAGATATTCTCAGTCTCCTCCATGCTTGTCCACCTAAAAATGTTGGATCCCACGGGGGTGAGAAAATTGTAATTGCCCCAGCGAGAGATATAACTCTTCGCGAAAATCATTATTATTGCAGTTTATTGATATAAAACTAGGCAGAGGATAAGCAATTTAAAGCATTCTCATCTTTTAAAGCATTGCAACTATTTGTGATAAAACAATAGATCATCTATTCTCTTAATAAGGAATAGGAAGACCATGTATATCATTTTATCCATCATATCATATCATATCATACCATCATGTTAAACTCCTCTTTTGACACTCATTATCTTAATATGTCACCCATGAGACATTCTTGTTGCAATCTATTGGACTTAGCCAATCTGCTAAATAGATATGGGATTATATTTACCATGTACTCATATATCATTAATACAGGCATTGGGTTATTACCAATCCTGTGTCATCATTACAGGCATTGGGTTATTACCAATCCTATGTCATCATTATAGGCATTGAGCCTCTGCCAGGTATTGGACTCTTCCAAACCTGATTACACAGTCAGACATTGGACTTTAACCAATTTCTTCCACCTCCCCTTCATCTTCTAGTGCCTGGTATTTGTTGGTGTTTTCTTTCCCGTTTTGATGTTGCCTTCTCATTTGTTTGTTTCACGATGGTATATGCGTGAGGATTTTCTTGCCATAGAATACCTCCCATTTACCTTCTTCGTCGACCCAATGCACCCCTACCTCATCCGGGTTATCCGACGGTTCTGCGCCTCTTGGGTCACCTTGCCCTTTATTGAGTTCTTTGCAATCCTTCACAGCGTGTCCAAGCTTTCTGCACTCCAAACATAGGTTGGGTAGGGATTCATATTCTAGTTTGTAATCACTTCCATTCATGATGATGGCAAGTTGTATGGGTTGCTTAGTGTTGATTTCCATTGCTAGCCTAGTGAATTTGCTCCTTGTTCAGTTGGTAGAATGGTCATCGACCCTGATGAGGTTTCATACTGCTTGTCCAATACGTGCAAACATTTCTCTATGATAGTAGTGCAGCGACAGCCCTATAACTTGAATCTAGGTGACGATGTGGTCCATAATTCCATTGGTAGGTTCAAAACAGCCATCCAATGGCCATACCATAAGGCATCCTCCAAACAAGGACCATGGTCCCTTGGTTAGGGCATTCATATGATCCCCCTTGTTGGAGAACTGGACGACGTAGTACTAGTATGTTAGTTGAAATAGTTCCATCCTTCCCATGGGCCGCCAAAGGAGCTTCAATCTTTCCTCCATCGTGAGAAATCCTACGGTTATGTCCAGTAGTTTAGTAATGATGGCATATTTGTATGGCTTGCAAAGGATCTCTTCGGCTTTAGGTGCTACATAGATCTCTGGGACTCCTCGTTCATTAACGAGTTCGATGCCTTCTGGGTTGATTAGTTCTTCTGGTTCATCTTCTATGAAATAAGGATCTGAGGATCTGCCCTTGTTGGTCCCGAGAACCACTTGAGAGAAGGTTTTTTTTGTATAGTGGTGCTCTCTGCCAAAAACGGGTTGCCGTCGTCGACGTAATCCTTGTTAGGGGTTTATAATTTATAATGACCTTGACCTGGGTTATGAGGTAACCCTATTTTTTGGCTATGTAAGTTGCTTAGAACTTGAATATAATCCTCTAAAGTGTTTTTCTATTAGGTGACAAACTTATATTTCAAATTTGGTCTTGTTTGAATAATGTTTGAGCAATGTTCTCATGTTTTGGACCAAAATGTAATTTACCCAAGATTAGGGGTTGTATTGCAATTTTTCACATGTAGAATGTTACCTAAGTGTTTTAGCATCATTATAGAAAGAATGATGCAAGGTTTTGGCTTGTGGAAAGCCTAAATTCCAAGTTTGAACTTGTTTGAATAATGTTGGTGACTTGTGTACCAATTTTGGTACAAATGTAATTTACCCAAAATGTAGGGTTGATATGAAAATTACCACCTATAGAGTGTCCCTACTCCCTCCTAGTATCATTTAGAGGAGAGAGAAATAATGTGGCACCATGTTTGAATCAATTATGAGTAATGGTAATCGTGGTGATGAAATGACCAAGAAAGGGGTTGAATATGAAACCCTAACTTGAGTTGTATCAAGTTGAAAAGCATATATATGAGTGCCTATCAGATAAGGAGCCATAGGATGAGTCAAACATGCATGGACACGTGGCACCTAGTAGCTAAAATTGATGACACCTCATTTTCACACTTCTTCATGAACAACAAGTATATATACCCCTTCTTTCACCCCTTTAGTGAACTTTTTCAAAACCTACCACCTCCTTGCTCTTAGATATCATGCATAGGGTCCTTGTATCATGCAGCAGTGATGTGGTATCATGCATAGGCCTTGGGTATTGGCCATAGAAAGTAATATCGACCATATCATGTTGATATCGGCCATAGCAAGTCGATATCGGCCAAGTGGAGTGTTTTGGCCAAAAGTGAGGGGGATATCGGCCACAAGTGATGGCATATCATGCAAGGGTAGTCAGGTATCGTGCAAGGTGCTAAGGAGCAAGAGGGAGCTCAATACTTAACCCTAATGTGAGGCCATGATCATCTTCAACCTTGGATTGAAGTGTGATTTTAGGGTTATGATCTTTCTTTCTTTTCTTCTTCACCAATGGCTTATCCTTGGTGATTCCTTGTATATGGAGGAGTTGTGAATGAGCCTTGGACATTTGATAAGTCATCTTCAATATTAGGAATGTGAAGCTTTGGAGCTTGGAGCTTTGAAGCTTTTCTTAAGGCGGGTTATATAACTTGAACTCTACCATGTTATTATTCATCACCTAAATTGCTATACTTAATGATCTACTTTTAATTCTGAAATAGTTGATGACATTATGAGTTCTAGTAGTTGCTTAGACTTGTTTCCATGAACTATAATAGTTAGAACAAAGGTCTAGAGCTTGAAGAAGATGGTATCAGCTTAAAAAGTGATATCGGGTTCAAGAACACAAGCAAGCACCTCTAACCCAATATGGTGATGCACCTACTGCACTAAAATGATATGGATATGAGTTTATACTTTCTTGCAAGATATGGTAAGGTAGTATACACCTTTTGGACAACATGAGGTCAAGCATACACCTCAAAAATGATATTGGGTTAAGCACACACCTCTTTGCCCGATATGGTGTGAAGCACACACACACCTCTTTGCCCGATATGGTGTGAAGCACACACACACCTCTTTGCCCGATATGGTGTGAAGCACACATACACCTCTTTTCCCGATATGGTGTGAAGCATACACACACCTCTATAACCGATAAGGTGTGAAGCACACATACACCTTAAAAGTGATATGGAAGCAAGCATACACCTCAAACCCGAGATGGTAAGCACACATACACCTCCAGGGTGATATGGTAAGCACACATACACCTCTAAAGTGATATGGGTAGCCAGCACAGACCTCATACCCAATATGGTGGGAGCACCTCAAAACCCATATGAAGGAAAGCACCTTAGATTCAATTTACTTGATGGTGTAACACATGAAGTGTCTTATATCAAGTCATACATTAAGAGGTATGGAGTTTAATGAATATTGATTAAGTAGGCTAATGAACCTTGAAGGAAAGGTTGAGCCAACTTAATATAGTATGAGGTAATCAACATCCTAGTGAAGATGAGAGAGAAACTCATACTTCTATGATAATCATGAAATGAGCATACATTAATACTCCTAATATGTATGGAATCTAAATTAGGGTTGTGATTCTTGATGAATGTACTTGAAAACCCTAGTTAGCTTAAAAAGGAAAACCTTAACCCTAATGAAGGGTATTGATGCAATTTGAAACTACAATTGGTTAATAAAGGGGAATCCTTAACCATATTGAAACCATGCTGATAGCATGATATAATGAGCATATCTAAGTATGAGCTATGATGTTTCATATAATATCAATTATATGGGCCTTGTGAGCCATGTGATTAGTTGTTGCCTAGTGAGAGGTAACAAGATGTTTAATGGGCCTTGTGAGCCATGTGGTTAGTTGTTGCCTAGTGAGAGGTAACACGATGTTCAATGGGCCTTGTGAGCCATGTGGTTAGTTTTTGCCTAGTGAGGGGTGACAAGATGTTTAATGGGCCTTGTGAGCAATGAGAATAGTTGTTGCCTAGTGAGAGCTAACAAGATATTTATAAATGTCACACGTAAGAAATGATAATGTTCAAATAAACTAAGAAATGGAAACTTAATACGTAATAATAATAATAAATGGATACAATAATAATAATGAAATCTTAATCATACATGCTTTATGCTTATAGCCAAATATGGGCTATAGTGTTTTTGAATATGCTTAAAGGAGATAAGAGGAATACTTGTATTATATAAAGGATGTGAATAAGTATGATGGCTTCCCAAGGTATAAGGCCTACTAAAGGTGATGTGGTATTCAGTGATGAGATGCACAAGATTGGCATAGTCCAATGCCTAGAATAGATGCACAGGATTGGCATAGTCCAATGCCTGGAATAGTTTCACAAGATTGGGATAACCCAATGCCTGGCTGTTAATCACAGGATTGGTAATAACCCAATGACTAGTTGTTAATCACAGGATTGGTAATAATCCAATACCTGGTTGTTAATCACAAGATTGGTAATAACCCAATACCTAGCTGTTAATCACAGGATTGGTAGAGTATAATACCTGGTTTTTAATCACAGGATTGGTAATAACCCAATGCCTGGGTGTTAATCACAGGATTGGTAGAGTCCAACACCTAGCTATTAATCACATGATTGGTAGAGTCCAATACCTCGCTGTTAATCACATGATTGGTAGAGTCCAATACCTGGCTATTAATCACAAGATTGGTAATAACCCAATGCTTGGCTTTTAATCACAGGATTGGTAGAGTCCAATAAATGTTTGTTAATCACAGGATCGGTAGAGTTCAATACCTGGTTGTTAATAACAACATTGGTAATAACCCAATACCTAACTGTTAATCACAGGATTGGTAATAACCCAATCTTTGGTTGTTAATCACAGGATTGGTAGAGTCCAATACCTTGCTGTTAATCATAGGATTGGTAGAGTCCAATACATGGTTGTTAATCACAAGATTGGTAATAACCCTATGACTGGCTGTTAATAATAGGATTAGTAATAATCCAATGTCTGGCTGTTAATCACGGGATTGGTAGAGTCCAATACATGGTTGTTAATCACAGGATTGGTAGAGTCCAATACTTGGTTGTTAATCACAGGATTGGTAATAACCCAATGCCTGGATGTTAATCACAAGATTGGTAATAACCCAATGCCTGGCAGTTAATCACAGGATTTGTAATAACCCAATACATGGTTGTTAATCATATGATTGGTAATAACCCAATGCCTAGCTGTTAATCACATGATTGGTAATAACCCAATGCCTGGTTGTTATCACAAGGTTGGTAATAACGCAACACCTGGTTGTTATCAAAGGACTGGCAAAGCCAATACCTGGAACATATTATGATGATATACATTCACATGACTGGTACAATTCAATATCCGATTAGTAGATTGGCTGAGGCCAACAGATAGAAATGAGAACGATTCATGGGTGTCATACCATGATAATGAGTATCATAGGATAAGCTTGAGATGTTAATATAGTATGAAGGGTAAATGATATACATGTTCTTCAGATTCCTTATAAAGTGAATAGATGAATTACCTTTCTATCATAGATAGTTGCAATGCTTTAAAATATTGAGAATGTTCTAAACTACTTATCCCCTGTTTAATTTAATACTATTTAACTATGATAATAACATTATTGGCAGAGAGTTATATCTCTCATTGGGACGATTGTCTCACCCCGTGGGATCCACATTTTTTTAGGTGGACATGCACGAGGGGGGGCTGAGACCGTACTGCAGAAGGAGAACAACAACAACAGGGACAAAGTGACAGCTCAGGTTGAGTGTACTATCTGTCGTGTCTTGTAGATAGAAGCCCTATGTGTCATCTCTGTACTCTCAGGTCCTTGGATTTAGTACATGTTGGTTTTATGAACAATCTGAGATTTTGGCTTGTATGCCTCGAGGTTTGATGTTGCTTTAAGTATATGTTTTGAGAAAGAAACTATTATATGTTGTCCTCAAGAAGAAATGGTACATTGTATGTACAATATATGATCAATGTGAATATCAAGTTTTGGGTTCTTCCTTAAAGATTTTTCCTAGAAATGGATCTCTTTGCAAAGAAAATGGTTTTAATTTTTAGTGATTTTTTGTTAATCTATTTCTTATGATTATTCTGCAGAATTAGTAATGATTTGTTTGTCAGTTTGGTGGCAGTCGTTACAAGTTTGGTATCAGAGCTTAAGGTTTGCTGAGTCTACAGAGACATAGGACTAAGGTGTTGAGTCTGTTCCACTGTCCTCCAGTATACCCTATAGTGACTTCTATTTATGCAGAAGAAACGGTGAAGTTTAAAAATGACTGGAGAACACGAGGAACATGTCACTGAGAGCAATGTAGTTGCACCGAGAGAGGGAGCAAGGGATAAGGCAAGAGAAGAATGAGTGCCTGAGAATTCCCATCTTGACCCAATTAGGATAGAGAATCCTACTCTTTATTCTCTTGTTGGGAAGGTTACGACAATAGTGATGAAAATAGTGGACTGGATACTAGCATTACAACCTAGGTTACCATCCCTCAATGCAGAAACTTTGGGTTCTGAACGGGTTCCGGAGTGACATAGGCATGTTAGAAACATGGAAAATGTAGGAAGGATTAACATATGGCAAGAAAATAGACTCTGCCATAAGTATAGACTAATAGTATATCTGTGATGGCAATGCCCAAGGAGGGGCAATAAGCTGAGAATTAAGGAAAGATCTCTATAATTCTAGAGACATTTGCCTAGTTGTTCCAAAAAGCCAACATTTTTTGTACCACCAGTGCAATAAATACGTATTGCACCAGGGTTGTAGTCACTAAGTAAAGGAAAAAGTCCTAACTTTTCCCCTGTAAGAACTCCTAACTTAGTTGCTATATCGGTAATTAGACCGATAAGACTATGATACGAGGATAGGACATGTTATAGATATAGACATGTTGAGCATGTTGGATGAATGGGTTCTAGAAGGGGGGGGGTTGAATAGAGCTTCACAATTCTCACAAAATTGATTAGACCACCAAATTATATTAATTGCAGAAACATAAACAAGCAACAATTTGATGACTTAATCTAACAAGCATATAAAGGCTGAGAGATAAGGAAGAGCAAGCACTTGGACATGTGGTTTAGAGTGGTTCCATGTCCTAAACTTAGGAGCAATGTCAGTACACTACCTAGAGTGGGTTAGTCTCTAGGATTTGTAATCTTGGTACTCTTATATTCCACAATAAGATTACAAGATACAACAACCACACATCCAAGGGCTTAGTACCTCAAGCAAAGATCTTCAACCTATAGAAGGAGCTTACCCACTTGAAGCATGGAGTCTTCATCCATCAACATGGACTTACCCACTCCTTTCTTTAAGTCTTCTTCCTTCAAGGGATTACCTATCTTCCTTGAGCTTTGCTTGCTTCTCTCCTTCACTTAAAGATCTGGAGCACCTATCTCCTTCACTTGGAGACCTGGAGCAGCTTGCCTTCTTCAACCTTGAAGAACATCACCACCTTCTCCTTCACTTGGAGAGGGATCTTCAACTATCTACAAAGGAATGGAGGTTGGAAGATGGAGGAGGAGAGCTTTTACATAAACACATGGAGTAGCTCTCTTACACAAGGACCTATCTCATTCATACTCACGAATTTGACTTGAAGGTAGAGAGAGAAATGGGCTCAAAGGCTTAGAACACTCTCAGCTATGGTAAAACTAAGTTTGCAATGAAAGAGCAGCCTTGGAATGAACTCCAAGTGTCCTATATATAGTTGAGGGTGTTGCTTTGAGTTAGGTGAACTCTTGGGCTGAAATATAGCCATTTTCCTTCAAGAAAACGTCTCTATTTGCGATCAAATAACCCACCAATAGTCACATCACTTTTTTCTGCAACTTTTGTACAGTGCAATCGGTCGAGTTTCAATAAAGGTAACTTGAACGATCAAGTAAAAGACAAAACTGATATTCAAATGGTCGGTCGAGTTTGTCCTAGGGAAACTCGACCGATCCCTGAAGATCATTTTGGTCAGCCACTTGATTGGTCGAGTTCTGTGTAAACACAACTCGACTGATGCTACCTTCAAAAAATCAACTTAAGGATGATCGGTGGAGTTTTAAGGCTGGGAAACTCGACCGACCAAGTGCCTGAAATCATTTTTCTAAATTACATCTAAAAGTGATCTAACATTGGTGTTCTATGTCGCAATCAATTGTCTCACCTTAGTTACAAGTCAATTCATCATTACAAGTGATTACAAAAAAGTTCTAAGATCATTTACATAGAAATCCCAAAAAGCACACTTGTAGCTATTTTTACTTGAACTTGACCCATTCTAGGGCTTTGGATTTTGGATCCTTTTCATGTACCTAATTCCTGCAAACAATCTTAAACACACATATTAGATACATATGATTGGAATGGTTAAGTCATTATCAAAATATAGGCAATATATAACCTCTAGGTCAACATTCTCCCCCTTTTTAACAATGACAAACCATTCCTCAAGCATATTGAAAAGGATATGAAAGTTATACCTTTGCCTTATGAATTAGGGGGATTCATGATACAAACAATGTGAATTTCTCCCCCTTAATCTATGCTTCCTCTAACCTGCATGGTTAGTTTCTCTACACATAACAATACCAAGGTCAATTAGGTCAATGTTGACTCACGTCTAAATTGACTAAACCCGTGTTTTGATGATGAATAACCATTCCACATATTGGTGTCAATGTCTCTACTTTAGTGATTTCAGATTAGGTATAGACACACTCCAAATGCCCTAACTTGCGCATATCAAATTGGAGAAAAGACAAGTCAAAGTAAATACAAGTGCACATTTTTGTAATATGATGTAAATCCATTAGAATCATGTTGTAAATCACTTGTAATGATTGTATGACTTGTAATTATGCTTAGAAAAAATCAGGAGCACTTAGATCAAATGCTTAAGCACTCAAAAGCCATTTTCCGAAATTCACATCAGGCTGTTCATCGGTCGAGTTCTGTGAGTTGCAAACTCGACCGATCCTGATTGGATCTTGAAAATGACTTTTGATCGGTCGAGTTTACACTACACATAACTCGACCAATGGAGTACTAGACCAATTCAATTTTCATTGGTCGGCTGAGTTTCCCCAGGACAAACTCGACCGATGGTCTGCATATTGGCTTTGTCTTTTACTCTATCAGTCGAGTTACCCTTATAGAAACCCGATCGATTGCACTGTACGGAAAAGTACAGAAAAGTGCTTCTAGCCATCATGGAGTTGCAACAAGTGAAAATATATTCGTTGCAAGCCACAAAATGGCTAGTTTTCATTCTCAAGTGTTCCCAAAGGTTAAGAGGCATCCCCAGCTATAAATAGGACCCCTTGGTCTTCATTCTAAGGTTGAGCATTCATTGCAAAACTCTATGTGAGGTTCCTATTCTATAGTTGAGTGCTTCCTACAGCCTCCTCTCTCTCTCCAAGCTTAATCACTTGCTACATCCATTAGAGTGAGTAGGAAATCTATAAGAGAGCTAGTCCTACATGTATATCTTGTGAGGCTCTCACTTCCACCACCTCCCCATCTCTCATTTCAACCATGAAGATGAAGGTTCTTTCTCTTAGCTAAGAGAGGTTAAGAAGAACAAGGGAAGGAATCCCTTGGTGAAGATCAAGGCTGAAGACTTGGAGGAAGAGTGGGTAAGCCCTTGGTGAAGGCAGAAGACTCCTTGCTCAAGTGGGTAAGTCCTTGGTGGAAGCTTCTCCGAGTGAAGGTGAAGTCAAAAGTGGAAGATCCAAGAAGAGTGGGTACTCCCTGGAAGGCTGAAGACTTTTGTAAGAGTAGGTAAGTTCTTGGAAGAAGGCAGAAGACTTCTTGCAAAGTGGGTAAGTCCTTGGTAAGGTTGAAGACTCTTTGTATTGGATAGGTAAGTCCTTTGTTTGGTCATGTATTGTATGTCTTATGAATGAATATAAGAATGCAATTGTTAGGAAATCCTAGAGGTTGACCTCTCTGGGTAAGTGGACTGACATACTTCTAGTTTGAAGTGTGGAACCACTCTAAATAGCTTGTCTACTTGTGTTTGCTCAATCTCTCTCATCCTTATTATGCATGTTTTATTTGCACTCAAATTACCTATTTAGCAACCTTATCTTATCATATATATTGAAGGTCTAATGAATTTTGTTTATGTGCATTCAACTCTATTCACCCCTCCTCTAGAGCATCTAATCACCCATCTAGGATCCAATAGAGCATACTAAACCCTTTTGTTCAAAAATAAGGGAGCAAATGACCCAACAACCGAGGCAATCTCAGCAGGGCTTACGAAAGTTACATCCCAAAAGTGTAAAAAGGCAAAAGTAACAACATGAAATAACTTGACTCTATTTTTGAGTCAACCTAAAGTGGTAGCTGACTGCAAGGGGTGACATTCAGATAGAGCTTTCTCATTCTAATATGTCTTCTCTAGATTTTATCTGATAATTATAAGAAGGTAGTTGTTGTTGAGCTTCCTTTAATTCGTCCTATGAGGACATAAGGAAGAATTAAGAAGAATGAGAACTTATATTTAGTCCAATATTCTCTTATATGTTTTGAAATTTCTCTCTTCATGAAGGAATGGAGGAGATGTAAAAGAAAAACCCAGAGAAAATTTGGGATACTAAATAGTAAAAATTTACAAAGATGAAACATAAAATAAAACAAATGCATAATACCTAATTTCTGTTCTCGAATACCCTGGCCAGGTGTTCATCTATTGAATGCAAGGTAAGTATGGAACTCTTAGATTGCTCTCTTTCTGATTACTCTGATCAAGTAGTCATTTTGAGACAATCTAAAGAGCCTAATGAAGTAGGAGATGTGCCATGAATACTTCTACCACATCCTAATTGTTATACGAAGGAATCTGAGTCAATAACAGATCAACTTATAAACGAAAGAAGATGTTTAGTATAATGTATACCTTGGTCTGAGGACCTAGAGGTAACAGTTACCTGATGAGAGGTAACAATGTTCAATGATGAACTGAGGGTTTGAATACCCAAATCTAGTAATCATGATGATGATAATACTGAGAGGTGGTGACATGTAATCATCTCTATAATTCCTATGCTGAAGGCAAGGAACCTAAGAGGAAACAAAATTGAATGACACATGAACAATTGAAAGTTCATGTAATACTCAAAGAAGGTGATAATCTCTTTTCTTTAATAAACAACCCTGAATAATGGTGGGGTGATAAAAAGGACTATGTTTCCTTGTACTCTTTCTCTTCCGGAACATGACAATCAAGTAAGTCTTATGACACTTGATGTGCATGAGTTAGAAGTGTTCTATGGATGGATACTTAGAAAAGTATCAGCTAGTCTTGGATTTTAGTTCCAAGACAAGCATATGTGATAAGTAATACGTTTGGTCTTGGTAAATAATAATAGAAGATGGAAATGATGATGATGTGATGTGTTTTGGCACAAATAATGGATACCAAGGTAAATAATCCTAGTATCCAAGAACTTTCAATGATATGGGAAAAATGAGAACATGATTCCTGACAAGGAGTAATGTATGGTTACCTAGAAGGGGAAACCTTATGACAATTCTAGTAGGAAAATTATATGTTAGGGGTTTATGCTCTGCATAAACACAACTTTGATAAATATATATTAATTGAAGGAATAAAGGTAGAATCATTTGAGAAAAAGCTTTTCAAAGCTAAAAATATATGATATGACATGTAGTTCCAAGTGGGTGACAAATCAGTGAGGTTTGACACCTGAGTTAAATAAGGTATGTATAATGATTCTCCGACTAAGAAAAAAATGTCACCCGACACAGAGTTGACTCTACAATCAATAATGAAAAGGATAGTGGAGTATGTGTCCTGTATGACAAATTCTATGATAACATAGTGTGAAGGACTTTGTGTTGGTCTAAGTTATATGGCATATCCATGACATTAAGATGTTATGTGGAGACTTGATGATATGATGAATGAATAATATATGTCTCCCTTTACCTGGGATTTTGGGGACAAAATCCTTGTTAGGGGTTTATAATTTGTAATGACACTGACCTGGGTTATGAGGTAACCCTATTTGTTTTGTATAAGTAAGTTTCTTAGAACTTGAATATAATCCTCTAAAGTGTTTTTCTATCAGGTGACAAACTTATGTTTCAAATTTGGTCTTGTTTGAATAATGTTTGAGCAATGTTCTCATGTTTTGGACCAAAATACAATTTACCCAAGATGAGGGGTTATATTGAAAATTGTCACATGTTGAATGTTCCCTAAGTGTTTTAGCATCATTATAGAAAGAATGATGCAAGGTGGTGACTTGTGGAAAGCCTAAATTCCAAGTTTGAACTTGTTTGAACAATGCTGGTGACTTGTGTACCAATTTTGGTACAAATTGTAATTTACCCAAAATGTAGGGTTGATATGCAAATTACCACCTCTAGAGTGTCCCTACTCCCTCCTAGTATCATTTATATGAGAAATAAATAATGATTCACCATGTTTTAATCAATTATGAGCGATGGTACTCTTGGTGATGAAATGACCAAGAAAGGGGTTGAATATGAAACCCTAACTTGAGTTGTATCAAGTTGAAAAGCTTATATATGAGAGCCTATCGGCCAAGGAGCCATAGGAGGAGTCCCATAACGTTTTTTGGACTCTTGTAAAAGACCATGACGTGCAAAGCACCTCAAGGAGGTGAAGTGTATCAATTTACAACTTCCTTAGAAAAGTTGTATCATGTTGTGAATAAAGTGGTGATTTTGTTGATATATATTATTCAAAGGGATAGGTAATGGAAGAAAATTCATCCCTAGATTATCCTCATGAGTTTTTCATGTCAATATAAATGTTAATGCATGCTTGTACACGTGTCAACCATGCATGGACATGTGGCACCTAGTAGCTCAAATTGTGACACCTCATTTTCACACTTCTTCATGAACAACAAGTATATATACCCCTTCTTTCACCCCTTTAGTGAACGTTTTCGAAACCTACCACATCCATGCTCATATATATAATGCATAGGGTCCTTTTATCATGCAGGAGTGATGTTGTATCATGCATAGGCCTTGGGCATCGGCCATAGAAAGTAATATCGGCCATAGCATGTTGATATTGGTCATAACAAGTTGATATCGGCCAAGTGGAGTGTTTTTGGACACAAGTGAGGGGGATATCGGCCACAAGTGATGTCATTTCGTGCAAGGGTATTCAGGTATCGTTAAAGGTTCTAAGTAGAAACAGGGAGCTCAATACTTAACCCTAAGGTGAGGCCGTGATCATCTTCAACCTTGGATTGAAGCATGGTTTTAGGGTTATGATCTTCCTTTCTTTTCTTCTTCACCAATTGCTTATCCTTGGTGATTCCTTGTATATGAAGGATTTGTGAATTGGCCTTGGACATTTGATAAGTCATGTTCAACCTTAGGAATGTGAAGCTTTGGAGCTTGGAGCTCTGAAGCTGTTCTTAAGGCTACGTTATATAACTTGAACTCTACCATGTTATTATTCATCACCTAAATTGCTATACTTAATGATCTACTTTTAATTCTGAAATTTTCTGAAATAGTTGATGACATTATAAGTTCTAGTAATTTCTTAAACCTGTTTCCATGAAATATAATAGTTATAACAAAGGTCTAGAGCTTGAAGAAGATGGTATCACCTTATAAAGTGATATCAGGTTCAAGCACACAAGCAAGCACCTCTAACCCGATATGGTGATGCTCCTACTCCACTAAAGCGATATGGATATGAGTTTATACTTTCTTGCATGATATGGTAAGGTAGTATACACCTCTTGGACGATATGAGGTCAAGCATACACCTCAAAAATGATATTGGGTTAAGAACACACCTCTTTTCCCGATATGGTGTGAAGCACACACACACCTCTTTGCCCGATATGGTGTGAAGCACACACACACCTCTTTGCCCGATATGATATGAAACACACACACCTATGTTCCCGATATGGTGTGAAGCACACATACACCTCTTTGCCCGATATGGTGTGAAACATACACACACCTCTCTACCCGATATGGTGTGAAGCACACATACACCTCTAAAGTGATATGGAAGCAAGCATACACCTCAAACCTGAGATGGTAAGCACACATACACCTCAAGGGTGATGTGGTAAGCACACATACACCTCATACCTGATATGGTAAGCACACATACACATCTAAAGTGATATGGGTAGCAAGCACACACCTCATACCCGATATGGTGGGACCACCTCAAAACCCATATGAAGGAAAGCATCTTAGATGCAATGTACTTGATGGAGTAACACATGAAGTGTATTATATCAAGTCATACATTAAGAGCCATGGATTTTAATGAATATTGATTAAGTAGGCTAATGAACCTTGAAGGGAAGGTTGATCCAACTTAATATAGTATGAGGTAATCAACATCCTAGTGAGGATGAGAGAGAAACTCATACATCTGTGATAATCATGAAATGAGCATACATTAATACTCCTAATATGTGTGGAATCTGAATTAGGGTTGTGATTCTTGATGAATATACTTTAAAACCCTAGTTAGCTTAAAAATGGAAACCTTAACCCTAATAAGGGTATTGATGTGATTTGAAACTACAATTGGTTAATAAAGGGGAATCCTTAACCATATTGAAACCATGTTGATAGCATGAGATAATGAGCATAGCTAAGTATGAGCTATGATGTTTCATATAATACCAATTATATGGGCCTTTTGAGCCATGTGATTAGTTGTTGCCTAGTGAGAGGTAACAAGATGTTTAATGGGCCTTGTGAGCCATGTGGTTAGTTGTTGCCTAGTGAGAGGTAACAAGATGTTTAATGGGCCTTGTCAGTCATGAGAATTGTTGTTGCCTAGTGAGAGGTAACAAGATGTTTATAAAAGTCTCACGTAAGAAATGATAATGTTCAAATAAACTAGGAAATGGAAACTTAGTAACATAATAATAATAAATGGATACAATAATAATAATGAAATCTTACTCATACATGCTTTATGCTTATAGCCAAATAAGGGCTATAGTGTTTTGAATATGCTCAAAGGAGATTAGAGGAATACTTGTATTATATAAAGGATGTGAATAAGTATGATGGCTTGGCCAAGGTATAATGCCTTGTAAAGGTGTTGTGGTATTCAGTGATGAGATGCACATGATTGGCATAGTCCAATGCCTGGAATAGATGCACAGGATTGTCATATTCCAATGCCTAGAATAGTTTCACAGGATTGGGATAACCCAATGCCTGGCTGTTAATCACAAGAGTGGTAATAACACAATGCCTGGCTGTTAATCACAAGATTGGTAATAATCTAATACCTGGTTGTTAATCACATGATTGGTAATAATCCAATACCTAGATGTTAATCAAAGGATTGGTAGAGTCCAATACCTGGCTGTTAATCACATAATTGGTAATAACCCAATGCCTGGCTGTTAATCACAGGATTGGTAGAGTCCAATACCTGGTTGTTAGTCACAGGATTGGTAGAGTCCAATACTTGGTTGTTAATCACAGGATTGGTAGAGTCCAATACATGGTTGTTAATCACATGATTGGTAATAACCCAATGCCTGGATGTTAATCACAAGATTGGTAGAGTCCAATCCCGGACTGTTAATCAAAGGATTGGTAGAGTCCAATACCTGGCTGTTAATCATAGGATTGGTAATAACCAAATACCTGGTTGTTAATCACAGGATTGATAATAACCGAATGCCTGGTTGTTCATCACAGGATTGGTAGAGTCCAATACCTGGATGTTGATCACAGGATTGGTAGAGTCCAATACCTGGCTATTAATCACAAGATTGGTAATAACCCAATGCATGGTTGTTAATCACAGGATTGGTAATAACCCAATGCCTGGCTATTAATCACAGGATTGGTAGAGTCCAATATGTGGCTATTAATCACAGGATTGGTAGAGTCCAATACCTGGTTGTTAATCACAGGATTGGTAATAACCCAATGCCTGGCTGTTAATCGCAGGCTTGGTAATAAACCAATACATGGCTAATAATCACATGATTGGTAATATCCCAATACATGGTTGTTAATCACAGAATTGGTAAAAACCCAATGTCTGGTTGTGAATCACAGGATTGGTAATAACCCAATACCTAGCTGTCATCAAAGGGTTGGTAATAACCCAACACCTAGTTGTTATAAAAGGAGTGGCAAAGCCAATACCTGGAACAGATTATGATGATATACATTCACATGACTGGTACAATTCAATATCTGGTTAGCAGATTGGATGAGGCCAACAGATCAAAATGAGAACGATTCATGGATGTCATACCATGATAATGAGTATCACATGACAAGCTTGAGATATTGATATAGTATGGTGGGTAAATGATATACGTGTTCTTCATATTCCTTATAAAGTGAATAGATGAATTACCTCTCTATCATCGATAGTTGCAATGCTTTAAAAAATTGAGAACGTTCTAAACTGCTTATCCTCTGCTCAATTTAATATTATTTAACTGTGATAATAAAATTGTTGGTGGAGAGTTATATCTCTCGCTGGGATAATTGTCTCACCCCGTGGGATCCACATTTTTTTAGGTGGACGTGCACGAGGGGGGGCTGAGACCGTACTGCAGAAGGAGAACAATAGTAGCAGGGACTGCTGTGACAGCTCAGGTTGAGTGTATTGTCTGTCGTGTCTTGTAGATAGAAGTCATATGTGTCTTCTCTGTACTCTCAGGTCCTTGGATTTAGTACGTGTTGGTTTTATGAACAATCTGAGATTTTGGCTTGTATGCCTCGAGGTTTGATGTTGCTTTAAGTATATGTTTTGAGAAAGCAACTGTTATATGTTGTCCTCAAGAAGAAAGTGTATTGTATGTACAATATATGATCAATGTGAATATCATGTTTTGGCTTCTTCCTTACGGAGTTTTCCTAGAAATGGATCTCTTTGTAAAGAATATGGATTTAATTTTTAGTGATTTTTTGTTAATTTGTTTCTTATGATTATTCTGCATAATTAGTAATGATTTGTTTGTCAGTTTGGTGGCGGTCGTTACAGTTTTTTATAGAGATGGAGTAGGTTCTACATGGAAGTATATGTGGAATGACTAGTGAAGGAATATGATGAGAGAGAGAGCAATAAAAGAGATTTGAGAAGATTAATCTTATATTATTTGGGAAGAAAATGTACTTTCCAAAATTTGAAACATCTTGAAGGAGTTAGAGCTACAACATGCATCCACATGCACCAACATGCAAGGCTCCATCCATTCTCATTCCTTTGTTTGAGGTTTTTTCAGCCTACATGGCTCCCTCCAGGATTCTAGAAGCTTGTAGGGTGCTAAAAGAGCCTCTAGGATGGTGGGGTGGGTTTTATAAGGTGGGGATAGATACAAAAGTTCAAACATCCCATGTTGTATATATAATTACCCTTGGTCAAAGCAAGTCAACCATTGGTCAAAGAATCATTTCCATTGACCCTCTTTAGTATTTTTATGTGTTTGGAAATTATATTCATCGGCCTATATAAGGATTACATTGGTATATTACTCCCATTGGTCAAAATATCAATTGGTCGAGCACAAGAAGCTACATTGCACCCATCAACCACCACCACCATACTAGATAAGGTTGAATCCCTAATACAACTAAGGTACAAAGCATAAATTCAAAGCAATCTATCAAGATAAAAAAATATTATTTTCATTTGGATTGCATGTACTTAACTTTACACTAAGGTTCTCAATTAATGTGAATGTTGTATTAGTCCACGATTGTACATGACATTGAATTTCAAGGAAAATAAAGTACAATGAAGTCTAGATTAAAGACATCTCTTAACCAATTAACTTTAAGTCTCAAACAAGTACAAGTAATAGAAAAATTACACGATTAGTTACTTTTTACATAATTTGCAATATGTTCTCTATGCTGCTTGAATTTACAATAAAATTGAATCAAATTATATATGTCTCTGGATAAATTGATACCGAAACTCAATCAAATTTACAAATATGATGATAAAACGAGATTATAATCAAATTGGTATTAATCTAGGGTCATGGTCTCACAACTATAACCCCTCAAAGGATTTTTCCAAAAAAATGTCAAGGTTAGGCAAGAGAACAACAAAGAAGCTACCCATAACACCATGTCAAATGCACTGCATACTACTATATCATCATAAATAGTGCATGGTTATCATGATATTCTTATATATCATTAGGTACACTCTTTATATTTGATTCCAAGTTTCAACTATTATGCATCATTTATTATCTTATCTAAATTACTTGGCATCTTCTAGGAATTCATGCTATTACCATACTCCATTTGTCTTTCTAGTTGACTATTACTCATATTTGTGTCCTTTATCAAATCATCATGTTTTCTATTCTCCCATTAAGGGTAAGTTCATCATATTTTACATCCATTCTTAGTTAACTACTCTCTTTACCAAATTTTCATAGTTACATTTTCCTTATATTAAGGACATTAGTTCACATATTCCTAAAACTCATTCTATTAATGGATACTTCATTCCTTTCATCTTTATAATGAATCTTGGCTGCATATAGGTTCACAACCAAATCATAATCACATGCGTAAGTATCATATGCCATTACTTTACTCTTAACCATCACCATCATGCCTATAGTCTATAACTGGGACATGTTCTTCCCAAACAAGCCTTCCACCCATAACATATGAGTGATACAATTTTCATCCTATAGTACTACAAGAGGATCGAGAAAAAACCAAATTTAATCACCAGGTTATCACTCATCCTTATTTTATCATGGTATTAATCTAATGATTTCACAATTATTATAAAAAATATTATATCTACAACTTGTTATGTCAATCAACATCAATACTCATCTTGATTATCACCACACATCCTTCACAATAATCAAACTTTATACTAGGTTAAGGTTTTTTTCTTCTTACCTTTCTTTAGATTCAATTAATAGCCTTATGATTATTCACGTTATTTCATTTTATAAATTTCATTTCCAAAGTAATTTATTTAATCTTATCATTATATCATGATTATTTTACCTCAAATCTTTCATAACATACATGGGTTGGTTTGAGATTAACTCAGGTTGAACTATGCTTCTTCTGTTGTCCTTGTTATCTATCATCTATTACCATACTTACCATTCAAGTTTCCTCTTCTTATATGAATTTTACACCTTAAATCCTTCTTAAAACACATATTCTCCATGAACTTCCTTGTACTCATGTGTACATTTGCAAAACCACTTTATGATTCCCTTTGTTGCTACACATAATTGAATCAGGATATACATACTCCTCTCTCCTATAGCTCATCATTTTCTATAATCTCAGCTTCAAACACTAGATTATCACACAAGTTCGGTGTCCTTTCAAGTTCTCGAAACTCCTTTTTACATCATTCATATTTGAATTACCCTTCATAGTGTCATATAGTTTTCTTTAATCACAAAATTCTTGGATAAAATTATGCATCCATGTGATTCCTCAGTTAAACCTAAACAAATATACTACATGGTTGAGTTACACATTTCATTACTGTTGTGGGTAATTTGAGGTGAATCACTCAAACTATTGGCTTACAACTGTGAAGTCACAATCAACCCCATATAAGATCTTAGGATGTTCAAATTCTTAAAAATATTTCACACCTTAGTTATAGTGAGGCTAAAAAAAGTAGAGGCCCAAAGACCAAACTACTAGTGGAGAGATCAATTTAAAGTCTAGAACAAACCAGGTCCTTCCTCGATAGACATGCCACATCATATGTAATTGGACTCTGAAACTCATATTAATAACATATCATATACTACTTTTCACATATCAATTATCACATATCACATTTCACATATTACCAGAGCTACAACCTTAGCCAAGCCTAATACAACGTTGGAATCAATATGAAATAGATGTACAATCCCAGCACTCATGCATACTCATCAATATATAACTCTGATAACTGTCTCACAACCCTTAAGTTTGTACAATGATACTCATTTCACTATTTCCCTCACCAACCAAGGGAAATTGGTCTACATATTCAGGGCACTACATGATTACGGTTACACTAGATTAACTAGAATCCTTAGCTATTTTTAGTCTCCATCAATCGAGTTACGCATATGATGTATAAGTGAATTAGAAATTAAATCAGTCATAGAAAGCATGAAAGATTTACAATGTATCCAAAAATATCTAATACCACCAAATAAGGGTTCATGTTTCATCCTTGGCCATACCTAGGCCTAAGACATAATTCTTAACGACAAGAGGGTCCATAATATCAAGTCAAAAAAACATCACCCTTATTCAAGGCATCAAATTCATTCCCAATATTGAATTAGAATTAATGAAAATAGGTTATTATCCCATACCTAAAAAAAGACAAGTATTCAGATTCAGAACAAGCATAATTATGTAATGAGATTAATGATAACATCTCTCAACAATACTTAGTATAATAAAGTATTCGAAATTATTTGGAGGTAAGGTTATCAAACTCATAAGATCACATTACTCATTCACTTTTATATTACAAACGTGGATGGTATTTAACTATTGGGTCTAGCCATCATCCCAATGATGACATACATATCCTTGCACTCAAGCGTCAACATCAAGACAACAAGTCTAACTTTTATATACATTTAACCCATATCAACATTTACTTTAATGCCATATTTTGTAACTCATCTATTCAACCCTTATTATTGTAAAAGAGGAGGAATATAACACATTGTAATCATGTAAGGTATAGATTCACCTTATCAAAATTACTTTTCATAAATGACTTCCAATAATTGTTAAATCCCACATTCAATTAAAAATTCTCCGATTTAGTCTTTAGTTATTTGGTTAGTTTCTTTTATGATACATATCTTCCACTTTGATATAATTATGTTTATAAATTATAAAATTATTTGTTCATTTATTAAGTATATAAGTGAGGAAAACATCTTCATAAAGTGTAATATGCTACATCATATAATTCCAAGTACTCACTATGGCATAAAAACCCAATACGAGACAAAAAAGGGTAATTTCATCATATAAGTCGACATTAGGTTCAATATAATGTAAGAAAAATATAACCATTTGAAATTGTGTATTACATCTCATTTATAGTTACACATCACCGCACAAAGTTTCAAATTCAAATTCGAAAGTATGAGGGAGAATCAATGAAGACATTATCCTACATCTTAAATGTCACCTCTACGCATATATGGCCTAGTTGGAAATTATAGACCTTGTCATAGGAACTTCTAGTGTAGACTTAAAAGAGTTATATTAAGGCCTTATAATAGTTTCATATCAACTCCAAATCACTTAGAATAGCATTCGTGTAAAATTTTTTTATATGATACTAACAGACAACAAGGAAAACATATTTAGTAATGATTTCACTTCTATTTCGAATTTCAAAAAGTACATGAATATTTGATCACAAATATGACATCTGGGAGTAACTCCAGAAGGATAGAAAGAACATAAAATTTCTTGAATATATTTAGTTATCCAAAATAGTTTTAAAGATCTAACATACTGAAACTTGCCCTCTAGTCCATAAAACCCTAATTCCAATGAATTTGATATCCATGAGTATAATTCTTATGTAAACAACCAAAAATTATATAAGATACATCCTCCTAATCCTGATTACAATTATTAAGAAACAAAAATGAGTTTGCACATATGCTAGTTAAATATAAGTTTAGATATGCATCAATAAGTCATAAAGGACACATGTAATAATGCAAAGTTGGATTATTGGAAAGGTAATACTATCAAATATCTGAAAAAAAGTAACTTTTATATGTAATGGATATGGTTGCTTATACGGGTTAAAGAAAGTAATTGATATGAAGAAAATCCTAAAACAAATGTAATGTCAACAGATTGTCCATAACTATACTTATTTGGTTAATAAATATAGATATAACACCATCTAACACAAATTCAGTAGATAATGTATAAATGGTCTCAAAATAGTATATTATTAGTAAATTTGAAATCCTCATATTTTGGCTATCTTGTGGGCTAAGTTTCATATTAAATGGATAATCCTAGATTCATATATTACATTAAGGAAACAAGATGTAAAATATTAAACAAAATAGTGGATATACTCAAAGGTAAAAAACTTTCAGAAATATTGGATTATAAATGTCTTACGTATCTTATGTGTCAAATGGGGATTTATTTGAGCAATGTTTCATCCCTCAAATAAAATGTGAAATGAAAATGTATTTTAAATTCTTAATATTCTAATTATTGAGTCAATGTAATTGATTTTCCTAAAGTTCACTATTTTATCCCTCATTCCTATTTCCCATGTTGGTTCACTGGTCAGGCAGTTCCCACTCTATCTATGATGTATTCATTGTCTCAATTATATCCGACAACTCTTAATTTTCCCCTCTCACTCAACTTTCCTTTTCTCCTAGTGTAATAGTGCACGATTTGTTCTCCCCCTTTTTTTTAGAGAAGTCAGCAGGCAATCTTATTCTTCCCTCCCTCCTCGTGCGAGCATATTTAAACTAAAATTATGCTCAATAATTAAACTTGAAACATTAAATGAGGTAGTACTACTACCCTTACACATTTCTCTAGCTACGAGATCATGTATCTCAATGGGGGGCTGGGTATGCCAAGCATACCCCCTTGCTTGGTTTCTATGGATTTTGCAAGGCCGTCAGCAATAATGTTGGCTTCCCTGTGTGCAAACTTCACCTTCTTTCATTATCTACTCCTCTTCTTGAGATCCAATATTACCTCATTTATATTACTCTCATTTTTTTCTTATAATGATCCTATATATCCTAGGGTTTTGGGACCTGGACACCTTTGTCATACCACACTTTCATTTTTACTATGTCCATACCCTATTTTCTGGTACCCTTGCTTCTCCTTACCTTCTCAATCCTTCAAACCTCCAAAAAATCATCTTTTTGGCTCCATTGCTCCTCTAGGGACATATGACAAGTATTCATTTAACATGTTATCTCCTCTAGTATAATTAACCATCTTTTCTATCTACTGTTGGCAACTTGAATGCAGTAAAGAATCTCCAACCATGGATAAGGGTGGAGTCAAGTTAAAACCCTTCCTGGTACCTTCACAAAGGATATTCAGGCATCACTTCATGTCCTCATCATGGTATCTTAAAACCTATCTTTTTTCATCTTTGTAGGTTTCAGATCAATAGTCGACCCTTAAGGCATTCTTTCTTGAGATTTTAATGCGTAAAGATTCATTTCATCTCTTATATTTGTTTCAACAAATATTTTTTGTGTTTTATATGGCTTTATAGTTTTTGATGGTCACATGTTTGTTCTTCCATGGTGTGAGGTCTTCTTGAGGACATCCCACTCATTTGGGTTTCCATTTTTAGCTTTCTGCTATTGATATGATCTTGTGGTATCAATGGGATCAGTTTTGATGTGTACAGATGTCAAAATTTAAGTTTTTGAGCTATGTAGTCTTTGAGAACTTGTTGCTTTGAACCTACAATATGTTGTGTTATGTCTACGAAGGGAAGATGATGTGAGCATGCACTTTACGATTTTCCAAGGGTTCTTCTAAGTGTGTCATGCAAGATTTGGGATTTTTCATAAAATTTTCATTTTAGTTTGTTTATCCGTGCTCCTAACTCATTGTAGGTGTGAGCCAGAAGGCCATCCCTGATTGAGCCATCACAAAATGGTTTTAAAAATGGATAATATATTATTCTTGGCTCATTTCTATTTTCTAATTGGTTGATTCTTATAAAATTTATAGTAAATCATTTATAGCTCATAATAATAAAATTAAACATGTTTTGAAAACAATAATTTTTTCTCTATCAAATGCTACTGGTTTTATCACCTAAATTAAATAAAATAAAAATGTGATTTTTCAAATATTATCCTAATTGGTTGGAAATTCTACAAAATAAATACGTAATAATTCAGAAATTAGAAAAATAAAGTACAATTTACTATTAAATGAATCTAAGGTTTGACTTGGATCCTGGTGGATTGGATATAGGTATGTTACATTCCCCTGTGAGTCATATTGAGAAATTCATATTTTAATTCTCTTTCAAACCTCAATGAGGTATTAGTAAGATGAAATTCCTCTATCATATTTTGATTAAGTATACAAAAATAGGTCTTGTGTCTTCATTCTGTGTTTGACATGCTTGTTGGTCCTGAATTTATATATTAGCTCATCCTCTGTCATGTGGTAAACCTAATTTGATTAAATGAACTAAATGATACCTTAACTTTCTCATGGTTGATTTACATGATCTTATGATCCATCTTACTCGTGATAATGGTTGGATACTTTTTTATGGGCCCTTTAAACCCATTGATATTAGTTGGATGATCTAGTCCCTTATTAGAACATGACTATACTTTATCTTGACTACCCTATTTGCATGTGTGAATGACTAGTTGACGTGGTATTTTTGAACGCACTAACAAACTCACTCGGGGTTGAAATCCCCGATCTTTTACCTAAACCAAAGTGCAATAATACCACTTGCAAGCGGACGAGTCTTATCGCAGTATAGTTAAGGATCGAACCCAAAGGACAACGTTTTTAAGAATCCTTTTCAGTCTAATCTAGCTCAAGCAAGACTAACGTTTAGAACGATTGGTTGATTTGAGGTTAACTAATTGCAGGAAAGTAAAACATGAATTAAAGTTGGGTTTGAAACAGTGATATGGAATCGCTGGGATGGTACCAGATTTCACCACCGCTACACACGCAAACACATTCAATCGCAAATGATCCAGGCAAGATATATCAATCCAAATAGAGCTGCTACAAAACCCCCCATACGGGCGTTAGGTTCGTGTAAGCATCACCTTAGGCATCAGATTTCTCGTCACCATCCAGATCACTTACTTACGACTCTGAAGATACATAAATCTGACGATGGTTGTGGGCCCCCTATACAGGCATTAGGCACACAGAAGCATCACCGAAGGCTAGATGGCTCGTCCCCTTGCGGATCATACACTTACGACCTCGATGAAATTCCATCCTATTTCTAGTTTGGGAGTCAGCCGCATTAACCGATAAGCAAGCAGAAGGTTAATATACAAGAAAACATCGACGATTAACAAGAAGATACAAAATCCAACTAAGGCTGTGAACCCCCTATACATGCGTTAGGCACACAGAAGCGTCACCGGAGGCTAGATGGCTCGTCCCCTCACGGATCATACACTTAAGACCTCAATGAATCCCATTCTATTTCTAGTTTGGGAGTCAACTTGTTAAACGACATTCAATCTTACATATAGATGTTCTCACAACATAGGAAGAACAAAGATGAAAGCAAGCAATTAATCAAACTACGAACATAACAGTTAATGATGAAATGAAGAGTTATATATATTTCCATGGAAAGTTTAACAATATAACATGTTTGCATGGGCATCGGGGCTAGTCCCCGCACCCCAGCGAAATGGTACTACTCACTCATGATGCGAGAAATAAGAAGAGTGAGAAAGAGAGAGAAATCCGCCATGAACTCGGTGCAGAAGGTAGTCGCAGCTCGGTGAAGAAGATACGACCTCCTACGTCGTGTCGGAGAAGATCTGGACATGAACGGGAGTTGCCAAGATAGACCAGACAGTCTCTGTCGCCCTATCTTCTTTCTCTCCTCAGCCTCCTTGGTTGCAACACAGACAGTAGGTGAAATGAAACTGGCACGGACTGGACTGGTTTTGGATCATACCTGTGTACAGGCAGCCTGTCGGCATCCCCGAACCGATGCCAAAATGAGGACCTTTGGGGTCCTATTTATAGACACATGACCGACCCTCATGCTTTTGGTGTGATTTTAATCCGAAAATATCTATAATATTCAGTTTGCATGTTTAAAAGGTTTGCCTCCATGCGGTTTTCATTCAGGAAGAGCAAACAGTCTTATAGCACTTTCATTTGATTTAGCAATGCGACCGAATAGACCGAACGGTCTTGGCGGATGAGGCCATATGGTCTTCAGGTGATTAGTAAACGGTCTCTGCATGTATTACATTGCTCATATAGTTTCCATATGTCATGCGGTTTGAGTGCTTCAAGTCTTCACGTGGGTAGCTTTCACGGTTTGCATGTGAATAGAAAACAGTTTCGGCTCATTGCAAACGGTTTCAAGGAAAGCTACTTTATCAAACGGTTTGGATTGCTACTTTTCCCAAACGGTCTACGTGCTCACAACTTTATCAAACGTTCTTGCTTCAATTGCTCTCTTGCATGCACATAGCTTTTATCCATACAGTTTGCTTTGATTGCCTTTCCAATTGGTTTGACTTTTCCAGTTAGCTCAAACGGTTTGCTGCCCTTTTCTCCATTCGGTTTGGCTGCATGCACGATCCATTCGGTCTTGTCCTTTGTAGCAGAAGTTGGCCATGCGGTTTGCAACTCATGCGGTCTCACACATAACCAGTAGCCATCAAACGGTTTAGTCCATGCGATTTCTCAAATGGTTTTAACTGTCCTTCATCAAATGGTCTTGTGATAATGACCCAAACGATCTTCTATCACGACTCCAAACGGTTTTTTGCAGTCATATGGTCTGTAAACCGGTTGCTCATCAACCGGTTTTGGCTGGCTTTTCATGCAAACGAGAAAATGGTCTTCACGTGCGGGCATGCAACAAACGACTTGCTCCATGCGGTCTCTTCAAGAAAATGGTCTCATCATTTCTGCCAATACGGTTTAGCAGATATCTCTCATTCAGTCTCGTATTGTGTTGCATGTCCATGCGGTCTTGTGCAAAAGACCAAACGGACTTGATGCATGGCTTCCATATGGTCTCGCAGTCCGGCTGCAAACGGTTTTGTTGTCTGGCTCCAACCGGTCTCATAGACCGTTGCTACTCAAACGGTCTGGTCTGAGAGTATGGTGGCCATTCGGTCGTCGCGGCTAAACGGTCTTCGCTGCCAAACGGTCTTCGCTGGTAAATGGTCTTCGTGGCCAAACGGTCTTCCCTGCCAAACGATCTTCGCTGCTAAACGGTGTTGAAACCGCATGAGCTCAAATGGTCTTGACACCGCATGAGCTCAAACGATCTTGAGACCACATCATCTCAAACGGTCTTGAGACTGCATGGGCTCAAACGGTCTTGAGACCGCATGAGCTCAAACGGTCTTGAGTAGATTGATTGGTCAGGACCAGGGGTGAGGGAAGGTAGATTCCAGCTGATTGTTCAACTTTATCAAGACCTGCATCAAATCAACCATAATTTCGGTTAAAGTCATGATAATTGGATTGGTTAAGTAATTTTGCACATTATGACTCACATTGATATTCTAATGAGTGAAATAATATATAAAGAGTTGAATTTGTTCCAAAGTGATAATTGAATTCCATGATGAATATGTATTCATCAAAATACCCTGAACTTAAACGTTGCTCATCCTCGAGTAACACAAAATCTGAAACAGTCGCCAAATGAATACTTTCAATTTGTGTGATTGCTTCATCTTCACATCACAAAAGTTTTATTTTTGTTCAATATGACTCAATATCTCAACCTCCTGAGACCACTAACACATCTTACCATATCTTCGTTCCTGAATTTGCTTTCCAATATCACTTCTTCCCCACTTTTTCTGACAACAAGCATGTCAAAGAGTTTTATAAGAATCCAGAGACACCCACAGAACAACAAGATGCATTTGATCTGACACTGGTGTTTCTTCAGGATAGGGTAGGCATTCATTGCGCCATTAGGTAGAAAATGGAGTGAATGGTGGTATGGAAGGAAGAAATAAATCTCTCCTCTATTCGACTTGAGATTTTATTTTCTTTGCAATTTCATTTATTGCATTTTTTGTGCGAATCTCTCCTCTATTTGACTCGAGATTGCATTTCTTTTTGTGTACACTTTGGCATCTTTTTGTTTTCAAATCTCTCCTCTGTTCGACTCGAGATTGCATTTTTGGTGGTACACCCCTATTTATTTGTGAGGGGTATGGAAGAAGTGGATAAAAAGGGAAGTGGAGTGCCACCCCGAACTTAGGGTGTGGCACTTCTTTGGCTTATTTGTTTCTTTTTTATGAATGGAGGGGTACGAAGATGATAGAAGAGGTGTAGAAGAGAGTTCAAATCAAAATGCAACTTGATTTACAATTCAATGCATCGGGTTGTTCTCTTTATCAAACTTTGCTCAAATAATGACTTGATGAGGATCTTGTTTGGATTCCATGCTATGGTTCCACAAATCAGTTAGGAAGCACAACGTGTTTGATCCCTATCAGTTTGACAGACACCTATCATCTTTGCAAAAGTATCGCGATGTTAGGAATCATAGGCTTCACAAGATGATTTCAATCAAAAGGCTTGTTTCAAAAAGTTGTCCTTTTGAGGATTTACTTTGAATAAGGAGGATATAATGATTGAAAATGCATACCAATTTAGTTAGTGACTTTTAATGAAACTAGAAAGTGTCAAAAAGTGTAAAAAATTCATCAAGTATCTGTTCAATCTCTTTGAAAAAACATTAAAGAATTTTGAAATTTTTGAATTTTTTTTTTATCAAGAATGTGATAGTGAAAACTTATGTATGAAAAGGATGGGTGTAGGTGGAAAGTGAGGTACGTACCACCCACCCTCCACCCCGAACTTAGAGATTTGCTCGTCCCAAGCAAACTCTAAATCCAAGATGGAGGGGAAGATTTATGCCAGAATGACCACCAGGTGTGGTTGCGTTTCAATCAACGAAGATGCTTTTATCTGAAAATCTCAAAGGTAAAGAGCAATTAGATCTTAAAATAGAATCTTGCGATGCTAATTTTATTTAATGGAAAATTAACTAGAAGGTAAAAACAAAATTGAAGGGAAGTAAAACAAATTTATTCATCGGGTTGCCTCCCGACAAGCGCCTTTGTTTTATGTCGATGGCGCGACTAGATCCTTTAGCTTCATGGTGGATCATTTGGATTGGTGAGTTCCAACATTGCTTTAGTGCCTATATCAGTTGAGGTGAAATATCTCTTTAAGCGGTGACCATTTGTTACAAATTCACCTGACTTTTCACTCCATAATGAGAAGGCACCATGTGGAGAGGTGCTCTTGACGATGTATGGTCCAGACCTGCGTGAGCGGAGTTTTCCTGGGAATAACTTCAATCTTGAGTTGAATAGCAGAACTTGGTCTCCTACTTGTATGTCTTTTCTTTTCAGATTTTCATCATGCCAAAGTTTTATACGTTCTTTGTAGATTCATGCATTCTCATAAGTTGTCATCCCGAGTTCATCCAGCTCTTGGAGTTGTAGATTCCTCACTTGGCCAACTTGTTTCATATCAAAGTTTAGTTGTTTAATTTCCCACCATGCCTTGTGTTCTAGTTCGACTGGCATGTGACAAGCCTTTCCATATATCAATCGAAAAGGTGTAGTCTCAATGGGAGTTTTATAAGTAGTATGATAGGCCCATAAGGCATCGTTGATTTTTGTTGACCAATCCTTTCGATTGTGTCCTATAGTTTTTTCCTGAATAGCCTTTAGTTGACGGTTAGAGACCTCTACCTATCCACTTGTTTGAGGATGGTAAGGCGAGGCTACCTTATGTGTTACACCGTATTTTCTTAGTAAAGCTTCAAAGCTTATTTCAAGGAAGTGGGACCCTCCGTCAGATATCACGGTTCGTGGCACTCCAAAACGGGGGAAAATAATATCTTTGAATAATTTGATGACGGGTTTGGAATCACTAGTGACGGTTGGTATAGCTTCAACCCATTTTGAGACGTAGTCTACCGCCACTAGGATGTATGAAAATCCATGAGAAGATGGGAATGGACCCATGTAGTCTACTCCCCAAACATCGAATATCTCTACTTCGTTCCATAGATTCAGCGACATCTCATCTCTCTTTGTTATATTGCCTGATCTTTGACATTTGTCACATGATAGGACAAAGTCATAGGAATCTTTGGATATGGTTGGCCAGAAGAATCCACATTGCAAAACCTTCAAAGCAGTCTTCTTAGAGCTCATATGTCCTCCCACTGGTCCTGAGTGACATTGTTCCAAAATAAGTTGAGCTTCTTCTTCGACGATACATCGCCTATACAGGCCATCATCACCTAGTTTAAAGAGATATGGCTCATCCCAGTGATATTGCTTTACATCATGCATGAACTTCTTTAGTGCATTCCCGGTGCATTGAGGATGGATGACCCCAACAGCAAGGTAGTTCGCAAAATTTGAGTACCACGATATAACTTCTGAGACCTTCATTAGTTGATCATCTGGAAGAGAATCATTAATCAGAATCTTCTCGGTATCCTGAGTGTGGATGCGACTAAGGTGGTCTGCTACAACATTCTATGTACCTTTTTTATCTCTTATCTATAAATCAAATTCCTGTAATAGAAGGATCCATCTAATCAACCTAGGTTTTGCATCTTTCTTTGTTAGAAGGTAATGAATGGCAGTGTGGTCTGTGTAGACAATGACCTTCGAACCAATTAAGTAGGATCTGAACTTGACAAAGGCATACACGACTGCTAGAAGTTCTTTCTCAGTAGTAGCATAATTCCTCTGGGCTTCATCGAGAGTTTTTGATGCATAATAGATCACATAGTGTTTCTTCTCTATATATTGCCCTAAAACAACGCCCATAGCATAATCACTGTCATCACATATAATTTCAAAAGGATGGTCCCAGTCGGGAGCTTTAATGATGGGGGTGGTTGTAAGGGCCTGCTTCAGTGTGTTGAAGCTTTTGACACATTCTTCATTGAAATTGAAATCAGTATCCTTTAGTAATAGGTTTGTCATTGGCTTCGTTATCTTGGAAAAGTCCTTTATGAATCTTCTGTAAAATCCTGCATGACCTAGAAAAGCACGGACTTCTTTTACATTTGTTGGAATAGCCAGTTTAGAAATCACTTCAATCTTGGCTTTATCTACTTCAAATCCTCTATTGCTGACCTTATGACCAAGGACAATGCCTTCTCTTACCATAAAATGGCACTTTTCCCAGTTTAGCACAAGATGCACTTCTTCACAACGTTTGAGGACCAAGGAGAGGTGCTTTAGAATTGAATCGAATGAATCTTCGTAAACAGAAAAATCATCCATGAAAACCTCCATAATTGTTTCAGTAAGACCAGCGAATATGGCGGCCATGCAACGTTGGAAAGTTGCGGGCGCATTGCAGAGACCAAACGTCATTCTTTTAAATGCATATGTTCCGAATGGGTAGGTAAAGGTTGTTTTCTGTTGGCCATCTGGATGTATGGGTATTTGATAGAATCCAGAGTAACCATCAAGATAACATAAATATTATTGATGAGCTAACCTTTCTAGGACTTGATCAAGGAAGGGCATAGGAAAATGATCCTTTCGAGTTGCCTTGTTCAATTTTCTATAATCTATGCACATCCTCCACCCTATGATTGTTCGAGTGGGGATGAGTTCATTGTTTTCATTCCGTATAACAGTTGTTCCACCTTTCTTTGGGACTATATGTACTAGGCTCACCCATGGAAAATCGGATATCAGATAGATTATTCTAGCGGTGAGCAGTTTAATGACCTCGCTACGGACCATTTCCTTCATATTTGGGTTCAATTTTCATTGATGCTCAATAGTAGGTTTGTGATCTTCCATCATAGGGATCTTGTGCATACACATCACTTGACTGACCCCAGTGAGGTCACTCATTTTATAACTGATGGCTTTCTTTCTTTCCCTCAATTCCTTCAGAAGTTTCTCTTCTTGTTCAGCTATTGGATCAGAATTTATAATAACTGGACAAACCTTGAGATCATCTAAAAACACGTACTTCTGTCCTTCAGTCAGAGGCTTCATTTTAGGAGCTTCTTGTTTTTGCTTGTTTCTTCTGTAGTTTCGATAGCTTTGAGTTCTTTACTAGTGGCTTCAACATCTTTAGCAGAGTCGAGGGATTCGATGCAATCCTTTACTCATTCGTCGATTGGTTCATCCACTGATGGGTTTGTTAGAGCAATTTCCAGGGGATCGTTTGATTCATGATGCTCTTGAGTCAGGAGTGACATTTGTTCAATGCAGTCAATCATATAGACTTCTTCCTGCATACTTGGTCTTCTCATACTTTCAAAAACTTTAAATTCGAGAGTTTCTTTTCCTAATCTGAGTAGTAAGGTACCAGCTTCAACATCAATCAGGGCTCTTGCAGTGGCGAGAAACGGACGACCAAAAATGAGAGGATATCTGGCATCTTCTTTTAGTTCCATAATGATGAAGTCACAGGGAACATATGTGTCCTTACCTACCTTGACCGGGACATCTTCAAGGATTCCTAATGGACATTTTATCGAATTGTATGCAAGTTGTACAGTCATGCCAGTGGGAAGCAATTCTGCAAACCTTAATCTTTTGCATAGGCTAAGTGGCATAATAGAGATGCTTGCACCTAGATCTGCCAATCCTTTCTTTCATGATGAATCACCAATATGACATGAGATTCCTAAGGATCCTGAGTCTTTTTGTTTCTTGGGCATCTTGCTCAACATGATATCCAATGTAGTTGTTTCCAGTTTTACTATCTCATATTCCTCAGTTATATACTTCCTGGTTAGGAGTGACTTTAGGTACTTAGTCTAGGATGGTATCTCAGCCAGAGCATCTAAGAAGGGTATATCAACATGAAGTTTCTTCATAGCCTCTTTAAACTTATTGAATCTAGTATCAAGCTTGGTTTGCCTTAGACGGGCTGGGAAGGGTATACGAGTCTTATATACAGGAATATTAGGTTCTAGTGTTTCAGTTTCTTCATCAGTAGATTTCTCAGGACTTCCCTTATCTGTCTTATCATCTTTTGATTGAGACTCTAGTGTTGTTGAGTTTTGGATAATCACAGGTTCATCTTCGTCTGTAATAACCACATGTGTCTTTACTGGGGGATCTGAATAGTCTTTTCCTGACCTGGTGGTGACTTCCTTCAACTGTTTAGGATGTTTTGGATTGTTCTCGGGTTGGCCAACAAAGACTCCAGTGGGTGGCTTTATGCTAGATGCAAGTTGAGCTAGTTGAGATTCAATAGCCTTTTTTTGAGCTTGTTGGTTGGCTATCATAGTTTGCTGAGTTTGTAACATTTTTTCAATGGATGATAGCTTGTCATCAGAAGAGACGGGTCCTGCTTGTTGTCCTTGTTGTTGATTAAGAGTCTGATATTGAGAGTTGTTTTGATAATTATTGTAGTTCCTATTCTGAAAGTTCCCCCTGAAATTCCCTTGATTCCCAAAATTTTGTTGTTGATTATACTGGAATCCGGGTGGGCCTCTTGGTTGATTGTTTGAACCAAATTGATGCGAGTTTATTGCTCCAGAGGGGTTTCCATATTGAAAACCTGGGTGATTCCTATTCTGATTCAGATTGTAATAACTTTGCCTACGAATGGGGTTGATGGCATTAAGATTTTCCATCTGACCATTATCTCCTTGTCCACACACATTGCTCAGTACAACGTCATAGAGAACATTGCATGATAAAGTGGAATGATTGGTGCTCTTACATGCTTCACAGAACAGGGAAGTGGACTTGACCTATTTTGCTTGCCGAGTGGGTGAACGTCCTCTTCCAATAGCAGCTAGAGATGATTCAATATGGTCTTTCTTGGCAACTAAGATCTTCAAGGTTTCAGCGATAGACTTGTACTCAGGAGTAGCTTCGGCCATAGCTACTTTCAAAACTCCTTTACCTATAGATCTACCCCAATTGACTTGATTTTCTTCTCCCAGAGTGATGACTCTCCATGCACTGTCATAACTTTGACGCATGATGTTTCCTCCATACGAGGAATCTAGAAACCTCTTAATAACATCATCCACACCCCTATAGAAAATTTTGATGAGTTGATTCTTAGGAATTTCGTGGTGTGGACATTTGCGTAGAAGCTCTTTGTACCTATCCCATGCTTCAGAGAGAGTTTCTCAAGGGACTTGAGTGAAATTTGTTATCCGGCCCCTAATTTCAAATGTGAGAGATGGAGGATAGAATTTTTCTAAAAACACATTTTGGAGTTGTTCCCAGGTGGTGATGGGTATTTCACTTTGCAATGAATTGTACCAACTTATGGCTCTATCAGCAAGGGAATACTTGAAGAGACAGAGTTGAATGGCATCATCAGTGACTCCATTTTGCTGTGTCATAGCACATAGATCGATGAATCTCAGAAGATGTTCGTGGCTGTCCTCTGCTTGTCTGCCATAGAAAGGGTTGTTTTGAAGCAATGTAATCCAATGTGCCCTAATCTCAAAATTGGTAGCATTGATGGGAGGAGGTTGTACTGGATGATGAACATTCACAACTTTCGAGATTGAGAACTCTCTAAGATCCTTTTGTAGTTCAGCTGCTTGTGCTGCTGCTTGTGCTGCTAGGATTTCCTGCTGAACCACAGCCCTGGCTTCTTGCATGAACCTCTCTCTTTGTGCATTGATGGCTTGAGCCACCCTTTGGGATACTTCTTATTCTTGAGAAATCCATGCTTGATTTTCTTGAATTTTACCATGAAAAGTTCTTTCTATCTCAGAATCAAAGCTTGCTGTGAGTCCGGGGCTATCTAAATGGTGCATGCACTATGTCTTGGATTGTACCTGAATTTAGAAAGATTTCAAAAGTGAGATCCACAGAGTAGAGTCAAATTCAAGTAGATGGTCAATTGTGTCAAAAGAAAAAGCAAAATCCTAAATTAGTGTTAAAAGAACTAGATTTGACTAACTGATTCCGCTGTCCCCGACAACGGCACCAGAATTTGATGTGGTATTTTTGAACACACTAACAAACTCACTCGGGGTTGAAATCCCCGAGCTTTTACCTAAACTAAAGTGCAATAATACCACCCGTAAGAGGACGAGTCTTATCGCAGTATAGTTAAGGATCGAATCCAAAGGACATCGTTTTTAAAAATCCTTGTCAGTCTAATCTAGCTCAAGCAAGACTAACATTTAGAATGATTGGTTGATTTGAGGTTAACTAATTGTAGGAAAGTAAAAGAATAATTAAAGTTGGGTTTGAAACAGTGATATGGAATCGCTGGGATGGTACCAGGTTTCACCACCGCTACACACGCAAACACATTCAATCACAAATGATCCAGGCAAGATATATCAATCCAAATAGAGCTGCTGCAAAACCCCCCATACGGGTGTTAGGTTCGCGTAAGCATCACCTTAGGCATCAGATGTCTCGTCACCATCTGGATCACTTACTTACAGCTTTGAAGAAACAAAAATCCAACGAAGGTTGTGGCCCCCCTATACAGGTTTTAGGCACACAAAAGCGTCACTGAAAGCTAGATGGCTCGTCCCCTCATGGATCATACACTTATGACCTCGATGAAATCCCATCCTATTTCTAGTTTGGGAGTCAGCCGCATTACCGATAAGCAAGCAGGCGGTTAACATACAAGCAAACATCGACTATTAACAAGAAGATACAAAATCCAACTAAGGCTGTGAACCCCCTATACAGGCGTTAGGCACACAGAAACATCACCGAAGGCTAGATGGCTCATCCCCTCACAGATCATACACTTATGACCTCAAGGAATCCCATTCTATTTCTAGTTTGGGAGTCAACTTGTTAAACGACATTCAATCCTACATATAGATTTTCTCGCAACATAGGAAGAACAAAGATGAAAGCAAGCAATTAATCAAATTACGAACATAACGGTTAACGACGATATGAAGAGTTATATACATTGCCATGGAAAGTTTAATAATATAACATGTTTGCATGGGAAGCGGGGCTAGTCCCCGCACCCCAACGAAATGGTACTACTCGCTCATGATGCGAGAAATAAGAAGAGTGAGAAAGAGAGAGAAATCCGCCATGAACTCAGTGCAGAAGGTAGTCGCAGCTCAGTGAACAAGATACAACCTCCTACGTCATGTCGGAGCAGATCTGGACGCAAACGGGTGTTGCCAAGACAGACCAGACAGTCCCTCTCGCTCTGTCTTCTTTCTCTCCTTAGCCTCCTTGGTTGCAACACGGGCAATAGGTGAAATGAAACTGGCGCGGACTGGAATGATTTTGGATCGGACCTGTGTATAGGAAGCATGTCGGCATCCCCAAACCGATGCCAAAATGAGGACCCTTGGGGTCCTATTTATAGACACATGATCGACCCTCATGCTTTTGGTGTGATTTTAATCTGAAAATATCTAGACCATTCGGTTTGCATGTTTAAAAGGTTTGCCTCCATGCGGTATTCATTCTGGAAGAGCAAACGGTCTTATAGCACTTTCATTCGATTTAGCAATGCGACCGAATAGACCAAGCGGTCTTGGCGGATGAGGCCATACGGTCTTCAGTTAATTAGTAAACGGTCTCTGCATGTATTGCATTGCTCATGCAGTTTCCATATGTCATGTGGTTTGAGTGCTTCAAGTCTTCATGTGGGTAGCTTTCACGGTTTGCATGTGAATAGAAAACGGTTTCGGCTCATTGCAAACGGTTTCAAGGAAAGATACTTTATCAATGGTTTGGATTGCTACTTTTCGCAAACGGTCTGCGTGCTCACTACTTTATCAAACGTTCTTGCTTCAATTGCTCTCTTGCATGCATGTAGATTTTATCCATGTGGTTTGCTTTGATTGCCTTTCCAATTGGTTTGACTTTTCCAATCAGCTCAAATAGTTTCCTACCCTTTTCTCCATTCAGTTTGGCTGCATGCACGATCCATTCAATCTTGTCCTTTGTAGCAGTAGTTGTCCATGCGGTTTGCAACTCATGCGGTCTCACACATAACCAGCAACCATCAAACGATTTTGGTCATGCGGTTTCTAAAACGGTTTTAACTATCCTTCATCAAACGGTCTTGTGCTAATGACCCAAATGATCTACTATCACGACTCCAAATGGTTTGATGCAGTCATACGGTCTGTAAACCGGTTGCTCATCAACCGGTTTTGGCAGGCTTTTCATGCAAATGAGCAAATGGTCTTCACATGCGGGCATGCAGCAAACGGTTTGCTCCATGTGGTCTCTTCAAGAAAATAGTCTCATCATTTCTGCCCATACAGTTTGGCAGATATCTCTCATTCGGTCTCGTATTGTGTTGCATGTCCATGCGGTCTTGTGCAAAAAACAAAATGGTCTTGATGAATGGCTTCCATATGGTCCCGCAGTCCGGCTGCAAACAGTTTCGCAGTCTGGCTCCAACTAGTCTCGCAGACCGGTGCTACTCAAATGGTCTGGTCTAAGAGTATGGTGGCCATTCGGTCGTCGCGGCTAAACGATCTTCACTACCAAATGGTCTTCGCTGCTAAATGGTCTTCGTGGCCAAATGGTCTTCGCTGCCAAATGGTCTTCGCTGCTAAACGGTCTTGAAACTACATGAGCTCAAACAGTCTTGAGACCGCATGAGCTCAAACGGTCTTGAGACTGCATGAGCTCAAACGGTCTTGAGACCGCATGGGCTTAAATGGTCTTGAGACCGCATGAGCTCAAACGGTCTTGAGTAGATTGATTGGTCAGAACCAGGGGTGAGGGAAGGTAGATTCCAACTGATTGTTCAGCTTTATCAAGACCTGCATCAAATCAACCATAATTTCGGTTAAAGTCATGATAATTGGATTGGTTAAGTAATTTTGCACATTATGAATCACATTGATATTCTAATGAGTGAAATAGTATATAAAGAGTTGAATTTGTTCCAAAGTGATAATTGAATTCCATGATGAATATGTATTCATCAAAATACCCCGAACTTAAACGTTACTCATCCTCGAGTAACACAAAATCTGAAACAGTCGCCAAATGAATACTTTCAATTGGTGTGATTGCTTCATCTTCACATCACGAAAGTTTTATTTCTGTTCAATATGACTCAGTATCTCAACCTCCTGAGACCACTAACACATCTTACCATATCTTTGTTCCTGAATTCACTTTCCAATATCACTTCTTCCCCACGTTTTCCGACAACAAGCATGTCAAAGAGTTTTGTAAGAATCCAGAGACACCCACAGAACAACAAGATGCATTTGATCTGACACTGGTGTTTTTTCAGGATAGGGTAGGCATTCATTGTGCCATTAGGTAGAAAATGGAGTGAATGGTGGTATGGAAGGAAGAAATAAATCTCTCCTCTATTCGACTCGAGATTTTATTTTCTTTGCAATTTCATTTATTGCATTTTTTATGCGAATCTCTCCTATATTCGACTCGAGATTGCATTTCGTTTTGTGTGCACTTTTGCATCTTTTTGTTTGCACATCTCTCCTCTATTCGACTTGAGATTGCATTTTTGGTGGTACGCCCCTATTTATTTGCGAGGGGTATGGAAGAAGCAGATAAAGAGGGAAGTGGTGTGCCACCCCGATCGTAGGGTTTGACATTTCTTTGGCAAATTTGTTTCTTTTTTATGAATGGAGGGGTATGAAGATGATAGAAGAGGTGTAGAAGACAGTTCAGATTAGAATGCAACTTGATTTACAATTCAATGCTTCAGGTTGTTCTCTTTATCAAACTCTGCTCAAATAATGACTTGATGAGGATCTAGTTTGGATTCCATGCTATTGTTCCACAAATCAGTTAGGAAGCGCGACGTGTTTGATCCCTATCAGTTTGATAGACACCTATCGTCTTTGCAAAAGTATCGGAATGTTAGGAATCATAGGCTTCACAAGATGATTTCAATCAAAAGGCTTGTTTCAAAAAGTAGTCCTTTTGAGGATTTACTTTGAATAAGGAGGATATAATGATTGAAAATGCATAGCAATTTAGTTAGTGACTTTTAATGAAACCATAAAGTGTCAAAAAGTGTCAAAAATGCATCAAGTATCTATTCAATCTCTTTGAAAAAACATTAAAGAATTTTGAAAATTTTGAAAATTTTGAATTTTTTTTATCAAGTGATAGTGAAAACTTAAGTATGAAAAGAATGGGTGTAGGTGGAAAGTGAGGTACGTACCACCCATCAATGATTTAAGCATTTGGTTTTATTCCGATGCTAGGAACTACATTTGATTCCCCTTCCACATATAATCATAGGCATTATGCTTTATTCCCCTTCCATGCAGTGGGCTCTATTACCCTACAAATTCTACATTTATTTGACACTAAGGTTTTAGTCCTCCTTCCCCTTGGTATGCAATATGTGGATTCCTACCTTGCTTTCTAGTATATGCTAGTTTTTTTATTACTCAACATACAACAATTTGTGTTTATTGTTATTTTGATGTGGCATTGTTTAAAAGGCAAGAAATCTCTTATTGTTTATCTTCTTTAAATGTTCTATTTGATATCCATTTGGATATTCAATGTCCCTCTTTATTTGGGAAGCCTTGAATAACTTGTTGATGTCCTTTTACCTGATATTACTCAATTCCTTATAATATGCACATGCTGGATTTTATGCTGACAAAAAAATATTTTTTCTTCTCTTGCGGGGTATGCATCCAACTCCTTAGGTGAAGGATATATTGGACCTGATATGATGACTTGGACTTGGTTTAGTGAAGTTGACTACTGGGAGATAGACATGGATAGTTTGGACTTCCTCTACACAATTGTTTAAGTTGTATCTTTCATGTAACCCCAAGTGGGAGATTATTATATAATTCTTGAATAGTTGAATATAGTCATTACATACATTTCCACTTCCAATCTTTTATATCATTCACATTGACAAGTGACAAAATAAATTGATTCCAATGTACTTATTTGTGTTTTTGGATTAGATGGATATATTCCTCAAACCGAGTAGGGAGTAGATCTCCTCTCTAACCCCACTCCTTACAAGACAATATTAGAGCCATGGTGGTTAGAATCTGGCTATGTCAATTTGATCTCCTGTAGATTATCCTATCTTATCCTATCTATTCTATATAGGATTTTTACTCTATGAGAAAACCCTATATAAGATGTTTACCCTAAATGATTTGATGAAAGAAAGATGTACAATCATTTGAGGAATGCATAATGATCTTCATGAGTAAACCCTAATGTGATGGAACTAATAAGTTCATACCCTAACATGTGGATTAGTAGTGACATATCTCTATGAATGTTATGATATTTACTTAAGGATGGAGCTGGTTATGAGAATAAAAAAGTAGATTCATGGGATGTTAATATCAAATACAATGTGATTTCATTCTCACATTGATTTTGAGCTCATTTTATTTAATGTTGTATCAATTTTGAAGAAAAACCTATTTTTCTATTATACTATTATATGAATAAAAAAATTCTTTGATTTTATCCATGCTTTCATGACCTAACTCAAAATAAATGTATGTGGTTCATCTAGAGCAGATCTCGGAATTAGTTAGAATAGAAATATTAAGCCCTAGTTTTGACCAAATAAATGTGGTTTGCGCTAGAAGTTTAATTGACCTACCTTTTTGTGTCACATTGTGTTGTATAAAGTTATGCCACAATGACTTTTTTTGATTCATTGTTAGGTTACAAACCCTACGACCTAAATCTCAACCCTAGAAGTTTTTGGGATACGACTAAACTATCTTGTAAAATGCAAGTATATGCGTCAAAAGTAATACAATCCAAGGAGACCCAGTTATCAAACATGAGGAAACATAATTCAAGAAACTACTACTGACTTCTATCGATCAACTAGGCTGAAGAAAACTTTTATTTGAGAGTTATTAAACTAATATCAATAAAATAAAACTAATTTACTGGTTTGTGATCACAATGAGAAGAAATTCTCTTGGACTGTGGTTTCACCACACATGACACTACAATTTTACCCTAAGATTAATATATGTTCCTCCTAATTCTGGACAAAGAGACATGTAGCTAGAATCACCCACACTCACAGTGTAATGCACTACCAATCCTAATACCAATCCCATTCTCATAATGATTGTGTTATTAGATAGGTATTTTAATGAACTACTCTATGTTATTCCTTTCACACTCGTAGGCTTTCTCTCAAAAAATAGTATAAAATGTGTGTTACTATGGATTTCCAATCATTAATCCCCCTCTCAAATCTATCAAGGATTTGATTAATAACCTATGGTGTGAAACATAGATAATTTAATACGATTTCATAGCAACATGCCCAAAATTAAGGAAAAAACAATATACTAATGCAAAAGATCCATATGCATTGTACAACCAGGCTACTCCCGGGTCCTAGACAATACGGGGATTAGCCCTTCATGGTTTCCAAGGACAAAAGCATGCTAGGAAGAAGGAAAACATGGAGAACATAGAAAACTGATGAACCTCCTAGAGAAATGTGACTAGGATGCTCTACACCAACAAATGGATCTGCAAGCCGCAAATTTTTCCCACCGAACATGTCTGGAACCTCCGGAACATGCATTGTCCTCTTCATTCTCCTCTCTCATACTGTGGATGTCGTGTAATGGAATAGAACCTGATACTTATAGTTATCCACCCTCCCTCTAAGTCGTAAGTGTGATGAAATAAATCCTCAACCGTTAGACTAAATTTAATTTTGGATCTGCCGAATTATGCCCGGTCGGTACTACCAACATGATGTTGGTACTATTGACTCCCTCACTTAGTTGTGGTCATTGTGATTTTATTGGTACTACTGAGCCAAGAGTCGATAGTACCTAGTTTTCTCAATTAATTTCTATTCATCTCTGAGCAAATGTCAGTACCACTGATAGTGACGTCGGTAGTACCAAGTCGTGTAGATTCTTATAAAATTACCTAAATTCACAAAATCCAAACATATTCTCTCAAAATATATGAAATCATTCAGAAACATTAAAAATTATATTTGTTTGATGCTATTGAGTCAAACATGCTAATATTAATAAATTATGCACAAATTATTATGGAAATGAGTGTTAAGTGCACAAAAATCAATTCTAAATAGCCTATGAAAACGATAAGTATACAGTGCATCATTGTGACATATTAGTTGGATGTCGGACCTATGAACAACATATGGTGTTCACAACCAAAATGTCCATATGTAACTTTAATATGTTTAAGAGTTACTTAATTGGGCTTATTAGGATAACCTTTTAAGGGTTGGAGAGAAGTTAGTTGATTGTGTAGGGATGGTTGGATTTTGGATAGGAAATCCTCTTTAAGAGGTAGAGTGTTGCAACATATCAAAACATGCCCTCTAATCAATAAAAATCCTAATTCCCCAAACTTTGACATCTATGGGTATATTCTCCAGGTAAACAATCAAACATGATATAAGATATAGCCTACTAGGTATATATAAAACTACTAAGTAATGGAAAAACGTTTTCCCATGTGATTTTCAATAATATGTTGAGAAATGCATCCACAACTCATAAAAGGACAAATATAATATTGGAAAGTTGGATTTTTTGAAAAGGTAATGCTATAAAATAACTTTACAAAAGTACCTTTGTTTATATTATGGATATAGTTGCATATAAGGGTTAATGAAAGTCATTAATGTGAAGAAAATCCTAAATGAAATCTAATGTCAACACATTGTCCATGAATATACTTGTCTCCTTAACAAATATTGATATAAAACCCTCTAATACAAATTCACTATATCACTCAATAAACGGTCTCAAAAGAATATATTAGAATTGAATTCGAGACTTGTTAGCTTGCAGGCCAATTTACGTATTGAATTGTTAATTTTAGATGCCCATATTGCATTAAGAAAAAAATATTAAAAAAATGGTGGATGGATTCAAAGGTAGAAACTAATGGCAAAGCATCACCAAAATTGTCGATCAAGCATGAAGTTCTCTTAGAAAATGGAATGATTTGAGACAAAGAAAAACTAGTTCCCAAAAACATCACCTCATTAGGAATATTGTCATTATTCAAAAGAATCTAGCAGAAAGGTATGACGAGGATTCCAATCGTTTGTGTATCAACATGTAGTCATAATTGACTCAAGTGTATACAAAGAAGAGAATGACTGGAAGTAGAAGAGCCATATCAGTTGGCTCAAGGAAGGGGACAACAACTCCCTCTTCTACCATGCCTATGTTAATCAAAGATGCATGGTCAATACATTACCAGAAGTAGGGTGGGATACTAATGCCCCTGAAGTGTTCAAAATAGAAAAAAATTACTTCATTGATTTATTTTCAACCCCCTTCCAGGTGGACTTGAATAGATTAAGTACAATTCCAACCCAATACGCTAAGATCCTAAAAGATCTGAAGCTTCTCTTATCTAGGATTGTTCATGTAGGGAAATATGATACAGAGTAGGCAGTGAAATTTAAAATTTTATTACCATATTCCCCATAAATAGTAGATCATGTCAATAGCTATAATGCATGAATGATAGTTTATGCGATATATCTGGTCTTAGAGAAAGTCCAGTGACAATCCTCATCGTTGTAGATGTCCAACTTTGAATCCTAGTTGCAATGGGACTCGTCTGACTCCTGCGCCTCCTGGTCTGCACCACGGACTGCAACAACAAACGTCGTCTTCTTCAGGAGCTCCTCTTGTCAAAGACTACTGGTTGACGTTGTCCTCCAAGCAGCAAACAACAAATTCCCGCCTCTGTGGTAGTCCAAACTGACCGCCTAGAACTCTTGTCATCCTTCTAGACCAGATAGGAAGGAGTTGTCCCTCTCCGTTGGTATACTAGTCAACGAATTACTCTCCCACAACAACAACTCTCAGTTGTTCTCTCCCCTGGCTATCCCTCCCTTTCTGGGTAGGACTTGGCAGGGCTCTCGTGGTTACCACAACTAGAGAGAACAACAGTTGTCAGAGGAATTGATTCTCAGTTGTCTCTATTGTAGTTATACTTTGGAAGCCCTCAATACCCCTCTATATATAGGAGGGGTTAGGGTTAGGGTTCCCATTCCCCACAAATATGGGATTAAAGTGCGGGAGTTGAAAGGATCGGTAGAACTCAAATTTTCACAACAATTCCAGATTTTGCACAAATTGTGATAGATGAAACGTCCATTTCGATGAGACAGACGGTCGTCTCACACATGAGATGGTTGTCTCACACTGCAAGACGGCCAGTTCATAGTTTCCAGTTGTGTATAAATTTTCCAAATCAATTCTCATCAATATTAGACATTGATTTCCTTGTGTAACAAGTATTGCTTAAGTGAAATGGATTGGGAAACAACTAGAACCTTCCCTGACCACGATGGACCATCCCTCCCATGCGAGATAGCCATATAGGTTTAGGGATGAGCATTGGGCCAAGTTATACCCAATTTTTCCTGTCCCAAATCCAATCCCACATTTTAAAGCGGGCCACGGCCCGGGTTCGGGCCCGAATAAAATTGAAAAATGTCAGCCCATACCCGACCCATATAAGAATGCTGGGTTTCAGGCCAAATTTAGGTTTGCTTATATAACATCAAATGAGCATACCAAATTTTTCTAGATCTAACTTGATAACATGAAAACTGAACTAGTGTGATATGTATTTTGTGTTCAACCTTTAAAAGAATGTATATATACTTTGTGATATGTAGTTAGAATATGTATACCTTAGTTGTGTGATCCCATACAACTATGAAGTGGATATTGAAAGAGTAATAAATCATTATCTTATACATGTGAATATATGAGTCTTAAAAAATCAATGAAGTCTACAATGTTGTGGCTTTTTGTTTCCTCATCCTATATGTATATACAATGAAATGGGTTTTGAAAGGGTAAAAGATCATTTGTATCCTACATGTCGTATGAGTAAAAAGATGACCATAATCTACTATGCACTGAGAAAAAGATCATTTGTCTCCTACATGTGGACACAATGAGATCAAAACAAAGAAATCAAGTTCGTCTATTCATGTCAATGATGGTTATATTACTAGTATGAATTCACTAATCATGTTGATCGATTACAAATTATCCGTGTTACCATTGGTTGGATATGTACTACATATTGCATCAAGAAATATGTATGTTTTTCTTTCAGGACAAAGATAGATGTATACATATATAATGTACATAAAATCTAATCTAGGCATTCGAGTTTTCGGGCCTGGGTTTACCTCCGCCCGTACCTTGCTCAAATAAAATATGGGTTTAAATTTTAGACCCAACCCACCCAAAGTATAAATCGGGTTCAGGTCTAGATCGGGTTATGTGGGCTGGGTCATGGGTCTGATTGGGTTGGCCCAACCCGATGCTCATCCCTATCTTGGTTCACCCAGACGGTCGTCTGGTGACCAGAGTCAAGCCCGTGTGGCTGGGTCAGTTTGCTTCATTACCAATTTCAACTCACAAGCACGCTTGATACCTAGACGCCCACCTCAACTCTTGATTCGGCCATTTGGCACTTTCAGATGACCGTCTCAACACTTGATATGGACGATTGGTAGTTTTTTCAGCCTGTTTGTTGCCTGAATCAAATGCCTAAACACTTTAGAACTTAATTCAACTCTCATTCGACATATGAACTCCTATTCTAGGTCAATACCTATGTGTGTGACCCTATAGGTCCCACATTACATTGGCAGTGAGTGTCCATAACAACTTATGACATCACCAGCAAAAAGAGGTTCCTAGTTGCTCATCATTGCTATCCAAGTAAATGGAAAAGTTGGGGAACAACTTCAACTTACAATATGTGTATGGTGTTGTAGTGTTTGTATAGTTCCTTTGTCACTGATGTACATATTTGACTAGAGACATGGATCAGTCACCCTTATTATTATTCAATCTTGTTTCTTGAACCAAGAGTAGACTGTCTGAGATATATGTAAGCTCAGTATCACATATTGACTCACATGCGCATGACCATACTTTTCTCAGTCTTGCTAATCAAGAGGCCTAGGACATCACACTCTAGTAGGTGGGACAAATCCCATGTCTATCACTCACAGTCAATCCCCAAGTATCAAAGTCACCCAATCATCACAGTTATAATAACCCATGTTTTAGGACTGTGTTTGATGATATCAAAGTGTACCCAATGACATGTGTTGAGTGTAGTGATTTGAGGACTAACAACCACAACCACCACCATCACTGTGAGAGCTGACTATGACTTCCATGATGATGGCTTTCATGTGTCAGTCTCATGGTGGGTCTGTCTGATACACTATTCTCTAAGATGTATATGTGTTCTTGGTTTGATATTGCCATATCATGACTAATGAGATCTATTCATCAACTAACTCAGACTCTAATCTTATATGTCATTATTTTTTATGAACCTTCCACAATGACAACCGATTAGGGCCATAATGAGAATATGTATATGTACTCTTAACATCTGCATGATCTCATCCACAAAGTTAGTAACTTGATTACATACATCATTGAGTAATATTATTCTCTAGACTTTTTATAATGTTATTTCATTATCTCATAACTGAGCAAAAAGAATAAATTGGAAGATTGCCTTTTATTAACAATCAAATCATTTTACATGATATGCCATTACAATCATCACATGATTGGCTCTCTAGGCATACATAACCAACATACTTCCACTTGCATTTAGAGCCAAATCACCCACAAATCTTATTTTGAGAGACCTTACTTGTCCATCATGCTTCTATTGTGAAAGTGCTTTCATTAAGGGATCAACAACGTTGCTTTCAGTTGGTACTTTGCAAATCTTTACATCTCCATTATGTATGATTTCTCATATGAGATGATACTACCTTAGTATATGCTTTGAGCGTTGATGCGATCTGGGTTCCTTATATTGTGCAATAGCTCTATTGTTGTCACAATACAGCTCAATTTCCTCGCTGATGTTAGGGATGAACCCAAGTTCTATGACAAATTCCTTGATCCATACAACCTACTTTGATGTACTTGATGCAGCAAAACACTCGACCTCTGTTGTAGAATCGAAAACTGTTTCTTATGTGGAACTCTTCAGCTCACAACTCCATTGTTGAGGCAAAACACAAATTCTGATTGTGATTTGTAATCATCTTGATCAGTATGGAAGCTTGCATCAGTGTAACCATTTAAAATCAATTCTTCCTCTCCATCGTAGACCAAGAACTAATCATTAGTCTTTCTCAAGTACTTGAGGATGTTCTTCACTGCTATCCAGTGAGCATCACCTGGATCTGACTGGTATCTCTGTCAACAAGACCTAATGGAAAATCAACCCATTTCATTAAATCCAATTGGCCTGCCAGTTTTGACCCATCTCTCTCAACAACACGATTCTAAATATCATCTGAAAGGTTTTGGTCGAACGCCTAACAGATTAGCTACTATGTTGGATATTCCCTACCCAATGTTCCTTCATGCTTGGACCTAAGATATTTGACTACATTGTTGTGGTCTAGGAACTGATCCATATGATGAGCTGAAAAGATCCAGCCAAAATGATTTCCATAAAGATAGATCTTACCAAAGCGTACGACAAGATGAAGTGGAGCTTCATAGATGATATCTTACACATGACAAAAATACTTGACAATCTGCGGCTAAATATTATGACTTAGCCTATGAATGGAATGTTTTATGTTGCATGGAATGGCTGATTCTCCACCCCTTCCTAACCAGAAAGGGGTTTGAGGGAAGGTGATCCACTAAGCCCTTACGTCTTTGTGCTTTGTATTTAGTGATTGAGTTGAATGATAGAAGATCTCGTAAATAAGAAGTTTTGGCATCCCATTTAGCTCTGTAGGAAAGGTCCACGAATCATCCACCTATCCTTTACAAATGATATCGTCCTATTTGATAAAGTAGATGAATCAAACATGAACATTATCCTAAAATTCATTAAGGAGTTTGAATCAACATCTGATTAGGCTATCTCGGTTGAGAAAACTGGAATCTACTTCTCAAGAAGCATGAGAAATTTGGAGGCAGAATATATATATGATCTAAGTAATTTGAAGAGAACCCATCACCTTGGTAAGTACCTGGTGTCCCCATATGACATTCTAGGGTAAATAAGAGCACATATAATGAAGTTCTCGAGAAGGTTTTGAGTAGAATCAATGCATGGGTGGCTAGAAGCTTATCCATGGCTTGTAGAGTGTGCTTAGCGAAGAGCACCCTCTCCACCATTCCAACCTATATTATGTAAATGTCTATACTCCCACCCCAAATGTGCGACGGAACTGATAGTTAAATCAGGACATTTGTGTGGAGCGGAGGAAAGAATAGAAGAAGAGTGCACCTTATGTCTTGGGATAGAATTACTAGAAACTAAATTAATGGAAATTTGGGACCTAAAACTATGAGGGAGTGGAATCAAACACTAATAATGAAAACTAGATGGGATATATATAGAAAACACCAGAGGTACCGGTGTGAGGTAATGACTAGTAAGGTTTTATGTAGTGTGAAGATGGATAGCTCTAACCTATCTAGACTACTTTGAACTGTGAAGCAAAGCTGAAGTTTTATCGAAGCCAATTTGTACCTATGCCCCATCAGTAGAGAAAACATCAATGTTTGAAAGGGCAACTAGCTACCTAGTGGTGTATTTCTGGGGGACGTCACGTTATACCTGACCCCTGAAGAATTATAAGACTAGAAAGTCAATAGACTCATCAACCTTTAGGGGTAATGGGACATTGAGTTCTTGGAATATTTCCTAGAGACCCTTTGAGTTAAATATGTAAACTGAAAATGCCGATGATCCCTAAATTAGAAGACATTGGAGTTTGGAACCTCAACATGGATGTTTTCTACTCAGCAAAGTTAGCTTACACTGCCTCAAGGGGGAATACTAAAATCCTAAGAGTTTGACAATGTAACCTAATTTGGAAGTCTAAAGTAGCATCCTAGATCAAATCATTTATGTGGCTAGATGGGAACAATGTTATTCTTATATACATGAATAGGATGAGGAGACATATGACCATAGACTCAATCTGCAACATGTGCAATGGTAGTGAAGAATCAAATCTACATTCTTTACACGACTATAGTAAGGTCAGTCTAGTATGGCATGACATCTCACTCAAAAAATCACTGCCTGATTTCTGGACATATGACAACTTTGACCAATGGATCATTAAAAACCTAAAGTATAATGAGGAACATAGACTAATGTTACTTGTGGCATTCAAGAGTATGTGAATGATGAGAAACCTATGGATCTTTGAAGGTAAGCCTACAAAATCTCAACATCAAATATACTTCATTCAGAAGGAGGATTCCATGATAGGAAAAGCTTGAAATACATATTCATTACCGAGAAACCCAAGCAACCTGAAACAATGGTGTATAGTTGTAGCAGAAATGGATAGCCAAAAAGAATCTACCATGCTCTAGGAAGACCACATGAGGCATCCTCACTATACCAACCTTATATGGGGGATCCTGAACACCATGAACCATACTACCTTGATCAACTTCTACAAACGTGAGTGTAATGCCCTTGTTGAATCTCTAGCCAAGTTACATCACCAAAAAAAATGAGAGTGTCCGATACATCAAGACTCATGCATTCATCCTTGACATTGGTCAAGAAACCACTTGTAATGGTAGTCAAACTACCATATTTAGTTCTCCTCAATTTTCAGAATTTTGTAATCTGAGTTTAATTATGTTTGCATGAGGTGGGCAAGATGAAAAAAATATCCACATGAATTGCCCAAAACACTAATGGAAAATTCAGATTATAAGCACCTTAATTAGCTTATATGTTAAATTTGTCCTTACTTAAGCAATGTTTGATCCCTCAAATAAAATAAAAAAGGAAAATGGATTTTAAATGATTAATATAGTTGATGTAATTGGTTTCCCTAAAGTTCACTATTATCTCTATCATTCTCCCTCTTTGCTATTTATCCATGTTGGTTCATTAATTGTATGGTTCCCAATTTGAATATGATTTATTCATAGTCTCGGTTATATCTGACAACTCCTGACTTTCCTTTTTTCATAGAGCCACATTGTGTGATTTCTTGTCTCACTTCTGTATATGTTTATTCCTCTCCTTGCGATCCAATCTTCTTGAGTTTAGATTCATATCTACTTTCCTCTTCTGATAACCCTATATATCCTAGGGTTTTGGGACATTGACACCTATATCACACCCTGTTTTCCATTTTCCCTTTTCATACCATTCTTTCTCTTACCCTTCCTTCTCCTCACCTCCTCGGTCTTTAGAATTGCACAAAATGGTCTTTGCGGATCCCCTATTCCAACAAGGACATATCCATAGTCTTCCTTTAGCATGTTCTCCTCTAGCATACTTCACCGCTTTGCATGTCTCCGATTTGGACCTCGAACGTGACAAGAATGTCCAACAATGGGGAAGCCTGGAGTCAAATCAAAACTCTTGTAGGTACCTCTATGAAGGTTATTAATGCATATCTTCATCCCCTCATCATGGTATGTGCAAACCCCTCTTTTCCATCTTTACAAGTTTCAGATCAATACTCCAATCTTGGGGCATTCTTCCTAAGATTTTGATGCCCAAAGTTTCATTTTTTCACTTGGATTCTTTTATGCTAATATCTTTGATGTTTTGCTTTGTCTTTCTGGTTTTCTATGGCCATAGGTTTGTGCTTTCATGGTGGGATGTTTTCTTGAGGAGATTCCACTTATTTAGGTTTCTAGTTTTAGCTTTCTGCTATTGATATGATCTTGTTATATCAATGGGATTAGTTCATAGGTGTGCAAATTGGGGAGTTAAAGTTTCAAACCATGTCATCAAGACCGTAAAGACCAGAACCTGTGATACATCAAATTTTTTTATGAAGGGAAGAATTTGGTGAGCTCACACTTTATGACTTTGGCTATGGATTCTTCTAAGGGCATTGCACAATACTTGGGCTTTTTAGTAAATTTGTTATGTTTTAGTTGTTTAGTACTGCTTTGACTGGTTCTATGTCGAATTTATATGGTCATCCCTGATTGGGTTATCTCATTATGGTTTGAAAAATGGATAACATATTATTTGTGGCTCATTGCAATTTTTTGATTGGTCGATTCTTATAAAATTATTAGTAATTTATTTATAGCTTAAAATAAATAATATATATTTGAAAACCATAATTTATTCTCTATCTAGTAGTATTTATTTCATCACCTTTATCAAAATAAATGAATATTTTATTTTGTAAAGATTATTCTAATTGGTTGGAAATTCTAGAAATCCATATCTAATAATCTATAAGTCAAAAAATATAGTAAAATATACAATGAAATTAGGAAATATAATCTATAAGATGATATGATATTCTTATTTAATTATTTAAAAATAAAAGGCAAGTGTTAGGGTTTATGTAGTTAATGTGAACTTAAAACTAATTTATATATATATTTTAATAGGTTGTGGAACACGAATGTGAGTCTAGGATTTGACTTAGATCTTGGTAGATTGAGAAATTACTCTTTTTATTCTATCTCTTGAACCTCAATGAGGAATTAGTAAGATGAGATTCCTCTTTCATATTTTGATTGACCTATTTGGGTGAAATTTACTAATATACGTCTTTTGATCTATGCTTGTTGTCCCTAATTTCTATGTGTGTTCATCCTCATTCTTGTGGTAAACCTGATTTGAGAAAATTAAATAAATGATACCTTAACTTTTTAGTTGTGGAATTTTATGATCTTTTGATGCATCTTACTTTTCAAATTGGTTCCATACTTGTTTATGGGTTACATAATCCCATTAATATAAATTGGTTGATCTCATCCCTTACTTTATTTGTCCTATCCTATTTGTATGTGTAAATGCCTAGTCATATCTATATGTAGTGATACCATATAGGCTCTGGGTTTTATTCCCTTGGCATTTATGATGATTTAGGAACTGGTTTTTATTCCCTTGCCATGTAGTAGGTTCTATTTCCTTGCCACATATGATATTAGACACTATGTTTTATTCCCCTACAATGCACTGGGTTGTGTTCCCGTACAAAATTTTATATGTATATTTGTCACTGAGATTTTAGTTCTCCTACATCTTAACATGGAATATGCTGATTCCTACCCTTCTTTTTAGTATATGCTTATTTGTTTCTTACACACCATGTAATTATTTATGTTTTGTGATATTTTTATGTGAATTTGTTTAAAAGACAAGAAATATTTTATTGTTTATCTTCTATAAAGGTTATTTCTGGTATCCATTTGTATATTCTCCATCCCTCTTAATTAGGGAAGCCTTAAATAATTGTTTGATATCTTTTTCCCTGATATTACTCAATTCCTATTAATATGCACATACCAACTTTTATGTTGAAAATGTACATTTTGCGTTCTCTTGTGGGGTATGCTTCCAACCCCATAGGTGAAGGACATGGTAGACCTATAATGATTACACGAACTTGGATTAGTAAAGCTGACCCCTGGGAGATAGACTTGAGATCGTTTGGACTTTCCTCTATCTAGCTTTTGATGTTGAATCTTTCATGTAACCCGAAGTGGGAGAATATTATGTAATTATTGAATAGTTAAATATGGTCATTCCATTTATTTTTACTACCACTTATGTATACCATTTGGTTTGAGAAATTAAAAAAACAACTATTCCAAAAAACTTATTAGTATGCTTGAATTAGATGGATATACTCCTCAAATTGAGTAGGGAATGGATCTTCTTTTAAGCACCACTCATTACATTAGGCATCATCTTTTAACACATCAGGAGGTCATAGAATAAGATTTAGAATGAACAAAATTGTCAATGCACAAATTTTAGTTTTCAAAAGTTAAATCTTTAGTCAAACCGTTCCATCCATTGATCAAAGAATGATTCACATTTTATCCTCTTTTGTATTTTCATGCATTTGGCAATTATTTACAGTATACTATATAATTTTTCATCGGTCTACTACTTCCATAAACAAGAAATTCCACTAATTGAGTACAACAAGCTCTATTTTCCATCATCAACCACCACCACCACCACGCCATAATTGTTAGGGTTGAATCCCTAATCCAACTAAGGTCAAAAGCATAAAAGCAATGAAATCTATCAAGATACCAAATAACATCTTGCATTTGAATATCATGTACTCAACCTTGCACTGGTTCTCAGTGAAGATGAGAATTTTATATTGTCTACAACCGTATAAGATAGTGCACTTCAAGGAAAAATAAAGTACAATAAATTTTAGATTAGAGTCATATAAAAAACAATTGAATTTATTACTAAAAAACCACGAGTAGGAAGAAAAATACAATAATATATATTTTTCACATATTTTGAAATTTGGTCCCTATACTATGTAATATTTACAATTATATTCACATCATGAAAAGGAACTTGAATTTAGGCCGGAGAAAGGGTAAACTAAACCAAAATAGATATGTAAGTATGAAAAATTAACATTAAACTCAAATTTTTTTATGATTATAATGTTAAAACAAGATTATATGGAAATTCATTTTGATTTAGGGTTATGGTCTCACAAGAAAGATCAAGATCTACCCATTCAATCGATTGGTTAGCTTGGTCAACCGAGTGGACTAGATCAACCAATCAATTGACTAGCAAGTCCATTCACCAAATTGGAGTAGATCTATATATCATGATTGATCATTTGGGACTAGTCCATTCGAATGATTGGATAAGCCATTCATCCAAATAGAACTCCAGATGGGTTGCTACGAACTATCTGACCTAGCTAGTCACTGGAATGGTTGTATGAGAACAACACACAAAAAAGTAGTTGTTTCCTTTTCATTTATAAGGGTTTATTAGAAACTTGTAAAGAAGTGAGATCACCCCTTTACTAATAATGGTAAACAAAAAACCAACGAGTAGTAGCGTAAGATTAAAACTTTGACTATATTCAATTTAATAAAGAGTACATTAAAATTTTCCCAATAAGGTTGTGCATGCTTTAGAAAAATAAATGATCTAAGGTAGAGGGAATCTCAACTACATCAATATGTATCCAATAAAATAACTTAATGAATAGTCCATGATGAAGGATGAACTCTTTTTCCTAGTCTTAGACCGGTTCACAATGTTGCGCGCTTTGATCCTAAATGTGGGTAGTTGGGATCACGTAGCAAGATGAGATAAAAGGATGTGTCAAATAAACAAATAAGGACATTTAACAGTTTAAAATATGGCAAAGTAAAGGATCACTAAACTAAGAGATTTCAAAAGTATGAGGCAAGTATAAATAAATAAGAATGCTGCCAAGTCAAGTGATAATAAAGTTGCATGATGGAAGGATGAACTCTTTTTCCTAGTCTTAGGTAGGTTCACCATGCTCCTATTGCACACTCTGATCCTAAACAAGGGTAGTTTGGATTACCCAGCAAGAGGAGATAAAAGTATGTGTCAAATAATTGAATAAGGACATTTAATACTTTAAAATATGGCAAGTCAAGGATCACTAAACTAAGAGATTTTAAAAGTATGCGAAAAGTATAAAGAAATAAGAATTCTGCAAAGTCAAGTGATAATAAAGTTGCATGCATCATTTAATATGACTACATTAAGATAATATAGGGCTAAGGCACCTACTTAACCTCAACCTCTGGGTGAGGGAGAAATAACACATTCCCAAGCACCCAAATATATATAAAATGGGGAGAATTATCACATTCCCCTGGGCAAATTTACACATGTCCACTGTGGGTGGTTTGTACTCATATACACTACATTAGTAATTAGTCATTTACATCATCATGCTAGAATAATTTAATGGCAGATTTAAGAAATTGATAACTTTGCAAGTGGGGTCCAAGACCCTAGAATAATTGAAGTGTAATAACAAGAATTATTGGAACTAAGGTATAGGCTCATGCCTCATTGGGAAAATAGGATTTGATAAAATATATGCCCAACTTAGGGTTAGAATGCACATACAAAAATAGGGTTGCACATACCTCACTTGAGATTCCGAGAGAAGACTTTTCACCCATTAAATGAGTCCAATGCCACTTTTACCCTAGATACAAGTTTATACACAAGGAGTAGGATCTATAAAGCATATTATGTGAGAAACCCTAATTTTAGACCTCCTTTGAAAACCATCGATATATGAATCAAAACTTGGACCAATCAATTACTTGGATTATCCTAATTAAGAAAACATAATTATTTCTTAAATTTTGAGTTAAAATGAATGAGTTACATATTTTAAGGCTTTTTATATAATTAAGATGGTATTTAAGAAAAATCAAAATATGGATTAAAACCATACTTAAAAACATTTAATTCGTATTCCTTGTGAAAAACCCTTTCCAACTAGTATTTATTTGTATTTTTCTGACAATCCTACGATTTACCAGAAATTATATAAAATCGACCAATGATAATTGAGGAAAAGCCACGTTAGTCAGCAATCAATGGACCTGGGTCCGCGCTAACTTGGGCCAATTGACACCTTCTAGCTAGAAAAGTGGGGCTCACCCAGTGTTTTAGTGATCAATCAAAAATGAAAAGTGGAATACCGAGTATACCCTTGCTAAGTTAATTAATTGATTAAAGTGGCGAGGACACTTAGGTCTTTTGAAGACCTGGTATCTTCCCCTTCGTAGGCGATGATCTATTCTTCTCAAGAACACAAAGAAGGATTTTGATCGCTATGCATTCGATCGCTCATGTGAGATTGCACAAACAGAAACTATAAACATCTTTGCAAGTTTGAGATGAATGGAACGAACCAAGACTCGTCCAGTGTGGTGGCCTGATCAGCTCACCAAGGTCACCGAAAGGTAGCTGCCTCAAGGGCTCGACTCCAAATTCTACCTTAACCATCCTTTATTGACTAATTAAAAACATCACTAACTCTGTGAGTTCACCACAAAGATGACGGGGAACAATGGTGGAAAAGGAGGAGGATAGAACCAAGAATTGTAGGGAAAATGCCGTCAAAGCTCAAAATTGGGTAAACTAACTTTTACCGTGCCTGAGATCAAATTGAGTGGTCAGGGAGCTTCTTGAGAGAGACTCGGGATGTCATGGATCCTCTTTCATGATCTTGAGTCTCTAAAGAGCCACAGGGGCAGGGGGTAGCAACTGATCTATAGGACCTAACTGTTGGGATCATCGCGAAGCAAATGAAACAAGTGGAACTGAACAAGAGGTGTCTTGGATGCTCACTGGCGCTCCAATTGAACCAAAGATGGAGGAGGAGTCAGTGCTAGCATGATGTTTTCCAGAGAAGGAGTGTGAGCAGGTTGGGGAGTTTGGGGGTTCTAGAGAGAAAATTGAGCAGTGATAAAGAATGCTTGAGGTCTGCCCATGCTCGACCCAGTCTCATATAGGCAGGGGGTGTCATGTAGCTTGCTCTGTAACTGCAGCGTTGAGAGGTCGCTAAGACTTGGGTGTTTTGTGCTCAAGATGAGAGAGAGGGTGAGTTAAGGTTCATTAGGTTCGGTGGAGGAATCACATGAAACACTGGGGGAATGAGGGAGAAAAATGTTGCCGATTGAAGAGCTGGGAGAATGGCTCTGACTCGTGAGGAACCGGAGGAAGAGGATGACACCATGGTTGTTATATCAGATCTTTGATATCATGATTAAACCTCAGCCATTAGATCACACACTTGTGAGGAATTTGAAATCAATGTAATGCAAGACATTGATTAAAATTGGAACTATAGGTTAAATGCATCGCATAAATGAAATTGATTTAAAACTATATTCAAATCTTGTTAAATTCGTTTCAAGGGTCAAACATTGACCAAATGACTTCAAATTTGGACCATGGGCTAATATTAATGCCTACATTAATGTTAAGCAATTATATTTTCATTTTGCAAAATCATTGGCCCTTAATCACCATATTGGCCATCAATATAGATATTAATGTAATTTAAAGGGTGAATTAATACAAGGACATTTCTTTACAAATCCTTAAATAGAATTTCGAGATGGATATTATAAAATCATTCAAGATTCATGTCCCACCTCCTATTCTCATTTTTATTGGTTTATTAACATTTTGGAGGAGAGTGAAAGGGTAAAGGGTTATTATCCCATTAACTAGCTTAATCCCACATTATTACTCATTCCTTATCCCAAAAATCCACAAAGACTCTAAGTTAGTATAATCTATTCATTATTTCTCATTAATGGTCATTTTGCATTGTTATACTCTAATTAACACGTTAGTTGAGATAACTGGCCAAAAACCCATTCATTGAAATGAATGTGGGTCAAATACAAATCACATCATTAAGCATTTCTCAATTTCAACATTGAGGACAAAGAGGATAGAAAAGATAGGAAAATTTAGGAAAAAGGACAGATAGGACATGAAGGAAATAAAATCTTCAAAATGGGTTAAATTGCATTTGAATCCAAGATTCAATATGTTACAACACTCCACCCATTAAAGAGGATGATGTCCCTATAATCTAAACAAGAGGGAAGGGTGAGTAGGTAACATCCCAACATTAAGTAACTAGGTGGTTACCTCTAATCTATGGTAATTCACATGCTCTAGTCAAAAGTCAGGTGTTCATGGTTCACTAAGGGTTCCATTATTCACATTACTTTGTCTTATTAGCATTATCTCCATTATGAAATTACATCATATTTATTATTATATTACTTGTGTCATTTTATATCCACATTGTTGTAAAAATAATTATATCTCAACATTATGTACAAATCATATGTATTTCTCATTTACTAATTAAGAATTTTAAGCATAGTTAGTGTTTACTAAATAATCTCATTATTTATTAATTTATTAGGTCACAATCCTTGATACTTGAATTTATACTCCATGATTCTCACAAATTAAATTATAAGGAATAGCTAATATTATCCAACAAGTAATTAAACTTAAATAATGTCACACTAATTTCTTACACCTATACTACACATTGTCACATACCTTTCGTACTCGTATTAATGTCATCATTAATCATTTTCTCTTATTTACACTTCATATTATAAATTATACATTTAACATCACATTAGGCATTTGGAATTATTGTAGACTTTAATAATCATGCTTTTGTAAATCCAATTACTCTTTATCAAATTTAGTTCATTATACATACTTTAGTGAATAAGCTGGAACACATTCCATATTAATGAATTGATTCATATACCAAGTTATGATTAGGTGATTAATGAGGTGTGTATTAGAGACAAGGTGATATGCCTTACATATATTGATAACTTGATTAAGTTATGATTAGGTGATTATATTCCATCAAGGTATATTATCTGACGATGTCACCTAATGTCACTAATGTATCGTGAAGGCGTTAAGGTTCTGAGTGTATATATATATATATATATATATATATATATATATATATATATATATATATATATATAGACATGTATATGTTGTTAAGGGTAGATGATTACATCTTAGGGTTTAGGTCAACATAACCATCATATTTTATGCATTTATCTTATCATTAGGGTGACATGGTAAACATTATGTGTATATACAATTAGTTAGTTACTCATATTACATGCATTAAGTATTTGTTAGGGGTTCAAGAATATGAACTATTTATTAAATGACTTATTATATATTCATTTGTATATAAACCAATAGGTTAAATTATAATTATAATTTGTTTGGTCAATACTAATCATAGATGCTCACTAATCTCTTATATATGAAGTTAGGGTTTCCAACTTCTGAGTAGCTAGATTTCAGTGTATTGTAGGACTCCATTCCTTTAAAAGAATTTTGTCCTCAAAATCAACAATTCAAAAATCTATCAAGGTTGTACTACTACTACTTCTCCACTTAAAAAGGGTTGACCTACCAAATCAAACTAAAACTAGAGGTAAAAGAGTGAGTCTACTTAAATCATGTGTAAGATCCAACACTTAATTGTTTTGCTAATCACTATTACCAAACTTCTAAGTCTAGAATAGGGTAGACTACCCATAAACATGGAAATCTAAGACTCATATAAGGGACCTATGGGATACAAGGTGATTTCATTTGGGGTAATCAAATCATCATATTAGGTTCCTAAGGATACTCAACATTATGATTATTTGCCTAAAGGTATGCTATTTCAGACAATCAACATCACCTCAGGCTAAGCTAATGTCATATGAATCTGGGAGTCCTCGTAAACCAAGCTTGTGGCACAGAGGAAAATATTGCCATCCCCAGACCCTCACCCTTTCTAGGCACCCTTGCTTTCAACTTATGTCCTAGTAGCTATCTAACAAGCTAATCACCTAAAAGTTGATTAAATATATTTCTAATATGAAGTTCTTATAGTCTTAATCCAACCTTCCATGATAGGTTAATTCTAAGGTGAACTAAAGGGATACTATATGAGGCAAGGGTTTCTAACTATGGGGAAATTTTGAAATAGTCAAGACTCTGACTATCATTGGCTCTGATACCATGTTTTAAAGAAGTAAGATCACCCATTTACTAATAATGGTAAACAAAACACCAACGAGTAGCAATCAAAGATTAAAACTTTGAATATGTTTAATTTAATAATTAGTATATCAAAATTTTCCCATTAAGAGTGTACATGCTTTATACAAATAAATGATCTAAGGTAGAGGGAAACTCAACTACACCAATATCTCTCCAATAAAATAACTTAACAAATAGTCCATGATGGAAGGATGAACTCTTTTTCCTAGTCTTAGGCTGGTTCACTATGCTCCTATTGCGCACTCTGATCCTAAACCTGGGTGGTTGGGATCACCCAGCAAGAGGAGATCAAAGTATGTGTCAAATAAATGAATAAGGACGTTTTACAGTTTAGAATATATCAAAGTGAAGGATTACTAAACTAAGACATTTCAAATGTATGAGGCAATTATAAATAAATAAGAATTCTACCAAGTCAAGTGATAATAAAGTTGCATCCATGATTAAATATGACCACATTAAGCTAATATAGGGATGAGGCACCTACCTAACCTCAACCTCTGGGTGAGGGAGAAACAACACACTCCCGAGCATGCGAATGTATATAAAGTGGGGAGAATTATCACATTCCCTTGGGCGAATTTACACATGCCCACTATGGGTGGTTTGTACGCATATACACTACATTAGTTAATTAGTCATTTACATCATCATGCTATAATAATTTAATGGTATATTTAAGGAATTTCTAACTTTGCAAGTGGGGTCCAAGACCCAAGAATAATTGAAGTGTAATAACAAGAATTATTGAAACTAAGGTATAGGCTCATGCTTCATTGGGAAAATAGGATTGGATAAAAAATATGCCCAACTTAGGGTTAGAATGCACATACAAAAATAGGGTTGCACATACCTCACTTGAGATTCCTAGAGAAGACATTTCACCCATTAAATGAGTCCAATGTCACTTTTACCCTAGATACAAGTGTATACATATGGATTAGGGTTTATAAAGCATATTATGTGAGAAACCCTGATTTTGGACCTCCTATGAAAACCATCAATTTAGGACTCAAAACTTGGACCAATCGATTACTTGGATTCTCTTGATTAAAAAAACATATTTATTTCTTAAATTTGGAGTTAAAATGAATTAGTTACATATTTTAAGGCTTTTTATATAATTAAAACCATATTTAAGACAAACATCAAAATTGGGATACAAAACAATACTTAAAAACCTTAAATTTGGATTCCTTGTGAAAAATAATTTTCAATGAGAATTTATTTGTATTTTTCTAACAGTCCTAGAATTTACTAGGAATTATATAAAATCGACCAATGATAATTCCAGGAAAATCCACTTCAGTCAGCGATCAATGAACCTGGACCCAGGCGGACTTGGGCAAATTGGTACCTACCAGCTAGAAAAGCGGGGCTCGCCCAACATTTTAGTGATCAATCAAAACTGAAAAGTGAAATGCCGAGTATACCCTTGCTAAGTTAATTAGTTGATTGAAGTGGTGGGGACACCAAGGTCTTTTGAAAACCTGGTATCTCCCCCTTCGCAGGAGACAATCTGTTCTTTGCAAGCACACATAAAAGGATTTCGATCACAATGCATTTGATCTCTGATGTGAGATTGCACAAACCAAAAATATAAACATCTTTGCGAGTTTAGGATGAATGGAACGAACCACGACTCGTCCTGTGTGGTGGCCTAATCATCTCACCAAGGTCGTCGAAAGGTAGCTGCCTCAAGGGCTCAACTCCAAATTCTTCCTTAACCAAACTTCCTCGACTAACTAACAACATCACTAACTTTGTGAGGTCACCACAAAGACGATAGGAAACAATGGTGGAAATGAAGGAGGCTAGGACCGAGAATTGTAGGGAAAATGCTATGAAAGCTTAAATATGGGTAACTAACTTTTACCTCGCCTGAGATCGAATGGAATGGTCGAGGAGATTCTTTAGAGAGAGTCAGAATGTCCTGGATCCTCTTTCATGATCTTGAGTCACCAAAGGGTCACAACAGTGAGTATCGGCTAGGGGTTAGCAACTGGTCTATAGGACCCAACCGCTGGGATCATCTCGGAGTAAATGGAAATAGTGGAACTGAAGAAGAGGTGTCTTGGATGCTCATTGGCGCTCCAATTGAACCAAAGGTGGAGGAGGAGTCAGTGCTAGTGTGGTTTTTTCCATAGAAGGAGTGTGAGTAGGTCAGGGAGTTTGGGGGTGCTAGAGAGAATATTGAGAAATGAGAAAGAATGCTTGAGGTCCGCTCGTACTTGACCCGGTCTCATATAGGTAGGGGTGCCATGTAGCTTGCTCTATAATGGCGGCATTGACATGACGTTAAGCCCTATTTTGGGCATTTTGTGCTCGAGAGAAGAGAGAGGGTGAGTTAAGGATCATTCAGTTTGGTGAGTCCTCACGGATTGAATGGCAAAGGAATCATGTGAAACTATGGGGTAACAAGGGAGAAAAATGATGTCGATTGAAGAGTTGGGAAAATAGTTCTAACTCACTAGGAACTGGAGGAAGAGGACAACACTGCGGCCGCCGGATCAGATCTTAGATCTCACAAACCTTAGTCATCGAATCACGTGCTTGAGAGGACTTGGAAATCAATATAACATGTGACATTGATTAAAAATGGAACTATAGGTTAAATGCAGCGCATAAATGAAATCAATTTAAAATTATATTCAAACTATAGTCAAACCTTGTTTCATTTGTTTGAAGGGTCAAACATTGACAAAATGACTTCAAATTTGGACCATAGGCTAATATTAATGCCAAGATTAATGGTAAGCAATTATATTTTCGTTTTGCAAAAGCTTTGGTCCTTAATCACCATATTGGCCATTAGTATCTATGTTAATGTATTATAAAGGGTGAATTAATAAAAAGACATTTCTTTAGAAATCCTTAAATAGAATTTTAAGATCGATATTGTAAAATCATTCAAGAGTCATGTCCCACCTCCTATTCTCCTTTTTATTTCTTTATTAACAAGTGGAGGAGAGAGAAAGGGAAAAGGTTTATTATCTCATAACTAGCTTAATACCACATTATTACTCATTTCTTATCCCAAAAATCCACAAAGACTCTAAATTAGTATTATCTATTCATTATGTCTCATTAATGGTCATTTTTCATTATTAGACTCTAATTAATAGATTAGTTGTGATAATTCTACAAAAATCCCTTCATTGAAATGAATGTGGGTCAAATATAAAATACATCATTAAGCATTTCTCAGTTCGACATTGAGGACAAAGAGGACAGAAAGATAGGAAAATTTAGGGGAAAAAATAGAAAGGACATGAAGGAAATAAAATCTTGAAAATGGGTTAAATTGCAATTGAATTCAATATTAAATATGTTACAAAACCCTACTTCCCTTCCTTTCTTATAAATAAGGAAATGACACCTAGGGTTTTGCATGAAACATAGAGACACCTTGAGAGAGGCCTTTGACCAGCCATTAAAACCCCCAAGGAAAGATGGAGATAAGAGGGGTTGTGCAACACTAGCATGTTTTCAAAAAAAAGGTTTCTCCTTCCATACTGGCTCGTGGAGCGCAAAGTAGAGTTTGCATCGTCCTTGTAGACTATGTAGAGACCTAAACACCTTCACAATTGTATTGAGAGCATCAATGACATCTTCCAACACCTTTATTCTTGTGTATTTCATCATTCGATCTACTTCGTGACAAAGATATTGTCTCATAAATTATGATCATGATATATCATTGTTGACCGGATCGACTCATGAATACATGGAGAAATATAATATTTGGTTTTTGCTTCCAATCTTGATATTATCATTTTTAGAATATAGCCTATATAGTTAATAGGTTATTGGTCTGTTGTCTACATGGGCCTCTTTCTCATGGCCCATTAGGGTTAGTCCGCTTCCTTTTTTCCTTATTTTAATATCCTCCTCTCCTATATGTAGGATAGGGTGCACATATCAATAGAACAACTCAACATCATCGTATACACTTCTTCACAATCATTATTTTTTCAAAATGTTCTTACAAACTTACTTGAGGAAATTGAACTAAGGAACTATAAACCTATGTAAGTCAGAATTAAATCAAGAAAAATAGCCCATTTCAATCCTTTTATAAGAGAGGCATGCCCAAAGATATCATGGGGTATCACACTTTGATTGAAACATTTAACTACATTTATGTAGATAATGTTATTTTTATATAAATGAAAAAATTTATGACTTCTTGATTATATTTTACGTCTAGGTACGTTATGAAGTATATTCAATATATAGTTGAAGATCATTTACTATTCATTTCTAGATTCTACGAAAATGAGAGTAGTACTATAATCTAAAGAACAATTTAAATTTTATGTTTCTACAATGGGAGAGCAATAGAAGTTCATATAGAATTAAACTTGAAATATAGGGGGACAATGGAGATCAATATAATAAATATATATTTGGATAGGTACCTCAATTTATCAGACGTATATAATAACAAAAGGACACAAGAATAATGAGGACTGAGAAAATGGTTGGTTTTTATGTCATTGCTAATCCATTTTACAAATGCTATGGAAGTATAATTTACCATAATTTCTCATAATATTTTCTAATTGGCATCTTTTATTATTTTTGAAGTCTAGCATGATGCTTTATACTCGTTAATTCTAGAAATCACATATAAAAATATTTTGATGTATATAGATTTAGCATCATGAAATACTCGCTATGAGAATTAGTTTAGTTTTGGGATGATGTATTTAAATGGTTTCTATGTCTTTTGATAAAGGGTTTTGCAATGATATTGTTCAACCATTTATTTAGTCCAACAAGTGTGAAGTCTTGAAAATAACTTGGTTTCTATTCTCATGATAAATTTTATTAATGTAAAAATGATCTTCAGCATGATATTTTAAACATGTCAATTTCCATTGTAAAAATGTGCAGTCTGAATAAAATTCTACTTTTAGTATACACCACCCTACTTCTGGCGTGGATACTACATATGTGATAAAAATTCCATGCTCGGATAGTTTGTTTTCAATATACTTAAGAAAATTTGTTTCTCTTGCACAATGATGGTTTAATTAAGTAACGTAAAGTTGTTTTGTTTTGTCAAATAGAGCCCCATTCTATGTGAAAAGCGTTCAAGTATCTAGATTCATGTTTGACTAGATAGTCAATGTGTGTGATGATGTGAATTGTGATATGACTTCTACTGCCTAATGGAAATACAAGTCATGCCGATACATAAATGTATGAGTACCTTTTTCTATAATTGAAACAATTAGTTTCTTTGTTTCCTTCATTGAAGGAGCTACCATTTTAACTCAACTTCCATCGGGTCTATTATTGTAGTTGAAGACCTTCTATGTTTTCCTCTCAAAATGGATCCTTTTAATTTCATGGATGACAAAGGTTTCTAGTGTACTCAATTATTTCATTCTAGCTATGAGTCATGGTATTTTTTTTTACGGAAGAGTAATGGCATCGTTTGTTTTCAAGAAACAGTAACTACATTGTTAACTTTGCATAAAGGTGACCTAATCTGTTTTTAAAAAATGCTAAATTATGACTTTTTTATGTCCACTATTCTTGTATTATGATTGTAAAACTTATGTGCATGGTCTAAAATTACTTGAACCAAAAAATATACTCACATGGAGTATATTATTGTCTAATGGTTATAGAAAAGGGTTCAATACCATAATTACAAGGGTCGATAATGGCACATGCTTTGGGTCAAGTAAGCGACTAAGATATCACTAAGAACTATAACCTTTTTTCCATATGAAAGTCATAATGCACTTATTAATATCAACAATATTGGTCATGTTTATGAATGACATTCAATAAATCATTCCCTTTTATCAACGGATCAAAATGTAAAAATTTATGGATCTCTTATTGTACAGTGAGTGACATTGAACTCTCCACACCAAATTATTGGTGTGGATTTGTCACCTATATATTTCCATGTAATTTCTCAAAGAAATCACCCCATAAGCAGGAATGTTCTTCACATAGCAGGTATAAGACAAGGCAATTGTTTGTATGACATCTATGAAGTTTAGGACTAATATAGTCATTGTTTGATCCTACTTGCGTGTAATTTTTTAGTGGTTCATTATACAATTATACCATCAAAGATTTTGATGTTGTAGATATAAAACCAAACCCATGGATAATTGCATCACTTTTTGAACCATGTATCTTCACCAGATAGTTATGGTACGTATATTGTAATTATTTTAAAAACAAAAATGGTGTTGTGACATTAGTGTTTTAGACATATAAAAATTACAACACAATATTTTTATTTGGTAACGGGCACTCATGTATATGTTTCTATGTAGATATTGTTTCATACTAGAAACAAATACTTGAGATGTATAATTTTTTTATGTATGATAGCATGAGAAAAAATACCTAGTGTTGGTGAGTTATTTTTTGTGATGTTGACCTTTTTTGTATTTATTTCTATTTTGGTATGCGTAGCCGAAATCTTTCTAGAATGGCATTAAAAATTAATATGGTGTGTTGACTATTTTTAGATGATGCACATAACATCTTTAATTGTAGACAAGTGTGATGTTTATTCTGTTATTTGGCTATGTTTTTTATAACATTCAATGTATCCACACCAACGCTATACTTATACAACCTATTATACTCTCTATAGGAAGTTTTGTTTGTTCATCAATGTAGTACCCACAACTGTCATGATGGTTCTACTAAGTAGTGTGTATTTTAGTTTAAATGTTATTTCTGTTGCTATCTTATGAATTTGCTAGTTGCTCTCTGCTTGTTGACAAATGTGACACCACATGTATCATCCAAAGTTCTAATGACAATGAAAATTGTAAAAAATAAGGACAAATGATTTGAAGTGGTTGTTGTAGTGAACTTGAACATCCTCATTTGTTCTAGAGTCTTATTGCTACATCTATTGGTTACCCAAGCCAAGGTACCATCAAGTTAAAAATGAGACAAAGTCGCATCAAAGTTGGAGATGAAATTGGAACATAACTTAGTTCTGAAGTCCATGAAGTCGTGACTTGTATCATACGAAAGAAGGCCTGTGAAGTTATATAAATAGACCAGTTTGTTCTATGTATCTTCCACGTCATATATATCAGCCAAAGAAAAGAAAGTTTAACTCATTTTAAGTGCTATGAAGTTTATGAGGTATATATAGAACACGAAGGTACTAATAGAATGCCACAAACGGTTCAACATAATTTCTTGAAGAATGGATTAATGATGTCATCGTTAATGGTTGTGGTCTACAAGAATAATGCATTCTAACAGTTGAACTACCAACCTCCTCACATCGGCCATTAACACTTGGTCGTGACAACAATTTACTAACATTATTTTCTCCTGAAATGGTGTCTCTAAAAAGGGACGGGCTTGAGAAATATGCATGGTGGGGAATGCAATATACGACTAAGATGCATATATGAATTCAAAACTTCAATTTATTCAAAACATATCTTAGTTTATGGACTGAAATATTTGAATTTGTTGAGATATTATCTTACTATTGAAATAATATTATTAGATTACAATATTGTGAAAGTATACATTATTGATATGTTTGAAGTCAAAAAGATTGTCTCGTTTTATTATCTTCTTCAATATACAACCAAGATGCTATAAGAATTCAAAATTAAATTGATTTAGAACATATCTTATTTTCATGGATTGATACATTTGAATTTTTTGAGATATTATCTTACTTTTAAAATGATACTATTAGATTATGATATTTTAAAAGTATAAATTATTAATATTTTGACGTCAACAAGATTATCTTGTTTAATTATCTTATTTTACCTTATTTAGTTCTCATAATTCTTTGTTATTTTATCATCTTCTCATTTCTTATTTTGTTCTTATTATTTTTTTATGATTTAGTTCTAGACATAGACATGAATTTAGCAATAGAAAATAACTCCAAGTAGCATAAACAGTCAACGTCAATACCAGATCATTGTCATGTGTAGTTAGTAATGCCTGGACCCCCATGTTCCTTTCTTCAATTGCCTTCATAATATCTAGCCTCTGTAAGATTTTTTTGTTTTACTATGGGTCTTCTTTGGACAAAACTTCATTTTTCCACTGCTACTCCTCCTTTCCCTCCCTATTGAACTAGTTGGATTTGTTTTATCAAGTTCTAATAATTCTGACTTATTTGAGGTGTTCAAGTCATCCATCATTCTGACCCTTCCATCTATAGTATCATCATACAACTGAATGTATATGAATCTATATCTATGATAACTTCGTCACCTTTTAGATCCACATATGTGAGACTCTCTTCAATTTCAATGTCATTCTCAACATTGTGAACAATTCTTTCTACTATATTACCTTCATTCATTACCTGCAAGATCTAAATTATTCTCTTGGCAATCTATGCCTCTCTTCCTTTTCCACTTTTTCTTATCATTAGTATGCAACTGAGCATCACATATTTCGATGCAGTTAGTACATCATGTGTATTTTTTTAGAAATTTTGTTTTCTTATTAGATATTTTCTATTTGTTTATTTATCTTGAATGGGTTGATATTTGTTTCCTTTATACATGGTGATGTATCTTTTATAAATACTAGCAAAAAAATGTTCTAAGAACATGGATTATATTTAAATCAACTTAAAATAAATACTTTTAAAAGTTGTAATGTCAATAATTTCATAACATTTTACAATTCTAAATTATAAATTAAATTATTTTTATCATTTTTTTTATTTTTATTATTAATACTAGGATTATGTTGAATTCTAGTATTCATTTGTATAGTTTTTCTAAAATAAGTTATTACAGAAAATTTATGTAATACACACATTTTGGGCAATGGTGAAAATATAAGTATATCCCTCTAAAAAAATACAAAGAAAGCAATATATATATATATAATGGATTTAAGTATATATCTAATTTATATTGAAAAACACTAGAGGGGGGTGAATATGGTTTTATGATAATTTTAAAATTAATTCAAGCAAACAACCACAAGAATGTTGGAGAAGGGGGACAAGGCGTTTAGAGTGGGTTCCACCCTTAGCAAAAACTAAGGGATCAGTCCACTACCCGACTGTTCCCGACCGGTATTTTGAAAGAAATTGTATTTTATTACCTCACAAAGATGTTACATAAGATACAACTACCTTGACAAACCCTTTGGACAACCTTCACCCAGAAGTCATCTCACCAACCTTGAAGCAGCCTTCACTTAAAGTAACTTCAAGCTCCCCCTTGAAGTAGCCTTCCTCCTTGAAGTAGCTTCATATTGAGACCTTCTAGAAGTAGTCCAAAGTCTGCCGAGCTACCTTCTCCACCTGAATAAGCTCCAACAACCTCCTTTCCACAGCCTCCAACCTAGGAGTAGCAAAGGAGAACAAAATATAATAGAAGGAACAAGATTGGAAGAAAGAAACTATGTTACCAACTAAGTACAGTGCTTTGATCCTATATCAAGCGTATTGATCTCCTATCCATTGTGGATGAGCGTGGTAGTGTGGTGTCTAGGAGATACTAGGCTATAGGACACTAATGTAGAGCTCAATGAAACAGATTGCAAGTATAGCTCAACTTGTTTCTCATAAAGAATGAATCACAAGTGTAATTGTATGCACAAGTGATGCCTTGGGTGTTCTATAGCTTTTCCTATTTATAGGAGTGGTTTGCTAATGGCTGGGGACGTTCTAGACACCTTCTAGGGTGTTCTTAGTACTCAACTAGTCGTTAAGTATCCACTAATTCCATTTGTAACAGCTAGTTAATTAATTCTAAAAAGTGCAGTCAAAACTTTTCTCGGTCGAACTACTTCTTGACCGAATGTCTCTCAGTCAAGAACTTCCTCGATCGAGGGCAAGTCTGGAGTAAGTGTAATGCAACATTCAACTCAACTCCCAACTACTTTTTCCCACCAAGTCTAATGGCTATAGAACATGCACGAGGAGTAGACTCTGGTGATTCTCGGTCAAGAAGATGGTTGACCGAGAGTGTCTCGGTTGAGAAGTAGTTCGATCGAAGGAGTCCCTCTTTTAGTTTATCTAGACATGTACCAAGTGTATGTATCAAAGTTCCATTGTGATACTATCATAGGGGATGACCTCTCTAAGTGTTGTGAGTGGATAGGGAAGATCTAAACACTTGATTTACATGATATCTTAGTACTTGTACATTATATACTTGTACATGTTTTTACATTTGATTACAATCAAGAAAATAAAGTAATTTTATCAAATTGATCTTCCAAGTCTTTTGTATCCACCACATTATATGCTTGTCCCTGAAACACTTAAATAGCACGTTAAAACCATAAGAAAGAAATGTTTGTTATCATCAAAACAAAGGAATTATCATAATGTCCAATTTAGCCAACAATCTCCCCCTTTTTGAAGATGACAAACATTTCCAAAATATAAATCAAGGCAATATAAATCATATGAGTTCCATACCTAAAGTTTACCTTTTGTAGCCATTCTCTTATTTGTGAATGCGAGTGTGTGCTAGCCGAGAGATTAAGAAGTCGAGAGATTATGAAACTCATTTTACTTTATGTTATTGATTTTATATTATTTCTCCCCCTTTTTCACTTCAAAAAGATAACCAAGCTAAACATTAAGTATGACTTTTATTTCTCCCCCTTAATTTGATAATTTGTTGCTCAATTTTTAAAGCAAGGGTAATCAACACAATTTAATGCAAACCACTTATTTTTATGTCAAATTTAGCGACAATTTATTTCTCAATCATTTGCAAAGGATGTTAAGCCTTGAAATGATATGAGATCCTTTTAGGTTCATGGCATATTTGTTTTGATTTCTCAATCATTTATAAGGGATGTTAAGCCCTGAAATGATATGAGATCCATTTAGGCTCATGATGGATATATGTATTGATTTTTCATCCATTTTACAAGGGATGTTAAGCACTAAATATGAAATGAGATTTTCTTTACAGCATAGTAGGATCAAGAAATATATCTCTAATCAATAATGAGGGATGTTAGGCCCATATTGATATAGAGAGTCCATTAAGATCAAGATAATTCAATAATCCTAAGTTCATGGCTAGTTTTTAAAGTATGATTTGATCAATGTTTATAAAGTTTTGTGAGCTCCCCCTTAATCTTTACTCAATATAATTTAAGAATTCTAAGGTCATAATAAGCATTAGAGTTTGAGTTAAACTTTTATGAGAGCTTTGCACTAAAATCTTATTTTCAATATGATGAACGAGTTTAAGATCAATATACTAAGATTGAGTGCAAAGAAATGATTTACAATTAAGCATTTTGTCAAGCTTATTTTAGGTCAACCTTGAATTTGGCCTTGGCGCCTCTTAGTCAAACTTGATTTCGACCGAGAGGGAATTTCTGTAGATTTCCAATTAAATAAATTTTTCATTGTTGCTAAATTGATGGCAAGTTGAAACAGTCGAATAGGTTTTCTAGACCCTTTATCGATCGAATTTTTTCTCGACCGATTTCCTTTCGGTCGAAGTTCTTTTCGACCGAGTGAGTTATTGTTTTTATCTAGATTTTTACAGGTTGACTACAGGTTGTACCAACTTTAGATTCGATCCACAAATTTTCGACCAACTGATCTCTCGGTCGAACTATATTTTGACCGAGTGATTTACTGATTTGGCAGTTATTTTAGGTCCAATACAGAGCCTTTTTCGGTCGAATAGTGTCTCGACCGACTTACTTTCGGTCGAATTATTTGTCGACCGAGGGAGTGTCTGTAAATTCTTTCAGAAATATGTTTATTCAAGTTATGGATTAAATTACTTTAGTCCATTTGTTGTACATTTATGTTAAGTTGAGATAGGACATGAAGATAGTCAAATTGGAGTCTTTGTTCATATATCAACTTAATCATTCATGTTTAGCTTGGGGGTCTTGGAACCCATACCAACTCAACATCCTTTAACTTTTAAGGACATGAGAAGGAATAATGTCCAAGATGCAAGCAATAGTGACAATATATGGAATCAATTTCATTTCTCTATTTGGGGACAAATATGATTTTGGTCTTAGGTGCTTGAGTTCTCCTAGGTTTAGGTTGATAAGAGTTTAGCTTTGGAACATATCCTAAACCTCTTATTCCAATGTGACCAGAAGAATTCTTTAGGATCTTACCAAGAATACCATTATTTCTCAAGCTACTAACTTCTTTTTGTAACGTAGCAATCTCATCTATTTTCTTTTTGATATTTATCTTTGCTTGATCTAGATCAGATGATAAAGCATATCTTTCCTTCACAATAGCATCATAATCTAGATGAGTACACGAGATAGGTTGTGTTTGAAGATCATTCAATTTTGCAAACAATTCAACCTTTTCTTGACAAAGAAAATTATGATTTGTTTCAAGAGTAAGCAACTTTGTATTGCAATCATTAAAAGATGATTTCAAGGAATATTTTCAGAGATAATACTTTCCTTTTCAGAAGAAAAATCATTTAATTGAGCATACCAATCCTCATTAGTTTTAGTAACTCTTTTTAGTTTCTTTTTACAATCAATAAATTTATCATGTAATTCCTCAATGGTAGAAACTAACTCCTCTTTAGATAAATCAAAAAGGCTTTGTAGCAATAAGGCACTCTACTTCTTCTTCTCCATCTTCACTATCATCACTTGAATCATCCCATGCAGCTTTGTAGGATTTTTCTTTCTTCTTGTGAGATAATTTCTTTCCCTTCTTAAGTTTAGGACAATCACCTTATAAGTGTCCCTTTTTTCCACATTCAAAACACTTGGAGGAAGAAACACTAGAAGTTTTGTTAGTTTTAAAACTTCTATACTGCTTACTGTTTACAATAAGAGTTTCTTCTTCACTATCTTCTTCACTTGTGTCATGACTAATCTTGGTTGATACTTTGAATGCAATTTCCTTTCTTTTCTCCTTTTTGTGTTCAGCTGCCAATCTTTCTTCTTCTTCCAAGGTTGCCTCATGTGCTTCTAAGTTGCCAATGAGTTGTTCCATCCTCAGTCGAGTGAGGTCATTGGCTTCTTCAATTGCAGTCACCTTAGGCTTTTACTTGGGAGGAAGAGACCTAAGAATTTTAGACACTTGATCCTCTTCACTAATGGCTTTACGTAATGCATTCAAACCATTAACAATAGAAGAAAACTTTGCATACATTTCACTAATGGACTCATTTGGTTCCATACGAAACTGTTCAAATTTTTGTTTAAGCATACCAATTTTGGAATTCTTTACTTGAACAGTTCCTTCATAAGTAATAGAGAGTCTATGCCATATTTCATATGCAGTTTCACAATTTGATATTCTATTGAATTCACCTACATAAATTGAACAATAAAGGATACTTACAACTTTTGCATTCACTTGAGCTAATTTTACCGTATTTGCATCGCATGTAGCATACTCCATTTGAGGAAGAGTGTAGGAATTTGAGACCATTCTCCATAGGTCCCATTTGATCCCTTGAAATTATAATTGCATCCTCCTCTTCCAATAGTTGTAGTTATTTCCATCAAATGGTGGAGGTCGAGCTACAAGTGTTCCTTCCAAGTTGAGGTTATTTAGTACCCCATCACCCATTTTCTTCAAGACTCAATTAGAGCTCCTTGAAGCCTGCTCTGATACCAATTGAAAAACACTAGAGGGGGGTGAATAGGGTTTTATGATTATTTTAAAATTAATTCAAGAAAACAACCACAAGAATGTTGGAGAAGGGGTCAAGGCATTTAGAGTGGTTCCACCCTTAGTAAAAACTAAGGGAGTCAGTCCACTACCTGGTTGTTCCCAACTGAAATTTTGAAAGAAATTGTATTTTATTACCTCACAAGGATGTTACATAAGATACAACTACCTTCACAAACCCTTTGGACAACCTTCACCCCGAAGTCGTCTCACCAACCTTGAATCAGCCTTCACTTGAAGTAACTTCAAGCTCCCCCTTGAAGTAGCCTTCCTCCTTGAAGTAACTTCCCATTGAGACCTTCTAGAAGTAGTCCAAAGTTCGCCGAGCTACCTTCTCCACCTGAAGAAGCTCCAACAACCTCCTTTCCATAGCCTCCAACCTAGGAGTAGCAAAGGAGAAAAAATACAATAAAAGGAACAAGATTGAAAGAAAGAAACAATGTTACCAATTAAGTACAACGCTTTGATCCTATATCAAGCGTATTGATCTCCTATCCACTGTGGATGAACGTGGTAGTGTGGTGGCTAGGAGATACTAGGCTATAGGACACTAATGTAGAGCTCAATGAAACATATTACAAGTATAGCTCAGCTTGTTGCTCACAAAGAATGAATCTCAAGTGTAATTGTATGCACAAGTGATCCCTTGGGTGTCATATAGCTTGTCCTATTTATTGGAGTGGTTTGCTAATGCTTGGGGACGTTCTAGACACCTTCTAGGGTGTTCTTAGTGCTCAACTAGCCGTTAAGTATCCACTAATTGTATTTGTAACAGCTAGTTAATTAATTCTAAAAAGTGCAGTCAGAACTTTTCTCGGTCAAACTACTTCTCGACCGAATGTCTCTCAGTCGAGAACTTCGTCGACCGAGGGCAAGTTTGGAGTAAGTGTATTGCAACATTCAACTCAACTCCCAACTACTTTTCCCACCAAGTCTAACGGCTATAGAACCTGCTCGAGGAGTAGACTCTGGTGCTTCTCGGTCGAGAAGATGGTCGACTGAGAGTGTCTCGGTCGAGAAGTAGTTCGACCGAGGGAGTCCCTATTTTAGTTTATCTAGACATGTACTAAGTGTATGTATCAAAGTGCCATTGTGATACTATCATAGGAGATGACCTATCTAAGTGTTGTGAGTGGATAGGGAAGATCTAAATCCTTGATTTACATGATATCTAAGTACTTGTACATTATATACTTGTACAAGCTTTTACATTTGATTACAATCATGAAAATAAAGCATTTTAGCAAATTGATCTTCCAAGTCTTAACTATCCACCACATTATATGCTTGTCCCTGAAACACTTAAATAGCACGTTAAAAACATAAGAAAGAAATATTTGTTATCATCAAAACAAAGGGATTATAATAATTAATGTCCAATTTAGCCAACATATATTACAATATATCTTTATTTTTAGTGAGTATATTAAAAACAAGTAGATGAATAATGGTTATTAATGATGATGTCTAAAGAGATATAGATTTTAATCTATGCATATATTAAATTTACCATAGTTTGGGTGATTTATTGTCAAATTATGATTACCTCATTTATTTCATATTTCAAAGTGATCCTAAATAAGTTGACTAATGAATAGTAATAGTATGATCATCGTCAATATAGGTATTGCATAACTCGTTTCTCTCCTTTATTATCAAAATTTATTAAGTACATTATTGAAAGTAGTTCAACTCCTAAAATATTTCCTTAGACAATATTGACATATTCAAATATGACTCAAATAATACGTATATTATAGAAAATAAAATTTCCTACACATGAAAAATATTTAACACCAAGCATGTGGATTACAAATAATTTATATATAGTATAATATATATAAAATGTTAATTGATATTTATCTTCTTCACTCATAAAAGTTACTTTATTTAAGCATTTCTAGCTATTGTAAAATAACGTGATATCTTCTAAAGTCTACAATTTATATAGTGATCCAATCATTATTTTGTTTGTGTTTCACCTTAAATCATTTCAAAATGTAGAACTCAAGGTTCTTGTCTAGGTTGTTTATATGAAACCTATTATTTACAGGTGCAACATCTAGTATAAAAATATAATATAAAATTACACAATTTTTATGTAAAATAGATCCATATGAAAATCATTGCTTCTCGACTTATAATATTTATTATTGTATGATTATAATACTCTATTATACTACTGAAAACATTACGGGTGATATTTTCCCCATATTTGAGTTCATATTACCTACTTTTGAATGAAGTCCCTTCCAAGAGAGTGTTTTTTTATGGAAGCCAGGAGACTATTTTATTCATCTTGCCCTCCTCTTGCAAGCCAATACGGAAAAAGATTGCAACCTTCTAAGAAATTTCGGGAATTAAATTTGGAGGTACTACCTCCATTACATTTCTCACTAATTACTATATCTTTAATGCAATCGGGGGGTCTAGGTAAGTCAAAGCATCCTTTCTTTTGTTTTTGGAACTCTTTAGCCAGTCTATCAGCCATAAGATTGCAGTTCCTCGAAGTGAACTGTATACTCCACAGTCTGTGCTCCCTAAGAGTTTGCCCGATATGTTGTTCCAAGAGAGTGTTTAGTGATACACATCGTCACGTAACAATGCATTTTCGAATTTTTTTTTTAATTATGTTGTTCGTGCACTTTCTTTTTCTTCTGTTTAATTTATACTATACTACCTATGGGTAACGAGCACTTTTAAACCAGGGAAGTGACCCACGCTGCTCACCAATACAATGTAACGGTTGAGCAGGAGGACGAGGAGGCCCTGCTTAGCTTCCCTAAACCCTACAGGCACATGTTAGTACCTGTGGAGAATCTAGGTAGGTGACCCCTAAATCTAAACATGCATAACGCCAACATGAAAATTAACGGTCAATCCGGCTCACTTGACAGTTTTAGGATTTGTTGGTCCCGTATGATTATGAAGTAGCCTACATTTCTTACTAGATCGAGGCCACATGTATGGTCAATTTCGTTGTGTTTTACTGTATTTCAAAAGTAATGGCAATGTTTTAGTCTTATATTGGGGAAATGTGATACTCCTCTCCTCCTTATATATGTGTTCTTGCCCATAGGATAATTGAGGAAAACAAATGGATAAAAGATTCACACGGGAATGGTGGGGCAGCCCAACTGAGTTTGGGTCAGGCCGATTCGAATACCCTTTAATCGAGTGTGTCGGCGCATGTCGCATCTCGCGCGCGGGGGGTGCAAATCCAGCTTCCCGGTGCCCCTCACTAGTACAGAAATGACGTATAACGTCACATTTACAGGCGTCGGTTGCATTCCAAAAACCGACACCAATTAATCAACGACGTCGGCTGCAAATACAAATCGACATCTATATGTGAAGACCGTCCAATTTTTATAAAACACGGGTATCACTTTTTATTTAGCGTCGGTTAGGCGATAAGAAATCGTCATTGAAAATCACCTAGAAAATACAATTTTTCCAGTGAAAAAATATTACCTCCAAAATTTCAGATACAACGTTGGTTGTTGACCAAGTAACCGACGACTAAAGATTTTTCATTAGACAGAAATCGGCCACATTTTTGTCGTCGATTTTGTTATATGAACCGACGTAGATGTGTGTTTGTGCATTGTCCCTGTAAAAAATTTTACCCCCGAAATTGTCCAATTGGCGTCGGTTTGGGAGCGCAACCGACGACTATGGTTGTAACTCAAGAACATCAGTCGGTCTTCAAATATAAACGTCGGATTTTTATAATAACTGACGTCTATAGTTAACTTAATAGTACCCGCGCGAACCAGACTCTTTCCCTTCTCTGTTTCATTCTCGATTTCACTAGCTAGGTCTGGCGATTCCATTGCCTCTTGTCGTGCCACTGTTGCTCTTCTCCTCCAATCGGAGCCGCCTTTCTTACTCTTCTCCTCCAGTCGAAGCCGCAATTACTGCTCTTCTCCTCCAGCCAGAGCCGCCACCGTGGGTCCTCTTCTCCACCGCCGTCGTTGGTCCTCTCCTCCAGCCGGTCCTCTACTCCAGCCACCAGAAGCCAGTGCTAGCAGTCCTACTGTCGGAGCCAAAGCCAACGCCAGTAGCCAGTACTAGCAGCAGCAGCTGGAACCAGAGCTCGCCATTCTCGTCACCACCGTCGTCGCCTACTACTGCTCATGGTCTCCTACTACTGCTCATCACTACAACAGTCCGTCAGAGCCAGCCACATCTAGGGATGAACGTACACCCACGACAATGCCACTATTGTCATTGTCACTTCAATAGGTAAAGCCTCCAATTGACTTGGTTTGCATCCTCAATTGATCATTAAGATATGTTATTAAATAATCCCTATAAACATGTAATAGTTATTTAATAGAATTGATGATTGGCTTGGTTATTAATAACATATCACAAAAATAAAATGCTTAATTTTAACATATATCCTGGATAAACCTTGTACATGTGTGTCTGCCCTGGCAACCTTATATTGGATCTCACAACAATATTTAATACATGAGCTATTTTGAAATTTTGAAATAAATGATGAATGATAGGATACTTACATTTATGTGTAATGATTATCTTGATGATGAACATGTATGTACATTAGAGATGTTGAAATCAATGTTATAGAATACGATACCTAGACTAGGGTATGATTAAGACTACAAGATGTTGCTATTGTAAATCAACCTAGGATATGAACAAATGAACGTAGGATCGTAGGTATATAAATGACAACATTATATTATGGCCTAGAAACCCGTCCAAGATTTACTCATTAGGAGTAAATCTTGGATAGTCCTTGGTTTGGGACTGTTCTTGAACACTTAATCTCACTTAGGATGTAAGTGTATAATGTGTATTGGGTTTGCAAGAAAATTTTGATAGCATTTCCCCGTTTGTTCTCTAAGTACATATGTACTTGGAGAACAACGGGGAAATGTTGCCGAAATTTTCTTGAAAACCCAATACATGTTATACACTTACTAGTGAGATTAGGTGTTCAATAATAGGATAGGTGGTACACATTTATTATATATAAAATCTTAAACCCTAAACTTTTAACCATAAACCCTAATCTTTTAACTCTAGACCCTAATCTGTTAACCCTAAACCTTAATATATACTTGTTTTCTCTTTGATCATAGAATGGATAAATCATGGATGTCCATTCCAAATCTTTGCACCCCATAGTTTATTTTTGGTCTTGATCAATTTATTAGATTTGTCGAGGAACATAGGAAATAACCTGGAGATAGGTTCTACTGTCCATGTAGGCATTACGATAACAACTTGAAAGTCAACACTGGTGATGAGGATCTCCATAGATGGATGTCCCACCAGGCAAAAACTTCTAAGGTGGGCGGCGGGCGTTTAGCGTGAGATCCAAGGAAGATCCGGCCGTCCGCTGGCTGCGGCCGTCGACTATCCCTCCGGGTGGGCACTCCGCCCTCCGGAGTCTACTTCTCAACATCTTTCTCTATGGGTCGTCGATCGGTGAAGGGTTTTCTTTGGCTTACGAGGTGATAGAAGGTGAGAACATCTGTGGTTTTTTAGGTGGAGAAAGATGCTTCAGTCTCCCCTTCTCAGAAGGGTTACGCGGCAGAGCGTGCGTGAGCATCGCGCTCAACAGTACGTACTTGAACGTAGAGATAGGTTCACATCTTCTATGGTGCAACCAGAGACGATACTCCCGGATTTGAGGAATATCCTGGGATCGCCGCCTCCACACGCGACAAGATCGGAAACCTATCGGTCTGAAGATCAGCCTTTATCTCGACAAGGAGAAGACGATCGTCGGGACGAGTTGAACAAGACGATTGGGCAGGGTTCTGGAGATTCGGAGATAGTGACTCGACGGGAAGATGCAGGCTTTGAAGATGACAATAATAATGCTCAGATGGTGCAGGGAGAGATCAATATGGATAATGGATATCCATCGGGAAATCAGAACAGTAGAGAGGAAGAACCTTCAGAAGTACACAGGGTGGACCATAGCAGGAACGACGAGGGGGCAGGAATTGAAATGACTCCGAGGAACGTGGAACAACAGGAGTCACCCCAACAACAGAAGCAGGCTGAGAAGCAATCGAGAAAGAATGATAGTTTGCCGAGGAAGTCACAGTTGTACGGTGTTCCGCATGACACTTGTTTTAGATGTCTTGGGAGAGGACATTGGCAATCGCAATGTCAAAGAAGCAAGCTGTGTTATCAATGCCGCCGTCCAGGCCATGTTGCTGCGCGATGTCAGCAGAAGAGGATCCAACATCGAACACCGAACTTGCAGTCCAACAGGACGTTTCCACCCTTGCCGTCTCCACCGATCGGTGTGCCTGCGAGGGGAGATCCTCAACACACACCGAAGAGGATATCTGTGGATTTAGGGTTGGATGATGAGAAGAGATCTAGCAGAGATACAGCTTTGAAGCGAGCTATAGAGATATCTTGGCCGAATAGTCTTTCATGGACAGAGATTCACCCGTTTCTCTATAGATGGTGGCCATCAGCTGCAGACTTATATAGGAGCTCTAAAAAGAGGGCGGTAGCGTTCTTTTCTTGTCCTGAAGAGGCGAAAGATATGGCTGACAAAGGGTTACCTTTGTTTCGAGGGTTGAAGATTAATACAAGTCATATGAGTCTGGGAGAGAGACACTGTAAGAAGGAATCCTTCTGGTTTTGGGTGATGGATATGTCGTTGATTTGCAGAGATGATGAATCTGTGGAAGATTTGATTAAACCTTTTGGCAAGGTTGTTCGTATCTCTGATTGGCAGAGGGACAAGGACGACATATCTGGAATTCTAATACAAGTGGAGGCTTTTAATGAAGATGTTCCGCAACTCATAAACCTTACTTATGGGAACAGAAGAAATGCAGTTCAATTAGGTATGGTGGCGAGGGGACCTGTGGGTGAGAGCAGGTTTACCTTCACGGAGCTAGGGATGGAACTTGTGATTCCTCAAGAGGTGTTGTATGGAGCTGACAAGAAACAGGAGATCATCAACCCAGTGGATGTTGGAGCAGAGAAGACGAGGGAATCTAACACAACGGAATGTTTTGTGGAGAATGGTCCTCGTGCGATGGAAGATGATGGTAGGGAAGAAGGTGAAGTACGTGACCCATCACCTAGAAGACTGTATCATGGACATGATAATCCTCAGAGAAGACTCATAGTTGATGAAGAAGGTAATAGAAGAATTCTTCATAACAGAAGGTTGGACGACTACATCGATTTTGAGTTTGAAAGAACGTGCAGGGTTAGAAGGAGTGAAAAAACAATAGGGCGGCCGATCTTCAGATATCATGATAGATATAGTTCTAACATGAGAACAAGAAGGGGAAGAGAATCCCTGGATAGAAGATTTTCTGATGATGACAGACATGGTTTTGATGAGTATAGTGAGGAAGATGGGTGGTGGAATAGTCGCTAGGCGACGTTGGGGTGAAGGATGATTGGGTCTCATAGTTTAATGGATAGTACAGCTATCTTTTTGAATATAAGAGGGGCTGCAAACAACCCAACTAGAAGGGTTTTGAGCAGGCTTTGTAGTAAGCTTAGACCTGCAATTGTATGTCTTTTTGAACCTTTCCTTCATGCGGAGGTAGCGGAGGAGCTGCTTGATATTGTTCGGCTGGACTGGGTAGTGGACAATGATGAAGAGGAGGGGAAGATTTGGTGCTATGTAGATACGAACCTGAAGCCTATGGTGATAAAGAAGACCGATCAGCATATTACTTTCAGAGGAGAGAAAGGTGATGGTTCCTTTTTCTATGTCACTGCAGTGTATGCGAGCTGTGTTGCCGTAAAACAAAGAAGCTTATGGGATGATATTAGAGGCTTGACGATGGACTTTGAAGAAGATTTCTGGATGATTGCTAGGGATTTCAATATAGTGAGAGACCCGAGAGAAAAGAGAGGTGGCAATGTCCCTGGGTATCAGGACATGTTTGATTTCAATGCAATGATTGCTGACAATTTGCTGAGTGAAGTTCGTTTTGATGGGAGCCGATATACCTGGGTAAATAAACAAATTCTCACACCCACTTGTGGGAGAGATTGGATCGGGTACTGATTAATGGAAGATGGGAGGTGGAGAGACCTTCTACTCGATCTATTCATCTTACAAGATCGAGAGTTTCATACCATTGTCCCATTGTTGCTGTTCCTGGACAGCAGATCAATGCAAAGAGGAAGAGTCACCGTACTTTTATGTCTTCGTGGCTTAGAGAGAACGGATGTTTAGATCTTATTGAACAAGCATGGGGTGAAGAGGTGGTTGGACACCCGTCTTTTATTTTCTGTCATAAGTTGAAGATGATCGAAAAATCCTTCGTGATTGGAGTAAGAACACTATAGGAGATGTTAAACAGAGAATCAAAGATCTGGAGGACATTGTTTATATGACTCAGATGGATTTTGATGAGAACCCGGTCCCTATCAATGAGTTGAATTTAAATATCGCTGAAGAGGAACTTAATCACCTGCTTGACATGGTGGAAAACCTATGGAGAGAGAGGGCAAGGATCAACTGGCTTGAAGATGGTGAAAGAAATACCAAGTTTTATCATGCTGTGGTGAAGTGCAGAAGAAGACGTAGGTCCATTAGATATGTGGTACTACCAGATGGTTCAATGGGATCGAACCCCACTGCCATAGCGGAGGAAGCTGCTCGACACTATGAAGGTTTGTTCAGAGATCGTGGAGATACTGATGATAACGAGCTTATGCAGTTCCTACAGTTTATCCCTGAAGTCATATCATCAGACGACAGTTGCTCCCTTATGATGATTCCCACGGAGGAAGAGATCAGGAACACGATTAAAGAGATGGATAGTAACACGGCGCCCGGGCCTGATGGTTTTACATTACCTTTTTTCACAGAAGCTTGGAATGTGATAAAGAACGATTTCTTGGCGTTGGACAAAGCTTTCTTTCAAGGACAGAAGTGCCATAGAGGTATTTTCTGCAGTAGGATCCTTCTTATACCTAAGAAGGATGATCCGAAGAACCTCGGGTCTGATTTCAGACCGATCTCCATTGAGAATGTATCGCTGAGAATCCTTGCGAGAGTTCTTAGTAACAGGTTGGCTCCGCTGATGATGAAGATGATTTCCCCCGTGCAAGGAGCTTTTATGAAGGGTACAGACATCACGCATCATATCCGCCTTGTGAAGGAGATCTCGCATGACATTAATCAAGGACAGGTTTCCCCGAATACGATTGTGAAGTTCGATATGTCGAGAGCCTATGATAAAGTTGATTGGAAAGTGTTAGAAAAATGTCTTTTTGCCTTCGGTTTCCTTCAAGACGCCATTGATATCTGTATGAGTTTCTTTAGAAATACGTGGACTACGGTCACGGTGGGTGATGAAACTGCAGGTTTCTTCAAGATTGAGAAGGGTTTGAAGCAAGGTAATGCGATTTCTCCTTTTATGTTCATTATTTTTGAAGAACTTCTGAGAAGAAGAGTGAGTGAGATGACGACTAGACAGCAGATCAATAGCTTTCATACTAGAGGATATGCCATTGCTCCAACACTCCTCCTATATGCTGATGACGTTATTCTGTTCTTCAATGCGTCATCTAGTTCGGTTCTAGCTGTGAAAGAGGTGTTTACGTCGTATGAGAAAGCAACTGGGCAGAAGATTAACAGAAGTAAATCGATTTTTATGGTAGGGGGTTCGGATACACAGGGTGCTGATGATATCATGAGAACTTTAGACATTGATGGATCAGTGAAATCTTTTGTGTATCTTGGGGTCCCGATCTCGAAAGGTAGAGCGAGACTTGATGATTTTGACTTTCTAGTTAAGAAGGTTAACACGAAGATAGCCAACTGGAAAGCAAATTTGTTATCTTTTGCGGGCAGAAGACTCCTTATTGCTCAGGTTCTGGCGTCTATAACTGTATATACTGCTGCGGCTATTGGGATGCCTGCTGGGATTATGGACAGATTGGAAAGAAAGTGTTCTATGTTCTTGTGGGCGGACAGAAAGAATAATGATCGTAGAGCATGGATTAGTTGGAATAAGGTGGCGATACCCAAGGAGGAAGGAGGCCTGGATTTTGTACCTCTAAGAAGGTTGAATGAGGCGTTCCTGGCCAAAGCATGTTGGGAAGTGATCAGTAGTAGTTCGCTTTGGGCGACATACTGCAGAGAGAAGTATTCAAACACTCGTACATGCAGATCCGAGTTTTATCCTCAGAACCTTAAGATAAGTAGTACGCCTTCACCTTTCTGGAACAAGATGTGGGATGTCTTTCTTAAGATTATGCCATACATTAGATGGTCTGTTGGTAGAGGAGAGGTCAGTTTCTGGGATGTGAAGTGGTGTGAAGAAAGACTAGCTAGCCACGCCATCTATGCGAGTGATCGTAGACAACCGTTTATGGTTTATGATTTCTGGGAGGAGGAACAGGGATGGGACTGGGATTCGTTGAGTCACATTGTGAATGACAGTGGTATGAAGCTCATCAAAGATGCGGGAATTTGGATTGATAATACGGATGACATCATTGTGTGGGGACCGGATAGAAGATGACTCTTTTCTCTGAGATCAGCTAAAAAGATTCTGCAACCCACGAGAACAGAAGAGTGGAAAGATTTGGGGATGATATGGAAGATAGATTTCCCTAGAGCATGTGCTCTGGTATGGAAGATAGCGAGAAAGGCTATTTCTACTGATGATAATATCAAGATGCAATGTTGTATTCCTATAGCATCTCGTTGTGTTTGCTGTGAGAACCATCGAGAAGAAGATTCTAAGCATCTATTTTTTGACAGCCAGGTTGCTACAAACCTTTGGTCGAAGTTCAGTGAGATAACAGGCTTGAGTCTGCCGGTGGACATAGGGTCTCTTGTCAAGATGTGTATCCTGGGTTTGAACAAGAGATTGGATCTGTGTTTGGCAGGTTACATTGCAATCCAGATTCCTTTATGCATTTAGAGGATTCATTGTGCAGCTCGTTTTGATGATAAAAAACAAGATATCACAGTTGAATGGAAACACGTGATCAATGCAGTTAACAACAAGATGAAGAAGAAGGTTTTTCCTTGCATCTGTGGCAGTGATATATATGAAAAGATGGAGGTAGAAAGTTTTGTACAGCCAGGGGTAGAAATGAAGGAGATCAGGCTGCTCATATGGTCGAGACCTGATCTTTTTAACTTAAAGATGAACCTGACTATTGGGAGAAACATCTGTGAGGACGGGAGTAGAAGGAGATGGACTGCAGGTCTGGTGAGAAATCATAATGCAGAGATTTGCATGATTTTCTTTTCCTGGTTGAACGCATGTGATTACAATATGGCGTATATCCAAGCTGTATTGGTTGGTCTGAAGATTGCGAGAGATCGGTCGATCAGAATCTCATGCATTGAGCTTGATGACCTCGACACTTACGACATACTTTGGAAGAATAGCAAGATACCATGGAGAATGCAAGCTCAAGTTAGAGCAGTGAGAGCTGAGATGCATAGAGCGGAGATCTCTGGGTCAGTGGTTCAAAAGGTGATCAACTCGATTCCGATGGCTATGGGACGTTGGGGAAGCAGGTCTTCAGAGGTGATTGTCACCACAGATGTTAGTAGAATGCCCAGAAAGATTAGAGGTATGGCAATTCTAGAGAAGAGAGGGATGCCTTATATCCATGTGAAGAATAGGAGGATCGATGTTTGATGTTTCATAGCTGATCTTGTTGATGTTGTTGTTGTTTTGATGTTGTTTTTTGTAAGGGATATGGGTTTTTCAGTTTGTTAGTCTTTTGGGGGGTAAAAACCTGTGAACTTATAAGCAGGAGATGTAGATTTTGTTGATGATTTTGCCCACAAGAGAGGGGTGGGATGAATAGAGAACCCTCTGGCTTAACCCAAAAAAAAAGTCAGCACTGGTGATGAAATCAAAAGTCATGTCATGTGCAACAAGATTGTACAAGGTTATACAAAATGGCACTGGGATGGAGAGATTTCAAACATGAAATCAGTGGATGTCGATAGCAGTGCTTGTGTGGAAGAAGAAATTGCCTCCGATGACGTAGATGTGAACGAACCAGTTCCAGTAGACATCGTTGATGTGATGCTGGATAGTTGTTGGGTAGAGCACACTAATCTACGTCCCATATTTAGAAACATTATGCATGATGCTGAGATACCATTATACACAGGTTGTACTAAGTTTACAAAGCTTAGCATTGTGATGAGATTGTATAAGCTGAAAGCTAACAATAGATGGAGCGATAAAAGCTTCACGTCATTATTGTCTTTGTTGAAAGAAATTCTTCTTGAAGGAAACGAGCTGCCAATCTCAACATACCAGTTAAAGAAATTGTTGTGCCCAATGGGAATGGAGGCCAACAAGATACACGCATGCCCGAATGATTGTGTATTATTTCAAAAGGACTATGTGGATTTGTATGATTGTCCAAAATGTAGTGCGTCTATGTATAAATTGACGACTTTGGGGGAGTCCAAAACTGGTTCTCCTGCCAAGGTGATGTGGTATCTACCTATAATATCACGGTTTCAACGCTTGTTTGCCAATCCGATAGATGTGAAGAATTTGAGGTGGCATGTAGATGTTATGAAAAATAATGACGGGATCTTACGACATGCGTCTGATTCCCCCACAGTGGAAGAAGATTGATTTATTGTACCCTAAAATTGGTGAAGATGTCGGGAATTTAAGACTTGGGCTTTGTACATATGGGATGAATCCGTACAGGATATTGAGCAGCCAACATAAAACTTGTCCAGTTATGCTTGTTATATAAAATCTTCCTCCCTGGTTGTGTATGAAAAATAAATATGTTATGTTGTCATTGTTGATATCGGGCCCTAAACATCCTGGAAATGATATCAACATTTATCTTGAACCTCTGATAGATGACTTAAAGAAACTCTGGGGTGAAGGTGTGATGACCTATGATGCTTCACGAAGAGAGATATTTTGTTTGCGTGCTATGTTGTTTTGCACTGTTAATGACTTTCCAGCATATGGGAATTTGTCTAGATATAGTGTCAAAGGATCTAAAGCGTGTCCTATATGTGAAGAGAACACTGATTCAATATGACTAAAACATGGCGGAAAGACTGTATATCTTTGTCATGAAAGGTTTCTTCCAAAATTCCATCTGTATCGTAGGTTAGCAAAGCATTCAATGGACGGAATGAGGAACGTAGTGCACCTAAACCTATACCAGGGGTGGTTGTTTATGAAAGAGTAAAAGACTTTGCCAATGAATTTGGTAAGATATCACAATGTACCATGGCCACACAGAGTGACAAATCTTTATTCAATAAGAAGTCAATATTTTGGGATCTTCCTTATTGGAGTTCTTTGGCAGTCAGGCATTGTATCGATGTCATGCACATTGAGAAAAATATCTGTGATAGCATCATTGGTACTCTATTGAATATACCAGGTAAAAATAAATATGAGATAAAATCCAGGATGGACCTACATGAAATGGGAATAAGGACAAAATTAACAGAAGTAGTTAGTATTGATCGGAGAACATACTTACCTCCCGCTTGTTACACGTTGTCTAGAAAGGAGAAGAAAGCTTTTTGTGAATGCTTAGTAAATGTTAAGGTGTCACAGGGTTACTCATCCAACATCTGTAGATTGGTATCAATGAAAGATATGAAATGCATAGGTCTTAAATCTCATGATTGTCACACTCTAATGCAACAAATATTTCTGGTGTCAATTTGATCTATATTGTCGAAGCATGTAAGGTTTGCAATCACCATACTTTGTTTCTTTTTCAACAGTCTGTGTAGCAAAGTTATTGACCCTAATACTCTTGATAAATTGCAAATAGAAGTGGTTGTTACTCTATGTCTTCTTGAGATGTATTTTCCTCCATTCTTTGATATCATGGTACATCTTGTTGTCCACTTGACTAGGGAAGTGAAAATGTTGGGACCAGTTTTCTTGTATTGGATGTATCCCTTTGAATGATACATGAGCATTTTTAAAGGTGATTTTCGAAACCGTTATTGGCTTGAAGGGAGTATTATTGAGGGTTATGTGGTGAGAGAGGTTATGGATTTTTGCAATGACTTTCTGAGTGGTAATGATGCTCCTGTTAATGATAAGAATATTGAGGAGTATTCCGGTAAAGGAATTTTGGGATCACGGATGAAAGTAATCAGCTGTGAGCTGTTGCAACAAGGTCACTTGTATATTTTACACAACATCGATGAAGTGAGTGTTTATATCGAGGAACATACCAATTTCATCAAGAGACAATATCCTCGAGCCAATTCAATGTGGCTCGCTAGAGAGCATAACAAGACATTTATTAATTGGTTTGAAGATAAAGTCTTATATCAACTATCTCAAACACCAAATAATCTTACTAAAACTATCAAATGCCTCACCTTTAAACCAAAATTGAATGTTATGTCTTATGAAGGGTTTGACATAAATGGATTCTCATATTACACAAAGCGTCAAGATGATAAGAGTGTTGCCCAAAATAGTGGAGTCAACCTTCAAGTGTCTTAATTGTTTTTTGCAAGTGCAAAGGATAAGAGTCCATGTGAAGCTAAAATGTCATATTACAGTGTAATAACTCAAAATCCACAATAAAAATATACTTTTCTTAAGTCCAAATTATAAGCAAAGTAAATGTACTCAACATTGAATGGAGCTATTATTACCATCTTCTTTTTTTACCAAAATATTTAAAAGCAGCAGAGCAATATGAGGTAACTGATGAAGGGTCTCTATCTAAAAGACTGATCAAAGATGGAACTAGAAATTCCACATGGGAAAATAAAAAATCGTTACATATCGTGTGTAAGTGGCTGCAAAACATGTATTACGTATGCATTAATCTATAAGAAACCAGATCACCGTATATAAAACAAGGTATATGGATGTATAAACAAGATCTCACCATATCCATATCTCTATCACAGATGTATTCAGCCAATCATAACGAAACAACTCCAAAATATCTTGTATAAATAGATTGTTATCGTATGATTCACCTATAGCATCCTCTGAAATAGAAACATTTATTGGACAATTTGGATTATGTTCGCCTATCCATACTTCCATAACCCTACATTTAGGACCTAACAAGGTGTATATGTCCCTTGGAAGCCAACTAGGTACTACAAAAGGTGGAGGTGGAGGCCGAGATGTAGCGGGTGTCTTCCTCTTGACCGGTATATATAATTTTAGATCAATTGACTCATATATACACACTAACAAATTAACGCAATGTAAATTTACCATATAATATTAGTATAGACGACATCCATTTTTGGCCACAATATCACTCCGCCTTATGCTTCACCAAGCATTTTAGAATCTGGGTGGGCATATGGCAATGAAAGATCCCTCCAATTGGGGAGTATATGTATCAGGCTCACAAGAACCACACCATCTGGTACTGGAGTCCCATGAAACATATCCCCTTGAAGGGGTGGGTAAGCCTCAACATCTGCAACATTAAGTTCTTGACTTTTATACGACATGGATTCAACCCCTACAAATTGAGATTTACTGGTTATTATCCCCAAGACGTTCATTATTTATTATCTAGATCCTGTGGGGAAGGAATTGGACACATTGTATGGACACCCAATGAAACGACTCTTATTCACGTGAGAAATATTTTATATTTTTATATCTGTTAACATCTGTTATTGCATTACTATTTAATTATGCAATTTAATGTGTTACATTATCATGTAGGGCTTTAAGAGAGTTCAAAAATGCTGGAGGAAACATCTCCAAGAAAAAGAATTAGTTACTAATTTGGGAGAATGTGAAAGTAATTTCCCGACTCCAATGTTTATATTATTTATGTGAACTGTGCTTGTTTGTATTTTTAAACATTTTGCATGTTTTAATTTATAGTGTGCTAAACAAGACAATGGCTGGGCATGTGCATACTATGTGATGCAATATATGGACTAATTATCAAACATGTTGCAATGGAAATCGATACCATACAACATGTATTATATTTAGTCTCATTAGATAATATGAAAAATATCAATCTTATTATATATTATTAATTATATATATACATCATTCTCTTTGTAGGTGTTTAAAACCAGTGACTTCACTATAGGTGAAAAGTTATTAGATGTACATACTCCATATACGATGGAAGAATTAGATGATGTAAGAGAACAATGGGCAAAAGCCTTACAAGTAGTGGAAATTTTTTATTATGATTGGGATATTGATGATGATAATGACAATGAAGATAATAATAAAGAATGATATTTCTAAAAAAATTTCTCATAATTATTTTTGTATTTGATGACATGTGAATGAATTTTTTTGAATTGTCATATGTGTGAATGTGAAGATGATCAATACATGAATGTTTCTACATGTGTATGAATGTGAAAAGAGATGAAATGAATGGAACTACATGTTGCTAAATGTGTGTGAAAATTGAGGAAATTTGAAATGAAACTATTGGTTTCTATATGTGTGTTATGAAAAATAATATGAATTAAATGTGCTTATACATATGTGTGAATCACATGATCATAAATTGTTGTCTATCCTTGTTAATTTTGTAGGTTTGTGGTCTGTTGTTGGCTAAAATCAAAGGGTGTTGTAAACTTGCAGTTCAGAATTGAACTGCAGGTTCTGCATCCTGGTGACCAGCGGGACAGCAGGCTTGCAAACTGGTAAGAAAAAAAATTAGAACATAGGCGTCGATTATTAGTATAAAGCTGACAACAAAACCTTACTACGTCGGTTATTAGTATAAGGCCGACGTCTTTATCCCTTTTCTGGGGGCTGGTTTTTTTCCTTTCTGATGTTGGTTATTAGTACAAATCCGACATCTTTTAGAGGGATGTAGAGTCATTTATTGGTAAAAACTGATGCCTATTGTGCCCTTGCTGGCACGTTTTATTGGTGGAAGGAAGGGTTATGGTGTCGATGTTGAAAATGACATTGAAGTTTTCTACTTTTAGCGGCGCCCACTTGGGTGTCGCTTTGAAACCAACGCCAAAAGGCTTAGTTAACCGACACTAAAGGTCAGTTTTGTACTAGTACCTTGCGTGGGAACGGCCTCAGCTTGGTTTTTCCCTTTGGTTCACTGAACCAATTTTAAACATGTGCCCGCAATGTAACCTTTCACATTTCTTTCTTTTGTTATTTAACAAAATCTATACAATCATTCAAAATAGATGAAAAATTCTATTGTTTTCCTTTCTTCTCTTCTCTATCGGTTGTCTGTCATTAGAAGACCAGTCAGTTCCTTTCTCTAGTTGTCCTGATTGTGTGTGCACACTTCACACTAGCAATCGTTGTTGGATCCTGGGAGAGTAGTCGTTGTCAAAGACTACTACACTGACATTCTCCATCAAGTGGAATAGAAATAATCTTAAGGACAGTGCATCATGCACGCCTCAACGTAACTCTGATATAATATTTCATGTTTATTGTTTAAATAGCGGTTTGTACCCCTACGAACTACAATCTTAAGAGTATTTCATTTACTGATGGGTACTAACATGGAAGGTTTTGAAACCCCCTTGACGCCTATGACACCGTCAAATAATAACAATTAGATTGTCATTGTTTCTACTATTTCACAAACACCACTTCCTTTACGAGACAACATTATAAGCATTGACAAGAAAAAAATATTATTATTTTGGAAGTTTCTAATGTATCGCTTGATTTAACTAAAATCAAACTTGAAAATGATTATGTTGATTGGGAAAAAGAAAATTGTATATGTCGACATGTTATTCTACATAAATTATCTAACCAACTATTTGACACATATTTTCCAATTAAAATTGCATCCAAAATTTGGGAAAGCCTAAATAAGAAATACATTTTGAAAGAGGCTTCTACCTAGAAATTTAGTATTGCAAATTTTCTAAATTTCTGTATGACTGAAGATAAAGAAATAACTACTTAAATTCATAATTTTTGGATCATACTAGATGACTTGAAAAATAAAAAACTGATCTTCCTGAGTCTTTTATTGTGGGGTCATTAATTAAAATACTAACTGGTTCTTAGAAACATTACAAGAAAAGCTTAAAGAACAAAATAAAGACTATGTATATGAATGATGTCATAATACACATCTGAGTTGAAGATCAAAATCGTACTAGAAAAAAATCTAATTTGAACAAAGAGTTATCATATTCTACAAACTTTGTTAACATTAAAGTTAAAAATAATTCTTCTGATCAGTCTAAAAATAATAGGAAAACTAAGAAAGGGAAAGGAAATAAAAAATAAATAAAAATAAAGGCAATAAAGACATTACAAAAAAGAATATTTTTTGCTATGTTTGTGGAAAACATGGTCATACTTCTCCTAAATGCAAGCACATGAAGAAGCAAGCAGTTCAGGATTCTAAGGAAACATCTACCAACCTTGTCACTGAAGATGTGTTTGTGGTATTCATCAGCTTGGTCAACATGGGATCATTCCAGCAGCATGATTGGATCATCGACTCTTGGTTAGTCATCACATCAGTGGCAACAGAGATGCCTTCGTGATCTACTCAGAAGTAGGACAGGATGAGCACCAGGTTGTCATGGGAAACTCCATTGCTTCTTCTATGTCCGAAAAGGGAAATGTCATGATCAAGATGACCTCTGGAAAAAAATTGTTGATCAAAGATGTGTTGTGTATTCTAGACATTAGGATTAATTTGATTTTTGTCTCTCAACTTGTTAAGTTTGGGGTCAAGGTATCCTTTGAATCAAACAAGGTCATTCTGTCAAAGTCTGGGGATTGGTATGGGGTATTGTTCAAATGGTCTCTTTATTTTGAATGTACTAAACTTTGATGCTAATGAAATTTCTTCTTCTGCTTATGTCATTGACTCTTTTGATATGTGGCACAATAGACTTGGACATATTAATTTAAAATATGTTCAACACATGCAATCTTTAAGTTTGCTAAAAGATGTACATGGCATTGTTGATTCAAATAATAAATGTCAAGTAATTGTTGAAACTAGATCTACAAAGAAACCATGTCCTCAAATTTCACATAAAAATTCCAAATTACTAGATTTAGTACACACTGATCTCAGAGATTTAAAAAGAAATCTATCTAGAGGTGGGAAATGTTTCTATATTATTTTTGTAGATGATTTCTCACAATATACAAAAGTATATTTACTACAATCAAAGGATGAAGCTTTTGAAATGTTTGTTAAATATAAACAGAAGTAGAGAATCAACTCAATAGGAATATAAAACGTCTTCACTCAGATAGGGGTAATGAATATAATTTTTATTCTTTTAATAATTTTTGTGTAAACCATGGTATTGTACATGAATACACACCTCCATATTTGCCTCAATCATATGATATTGCATAACGTAAAAATATAACTCTAAAGGAGATGATGAATTCTATTTTAATCAATTCAGGAGCACCCAACAACTTGTGGGGGCAGCAATTTTGTCATCTTGTTTCCTTTAAAATCACATCCCTAGTAGGAAGATAAATAAGACACCTTATGAATTTTGGAAAGGATATCCTTCTAATTTGAAATATCTCAAAGTGTGGGGTTGTTTAGCTAAAGTCTTATTAACTAAGCCTAAGAAACAAAAATTGGGATCTAGAACTCTAGATGGTGTCTTTATAGGTTATGCTCAAAATAGTGTCGCATATAGATTTTTGGTTCTTAGAAGTAGCAACAATGTTGTAGAACCTAATACTATTGTTGAATCTAAAAATTCTGAATTTTTTGAGCATATCTTTCCTGTGAAAACTCCCTTACAAAAGTTATCTAATCCTTCAAATGAAATTTTATAGTATATCTCGAATACATCCAATTATAATGATGTTTTAGAGCCCGATGATATAGAACCTAGAAGATCAGATGAGGAAGGAAAAGAATCTTGGTGGTGACTTATATTCCTTTGTAGTGGATAATGACCCTCAGACTTACAATGATGCTATTAATCAACGAATTCCTCCTTATGGAAGGAAGAAATTAATAGCGAGATTGAATCTATATTATCTAATCACACATGGGAATTAGTGGACCTTCCACCAGACATCAAACCTGTAGGATGTAAATGGATATTTTAAAAAAATTGAAAATGGACGGGACTGTAGATAAATACAAAGCTCGATTGGTTGCCAAGGGATATAAACAACAAAAGGATATTGACTATTTTGATACTTTTACTCTTGTAACTAGAATCTCTTCAATCAGGATTTTAATTGCTTTGGCATCTATTAAGAAATTAATTATACACCAAATGCATGTTAAAACAACTTTCTTGAATGAATATTTAGATGAAGAAATTTATATAGATCAACCCAAAGGTTATGTAGTTCTAGAAAAAGAACATATGATATGAAAATTAATCATATCTCTCTATGGCTTGAAACAAGTACCTAAACAATAGCATAAGAACTTTGATAAGATCATTGTATCATATGGATTCCATATAAATGAAGGAGACAAATGTATATATTCAAAAGTTGATAACCAAGGTTGTGTTATTATATGTCTTTATGTGGATGACATGCTTATATTTGGCACTAATATTGATATAATAAATAGTACAAAAGGATTCTTGGCTTCTAATTTTGATATGAAAGATATGGGTAAAGTAGATGTAATTTTAAGAATTAAACTCCTTAAAATTGATGGTTGCATCATGTTATCCCAATAATATTATGTTGAGAAAATCCTCAAAAGGTTTTCAATATTTGATTGTAAGTCAGTAAGTACACCTATTAATTCTAATTGCAATCCTAGGAAAAATAAAAGTACTAGTGTTCAACAAGTCAAATATGCAAAAATAATAGGAAGTCTGATGTACCTAATGAATTGTAATCATATGAATCTAGCATATACAGTTGGGATATTAAGTAGATATATTTAAAATCCTAACAAGGATCATTGGGATGCTCTACATAGGGTTTTAAGATACCTAAAAGGCACAATTAATCATGGATTATTTTTTTGTGGATCTCCAACTGTTCTAGAAGGATATTGTGATACCAATTGGATTTTTGATTTAGATGAATTGAAATCTACAAGTGGCTACATCTTCACTATGGGTGTAGGTGTTGTGTCTTAGAAATGTTCCAAGAAAACATGTATAGCTCGTTCCACTATGAAATCTGAGTTTATTGTCTTAGAAAAGGCTAGAACTGAAGTCGATGGCTAAGACATTTTCTAAGGGATCTTCCCATTTTGGGAGAAGTCTTCTCCACCAGTATTTATATACTGTGATAATCAAGATGACATAGCAAGAGATAAAATCAAAGTTTATAATGGGAAGAGTAGACATATTCGTCTACGTCATAATATTATGAGGCATCTTGTATGTGATAGAATAATATTGATGGATTATGTAAAGTCAGAATTAAACTTCATCGATCCTCTAACAATGACATTAAGTCAAAGACTGGTGAGCAATACATTGAGGAGAATGGGATGATGACCATACCAAAAGTCAAATTGATGGATACCCAACATTCATGAACGGTGATCTGGGGAAGAAGGTTCAATGAGAAAAACTAAGTCACCGGATGACTCAATGTGTTGTAATAAATGTATCTCATTCTTATGATGTACACAACAATTTGCAATGATTAAGTTGAATATATTTCTTAATGGATTTTTTTCCATTAATGGTGGAGTATATACTACAATATATACTTGATGAAATTCCAACTATATGAGTGTGGAGTGGGGCCTCTCCAGTTGAGATTTGGGCAGATCTCTAGAGCATTCATGAATTTTTCCAATAGGCGCATGGCCTAAAAGTGCCAATTTGTAAGAAAGGTAATTGATTTTATGAATGTCATGTGATTAATGTACTTCTAATCAGATAAAGGAGGAATTATTTCAAGAACATAGTTCCACCAATCTTCTACAAATTACATACATCTACTCAAAGTTTTGGTTCAAAGAACTTAGTTCTACTAAAGCATATGCATATCATTTGTTTATGTTCTTCCAATTGTCAACTCGAATTTTAATTTTGTTTTGTTTTGAAATAGTGGAGAATTGTTGTGTTTTAATGTATTTCAAAAGTAAAGGCAATGCTTTAGTCCCATATAGGGGGAATCTGATACTTCCCTACTCCTTATATATGGGTTCTTACCCATAGGATAATTGAGGAAAAAAAATAGATAAGGGCTTCACACGCGCATGGTGGGGGTAGCCCAACTAGGTTTGGGCCGAGTCAATCCAAAAACCCTTTAACCGGGTGCGTCAGCGCATGTCGCATCCCAGTGTTTGGGCAGTTCCAAGACGCAACTTGGTTTACAACTGCAACACAACCTTCCACGTGCCTTTCTTTTGTTATTTAACAAAGTCTCTACAGTCTTTCAAAACAGAAAAAAAAGCTCTCCCATTTCCCTTTCTTCTATTCTCTGCCGGTTTTCTATCACTGGAAGAACGGTCGGTTCCTTTCACTAGTCGTCGTGATTGTGTGTGCACACTTCACGGCAGCAATCGATGTTGGATCCTTTGAGAGTAGCCTCTGTCAGAGACTATTGCACTGACGTTCCCATCAAGTAGTGCGAAATACTCTTAAGGACAGTGCATTCTGCATGCCTTAGCGTAACTCTGGTATAATATTTTTCATGTTTACTATTTAAATCGTGGTTTATATTCCTTCTACAAGCTACACCTTTAATCCAATAAATTGTTTTTTTGGAAAATAGCTCAATATCATTAAAAGTAAGCCATACGACATCTACAAGATATAAATCTCTCATCAAATAACCAAGCAGCAACTCCTTTTGTGGAAAGACATAGAACAAGTCTCATATTAGGATGTGATAGCTAAATTTCAGCACTGTCCACCTCTTGTAGTAGTTGTCTAAAATAGCTACATTGGATGGAAGTCATCAATCTACAAGAGCCTATGAGTATATCGGGAGAGGAATTTGCATAGTCGATTGTAGACAACACCATCATGAAGTCAATGAATGATCACTTGAAAAGGAGTTCGACCAAAAACAACAACACAAGCACATCACCAAACAAAACTACACTAAGCGACACAACAGCAAGATATGACACCTACACCCAAAGACTACAAGACTGAAAGAAAAGAGACCAAGAAAAATGGTCCACACATGAAATCCTTCAAATAGATAGCGTGCACCCCCTTGGTATTCGTCAGGAAGGGGGCCAAAACCCCAAAGGTACCATTGTAGGGAGCAAGAGGGTCGTGGAAAGTGTAGGGTGGGGGGTAGAGGGAGCAGGGAAACCCACCACTACTCCCGACCACCTACGCCACCCCTACATGCTCAAGCTTTGCTTATGTGTATGAACAAGCAGAGGGGTGAAGGCACCACCAGTAGCACAGACCCCTGCTTGAGCTCCAATCCCTGTTGAAGCACCTGGGGGCACCCAACCCGCTGGTCGACCACCAAGCACCGCGCACACCTACAAAAGGGAAAGAGGGAAGAAGAAGGGAAAGCCTAGTTGCTGTCAGCCGTCGCACGGGGATAGCCCCAGGCGGGCTAGCACCAAGGGGGAAAAAGCAGGAAAAGGGGAAGAGCACCCAGGGGGAGAAGGTCACACACCCAGCCGGTAGTCGGCCACCTCCCTCCCCCAGAGCACAGGCCGTGACACTACCAAAAAACATAGTATAGGTGACAGTCTTGTAAAAGGTTACACATTTTAGGTGACATGCTTGTACATCACTTATAATCTATACAAACCTGTGTGAAATAGATGACATACATTTTAGCATTTTGAAAAGGTTACATACTTTAGGTGACATACATGTAAATCATCTATAATTTGTATAATCCTACAAAATATAGATGACATACATTTTATCATACATGAAAGGGTTACACTGAATAGGTGACATACATTTGAATTACCCATGTTCTATGGTGGTTTTCCATATAGGTGACATGTATATGAGTCACATGTGATCTATACGGAGGTATATATTTAGGTGACACACATGCATGTCACCAAATTTTTAGGTAACACATGTACGTGTCACCTAAACATTAGGTGATAGACATGTTAGTCATCGAATATCTCCCAACCAATAAAAACATCAACAAGCTTCATGGGGATATATCAATACATTTATTGACAATTCATAAGGGAAGATATGTGAGAGAAATTGTTGTTGAGAGTCTTTCTAAGTAATTTAGAGGGTCAATCATAGAGGGATATTGACATAAAGATCTTCCCCCAAACTCATATATGTCTCTTTCATGAACATTCTAAGGCTAATGGGCATTTTTCTTGCGAGGAAAATTTCTCTTTGACATCGGCTTACATAGACAACCATCCCCCAACAACAATTGCTGCAAAAGAGTGGTGGCTATTGAAAGCATTTGAACGACCTTGTTCCCATCATCCCCAAACTCATACACATCTCTTTTATGGATAGTTAAGAGGACAATACATATATACATGTCTCAAATCTAAGCATTTTCAAGGACTTTCTGTGGGAAAACTATCATGATCTGGTCCCTAGCTCCACCTAGAAGCATTTTCACAGACTTTCTACCAACACACATTGTCATGATAAGGACCATGGCTCCTCACTAATACATTTTGGGTGATTTCCATGAGCAGACGTTTTCATTATATGGGCCCATTCTCCTCACAAATGTATTTTTAGGAACTTGTTGTGAAATGACATTATCAAGATACAGGCCACAAGTCCTCAAAGTTGCATTTCAAGGAACTTGTTGTGAGTGAACACCGTCATGGTATGGTTCATGGATCCTCCCAAATGCATTTTCATGGGGATATATCAGTACATTTCGTAAAGGAGATGTGTGAGAGAAAATGTTGTTGAGAGTCATTCTAAGTGATTCATAAAGGGATATTGGCGTGAAAATAGTCACCAAACTCATACATGTCTCTTTGGTGATCATTCTAAGGACAATGAGCCTTTGTCTTATGAGGCCAATTTCTCCTTGCAAACATCCTACATAGACTTCCCACCCCCAACAATGATTCCTACAAATGGGAGGTAACTACCATAAGCACCCAATCAACCATGCTTAAATTTTTTCCAAACTCATAGATGTCCATTTATGAATAGTTAAGATGACAATACATATATACACATCTCAAGAACGTTTTTGTGAGAATACAATGTCATAACATAGGCCCTATCCCCTCCTCGAAGCATTTTAATGGACTTGTCTGAGAGGACATTGTCATGTAATGGGTTGTATCTCCTTGCACATGCATTTTGGGGGACTCTCCTAAGAGGATTGTCATGATATGGGCCATGATACTCACAAATGTAGTTTCAAGGACTTGTTGTGAGAGACCACTATCATGATATGGGCCCAAGATCCTCACAAATGCATGTCAAGGGGCTTGATGTGAGTTGATACTACCATGATATGGGTCCAAGATCCTCACAAATGCATTTCAAGGGACTTGTTTTGAGATGATATTGTAATGGTATGGGCCATGGCTGCTCCTAAATGCATTTATGGACATTATCAATATATGGGCCTTGACATCTCCTTAATGCATTTGAAGGGATGTATTGTGAAAGGATACTATAATGATATGGGTCATGGAACTTCCCAAATGCATTTTTAGGGACGTGCAATGAGATAACATTTGTCATCATATGGGCCCTGACACCTCTCAGATGCATTTTCATGGACTTCTTGTAAGAGGGTGTTCTCGTGATACGAGACCTGACACCTCTCAAATGCATTTTTAAGGACTTACTGTGAGATGACATTGTCATCATATGTGCCATGGCACCTCCCAAATGTATTTTCAAGGACTTGGTGTGAGAGGATATTGTCATGATATGGGCCCAAACTTCACCCAAATGCATTTAAGGGGCTTATTATGAGAGGAAACTGTCAATAAATGGGCCATGTATCCTCCTTAATGCATTTGAAAAGACATATTTTGAAAGGACACGATCATCATATGGGTCATGGCACCTCCCAAATGCATTTTTAGGGACTTGCTGTGAGGTAACATTTGTCATGATATGGGTCCTGACACCTCCCAAATACATTTTCATGGACTTGTTATGAGAGGACGTTGTCATGATATGGTCCCTGACACCTCCCAAATGCATTTTCATACACTTGTTGTGAGAGGAAGTTGTCATGATATGGGACCTAACACCTCCCAAATGCATTTTTAAGGACTTATGATGAGATGACATTGTGATCATATGCTCCATGGCACCTTCCAAATGTATTTTCAAAGACTTGGTGTGAGAGGACGTTGTCATATATGGGCCCAAACTTCACTGAAATGCATTTTTAGGGATTTATTATGAGAGGACACTGTCAATATATGTGCCATGGATCCTCCTTAATGCATTTGAAGGGACATGGTGTGAAATGACATTATCATGATCTGGATCATGGCACCTCCCAATGGAATTTTTGAGAGTTGAAATAAGATAACATTTGTCATGATATGGACCCTGATACCTCCCAAATGCATTTTCATGGACTCATTGTGAGAGGACATTGTCATGATATGGGACCTAACACCTCCCAAATGCATTTTTAAGGACTTACTATGAGATGACATTGTCATCATATGCACCATGTCACCTCCCAAATGTATTTTCAAGGACTTGGCATGAGAGGACATTGTCATGATATGGGCCCAAACTTCACCAAAATGCATTTTCAAGGACATATTATGAGAGGACACTACCAATATATGGGCCATGTATCCTCCTTAATGCATTTGAAGGGACATGTTGTGAAATAACACTATCACAATAATTGTCGTGGCACCTCCCAAATGCATTTTTAGGGACTTGATGTGAGATAACATTTGGCATAATATGGGCCCTAACACCTCCCAAATGCATTTTGATGGTCCTGTATGAGAGGACGTTGTCATGATATGGGACCTGACACCACCCAAATGCATTTTTAAGGACTTACTATGAGATGACATTGTCATAATATGTGTGTTGGCACCTCCGAAATGTATTTTCATGGACTTGGTGTGAGAGGACATTATCATGATATGAGCCCAAACTTCACCCAAATGTATTTTCAAGGACTTATTATGAGAGGATATTGTCAATATATGGGCCATGGATCCTCCCTAATGCATTTGAAGGAACATGTTGTGAAAGGACACTATCATGATATGGGTGACGAAACCTCCCAATTGCATTTTTAGGGACTTGATGTGAGATAACATTTGTCATGATATGGGCCCTGACACCTCCCAAATGCATTTTAATGGACTTGTTATGAGAGGACGTTGTCATGATATGGGCCCTAACACCTCCCAAGTGCATTTTCATAGACTTTTTGTGAGAGGAAGTTGTCATGATATGGGACCTAACACCTCCCAAATGCTTTTTTAAGGACTTACTATGAGATGACATTGTCATCATATACGCCATGGCACCTCCCAAATGTATTTTCAAGGACTTGGCATGAGAGGACGTTGTCATGATATGGGTCCAAACTTCATCGAAATGCATTTTCAGGGACTTATTATTGTTGGATAAATTGGACAATATAATAAATCCCTTTGTTTCGATGATGACAAACATTTCATTCTTGTTGATCTAACGGGCTACTTGAGTGTGCAGGATTAAGATGGATGACAAAGCAACTAGGGAAAATCCAAAGAGCTTACATATTTATATTTTCATGCAATGTAATCACTGTTGTAAAAAACTTGTACAAATATATAATGTACAAGTACTTAGATTGCATGTAAATCAAGCGTTGGATCTTCCTAGCCAATCACCACACTTAGATAGGTCATCCCCTTCAAATAGGATCACATACGCACACTCATACACATGCTTAGTGGTTTAATTAAAAGATTGAAAACAGAGTCAATCTCGGTCGACCACACTCCTCGACCGAGACACTCTCGGTCGACAAACTTCTCGACCGAGATTGACCCAAGTAGCCGTTAGACACAGCTGGAAAAGTAGTTGGCAGTTGCAAATGAACGTTGATCCAGAGAGCTTGTCGGTCGACAAAACTTCGACCGAGAAGGTATCTCGGTCGACAAATTGTCGACCGAGATGGTCTCTGACAGCAACTGCAGAATAAAGTAACTAGCCGTTACTAATGCACCTAACTTATATCTAACGGCTAGTTAAGCACTTAGAAACCCCTATAAGTTGTCTAGAACGTCCTTAAGCATCTATTGACCATTCCTATAAATAGGACATGCCTTAGGACACCAAAGCATACCTAAGCTACACTTGTGCTATACTTGAGCTTGAGTACACACTTGCAATTTGTTTTAGAGCAATAGAGCAATTCCTACACTTGCCATTCATTCCTATTGCTCCCATTTCGTGTCCTATAGGCTAGTATCTCCTATCCACTACAATCACATTGTCATACACATTGGTTAGGAGATCTATACGCTTGATATAGGCAAATCAAGCCTTGTGCTTACAACGGTATTGTAATTTCTATTTTCCTTCTTGTTCCTTTTATCCCTTGTACTCTCCTTGCTACTCCTAGGGTTGGAGGCTGCGGATCGGAGAGGGTTGACTTCTCAGGTGGAGAAGGGGACTTCAAGCTACTTCAAGAAGGCTATCACACGGGAAGCTACTTCAGAAGGCTGGTGCAACGGGAGTTGGTGCACCTACTTCAAGGGAAGGCTGCTTCAAGGTTGGGTGATTACTTCTAGGTGAAGGCTGCTTGAAGGGTTTGGGAAAAGAAATTGTATTTTATGTAAAGTCCTTGCGAGGTAATAAAATAAATTTCTTTTCAAATCCCGGTTGGGTAAGCAACCGGGTAGTGGACTGATGGCTATAGTATTTGCTATAGTTGGAACCACTCTAAACCCTGTGTCTCCTTGTCCAATATTTTCATTGTGGTTGTTTGAGTTTAATTAATTATTAAAATATCTATAAAACTCTATTCACCCCCCCCTCTAGTAGTTTTCAATTGGTATCAGAGCGAGGCTTCAAGGAACCCTAACAAGGTCTTGAAGAAATGGGTGATGGAATGATCAACAACCTCAACATTGAAGGGACACTTGTTGCTAGGCCTCCAGCGTTCGATGGAACAAACTACCAATATTGGAAGAGAAGGATGCAGTTCTACTTCCAAGGCATCAACTGGGATCTATGGAGGATAGTGTCTACTCCATATGTGCTTCCTCAAAATGATTTTGCGGAATGGGATGCAAACACGGTAAAGCTGGCCCAAATGAATGCAAAAGCTGTAAGCATTTTATATTGTTCTATTTCAGTAGGAGAATTTAATAGAATATCTAATTGTGATACAGCTTATGATATTTGGCATAAACTATCTATAACTTATGAGGGTACAACCCAAGTCAGAAATTCCAAAGTTAGCATGCTTAAAACAAAATTTGAACATTTTCGTATGGATCCTAATGAGTCTATTAGTGAAATGTTTTCAAAATTCTCTACTATTGTTAATGGTTTAAGTGCCCTAGGAAAACCTGTTCCTGAGGAAGATCAGGTATCAAAAATTCTTCGATCACTTCCTCCGAAATACAAGCCAAAGGTGACAGCCATTGCAGAAGCAAATGACCTCACTCGACTCAAAATGGAGCAACTCATTGGCAATTTAGAAGCTCATGAGGCAGATCTAGAAGAGGAAGAAAGAAGAGAACATGAACGTCAACATGGGAAAAAGAAGGACATTGCATTCAAAGCTTCAACTAAAGACAATCATGACACAAGTGAAGATGATAGTGAAGAAGAAACTCTCGTTGTAAATGGTAAGCAATATAAAAGTTTTAAAACTAATAAAAGTTCTAGTGTTTCTTCTTCCAGGTGCTTCGAATGTGGTAAGAAAGGACATATGAAAAGTGATTGTCCAACACTCAAGAAAGGAAAGAAATCATCTCACAAAAAGAAAGAAAAAGCATATCGAGCTGCATGGGATGATTCAAGTGATGATAGCGATGATGAAGAAGTAAAATGCCTCATTGCTACAACAAATGAAGACGAAGAAGAGGTAAGTCTTTATGATCTACCAAAAGAAGATATAATTGCTAGTCTTCAAGATACTCATCAGAAATATATTGAGTGCAAGAAGAAACTTAAGAAAGCAAATAAAGAATTAAATGCTAAACTTCTTGCTCTTGTATCCGAAAATGAAAATCTCAAAAAGGAAAATGAAGATTATGCTCTTAAGTTAAAATCGGTAGAAGCTAATTGCAATCTTCTCTCCTTAGAAAAGTCAAATTTGCAAACTCAAGTGAATGACCTTCAGAAACAACCTATTCTATGTTCACATTTAGATTATGATGAGGTTGTCAAAGAAAGAAACTTTCTAGTATCCAATTTAGATCAGGTAAAGAAAGATATCGCTAAGTTACAAAGAAATGTAAATGAGTTAAGAGGAAATGACATGCTTGAAAACATTCTGAAAATTTCCTCTAGCTATAATGGAAAAAGAGGATTAGGATATGATCCAAGTAGAAATAAACCCAAAAGAGCTAAAGCATCCAAGATTATATTTGTGCCAAGGAACTCAATTCCTAGAAAGAGAAATGAAGTTGATGCTATTAGTTGTCATTATTGCATGCGTCTTGGACACTATTCATTTTCATGCCCATATAAGAAAAGGAATGATGAGTTAGCTTGGATTCCTAAAACCTAGTAGCTTAAAATTAACTAGTTGAGATTTGACCTAAACTGATTCTTGATATCATAATGTCTTATCTCAACACAATTGAGCTCTAATTTGTATAATTTCTTTTTGCTTGAAATCGATTTCTGAACACTTTTCAGAAACTTGGTCGGTCGAGCATTTGTCGACCGAGTGAACATTCGGTCGAACAATTGTCGACCGAGCATGTTACTGATTTACAGACTGCTGTAAAATTGCTGAAATTCATCAAAATTGTTATCTATTTGAGATTAATGACTGTAAAATCAAGTATAAATCATGGAAATTATCCTTGAATGTCTACTTGAGATTAATTTGGTTTATTCTCTGAATAATTTAAGTCAAAAATTAAAATTATGCTTAGTTTTAAAGGAAATTTCTGCTTTTATCATTATATGCTCTTATTGATCTATCATAGGCAAGCAAAACGATTCATTGGTGATATATCTCTTAGAAATGCCTGCATAGAGCACCATGTAACAAACTTTTTATTGGCATCTTTAAAGGATTTGAAATATTTATCGTGCTTTTTATGTCCTTATCACTTAAACATGCATCAAAATTGATATGAATGCTTAATTGGCAATCTGCAATTTCTGCCTCTTGGTTAAAACAAAATTTAGCCAAGGGGCACTATGGTCGTAGTCAAGGGCGACCTAAAATAAGCTTTGACAAAATGCTTATTTGGACATCAATTTATTGAACTTAATCTTAGTATACTTTTGATAAAGGTCAAAATCAAAAATTCATCATTTGTGACCTTAAAAGCCTTAAATTGCTTAAATTGTAAGATTAAGGGGGAGCTTATAAAAACAAATTTGATTATTTGATTATGAATCTTACAAAAAACATTGATAACATCATTTGGAGTTTGTTATGACCTTCGGATTCTTAAAAGTAATTTGCATGAAAAAGAATTTCATCAAAATGATATATCTTGCTCTTAAAGGAACTCTCTAAACAAATCAGGGCTTAACATCCCTTGTTTTGGTTGGAGACATTTTTTTATGTACTCTAAGATTAAAAGGACTCTCATTTAATTTAGGGCTTAACATCCCTTGATAGATGAGAAATAAATATACATTCATCATAAGATTAAGGGAATCTCATATCATTTCAAGGCTTAACATCCTTTGCAAATGATTGAGAAACAAATTGTGGATAAATTAGACATAAATCCATGTTCCTAATAGGATATCTATTTAAGGGGGAGAAGAAATAAAATGTTTAACCTGGATATCTTTTTGAAATGACAAAGGGGGAGAAAGAATATAAAATCAAATATATAAATATAAATGAGTTTCATCTTGATGGCCAGCACTCACTTGTAAAACAAGAATGGCTACAAAAGGTAATCTTCAGGTATGAAACTCACATGCTTTATATTTCCTTATTTCATATTTTAGGAAATGTTTGTCATCTTCAAAAAGGGGGAGATTGTTGGATAAATTGGACAATATAATAAATCCCTTTGTTTCGATGATGACAAACATTTCATTCTTGTTGATCTAACAGGCTAGTTGAGTGTGCAGGATTAAGATGGATGACAAAGCAACTAGGGAAAATCCAAAGAGCTTACATATTTATATTTCCATGCAATGTAATCACTGTTGTAAAAAACTTGTACAAATATATAATGTACAAGTACTTAGATTGCATGTAAATCAAGCGTTGGATCTTCCTAGCCAATCACCACACTTAGATAGGTCATCCCCTTCAAATAGGATCACATACGCACACTCATACACATGCTTAGTGGTTTAATTAAAAGATTGAAAACAGAGTCAATCTCGGTCGACCACACTCCTCGACCGAGACACTCTCGGTCGACAAACTTCTCGACCGAGATTGACCCAAGTAGCCGTTAGACACAGCTGAAAAAGTAGTTGGCAGTTGCAAATGAACGTTGATCCAGAGAGCCTGTCGGTCGACAAAACTTCGACCGAGAAGGTATCTCGGTCGACAAATTGTCGACCGAGATGGTCTCTGACAGCAACTGCAGAATAAAGTAACTAGTCGTTACTAATGCACCTAACTTATATCTAACGGCTAGTTAAGCACTTAGAAACCCCTAGAAGTTGTCTAGAACGTCCTTAAGCATCTATAGGCCATTCCTATAAATAGGACATGCCTTAGGACACCAAAGCATACCTAAGCTACACTTGTGCTATACTTGAGCTTGAGTACACACTTGCAATCTATTTTAGAGCAATAGAGCAATTCCTACACTTGCCATTCATTCCTATTGCTCCCATTTCGTGTCCTATAGGCTAGTATCTCCTATCCACTACAATCACATTGTCATACACATTGGTTAGGAGATCTATACGCTTGATATAGGCAAATCAAGCCTTGTGCTTACAACGGTATTGTAATTTCTATTTTCCTTCTTGTTCCTTTTATCCCTTGTACTCTCCTTGCTACTCCTAGGGTTGGAGGCTGCGGATCGGAGAGGGTTGACTTCTCAGGTGGAGAAGGGGACTTCAAGCTACTTCAAGAAGGCTATCGCACGGGAAGCTACTTCAGAAGGCTGGTGCAACGGGAGTTGGTGCACCTACTTCAAGGGAAGGCTGCTTCAAGGTTGGGCGATTACTTCTATGTGAAGGCTGCTTGAAGGGTTTGGGAAAAGAAATTGTATTTTATGTAAAGTCCTTGTGAGGTAATAAAATAAATTTCTTTTCAAATCCCGGTTGGGTAAGCAACCGGGTAGTGGACTGACGGCTATAGTATTTGCTATAGTTGGAACCACTCTAAACCCTGTGTCTCCTTGTCCAATATTTTCATTGTGGTTGTTTGAGTTTAATTAATTATTAAAATCTCTATAAAACTCTATTCACCCCCCCCCCTCTAGTAGTTTTCAATTATGAGAGGACACTACCAATATATGGGTCATGTATCCTCCTTAAGGCATTTGGAGGGACATGTTGTGAAAGGACACTATCACAATAATTGTCATGGCACCTCCCAAATACATTTTTAGAGACTTGATGTGAGATAACATTTGTCATGATATGAGCCCTAACACCTCCCAAATATATTTTGATGGTCATGTATGAGATGACATTGTCATGATATGGGACTTGACACCACCCAAATGCATTTTTAAGGACTTACTATGAGATGACATTGTCATCATATGTGCAATGACACCTCCCAAATGTATTTTCAAGGACTTGGCATGAGAGGACATTATCGTGATATGAGCCCAAACTTCACCCAAATGCATTTTCAAGGAATTATTATGAGAGGATACTGTCAATATATGGGCCCTGGATCCTCGCTAATGCACTTGAAGGGGCATCTTGTGAAAGGACACTATCATGATATGGGTCATGAAACCTCCCAATTTCATTTTCAGGGACTTGATGTGAGATAAGATTTGTCATGATATGGGCCTTGAAACCTCCCAAATGCATTTTCATGATCTTGTTGTGAGATGATGTTATCATGATATGAGACCAGACACCACCCAAATGCATTTTTGAGGACTGATTGTGAGATGAAATTATCATCATATGCCATGACACCTCCCAAATGTATTTTCAAGGACTTGGGATGGTTTTGGTTGTGATGGTTGGCCTTGTTTCAATCATGATGCTTCTGGATGTGACACTTCATTTTGGTTTAGTCGCGATGCTGCATTTGTTGCGGTCGTGATGTTGTACTGTGAGGGTGGGTCGCGACGTTGTGTTGTGGGTTGGTCGTTAAGCCTATGTGTTACACTAGTTGTGACACCTTGATTTAACATTGTTGTATCACGTTCTATCATGGTCGTGATGTGCGTCGTGGAGGCAGTCACAATGTTATGTTGTGATATCTAGTTTCCTTATTGTTGATAATCACTTGCAATCGAAGAATAATAAACCAAAACCAATCTTTAAACCGTCAAACCTTACTCTCTGGTTTAGGAGCATAGCTCACATTAAATTATCTCTAGTGCTCCCTATCTCCCTGATGATCGACCCTACCCTTGCCACTTTCCTATAATACATCATGCCCCCGTATGCATGCAGACACATGTGATTAGTTAAGACAGTGTGTCAAACTAGGTCCATATATAAATTTTGAAAGATCCATCGTGTGCATCTATTTGCGAGGATGCATCTATTTAAACTCTAATTTGGTAGTGTGTAACACCATTGGTAGAAACACATCAGTTCTCATTTTAGGGTTTGATGATCTTGGATCTATGAGTTTTGACCTTGATGTCGCCGGTGTTCTTGTTGTTGGGTCTTGTTTTGGTCAAGACTGTCGTTTCTCTTGTGTTTTGGGTCGAGAAAGATGTGCACCATGTGTGTTTGAGGTTAAGACAGTTGGTGTTGTATCACTTTCTATCACGATCAAACGTGTGTCATGGAGATAGTTGTGATGATGCTTTGTGAGATATGGGTTGTGGCACCTTCCAAATGCATTTTTAGGGACTTGTTGTGAGATAAGATTTTTCTTGAAATGAGCCCTGACACCTCCCAAAGGCATTTGAAGGGACATGTTGTGAAAGGACACTATCATGATATGGATCATGGCACCTCCCAAATGCATTTTTAGGGAATTGATGTGAGATAACGTTTGTCTTAAAATGGGCCCTGATACCTCCCAGATGCATTTTCATGGACTTGTTGTGAGATGATGTTGTCATGATATGGGACTTGACACCTCCCAAATGCATTTTTAAGTACTTACTATGAGATGAAATTATCATCATATGTGCCATGGTACCTCCCAAATGTATTTTCAAGGACTTGGGATGGTTTCAGTTGTGATGGTTGGCCTTGTTTCAATCGTGATGGTATGTTCTGCTTCTAGACGTGACACTTCATTTTGGTCTGGTTGTGACACTGCATTTGTTGTAGTCGCAATGCTGTGCTATGAGGGTGGGTCGCGAAGTTGTGTTGTGGGTTGGTCGTGAAGCTTATGTGTAACATTGGTCGTGACACCTTGCTTTAACGTTGTTGTATCACATTCTACCACAGTCGTGACATGCGTCATGGAGGTAGTCACGATGTTGTGTTGTGAGAGGGCCGTGGCTCCTAGGTGTAGTGGTTGGTCGTGATGTTGTTCTTGGGCTTCAATCGCGACATTGCCTTTTTTCTTTGATCATGTTCTTGTTGTCTCATGTTGGGCGTAACGGTGTCTCGTGTTTGGGTTGTCGTCGATGTGACAACATGTTGCATGATGGTCACGACACCTACATAACCCTATCAATCGGTCAATCCCACACTTCCCTCTATTTCCCCCACTCACGCAAAAATCTCTTATCACTCTCCCATCCTCAATTCCTAGCCACCCAACCCATGCCCCTCTCCATTCACATGTGAGTCGATCGGTTCAAGTGAACTGGTCGTTTCACCATGTTTTCCAATTGTATATGAATTGGAAAATTTGAATCCAATTAATGCACAACATGACATTAATAGTAACCCTTGATGCGATCAAATTTCTTCACAAACCAGGCGTCTCGCCCTTGCAACCCAGTCATCTCATGACCCCAACTTGTCGGTTAGTGACCCGATTCAGTCGCCTCATGACCCCAATCCTTATTTAGGGTTACATCCATATGATCTCATTATCCAAGTCACATACTTGAAGACATACGTCATTGAGTAATATCATTCTCTAGACATTCGTTGTGTTCCTCATTATCTCATAATAGAGTGAAATAGAGTGAATTGGAAGTTTTTATTTATTAATAATCATATCCATTATGTAATGTGCCATCTCAATCATCATATGATTGGCTCTCTGGGCATACATACCAACACCAAATCCACCCAAATGTATTTTTAAAGACCTATTGAGAGAGCATTGTCAAGATATGGGTCGTGACTCCTCCCTAATGCATTTGCAAGGAGTTATTGTAAGAGGAAACTATCATGATATGGGTCGTGGATCCTTATAAATGAATTATTAGACTTGCTATGAGATGACATTTGTCTTGATATGGGCCCAAACACCTCTCAAATACATTTTAACAGACTTGCTGTGAGAGGACACTTTCATGATATTGGCCATGGATCCTCTCAAAAGATTTTCAAGGACTTATTATGAGAGGACAACATCATAATATTGGCCCTGACTCCTCACAAATTCATTTTTAAGGATTTACTGTGAGAGGACACTATCATGATATGTGTCATGGCTCCTCCCTAATACATTTCTAGGGATTTTGTGTCAGAGGAAACTGACATGATATGTGATGTGTCTCCACCCAAATGCATTTCTAGAGACTTTCTGTGAGAGGACAATGCCATGATATGGGCCCTGACTCCTCCCTAATCCATTTCCAGGGACTTTTTGAGAGAGGACATTATCATGATATGGGTCACGGCTCCTTCCAAATGCATTTTAGGGATTTGTTGTGAGATGACATTTGTAATGATATGGGCCACAAATCCACTCAAATAAATTTTTAGGGACTTTTTGTGAGAGTACTCTATCATGATATGGTACATGGCTCCTCACAAATGCATTTCAAGGGACTTTCTGTGAGAAAAAACTGTCATGATATGGGGATTGGCTCCTCCAAACGCATTTGGAGACTTCCTGTGAGAGAACACTCTCATGATTGGCTTAGGATCCTCCCATATACATTTCTAGAGACTTGTTGTGAGATGACATTGTTACATATTACTCCCAAATGTATTTTTAGGGACTTATTGTGAGAAGACACCTCACTAATGCAGTATAAGGACTTTTTGTGAGAGGATAGTTTCATCATATGGGTCATGGATCCTTGCAAATGCACTCCTAGAGAGTTGTTGTGAGAGGATAGTCTCATGATATGGTCCCTGACTCCTCACAAATGCATTTTGAGGGAGTTTTTGTGATATGGGACACCATCATGATGTTGTGATATTGTATTGCGGCTGATCAACAAGTTGCACGAGTCAAAACCCTAAACCATCCTTGTGACATCAATAATACGATTAACATAGAAAGGGAAGCATAAAATTTTTCTAACTTGGCTTCTTCTGGCCTTGAGCTATGGTTCGAGCAGAAGCCTAGATCTCCATGCTCTGATTATGGCAAGCGGAGGTCAGCCGCTCATGGAGAATTGATGTTCTCTATGGCTTCCATGTGTTAAGCTGAAGCCTTCTAGCTGATGCTCGGGCTTGGGGGTACAAGAGCACCTGACGACTCACATAATAATGACTATGTCAACATATCAAGGAGCTATTGGGAAAAACAAAAATGAGACGTGTCAATCATGATAATCTCCTCATGTGGTCAGTGTCAATAAAAAAATGTATGTTGCTTATATCCTGTAGTTCTGAGAAAAGGAAATACAGAAATTACCACAACCCATGTACATGTATGGAGACTATGTATGAATCTTCTATGTATCTGTCCACCTAATATTGATATATAGTGTGTCTCTCCATTCTAGAATAATCATTCCTTTAACGCGGGTGGGGAGTAGCAACTGTTTCAGAACAAATAAAAACTTTGTCCATATGTCAACCCCATTTCCCAAGCTCCTTTGGAGTGCAATTAGTCATTTTTAGGACTAAATATTCAATATTTCTTGTTCATAAATGACATCTTGATCTCCCAGATGAATGTCCACGTTCTCCATGGACCCTTGGTAGGACCCCATAAGATATCATGCACCTAAGAATCATCCACTTCAAAAAAATAGATAAAGGGGGAATGTTTTCATCAACTATCTTCAATGCCACTAGACAACCTTGGGTATATGTTGAAATAAAATTAGGTTCATTCAGCCAGTATCTAAATGACATACATGTATAAACATGGCAATTCCTTGTGATACTAGCCACCCATCATTTCTTGGTTGTTGTATAGTCTACATCTATTCCAAGTTGATATTGAGTTTGAGATCCGCAAAGTCTGGGGGCTCCATATAATGATATCAAAAGTTTTGATCTTCATTCTAGGCTCATGTAGGCCCATGAACTCCATCCTCAAGTCGATACTTGGGTCTTCCACTCGGTGGAAAATTTATGAGAAAGGGATCTATTAATGGTGAAACAAATTTCAACTAAGTTATTTTCAGTCCATGTCCTCAATGTTTGGAACCTTCTTCTACATCAAGATATCTAAATCATCCAACATATCAAAAAAATCAATTCATTATGAATCCATCCCTTCAAAGACCCTATGGATTGATAATTGCCTTTATGACAAAAGTCCTTAAGTGATATAGGTGTAGCGTCCTCATTATCAAAGAGATACCTGAGAAAATCTCATAAGGGAGATGTCTTCTGACTAAAGAAGAAACATGCATGATTCTTGTATTATGATCGATACGTGTCTTTACAAAATCTAGCCCATGTTGAATCCCCCATGAGGATTTCCCATCGAGCTTCATATTTGAAGGCTTTCATTGTAAGTTGTAGGGAAGTGAGTCTCAAACTGTCATCTTCTGTAGGTCTGGTGATATGATCCCATGCTTTCATTCACTCTCTCAACCCACCATAGCTCCTCAATATGAAGGATCTCCTCCATCTCTTTTTCTGCTGCCCATAGAAGATTTTCATTTGCTACCGATGGGTTCTCATCAAACTCAATCTGCAAGGTATGGATGATGTCCTCCAGGTCTAATTTCTTTTTGTGAGTTTTGCCAAAGATTTTCTGATTCCATGATTTCAATGCTACAAATGAAGTTTCAAGTGTAGATATACAGATCGGTGCAAGAGAAAATAAGTGACGAGATATCCTCCATGTTCCTAGGCTCCTTGGTTTTCTTTCTCTTACTCTCACCTTCTCCTCAAAACTCAATATTTAAAAGAGATAATGCAATCATGTAAATCGTTCCTAAAATTTCTCCCATCTCTCTCCTTCTCCCACTTTCCCCTTCTTCCCCATCTAGATCATTCCATTCATATTCATAACCTAAATCCGAAAAAAAAATCTCTAAATATTTCCCAACTATCCAAGTATATAAAATATCTATCTATTATTTCCTCTCCCTGCTCTCAATCACATAATATGATGTGGGGGCAATATAGAGGGAAGATAGGAAGATTTATGGTAAGACATATTAATGTACACCAATATATCTTAAAAACAATATTGACAACTACGAATAAACTCAATGTACACACCAAGTTAAATGAAAATAATGATATTCTATGTTGGGTTAGACATTTAGGGACCACTGCATAAAGTATGAAACATTTAGACATGAGATATTGGAGTAAAGCGGAAATGACTCTCAATTGCTGGTCACAGGTGATTATCAAAATTTAATAGCAATGTGGACCAATCTAGCAATTTTTCCATATCAAACTAGCATAGTCAATAACATCTCTCCCGCTCCCACCACTCACGTTGAAACCTAGCACATCACCTTCCCAATCGAGTCCTCGACCTCTGCGGTGCCCACCCCTCTGACTCCCTCCCCCATCCAGGCTCCACCCCCACCCCTCCCCCGCCCCTTCTCTTCCAACTGCTCAAACCCTTCCGATCTCAAAGGCAGCGTCTTCCGAATGCTCGTCCTACTGGAGAGCCCTTCCTATCTCCATGACAGTGTCTTCCGATTGCTCGTCCTTCTAGAGAGCCCTTCCGATCTCCATCGCAACGTCAGTGGGATGGCACAGATAACTGACTGCAGTCAAAGCATGTCACCCAGATTAGAGGAAGAGGGCAGCCAGAACATCTCCAAAGCCCTCAAGGTTGTAAAGAAGCTCCTACACACGGTAATAGAGATTGCAACCCCTCTGACTCTGCCTCCTACTACTCCACCGGTTCCCCTTCTTGCTCTTACCTCACACATTCTCTAGTACTATTGATCCTTAGTAAAAATTGGTTCTGGTTCTTTTTTAGAGAGAAGGGGGCGGAGACTCTACCTTATATATTGGTTCGATTGGTTGAGCACCAGCCTGTAATAAGGAGGAAAAGACTTTTTTCTTGTAGATTCATCCTTGACATGGGGATTTCAAGTGTGCCAACTACCCGCAAGCCTCCTTGCCTGCGCAACCAACCCCACGTCTGATCATCACTTTGCTCACATGGCTTAGATGGGATGGAAACAATTCTTATGAGCTAGTAAGGTAATGATCTTATCCATGATTTATGGGTTAAGTTCAGCAAAACATGGTCTCTCATAATAATGTTGTGCAACCGCATAGGTTATACAGTTTCCCTATTAATATATTATTTAACTATCCATTAGGATATGTTTTCATGTGTGGATGCTCTCTCTATTTCGACTTAGATTGATTGTGACTTTACTTAGACTCTCTACACATCAGAAAACTACATTCCCATAATCTTTTATGTTTTAATTCTCCATGTAATTGATAATATTTTCTTCTCTTTGAGTTCTTATATATACTGCTTTGTCATGTGACAACTTGATGCATTACAAGGGTGCATGGGATTTACAACTGATTTTTAAGCAGGACATGGTGGTCTGAGTAGATATTCAAAGGTGAACGACCACTAAGTGATAGTCACATGGTATGCACTTTATATATCAAATCAACAAATGTTTAATTCTTATCTCTTTTGATATTTTTGGCCTAAGTCAAAGATAATAAGCACAACTTCTATGTATTGTCCTTGTATCATGCTATCAAATCCAACCATTACTTTCTCTGTTGCTTTTGGTGTGCACAACTCCCTTTTCAATTCTATTATCTATGTTTGCGTTTGGTATTTTTTAGTTACTGACCTGTGGGCATGCCCTTGATGTCAGCTTTCCTTGGAGTCAGTTGGACAAGGAAATCTTGATGGTTTACAATGATTTGAGGGTTCCTCTAAAAGAATTTGAACTTAAGATACTAGTAATGAGTCTAAAACTCATTTCTTACTAATGTTTTTATACTTTGAAGTTGATTTATTTCTAGTTGAACTTTTATCAATAATATTTTCAATAATGCCAGTCTCCGAACCTCAGTCTGCCCATCAGTCAGTGGGTGTGAGAGTCCTCTTTTCACACTGAATCCACTGAAGATGTATTTCTTTGTTATAACTTTTATATTCTTCCATCTATACTAATGAATTCTTTTTGAGCTATATGCCAAGTATTGTGTACTAACCACAACTATAGTAGGGGTGTTCATGTTACTTTCTCAAGAATGCTATGGATTTTGTTTAGGTCACTGCTTTTTCTCTTCTTCTACATGTTTCTCATTTAGCCTTCTTGATACAAGTTTCTATTCGGTCAAGTATTTTTTTCTATCCTGTCCTCATAGTATAACTCAATCCCTTCACCAAGAAATTTCATATCTAGTGTTTCAGAGTTCGAAACATCGTCTACTCTAAAGTGGTAACATGACATCGTCCACTCTCATATTGTAATCCACTTAGTATAGTTAAACATCGTCTACTCTAAAGTGTTAATATGACATTGTATCTGAATTTCTACAATGAAAATGGCGTATTGAGGGCTCGATCAAACTGATTTTGTAAGGTAAAGTTCTCTTTATTAGTTGGGGATTATATTTGGTATATATGTAGTTAAATAGTCTCTATTATATCTGAAATCTATGAGGCCTAGAATCTTGGCGTCAAGTAATTTCCCACTTTTCTTTGTAAAGGATTATTGGTTAGTAACTGAATTGAAGTATTTTGTTCTGTACTCCCTTCTTTGTAGGGATCATATGTATAATCATTCTATTTCTATACATGCATTGTGCTACATCATCAGGAAATACAATCATATTACACTGTGGAAAAGTGGCAAACATTCTAACAGTTTTCTTCCACTAGCATGTGAGGATGTTCTTGTCAGTAGCATACCGCCAACATCCAAGATGTGTATAGACATTTACAATAAGATCTTATCCCACCACCCAACAACAATCATAAGCAGTTCTGAGGTATACCGAGGTTTCATATTGAGCATTGTGGATGCACCGGTCGAGAATTAACTTTTTTGAGAGGCATGGAAGTCACTTACCTAAACTGTAACAGCTAAACATGTTTGCAACAAGTTTGGCAGCTGAAAAGTGATGCTATTATGTAATTATTTCAAGGGGCAAGGAATATATCCTCCCCATGTAACTGCCTTTTAGGCTATATCAATACAATTAACTTTTTCAACGTGGAGTGTATGTTTTTGTGCATCCATAAACTCTTGAAAAGAACTAATAAGTTATAAATTTGATCATTGTTTTAATGGATCATTGACATCGTTTCTGTAAGAGGTTGAGAATCTGAAATAGATGACATAAGTAGATGTGTTTATTTGGCTTCAATCACTGAAATAGGTGACATTAGTGTATGTAATTTTTGGATCGTGGGTGACATTCATTGGTGTCACGTATTATCAAATTTTGGAGTCTGAAAATCACCAATAGGTGACAGTCATTCCATATAGGTTACATAGCACAAAACCCACACATATTATGAGACATTTATTTTATTGGTGATAGGTAATCATGTCACCTTTTTGGTTAAAAAATTACATGCTTGGACGTCACCTATACCCCATTTTTCAAGGGGAGACCTTCCTAATTAACAGATTTAATTACACTACACAAATATCAAAAGATAAATAGAAGTGTAACGTACTTTGTGTTCGTTGGGGAGCAGCAAATCTGAACTCCGCCTGACATGAGCTAACGTTGTTTCTGCACCCAACAAGGAAATGACTGAGGGCTTCGGGCACAACGCGTAAATCCAGTACCTGCATCTCTATCACCTCTGCCGGGGCCCCTCTCGCTGCTGGTTCTGTACTGAGCGATCGACCAGACCACAGTCGGCCATTCCAGCATCGACTGATCCACCGCTAGCTTCCTCCTGTCCACCGCAGATCAGTTAAGACAAACCAGTGCAATAATTAATTTGATGATCAGGTGCATGCCGAACGATGCGTGGACCTTGTAACTCGCAGCGTCTATGTTTATGCCATCAATTGACATGATATGTTGATGATCGGCCTCTTTGCTGCTACCTGACATTTCTGTCTGGGCATCCAGATGTCAGAATGCCTAGCATGCTTACTGTCTCATATTATTGGTATACACCATGGAATGCAAAGCTTTCAGGTAGCTCATATCTACTCAGTGTGATTGTGATCCGCCAAGAAGGATTAGTTATTCAAATTATATTTTGTAGGGTAGATAAAATTTATTAATGGGATCATTAAATTATTTATAATGGAGCATAAATTCCTACTGCAACGTAGACAAACATTGCAGGGACGCCTGGGCATGAACCATGTGGAAGATAACAACAAAAACCAGAGAAAAATCATTAAGACAAGAAACCACGTAGAATGGATAGAATTACTTGTGCGAAGTAGGTAAAAATGAAGAACGGTCAAAGCTGATATTTGCTATAGAAAATTGTAATTGGATGACAGGTTATATGTGGGGATTTTGAGCTTCATTTCTCCACCAAAGACTCGTAAAAAACCTTCCAGCTTATGACTGTGTTCCGTGTCTCCACATAAACGAGGTAAAGGTAGACGAGAGGCTACAAACTAAAAAGGGATTCAATTAAGGGGAAAAAAAATCAAAATGACATTTTTTACAATTTTAAAGTCATTTTGTAATGTTTTGAAAATATCATTCAAAATGTCATATTCCGAGACCATTGCAGGGGCCTCGTTGTGCTTTTTGAGAGAATACGTTCTCGGTTGAGACACATTGGTCCCATTAGGGATAATGCGTCTTCGTTGAAGACTAGCTACTCTTAAAAAAGAGTAATGCATCCTCAATTGAGACACATTGCTCATTGTTGGACAAATGTGTCCAGCTAAAGACACATTGTTCCCGAGTAGGAACAATGTATCTCCATTTGGAATACATTGGTCCTACCAGGGACAATGCGCCTCAAGTAGGAATACGTTGTTCCTTAATTTTCTTAAAAAATATATTTTTAAATACATCTAATTATTATCTCTTTGATTTTATATATGACACACACACACACACACACAACACACACACACACACACACACACACACACACACACACACACACACACATATATATATATATATATATAGAGAGAGAGAGAGAGAGAGAGAAAGAGAGAGAGAGAGAGAGAGTCAGGCTAGAATACACTCGAGTGTACGGATCGCACGAATACACTCAAGTGTGTTTGCAAATCAAGACTAGTTTTTGGAAAATGTAAACCGTTGATCTTCACAGTCATACTATAACTAGGCTACATACAAATTTTGAGCCCATTTGGATGAGTGTAAGTCACTCATCCAAGGGCAACAAAATCAACGCGCGAAACTAATTTGAAATGCATAATTTTTGCGGTCTTCATAACATGAGCTATGCATATCCAAATGTGCTCAAATTTTGTGTATGAGTTGTTCACGAGATGTTTAAGAAGATCAACGGATTAGATTTTCAAAAAAAATATTGCATCATGAAAAACTACTTGAGTGTATTCCGCTCCGGATACACTCGAGTGTATTCTAGCCTGACTCTCTCTCTCTCTGTATATATATATATATATATATATATATATATATATATATATAGGGAATACATTGACTGCCCACACAGGTACAGTGATTTGGCTACCCGTTAATGCGAATCGGGAGATTATGATGCATATATATATATATATATGTATATATATATGTATATATATATATATATATATATATATATATATATATATATATATATATATAGGGAACACATTGACTGCCCGCGCGGGTACAGTGATTTGGCTACCCGTGCCTCCGCTTTTTTTATTTTCACTTATTTACGAATTCTACCACCGCGTTCTTCTGTCCCTCTTTAGAGTGATGCTACTACCCACGCCCCTCCTATTCATTTCGGCAGGGACGCGCCGCAGGTGGAGAAGACGCTGCGGAGGCGATTCCGCAGAGAAGGCACTGGCAAAGGCGATTTGCCTTGAACTTCAACCCTACCCTGCTCCCTTTTCCTTCCATTACCCTGCTCCCTCTTTCCCCATTCAAATCACAACTATGAGGAAATCTAAGGGCAAGCAGAAAGGGGGGAAATGGAATGCCGTTTCCAAAAGAGTCGTATCTACTGAAGATGAAGCAAGTGCTGACTCTGGAGGAAGGGTCGACTCTGGAGGAAGAACTGACGATGAAGGTAGTGCTGATTCTGGAGGAAGGGTTGATGCTGAGGGTATAGCTGATGATGAAGGCAGGGCTGACGCTGAGGGTATAGTTGACGATGAAGGCAGGGCTTGCGCTGGAGGATTGGTCAGTAAATCCTGAGGTAAATGCTACATTGAGTTTGTTGTTAGCTCTTGTGTGTAATAATTTGTTCTACAAAATGCTACATTGAGTTGGCTCTTGTGTGTAATGATTTGTTCTATAAATCAAGCTACTGTTAGTCTAGTTTAACATTTAAAAGATGGGAGTCGATCGGCCCTGAGGGGCTGTTTGCCCCTTATATCTAAAAGATATAATGAACATAATTGAAACATTATCTCCCTTATATTATTGAAACATTATCTCCCTTAGAGTCTTCATGTCTCGAATTACATAAGCTTTGTCTTCATTACAAACTATCTTCTTGTATTACTGAAACAATATCTCCCTTACAGTCTTCATGTTTTGAATTACATAAACTCTGTCTCCATTAAAAACTATCTTCTTGTAATACTGAAACATTATCTCCCTTACAGTCTTCATGTCTCGAATTACATAAACTCTGACTCCATTAAAAACTATCTTCTTGTATTACTGAAATATAGTTTTCATGTCTTGAATTACATAAACTCTATCTCCATTACAAACTGTCTTCTTGTATTACCGAAACATTGTCTCTGTTATAGTTTTCATGTTTAGAATTATATAAACTCTGTCTCCATTACCCTAAATGAAGCTTTCGTAATACAAATGTAGCTATTCAATTTTTAAATCATCGGTGTTACATCAATGGATATATCCAAATCCGTAATGGACTGATTTTTAATGAGAATCATCTTAAAATGATGAAGAGTACAACATTTGCCAACTTAATCAATATGCCACTGCTGAAAGCTGAGACTGGAGTTTTACAGGACATAATTGAGAAATATGTTGGTGATGATGAGTTTGAATTGGAGAAGGGTTTAATAGTGAGTATGACATTACAAGATGTTGGTGTCATACTAGGAATACCATATGCGGGCATTGATATAGTCCCAATCAAGAACTCAGAGGTAGTTAGGAAGGTCAGGGAGGAAATATTTGGGGAGGAAAAGCTTTCCAAGATGGCAAACAAGGAAGAAAGGAAGTAGGCATTTCAGGAGAAAAGGATGAAGGAACTTGAGCTGCTTCACAAGGAAAACCTTGCCACGACATGGCAAAGAATGATGACTGGTGATACTGAGCTTGATTGCCAAAATATGTGTAGGTTTTGGATGTTGTACCTCATGGTCACATTCCTTGTACCAGACATAGGGTACAATGCACCGTTGTATATCTTGCATTATCTCAATGATGTGACAACAACTCCATCCCTAAATTGGGCAAAGCTGGTACACACGCAAATTTTCTAGTTGATGGAGTTCATGAAAGGATAGATTAGGACAAGGAAATCAGGTGAAATGATGACGAAGAAGACCCTTTATGCCACCAGTTGTATGGTGTGCTTATATGTAACTATGAAAACCATATTTACTTTTTAGTTTTTCCTTCGTAAGTAAGACAATCAAATTGAAAATGTACAAACTACAAAAGACTGAGTGTAGGTTTGGGCATTGGAGATGACAATCATTGCCAAACCCAAATACAAGAATGCGAAGCTGAGGATTAAGAAATGGGAAGCTCCAGTGAATAGGATAAAAGAACTGTCAGCAATAGGAAAAGATGAGGTAAAAAATTCATATTACATAACCTCTGTCTCCATTACAAACTATGTTCTTGTATTGCTGAACCTCTGTCTTCATTACAAACTACGTTCTTGTATTACTGAACCATTGTCTCTGTTATAGTCTTCATGTTTACAATTACATAACCCCTATCTTCATTACAAACTACGTTCTTGTATTACTGAACCATTTTCTTTGTTACAGTCTTCATGTATTACAATTACATAACCTCTGTCTTCATTACAAACATTATCTCTATTACACTTTTCATGTTTTGAATTACACAAGATTTGTCTTCATTACATAAACTACAAAAGTATTACTGAAACATTGTCTCTTTCATAGTCCATACATGTTCGAAAAAAGATGAAGGTGGACAGAAGTGATGACTGGGAAGTGATCAAAGAGTTAAAAGATATCCCATTTTACATCACATGGAAAAAAGTTCCCACACTTCAAGTCCAAGTGTATGCACCAAGGGAGGACCAATGTGGAGTCAAAGGAAAAAGAAAATAGTTAGATAAAGAGCCTGACACAAGATATGATAACTTGGTAGATAGAGTCAAGTGTCTTGAGGATGATCTAGCAAAGCACAAGGAGATGTGCTCAATGAATGCCTTCATAAGTTTTGCTGAGGTAATGGAGGAAAACAAGAAGTTGAAAATAAGGGTTCATGAATTGGAGGAAGAGAACAAAAATTTTAAGAGACAATTCAGCTCCGTAGAGGAATCACCACAGTACACTCCATTGCATTTCATCTCTACAGAACATACACCTCTATCAATAAAAGAAGCTCCAATAGCAGGGAAACAAGAAACACCTGCACCAGAAAAGAAGGAAATGAAGATGTTTTCCAAGAAGAAAAAGAAACTAAATTCAAGACTTGGAAGCATTGAAGAAAATGTAAAGATTAGAAGGGAGCCAGTGGTAAGCTAAATTCATCTTTCCTTTTTCTACAGGAAGTGCAAACAAATATTGATAATCCTTGTAATCTAACATATATATAGGAAAGGAATGCAAACATCATTGGATATGAACACTTCAAGGGTGATCAGTGGAAAGAATAAGTAAAGAACTTCAAGGAAAACATCGATGAAGTGTAAGAGAAAACAAGAGAAGAATTATGTGATACATACATATACTCAACCTTATTTAATATATTGGGATAACTTTTGTTCTATAGGTGAATAAGGGAATGGCATTTCAGAAATGAAACATGGTGCACAGGAAAACAACTATCAAGGCTGCTTTTTCAAGAACTAAATGATTGAATCCCCTGTAACGTTGACACCTCAAGATCTAATACAGACACAAAGTTTCCATGTAAATTATGTATTGATGTTCAGTTATAATGAAAAGGTGATTGACAACTTTGTGGACATGCTTAAAGCAACTTCAAGTAAGAAAAGAAAGAAATCGATCAAATGGCATTGCTTGAAAACATATGTCCCGGTAAGAATGAATTACAAGTAGAGTTTATGTAATAATGTAAATTTACAGACTAATGGCATTGCTTGTGTAAATTATGTGCTGATGTAAATTTGTGTTTCTTGTAGCACAAAATACACATGGGTGTGCAGAGCATTACAGTGGACATCACTATCGCTCGAATCACTTACTACCTCTTAATATCGGTATTGTCGGGTGGACATAACAAGTGAACTACCAATTTTGTTCAACATTAGACCAAGTGATTTTGATAAGATGGATTCATTGTTCACTGTTCTGAATAATGACAAGCATTGGCATATGCTGGAAGCTAATTTCATACAACAAAAATTCAGGGCATTTAACTCTCTTTCTAGAAACTCAGCTTACAAGGGAGAGGTACAAATATGGGTAAGTATCAAGCATTGTTTGAAGAAAATTATCCACAATATTGTAAAGTAAATACATTTTATGACATAGATATGCTATTTTGTTTTAGGTTGGATGGCTATTGGAATACTTAAGAGGACTGTCTAATAGAGGAAATCAGATGTCTAAATGGGAAGTTGAATATGTTGACTGCCCACAACAGGCAAAAAATGAGGAGGATTGTGGTGTGTTTGTTATGAAATATTTGGAATGCTTAGTTAATGGACATAGTATGATCTTTACAAACGAAGACATACCAGCAATACGAGGTGATATATTTCACAAGATGATGGCATTTGCGAAATTAAAGTGCATTGAAGAAATGCAAGAGTCAAAGGGGAGTATTGAAGAAATGGAAGTGTCAAAGGGAAGCAGTGAAGACATGCAAGAGTCAAAGGGGAGCATTGAAGAAATAAAAGTGTCAAAGGGCAGCAGTGAAGACATGCAAGAGTCAAAGGGGGAAGAGAAGAAATGATCTTTTTTGTGATGTTTTATGTACATATGAAACTAACTGTGATTTGACCAAAGTTCAGCTGGAGCTTATGTAATGATCTGATTTTCAGCTTCAAGAAGAAGATAGGAACTTAGTTGTCTTCTAGAAGAACCTTGGTTTTCTGTAATCATCTGAAGTACATATGAATCTAGCGAACTTGTTACTTTGGTAATCATCTGAGTTTCAGCTGCAGATTCTGGTGTAATACTTTGTTACTGTCAAGAAAATGATTTTTGATTTCGATCCAAAAATTTTGCAGATTCTTGTGTTTGATTTTGTTACTGGCAAGTAAAGGATTTTTGACTTCGATCCAAAAATTCTGTAGATTCTTGTACATATGGGTGCATGTATGACTATCGTTTCTTTTCTTTATTAAATATAGTATCTGTCATCCTTTAAGATGGCAGTTATACATATGATCATCTGAATGATCTATAACAAAAAAAATTGATTGATCTATATGTTAATGCAATAAAACTTAATCATCAGATGATGATAACAAGTCTCAATGTGGAAATCACTACAATTTTCTTATATATTTTCATTATGTTTTGATGCCTCAAATCATTATAGATCTTCCAGGAAGAGCTAACCCATCCGTTTAGGTACACATATGAATCCATCAGTTTTATTACAAACCCAACAACTCCATTACAAACCCAACAACACAATTACAAACCCAACAACACCATTACGAATCCAACAGTTTTATTAGAAACCCAACAACACAATTACAAACCCAACAACACCATTATGAATCCAACAATTTTATTGCAAACCCAACAACACAATTACAAACCCAAAAACACCATTATGAAGCCAAAAAATCCATTACAAACCCAACAACACAATGATAAACCCAACAACACCATTACGAATCCAACAACTCCATTGCAAACCCAACATCACAATTACAAACCCAACAACACCATTACAAATCCAACAACTCCATTACAAACCCAAAAACACAATGATAAACCCAACAACACCATTACAAATCCAACAACTCCATTGCAAACCCAACATAACATTACAAATGTAGCAGGCCGACCAACACAGTTGAATTTGATATAAACACAACCAAAAGGAAGAAGTATATAAGTCAAGCACATAAGAACCCAGGGTACATATGCCATTATAAAATTGAAGAAGTATATAAGTCTCACTCAACACGGTTACATTATATTTCAAATCCAGAAGTACCATTACAAATCTAAAAGCACCGTTACAAATCCAGCAGTTCCATTACAAATCCAGAAGCACCATTACAAATCCAGTAGTTCCTTTACAAATCCAGAAGCACCATTACAAATCCAGAAGCACCATTACAAATCCAGAAGTACCATTACAAATCCAGCAATTCCAATACAAATCTAGAAGCACCATTACAAATCCAGCAGTTCCATTACAAATCCAGAAGCACTATTACAAATCCAGAAAGGACCATTACAACTCCAGTAGTTCCATTACAAATCCAGAAGCACCATTACAAATCCAGAAAGGACCATTAAAAATCCAGCAGTTCCATTACAAATCCAGAAGCACTAGTAAAAAAATGGAAGCACCATTAGAAATCCAGCAGTTCCATTACAAATCCAGAAGGACCTGTACAAATGCAGCAGTAGCATCAAGTGTTAAAGTAGTAGAAGAATTTCAAATCCACCATAGAAGCAACTTTTTTAGTATGAAGACCTTGTCAACTTCCAAAATAGAAACCCTACTCAGTTCTTTAAAGGACAGTTTCTGCTATCATACACACCTATTTCTTTGAAGGACAATTTCTTCTATCATGATTGATGTCGTATTGTAAGCAATTCTTACACTACCTTGATTTAGACTGGGAAATTTCAACTCCAGATTTATATCGCACATCGGTCGCTCTAGGTCTGCCTTTCATTTTGCAAATACTAGGAATATGGACATTGACAACAAAAGAAGAAGATGTATTAGAACTAGTTACATGAACATCAACAATATCCAATTCCGACAGCTCCTTTTGCAAAGCAATAAGCTTTTCATGACAAAGGTCTATGGCATTGTTCCTACAAGCCATGTTGACAACTGAATTACAAGCAGAAACAAGCTGAAGTGTCCTCCTTATGGATGAATGCATAGATGATTTTCCAAAAACCAAAGGGTGATCTCTATATCCTTTGCTCCACCTCATTAATATATATGGCTCAGGAAGAGTGCAAAAATCATGACTCTTTAGATAAGCAAGAATGTGCCTACATGGAATTCCTTTGAATTCTAACATGAAACAATTACAAGATAACATATCCGTAGATGAATCTTTTTTCAAAACACGAGGACAACTAGAACACCAACATGATAGACCTCAAACACACCTTCATCAGAAGTTTCGTTCACGTTATACACTATACTTTGATGAACTTCAGATTGAAAGATCTTGAAAATAGACTTTGGGTATATACCTCTCATTTGCTCCTCCAAAGGCCACAATGAAGCCAAAGGCAGATTGTTGTACTCGTCTTTGAAATCCTTGAAGTTTTCTATCTCCCGCACATGAGAATAAGCAATCTCCAAGATACAAACAATTTCAAAGAGAGTTTTCCTACTGTTGACATGGTTTCTAATGAATGCATTAAGACTCTCACTTCTTTGCGTTGTCCTCATGCCAACAAAGAAGGAATCATGCATAAAACATGGCACCTACTGAAGCCGCATATCATACACATCACAAAACCAACTAATGGATAGTAAGCCATTCTCTTCAACTACAAAACTCTATTTCTCTTCAAAATTGTCTATATCATCTACATTCTAGACACAATCATTCAACACACTAATGATTTGATCCTTGTTAGGAACTCCACCAAGTTTAGATGGGAGTTTCTGTAGAATGTGCCAGCTGCAAAAATGATGCTTACAAGTTGGAGAAATAGTAATAATAGCAGCAGTCATTGCTGGATCTTGATCAGTTATGATGGAGATAGGTTCTTTGCCAAAACACAATAAATATTGTTTGAAAAACCATATAAAAGAATTGTACTTCTCATCCGCCAACAAGGTTGAGGCAAATAACACTGTCTTACGATGGTGATCCACATAACTAAACATGCCAAAAACCATGGAATACTTATTGGTACGATAAGTGGTATCAAATACGATCGCATTACCAAACAATGCAAAGTCATCAATAGAGTTTGGATTAGACCAAAACAAGTGTGTCAAATAACCATCAGAATCTTTTTGATACTCATAAAAGAATTAAGAATCCAATACTATGAAGTTTTCAAAATGATCCAAAACCATATCCACATCATGATCAGCAGACTCTTTTCTCTTCATACTGAGGTGTCCATGAGCTTGTCTACTTGTAAATGTCAACTTGTCATAACCACCAAACTTACATGTTATTAATGCAAGCTGCTTAGAGATAGGTATATTGGCTTGACTCATAGAAGAAATCATGTCTTTTTGACTCTGGTCAAGTGATGAATTACACTTCAAATAGCGCAAGTGAGCAGTATCAATAAGATCATGATTGTGATCCTCAACAAATGCACTAACAACCCATATGGAGGAGGACGTGTCCAATGTCAGTCGGATCATGGATTTGCACCTACACCTTTTCACTAAACATTTATATTTCTTGGAAATATTCTCATGTAGATCACCAACATCATTGCAAATAGGACTCAACATACCACTAGATCTCTTAGAACGCCTATTTTCTCCTTGTTTATCACAAACCAAATCTTTTAACAGCAAAATCTTAGTACAACCTTGATAATGATTATCATCTATCCTTACATTAAAACCAATAAAACCATCATATCTATAATAAAAATCTATACCATCATCTAAACTTCCAAAACTAAGTCCAATCCTAGGGATATCAGCCATAGAAAGGACCTCACAGTCAACAGATGAAGAAGAATACAGATTATCACCATAGTCAGTTATAGCATTTCTAGCATCAGTATCAAGGCTGGGATCCATAACAGTAACAACCTCACAAACAAAAACCTGCATAAAATGTGAGGGTGACACACTTTCAGTAAACCAAGGCAACAAACTGTAATGCAGACAAGCCTTGAGTAAAACCAAGGCAACAAACTGTAATGCAGATAAGCCTTGAGTAAAACCAAGGCAGCAAACTGTAATGGATACACACATTATGTAAATGAAAGAAGTTCATTGTAATAGGACACATAGATAGTAATCAAAATAGTGTAATGTGGTAGTACCACACAAAGGGTAAACATAAAAAATGTATACAAAGATTAAGTAAATGAAAGTAGTTCATTGTAATAGGACACATAGTGTGATGGAGTGGATTTTTGAAATCCATAAATCTCCAATAACATATTAGAATCCATATCTTGAGTTACAATGAGAGTTCCAAGTGTTTTGGTAAAGTGGAGATTTTGAATGAGAATTATATAATGATTAATATCTCTCTTTATATGCCTTCTTGAGGAATTTGATTGGATGACCTAACAATTGAGTTTTGGCACCGATTTTGAGTAGAAGGTAGCTTGAGTGGTAGGAAACCTATGGTTAAAATTTGGTGGCAATCGGACACTCCTAGAGGAAGATATGGAGGTTTGATCTTTGTGAAATGATGTGCAATATTAGTGTTGTTAAGCCTAAGTCGTTGATTAAAATAGGTGTCACGCCCTTTTGTTTTGGGTCGAGCTGCGTGGCCTCTTGTGTGCCCTAGATGTGCGATCTAGTGGTTGTGCCTGGCAGCTTTAGTGAGCCGCGGATAGGCTCATGAGAAGGACTGTCTGGAGCCTTTGGATTAGATCTGACGGATGTCAGTTTGTCCCCTACCTTGCGGTTCGAGCGAGGTAGTGGGGTAGCTGACCCCACGATCTTTCGAGCCACCACTCGCCAAGGATGTGAGTCGTGGGCAAGACCTAACTGAGGAGTTGGGTTCCTCAAGTGAGAACGACCTACCCCAACCCCTTTTTGGGGGTGTTTGACGAAGAGAGCAGGGAGAACGAGCTCTCCCATTCCCTGCCTTCTCCACCGCACGGAGCAGGTGGTGGATGGGAGGAGGATACAGAAGTAAGGGGCTCGCGGAGGAGAACAGAGAAGGGGAAAAGAAGGGGTGAGTGCAGGGGAATCCAATCCCACCCTTTTAGTGGACCCACAGAGCGGCGTTGGTAGTAGACCGACTCCGGTTGGCCGGAGAGGAGCTCGGGGCTAGGGGGCAAGTGTGGAGCGCTTCTCACCATGATCTTTTGCTGCGAGCAAGTTCCTGGAGGCCTAGAGAAGCTTCCTGGAGCTTCACTTTGATGTGAGGATGAGCGGAGGCAAGATGCCTCTTCTGCTCCGCCACGCCAACAGCTAGTGGCGGCGAGCTTGAGGACACGGCGGCTCAGAGGCTCCAGGGCAAACCTGAGAAGCCGTGAAGGTCTGGTTGAAGGTGCCGAAGCTAATGGAGGCCTTAGGAGATGACAGGGAGCAATCTGGTGCGGCGGGTTGCTCGCCGGAGGTCACCCGTGCGGCGGCACTCGGGTAGAACAGAGTCCCGCTTGGGACCCAGACACGAGAGAAAGAAGAAGGGAGCTGAACCGGCCCAATCCAGGAGTCAGACCGGACCGGCCCAGCCGAGCCAGAATTGAACCGGGTCCAAGTGCTCCTGAACCGGCCGGATCTACCCGCAAGCAGAAGCAAGGAGCCGCAATCCTAGAGGACACGTGGCGTCCTGTGATTGGCCGGATGAGGTAAACAATCAGAAAATGCTCAGTTTTTCAATAAATCGTAGAAAATAGCCCGATGCTCAGAAAAATACATATAATATACCAAAATGTTCAAAAAAATGTGTAGAATAATATGAAACCATCATATCAGCCTTTTTATGCACGTATATTAGCAATATCATGTAAGATGTGTAATTCTTGTTTAATGGATAATAAATAGCAAATGATGACATAAAATTATGGAAAAATGTCAGTAACTCCATAATAATACTTATAGTGCACCTAATGTCAGTGATTATCATGTTGATGCACGAAATTATATAATTTGCTTAATATGTCTAATTAGGGCTTATAACCCTAAATAAAATGTAATAAATGCACACATGCTCAATAAATGATGAAAATTACAGAGTAAGTTCATATCAGTAATCTGAAGCTAAGATGTAAATCGGATATCAGTTAGATTCATATAATTCATGTTATATGAAGTTGACCTTTAATACATGGATGAAAACCCTAATCTCGGTTAATGATGTAACCTAGGGTTAATTAATGTGCACAAAAATGCTATGGAAGATAATATTCAGATAATGGACCATAATCTGGAATATGACATCAGTGAGATAATCATAAGATAAGGATACAAGTAATGATGCACATATCCTAATGAACTAGTGAAACCCTAATGAACACGATAGGGTTAAAATGAGATGCAAGATGATGAGAATCTGATGATCGTATGTGATCTTATCTTTATCAGGGTTTGACCTGGAATACATAGTTGACATCAGGAATATGTGTTTAGTATGATCTGTCTCTTTGGAAGGTACGCCATTACCTCTTACTTGGCTTATTATACAATATGCTTGTGCTATATGCATAGTAAAATACTTGGCATATGATATTGGATGAAATGATTGTTCTTGTATGATATCTTGCTTGATTTTCCATACTTATGGCTATGAACACTTGAAACATAATATATCTGTTCCATTATATGAAATCACTATATCTCTTTGGTAATCATAGTGCTAGTGAGTGATCTATCTCTTTGGTAAGCGGATCACATGTACAATGATCTATCTCTTTGGTAAGCAGATCATAAGGCCTGAATGCACCTATCCCATTGGTAGGCGGATGCACGAGCATATAATGGAAAATGAATTTAAAATATGTGTTCTCTTTTATTAATGAATATCTTTGTGCAAGTATATGCTTTTTGTTATATTTCTTTATAACTACCAAGTATTAGTTTTATCTTATTGCCAAGATATGATGAGAGGTATATAAAAAGACACGTAGGCGTACTCAGTACAATATTCTTGAAATATTGTGCTGACGTGTACCGCATGTAATCTTTTGTTTAGGTTGTGGTTACTCTCTTTAAGATCCAGGATAGTTGAGAGTTGTGTGGCGAGCTGATGTACAGGTGGACCTGTTGTCTTAAGATCCTGTTGTTTAGAGGTAGTACATGTATATGTATAGTTTGTTGTTCAATATGTAATATCAAATGTTGTAACAATTCATGTTGTAATTATATGTTGAATGGTGAACATGTGTTGTGGTTTGTTTATTGTTCATATATATGTGCTACTGATTGTTTCCTTATGACTTCCTCTGATTTTCTTCTTCTTAGCCTCGTGTGGGATGTTTAAATTGGGATTCTCGCTGAGGTGAGGGTTTCAATTTGGACGTCTCACATCAGATTAAGTTTTAGAAAATCTGGGGACGTCACACATAGACAGTAATCGAAACAGTGTAATGTGGTAGTACCACACAAAGAGTAGATAGAAAAAATGTACTGCAATGAAATCACACATACAATAAAACCAAGGCAAAAAACTGTAATGGAGACACATATTTTGTAAATGAAAGCAGTGCATTGTAATGGAACACATAGACAACAATAGTAATCAGCGTATTGTGGTAGAAAATTCTTAAGGAGGTAATGTAAAGTTCTAAAGTATGTGCATTGTATCATTAAGATATACAAGTAGAGATACTACATTGGACATCAAGTTCCCAAGTAGAGAGAGAAATAAGGTTGCACAAGCTAGCTAAGCACCAGGTTTAAAGCCCTTGAAGTCATGGAATGGGGCTTGGTCATGTGGACAACCAAAGACTACTGACCTCATCGGACACACAACAGGTTGAACAACGATTTGGGGCAAACAGAGCCCAGGCGACGGTGGTACAAATTAAATGGACCTCTTTATAGTGGGTAGTTGGGAGATTGCTAAGGTTGGAAGCAATGTTTGATGCCAGATCATCAACGAATAAGAGGATTACCTTGTTCACCTAGTGCTACCGCTACTCTTCTCTCTTGGATTGAAGATTCTATAAACCAAAACTCTGATCTCAGTTGTGGATATGTCGTCACCAGGTCCCTGGCTACGGATATGCCACCGAGTCGCCTCGAGTGCGGTAGAGAGAATGAGGGAACACCCAACTGCACAGTGGAGAATAGAAGGGAGCAGTGGAGGAGGAGCACCAAAAACTGAAGGAAGTAACACGGGAGGAAGACCATCTTGCGACCAAGCAGGAACACCTAGCTGCGCGGCACAAAGACGGCCAGAAGAACGCGGTGGCAGAATTCGTAAATAGGATGAAAAATAAAAAAAAACATGGAGGCACGGGTAGCCAACTCACTGTAACAGCGCGGGAAGCCAATGTATTCCCATATATATAAATATATATATATACTACTATAAAAAGAGTGAGTTTTGCAGGTAGTTCAAATACACCCGTCCAAAGTTATATTGACCAATCACATGCCACGGTTTTACTAACGTGGCAAAAGCTTGCACTGTCCTTTACTCAAGCAACTCTCACATTTTTTCAACTTTTTTAACTTCAAAAAAACGATTTAGTTTGAAAAACCAGAACTCACTCTTTTTGAACTCTCTCACATGTGAATTTAAATTTCCCGCACCCTTCTCTCTCTCACCCATAACAATCAGTCAAACTCATTTCTATTTTTATCCTTTTTTTAATATCTTAGATCACTCCATGAACTGCTCCACTTACGACAACAAACTCCTACGCATTTCCTCCAACAACCACGCTGCACACGTCACTATTTTGCACTGCCCATTATCGCCAAAACTAATGTGAAGGATAATACCAAAGAAATATCCCAAAGAAAATGACAACTGTAAGTCTGCAACCTCCCATATTCCATGTTGCACACCTCCACGAACTACACCTTCACCCCAGGCACACTGCCCAGTTTCCAAGGTTGCAGGCTCAGTATGGACCAAGAGATAGCAAGACTCTGTGGCCACCACCATCCTCCTCCACGACTGTCCCATGGAAAGCGGCACCGAGCGGCAATGTCCGCTGAGCTGCAATTCTCTGCCCATTCCCCTCTTCTTCTGCACTACAGCCGATGGTAGAAGGCACACTATTTCCAGTACCATCAGAAGCATCCAGAGCACTGGGAGTAGCCTCGGCTCCCACGCATACTCCGGCTATGTCGATTCCTTCTTTGCCCGGGGCCAGCGATGGAGTCGTAGACCCAGGGCCAGAAACAAAAGCGTTCCGCCACAGAATCGACGAGATTCTCTCCACGGTCGACCATGAATGATCTTCTCTGGCTTGCTCCCATTTCTTTTGCTCTGTCATTGGCTAAAAGCTATTGGTCAAACCTAGCGCTAATTTCGATCCCTTTGGTCTTAGCTGGAGAAGAAAGTGGACGATATCTCACGTTTCTTCTTGGGTAAGCAACACCAGAAAGGTTTCGGGGAAAAAGGGGGAGGTTCGGGTGGAAAAGAGAGGACACTTATGGCGTTGGCAGAGAGTGTCATGAGGAGGCTACAGGTCAAGGCGGATCGGAGGGAAGCCGCGAGCGCCAAACGGGCGCAAGAACTCATGCGCCAGTTCAACACCATCCTGCACATGGTGATTCTCGGCATCAAATTTCATAATTCATTGTAGTGTTCTCTTATCCCCCTTTTTTTCTCTCCAAATTTCATGTTGGTTTATTTTAATGACATTACACTCTTAGGTCTTGATGTGCGCCATGTTCCTTTTAATTCGTTGGTTTCACACTTATAAGCCGTTAGAGTTCATTTCACAAAGGTAGATGCAGAACAGTGTTGTGCCTTATTCGTACTTTATATAATATCTCGCCACTGGTTTCATAAGGGAAAATGTTAGCTAGGTCATGTAGTTCTTCTGAAGGTTTTTCTTAGTTCTGTGAAATTTACACACTGTCTCTGGTTCATAATGGACAAGATAAGCCATATGGTTTTATTGGATTTAACCAAACATACAATTGTCTGCAGCAAAATGTGGTTTCCCGCAGACATCAATTGCAAAGCTCTTTGCCTTTGGGCTTTCGTCTTTGCTTTTTCCTCATAAAAATTCATGCTACCATACAAACTTCCTCTTTCTTCATACTGGTTATTCACAAACCATTTATAATAAACAAAGAGACATAGGGGGGCCTGTCATCTTGGTTTTAGTCTTTCCTAGGAATAGTTGTTTCTTTACGCAAGTTGTAAGATGAGTAGTGATTAACTCTTATGTGCTTTCTCACTATTGATTTTTTATTATATAATATTTTTATATAAATGTTATCTAATAAATAACACTTTGTTAATTGTATATTAAATTAAAATACTAAATGTTGCAAGCTAGGTTATATTTTATATTTGACAAAGACATGATTTCTTATCCATGAAATAATGTAAATTATAATGATGTAGGTTGTTAGTTACACCGATACAGGAAGTTTCACAATCTAACAATACGTGCGAATTGGAAATAAAATATATAATATTAATCATGATAATTTGTTACACTTCTCAAAATTCCGTGGTGGTTGAAATCTTTGTTGTGTTATAAAATTATATTTTTCTTGTGAAATGTATCTTCTTGATGATTATCAACTTCCCTTTGAGTTTAATAGCATAATTTTTTGGGCCATAAAAGGATGATGCAATCGGCAATCAGGTTGCTCCCTATGAAGGGACGCAGGTACAAACCCTACTGAGAAATACTTTTTAATTTACCACCCTCTTTCATGTCTGACCTCTACTACAGACTGTGGGAGATGGAGATAACTAACTCTCTATAATTCCCAAAGTAGCATTTTTATGTCATAACACTCCATTTATTTGATAAATATTTAGATTTATGCAATCATAAGAAGCCAATAAATTTATAAAAACCATCTACTTGTCTTGATATACATGAAGTGCATGTAAAAATGTTTTTATTGACATGATTAATGACAAACAATTCGAAATTTGAATGAAAAGTAAAAAATGTAACTTATGTGACCCTCAAATTAAGTGTATTACCTATTACCAATTCAACAAATATAACCTAAAATTAGTAATTGATTGACAAATGACTCAATCTCTCCCTCAATGTTATGATATCATAAAGATATTATTGTTCATATTCCACTCATAGAATAAATTAAACTGAACATATTCATATCTGCAAACATATTTGATTTTGTTTTTACGTGCATGGGCACATGTGCGTTTACTAGTATATATATATGTGTGTGTGTGGTGTGTGAATACCTTCTAAATTCCTAATCAACAAAATCATACATTTTTTTAAAACCAGGAAACACCACTTCCTCGTCATGTTCTCATGAACATCCTCACCCATGTCCATGCACCTTTAATTTTTATAGGGATCTAATCTGCAGAAGCCTCAATTGGCATCTATTGGGTGACATGAGCCTCATGAGGTTCATGTCAAATATGTAAAGATGGAGGTGGGTGATGGGTCTATGTTGAGCAGGTACAAACCCAAGTTGGGTGCTATAGAGTTATGACTCAAACTTAGGGTGTAGATGAGTAGTAAAGAGTGGTTTGCATAGTGCACCTCCAATAATTATGGCACTAAAGCTAGGATCCATAAATCGAAATGGAAGAATTTGGTCCATCATAGTGTGTCTCTGGAGGTAGAAGTGGGTAGTTATTTTAATAGAAGTATAGTCATCTCCAATGTCCTATCCTAATAATTGATATGTGAAAGTCAGAATTGAGTATGGTGTAGAATGAGTAGAAGTAGAGTAGCAGTAGGAGTAACAATAGGAGTGTGATCCAAAGTATAAGCTATGGTGAGTAATAAGTGGGTTGGGTGGGTGAATCTTGGTGATATGGATGATCATAATTAGGATGATTACTAAAATAGGCCCTTGCATGTTATATGCATCCTAATCTATGTAGATGAATATTGCATAGCCGCTTGGACGTGCACTTGTGGTTGAACTTGTTAACAACATTATACATACAATAAATGATATGTATAACAAGAGGCATTGTGGCCAAGAAAATCTCATGATCTTCTTAGCACTATTTTGCATGCCTATGTACAATTTCATACGTTGTAACAATCTATCAGATAAAGCTAATTCAAACTAAATGTCATTTAAGAGAAAAAATTGATCAGAGGAAGCACAATAGATATAAACATGTTTGTTTACATTATCAATTTTTTTAACAAACTTCAATCACCTATTGATAAGAACAATAAAGTCGTATAATTATATAATGTGTTATATTTTAAAATTTAATGTGTTGTGTTTTCACCTGCCAATGGGACACCCTTTAGCACTGCTCCAAGTTGATAACCAATTTCCCTAAGCATCCATTTTTTATTCTATCTGAAAACTACATTTGAAGTAAACATGAAAAAAAATGAAATTTGACTTTGAACGAGAATATCATTTGTATAACCCCTTATACATGCATGTTAGAGTTGCAACTCCCAAAGATTTTTTTTGTCACAAATCCCAAAGTTAGCTACAAGGGAAATGTATCATATATGTGCTCTCTAGTAATATTTGGAATATGGTAACTACCTGAGATATAAAGAAGATATTCCCTAGTATATTTAACACTAATTGATGTCTAAAACTCTAGAGTCCTCTGTGTGAAATTCTAACCTAAAATCATCTTACCAAATAAGTTAGACAAGTTTGACTCATGTGCATCCCATAAGTATGAATTTCCAAATAGTAGTCATAAAGGTCAGCACATACAATAAATTGGTTGCCATTCAAGTGTTTGGGTTATATAGATAAAACTAGACTACCATATAGCCTAAGAACTGTAATAAATGAAACATCCTAAAATGTGGTATATCATCTCAAAATAAGTGAACCTTAATTTTTAGTGATGTCTAAATGGTTCTACAGAAGCCATGAGTTTGGGATCTTAGATGATAGGTTGCAAATTATGAACCATGCCAAATCCCCCTAAGGAAATGTTATCCAATACACCTTGGTTAACAACTACCCTCTCTAACAACCGTTGTGGTCATGGGAGAGACAAAATGATGCTTATCTCAGAGCCTTATCTATTTAGACAATAAGTGTAACATATATTAGATTATGATTAACATGTAAACAATAGATAATTAAAAATTGAAATTTCACTATATTATAAATTACCTAGTAGAAAAAGCAACATATTGCACTGTAGTTCATTACCATGTTGAAAACATTACATGACATAAAAATTAAAAACATTACATGACATTCCCAAATTGGAAACATTACATGACATTCCCAAATTGAAAACATTACATGACACGACCAAATTGACACTACATGAAAACAAATTAAAAGTATCACATGACATGACCAAATTTGAAGTAATACACTATTTGTAAAATTTGAAATATTACATTACATGACCACTTTTAAAAAAATACATGTCATGCAATAAAATGAGTTAGGGTAAACTATAAGTATGAATGTTATGACCATTCCTCTAACACTGATCATGATGTTATCAAGCTCGATTTGGAACAATATCCATAGATGTCTATATTGTTATAATTGATATTTAATGATAATAAGGATTAAATATTTCTGCATTCACCAAAAGGTGGCCAATACCTCTTGTCAAGAACCCCATGAAATTTACACAAGTAGGAGTGACAATATGATTGGTTGATGAATAATCTTTTGATAATTAGCTTACACTCATTGTTGATAGAAGAAGAAACTACCCAAACATGAGAGAATCATATGTGGCACTTTTGAAGGTTAAATATATGTTGACTCTAAGCCAATGTTGACTCAACGCCTAAATTGAATAAACCCTTATTTCAATGATGACTAAACCATTCCACTTATTTGTGTCTAATACTTCTACTTGAGTGATTTTAGATTAGGTAGAAACACACTCCAAATGTCCTAACTTGCACATCTCAACATTGAGAAAAGACAAGTCAAAATCAATCCAAGTGCACTTTTGTGGAATATGATGTAAATCCATTAGAATAATGTTGTAAATCACTTGTAATGATTGTATGACTTGTAACTAAGCTTATAAAAAATCAAGAGAACTTAAAACAAATGTTTAAGCACTTTAATGACATTTTCCAAAATTCATTACATGCACTTTATCGGTCGAGTTACAATCTCGACCGATCCTTGATGGATTTTGAGAATGTTGTTGACCGGACGAGTTTTCTATACTCAAAACTAGATCGAACACCGTACTAGAAAAAAACTGATTTAATCTATCGATCGAGTTCCTATCGGGACAAACTCAACTGATTGGTCAAATTAACGTCGTCGCATAGTACATTCGGTCGAGTTACCTTTATAGAAACTTGAACGATCACACTGTACAAAAAAAGTGTAGAAACGTGTTTCTAGTCGTTGGAATGTTGTATAACTAAAAAAAAAATATTCGTTGCAACATCCCAAATGGCTAATATTCGTCCTTAAGTGTTCCCAAAGGCTTCTAGGCAACCTCAACTATGACAGACCCCTTGGGCTTCATACCTTGGTTAGGCAAGCACTATGAAGGTCCCTATTCTATAGTTGAGTGATTCTACAACCTTATCTCTCTCTCTCTAAGCTTAATCAATTAAATCATCCATTAGAGTGAGTAGGAGATTTGTAAGGGAGCTAGTCCTAAATGTATATCTTGTGAGTCTCTCACTTACACCACCTCCCAATCTCTCATTTCAACCATAAAGATGAAGGTTCTCTCTCTTAGTTAAGAGAGGTGAAGAAGAACAAGGGAAAGAGTCCCTTGGTGAATATCAAGGACAAAGACTTGGAGCAAGAGTGGGAAAGCCCTTAGTGAAGGCAGAAGACTCCTTGCTCCAATGGGTAAGTCCTTGGTGAAAGCTTCTTCAAGTGAAGGTGAAGTCAAATGTTGAAGATCCAAGAAGAGTGGGTAATTCCTAGTAGGATAAAGACTTGTGTAAGAGTGGGTAAGACCTTGGAGAAGGCAGAAGACTCGTTGTAAAGTGGGTAAGTCCTTGGTAAGGTTAAAGACTCTTTGTATTGGATTGGTAAGTCCTTTGGTGGGTCATGTGTTGTAACTCTTATAAGTGAATATATACAGGAATACACACTTAGAAATCCTAGAGGTTGACCTATCTATGTAGTGGACTAACATACTCCTATTTTGGAGTATGGAACCACTCTACATAGCTTGTAACTTTGTTCTTATTCAATCTCTCTCTCTCCCTTTTTATGTATATTTTAGTTGCATTCAAATTTCCTATTTAGAAACCTTATCGTGTGATGTATCTTGAAGGTGTAATGAATTTTTTTAAGTACATTTAGCTTTATTCACCCCTCCTATAGAATATCCAATCACCCATCCTAGGATCCAACAATTGGTATCAAAGCATTTTCTTCAAGCATACTTCCACAAGTAGGAGAATATGGGTGATTCCCAAGATGGGATATCTTCATCAACCTTCCAATCTTTGATGGGAGTAATTTCCACTATTAGAAGAGAAGGCTTAAATTCCACATCTAAGGAAAAAGTCTTGAGCTTTGGCAAATGGTAGACTGTCCATACAAGCTACATGAGAAAAGGATGGAAGAATGGGATGAATCTACCATAAAGAAAGCCACCTTAAATGCAAGAGCAATCAACATCCTCTATGCCACCATGACCCCCACCAAGTTCAGCCAGATTTCTTCTTGTGAGACATCCTATGAGGTATGAAGAAAGCTACGCATCACTTATGAAGGGACAACTCAAGTGAAGGAAAGAAAAGTCTACTTACGCAAAGGGTTGCTTGAGAACTTCAAGATGGTAAAGGAGGAGAAGGTAGACAACATGTACTTAAGGCTCAACACCATTGGTGAATGGTCTTGTTGTGCTAGGTCATCATATGACTAGATGAGAGATCAACTCTAAGATCCTTAGAACTCTCCCCAAGAGATGGGAACACAAGGTTACCTCCATTGAAGAATTAAAGTCTCTTGGTGATATTCATATTGAAGAGATCATTGGAAATCTACAAGCCCATGAAGTCACACTTGTCAAGATAGAAGTAGTTCAAAGAAAAGAGGAGAAAGAGCTAAAGAGAATGAAGAAGGATGAAAGTCAGGCTAAAATTGAAGCTATTGTGAGTCAAGCCTCTCCATCCTCCCAAGTTGAAGAAGATGCCATGTACACAAAGGTTAGGTTCTAAAAAGGCAACCCTTCCTCCTCAATTTGGTGCCTCTAGTGTGGAAAGAAAGGTCACTTCAAGATAGATTATCTACAAGGTCAAAAGACCCATCATCGCAAAAGAAGAGAAGAGAAGTACAAGAAGAAGGAGAAATGGCATGAAATCTCAAGTGACTCCTCCAACTCAAGCCCAAATGACTCCTCCAACTCAAGATCAAGTGAAGAATCAAGTGGAGGGTCAAGCTCAAGCTCTTGTGATGAAGGAGAATGCCATTTTTCTCTTATGGCTTCAACAAAAGAAGACTCAAATGAGGTAAATGTAAACTATTTAGATGAAGAACCTTTAATTGATATCGTACATGCTACTCGTGCCTCTCTTAAGTCTTCTCAAAAGAAAAAGAAAAAGCTTGCTAGAATTGTTGATAATTTGCATGTAGAAATAGATGATCTTGAATAGGCTAATACTTGCTTATTTGATAATAAAAATGTTTGTCTTAGTCAAGTAGATTCTCTTAAACTTGAAAATGCTAATTTGCTTGACAAGATTAGATTTCTAGAAGCTCAACTTCTTTTGCCTAGTTCTAATATAGAGCATAGTAACATTGTGGATTCTCTCTTGCATGATATAGAAACTCTTAAATTAGAAAACAAGAAGGATGTTTTGGCTGTGCAAGGTTTAGAATCTAAAATACGATCTATCATTTTAAGATTTCTATATTTGAAAATGAAATACTTCCTTGCTTGCCGAAATCAATGTGCTTGAATCTTGTTCTAGTTCTAGTAGTAGAGAGAATAATCTTTATGTTCTTGATATTGATAGAGATTGTTATTTAACTAAAGCTCTTTGCTTAGAAAATGATCTTATGCAGGCTAGAGTTGATATGAATCAATTGTCTTCTACTATTACTTCTCTTGTATGTTATAATCATAGCTTGAGATCTTCTTTGCAAAGATTCTTAGTTGGTAAAAAGAATCTTAATGATATCCTATACCATACTAATAAATAAATGGTAGACATGGTTTAGGGTATGATAGTAGACAATGGAACAACAAAGGTAAAGGACCTCCAATCTTCCATGGAGAATCCTCTAGTTCTAAGGCTCTGGGCACATGCAACTATTACAATGATTTTGGTCATTGTTCTAATTGTTGTCTTTCTCAGAAAGCACCCAAGAGCAATTGGATTTGGGTTGCTAAGATAACCCCTACAGACCCAAAAACATGATTGGGGACCATTTCAACTTTCTTCTTGTAGGTCACTTGCTAATGGATTGAAATGATCTATTTGAATTAAATTGAGTTCTTAATCGTCATGAAAGAAGAAAGGTGTGATGTGTATGGGGTGAAAACAATTGGAAAAGAAATAGCAAGAATAGAGGTAATGTTATTCTTGCTCATATCTAATCCTAACTTATTTTTGTCAAGTTAGTATGCACTATGCATATGGTTTTTAAGTCAAAAGTGGTATTTTGTGACTCTCATCACACTCTTAATCAAAACTTATTTCTAATACTTTCATAGTGCATTACTAACTTGCCTACACATGTTTGGATATGGTATATATTTTAATCTTGCCTCTAGATATGTCTTTCACACATATATATATATATATACATATATATATATATATATATATGTGTATATATATCTGTGTGTGTGTTTGTGTTTGTGTGTGTGTGTGTGTTTTGACAACAACTTGATCGATGAATTTTTCCTGATAGAAATTCAACCGATCGAAAGCAATGGGTGTTGTCAACAACTATTTTTCGTTGAGTTTGTCCTGACAGTTACTTGACTGGTGGCATTGTGCACAGAATACATAGTTGGCTTGTTCAATGAGAATTTCCCTATAAACTAGATTTTCCCAACCAATAGCCTTATTCTTTGACACTCCCATTTTGTACCTTCATATATACATATTTCCATGCTTTTTAATTGCCTATCTTGTACACAACTTTATCTCTCTAACTACTATAATTTGGTATTCCATTAGTGGTATTCCTATATATTGCAATTACTTACTTTGAGTTGTTTTATAGGTTTTGATGATGATCTCATTAGATCTCTTGGTTGTGTATTAAATTGCTCCCATTGCGATTTAACTTGATACATCTATATCATTGTATATCTTGTTTTGATACAACATTGAGGTTCTTAATGGTAATCATCTTTTGGTAATGATGCATATTTTCTAGTGAGTAATATGCTTTCATGCTTCTGAAATGGCTTATCTCTTTGTTTGGATATTTATCTACATATACTAATAGCTTACGCTTTAACTTGTGTATCTCTTGCTATGATCCACATCCTACTAGTAGTCCTAACTTGTGATAATATCCACTAGTAGTCCATATACATGTAGTTCTAGCCCTGTTTATCTTTTCATCGAGTGGTATTCATCTATATGTTATGCTTGTATCTTGTTTTATACTCAAGCTTGTCCATTAACATGTGTATAAAATATCTTGAGTTGCTTACATATCATTGTAATGTAGGATAATAGAGCTACATTGTATGTAGATATTGGAGCATCTTTGAATTTTATGCAGATTTTGCTCCAGTTTCATATTTTGATGCTAGCAACTGCTACTATCGTTGCATTGTGTTTATTAGTTGCAACATCAACATTTATTTTATACTCGCCTTCTGCTAGTGTAACCCAACTTTGTAGTTCTCTTCAACATACAATAGTTGAGCTTTCCCATGCCCTAATAGTGTTGGTAATTTTTGAGTTGATGAATCGAACCTGGTGTTGTACAGTGGACTCTCAGTTCTCAAAGATATGCTTATTCCTGCACTTCTAGATATACCAATAGCCTATTATCTGTTGAATGCATTGCATTTCACCCTGCGCTCCATTGTGTTCACCCATTGATTGATTTTGGTAGATGCAAAGAAGTTGTTCTGTTCAGCATAGGGTACAATTTGGTCCCTAACTTTTCTAGCGTGAATGCAGTCCCTTAGGGCATGCATTGTCAAATACTCTCTATTATTACAACGTTTGCACATGCTACTTTCATTTAAGTGGCTGATATTTCTTCTCTGATTAGTTAGAACTGCTTTGTGTAAGGCCATCCACATGAAGAGTTTGACTCACGCTGCAACATTTGTTCTCCAAATTAGATGCCATTCTCTAGAATCTTCTATGTCCTTACCAATTCAAAGTATTTTGTAGGGGGCACCTGTGTTAAAGTTCCCATATTTGGAATGGATCCATACGTGCACATCCTCTAGTTCATCATCAATTGGAGTACCATTTTCTATGATCTATCTGAACACATCTGTAGGGAACCATTCATCCACAAATTCATTATCCTAGTTTCCATTAAGGTCAATGAGGCTGCATACTTTATGGTCCCAAAGCTCCAGTGGAATTGGATGTGTGGCTACCTCCTCCAGGCATTGTTCCATATTTACCCATCGGTCCTCCCAAACATTGGTGTTATTTCCGCTTATAGGGATCATATGTGTTTGATTCCTTATCATTTATTTAGCATTAAAGGTTTCTCTAGAAAGTCTCAAAAGCTGCATGATCTTGCCCAGTACATGTTTTTCAAACTTTCTAGACAGCCCATTGCACCAGGTTGTATTCCTATGGCAGTACATGTCCCACATATTCTTCATAATCAGAGCCAAATTCCATTCTCACATGGATTTGAGTCCCAATCCGTCCATCTTTTTGCTCGTAGTGATTTTGTTCTAGGAAACTAGTGATAGGGGTGGTCCTTGTGGTTTCCACCCCAAATGAATCTTCTAATAGTAGCGTCACATTTATCACGTAGACTTAAGGGTAATAGTATTGTATGCATAACATAGCTTGGGATGGCGTTCAAGGTGCTCTTTGCCAAGCAAACTCGTCCAACAAAGGATAGGCTCCTCGCTGCCAAGGAATTAATCTTTGAGTTAACCTTCTACAAAATGTGTGAGTAGGTTTCGGTGTCCACCTTACTATGGAGGATTGGGACCCCAAGGTATTTTCCAATCTTTTCAATCTCATCAAATGAGCACAAACAGTTTATTCTTTTTCTAATTCTATAAGGCACTGACTTGGCATAGTAGATCCTTGTTTTCTCTACAGATAAGGACTATTTATATACTTCCTTAAATTCCTTGAAGCATTTGAGAATTGTTTTCATATGTGAAGTCCTAGCATGTGAAAATATGATTAGGTAATCGACAAAGCAAACATGGCCTACATACGGCCCTTTGGATGTTAGTTTTATAGGTTTCCAACTCTTGTCCCTAATCTTTTCCTTGATCTTTGGGCTGAGGCATTCAATACACAATACAAACAAGTATGGTCATACCGGGTCTCCCTGCCTGAGACCATGAGCAGTCCTGAAAGCATCCGTCTTTTGTCCTTGCCACATATATAAGTGTTCCCCCTTTCAACGAATTAATAATGTATTGTTGAATGTTGTTTGGTAGACCAACCTTTTGGATTGTATCCTCCACAAATTCCCATCTCATTTGGTTGTAAGATTTCGATAAGTCAATCTTTATTGCCATAGTTTGTTCTCCTCTCTTCCTTCTCATGTTGTGAATGAGTTCTTGCATGAGGGCTATGTTGTCAATTATGCACCTTCCTAGTACAAAACTGCTTTGTACATTGGAAATCCACTTCAACATGTGATGTTTGAGTCTATCTACAATCACTTTCGAGCACAACTAGAGTACTATGTTATTGAGAGTTATTGGCCTCAATTTTTCACACTTCTCTAGGTGTATGACTTTTGGGATGAGAACAATCATAGATTTGCATGCTTCATCAGGGATGGGGTGTCCCTCGGTAGCTTGAATGATGAATTGCATCACAGAATGCTTTACAACCTCCCAGTTCTTATGTAGAAATAGTGTTGATACACCATCATGACCAGTGGATTTATAAGGGTTCATGTCTTTCAGAATCTCCCAAACTTCATGTATAGTGGTTCGTGCACCAATAGCGTACATCTGGTTATGTGTAATCCTCTCGAAGCTACCTAGACATGAGTTCATTATACATGTTGCTTTCTCCCTATGGTTGTTAATGGTCGGGGCCAGTAGTGACTTGAAATGGCCTATGACCATGTTTCTTAGTTTGGTTTCATCGGTCACCCATTGTCCAAAAGTATCTTTTAAAGTCACTATAGTATTCTACCTTCTCCTTTGATTGATGTAAACATGGAAAAACTTAAAGTTGGAGTCCCCATTTTTGAGTCAGTTGATATGTGCCCTAACTTGCTCTTCTACTCTCCTTTTATAATATTTTGTTATCTCCTTTCTTTTAACAAGTGGTGTATCTTATCTCTTTATACCCCCACTTTTTGAAATGACAAAGTGGGAGAAGGCACATGCCTTCTTTTGACAAATGTCGTCTTTTGACAAAGGGGGAAAAGAACCATGTCTTTTATGTAAGGGGGAGAAGACATACATGTCTAGAACATATATGAGTAGAAGACATAATATTCTATAAATGTTATGAAAGATAACTATACAGGAGAAATAACATCAATTGAGGGGGAGTATGATAACTGCATGAGAATCAATTGAGGCGTGAGCATATGAACTCAATTTAAACCCATAGGATTCTCCAAAGGTATGATTTTATTCAAAAAGCTTTCAATACATTTATGGAATGGTTTTCATATTCATAAAGGGGGAGAATGTTGAATAGGCCAATGTTGACCCATGGTCTAAATTGACTAAACCATTGTTTAAATGATGACTAAACCATTCCTTTTATTTGTGTCTAATGCCTGTACTTGAGCGATTTCATATTAGGCATAGACACACTCCACATGCCCTAACTTGCTTATCTCAACTAGACGAAAAGAAAGTCAAAATCAATGCATGTGCACTTTTGTGGAATATGATGTAAATCTAATAGAATCATGTTGTAAATCACTTGTCATGATTGTATGACTTGTAATTAATCTTAGAAAAAATAAAGGGCACTTAAAATGAATGTTTAAGCACTTTAATGATGTTTTCCAAAATTCATTACATGCACTTTGTCAGTCAATTTACAATCTTGACCGATCCTTGATGGATTTTGAGAATGTTGTCGATTGGTCAAGTTTCCTATAGTCAAAACATGACCGACCACTGCATTGGAACAAAATTGATTTAATCTATTGGTTGAGTTCCTACAAGGACAAACTCGATCGATTGATCAAATTAGCTTTGTCGCATAGTCCATTCGATCGAGTTACCTTTATAGAAACTTGAATAATCGCACTATTTAAAATAGTGCAAAAAAGAGTTTTTAGCCATTGGAATGTTGCAAAACTTGAAAAAAATATGATGCAACATCCCAAACGGCTAGTATTCATCCTTAAGTGTTCCCAAAGACCTATAGCCATCCTCAACTATAAATAGGACCCCTTTGGCTTCATCCCTTGGTTAGCCAAGAACTATGAAGGTCCCTATTCTATAGTTGAGTGATCCTACTACCTCCTCTCTCTCTAAGCTTAATCACTTGCATCATCCATTAGAGTGAGTAGGATATGTAAGAGAGCTAGTCCTACATGTATATGTTGTGAGGGTCTCATTTCCACCATCTCTAAATCTCTCATTTCAACCATAAAGATGAATTTTCTCTCTCTTGGATAAGAGAGGTGAAGGAGAATAAGGGAAGGAGTCACTTTGTGAAGATCAAGGCCGAAGACTTTGAGAAAGAGTGGGTAATCCCTTGGTGAAGGTAGAAGACTCCTTGCTTAAGTGGGTAAGTCATTGGTGGAAGCTTCTCCGAGTGAAGGTGGAGTCAAAAGCTGAAGATCCAAGAATAGTGGGTAATTCTTAGAAGGATGAAGACTTGTGTAAAAGTGGGTAAGACCTTGGAGAATACCAACGACTGATTGAAAAGAGGGTAAGTCCTTGGTAAGGTTGAAGACTCTTTGCATTGGGTAGGTAAGTCCTTTGATGGGTCAAGTGTTGTAACTCTTATAAGTGAATATATAGAGGAATACACATTTGAAAATCCTAGAGGTTGACCTCTCCAGGTAGTGTACTGACATATCCTATTTTGGAGTATGGAGCTTGTCACTTGGTTCTTGTTCAATCTCTCTCTCCATTTCTGTGTATGTTTTAGTTTCACTCAAATTTCCTATTTAGCAAACTTATCTTGTGATGCATCTTGAAGGTCTAATGAATTTTGTTTATGTTCATGCATATCTATTCACCCTCCTCTAGAGCATCCAATCAACCATCCTAGGATCCAATAATACATGCACTGACGTGCACAATTTTCCCTAATTGGATGTAGAAATCATGTCCATACATATTTGTAAGGAAATATAGTTGAAGAGTAGACAACAATAAAAATTTAAATACCATATTTCCCTTCTAACAGTAGATTGTGTCTATAACTATATAACAAAAAGGATGGTTTCAAAGATATATCTGGTCCTCGAGTAAGTCTAATGACAATCTCCATGACGTCTTGTGAGCCTTGCTTCAAGTTTCACTCGAACAACATCTGCAACAACTCCTAGTTGATCACCATAAACAGTATCCTGATGTTGTCCTCCTAGCGGGAAAATCTCCTCACCTCTAGAGTAGTCCACATAGATGACTAGGAACTCTTGTCATTCTAGAAGAATAGACAGGAAGGAGTTGTCCCTACACATTGGTGTACTAGTACAAACTTACTTTCCCATAATTATTCTTCCTTCATATCCCTCCCTTTATTAGGTAGGTCTTGCTCGGGTTCTCTTGGTTACCATAGCCAAAGAAGACAAAAATTGTCAGAGGCAATTGATTTATGTCTGTCTAAATCCCCCAGTACCCCTCTATTTATAGGAGGGTTACAATCAGGGTTCCCAGTCTATGTGGGAGTGTAAGGGACAAAATTTCATGAATTTTCACAACCTACAAGAAGCAAAGTAGTTGCTTCATCGATGAACCGATCGGTTGGCATGTGAGCTGATTGTTTCAACCCTTGAATTGGTCATTTTGACATGTTTTCCTATCATAATTGTATTGGAAATTCTAGATCAATTAATTCACAACATGATGTTAGCACCAATCGTCGATGAAATCGAATCTCTCCATGAATTGGGCATCTCATTCAATGAGGTGGTTGCATCATGACCCTGAGCCGATCATTTCACTTAGTAAACTAGTTAGTTCATGCCCCTATTCATCCACAATTCAACCAATGCATAATCCAGTCCACCTGACACCAACCGATTGGTTCATCCTTTCAATCGGTCTATTCAAAGTTCATTCAGTCAAGTTGTTGCTAAAATTGAATTCCTAAACACTTTCATAATTAGTTTTATATATCATTCATGAACAAACTCCTATTCCAAGTGTACCCTAAGTATGTGACCCTATATATTCCTATTTACGTTGGTAGTGAATGTCCATAACCAGTTTATGTCATCAAAAGCAATGAGCAGTATCTAGCAACACATCATTGCTATTCAAGTAAATAGAGAATGATTTCAACCTGCAATATGTGATTGGTGTAATAGTATTTGTATAGTTCCTTGTCACTGATATCTAGTTTGAACTTGAGGCATGGAAAAGTCATTCTCTTTAACATTCAATCTTTGTTCCTTGAACTAGAAGAGAAGGTCTAAGATATGCGTATGCTCAATATCACATATTGACTCACATCTTCGTGGCCATGGATTTCTCAGTCTTGCTTATCAAGTGGCCAAGATGTCACACTCCTGTAGGAGGGACAAATCACATCTACATCACTCACATTCATCCCATGTATCACAATGCATCTAATCATCACCTTTAATTTGTTGATGATGTCCTTAATTTTGTGAAAGGCAGGCAACGATGTTTTACAAACCTTAAAGACCTTCTCCAAGATTTTGGGAAGCAATCTAGTATGATATGCAATGAAGATAAAACACACATTTTTGTATCTGCTTCTTGCAAGAACAAAGATAATCTAGTTAATTCCATGGGAATTCAAACAAGGAACTGACCTACAAAATACCTAGTGTTCCCTATGGTAGGAAGTAATCTAAGGACGAAGCATTTTAATGATTGTCTTGACTGATTGAGGGATATGATTAGTAGATGGCCAGGTGATAAAATATCTATGGTTGGTCGTATTGTTTTGATCAAATATTGTCCTATGGGTCTCATTAAATTTTGGATGAGGTAGGGAGAGATTCCACACTCAATCTTATCTCGAATGGAATTCCTTTTAATTGATTTCTTGTGGGGCTTTTCAACACATCCAACTAGCTGGTCAAGGATGGACTTTCCTTTTACTGGGGGTGGTTTAAATCTAAGTAATCTTAAAGACCTATATAATTTTTACACTCTCAAAAGAATCAATAAGCTTCTACACACATCTTGCTTATTGAGCTCATGGATGATTTCTAGAAATGGGAATGACTTTTCTACTTACCATAGTACATGTGTTTCAACAACATGGCACAGAATGGTCACAATGTGGCCAACTTACACTCACATTGATGATGTTTCACTGTGGAACAACTATAAAAAATGCTTGCCTAAAGATAAATCATTTACTTCTTTATGGATTACAATGCATCAACCACGATGGAGGTTAACTTCCTATAGAGCTATCAAAGATTTACTTTTGACTTTGGAGAAAATAAGAAAATGGTGCCCTACTACTAATTTTCTATGTTTCCTGTGTCAGCAAGAACATGAATCTAGTGAGCACCTCTTTGGGCATTGTCAAATATAGAGATACTTATGAGGCTGAGCTTAACTAAAGTTGAATATTATAAGTTCCTATCGTCTTCATTAATGCCTCAAAAATATTGATAATATATCACAATCTAGTGGTATCTTTGATATTTGGGCAATAATAGGTTATGTTCATCTCATCTGGATGGATAGAAACACAAGGACACATGGAGGATGTCACAAAGATTATCTTGATATATTCATTCATCTAGAGAAGGAAATGAAGTTATTATTTGATGTCTATAAATCTAGACTTAAAAGTATTTCTCCATTGATGAGTATAAATTAGGATCTAATGTAATGCCTTGATTAGGCTTTTGTTTAGTAGGCACTACATATAAGTCACTACTCTACCTTTGTAATCTACATGCCGTGCGTAGATTGTAATTTTTCCCCCTTTAAGGTGTTTGGAAATATATTTATCCAATTTTCTGAAGAAAAAAAACCATCACCTTTATGACAACCGTTATTCAAGTTCGTGGTGGATGATGGCAAAGTGTACTGAACGACATGTGAAGAGTGTAATGAATTCAAGTTTAATAATCAGAATCACCACCAACGCTAGGACAGATGGATCTGACTACCATGTTATGGTTTTAATGTGTCACTCTCATGGTGGGTCTGTCAGATACATTATTCTCTAACAAGTATTTATCTATTTGGTTTGACATCACATATACCATGACTTATGAGATTTTGTCATCAACCAACACACAATCTAGTCTTATGTGTTATTTTTGTCTATCAACCTTTCATAATAACAAGTGAATAGGAACATAACAAGAATGTATGTACTCTTGGCATCTCTATGATCTCATTGTTCGGGTCATCAACCCGAAGACATATATCATTGAGTAATATCATTCTATACACATTTTTTTTGTTACTTCAGTATCTAATAACTGAATAGAACAATTGAAATCAAAAGATTGTCTTTATTATAAATCAAGTCAATTACAAGTTATGCCATTACATCCATCATATGATTGGCTTTCTGGGAATACATATTAATAGAATCCCACTTGCACTTACATCCAATCACCCATGAACTTAATCCCAAGTGATCTAACATTACCTTCATGCTTATATTGTGAAAGAGTTTTTTTCAAGGGGTAAACAACATTATTCTCGATTGGTACTCTAAAAATCTTCACATCTCCTCATTGTAGAATCTCTCATATGAGATGGAACCATCTTTGTATATGATTGGAACATTGATGTGATTTGGGTTCCTTAGCTTGTGCAATAGCTCCATTGCTTTCACAATATACTTCAATTGCATTGCTATACTAGGAACTATCCCATGTTTTGAGATGAACTTCTTGATCCAAACAACTTCCTTTGTTGCATTTGATGTAGCAATATACTCAGCCTCTATTGTAGAATCTAAAACTATCTCTTTTTTGAAACTCTTCCATCTTGCAACTTCATTGTTGAGGAAAAAAACAAATATTGATTGTCATCCATAATCATCTTATTTAGTTTGAAAGCTTGTATTGGTGTAACCCTTTATCACCAACTCTTCCTCTCGTTTGTATACAATGAACTGATCCTTATTTTTTCTCAAGTACTTAATGATGTTCTTCACAGTTGTCTAGTGAACATCTCCTGGTTCTCACTGATATTTGTTGGTCATGCTCAAGGCATATGAGACACTGGGATGAGTAAAAAACATTGCATACGTGATGGATCCAATTTTAGGTGCATATGGAGTCATACTCATGCATTCACATTCTTCACAAGAACTAAGCACTGAGCTCTCGATATGGTAACTCCATAAAACATTGGTAGGTTTCCTCTCTTCGAGTCCTGCATGTTGAACCTCTTCAATACATTATCAATGTATGTGCTCTGACTTAGTCCAAAAAGCCTTCTAGATCTATCTCTATAGATTTTGAATCCTAATATATAGGATGCTTTTCCTAAGAAATTCATATAAAACATATTTTCAAGCCAATGTTTACCATTTATAAAGTAGGTATTTCATTCCCCATCAATAGTATGCCATCTACATAAAATGTGAGGAATACAATCATGCTCCCACTAACCTTCTTGTACACATAAGGCTCATTTTCATTTTTATTAATACACACTCTATTATTGTTTTGTCAAACTAAAGATTTTAGCTCTGAGATGCTTGCTTCAATCCATTGATTGACCTTTGTAGCTTGTAGACTTTATTTGCATCCTTTGGATTTATAAATCTCTTAGGTAGTGTCATGTGCACATCCTCAAGAAGATTCCCATTAAGGAATGCAATTTTGTCATCCATCTGCCAAATCCCATAATCATTATAAGTTGCAATGGAAAACATGATCCTGATGGACTTAACCATGGGAATTGTCGAAAAATTTTCATCATAGTGAACACCTTGAATTTGTTTGAAACCTTTTGTAACCAATCTGCCCTTATAGGTCTATACTTTACCATCCATGTTGGTCTTCTTCTTGAAGACCCATTTGAACCCTATGGGCGTTAACCCTTCAGGTGAATCCATCAAGGTCCATACCTTGTTGGTGTACATGGATTCCATCTCATAACTAATGGCCGCAAGACATTTCTCTGACTCTGGTCCCTTAGTAGCTTCTAGATAGGTTATTGGCTCATCGTCTATGATGAAATCACCCCCTTCCTGAGTCACAAGATAACCACATCTTTTAGAATCAAGGAATGTCCTACTAGATCTATGAGGTTCCTATTTTAATTGAGGAATTTGAGATTTCACAATGACTTGTGGTTCTCCTTGTTACTCTTGTACATTTATTGATTCTTTGTTTTCTTGTTGGTCTTGAACCACTTCGAGTTGTACTTTCCTCCCACTAATTCCTATGGAAGTAAACACTTTTTAGAGGAATGCATCATCTCTAGAAACAAATACTTTGTTGTTAGATAGGAAATAAAAGTAATACCTTTTGGTTTCCTTAGGATATCCAACTAAATACTATTTATTAGATTGGGTCAAGGCTTTTCAGAAAACTTCTTTCTCACATAAGCTTCAGAACCAAAAAAAATCTTAAGAGACACATTGGGATGCTTCCCATACCATATCCCATTTGGTATCTTCTGAACTGATTTAGATGGTACTCTGATTAGTGTAAATGTGGTGGTTTCAAGAGAAAAACTCCATAAGGTAGTCATAAGTTCAGATAAATTCATCATTTATCTCACCATATCCAACAATGTGTGATTACTTCTTTCTGATATACCATTATGCTTAGGTGTTCTAGGTGGAGTCTATTGTGATACGATACCACAATCTAATAGAAGTCCTCAAACTCTTGTCTTAAGTATTCTACACCTTGATCAGAATGAAGTGCCTTAAAACTTTTGCCAAGTTGTTTTTGTACCTCATTCATGAACTCCTTAAACTTTACAAGAGTTTTTTACTTATGTTTCATCAGGTAAACATAGCCATTCCCATTGAAGTCATCAATGAAGGTAATAAAGTATTGATACCCACCTCTAGAAGTTGTTCTATATATGAGTCCTAATAGATCACTAGCCCTCTCATTATTACAAGTGAAAGGGGTCTTGGTCATCTTGCCCAACAAAAAAGAGTCACATGTCTCTATTGATTCAAAATCAAAAGAGTTCAGATAACCATCTTTAGGGAGTCTAGATATGTGATTATCATTTATGTGCCCTAAACGACATTTCCAAAGATGTTTTTTGTTTGAGTTATCGAATTTTAGTCTTTTGGAATTTACATTATAAATTTTGTCTTTAGATCTAGAAATAAAGACCATAAGACATTGGGGCACTTCCATAAAAAATTCCATCTTTATAAATAGAATATCAACCATTCTTATTATGAAATTGATATACATCCTTGTCCTTATAAGACATAAAAATGATGTTTCTATTTATGGAAGGTACATAGTAGCAGTTTTTTAGTTAACTCTATTACAAGCCTTGTGGAAAGAGATAAACTATAGGTTCCAATTGCAATGACAACAACTCTTCCTCCCTTTGTAATTTGCAGTTTGACCTTACCCTTCCTTAAAGGCTTACTTCTTTTTAGATCCTACATATTTGAGCATATGTGAGATCCACATCTAGTATCTAGTGCTCAAGATGAAGAATCAGATACCTAAAGTAGAAATCTCTATCCCCAACTTCTTCTTCTTGATTGCCTTCAAGTACTAAGGATATATTTCTCCTATACTTTTCTTTCTAGTTATCTTAGGTGCTGAAAATTTGGATTTATACTTAGCCTCAAAACTCTTCATGTCCTTTCTTTTATCCTTGGACTCCATTCCACTAACAATCATCACATATTTGTCATTCTTCATTCTTTCTTCATCATTTGTCAGCATGCCAAGCAAACCTGACAATAGTCTCACCATGTTATTCAAGTGGTAACACTCGATGAAATGGCTATATGATTTAGGCAATGATTGTATAATCATATCCGTTGCCAACTCTTAGCTCAAAGTGAATCCCAATTCTTCTATATGATCCACATGTCCAATCATGTTAAGCACATGTGTCTATACTTAGTCTCCCTCTGTCATCTTACACTCAAAGAGAACCTTTGAGACATTTTACCTTTCTCTCTTTGTGAGATAATGGTTCAGGTGCCTAATATATATTACCATCTCAAGTATCCCCATGTCTTCACATTTCTCATGGAAGTCATAGTTCATGAAACTTATCATGAGCTGCTTTGTGTCCAAGGCATCATGGGCATGCTTCCAGTAAGCATCCACCTTATCCCTAGGTGCATAGGGGGCATGTATTTATGGCACTATTTTATATAGGGTATAGAGATATGCTCATCAATGAGAACACTTCTCAAAATCTAAAACCAATTATGGAATTTTGTCCCATCAAGTTTTTCCTTCCTAAGGACAAATCGCAACAATGATTTGATTGTGATTTGATTCTACAAGATATATTTGCATTTGTCAAAACTCCTTTTTGGTTTGATTTGATTTGAATGATATTTCATGATATTTAATTAGGCCTTTAATTAATTATCACTCCCACTATTTTATTCAAACTGATAGCCCTAACATATCAATTCCGAAGATTGCAACATAAAACCTTCTAGTGAGCCAAGATCCAAAACTTTCCAATTATTACCTGGCCAGCACCAGTGTCCATAATCAATTGTTAAGGTAGGAAACATTTGCTAATTGTATCTTATGTAATTCTTGGATATGCACAACTCTTTGCCACAATCATCTACACGCTTCTAGGTGCTTAATTTCATTAAGGGCACCCAGTTAAGCCTAACCCAAAAGTCAAAATGATATTAATGCAACGCTCTTGAGTGGGTCCACATAACTACCATGACACTTCCACAAGATGCACAGTGCACCACGCATGGCATGCCCATGCATAGTTGATCAGGATTTTCATGTGTCTTGCTAATGGAAAGCATCATAGACTCAATATGTTAAGGAGTGAGTTTGTATTTATAAATACATATACATATCCAATCATCACATACTTATAGTACATAACATATGCATGTTATATCCCACAAATGAATACATGTACCAAAACAAAAGCAATGATTAGGGCTATTTAATTGTAATTCCTTTGAGCCACAAGGAATTACCAAAACCTAGGGTCTCAGCTCATGCAAACACCAATTGTTGATAAAGATATGTGCTTGCTAATCTGGGTTGATCAATTCAACCCTTGAACCGATTGGATGACCTCCTAGCTGTTCGATTGGTCATCTCCCCAGTCTTCTAGTCTCTGGTCCACCATCTTCTCCGTCCTCTAGTTGATCCGCTAGGCCTCCAATTGATCGGTCCTCCAGTCGATCGGTTCATCTTATTTATTATAACAAGTAATTAAACTATCCTAATATTACATGATAATATAGAAACCTCAAGTTACATTTGAAGGAGAAAATGTATGGGAGAATAATACCTATACAAATGAAAGATAAGGTAGAGGATCAATATGCAAACTGACATCAAATAGGATAAGCATATACAACCACCGTGCATAGATAATTAGGGTTATTAGCCATAACCATGCTACATGTCCACCATCAAAAATATCTTTTAGGGAGACGTGTGTCAATTGCATATATATATATATATATACATATATATACATATATATATATAATATACATATTAATTTTGGATTCTACGTGGTTCTTAATCGGACGTGCACATTGACATTCATATCATATGCAATATATAAATGATGAAAACCAAAATTTGATAATATACATTATCCTAAAATATAGTAAATTGGTGTGTCTTTGATACCACTGTAGGGAAATATGGTGGAAAAATAGGCAGTGTAAAAAAAATTTAACTTCCATATTCCCCTTCTAACAATAGACAATGTCAACAACTATATAATGAAAAGGATGGTTTTTAGGATATACCTAGTACTAGAGAAAGTCCAGTGACAATGTTCTCATCGTCTTGTGCTACTTTCTTCAAGTTGCACTCGAACATCTTATACAACAAATCTTGATTGATAAGCACAAACAACAGCCTGACATTGTCATCCTAGCGGGAAAAGCTCTTTGCATCTAGAGTAGTCCACTCACACCACCATAAATTATTATCATTCTAGAAGAACATACAAGAAGGATTTGTGCCTCCACGTTGGTGTACTAGCACCAACTTGATCTCTCACAATTGTTCTCCCTTGCTATCCCTGCCTTTATCAGTAAGGACTTGCTCGGGTTCTCGCGGTTACCACAACTGAAGAAGACAACAATTTTTAGAGGCAACTGAATTGTGTCTCTGGGAATCCCCCAGTACTCCTCTATTCATAGGAGGGTCAGGGTCGTGGTTCCCAGTCTATGTGGGAGTGGAAGAGACTGGAATTTCACAAATTTTTGCAACCTATGACCAACAAAATGGTCGATACATTGGTGAACTAATTGGGTGGCATGTAAGATGGAAGATTCAACCCTAGAACCAGTCATTTCATAATATTTCCCAATTGCAATTTTATTGGAAATTCTAATCCAATTAATTCACAACATGATGTTAGAACTAATCCTTGATGCAATCAAATTGATCCATGAATCCCATGAGATGGTTGTCTCATTACCGTGAACCAATTGGTTCACTGAGTGAACTGGTTGGTTTGTGCCTTGGTTCATCTAGAATTCAGCCAATGCAATAACCAATCAACCTGACACTCCAAGTGATTGGTTCAACCCTTGAAGTAGTTGGTTCAAAGTCCAGTCAATTAATTGTTTTCTTAAATTGATTGCCTAAACACTTTAGTAATCAATTTAAATATCATTCATGAAAAAACTCATATTCCAAGTGTATCCTAAGTGTATGAACCTATATGTTCCTATTTACGTTGGCATTGAATGTCCATAACCAATTTATGACATAACAAGCAAGGAGCGGTGTCTATCAAGACTTCATTGCTATCCAAGTAAATGGAAAGTTGGACCACGAATTCAACATACAATCTATTATTGGTGTTATAGTGTTTGTATAGTTCCTTTGTCACTGATATCCAAATTGAACTTGAAGCATGGAAAAGTCATCCTCTTCAATATTCAATATATATTCCTTGAACTAGAGCAAACTGTCTGAGATATATGTATGCTCAATATCACATATTGACACACATGTGCATATCCATGCATTTTTTAGTCTCTCTTATCAAGTGCCTAGGATATCACACTTCTGTAGGAGGAAAAAATCTCATTTACATCACTCACAGTCATGCCCATGTGTCACAGTGCATCTGATCATCACCTTTTTGGAAACCCTTATTCAAGGTCACAATGGATGATGTCAAAGTGCACTGAATGACATGTGATGAATGTAGTAACTTTGGGTCTAAAAACCAAAATCACCACCAATATTTTAAGATATTACTCTGATTACCATGTTATGGTTTGCATGTGTCACTCTTCGAGTGGGTCTGTCGAATAAATTGTTCTCTAACAAGTATCTATGTGTTTCGTTCGATATCACATATATCATGACTGATGACATTTTGTCATCAACCAACATAGTCTAGTCTTATGTGTTATTGCCGTCTATCATCCTTCCATAATAACATCCCACTAGGGACATAACATGAATGTATATACTTCTGGCATCCGTATGGTCTCATTGTTTGGGTCATCAACCCGGAGACATATTTCATTGAGTAATATCATTCTATACACATTTATTATGTTACTTCATTATCTAATAACTAAATAGAATAGAATAAATTGAAAGATTGCATTCATTATAAATCAAATAATTTACAAGTTATGCCATTACAATCATCATGTGATTGGATCTTTCGGCATATATACCAAACATCCACAAAAATCACATAGTTGTTGATTAAAAAATTATCAAAATGATTAAGGCACTCTAAATCATCATAATATTTTCTTTTACAGATTGTTTGGCATGAAACTGATTGAAATGAAAAAAAACATACCATTGATATTTGAGTATGTTCTTTCCACAGAGTTAAGCTCACTTGTCCAGAAGTCAATTGACTTGCCATATATGTGCCAAAAGCATGGTCTTTATTGACTAGTCAGAAAACTACTTAACTTATGGACAAGTCACCTAAACTCGTAGTTTGTTTACAGTCATTGATCAAAAAATATGATCGGATGACTTATAATGGTCAGCCAACATGCTAAAAACTGGACCCGTTTCTTTTTGTCAATCGAGAAGAAACAATTCAAGACATGGGAGTATGTAGTGTCTATTAATTAACATCATTTGTTTCACTAGAAAAACCTCTAAACCTAAATCCCATTCAAGGAAACAAAATGGAATTTCTAATAATCACGATTGTAACAAAAATTTTATTTTTCCCAAGAAATCTAAGAAGACAACCTTATATAGATAAAAATCACATATTCGTTCATCCAACCATCACATTAAATTTAATCAAAACCAATTTCAATCAAAATACTTTTGCACAATTTTATTTTCCCTAGAGTATATATACATAAATGATACAAACTCAACATTCAAACTAACCTATGAAAGTAAGATTATAAGACCATTCATATCTAAGGTACTACTATTTATATCTTCTTTATCACGATCTCTCTATTATATGTCATTATACATGAGACTCATAGAGAGCCCCATTCACGCTCTACCTAAGTGACATGTAGTCAACTGCATATTAGGAATATTTGAATTTGAAAGGAAACGTTCATATACTATTTTAAAATTCTAAAATGTAGTTTTAACATGAATAATTATGGTTAATGACAAGAAAGCAACTAATAAAAAAGAATACATTTAGATCAAACCCAACCTTCTTTGTTATTATTCAAGAGTATTCCATAACAATAAAAAACTATTAAAAGTTTCAATGTTATAAACTTTTTGGAAGAATATAGAATCAAATACAACAAGTCCAAAGTATATTTACATATAGTTCAATGATAACAACACCATCCTTGTGTTAACCCACCAACTGAACCAAGAACATATCTTTTAGTCCAAAATATGAGGACCATAAAATACGTTGATACAAAACACAACTCCCATATAAGTAGATTTATTGAGGAAAAAAATTAAGTAGGAATAGGTAAGAGTTCCACCACATTCTATATACTAAGAATTACTTGTAATAAAAAAATAATAGTTTTATTTCATATCAAGTATATATATGAGAGATAAAATTTCATTTAATAACAAGATAGTAACCAGTCTTCAAATATTATAATTGTAATCAATCACAACAATATAATTAGCATGTAGTAAGTGGAATATAAGACGAAAACATCAAATACTTACTAGAATTATCACATTTTATTGTTTACATCAAAATTACTTAGTTTGTACCTCACAAAATGGAAGTTTCCAAACCAAATTATTGTGTAACTGACTCACCTATCTTATGGTTTAGTAGGCCACTCTATGATAGCTATCACAAAGTGTAGTTCACTAAATGTTTTCTAAAAGATGATAAGTTAGGTCACTCAACATATCAACCATGAAGTCATCATCTCAAGTATGCAAGATAGGGATAAGCTCTACAACATATCACCTTTCAAAACATATCATATTTCATAAAACATGTTTCCTCATTGGCTATTGCATTGAAAATAGATCATAAAAATAAAGGATTTAGGGTAAATGTAAGTCACAACATGAGGCATCCAAAAATCCTTGTAGTATAGTCTTCAACATTTTATTATGTCATTTTAATGAGATTCCATCACATTATTTAACATTTATTTGTATAGGTGCACAAATTGATTAACCAGAAACTTATTGGGGTCAAGAAGAAATAAAATCTTAAATTATTATATAAAACATTACATCAATCCATAACTAACAATATTGTATTACATTATGTTAGAGTTTGGATGTGATGGGGGGAAAGGTTGCTACCATAGCCATTTTGGAAGGAGGAAATGTCCATAGGGTTGGCCACTCAAAAATATAGGAGTTTTAGACAATACTACTATGCTTGAAAGAATACTAGAGATGTTGGAAGAAAGAAACATCTCGACTGGAGCAAGCTCCACTGCCAATGGCGATGATGATGACATGACAAAAATGAAGGACAAGGTCTTTATGTCATGAGTATCTTATAAAGAGGAAACCATAGTGAAGCCAAGAAGCACTGCTACTTACCTAAATCCTATCTCGTCTAATCTCTTGAAGGACACAAATACCAATGATAATATCACATGCATCTTGTATGTAATGCCCCCCAAGTACATACATATCAATGGAACAAAACCCTATATTGTCGCTAATATAGGTCACTTGGCTTGGAGGAACATCACAAAACATGATATCCATAACAACAAGATAAATAAAACACCACAAATTAATTAGAAATATAAATTCATACAATGTCCTTTGGGAGAGAAAACTTATAATGTAGACTATCCCATATTTGAACTGGAATCTAATACATTAAATCAATAAGAAATCTAAGGCATAAATCTTCTCTAAAAACTTGATATTGGGTCTTCTATGGAGTTGATGGAACCCCACCAACTAAGTTTTGGAAACTTGTACTTTGAAACACTTTCTTCAAATTCCTTTGTTCCTCGATCTAGGGACATTTCATCCCATGACCATGAAAAAATAGAGAGATACAACAGTTTGAGGCATTGTATATGTTATAAGAAAAGGAAATATATATAATTTACTTGACGTAAACTTTTGATATGAATTTGACTTAAGCATTCTTGAGTACATGAATCTTATAACATGAAGAATTGAGAAAAAATGTATGCATCTTTCTATGATTCCCACTTATGGGCACATGATTGTTGGGAAATCCCTTGATGCTAGGAAAGCACATAATTGTCATGGATGCCCATGACTTGGCTATAAAATCCCATAATGACCCATTCATGCCCATGATTCTAGATGCATATAAAATCTAGTTCAATTCCAATTATTTTAGCATTAACATTGCTATGAACATAAATTAAATCTATAAATTGAATCATTAGAATGATGGTATATCTCCCTTTTAACTCTTGAACATTAAATCCATTAATCATTGACCATTAATCATTATCTATAATCTTAATGAAGATGGTAACATATGACCTAAAATATAACAATCATCAAGAAATTGATACAATGAACATGCTTTAGGAAATTGAAGTTAAAACTAAAAGCATAATTCATAAATCATGCATAGAATTCAATTCAACCAAAGTATATATGCATAGTGGCATGACCCGCTTACCTAGAGAATATCAAATCCTTAGGTGAGGCCTTCTTACTCATTTGTAAGTCCTAGATCACCTAAAAGTAACATCCATATGTAAAGATATATCTTAAATGATATTAAACCATAATATAGGTCTCTAGGAATTTTTTATGTGATTTATTTGAATTAGGATATGAAATAAACAAAATAAATCTCTTTCCTTAAAGACCTTTCTGATGACTATTTATGCATAATTTTACTGACCAAGCCTCACAACATGACCAACCACTTAGGACCATGGCCTATTGTCTAGCAATAGGGCCCAACACGCTTTCTTTTTCACTTGACACAAGACAACAAAGTCGCTTATCCCCTATTTTCCCTGCCCAAAATAGAGCAGTCTCTAATCTTTAGGCGAGCATATAGAACAACCACCCCACTCAAATCCCTTCCCCTCTTCTATGCAGTCTCTAGGGTTTCTCATGCATGACCGTTCTTGCCCAGGGGGCAGAAGGCAATCTTTGGCATTTCTAGGTGATGAACAACTGCCTCATTATCTCCTGATGTACACTGTTGGAATAGAAAGCATCACCCCATGTTCTTCATGTTTGGAAAGTGCTAGAGACCCAAAGAAGGGATTTTGATTTGAGATTAAAAGATGATCGAACATGGTTTATTTAGGGCAACAAGGGAGGTGGTCCCTCGTCCATCCCTAATCGCTCCGAAGTCATACTTATATAGTTGTTTGAGATGCGTGAAGGGATAGGAGGGTCTTCAGAAGGGAGTGAAGGATGTATGCGTTTAATGGACTAGGTGGGAGCAACATGCATGTGGAGTCCAAGGACATTGGAGTTGAGATGCTATAAACTTTGAAAAAAGTTGGAGAATTTTCTGACTTGTGGAGTCCCATTCCTTAAAATTTGGGGAAGGAGATGACTAGTCATATCATATATTTGAGAACATGACTCGTGGAGGGACTCTCATGAAATGAGGCCACATAACACATTACTTAACCCAAAATCATGATAAATATACACATGAATAATTTATTTATGTAAGTACTTTTCTTCCTAAATAAAACTGAAGCATCTAGGCTTATTCAAAAGTTATCCAAATTGGTACCCTACTTAATCCAAGGGTGAAGAACCTAATTATCCAATTAGTTTTGGTATTCAATTTGTAGCCTTATCAGATTTTGTTTTTGAAGTCCTACGGTAATATACTTTTTAATAATGTTATTGAAAGCAATTATTCTACAAAAAATTAGTAAAATCTACAATGTCTCATCATTTAGGCATACAAATAGTTTCATTGGATATCATCAAATTTATGAAGTTTGTTCCATTACATAAATCCTAATCATGTTATTAATGTTTATTTTAGGACCAACCAGTTAAAATAAAATTATATTATTATTTAAACTGATACATAATGACTAGAAATTTTTATGAGGTAAACCAACACCATTAAAGACACACTGCTTCATTCATATTCTAACTACACAAATTAAGTTACCTATTCATCGATTGAGATATTGGATGATATCATGACTTCATTTGTTTGATAGAGTTAGGTCACAAATGTCCAATTTGTTGTCTTTTTGATATGCCACACTAATATTTTGATGAAGCAAATATTTCCCAAATTAGGTTACTAACATGTGCATTAAGTATTTCAGGTGATCAAGGAACTAAGCCAAGATCCAGGTATAAAAACCTTAATAATATATATGATTGGATACTTGTAAATAAAGATGTACCATGCATTTATGTATTTGTTTGTACACATGTGGTTCTGTACAACTTGTTAGACATGATGTAAGGACAAGTGATGATCCTCCAATACCTACCCAGAATCCTATCTACACTTGCATGAAGACTTTAGGGTTTATAGGTTTCATATGAGTCATAAATTGGACCACACATACATTGCAAATCTTTGCATAGAGTCCTTCTCAGTTGACAATTTTGTGGATCGAGACACACTCAATCGAAGAATTTTAAAACTAAGAAAAATCCTTGCATATCTAAGGTTCTGAGTCAATTTTGATTGACAATATTGTCGACCGAGATAGTTGGTCAAAGAAAAGTTCAACCGACAAAGAGCCTTTGCTCATAGTTGATTAAGGATATAAACCAGCACATAGTTGTTGGAGCCCAGGACACTGTCTGATTGACAAGTTTTTCAACATACACTCTTCTACTAGACAATATTGTGGACCCAAAATGTTTATGGAATGTTAGTTTATTAATAATAAAATTATCCATTGCAACTTAATTATCATCGTTCAAACGACTATGTCACACACCAGTCACACCAAAGTGAGATTACTCAAAACAAAGCACAAAATTATCAACTAACTACCATATTACCACAAAATAGAGTAAATCAAAACAAATCACATGTTTTTTTATCAAAAAAAAACCAATCACATGTTATCATCTCAAATGGGATCATATATATCAATGTCCATAGACTATGACATTTGTATCACATATCATACCATAAAGGTATATACATCCCTATATAGTGGCCTTCCTGCCACAACCTATTACAAAAGATAACCTATTCACGTATATAATCCAACATGTACAACAATAGCATAGTACCAAAAACCTCATATCGATGTACAACATCTACAAAACACCCCCAAGGACTTAACAATATAGGGATGACACATAGGAATATATCACAAAAAACTAGTAGCATATCCAACCTTCAATGGCTACAGATCTCCTTGCTTCTCTTCCTCAACCACATGATCTCTACCATGTCATGAGCAAACACTTAAAAGATGTGGAAACCCTTGGGGTGAGACCAATGTCCCAACGAGAGACATAACATTCTGCTAACAAGTATTATTAAAACATATTGATATATAACAAGGAAGTAATACTTTTAACAAGATGACAAGATTCAGATAAATGAATAATTAAAAATTGATAACACAACTTAGGCAGATTAAGCAGCTACAATTGATCAGTACAACATCATATAACTCTAGAAGGAATATGAATAAAATGTATAACCATTACTAATTGAACAATATAAGAAAGAAAGCAAGGCATCAACCTAGGTGAGTCGTACTTATCCCTAAGTAGATATAGTACATGGTTGTGATATGTCTTTTATTATGCCATGAAGATTTCAGTCATACCACACAAATCCAACTGACCAGTGTTAAGTCAAAATCAATGCCAAACAAGATCTATGAAAGAGCCAGAATCCACAATCTCACCTCCACCTTCCGGTCAGTACAATAGACACCATAGAGACATAATAATCAACTGCCACAAATGACATATAGTCAAGATGAAAACACCTAGACCACCTTGGTACAAATCATGGCGCTGCACACCAGGGTATGGAACCCTACCACTAAGGTACAACCACAATTGTCCTCTAAAATCACATCACATAATATAATAACCTAGACACAACCACATCATTTCTCAAAACACTTGGAATCTAGATGACAATGATATTTTTTAAGCACAACACATACTCAATAGTATGCGCTCCTAGTTTCTCGTGGGAAGACTCATTTCACCACCCAACAAGCTTTGACACTGGAATGGATCTATGGCACAAGGAAACTACATGATTAGGGTTTCACTTGATTAGTTATGCCAATTGAGTATCTTTTATAGATCATCAATCAAGTTATAATGTACAAATCCTAAACAGATTCTACAAAGATAAGGGTAGATTGCAATGCCAGAATATATAAAATGTATTAATCATAAAGCTAATTACATAACCACATGATATGTGTCACTGTCATAGACAAGGCTATCACCATTATCACATCTCCATAGGATAACAAATCCCTCATCACATAACTAGAGGATATCACCTCAAAATAGGCACTAAACAATCACTAGGATCATTAGACCATTCTCATAGTTCTTGTACGAGAGCATTTTCATTATATCACAATGCCTGATCAAGGCTCATAATCACCACATAAGTGTCACACACTTGACACCACATTAATCATTAGTCATGATGCTCATTTAACCTACAAATTAGGTTACAACAAGTAGAGAGTGGAATACTTCATTAAATGATAGTCACTTAAGAAAAATATGCATTATATCATGTACTCAAGGATTAGGGCTAGAGTTTCTCATAGTTATCTGATTAGGGTTTCCATAATAGAACTTAACCTTATACCCTAAATGTCATCACTTCCCAAATTCTTGGAATTCATTAGGTTAAGCTTTATTACCAACCAAGCAAAGATGTAGTGATCCACCCAGGTACATCATCATGTGTGGCGACCATTACCATGTAGCGACCATATGAGCTAAATCACCTCTAGTGGCCACTAGGCATGGACTGACCTAGCAACCACTAGGGTTAAGGAAAACCTTAGAGACCAACACCTACACTTGGTAGCGACCACTAGGGTTACACCATGTGTAACGACCATATCAAATGAAACCACTGTGACTTATTAGGGATAGACTCCTTTTGAGACCGCTAGGCTTAGGTTGCCCTAGTAACCATTAGGGTTAGACCCTTGTAGCGACAAACCAAAGGTTCAGGGAAAGAAGTGACCAACCAAGAAGCTAAAACTGATGTACCGTACACCAAGCAAACTCAGATGTAGAGAATACAAGGAAGAATAACTCACTTTGACCAGCATGAAGGTGCCCCATGTGTAGCAACAACAACAAACTTATAGGTAACAACCGCAATACATGTATCAACGCATAGAGTCCAACATGCATAATTCTCATAACAAAGACTCAAGCATAGTGACCACACAACACATGCATACCCAATGTAGCGACCATCATGACAAGTAGTAACCCAAAATAGGTTGTTGAAGCAAAGAAATTGAAGAGTCACCAAAAGAAAAACTCACAGAGAAGATGACCAGTAAAAACCTAAAACAAGTGTCACAAGGATCACATGGGAAGACATGATATGAGGAAGAAGACCAATCATCATCAAAACCTTCATCTTGCACTTGATAGCTGAACAAGATCATCGTGATAAAAATAAACGTTCTGAAGGTTACATATAAGAATAAAAAACTCCATCATCTATTCATTCTTGGGTACAAAGGATTAGGGTTTAGGAGAAAGAGAAATCTATGTCAAGATCACCACATAATCTTAAACCCTAAAGCAAGCTAGAATCATCCACCAACTTATAATCAAGTTTTAGAAATCAACTAGTAATATGCAAGAAATATAACATGCAATAATAGAAGAGGGAAAAGTTATATCACCCGCCTTCAGGTGAATCGACACCCAAGACATGAAGCTCCATGAAAGAGAAGAAACACCAAGATTGGATCAACTCCACGACCAATCAAGATCACCTCAAGAGAAGAAGAACAAACCAAGGTCAAAGGAAGCTAAAGGAGAATGAGTACAAGTCTTAGGCTGAAAAAAAAAGGGGAAAGAGGAGTTATTCATCTAACTCAGGTACTACCATGAAAAAACATGGATTCAACCTCTGTTGGAGAGAAGTTCCTTAAGGAAACCACCATGAAGAACCTAGTTTTGACAAGAGAAGAAATACAGGTGTAGGGTTCAAGAAAAATGAGATCAAGAAGGATTAACCACTTATATAGCACAAAGATCACCAAAGTATCAACAAAGGAAGAAGCTCCAACCTAAGATCACCACATGCAAAGGAAAAATGACCATCTTCTTCAAGATGTGCACTTTCCCTAACACCACCAAGATCAAGAGAAGACTCCAAGCAAGAAGTGAGAAAGAAGAGAGAGCCAAAGAGGTTACTTGCTTGAAAAAGAAGGGGTATAAGTACCCAAGGTTAGGAGAGAAGTGAGGGATATGAGGTGTCAAGATACTAGCACCTCTAAGGACACTTGTCCATAAAAAACCTTGGAAATGCAAGCACTCAAGATATACATGCACCAAAGATCATTAAATTAAGGCCATGTAGATACCACTTGGTCCAATACACCCTTTTTGTTCAAAACAAAACCAAAGGTTATCATGATAGCGAATGCTACCCATGACACCCAAAGGAAAGGGTCGCAACACATCAACACAAGCCAAAACATTTTACCCAAGATTAAGGATAAGGCATATGGGTCACTACAAAACACAAATAAGAAGTGTTTTGGTCAAAACACTCTCAAGGAACACAAAGCACATCAGGCACTATACAAAAAGGATCAACAACATGGTCGACACTACCATCAACTCATACATCCATGCAAACTGGTGCATTAACACATGATGCCACCTCATATCCAAAGTACAACAAGGTGCCCCAATGTATCATTCTCTCTCTCACTATGCCAAGTCATAAGAGGTACAAACAACATGTGAAAATTTTCAAGATAAACCCTCAACATGGATAAATTGCAACTAGATCCAAAACAAACACACATATTGCATAATTAGCTCAAACATCAACGAAGCTAGACCAAACTGAAAACATAAACATGTCACATGTTATTAAGGAATCTCAAGAGATTAGATTAAGGATGAATCATCTTATTAAGAAAAGAAAGAAAAATTAAGCATTAAGCTAGGTAAGGGGTCTTATAGGCTAATTGACCACTAAGAACACTCTAGACACTCGCCACAAGTACCCTAACCACTTCTACATATTTCATGTAAATATGACTGATATTAGGACACCTAGACATTAACTTTGTACTCAACTTTGCACATTACATTGCAAAAAAAATTGATACATACCTGAGAATACTTTCCATCTTTCTCAAAGAGCTTAGGTTCTATACTTTATGTTTGTATCATTCTAGACTAAGCCCTTAGCTCAATATAGTATCTCTCCACCTAATAGTACTTTTCCTAAACCATTTTTGGAGTGGATCATCATCACCTGTCCATAAGAGCTTGATTGTATATCTTATGAGATTATTTTGTTACTTTCTTTCTTCAATCTATTTCTTCATTGTTGTATTATTCATGGGCTACTTCTTCGAGTGAAGGTTGTCCATGAACGTGTGAGAAGAAGAATTCTTCTACTGTTGGTGCTCTTCTACTGGCCTTTAAAGAAGAGGTGAAGAATGGTGCTTGTCCTTATCTATCAAAGAAGAGGTGGTTCAATATTATTCCTTATCTATTAAAGAAGAGTTGGATTGGCGCTCTTACTCTACATCAAAGAGGATGGTACTGTGCTCTTCTACATTTGTTAAAGAAGAGGTGTAGAGGGTGACATTCTGGAGCCCCGTCAAAGAAGGTGGTAGTTCTCCTTGAGCTGAAAAGCTGAGTTTGTCTTTCTCCACAAAAGATACTAGTAAATTTTGTGTATTGTGTATCAATATATAAATGAATAAAATACATGGTTTATAAATCCTAGTTGTAAACAATTAGGTAGCTAACTGACATAATTTGGAGGAGCCACTCAAAATCTGTATCTCTTGTGGTTGTCTCCTTCGCTTTATATTTCCGCTACACTTTAACTAAAGCAATTTTATTTGATTAAAATTATTATAAAGCTCTATTCACCCCATTCTATATCCTTCTTTTGTAAACAGAGCAATTCTTCAAGGATCCTTAACTTGTCTTGAAGAATGGGGGACAATGTGCTCAGCAACCTCAACCATGGAGGGCCACAATCAATCTTTGTCAGATCCAACTACGATCATTGGAAGACATATATGCAAGTCTATATTCTAGGTATTGATGTTAATCTTTAGAATATGATCATCCACCCATATGATCCTCCAAAAATAGAGTTTGAGGAATGGGATGAGCCAACAGTAAGGAAAGCTACACTTAATTCCAAAGTCATAAGTATTTTACATTCACATTTATCTCTTGAAGAATTTGATAGAATACCCTCTTGTGGAACCACATATGAAACATGGAGAACACTTTTGACTACACATGAAGATACTTTACTAGTCAAGAGTACTGAAATTAATATGTTTGAGAAAAAATACCAATTTATATGCAAGAAAAAGAAACAATTTATGAATAATATTCAAATTTTCTTCTATAATAAATAACTTGAGTGTTGTATGGAAGAACACAAGTGAAGAACAACAGGTTTCCAAGAAAAAGATGGAAAAACTTATTCGAACATGGAAATTCCTAAATTACAACTTGAAGAAGTGGAGAATCAAGAAAAAGATGCAAGGTGTGTGGAGAAAATAGTTGGATTTAAACCAAAGTCTTACTTTCTTCTAGTATATGCAAGAAATTTGTGGTAAGGGTAAGAAATATGTATTTTTTTCTTCAAACAAAAAATATTAGATCTTTGTCTACTAGATGTCACCAATATGGAGAGAAAGGTTTTTGACAATCCCAAAGCCCAAATCTAAAGAAGAAGAAAAAAGATGGAAATAATGAAGGAGTAGAAGGGCATGCACATGATGAAAATGAATCTCTAGGTAATGATAGTGAGGATGCAGTATCTCTTTCGACTTTATTAAAAATGACCTTATGGAACTTGTTAAAATTACTCTAAATAAAGTTTAAAAATTGATTACTATTGTGCATTTCATTTGTACATAAGTAAATGAGATAAATTATGAACATCTTGTTTTATTCATTTTCCTTAAATTGGTTGAAAATGGATAATTTTTGTGACATACAAACTCTCAGTCAAAGAACTGTTTGATCGAGAGGTAAATTGGTCGAAACATAATTTGAATGAATTGTTGACAGTAAATTTTAAATTTGGCTATCTTAGAATTGGTAGTTAAAGTGAATTTTCTACATGTTTTTTTGGATAAAAAAGGAAGAGTATAACTAATAATGTATCTAATAATAAAGGTATAAACTCAAATTGTTGAAAAGATAAATGAAATATCTTGTACATTATTCTTTAACATAGTTTGGGTTTTAACTTAGAATAATTAACTTGTTGATTTTTGACATATGCTTAATTTTAATAAATACATTTATATCTTATCTCAACTTAATTTTATGTATCTGTGCATTGACTTTATTTTAACAAATGTTCATATGCATATCTTCTACAAAAATAAAAATCCATTCACATAAATTGTAACAATAGAAACTTTGAATTTTCTAGAATATCTCCTGGTCGACAAAAAACTTCGAATGAGGAACCTCATGCTCAAAATAGTTTGACTGATAGACTATAAGAAACATATTTTAAAATTTTCAAATCATTTCTAAATGTCTTAATTTCACCCTTTTTATTTGGATAATATAGGTTTCATACACACCTATGTCTTTCTAGTTTGATCATATAGAACTTGTTGAAATATAAGAAGGAAAAGGAAAATTGTCTAGTTCCTTGGGTTTAGAACAAATTGAGCTTAAAGAACAAAATAATTCTTTTCAAAATTAATTATTTTAATTAAAAAACAAAGATGCCTTATAATCTCTTTTTATGGTCATGCAATCAGAACATTATTCTTCAAGAAAAATTGGATGATAAAATTTCTATGCCCGAAGAAGATCTTGTTAGACAATTCTTGATTTTAATTTACTACTAACAAATCTATTCCAAAAGAAAGAGAAAAGTTGAACTTATCTTTGGTTGAGATTTCATATACTAGAAATATGTTGGATAACGTGTTACATTCTCATGGTGACACTCATGAACTTGATCTTATCAAAAATGCATTACCCATGGAACATGTCTTGCTTATAGAAGATTCAAACATTATGCATTCTCATGTCATTTCAAAAGCAAGAAGAACAGAAAATGAATTGGGTGCCATAAATTCTCTCTAGATAAGAAGTAAAAAGATCTTGAGCCTTATTTGTAAATATTTTTTATCTTAATATGTGCCATCACATTCATAATGATTGTATTTACATAAGTTTTAATATTTCTAAACATGGGCATCATATTTAGGGGAAGTATCCCTCTAAGGATGAGTCATTTTGCCTCTATACTTGCTACCTTTTTAGTTGAAAAAGGGGGATAAATTTTCCAAAGAAAATTTCTTTCATTAGTGTTAAACATAATTTATTTGGAAACTTGGTTTTTAGATTCAATTTTTTGCGTGTTTTCATGGTTGCTACATCTGACATGAGTGATTTATCATGATGTTTGGGATCTTAAATGGCTATTTTTTAAGTGTATCTTTTTCCTTATGTTTGAGATCTATTCACTTGGAATGAGATTAAAGGGGATATCAAAGTCTTTTTGAATATAACAGGCATATATCTTCACTCCTAAATGATTCTTTATATCAATAAAGGCTTAACATCCATTGACATTTGGTTTAGAGATTTGTTTAAGAACTGCTTTCATGGTACATAATGTCTTCTCTACACCAACATGGGCTTAACATCCCTTATACTTGGTCTAGAGATTCTTTATTGACTTCCTTCTATATTTTATTGGTTTTCTATGTCAATATGGGCTTAACATCCTTTATAGAGATTCTTTCGTTAAGCTAATTTTGTTTTATACTTAATGAACTCTCTAATCAGTTTTTGGGTAGCGGAGTAAAAATTTTTATCTATCATACTCCCCTTTGCACAGTAGAACGTATCAACAACTATGTAATGGAATGATCATTTGCGAGGTCATACCTGGCCCTAGACTAGGTCAAATGACAATTCCCTTGTTGCAGTGTGTGTCTTTCTTCAAGTTGTAATGTGCTTCTTCTTTAGGCAACACTCAAGCAGCCATAAAAAATGAACTCCTAGTGCAACAACACAGACATAGGTTGACAACGTCCTGCTAGCGAGAAAAACTCCTCTCCCCTAGACTAGTCTACACTGACCATCGAGAACTCTTGTCATTCTATAGGAATAGAAAAGAAGAAGTTAATCCTTCTCATTGGTGTATAGAATGAACTTGATCTCCCATAATTGTTCTCTCTTTCTATCCCTCCCTTTATCAAATAGTACTTTCTTAGGTTCTCTTGGTTACTACAACCAAAGTAGACAACAATTGTCAGAGCTAATTGATGTGTCTGAGAAGCCCCCAATACCTCTCTAATTATAGGAGGGTTAGGGTCAGGGTTCCCAATCTGAGCGGGAGTGGAATGGGCAAAAATTTCATGAATTTTCACATCCTACGAGTGGTGAAACGATCGGTTCACAAGTAAATTGATCGGTTGGCATGTGAGCCGATCGGTTATACCCTTGAACATTTCATTTCAAAATGTTTCCCAATCGCAATTGTATTGGAAATTAATATCTGATTATTGCATAACGTGATGTCCACATCAATCCTTTCCTACAATCTAATTAATCAAATAACTGGGTTGTTCATCATATGAACCAGTCATTTGGGACCTTCAGCCGATTGGTTCAGTTAGTGAACTAGTCAATTCATGCCATAGATCCACTAATATTTGTCCAATGCAATTTCTATCAACTTGACATTCCAACTGATCAACTCAACACTTGAACCAGTCGGTTTTAGATTCCACTCAGACAATTGCTATTTAAATCGAACACCTTAACACTTTAGTAATCAAGTTAAAAATTATTCATGAATAAACTCCTCTTCTAAGTGTATTCAAGTTTCATTTGTAGTGAACGTCCATAACTAATTTATAACATCACAAGCAATCAAAAAAATCAAGTAACACACCATCGTTATCCAAATAATCTGTAAAGTTTTATAACAACTTCAACCTACATTTGTGGTCGGTGTTACAGTGTTTGTATAGTTCCTTTGTCACTGATATCCAGATTGAACTCGAGGCATGGAATATTTATCCTCTTCAACGTTCAATCTATGTTCCGTGAACTAGAGTAGACTGGTTGAGATATATTAAATCTTAATATCACATATTGACTCCTAGGAGCATGGCTATGCATTTCTCAATCTCTCCTATGAAGTTTCCAGGATATTATATTCATGTAGGAGGGACAAATCCCTCTACTTCACTCACTGTCATTTCCATGTGTCACAATGAATTTGATCATCACCTTTATGGAAACTCTTATTCAAGATCACTGTGGATGTCATAGAACCAGAATCCCGATCCCATGAGCCAAAGGAATATCATATACAACATGTGAAAGAATAAATCGTAGAATACATGAACAAATAATAAGATAAAAACACAAATCATAGTCTCAAAATATAATAAGATATATCAGACAACATTGACTATTACAATCTTTCAATCGAATATGCAACAGTACATCTTTATGAGTCTACTCATCTATACCAGGGATCTTTCAACACCTACACCTGACATAGCTCACCAAGCCCATCCACTTCTAGTCATCTCTGAATCTATAAAATACATGAAACAAGGTGGGTCAAGCACACGAGGTGTCGAGTACATGGATAAAAGATACATATACATAAGCTTTGCATAATTTGAAAATATTTGTGGAAGCAAGTAAGAATAAATTGGTAAAGTACTTAGCAAAGGGAGAGCCCATATTTTATGTAATTTTATTCCAATTATACCATTAATATCATGTATCATAATGCCAATGATCAAATTCCCATTTGAAGGATCTGTAAGAGTGCTCAAGATTAGCTAACCCTTTTAAACGTGAGGGACCTCAGTAACCAAAGCATTTGAGCAAAACCATGTTTCAACATTTCTATAATGGAGTTTTATATTATGTGTGCAAGTTATAAAACAACAAGACAAGACAAGCATCGAGTACATACTTCAATACTATATGGCAAAATTTGATCATGTAAATAACCATACATATGTATCACATTTCAAGCAAGAAAGACATAGTCTTATAATTATTAAAGAGTGTACCTGATTTAGAGATTCTTAACTTATCATATCCTTGACCATCTATCCATAAGACACACCTCATTAAGCATAAGATTGCATAAATGCATTAGATTCTCATTATTAACCCTAATGTACTCATTTTATGGTTTTGGCCAAGTTAGGTTTTAGGGTTTCTTAATTATGTGTTTGATGGTCCTATAATGATTCACAAGTCATCATGAAGGTGTGGTTCAAATTTCATGTACTTTGGATGTCCCATTCATTCCTATGAATATTACAAGGTTTGAGCCACTTATGTCCAAATACAACCCACAACCATGCATTAGGGACAACCATGGATAAAAGGGGAGTTTAGGGGATCAACATGGTTCAGTGGAGAAAAAAGTTACTGATATCAATTTTAGGAGTGAGATTTGAAACAAAAATAATAAAGGAGAGCAAGATACTCATTAATCATGTGGAAAGATACCCAAAAGAATGATATATTAATCATAACAGGAGATACCACCAGAAGTAGGCCTGAAAACTAGATTTATTGGAAAAATCTCATTTTGTAGATCAAAAATCATATATAACATTGTTCATTTGGCCCAAGGGATTAGGAGATAACAATTTTAGAAGGTTTGCATCATAAAATATATGGAAAAAGGGCAGAGCATTACCGAAATCATGCGAGGGATACCATCCCTAGAAGGGGGATCTAGTGTCTCATGGATGCGCCCACTTTGGGTAGCTTTCCATCGCTCCCCCTGTAGGTGTGGGCCTACCCGTGACCACTGCTCGCCGCTCAGCGTCGCTCACCTCCTGGTCAGGTACCGTGCTCAAGCGCCTCCAACCGCTAACATGTGATCCAAGATCTCTGCTCACTGCCAGGATTGTATCCCACAGTTACTCTATGGGATCTATGTTTCCCTTCTGCAAGAATAGTGTAATAATTTGGAAAGTTTCTTCCTATCTCTCTAGCGATCAAACAACCTCCAGTTGACTGAGGTGAGGTCGGGTGGCTATGATCGGGGAATAGTGTGTAACGTCTGTGCACCTTATGCAACTCGCCACCAGACTTCGCACCTCTAAAGGTGCCCAGGGGGGCAGAGTCAGGCAGGTAGCCTACTGGGTCTCCAGTTGTAGATGGAAAAGAAAAGGGGGAAGCTAGAAGCTGGAGCAAGCTAGGAAAAGAAAATGAGAAAAAGAGGAATGGGGTATATAAGTACCAAGGGTTTAGGTTTTGAGGTTGGTCTATTCATCCCAGCACTCAAAAGTGTGTTTCCTGATCTGGATGGGGGAGGGAGATGACCCTCCAACCAGGGATTCCTTTACCAAAATGAAATGGAGGAGAAGGAAAGAACCAGGTAGATGGGAGCACATCCAATATTGGGCCCAATAAGGCTCAATTTCCACATAAATCAATTCAAACAAGAATAGATTAAGACAACCTACATAAACTCATAAATCAGGCTTTTAAGGTCCAATTAGGGTGATTCTTGAGTCATTAGATTCATATTTGAATGGTCTACCACTAGAATATAATAGGGATCAAGAAAATCAAAATAATTAGGTTTGAAATTGCTTACAAGAGTGTGATATATGAATAGCTTAAAACTTAGGTATATTAGCAAATTCTGTCACAAATGAGAATATCAAGGATATAGTGATCAAAACGGGCCCTCAACACACTCAAATCATGAAATTGAAGTTCAATTGAGTAATATGATTCACAAAGGAGAGGGAAGGATCATAATCAAGGTGACAGAAAGTCAGGTTATCACATACTTCCCTCCTTTAAAGAAATCCCATTCTTGAAATTCTTCAAAGATCATATTCAAGGATTTAAGTTTGAGATCACAAGTTCAAGTCAACATTTCATTATGTTTAGGTGACCAAGGCTTAGTGTCATGACATCCCCCATCATGGGGTGCATACTTAGGTCATCATCATTGAGGATGTACTCTCTGCATTTATATATGCATTACATGGTGTTCCAATATAATATGACATCGTCATTGCATTAGGGTTTTCCCATTCCTTAGTATCCCTACATTAGGGCTTTTGTTCATATTTTCATGCGAGACTAAGGTGTATTATCAAAATCTACATTATCAATTTCTCAAGTGAATGTGTTCATCATCAAGTGTTTCAATGAGATCATCATTGAACGTGCATTCCATCATTACACTAAAATTTCATGTATGTTTTAGTTTCCCCGATTTATGCCAACCATGAATGATTATGTACTTTATCCCTCATTAGGTTTTAAATCAAGCAATTTATTAATTGTGTTATTCAATTCAAGACCCCATGAGTATTGTCATATTGAGTTCACCATTTTTCATTTGTGTGTATGAAATTAAGCATTTATTCATGTTTGTTCAAGCTAGGATCCCTAGGCATCATTGTATCAAGTTCATGATCTCATACTGACATCTTTTGTTTATGGAATTGTTTCATTTTAGGTGTATCTCATAAGAGTGGTCATTGTACATATATCAAAATTGTATCTTTAGTGAGATTCTCTCATGTATCAAGCATCATTTGAGGTACAAAAACATTATCATTAACTTCAAGGTTTCATAATTATCTTTCTTGTGTCTATAAATATATCTAGAGGCTCAAGCTACTCTATGTAAGGCATGTCTATGTCAAGCCAAGGCATTATAACCACCAACATCCACTCATACCAAACTTTTACCCAACATACCCAACAAGAGAAATCACTATATTCCTTTGCATCAAACCACTAACATGAGTATGATGCTTATCATGGAGATCATGTGTCATGTATATCATCTTAGGGTCTTGGGACATCTCCCTCACCTATATAGAAAACATCATATATTAAATTGCCTCTTTCTCTAGGGTTAGGTCTTTTCATGTGGAAATATTGGGTTCATCATATTCAAGGGACCAAACACTAGGCGACTCAACTCATATACTTAGAAGTATTCTAGCTAGGGACTCATCATCATGTATTTCATCATGGATATTTCGCAACATTTCACATGATTTGGAGTTTAGGTACTCTGACCTTCTCCCATTGTGGATTGACTCATATCAGAAGGTCACACTTTCATATGTCCCAAACCCATGATAGATGTCCTCCTTTGTAGTTTGATTGAGACTCGTGTTGGTATTATCCCATTGGGTCACAACATATCAAAATTTATTGATTTGAGAGACTTTCTATAGTTGAGGGCACCAAGGGGGTCAAACATGTCATTTTGGATCAAATATAAACAAGCTTACACATGTATGGGCCATATGCAAGCATATTATGGCCAATTACCTGAACAAGAGTATGGAGGGTTTGTGCACGATGCACGAGTAATGGAGATCATTTATTTACTGATTTTATAGAGTAGGTAAGTCTAGATGTCATAAATAACCAAGATAATCACTTTAATCAACAACAATATGCACGATGATGTGACAACCTAACTTTCTCTCACCTTGATTATGCTCCCTCTTTCTCTTTGTGAATCATATCACTCAATTGAACTTCAATTTCATGATTTGACTATGTTGAGGGCCCCTTTTGATCACTATATCCTTGATATTCACATTTATGACATCATTTGCTCATAGACCTAAGTTTTAATCTATTCACATATCACACACTTGCAAGAAATTTTGAACCTATTGAGCATGATTTTCTTGCTCCCTATTATATGCCAATGGTAGAGCCTTCAAATATGAATCCAATGACTAAAGAATCACCATTTTTGGACCTTCAAAGCCCGAGTTATTTGTTTATGAAAGTTGTCTTAATCTATTCTTCATTTAATTGATTTATGTGTCAAATGAGCCTTATTGGACCCAATATTGGATGTGTGACCCATCTACCTATTTCTTTCCTTCTCCTCCCTTCTGATTTGGGACAGAAATCCCTGGCTGGAGGGTCATTTCCTTCCCCTAGTGAAATTGGGAAACACACTTTGGAGCACTAGGATGAAAAAACCAACCTCAAAACCTAAACCTTTGGTCCTTATATACCCCATACCTCTTTTATCTTCTTCATTTCCTAGCTACATGTTATTGGTTGGAGGTGCTTGAGTGCGGTATGTGACTAGGAGGCAAGCGATGTTGAGTGGAGTAGCGGTCATGGGTGGGCCCACGCATGTAGGGGGCGATGGAAAGCTACCCGAAGTGGGCACGTCTGTGTGCCTCCGGATCCCCCTTCTAGGGCTAGGATCCATCACATGATTTTGGTAATGATCTACCCTTTTTCCATATAGTTTATGATGCAAATATTCTAAAAATGATAACTCCTAATCCCTTGGGCCAAATGAACGATGTTATATATGATTTTTCATCTACAAAATGAGATATTTCCGATAAATCTTGTTTCGTAGACTAATTCTGCTTGTATCTCAGTTACAATTAAAATATCATCCGTTTGGTATCTTTCCAAATTATTAATGAGTATCTTGCTCTCCTTTATTATTTATGCTTCATATAACACTCCTAGAATTGATAATAGTAACTTTTATGCACCCTTGAATTATGTTGATCCCTTAAACTCCTGTTTTGATCCATGGTTGTGCCTAATGCATGGTTGTGGGTTATGTTTGGACATAAGTGGCTCAAAGCTTGTAATTTTCATAGAAATCACTAAACATAGCCTTACATCTCAAAATTAGAAACTTAATGATTTGTCCTTTGTTGACTAAGATGACTTACCCTCTAGGTTAGAACTTAGATGTTCTAGAACTAGGTGTAGGCTTGTGTAAACCCTAGTTCCTTTCTTTTCTCCTCTTTCTGCCATGTAGTATGGGCTATAGGTTCAAGAGGGTGAGAAAAAGGGAGTTCTTGTTACCACCCTAGACATATTGTTCGGACATGTGCTTAGGGTAGCTACACAGGTGTGCACCATATTCTTTCTAGTTCACTAGGTGTCATGGTACTAGACTGTCTAATGAGTTGGGTAATTTGTTTTTATTTGGTTTTATTTGAATGATGTATGGTGGTTTTCATCACCTATTTCAACATTGGATAAAACTATTTCAAGTATTAGTATTTGTACATATGAAAATGTTACCACACGCAGAAAGTTAGTGTGTGTCCATGTAGCCTAGGAGAAAGAGATGTAACATCAAGTCTGGATGAGAGTTAGATGATATATGTAGCCTCTAGAGACATGAAAAATGTTAGGATAGTAACCTATGATGATGATGATGATGATGATGATGATGATGATGATGATGATGATGATGATGATGATGATGATGATGATGATGATGATGATGATGATGATGATGATGATGATGATGATGATGATGATGATGATGATGATGATGATGATGATGATGATGATGATGATGATGATGATGATGATGATGATGATGATGATGATGATGATGATGATGATGATGATGATGATGATGATGATGATGTTGATGAAGATGATGATGATGATGAAGATGATGATGATGATGATGATGATGATGATGACAAGGATGATGTTGATAATGACATTGATGTTGATATGACCCAAGTTTTTTTTTGTTGAGAAAGTCAGGTTTTCAGAGTGGATTTTGTCAAAGTACCGAGAACTACATGTGATGAGTGTAGTAATTTTAGATCTAAGAACCAAAATCACCACCAACACTATGAGAGAAGATTCTGACTACCATGTAATGGTGTACATATGTCACTCTCATGGTGGGTATGTCTATTACACTGTTCTCTAACAAGTATCTATGTGTTTGGTTTGATATCACATATCATGACTGATGAGATTCTATCATCAACGAACACACACTTTAGTCTTATGTGTTATTGTTGTCAATTAACCTTCCATAATAACAACTAACTAGGGAGAAAACAAGAATGCATTCTATTGACTTCAGTATGATCTCATTGTTTAGGTCATCAACCTGAAGACATATGCCATTGAGTAATATCATTCTCTAAACATTTATTATGTTATATCATTATCTCATAACTGAATAAAACATAACAAAATAGAAGATTGCCTTTATTATTACTAAAATCATTTACAAGATATGCCTTTACAATCATCATATGATTTGCTCTAAGGGTATACATAACAACCGACTCCCACTTTCACTTAGAGACAATCACCCATGTATTTGATCCCAAGTGATCTAACTTGACCATCATACTTCTAATATGAAAGTGCTTTTGTCAAGCAATCAACCACATTGTTCTCAGTTATTAATCTACAAATCTCCACATCTCTTCACTATACATTATCTCATATGATATGGAACCACATTTGTATATGATTGGAACACTGATGCGATTCGGGTTCCGTAGCTTGTATAATAGCTCCATTATAGTCACAATATAGATCAATTGTATCACTGATGCTTAGAACCACCCCAAGTTCTGAGATGAACTTATCAATCCAGACAACCTTTTTTGTTGCATTGGATGCAAAAATATACAGTCTCTGTTGTAGAATCTGTAACTATTTCTTGAATGGAACACTTCCAGCTTATAACTTCATTTTTTAGGCAAAATACAAATCCTTATTGTGATTTATAATCATCTTTGTCAGTTTGGAACCTTTCATCGGTCTAAACGTTTACCACCAACTCTTCCTCTCCACCATCGACAATGAACCGGTCCTTAGTTCTTCACAAGTATATAAGGATGTTCTTCATGGTTGTCCAGTGAGCATCAAATGGATCTAACTAATATCTTCTCATATTTCTTAAGGCATATGAAACATTGGGACAGTTACATAACATGGTGTACATGATGGGTCTAATTGTAGATGCATATGGATGCATTCCCTTTATTCACAAGAACTGGGGCATTGAGCTCTAGAGATTGAAACTACATGAGACATAGGTAGGTTTCCTCTCTTTAAGTCCTCAATGTTGAACCTCTTCAACACTTTGTCAATATATGTGCTATGACATAGTCCAAGAAGACTTCTTTATCTATATCTATAGATCTGGATTCCCAAGATAGATGATTCTTTGACTAAGTCCTTCATAGAGAAAGTATTTCACTGTTGGGTCTTTACAATTTGTAAAGTGGGTATGTCATTCCCCATAAATAGTATGTCATCTACATACAATATGAGGAATAGTATCATGCTCCCAGTAACCTTCTTGTATACACAAGGTTCATCTTCATTTTGACTAAAACCATACTCTTTGATTATTTCATCGAAATAAAGACTCCCAACTCCAAGATGCTTTCTTCAATCCAAAGATTGACCTTTCTAGCTTACATACTTAATTTTCATCCTTTGGATTTATAAACCCTTAGGTTGTATCATGTACACATCCTCAACAACACTCCCATTAAGGAATGAGGTTTTATCATCCATCTGCCAAATCTCATAGTCATGATAAGTTGTAATGGCAAGCATGATCATGATATATTTAACGATGGCAACTAGAGAAAATGTTTCATCATAGTCAACATGTGATAACCCATCACACTAAATGAGTTTACTCAAAACACAACACGATTCATCACTAATTAAACACATACCTAGAAAATAGGTAAACTTAAACTGATTTCAATATCATCACATGCTTAGAAACATTTGCATTGAAGCCCAACATCTTGCTTATATTCATACTATGCCAAGAAGCTGATACAATTTATTCCATGGACTTAGATACAACATATATACATAAGAACACATTCACCACATATGCCACATATACTAGCATTAACATGCTACCAAAAACTCAATTTGATTGAAACATTGTATACAAACTTTACTACCATGACCTAAGAGTACAGGGATGACTCTAGAACACACTACACACTAAGAAACTATCTCTAAGGTTCGTCATCTCAACTCCTGCTCATTGCCATGTGTCTTCTAGCATTCATGTCGATCACCTAAAAATATATGGTGGCCCACGGGGTGAGACCCAGTTCCAACGAGAGATATAACTCTCAACACCGCTTATTGATTACAACAAATTAAGTAATTAATTAGTTTAGGATGATTAACTATGTAAGAACCCATTACACTTAATGAGATTACTCAAAACATAAAACACAATAAATAACTAATTAATCACATACCCAAAAATATGGGTAAATTAAAACCGATTTCAACATCAATACCCTATTAGAAATGTTTTCATAAGAGCCCAACATCTTTCTTATTTCCATACTATGACAAGAATTTGATACAAATTGTCATATCGCCTTAGCCACAACATATATACACAATAGAACAATATTTTCATATGCCGCACAAATAAGCATTAAAATGCTAAAAAAATTCTGATTTGTTAGAAACACCATACACAAACCTTTCCTACCTGGACTTGAGAGTATAGGGACAACTCTAGGACAAACTAGACATCTAATCAACTTTCCCAAAGATTCATTACTATAGCTCCTCTTTGCTGCCATAGGTTTTTTTTTGTCACTTCCGATTACCTAAAAAGATGTCATGAACCACAAGGGTGATACCCATGTCCCAGTAAGAGATATAACCTCAAACAACATTTATTGATTCCAAAATTTTTAGGTAATGAGACAATTGAAGTGCTTTAATCATATATAACATATAAGCTCAACAACACTGATGATTAACAAAATACATAAACGAGTAGATAATAACTATCTTCATTATCCAAGCTACTGTCATATCCCTATTAATAGCATAAGGAGTCTAGCAGCATGAACATCTCGAACATCATGAATAAGTCTAGTATCATAAGCATAGCTAACAAAATCAGCATGTCTAACAAGTTGAACATATCAACATCATAGGTAGAGCTAAAAAAATAAGCACATCTATCTGCATAAGCATGATTAGTAGTTTAGGCATCTCTAGTTACAAAGGAATAGCTAGCAATATAAGCATAGCTAACAACATGTGATAACGAATGTCATAATCATAGCCAACCATATTAATAAATGTATCAACTTAAACATGACTATTGTGTGTACACATTTATAACATAAGCATATCCACATCATAAGAATATCTACTATCTTTTAATGCATTAAACATCATATCTATGTACAAAGAACAATAAGGGTTATCATTCAATATGAAGCAATGTGTATAACCCTAAACAAATTTGCATAACGGTTATATCAAATATTTTATTATGCCCTTGGGAGTTTGAGTCGTACCACCCAAAGTCCAAGCGCCCCTACAAAGGGCTATTAGGTTCCATGCTAGATCTAGGAGTGCCAGTATCCTAAGATATCTCCCCCTCGATTAGTATGAGTAAAAAGGAAGTGACATATCAATAAAAAATGACACTACAATGACATATTGTTACAACCCCAATTTTTGGGCTTGAATGGTTGGAAATGCAATTTCCCCAATAAATGTATGATTATGGAAATTTTATGAATTATATGTATTGAATGGATTCCCTTTTCAATATTTTGTTTGTGCATGTGATTTCGTGGATCATAATATGTTAATGAGTCCAATATGATTAACAGAAAAAGAAGAAATCAAATAATGCATTATTAAGAAGGAAATGGAGATAATGATGAAAATATGAGAAATATGTGGAAATATGGGTGATTGACTCATCATGGATGAGATTTAGAATCCACAAGGTTTCTATTGGTAAAAGGAATCCAAATAAAGAATATAAAAGAATAAGAGAGAGAAAATATGCATAAAATATGCTTTAATAAGTGATAACTTGCTTATGAATAAAAGTTACTCATACTTTCGAATTTATGTCCCAAACTTGGTACATACGTATTAAGTCATTATGGACTTCCCCCTAAAATTTGGGATCAAAAGGATAAGCGGTTTGGGAGATATGATTTTTGAAAGTTTTCCTATAGTTTGGAGGAATCATTAAATGTCACGATTTTATGCATATTGGAAATATAATTAGCGAGTGTTAGAAAATGTTAGATCAAAATTGGATGGCTCCCGTTCATCTCCTACCTACTGCCCATTTTTGGAAGTAGGTACAGTAGAGAAAGGAAATCAGTTCACACGTTCTCTCTCCTTGATCAACAAAGAGTCCTAAAAACTAACTAATTGATTTCAGGAAAGGAAATCAGACCTAATGACCTATGGATGTCCCTATTTTGTACAAGTTTGGGAGTTTTTCCCCAAACCACCATGGACCCCTAACTCCATTCAAGTTGTGAGTTCGATCCTACCTATAAAAGACCTAGTAAACCCCCTTTGTGAGAGGGGAGTTTTTGCTATGAATTCAAGGAACCTCTACGTGAGGCCCAGGATCAGAAGAAGCCTACCACGATCGCCATATTTTCCCTCTTCATACTCCTGTATGCCACCGATGAAAGAAGTATACCTTTCTACTGATCTTGCACCCTCCAGTATGTTCAAGCCCACCTTCGAATTTGGTTGGATCAAGCGTAGGTGATCGCTCCTTCACCTGACTCGTCGGCACCCTGCAGTGCAAGGTTAACCCACCAGTTGACCAGCCCCTGAAGCTCGTTTGTGAGAAACAGTAGGGTAAGGGTTTGAAGACAATAATCGCTGAAATGACACAAATACCCCTCTGCGTGTTCATGAAACCTAAGGAAACCAGAGTCTTTTCTCATGAATTAAAAAGGGTGCCTGGAGTATACAAGAGTCACTAATGTGTCAAGTCCTAATTGGCTTAGGTAATCTAATCTTGCAAAAATCATAAAAATTGCTAGGTTGTTCAAAATAAGACATGTCATATATGAAAATTGATCAGGAGAAAATGAGGATTCCAATAAAAATATAATCAGGATATGTATATGTTTCTAATTCGAAAAGTACATAAAGTTGTCACCTTTAATGGTGTAAGTAATGCAAAACCCTAATTTGATGATTCTATGAAATTGAGATGAGTAATATGGATAAACTATGGACATATTAACCTGCTGTTAATAAAAATACATCTTGATGTCTAAGTAGATGACCCATATGCTTAATAGCTTGATTTAGGGCTTGATATGTTAATATGCATTGATGGGTTTAGAAACCCTAATACCGGTGTTAATGGTTTCTAATGTGAAATATTTTGAGATTATTTATATAAAAGTAATATTAGGTTAATCCTAAGCCTAATAGATGGAAAGAAAGTTTAATGAGAAAAAGTTAGTAATTAGGGTTTTGAAACTAGAAATGTTGTTTTAGGGTTTGTGGATATAACAGAGGAAAGTTGTAAATAGATCTAAAGGAACCCTAATGAAACCCTAATTCGGATTAGAAACCTTAGAAAGTAATGTTAAGTCAATGAAGTAGATTCTTGATGAAGTATGTAGTAAATAGGTTGCATATACTTTTTAGGATTTTGTGCTTTTGTGTGGTTGACTTGCTTGCATGGATTGGATTACTTGGTTGATTGCACTGTGCTTATTTCCTGTGAAATCTCCAAAGCAGATATGTGGTTAACTTATGAGTAACCGCATTATGTTTCACAACATTTCTTGAGGATTCATCAATTGCAATGAAAATTATACTACTTGGATGCTTCATTATAACAATCTTTAAAGTGACTATGTGTATAACAATTTAAGTATAAGTGTGACTGTATTGAACCTACATACCATATCTGGATGTATGATGCAAGATAGAACCCTAGAGGGAAGGTCTAGAGTGGTCAAGCCCCAGAAGAAAGACCAATGGGCACCTAGAGAGGTGACCCCAGGCACCAAGCTCAGGATGGAGAAGGTGGCCTTAATGTCCCTTGCAAGGACTAAACCCTAAAAGAGGGTATCCCTAAGGATGAGTAAAATAGGTTGGGAAGCCACATTGAAAATGTAATTTTGCACTGTTAACAACTACTTGATATGATTAGGTTGTTAAAGCTTATGTGCAATGTTTTTTTGTCCCCACATACCAGTATATTCATTTATACTGACCGACGTTTTGTTTGTCAGTGTTTTAGGTAATAACTAAAATTGGACAAAAAGTAAAGTGGCACCTGTGAATATTAAAGTTAAAATAATATAGGAGGATTTAGATAGATAGAATCCTACATCGAGTAGAGGTCCCAGTTACCTATTTTGAAGGTATGTTAAAAGAAAAAATGTATTCCAATTTTTAGTTTAGTCTTTAGTTGAATTTATTTATTTATTTTTTTTATTTGTAAACCCATTGATCTTGTTTTTGGGAGAACGCCTCTGACTTCTTGGTCTTCCGTAATTGGGGGTTATTGGGAAGAGGTGTCATTAGACATATAGTCAAGCTGCTAACCACTAGCTTGCCCTTAGTACAGGTTACAACACTAGAAACTAGGGTATACAAAACCCTCTAATCCGAGGTACAACCATAGTTGTCCTCAATCACATCAAATGTTTGAGGCATGACCATAGCCATCCTCCATAACCTACATTGTGGATGACAAGGATATATCCTCAAATTGCTACCCCCACATACTCAACAGTATGTGCTCTGAATTTCCCTTAGGAATACTCATTTCACCATCCAACAAGTTTTGACACTGAAGATGGCTCTACAACATAGGGCACTACATGATTAGTGTTGCACTTGATTAGTTATGCAAATTGGGTGAATTAAGGCTACATCAAATAAGTGGACATACAAACCCTAATTCACTTCTAGAAAGCATATAAATATCACAACTTAAAAAGATATAAAATGTGTGAAACATAATTTTTTATCTCATCATCACATCGTACTATTACTTGCCATTCATGAGACTACACTAGTCATCATACTATCACAAGATATAAATACTTTTCACAATATCATAGGGTATTGACCCTTATCAACACAAGAGGATTACACCTCATTCAGGGTGCAACCATGCCCAAAGGTCATTAAGACCATCAAACTATTCCCTACAAGATCATCATTATCTTTGCATGCCTTATAATAAGCCTTAACAACATCACTTACATATAATACACCAGATCAACACAATATTGCATTAATGAGCTTGGACTTATTCATAAACAATCATATTAGGGTTATATTAACATTAAGAACATTCAGTTATTACATCAACATGCAAGAAATATAGATGTGATTAACTCTCATCATATTCATAATGCACATGTTTAGCATAAGAAAGTATCAACCATGTAACTATTATAACCACCAATTAATATATTATGGTTATGATGATATTAACGAGGTTATTTCACTATCATTCCATCATATAAGAATGTTAAACATGAATAGTCATCTTTATCTATTTGGATTAGAGTTAGGTTCAACAAGATAAATTATATTAATGTTACTAATCAGCACTCATACCCAAACCCTAACTCACGCATCCCTATTGGATCATGGATGCATAAAGTGAAGAATCACCATCACATATCATACTATTCTTGTTGGGTTTTAGGGGAGACAGAGAAGGCAGCGGAAACAAAAATTTTCTCCCCAACCCATTCTGAGGAAACGCGTCAACGTCTATATAATAGGAAAGGATGGTTTGTGGAATCATACCTTGTCCCGAGGCTTGCTCGGCGATAATACCTCGCGCAATGCGCGGTCTTCAACTCCGATCTTGGACGGTGTCTGTGCAGCTCCTGGTCGCACCGGGACTGATGACTCCTCCTCCTACCGGACTGTCGGATGGCAGTTGTCCTCCTGAGCGGCAGAAAGCTCCCGCCTCTGAAGTAGTCCACATGGACCACCTGGAACTCCACTCTCCTTGTCCCACAAGGAAGTGGAAGGAGTCGCACCCTCCTGTTGACGTACTAGTCGCCAACACACTCTCCTGCTACCAGTTGCAATTGCAGTTGTCCTTCCCTTGCTGCACCTCCCTTTTGCGGGAAGCACTTGCTCGGGATCTCTCACGGTTACCAAAACCAGAGAGAACGACAACTTCGCAAAGCAACCGGCTTGCATTGAGTTGTACTTTGAGAAGCCCCCAATACCCCTATATATATAGGCGGGTCATGGGACAGGGTTCTCTGTGTCCGGCAATATGGGACTAAAGCAGGAGTAGAAGGGTTCGAGAATTCTCCACAAAAAGCAACCGGTTCGCAACTTGAAATGATCGGTTCACAACTGAACCGATCGGTTCGGCCATTGAGCCGATCGGTTGGACCTGAGCTGATCGTTTGGGGCACTCCAACCGATCGGTTGGTGCCCTGAACCGATCGGTTCATGGTCCTAATCCGGCTCAAAAAGACTTTCCTTGTTTCGTTCTCAATTGGTATCGAATACCAATGTTATTCCCAATCGAATTGGGCAATTTGAAACCAAAGGAAAATTCTTGCCGACATGACTTTCCCAACTGGTCGGTTGCACTAGTTGAGCTGATCAGTTCAACTCTTGAACCGGTCGTTTCAACCTGGGCATGAGCCGATTGGCCTGGACACTCCAGCCGACCGGTTCAGCAACCTCAGCCGACCGGTTCATCACATGAACAGATCAGTTGGGAGCACAGGTTGGGCAAAATTAGTCAATTGCGATTTCAATCAATCCGATACTCCAATCAATGTGTCCAACACCTTGAACCATACGATATTGAGCCATCGACTGATTGAGTGTTTAATTGAACTACTAAACTCGTTTAGTAATCAATCTAAACATTGCTTTGTGGACAAAACTCCTCTTCCAGGTTAAATCCTATGTGTGTGACCCTGCAGGTCCATTTCACGTTGGCAGTGAAAGTCCATAACACTTATGACTTCACAAACAAAGAGCGGTGCCTAGTCACACATCAGTGCTACCCAAGTGAAAGTAGAAAGTTGGAGAACAACTTTCATCCTACAATTCGTGAATGGTGTTACAGTGAATGTATAATTCCTTTGTCACTGATATCCCGAATGAACTCGAGGCATGGAACAGTCATCCTGTCAACGTTCATTCACTTTCTTGATCTCAGAGTAGATTGAAGGAGATATGTATGACATCAATATCACATACTAATTCACACATGCGTGCGCACGCCTATCTCAATCCTACTCATCAAGTGGCCTTGGATATCAAACTCCCTTAGGAGGGACAAATCCCATATCTATCACTCACCCCTCAAAAGCCCCATGTGTCAAAGCCACCCAATCATCACCTTTATAACAACCCATGTTTCAGGACTGCGTTTGATGATGTCAAAGTGTGCCCAACGACATGTGTTGAGTGCAGTGATTTCAGGTCTAAGAATCACACTCACCACCATCACTGTGAGTACTGACTGTGACTACCATCTCATGGTTCCATGTGTCAAACTCACGGTGGGTCTGTCCGGTACCTTGTTCTCTAACAAGTACCTATGTGTTTGGTTTGATATCTCTATATCATGACTAATGAGATTTTGTCATCAACCAACACCACAATCTAGTCTTGTGTGTAATTGTTGTCTATCTACCTTCCACAATGACATTCGACTAGGGACATAACAAGAATGTACAAACTCTTAGCATTCGTATGATCTCATCGTTCAGGTCCTTAACCTGAAAGCAAACGTCATTGAGTACTGTCATTCTCTAGACATTCAATCTGTTCAATCACTATCTCATATGACTGAACCAGAATGAATTGGAAGCTTGCCTTTGATGTTTATCAAATCAATCTTAATGTATCCCACCAATCATCCCATGATTGGCTCTCAGGGCATACATACCAACAGACTCCCACTTGCACTGCGAGCCAATCACCCTTGAATCATATTCATAGTGATATTCAAACATGTCCCACATGTTACTGTGCTCTAGTGCCAACATAGTGAGTAATGACAACACCTTTCCAAAGTCTGTACAAATTGCATGTCTCACATCTCTTCGCTGTATGTCATACGTATGAGATGGAGTTGCCGTAATATGCGATCTAGTATTCCTTTGCTAACCTTTAGCCACATTGCATGATCAAGGATTCCAGACTTATCATCAATGAGTGGAATATAAGTTCATCTCATGAACTTCCAGATCCATATAGTATCCATTGCTGTTCACTAACACATAGATACTCGGCATTTCCCTTTTTCAAATGGCTTTATTGGAACACTTCCAATTATCAACAAACTTTCACTTTTATACATCTTATGTATATATTGCGATTAATTTTCTGTCCTTTCAGAAGTTCGCATCAATGTGACTCTTTACATCGAACTCTTCCTTATCTCCATAGAACTAGTACTTCCCAAGTACTTATCAAGTTCTTATGGTATTCCAGTAACCCTTACTGGAAGTAGACAGACATCCACTCGTCATGTCCTACATACGAGTTATCAGGATGAGCACATCATATTGCTATGTCCCACATACAAGATGATGAATGCATTTTATTCTTGCCATGTCATACATGCAAGACAATGGGATGATTACATACATGATAGATCCATATATATCTTAGTGTTCCCATTCTTCATAAGAATTGGACACTTGGCCTTGGGATACTAACTCCATGTAACATGGACAAGTTTTCTCCCACTGAATCTGTGTACACTGAACCCTTCAGTACAGATTGCCAATGTACGTTTTCTCTTTTCAGGTCAAGAGGTTTTCGAGAACTATCTCTATAGATCTCTATTCCTATCACATAGGAAACATCTCTATCTTCCTTAAAGATAATTTCCACTTTTGGATTTCCATTCAAGAACATTTCCATTTCACATCAACATGTGGAATGTGAACACGCTCCCACTAAATCACAGATCCCTTCTTTATCTTTGACATGTCAGTCAAACCCTTTGACTATATCATCAAAGTAAAGATCCAATTCTGAGTTGCTTATGCTCAATCAATCACATTGATTAGTCCATTGTAACTTATAGACTTCATTTGCATTAGTGGATTCATAAACCTTATAGGTTGTGTCACGTACACATCCTTGTTTTATTCCTCATAGGAATGCGGTTTTAGTATCCATATGCCAAATGTCTCAGTCATTAAGTTGCAATCAACAAGCATCATCCTTCTCAAAATGTTATCCATGTGTCTTAACACTTAATACTCATTTGCACTTATGGATATGATCCAATGAGTGCTACCATCAAGGTCATACCTTATGGCTCACATGGAAGTCATTTAGGATGTAATGGTTATAAACCATAACTCAAGATTTGGTTCCTCATATTCATCTAGATAGTTGAATCATCACATGAAAAACTCATCACATAGATAATTGAGGTGTATCTGTTAAGGATATAAGAACTCACAACCCTTGTGATTCTTAATTTCCTTTTTTAGTGTGGGGTATTCTTTTATTAAGAAGAATTCAGTTATTTGATAATCATTCTCTAACTCCTTAGAGTATGATTCCTTGTTGATTTAGACATCACCATGCCTTAATCATGAGTTCACTATGATACGCTATCGTAATCACTCATAAGGATCTCAAACATTTGGTCCAAGTATTTCATTCATTGATCTCATCAAGAATTAATACTTTACCAAATTTGTACTTCATTTATGATAATCTTGAACACTTCAAGATATTCATAACACCATTTGAAGTATTAGCATTCACTCCAATAGGTATGTAAATACATCACATGTATTATACCTAATAGGACAATCATTCTCCCACTACCATTAGTGAAGATTGATTAATCATGTACAAGAGATTCATGTCTCTTACTGGTTTTCTAACCAAAAGAGTCTCGATTTATCCATCATATGGAAACTAGAAATGAATTTCTCATGATTGATGCTAATTTGATTGTTTGAGTTATCAATAACTTTAGGTATCATTTTATCTTATGCATACCATGTATCACAAGATAAACAAGGCATTGCCACAAAGATCATATCTTTGAGATTGAAACATCAACTTTATTTATTGCCATCATTGTCATACAATATGAAATAATAAAGTGTTTCTATCTATTGGCAATATATGAAATAGCAGTTCTCAACTCTATTTCGTGCCCTTTAGGCTGAAATAAACTGAAAGGTACTCCTATCTATGACAGCAACACTTGCTCCAATGATGGGTACTTCTTTCTTGGTCCTTTCATAAAGGCCATCACTTCTTTGTGGATATTGCATATCATATATGACATATCCATATCTTGGTATCATATACCTCGGATAAAGAAGTGGTTCATTTCATGATACCTTAGGTGGAGATCTCCATCCCCTCCTTCATCTTCTTTTGTTCTTCCAGATATAGAGGGCAATCCCTCATACACCCTTTCCCCATGTGCCTTGAGGCTGAAGACGGCTTGGATTTCTGGCTAGCATCAGAACACTTCTTAGCTTTGCCCTTGTCCTTGCCCTTAAGAATTACCTTTTCTTTGATCACATCAAAGACTATGGTTTGTCTTTCTTCATCTTTGCCTCTACTATCCTCAACATGTCCAACAACTCTGTCAACTCTTGTCAAAGTTGTTCATGTTGTAGCTTATCATGAATTGTATGATTCTCACAACATTTGTAGTATCATACCAATAGCCAACTCTTGGCTCAGAGGGAATCCTTCTTAATCAAGTTTTCCACATACCCAATCACATTGAGTGTGTGAATACCTTACTGGATCTCCTTATGTCATGACATACTAGGACAGTATCTTGGAGACATCATATGTCTCATGTTGTCTCTGCAACTCATAGTTCAGAGAACACAACATCAAGCACTCTTCATCAATGTCATCCTCAGTAAGCTTCCATAAGCATACTTTCAGCCATTGATGTGGTGGGATCGAGTTCATCTGGTTCTGGTATAACTAGGACTTAGAGCTTTTGCTCTTTGATTGAGAACACTTCTCATCATCAACCTAACCAGTCGTGGAATTATTCCCATTTAATTTGTTGGTCTCAAGAACCGATCGCAAATAAAGTGATTTGTTGATTAACCATTTATTTTAACAAAAGGAAATATATGCAATTTTAGTCCAAAAACTCATTTTTGACTTGTTTGATTGATTTGAAAAGTTGACGATAAAATTAGGCCTTTAATTAATTATCGCTCCCACTATTTTAGTTCAAATTGATAGCCCTCACCATCAATTTGGAAGATTGCAGCGTACAACCTTCTAGTGGGCAAGATCCTGAAATCCTCTAAGCCATGGACCAGCTAGGGCTGTCACCCACAACATAGATCTCTCAGGTAGGCAACTTTTGCCAATTGCATCATATGCAACTCTTGATAAGATGTCATATACAACTCTTTGCAATGATCATCTCCATGCCTCAAGGTACTAGATCCCATCTAGATCACCTTGTTAAGTCCGACCCAAAGCAAACACGATGAACATGCACCCTGCTAGGGCAGACCCACACATTCATCCTTCACGCTTCCACGAGATAGACGGTGCACCACGCTAGGGCGTGCCCACACTTGGTCGATCAAGCTTTTCACGTGTGTCGCATTTGGAAGGCATCTAAAACTTAATATTTTAATGAGGGATTTGGTTTTATATATATATACATATCCAATCACCACAATACATAGTATGTATCATATACATGCTATATCCCACAGAAAACATGCACAAACGATAAAAAGCGATGATTATGGCCATCCTAATGTGATTCCTCGAGCCAAGAGGAATCACGGTCATCTAGGTCTACATCACATGCAACCTGTACAAGATGAACTTCTGTGCCTTGCCTTCCGAGTTGATCAACTCATCACATGAATGATCTGTACTCTCCAGTCGGTCGTCTGGGTGCCACCAGCCGATCGGTTGGCTCCTCCAACCGATCGGTTCGCCTGGTCATCGTGCATCTCGTCATGTCCGCCACCCGCTCGTCTCGCTCCTCGAACCGGTCATCAACCGATCGGTTCACTCCTTGAACCGACCGTCTGGAACGTCAACCGATCGGTTCACGCCTTGAACCGATCGTTTCAGCTGTCATCTTGATGTCCGCCGGTCTTCGACATAACAGGAAATAAATTCTATCCTAATAATTACATTGCTTTAAAAGGGAAACCCCGAGTTACATTCGGGGGGAGAAAAGGTAGGAAAGAATCTCGAATTATTTCGAGTTACATCAGAAATAGGAGAAAGGGAAGATCGGTGCGCAGACCGAGATGCAAGCAACCACAAACAACCACACACAGATAGGGGTTTATATGCCATAATCATGCTACACACATCCACCACAAAACTCGTTTAAGGGCGACGTGTATCGAGTGCATTAATAATACATATCATATATGTAATTAGGGATTTGTGGATTTAGGATTGGACATGCATAAAGCCGATATTATTCGCATCGTATGCAATAAACAAAGGAGACAAACCAAAATCGATCATATCGATATTCCTAAAATATAGAGCAGTTGACGTGGCTCTGATACCATTGTTGGGTTTTAGGGGAGACAGAGAAGGCAGCGGAAACAAAAATTTTCTCCCCAACCCATACCGAGGAAACGCGTCAACGTCTATATAATAGGAAAGGATGGTTTGTGGAATCATACCTTGTCCTGAGGCTTGCTCGGCGACAATACCTCGCGCAATGCGCGGTCTTCAACTCTGGTCTTGGACGGTGTCTGTGCAGCTCCTGGTCGCACCGGGACTGACGACTCCTCCTACTGAATTGTCGGATGACAGTTGTCCTCTTGAGCGGCAGAAACCTCCCGCCTCTGAAGTAGTCCACATGGACCACCTGGAACTCCACTCTCCTTGTCCCACAAGGAAGTGGAAGGAGTCGCACCCTCCTATTGACGTACTAGTCGCCAACACACTCTCCTGCTACCAGTTGCAACTGCAGTTGTCCTTCCCTTGCTGCACCTCCCTTTTGCGGGAAGCACTTGCTCGGGATCTCTCACGGTTACCAAAACCAGAGAGAACGACAACTTCGCAAAGCAACCGGCTTGCATTGAGTTGTACTTTGAGAAGTCCCCAATACCCCTATATATATAGGCGGGTCATGGGACAGGGTTCTCTGTGTCCGACAATATGGGACTAAAGCAGGAGTAGAAGGGTTCGAGAATTCTCCACAAAAAGCAACCGGTTCGCAACTTGAAATGATCGGTTCACAACTGAACCGATAGGTTCGGCCATTGAGCCGATCGGTTGGACCTGAGCCGATCGTTTGGGGCACTCCAACCGATCGATTGGTGCCCTGAACCGATCGGTTCATGGTCCTAATCTGGCTCAAAAATACTTTCCTTGTTTCGTTCTCAATTGGTATCGAATACCAATGTTATTCCCAATCGAATTGGGCAATTTGAAACCAAAGGAAAATTCTTGCCGACATGACTTTCCCAACTGGTCGGTTGCACCAGTTGAGCCGATCGGTTCAACTCTTGAACCGATCGTTTCAACCTGGGCATGAGCCGATCGGCCTGGACACTCCAGCCGACCGGTTCAGCAACCTCAGCCGACCGGTTCATCACATGAACCGATCGGTTGGGAGCACAGGTTGGGCAAAATCAGTCAATTGCGATTTCAATCAATTTGATACTCCAATCAATGCGTCCAACACCTTGAACCATACGATATTGAGCCATCGACTGATTGAGTGTTTAATTGAACTACTAAACTCATTTAGTAATCAATCTAAACATTGCTTTGTGGACAAAACTCCACTTCCAGGTTAAATCCTATGTGTGTGACCCTGCAGGTCCATTTCACGTTGGCAGTGAAAGTCCATAACACTTATGACTTCACAAACAAAGAGCGGTGCCTAGTCACACATCAGTGCTACCCAAGTGAATGTAGAAAGTTGGAGAACAACTTTCATCCTACAATCCGTGAATGGTGTTACAGTGAATGTATAATTCCTTTGTCACTGATATCCCGAATGAACTCGAGGCATGGAACAGTCATCCTGTCAACGTTCATTCACTTTCTTGATCTCAGAGTAGATTGAAGGAGATATGTATGACATCAATATCACATATTGATTCACACATGCGTGTGCACGCCTATATCAATCCTACTCATCAAGTGGCCTTGGATATCAAACTTCCTTAGGAGGGACAAATCCCATATCTATCACTCACCCCTCAAAAGCCCCATGTGTCAAAGCCACCCAATCATCACCTTTATAACAACCCATGTTTTAGGACTGCGTTTGATGATGTCAAAGTGTGCCCAACGACATGTGTTGAGTGCAGTGATTTCAGGTCTAAGAATCACACTCACCACCATCACTGTGAGTACTGACTGTGACTACCATCTCATGGTTCCATGTGTCAAACTCACGGTGGGTCTGTCCAGTACCTTGTTCTCTAACAAGTATCTATGTGTTTGGTTTGATATCTCTATATCATGACTAATGAGATTCTGTCATCAACCAACACCACAATCTAGTCTTGTGTGTCATTGCTGTCTATCTACCTTCCACAATGACATCCGACTAGGGACATAACAAGAATGTACAAACTCTTAGCATTCGTATGATCTCATCGTTCAGGTCCTTAACCTGAAAGCATATGTCATTGAGTATTGTCATTCTCTAGACATTCAATTTGTTCTATCACTATCTCATATGACTGAACCAGAATGAATTGGAAGCTTGCCTTTGATGTTTATCAAATCAATCTTAATGTATCCCACCAATCATCCCATGATTGGCTCTCAGGGCATACATACCAACAATTCTCAAGTATGAATCCACATATAAATCAAGGTGTAACCATTGGGTTATAACATACTAAGGTTTCAGCAACAATAAGAGAGTACTCCATGATTGTATAAATCATTGAACGGGTTGTTCATAATCCATTAGCATCACTTGGTTATATAAGGGCTAAGTATAACGAAATATACTTCTTCGGGGTTTCTCATTAATTCATTATATTTATTATCAATTCTAATCATATGAGAGAAAAGGTAAACTATATTATTAAGTTAAACCTCCATTAGGTTTCAACATCACTCAAACCATACAAACTTACCATAAGCAGCATCCCAAAACATTGGATTGTTGAGAAGGTAAAACTATTGGTTGTTTACATAAGTAAACACCTTGGATAAACCACCTATCAAGTCATTGATATGTTCTCTATAAAGAGTCACCATTTTACCCTAGACATCCCTTGATTAATAATATAAAAACTTCCATTGAGAGTAGGGTAAAATCCACAAATGACCATTTATTTAAAACAAGCTGTCAATAAATGAGTTGCTTAAGTTGACCTCATGAAGGAAACCATCTAAATCACTTTATTAGGACCAACACGTTAAATTAGGCATCATTCAAATTTATTGGATGAAGAATCATTAGATCTTAACCATTAGGTCAAGTTCATAGATTAAAACCATCAATTGGAGTATAGGTCCAACCATTGGATCGAATGATGCAAGAAACCATTGGTTTAAGGCTTAATTGAAGCTAAAATAACATTCTTAACTCACTATAGGTTGTGGAGACCTGATACACCATCAGTAGTTACCACTAAGTCACCATAGGTTGTTAGATCAACACTATATTCATTAATCATCATCAGATATTAAGCTAATGTCACCATTGATTGATATCATCATTAGGGTAATTAGTTGTTGATCATTAAGATTCTTATTAGGCCAAAACCTGACCTAAGGGGTGAATGTCTAGTATCATAAGCATAGCTAACAACATCAACATGTCTAACAAGTTGAACATGTCAAAATCATAGGTAGAGCTAAAAAATAAGCACAACTATCTACATAAGCCTGATTGGCAGTATAGGCATCTCTAGTTACAAAGGAATTGCTAACAATATAAGCATAGCTAACAACATGTGATAACGAATGTCATAATCATAGCCAATAGTATTAATAATTGTATCAACTTAAACATGACTATTGTATGTACACATTTATAGCATGAGCATATCCACAACATAAGAATATCTACTATCTTTTAATGCATTAAACATCATCTCTATGTACAGAGAACAATAAGGGTTATCATTTAATATGAAGCAGTGTGTATAACCATAAATAGATTTGCAAGACGGATATATTAAATCTTTTATTATGCCCTGGGGAGTTTGAGTCATACCACCCAAAGTCCAACCGACCCCTACAAATGACTATTAGGTTCCGTGTCAGATCTAGGAGTTCCAGTATACTAAAATATCTCCCCCTCGATCAGTATGAGTAAAAAGGAAGTGACATGTCAGTCAAAGATGACACGACCATGACATATTGTTACAACCCCAATTTTTGGGCTTGAATGGTTGGAAATGCAATTTCCCTAATAAATGTATGATTATGGAAATTGTATGAATTATATCTATTTAACGAATTCCCTTTTAAATATTTTGTTTGTGCATGTGATTTCATGGATCATAATATGTTAATGAGTCCAATATGATTAAAAGAAAAAGAATAAATCAAATAATGCATTATTAAGAAGGAAATGAGGATAATGATGAAAATATGAGAAATATGTGGAAATATGGGTGATGAACTCATCATGGATTAGATTTAGAATCCACAAGGTTTCTATTGGTAAAAAGAATCCAAATAAAGAATATAAAAGAATAAGAGAGTGACAATATGCATAAAATATGCTTTAATAAGTGATAACTTTCTTATGAATAAAAGTTCCACATACTTTCGAATTTATTTCCCAAGCTTGGTACAGACATATATTAAGTCATTATGGACTTCCCTCTAAAATTTGAGATCAAACGAATAAGTAGTTTTGGAGATACGATTTTTGAAAGTTTTCCTTAAGTATGGAGGAATCATTAAATGTCACGATTTTATGCATATTGGAAATATAATTAGCGAGTGTTAGAAACCGTTGGATCAAAATTGTATGGCTCCCGTTCATCTTCTACCTACAGCCCATTTTGGGAAGTAGGTATAGTAGAGCAAGGAAATCAGTTCACGCATTCTCTCTCCTTGATCAACAAAGAGTCCTAAAAACTAACTAATTGATTTCAGGAGAGGAAATCAGACCTAATGACCCATGGGTGTCCCTATTTTGTACATGTTTGGGAGTTTTTCCCCAAACCACCATGGAGTCCTAACTCCATTCAAGTTGGGAGTTCGATCCTACCTATAAAAGACCTAGTAAACCCCCTTTGTGAGAGGGGAGTTTTTGCTACGAATTCAAGGAACCTCTATGCGAGGCCCAGGATCAGAAGAAGCCTACCACGATCGCCATATTTTCCCTCTTCATACCCTTGTACGCCATCGATGAAAGCAGTATACTTTTCTACTGATCTTGCGCCCTCCAACAGGTTCAAGCCCGCCTTCAAATTTGGTTGGATCAGGCGCTGGTGATCGCTCCTTCACCTGACTCGTCGGCGCCCTACAGCGCAAGGTCAACCCACCGGTTGACCAGCCCCTGAAGCTCGTTTATGAGAAATAGCGGGGCGAGGGTTTGAAGGCAATAATCACTAAAATGACACAAATACCCCTCCACGTGTTCAGGAAACCTGAGGGCACCAGAGTCTTTTCTCATGAATCAAAAAGGGCGCCCGGAGTAAATAAGAGTCACTGGCGTGTGAAGTCCTAATTGGCTCAGGTAATCTAATCTTGAAAAAATCATAAAAATTGCTAGGCTGTTCAAAATAAGACATGTCATATATGAAAATTGATCAAGAGAACATGAGTATTCCAATAAAAATATAATCAGGATCTTTTTATGTTTCTAATTCGAAAATTACTTAATTTTGTCACCTTTACTGGTGTTAGTAATGGAAAACCCTAATTTGATGATTCTATGAAATTGAGATGAGTAATATGGATAAACTATGGTCATATTAACTTGTTGTTAATAAAAATACATATTGATGTCTAATTAGATGATCCATATGCTTAATAGCTTGATTTAGGTCTTAATATGTTAATATGCATTAATGGATTTAGAAACCCTAATACAGGTGTTAATGGTTTCTAATGTGAAATATTTCGAGATTCTTTGTATAGAAGTAATATTAGGTTAATCCTAAGCCTAATATATAGAAAGAAAGTTTAATGAGAATAAGTTAGTAATTAGGGTTTTGAATCTAGAAATGTTGTTTTAGGGTTTGTGGATATAAAAGAGGAAAGTTGTAAATAGATCTAAAGGAACACTAATGAAACCCTAATTCAGATTAGAAACCTTAGAAAGGAATGTTAAGTCAATAACGTAGATTCTTGATGAAGTATGTAGTAAATAGGTTGCTACTTTTTTGGATTATGTGCTTTTGTGTGGTCGACTTGCTTGCTTGGATTGGATTACTTGGTTGATTGGACTATGCTTATTTCCTGTGAAATCTCCGAAGCAGGTATGTGGTTAAATTATGAGTAACTACATTATGTTTCATGACATTTCTTGAGGATTCATCGATTGCAATGAAAATTATAATGCTTGGATGCTTCATTACTACAATCTTTAAAGTGACTATGTGTATAATAATTTAAGTATAAGTGTGACTGTCTTGAACCTACATACCATCTCTAGATGTATGATGCAAGACTAAACCCTAGAGGGAAGGTCTAGAGTGGTCAAGCCCCAGAGGAAAGACCAATGGGCACCCAGAGAGGTGACCCCGGGCACCATGTTTAGGATGGAGAAGATGGCCTTAATGTCCCTTGCAATGACTAAGCCCTAAAAGAGGGTATCCCTGAGGATGAGTAAAAGCGGTTGGGAAGCCACATTGAAAATGTAATTTTGCATTGTTAACAACTACTTGGTATGATTAGGTTGTTAAATCTTATCTGCAATGTTTTGTTTGTCCCCACATACCAGTATATTCATTTATACTGACCGATGTTTTGTTTGATGGCATTTTTGGTAATAATTGAAATTGGACAAAATGTAAAGTGGCACATGTGAAGATTAAAGTTAAAATAATGCTGGAGGATTTAGATAGATAGAATCCTACTTTGGGTAGAGGTCCCATCTACCTATTTTGAAGGTATGTTAAAGAAAAATTTTATTCCAATTTTCAGTTTAGTCTTTAGTTGAATTTATTGATTATTTTTTATTATTTGTAAAGCCATTGATCTTGTTTTTGGGAGAACGCCTCTGACTTCTTGGTCTTCCTTAATTGGGGGTTATTGGGAAGCAGGGTCATTAGACATATAGTCAAGTTGCAAACCACTAGCCCACCCTTGGTACAGGTTACGACACTAGAAACTAGGGTATACAAAACCCTCTAATCTGATGTACAACCACATTTGTCCTCAATCACATCAAATGTATGAGGCATAACCATAGCCATCCTCCATAACCTGCACTGTGGATGACAAGGATATATCCTCAACTTTCTACCCCCACATACTCAATAGTATGTGATCTGAATTTCCCTTAGGAATACTCGTTTCACCATCCAACAAGTTTCGACACTGAATATGGCTCTACAACACAGGGTACTACATGATTAGTGTTGCGCTTATTTAGTTATGCAAATTGGGTGAATTAAGGAAACATCAAACTAGTGGACATATAAACCCTAATTCACTTCTAGAAAGAATATAAATATCACAACTTCAAAAGATATAAAATGTGTGAAACATAATTTCTTATCTCATCATCACATAGTACTCTTACTTGCCATTCATGAGACTACACTAGTCATCATACTATCATAAGATATAAATCCTTTTCACAATATCACAGGGTATCAACCCTTATCAACATAAGAGCATTACACCTCATTCAGGGTGCAACCATGCCCAAAGGTCATTAAGACCATCATACTATTCCCTACAAGATCATCATTATCTTTGCATGCCTTATAACAAGGCTTAACAACAACACTTCCATATAATACACTGGATCAACACAATATTGCATTAATGAGATTGGAGTTATTCATAAAAAATCATAGTAGGGTTATATTAACATTAATAACATTCATTTATGACATCAACATGCAAGGAATCTAGATGTGATTAACTCCCATCATATTCATAATGCACATGTTTAGCATAAGAAAGTATCAACCATGTAACTATGATAACCACCGGTTAACATATTATGGTTATGATCATATTAAGGAGGTTATTTCACTATCATTACATCATATAAAAATGTTAAACATGAATACTCATCTTTATCTATTTGGATTAGAGTTAGGTTCAACAAGATAAATTATATTAATGTTACTAATCATCACTCATACCCAAACCCTAACTCACGCATCCCCATTGGATCATGGATGCATAAAGTAAAGAATCACCATCACATATCATAGTATTCTCAAGTATGAATCCACACATAAATCAAGGTGTAACCATCGGGTTATAGCATACTAAGGTTTCAACAACAATAAGAGAGTACTCCATGATTGTATTAATCATTGCACAGGTTGTTCATAATCCATTACCATCACTTGGCTATATAAGGTCTAAGTATAATGAAATATACTTCATCAAGGTTTCCCATTAACTCATTATATTTATTATCAATTCTAATCATATGAGAGAAAAAAGTTAAACTATATTATTAAGGTAAACCTCTATTAGGTTTCAACATCACTCAAACTGTACAAACTTACCATAAGCAGCATCCCAAAACATTAGATTATTGAGAAGGTAAGACTATTGGTTGTTTACATAAGTAAACACCTTGGATAAACCACCTATCAAGTCATTGATCTTTTTTATATAAAGAGTCACCATTTAACCCTAGACATACCTTGAATAACAATATAAAAAGTTCCATAAAGAGTAGGGTAAAATCCACAAGTGACTGTTTATTTAAAACAAGCTATCAATAAATTTGTTGCTTAAGTTGACCTCATGAAGGAAATCATCTAAATCACTTTATTAGGACCAACACACTAAATTAGGTATAATTCAAATTTATTGGATGAAGAATCATTATATCTTAACCATTAGGTCAAGTTCATATATTAAAACCATCAATTGGAGTATAGGTCCAACCATTGGATCGAATAACCCAAGAAACCATTGGTTTAAGGCTTAATTGATGCTAAAACAATATGCTTAACTCACTATAGGTTGTGGAGACCTGATACACCATCATTAGTTACCATTAAGTCACCATAGGTTGTAAGATCAACACTATATTCATTAATCATCATCAGATATTAAGCTAATGTCACCATTTATTGATAACATCATTTGGGTAATTAGTTGTTGATCATTAAGATTCTAATTGGGCCATAACCTGACCTAAGGGATGAACGTCAATTGACACCCTTGGTCACCACAATAACTTACTATGAAGACAACACCATCGATTGTTGCAATGGTACCACCATTGGTTCATGTGTTTACAGAAGAAATCGGCTTTAAACCCTAAAAGTGACCATTATTTGATGTGTGCTTAGCACCACCGGTTGTCAAACCAACCTGATCAAAGTCATCTTATATATTAGGAGGAACATATACATGATTAAAAGTTCATCTATAGCTAAAATAAGATCTGGGAACATCATAAAAATTGAAATCCAAGTCAAGTATAGCTTTTTAGTGCATGGATCATCATTTTAAAGCAAGAACATGAACTGGCAAGCTTATGGTAAGAAATAAATGTGGAGAAAGTTATAAAAATTGCCTATAATTAGAATAAAAACTCCCAAATAGAAGAAAACATGAGCAGGTAGGGTAGAAAATCCAATCATAAGCTGTGAACTCGTCCATCTAGCACCTTTCTTCATCAAATGAGCAAACCCTAAGCATATGGAGCAAGAAAGGTAGGGTTTTAGAGCTTTAGAGCAATTTCTACTGTGGAACAATAAGGTTATGACCTAGAGAAAGGTAGGAGGAAGTATAACAAAGAAATAAACGGAGGAAAGAAGGGCATTCTTACTCTTTTACGTCAAGATCACTAGAAGGAAGCTTTTTAAACCCTAAAAGAGAGAAAAACAAAACCCTAGGAGCTTCCACTAGGAAATTCGCCTTCTTCTTCTACCTTGGATAGGTCCTCCATAGATAAACAGATAGGAAACGAGGTTCTTAGTAGGATAGGGAAAGAAAACTTTCATTTGGGATCTCAAAGATAGTTAGATATATAAAGCTCTAGGATAAAGGAGAGAAGAAGCATGAGGTATCTAAAAAGCTCTCCATACATCCATGTCCTTAAACTATTAAGGATATACAAGCAGACACACAAGAAGACCCCCCACCATACATAGAGACCTGCTTATATCTCCTTTTTCTAATTTCCAAGCCAAGTAAATAAATCATTGGTTGATAGCTCCTAAAGGTAGCTCCTCCATAAAGGGGTAAACCCTAAAATACCCTTAAGGAAAACACTTCCAAACCAAGGTTCAAATAGGCACCCCATGGATCAACAAGCTCAAGAATGATGAGATAACATACAATTAGCATAATTCAAGTGAAAAATTGCAAAGAAAACCTCTCAAAATGGGTAAATTGCATAAAAATCCAAAATGCGCATAAAATTGCATAACTTGCACAGACGGTGTCCAAATTGGACCAAACTTGAAAATTAAACTTGTCTTACGATTACAACGCATATCAAAAGGTTATATTAAGGTTATAAACATTCAATTATGATATTTAAGTATGTTCAATACTTTAAGCATGGTCAGGGGTCTCTCAACCATAAACCCCTAACAGGGATTTTGCCCCAAAAATCCAAGGTAAACAAAGATAGATACTTCTCATGGACCTCATAACTAGTCTTCCACATTGTAACTTTCATCACATGATGATGTCACATTATTCTTATAGAAGTCATATTCTTCTCCCTCAACTTTTTCATGTGTAACCTTGGTTCATCATAATAACTAGTGTACCACATGTACAGGTCTGGTAGTACCTTTCAACTTGGCACTCCAACTGTTGTCCTGAACTATTCTATCTATTATACCACGCATCATTTATAGGTCATACTTTATGGCTCTTATCAAACATGGAACATCATGTATATCTTATCATATGTAACTTTACAAGGTTTCATCTATATGCTCCTTTAATAGTTATTGTAACTAACAACTCAATCAACCAGGTAGGCATCCCCTATATTTCAAGAACTATGAGGAATATGTTTTTAGAGGATTCTCTAATCATTTCAATGGTGAACTGATCATCTATTTGGTTGAAGAATCATACAATTTTCTATAATCATTAACAAATATAACTTCTTGATTGACCTTGTTAGGTGTAGAACAACAACATTGTCTTCATCTTATCAGGATTCCCACAACACATTTAATAGAGATATCATAACTCCAATAGGATACTTTAATCAACCCCAACTCACTCTTTCTAGACTTGTCACACATAAGTACAATTGCTTCATTATTCTTAAGGTTTAACAAATATATTGACCATGTTACTGACCATCTCTAGAATACTTTTAGATGTCATCATTTAAAGCTTGCTACAACTTGTAAGACATGACCTAAACACTCTATCCTGCCTATTCATAAATTCTATTGGTACATTCGATAGTCTAATGGACATAACTATAAACTCATCACGGTCATGTAACTTATTTCATCCACTCCAACTCTTATGCATTGATATTTGATCCTAGGTTTATCTTAAAGGAACATAGTAGAACATATCTACTGATCAAAAAACCATCTATCCTTGATAGTAGTCTTCCCCAACTATCACTGCACCATACACAACATTGTAGAATCAGTTTTTTTTCCTTCCAAACAACATTTAGAGGGTCATAATCAACTCTCACTCTAAGGGAGAGGAATATTTGGAATGTTCATTTAACAAACATCTTCAACCTTCACATACTTCCCATATTGTTGATACATCTTGGATACTAGGATTCATTACCTTAGTATCCACCTCATGCACTATAAGGAACTCACATCCTTATCTCATCTACTTTTACTAATATAACAAATCTCAAGACATATAAGAGGAGTATTCCTAATTATTGGAAGGCTCAAAAGTAAACGCATCACAAACTTTATGATCTTGGAACCATAGTCCAAGCAACCTTATGCTATAATAAGCTATCCACCTTCATGTTTACAACAAATCCACACACCAAGTGGAAATGATCCACTTGAAATATGTGCCCTAGAAAGGAAAGACACAACGGGAAACACACTTCCCACATCATAGCAGAATCATTCAAGAGTCACTAGCAAAAAGGTAATCAATTCTATTTTCATTATGCAGGCTACAACTTCTGATGTATCATTTAACCTTTTTCATTTTGGGTTTGTTGCCATTAATATAGGAATCATCATGATTAACATATCTCATTACTCCTTCCTTGATGACTATTTATCACACTTGGATATGTTCTCTTGTTTTATTATGTTTTTCAACCACTTATCCAGAGGTAAATCATCATATTCTAAATTTTCTTCATTAAACAAGGATCATCTCCCTTAATTTCTTTCACATGCCATATTGATTTTCAAAAACATTTGCATAAGAGCGCAATATCTTTCTTGTATCCATACTATCACAAGAATTGTTACAAATTGTTCTACAACCTTATCCACAACATATATACACAGGAGAATAATATTTTTATATGCCACACAAACAAGGATTAACATGCTAACAAAACTTTGATTTGTTTGAAACACCATATACAAATATTTCCTACCCGGACCTGAGAGTATAAGGATGAATCTAGGACACAGTAGACATCTAATCAACGTCCTCAAAGATTCCTTACTATAGCTCCTCTTTTTTTTTCTACAGGTTGGTTTTCTTCACTTCTGATTACCTAAAAATATGTGGCAAACCACAAGGGTGAGACCCATGTCCCAACAAGAGATATAATTTCCAACAACATTTATTGATTCCAAAAATTTTAGGTAATAAATTAGTTTAAGCAGTTTAATCATATATAACAAATAAGCTCAACATCACTGATGATTAACAAAATTCATAAAGGAGTAGATAATAACTATCTTCATTAGCCAGACTATTCTCATATCCCTATTAACAGTATAAGGAGTCTAGCAGCATGAGAATCTCTAACATTATGAATAAATCTAGTATCATATGAATAGCTAACAACATCAACATGTCTAACAATTTGAACATATCAACATCATAGGTAGAGCTAACAATATAAGCACAACTATCTACATAAGAATGATTAGCAGTATAGGCATCTCTAGTTACAAAGGCATACCTAGAAATATAAGCATAGCTAACAACATGTGAAAATGAATTTCATAATCACAACCAACAGTAATACTATCTCTATCAACTTAAACATGAGTATTGTATGTACACATTTATAACATGAGCATATCCACAACATAAGAATATCTACTATCTTTTAATGCATTAAACATCATCTCTATGTACAAAGAACAACAAGGGTTATCATCCAATATGAAGCATCGTGTATAATCCTAAATATATTTGTTAGATGGATGTGTTAAATCTTTTATTATGCCCTGGGGAGTTTGAGTCATACCACCCAAAGTCCAACCGACCCCTGTGAAGGGCTATTCAGTTTCCTATAAGATCTAGGAGTGTCAGTATCCAAAGATCTTTTCCCCTTGGTCAGTACAAGTAAAAAGGCAATGACATATCTGTCAAAGTTTCCACTACATTGACATATAGTCAAGTGACTAACCACTAGTCCGCCCTTAATACATGTCATGACACTAGAAACAAGGGTATACAAAACCCTCTAATTTGATGTGCAAAAATAGTTGTCCTCAATCACATCAAATGTTTGAGGCATGACCATAGGAATCCTCCATAATCTGCATTGTAGATGACAAGGAGATATCCTCAACTTTCCACCCTCACATACTCAACAATATGCGCTCTGAGTTTCCCTTAAGAATACTCGTTTCACAATCCAACAAGTTTTGACACTAAAGGTGGATTTACGGCATAGGGCACTATATGATTAGAGTCACACTTGATTAGTTATGCCAATTGGGTGAATTAAGGCTACATCAAACAAGTGGACATACAAAACCTAATTCAATTCTAGCAAGAACATAAATATAACAAATTCAAAAGATATAAAATGTGTAAAACATAATTTCTCATCTCATCATCACATGGTACTATTCACTTGCCATTCATGAGACTACACTAATCCTCATACTATCACAAAATATAAATCTATTTTATAATATCAAAGGGTATCAACCCTTACCAACACAATAGGATTACACCTCATTCAGGGCTCAACCATGCCCAAAGTTCATTAAGACCATCATACTATTCCCTGTAAGATCATCATTATCTTTCTATGCCTTATAACATAGCTCAACAACATCACTTACACATCACAATATTGCATTAATGAGCTAGGAGATATTCATCAACAATCATAGAAGGGTTTTATTAACATTAAGAACACTCATTTATTACATCAACATGCAAGGAATCTAGATATGATTAACCGTTATCATATTCATAATGCACATGTTTAGCATAAGAAAGTATCAACCATGTGGCTATGATAACCACCAATTAGCATACTAAGGTTATGATCATATTAAGGAGGTCATTTCACCATAATTCCATCCTATATGAATGTTATACATGAATACTCATCTTTATATATTTTTATTATGTTAGATTCAACAAGATAAATTATGTTAATGTTACTAATCAATACTCATACCCAAACCCTAACTCACGGCATCCCCATTGGATCATGGATGCATAAGGTGAAGCATCACAATCACATTCCATACTATTCTCAAGTATGAATCCACACATAAATCAAGGTGTAACCATCAGGTTATAGCATACTAAGGTTTCAACAACAATAAGAGAGTACTCCGTGATTGTATTAATCATTGAAAGGGTTGTTTATAGTCAATTACCATCACTTGGTTATATTAGGGCTAAGTATAATGAAATATACTTCATCAGGGTTTCCAATTAACTCATTATATCTATTATGAATTTTGATCATATGAAAGAAAAGGTAAACTATATTATTAAGGTAAACCTCCATTAGGTTTAAACATCAATCAAATCGTACAAACTTACCATAAGCATCATCCCAAAACATTGGATTGTTGAGAAGGTAAGACTATTGGTTGTTTACATGAGTAAACACCTTGGATAAACCACCTATGAAGTTATTGAGTTATGCTCGATAAAAAGTCACCATTTAACCCTAGACATCCCTTGATTAACAACATAAAAAGTTCCATTGAGAGTAGGGTAAAACTCACAAGAAATTGTTTATTTAAAACAAGCCGTAAATAAATGAGCTTCTTAAGTTGATCTAATGAAAGAAACCATCTAAATCACTTTATTAGGACCAACATATTACATTAGGAAACATTCAAATTTATTGGATGAAGAATCATTAGATCTTAACCATTGGGTCAAGTTCATTTATTAAAACCATCAATTGGAATATAGGTCCAACCATTGCATCGAATGACCCAAGAAACCATTGGTTTAAGGCTTAATTGATGCTACAACTACATGCTTAACTCACCATAGTTTGTGGAGACCTGATCTACCATCAGTAGTGACCATTAAGTCACCATAGGTTGTTAGATCAGCACTATATTCATTAATCATTATCAGATATTAAGCTAATGTCACCATTGATTGATAGCATCATTAGGGTAATTAGTTGTTGATAATTAAGATTCTAAATAGTCCAAAACCTTACCTAAGGGGTGAACGTCAGTTGACACCCTTGGTCAACAACATCAGTTTTTATGAAGACAACACTATCGATTGTTGCAATGATACCACCATTGGGTAATGTGTTTATAGAAGAAATCAGCTTTAAACCCTAAAATTGACCATTGGTTGATGGGTGCTTAGCACCATTGGTTGTCAAACAAACCTGATCCAAGTCATATTATATATTAGTAGTAACATACACATGATTACAAGTTCATCTAGAACTGAAATCATAATTGGGAACATCATAAAAATCGAAATCCAAGTCAAGCATAGCTTGTTAGTGCATGAATCATCATTTTAAAGCAAGAACATGAGCAAGCAAGCTTATGGTAAGCAATAAACGTGGTGCAAGTTATAAAATTTGCCTCTAATTAGAAGATAAACTCCCAAACAGAAGAAAACATGAGCAGGTATGGTAGAAAATTCAAGTATAAGGTTTGAACTCGTCCATCTAGCACCTTTCTTCATCAAATGAGCAAACCCTAAGCATATGGAGCAAGAAAGGTAGGGTTTTAGAGCTTTAGAGAAATTTCTACCATGGAAAAGTAAGGTTCTGACCTAGAGAAAGGTAGGAAGAAGGATAACAAAGAAATAAACATAGGAAAGAAGGGGATTCTTACTCTTTTAGGTCAAGATCACTAGAAGAAAGCTTTTTAAGCCCTAAAAGAGAGCAAAACAAAACCCTAGGAGCTTCCACCAAGAAATTTGCATTCTTATTCTACCTTGGGCAGGTCCTCTGAAACTAAATAGAAAGGGAACGAGGTTCTTAGTAAGAGAAAAGTGGTGGAAAGAAAAACTTTTATTTGTGAGCTCAAAAATAGATATATAAAGCTCTAGGATAAGGGAGAGAAGAAGCATGAGGTTCTAAAAAGCTCTCCATGCATCCATAGCCTTAAACTATTAAGGATATACATGAAGCCACACAAGAAGCTCCCCCACATTCCATAGAGACCTAATTATAACTCCTTTTTCAAATTTCCAAGCCAATCAAATAAATCATTGGTTGATAACTCCTAAAGGTAGCTCATCCATAAAGGGGTAAACCCTAAAATACCCTTGAGGAAAACACTTTTAAACCAAGGTTCAACTAGGATCCCCATGGATAAAAAATATCAAGAATTATGAGAGAACATACAAATAACATAATGCAAGTGATAAATTGAAAATAAAACGTCTCAATTGGGAAAATTGCATAAAAGTCCAAAATGTGCATAAAATTGCATAACTTGTACAAACAGTGTCCAAATTGGACCAAACTTGAAACTGAAGCTTGTCTTATGATTACAAAGAATATCACAAGGTTATATTAAGGTTCTAAACACTCAATTATGATATTTAAGTATGTTCAATACTTTAATCAAGGTTAGCGGTCTCTCAAAACATGTATAACAACTAGGCTTAGTAGCATTGTTGATTTATAAGAGACAAAAAGAAGCAGATAACAATTATCATCATTAGTTGGATTGTCATAAATTACCTTATTAACATTATAAGAAGTTCATTAGCATGTTCATAGCTAAAATCATAAGCAAGTTTATTAGCATAGCATTTCTTATCATCATGAGTAAGTTTAGTAGCATAAGCATAGCTAAAAATCATCATGTCCAATAGATTGAACAAATATACATTATAAGTAGAGATAACAACATAATCACATCTATTTTCATAAGAACAAGTAGCAGTATAGGCATCTCTAAATATAGAGGCATAACTATCAATATTAGCATAGCTAACAACATGTGATAACTATTGTCATAAGCATAGCCAACAGTAGTAGTATATGTATCAATCATAAACATAACTACTGTATGTACATATCTTCAAGGTGAGAATATCCAAAATATAAGCATATCTACTATCTTTTAATGCAATAAACATCATTTCTATGTAAAAATAACAAATAAGGGTTTATCATCCAATGTGAAGTGTTGCGTATAACCCTAAACAAATATTCTACATGGTTGTATTACATCATTTATTAACCTCTAAGGAGTTTGAATTGTACCATCCAAAGTCCAACCGAACCCTGTGAAGGGCTATTCATTTTTGTAAAAGATCTATATCTAAGATTTGTCCTCAACCTAGTCAGTATGGGCCAAAAAGGCAGTGACATATCAGACAAAGATGCTACTACATCGACATATAGTCAAGCTACTAACAACTAGTTCGCCCTTGGTATAGGTTATGACACTAGAGAATAGTCTACGACATGGGCATTCTAAATGAGGCCTCCTATAGTTATATAGTTGCCTTTCACATATCACAATGTTTGAGGCATGCCCCTAGTCATCCTCCATAACCAGAAATTAAGGATGTCAAGGATGTACACTCACTATCACCCCGCGTACTCAACATGTTATGTACGTACTCCAAGATTCCCTTAGGAATACTTGTTTCACCACCAGCATGTTCTAACACTAAAATGGTTCTACAGCCTATGGAACTACATGATTATGATTTCACATTGATTATTTATGCCAATTGGGTGAAATAAGGCTGCATCAAACAAGTGGACATATAAACCCTAATTCATGTCTAGCAGACATTAACATATAACATCTTCAAAAGATATAAAATGCATGAAACCTATTGTTCCTCATCTGATCATCACATGGTACTATTCATTTTCCATTCATGAGACTACACTTGTCATCATACTATCATAGGATATGAATCCTTAGTACAATTTCTACCAACCTGACACTCCAACCGATCAGTTCATGCTAGTGCAATTAGGTTAATGATTACAGTTAGTCTAATCATGTGATATAACAATTAGGCATAGCAACAATGTTGATTTACAAGAGACATGTGCATAGAACAATGAACTAGTCGGTTCATGCCACAGTTCAGTCAATATTCCGCAATGCAATTTCTATTAACCTTACACTTCAACCGATTAGTTCAAAACTTGAACTAGTCAGTTTAGAGTCCAGGAAGTCAATTGTTGTTTAAATAGAATACCTACACACTTTAATAATCAAGTTAAACATCATTCAGGAATAAAATCATATTCATAGTGTATCCAAGAACATTGGTAGTGAATGTCCATAACTGATTTATGACATCACAAGGAATGAGACAAATCTAGCAACACATCATTTCTACACTAGTAATTCAAAAAGTTGGAAAACAAATTCAACCTACATGTGTGGTTGGTGTTACAATGTTTATATAGTTCCTTTGTCAGTGATATCCAGATTGAACTTGAGGCATGAAATCATCATCCTCTTAAACGTTCAATCCATGTTCCTTGAACTAGAGTAGATTGTCTAAGATATATGTAAGCTCAATATCACATATTGACTCACATAAGCATGGCCATGCATTTTTTAGCCTCTCTTATCAAGTGGCCAGTATATCATACTCCTATAGGAGGGACAAATACTATGTACTCACTCACAGTCATTCCCATGTGTCACAGTGCATTCAATCATCACCTTTATGTAAACCCTTATTCAAGGTCACGGTGGATGATGTCAATATACACTGAACAATAAGTGTTGAGTGTAGTGATTTTGGGTCTAAGAACCACAATCACCACCAACACTATGAGAGACGATTCTAACTACCATGTAATGGTTTTGATATGTTACTCTCATATTGGATCTGTCTGATACACTGTTCTCTAACAATTCTCTATGTGTTTGGTTAATACCACATATCATGACCAATGACATTCTATCATCAACTAACACACACTCTAGTCTTATGTGTTATTGTTGTCAATTAACCTTCCACAATGACAACATAATAGGGACATAAAAAGAATGTATACCCTTAACATTCATATGATCTCATTGTTCATGTCATCAACCCAAAGACATAAGTCATTAAGTAACATCATTCTCTAGACATTTATTATGTTACATCATTATCTCATAATTTAATATAATTGAACAAATTGGAAGATTGCCTTCATTATTAATCAAATCATTTACAACATATGACATTACAATCATCGTATGATTTTCTCAATGGGCATACATACCAACAAACATCCTTTGAATGTGATTTAGGGAACAATATTAACTTTGACTCTTGATTTCAAGGCATATCTATATCATGGTGGACTTAACATTCCATACCATTGGTTTATGTTGGATCCTATATGGGTGATTAGATGCTCTAGAGTGGGGGTGAATAGAGTTGAAATCACTTAAACAAAATTCATTAAACCTTCAAGATATATGACAAGATAAGGTTGCTAAATAGGTAATTTGAGTGCAACTAAAACATGCATAGCAAGGATGATAGAGATTGAACATACACCAAGAGACAAACTATTTAGAGTGGTTCCACACTTCAAACTAGAAGTGTGTCAGTCCACTAGCCTAGAGAGGTCAACCTCTAGGACTTCCAAACTATTGCACTCTTATATTCATTCATAAGACATACAATACATGACCAACCAAAGGACTTACATATCCAATACAAAGAGTCTTCAACCTTACCAAAGACTTACCCACTTTGCAAGAGTCTTCCACCTTTCTTCCAAGGACTTACATACTCTTGCCCAAGTCTTTAGCCTTGCAGGAATTACCCACTCTTCTTTGATCTTCCACCTTTGACTTCACCTTCACTTGGATAAGCTTCCACCAAGGACTTACCTACTTGAGCAAGGAGTCTTCTGCCTTCACCAAGGGCTTACCCACTCTAGCTCCAAGTCTTCAGCCTTGATCTTCACCAAGGAACTCCTTCCCTTATTCTTCTTCACCCCTCTTGGACAAGAGAGAGAACCTTCATCTTCATTATTGAAATGAGAGATAAGGAGGTGGTGGAAGTGAGAGCCTCACAAGATGTACATGTATGACTATCTCTCTTATAGATTTCCTACTCACTCTAATGGATGTAGCAAGTGATTAATCTTAGAGAGAGAGAGGAGGCTGTAGGAAGCACTCAACTATAGAATAGGAACCTCACATAGAGTTTGAATTGAATGCTCAACCTTAGAATGAAGCCCAAGGGGTCCTATTTATAGATGGGGATGCCTCTTAGCCTTTGGGAACACTTGAGAACGAAAACTAGCCATTTTTTGGCTTGCAACGGATCTATTCTCACTTGTTGCAACTCCACAATGGCTAGAAGCACTTTTCTGCACTTTTCTGTACAGTGCAATCGGTCGAGTTTCTACAAGGGTAACTCGACCGATCAAGTAAACAAAAAGGCCGATACTCAAATGATCGATCGAGTTTGTCCTGACAAAACTCGACCGACCATTAGGAATCGAAATGGTTAGTTACTTGATTGGTCGAGTTCTGTGTAAACACAACTCGACTGATGCAATCTGTAGAAAATTGATCAAGGATGATCGGTCGAGTTTTCTGGCTGGGAAACTCGACCGACAAAGTGCTTGTAATCAATTTTCAAAGATGCATCTAAAGTGCTCTAATATTCGATCTAAGTGCTCTTGATATTTTTCTAAGCTTATTTACAAGTCATACAATCATTACAAATGATTTACAACATGATTCTAATGGATATACATCATATTACAAAAACAAGCACTTGTATGACTTTCACTTGTCTTTTCTCCAATTTGATATGTGCAAGTTAGGGAAATTGGAGTGTGTCTATACCTAATCTGAAATCACTCAAGTAGAGACATTAGACACCAATATGTGGAATGGTTAGTCATCATCAAAACACGGGTTTAGTCAATTTAGACGTGAGTCAACATTGACCTAATTGACCTTGAGTCAACAGTTTAGAGTATTTTTAAGACATATGTGCTTAATGTGATATTTTTATCACAAAGGAATTAACACTCCTTTCATTGGTATAAGATAATATTTTTGACATTCCTTGATCAAATATGGCTTATTGTATATGCCTTAATGAGATTAATGACTATTTTTGTTTAAGGTTTTTTCTCATCAATTAGTATTCTTTCCATGTTAGAACATTGGGTATAAACTATTCCCTCTCCAAAATGACTATCCTATCGAGTAAGAGTGTCTCCTTGAGGGTGAGAACTAGTGACCCTTTTTTACTATGACAAAAGGGGGATGATACTCATGAGATAAATTGACTAACAATAAAGTATTTCAAAGGTATGATGTTTTAAATTGGATACTTCCAATTTATCTTACGCAAATATTCATCTTCTTCAAAAAGGGGGAGATTTTTGGATTTTTAATATGCCACACTTATATTTCAATGATGCAAATATTTCCAAAAATTATGTTACTAACATGTGCATTAAGTAATTCAAGGGATGAAGTAACTAAGTCAAAATCCAACTACAAAATCCTTGCAAATATATATGATTAGAAATATGCAAATCAAGATGCACCATGTATTTTTGATTTATTTGTACATGTGTATTTCCATTAAACTTGATAGAAATGATGTTAGGACATGTGATGATTCTCCAAAATCTACCCAAAACCCTATCCTACACTCACATGAAGACTTTAGGGTTTATAGGTTTCATATGAGTCATTAATAAAACTTCATATCATTGCAAATATTTGCAAAAAGTCCTTCTAGGTTGATAATTTTGTAGACCGATACACACTAGGTTGAAGACTCAAAAAATTGAGAAATAGTCTTGCATAACTAAGGCTTCGAGTCAATCTTGATTGACAATATTGTCGATCGAGAAAGTCAGTTGAAGAAAAGTCGATCGATAAAGAGTCATTGTGCTTAGTTGATCTAGGATATAACTAACAAATAGTTCATGGAGCCCAAGAGACTACCTGGTTGACATGTTTGTGGACTGAAACTCTACCCAATTGACAAGTTTGTCGATCGAGACTCTTCCTGTCAACAATATTGTGGATCGAGAATTGTTCTGGAAAGTTAGTTTATTAATGATCAAATTAGTCATTGCAACTTAAATAACTTCGTCCTAACATCCAATTGACCACTAATAACACTCTACACACACCCCATATGTACCGTAAGAATTTGTATACATTTTCTATAAATAGGAGTGGTCTTAGGACACCTACACATCAACTTTGTACACAACTTACACATTACATTACAACAACATTTGATGCATACTTGATCATACTTTCCATCTTTCTCAAAGAACTTAGGTTCTATACATCAAGTTGTTATCATTCTAGGCTAAGACCTTAGGTCAGTTTTAGTATTCTCTCCACCTAATACTACTTTGCCTAAACCCTTTTTGGAGTGGATCATCATCACTTGTCCATTAGTGCTTGATTTTTTTTAGAGTAACTGTTCTGATTCATTACTTGTTGGCCATACAGCATCTACAATTGGGGAGAAAGATACAATAAGAACACACAAATATCAAATCCGGAAACAAAAATCACTACAACTCATATTGGAATGAGAGTGGAACATTTCTTCCTTGATTCTTCTTCCCTGAGGCTGACATAAGCAACTTTCCTTGAAGAACTCCTTCAACTTGAGCATTGAGTAGTGGTAGAGGGGCTAGACTAAGACGGTGTTCTCATTGTATATCAACACAAACAACGCCATAAAAAAAAGTAATAAGATCAAACTAGAGCAAAAAGGAGTCTTAGCCATGGCTAGAGAACTCAGCACTCTCCCAAAGAGGTCGTAGCATAAGCACAGACAGATAAATGCCGACAAGTGGTGAGAAACAAAGGCAGATAAACTGCCACCACCAACTAAAACCTACGAACACTGAACAAAAAGAAATAGAGACTGATAAAGAATGGAAAGGAAGAAGAGGGGAGAAGCTTGGGTTGCGAAAGACCAATAGATAGAAAGGCTGTGAACGAACTGTCGAAACCAGAAGAAAAGGGGAAAGTCGAGGGGCATCTCAGCGTCCCCTGTGCCGCAGCCACCTCCCCTTTCGTGCAGTGCCGTCGAGAAACAAACCTTTAGGACCAAAAGCTGACACCGCTGGAGAAAAAGGAGAGAGAGACCAGCTGACCATAGTTTCCCACCTAACCACAGATCCGTGCAACCCAGGCGAAGAGAAAGCCCAGGGGGAGCCGCCGGCGCACAAAGGCAGCCAGAACCCCTCCCCCAAGCTAGCCGCCACGCTCGAGAGCCGCAAACCCTAGTCGCTCATTTTGTCGCCAGACCTTGTCGCTCCAGTCTCGCCTTTGGTTCCACTCCAGTAAATTCTTTTGAAAATCAAATATTCCATTAGTTCTTGATTGTATAGTTTGTGATCTTATTTTGTTACTTTCTTTCTCCAATCTATTTTTTTATTTTTGTATTACTCTTTTGGATACTTCTTGGAGGGAAGCCTATCTAGGAACCTATGAGAAGAAGGATTCTTCTCAACTTGGTGCTCTTCTATTGGTCGTTAAAAAATATGTGAAGAACGGTGCTCTTTCTTGTCTGTCATAGAAGAGGTAGTTTGGTTCTCTTCCTTGTCCATCAAAGAAGAGGTGGTTTTGTTCTCTTCCTCATCTGTCAAAGAAGAGGTGGTTCGATTCTCTTCCACATCCGTCAAAGAAGAGGTGCAAAGGGTGATCTTCCAGCAGTCTGTCAAAGAAGGTGGTAGTTCTCCTTGAGATAAAAAGGAGGGTTTGTCTTACTCCACAAAAGACACTGGTAAACTTTGTGTATTGTGTATTGGTATATAAAGGAATAAAATATATGATTTATAAATCCTATTTGGAAACAACTTGGTAGTGAATGGTGTTATTTGATGGAACCACTCTAAAATGATGTCTCTTGTGTTTCCTCCTTTAATTTATATTTCTTCTCCACTTTAAATAAAGTAATTTTATTTTATTAAAATTATTATAAAGTTATAGTAACCCCCTCTATATCTTTTGCAATTGAATGTGTATATTTTGGTCACATCATGTAAATATATGGTACCCACCCTAGTGTTTTACATATTTAGAGCATTCTAATCATCTTAAAATCTCATAAGCATACTAATATATGACCTACTCATGATAACACATGAGGACTTGATTGACTTGACATGATTTTATATTATACTAGATTTTTAATTGAGTTGATATAGTCACTCTCCTAAATGCATGCACAATTCTCATAAGGTCGATAAGACTCACATAATATTATTGAGAGGACTATATCAACATAACATGGTTTCTCAATCTTCAACATGATTTTCATAATTTCATAATCCATTAGCATGGTAATGATACATGATGTTAAATATAAACACATAATCATAAAATAGTAGAAAACATTATTTATTATCATGTGCACGATTTTCAGACTTATCTATGTCAAATCATTTACCCTTCTAATGCATGCTCAGTCTTACTATGTATGTGATTGGGTTTAGGTGACTCTATTGCTCAAATTCTTAATGTTGACTCATATTTTCTTTATTTCCTTTGGATGCATGTTGGTCGGTCATGAATTTAGAGGTGACGTGTCTTATCAAACTTATCTTAGAACCTCCCTCGTGCACATGTCCCATACTACATGAACTTGAAAGGACAAGACAACCATGATTATGCACATAACATTCTCTCTTCAAAACCCCATAATCTTGTATCCCAACCACAATTGTGTGAGAAAGAGAGAGAGAGAGAATTCTATATACAATTTTAGAGTTGCTATAACAGTCCAAAATCATCCAGGAACTTATCCTATATCCTTATATAAACTTATGTCTCCTGAATAGACCCCTACTTTGATTTCTAATAGCTTTCACTTAATTCTTCTATATCTAGGGCTTAGAACATACAAATTATATTTTTTCATGGTTTTCATCTACTTATTTTCTCTGATCCACATTGTATTGCCTATCCAAGTACATACATATCAGAATAAGCAACCCTTATGATGTCCCTAATCACAAAACATGATATCCATAACAACAAGCTAAATGAAAAAGCTTACAATAATTCAAAATATAGATTCATACAGTGTCCTTTTGAGGAGAAAACTTATAATGTAGAATATCTCATCTTTGAACAAGAATCTAATACATGAAAGGTAGAAGAAATATAAGCATAATTCTTCTTTAAAAAGTTGATATTGGATCTTCTAAGATGTAGATGGAACCCCACCAGCTAAGTTTTGGGAACTTATACTTTGAAGAACTCAATTCAAATTCCTTTTCTCTTTGATTTAGGGACATCTCACTCCCACGAGAATGCAAAACTGATACATTTATCAGTCAGAAGCACTATGCATATTTTAAGAAAATAAAAAATATATAATTTACTTGAGGGAGTATTTTTACATGCACATAACATAAGAATTCTTGAGTACATGAATATTATAACATGAAGAATGGAGCAAAATATTTGCATCTCTCTATGATGCCCACTTAAGAGAAACAAAATTCTAGGAAACCCCTTCATGTTAGCAATCCCATAATTGGAATGAATGCCTGTGATTTCGCTATAAAAACCCATAACAACCCCTTGATATACATGATTTGAGGTGCATATAAAATGGCCAAATTTCAATTATCTTAACATTAATATTATCACGAACATAAATAAAATATTGAACTTGAATCTTTAACATGATGGGATTTCTCCCTCTTAACATTTGAACTTTAAATCCATATATCATTTACCATTAGTTATAATCTATAATCTTAATGATAATGATAACCATAAGACAAAATATATCAATCATCATGCAATTGGTATAATGAACATGATTTAGGACATTGAACTTGGAATTCAAAGCATAAATCATAAATCATACACATCATACAACTCAACCAATGTACATATGCATAGTGACATGACTCGCTTGCTTGAAGCAAATCAAATCCTTAAGTTAGACCTTCTTACTCATGTTTAAGTTCTAGATCACCTAAAAGTATCATCCATACATCGAGATATATCTTAAATGATCATATACTAAAATCTATGACTTAGGAAAATTCTGATGTGATTTATTATAATTAGGATGTGAAATAATTAACATCAGGTTCTATTTTAGAATACCTTCATACGACTATTTATGCACAGTTTTCACTATATGCATGGATCTATTATAATTGTTTGAAGTAAGCACTTATTTGTAATGTTTATCTAAATAATATCACATTTTGTTTAGTTAACTAGGCCTCAGAAAAGGCCCATCCTCCTACTACCCATGTCCTATTCTCCAACAACGTGGACAACACCCTTTCTTTCTCGCTCGACATGCGACCAGGAAGTCGTTGTTCCCCTATATCCCCAACCCAGAGTAGAGAAGCATCGTCTCTGACAATCAAGTAGGTGTGTAGGGTGGACAACCCACTCAAAAACCTTCCCCACCTTCTCTACAGTCTCCAGGTTTTCTCGTGCATGGTAGTACTTCTCTAGGTGGAGGGAGGCAATTTTTTGTTTTTGGGTGATGAGAAGTTGCATCATCACCTCCTGACAAATACAACTAGATCAGAAAACACAATGACATGTCCTTTAAGTGTGGTCTGTGCTTGAGACCCAAGCAAGGATCTTGATTTGTAAGTAAAAGATGATCTAATATGGTTTATTGAGGCCAGAAAAGGAGGTGGCCCTTTGTTCATCTACTGTCACTTTGAAGTGCTAGTTATCCAAATTGGTGCCCTACGTAATCTGAGGGTGAAAACTTGATTATCATATTATTTTTGGGATTTAGTTTATAGATTTATCTAATTTACTTTTTGAAGTCATGAGGTTATATAGTAATTAATAGTTATCCAAATAGACTTGTTCTACAAAAAATTGGTAAAAACTACATTGTCTCCTCATTTATGCATATAAACAATTTCATTGGATATCATCAAATTGATGAAGGATTTTCCATTACTTAAACCCTAATCTTGTTATTAATGTCTATTCTAGGACCAACTAGTTAGCATGAAATTATATTTTTATCCAAACTGGTACGTAATGACTAGACACTGTTATGAGGTTAACCAACTCCATCAAAGATGCACCATTTCATTCCTATTCTAACCTACTCAAGTTAGGAGACATTGTCATGGATTGATATTTTGGATGATATCATGAATCTATTTATTTGATATAGTTAGGTCAAACATGTCCAATGAATTTGTATATTTTGTTCACATCAGGTCAATATATGATTATCAATCAATTTTCTAGAGTTGATAGGAACTTATTTTTTATTAAAAAAAGTTTGAAATTTTTAAACTATACTTATGATAAGCTTATGGCTATGATTTGATTAATGTTGCATTGTCATCTTTCTCTATAATAGGAGAATTGATTCAACATCTTCTTGAACTCTAGAAGCATGTCATTGTGGTCAAAGTGGTAGGGATCAACAAGGGATTCCAAGCCTTTGTGAACAAGATCTACCTTCTCCAGACACTACCAGAGTAGTTTAGGGTATTCAATCATGAGAGAGTGTATTACATCATTCAATTTCCTAACAACAAAGACTACCTTATTGCCATGATATGTAATAATGAGAACACCTTTTGAACACTAACGATAAGTGAGGGAGTTATTACTTTTACAAATATGACAATGCATGCTTCAAGTCTTGCCCTATGAACGCTGGCCTATTAAACCTAAAATCTCAAGGTCAATTATTCACTTTCCCATGAGGTTACTTGTAGAAATGTCTAGATTGGTCAATTTTCAATGCATAGTGGATCACCAATAACCCCAACACCACCCTTATAATTCTTCCTTAGGTGGAGTTTGATAACAACCCTTTCCTTATATTCTACAATAAGTCACCCAAAAGGAAGGAAGGGTTTAAAAAAAGCATCATGGGAATTCATTCCTGAATTTCATTGTGACATCTTCCCTCTCTAGAACATAAATGTTCATGTTGTTGATGCCCTTTCAGCATTCAAGCCTGTTCCTTGACGTGGGATACCAATCAAAACAAAAAAATCATTAGGAGAAACACAAAGTGTTGTCTCAAATTAATAAGTGTTAGATACACATTGAAACCTCCTTAGCTTCTTATTTTGATACAAAGTCATTGTTACTATAGGATAAAACCAATCAACTTATTATTTTGGACGAGGTTGATTGGAATAAGTATACCCAAATTGATTGTCTCCATTATGAGGACTAGAATTGAAAATTCTTCCAATCCAATGTCAAGGAACGCATGCATTAAAACAAAATTACTCGATAAGAGAATAATTGTGCTCATTGGATTTCTACTTCTCCAAGCATTAAAGAACTTGTTCTTTACTTCTTCTCTTACTTGATTATGTCAAAGAGCCAGCCTCCCCAACATGACATGGACAACAATGTAATTGGTTTCCCTTAACATCACAAACAACAAGCATCAAATATGATGGCATCACCATCCAACAAGGAAATTAGGGGAGTCATGTCTTCTATAGCCCCCTCCAAGCCTCTTAGGCCCAATGAAGCTAACAAATCATTCATCCAAAGAAACTGGGATGAAGTTAGTCCATCTATTAAAAAACATTTCACCCAAAACTTTAGTCTATGAACACATACCCCCAGACTTGTCTAACTCTCACATGGTTCTGATTCCTAAAGTGATTCGGCAGTGAATTTTGGTATATATCACTCAATAATGATTTTTTTACATATGATATCTATAATTTAGGTTGAGAGAAACAAATCCTTTATTAATTCATGGATTTCTCCTACTCAGTCATGTTTTATCCTAGGTAGAGCTATAAGTGATAACATTCTTCTAGTAGATGAGGTGATCCATTCTGTGAAGGATAGATTGTCAACAAACAATTGAATATTCATAAAACTATGTTTTATTCAAGGCTTTTGGTTATATGAATTGGGAATTTATATATGACACTTGTTAATATAGTTGTTTTATATTCCTAGTATATCATTATGTTATTATTCTTTACTACTAGGCTCTTATGTAATTCTTCTAGTTGTGTTATCTAAAAAGGAGAGGTATCCATTGCTCCTCTCGCAATTTCACATTGCAACATCCTAATTTTCTATTCACATGGTATTAGAGTAGTCAAATCAAAGGGAGGAATAATCAGCCCTAACCCTATCCCATAGGGAAAGCATTCGTTCCATGAAGCATCCATCATCGGGAAGTAGCCACCTACCGGGTAGCAGTCGCACGATAGGCCAACTAATGCTGACAGGAAAACCACTATCGTTGGGCTAGCATGTCTTCATCGGGCGGGTTGTCGTCGGGTGAGGGTCCAATCAAGGAAGGATCTTTATCCAGGAGGTGAAAGCATCTTCAGATCACTCCAACAACATTCTAAAATCCCAAATTGAGCATTTTGTATCTATGTAGAGATTTCTTAATCACATCTCCTCCATATGTGATTAGGAAATATTTGCTTGGAGGATTTTGTTGCATAAGAAACATTTCATCTCATCTTTCATAGAGTGACATGTATCTCTATGCTACTCCTCTTCTCTTTGTAATGTGTATCTCTCAGTCACTCCTTTTCTTATTGTGACATGTATCTCTCCATCACTTCATCATCAACAAGACATGTATCTCTTCATCAACGTCTCCTTTTCATCGAATCTATGGAGGACAATAAAGATTATGTTGTCTACAACGAGGTGTCACCAATTCCCTCTATCAAGTTGAATGGAAAAAAATTTCTATTGTGGATGAATGTTGTCCATATCATGCTAGAGTCTACAAATAAGGCAAAGCACATCAATTCTGATTCTCCAATCACCACTAACAAGGGATATGCAGATTGGAAGCGTAATAATAGCCTAGTAAACACATGGTTTTTGTGGAGCATTGAGCCTGGTATTACCACTGGATTTATTTTCTACTCCACTGTAAAGGAGATGTAGGATGTTGTTAAGAATCACTACTCTCAAGAAAAGAATGCCATGTGTCAATTAATGGTATATGATTATATTTTTGCAGAGTGACATGGAGATAGATCATTCAAGCAATATTTTGGGACTATTCAGCCTATTTCTCAAGAGTCAAGTTTCTACGATAGAGATGACCTGGTTATATCCAAGTTCTTATCTGTGATGAGCCCTTCTTTCATTTTTTATAGGAGTGTTGTTTCCTATACTAATAAAGTTCCTAGCTTTTAGGAGGCCTACTCTAGATTTTTGGAATCCAATTTTGAACCTATACAATCTATTGTGGCTCCTTCCTTTGACGAATCTCTGGTATCCATTATTGTTGTAGTTAGAGGAGGATGTACATATGTTAGATGAGGAAGGTCCACCAGGGCCACATGTACCTTATGTGCTCATCCATGACATATTATTGAGAGGTGTTGGAAGAAACATGGAAGACCTGATGTGATACCTACTGGGACAACCCACTTTATTGGTGGCAATGAGTCGTTGGAACTTGCTACTACTATTACACCTACTTCTACTTATATTTCTGGATCCCCTAGTATCACTCTCACCAAGGAAGAATATAATAGATTTATTTTGGATAATGAAAATATGAAAACGGGAGAATCTTATTCATCTAACTTGGCTTCTACAACTGGTAATCTAGCTTCTTCTTTCTTGGCTTGTCGTTCTTCACCTTCTTAGGTGGTTGATTTTGGAGCTTCACATCATATGATTGGTATGAGGAAACTGCTTCACTCCATTAATACATATGTCCCACACCAGTCAGTGACATTAGCTAATGGATCTATGCATAAAGTATTAGTTAATGGATCTATTTCTCTTACCCCTAAGATTGACCTTTGATCTATATATTATGTTCCCAAATTTTCTTTCAATCTTTCATCAGTTGCTAAATTTATTGATAATGTGAAATGTACAGTGATGTTCAACCAATCTTATTTTGTAAAATAGGATCTCAAGAGTATGAGGACAATTGAGGGGGGGCTAGGAATGGTGATCTCTACCTATTTTATGGTGTAAGTCTACCACATTAAGTTTCACCTTCTGTGACTCCTACAATCATTTTTAGCAATTCCCCCTTACCGTGGAACTACAGATTTGGTAACCCTTCTCTACAGAGTTTTGAAAATTAGAACCAAATTTATCACATGTTTTCTTCTTTAGAGTCCTATTAATTTGGGAAACATCATAGGATGTATTACCCTAATCATGTCAACAAGCAGGCTCTCTGCTCTGTTGATTTGGTTCACATTGATGTCTAGGGTCCTACAAAAGAAAGTAGTTATAAGGGTTTTTGATATCTTATTTTCTTTGTAGATAGTTTTTCTTGTCTTACATGGATCTAGCTATTGAATATTTGAGAGTTTTTGCTATCCATTATCAAACATTTTCATAAAGAAATAATGGTCCAATTTTATTATAATATAAAAATTCTTCAGTCTGATAATGCCTTGGAATATGTTCAACATCCTATTGCTAATTTTTGTAGCTCAGTTGGAATGGTACATTGTACGTCCCATCCTCACACCCCTCAATAGAATGGGGTGGTTGAGAAAAAATCATCATCTCCTTGATATTACCAGGACAATCATGTTCCAATCCTATGTTACTAAGAGATTTTGGTCGAATGATTTACTAACTTCCTATTTTCTTATTAATAAGAAACCTTCTTTTTCTCTTTAAGGACACACTCCTTTTTTGGTTTTACGTTCTAAGGACCAACCATTTCGTGTTCCTCATAGGGTGTTAGATTGTACCTTATTTGTTCACAATTTGGATCCTAAAGTTGATAAATTGTATCCCATGTCTATTAACACTCTCTTTCTTGGGTATTACAACACCAGTAAGGGTTATAAGTGTTACTATCATGTTTGTATCCAGAGATATCACTTTCCATGAGTCCACTCCATATTTATCTAGAGTTCCCATTAAGGGGGAGGAATTTGTGTGAAAGTAGGAAGTGCCATCATCACCAATCAGTGAGGGAGTTTCTCCACCACAATATAGTGATAGAGTGCCACCTATCATTTTTGACAAAGAGCCGTGAGGAAATGTTCCTTTAAATCAACTCATAGGTGTGTCAAAGATGAAGCAGACTAGATCATGATGAGGTAGCGACTCCAGTCCATGAGCCTCTTCCATCTTTCTCTACTAAAGAGAGTCCTAAAGACCCATCTGATCTAAATGTTCCCATTGCTATCCACAAAGGTAGTCACACTTTTACTATTCAAAATCCTATTGCGGGTATTTGTTGTTTGTCCAATTTATTTAAGCAGACTTGCTCTTATGCTCTTATATTGATTTTATGATAGTTCCAAAGAGCCATGTTGATTCTATGAAGAATTTTGGTTGGTTACAATCTATGAATTCTTAAATTTTTGCAATCATTCAGAATGAAACATGGGAGCTGACTGATTTGCCTACAAATAAGAATTTTGTGGGTTGTAGATGGGTATTAACTTTAAACATAATCCAAATGGTTCCATAGAGAGATTAAAAGCTATGTTGGTGGTGAAAAGATATACTCAGACATATGGTTTTGATTGCTTTGAAACCTTCTCGACTGTGGCTCATCTCAATTCTATGTGGATTCTTATCTCTTTGCCTACCACCTTTGATTGTCCACTATTAATCTTTTTAAAACTTGTAACTCGATTTAGATGATAATGCCATGGTCTGATATTAAATTGAAAACCCTATTTGAGGTAAGAAAGTACTCTTGAAAGTGATGTACTTTTGTACAAAGTTAGTGAAAACTCAATATTACCTGATTAGATATAGTGTTTTCTATGTTTGAGGTAAATTCTTAATATGGTGAAATAAGATGGAACACTTGTTTTACACCTCATGTTTGAGGAGGTCCCTATTGACTAAGCCTTTTTTGCCCTATTGTTGATTGAACCTCAAACACAATTAAGAAAACTTTTCCCCTATTTGATACATACAATGATCTTGCCATGAAATGATCATCTCTTTGGAGCCCTTGATCATGATGTGAAGACTTTCAACAATAGGAAAATCCCCTATTGACTATTATTCCTCTTTGTAGGCTCAATTTGAATAATATGATGGACCTTGATCTCAATCTTTCCCTATTATGGTAAACCTCTTGGGATCCCATTTGACTTCTTCATTCCCTAAATAAGCCCTTAGCTTGACCCTGAAAGGAACATAATGAAATTATGACCTTGATCTAGAAAAACATCTTGAAGTATGATTACCCTATTATGATCTTGTTGTTTAACTCAGGATCTTATGAAATACAATTTTATAGTTGATACTCACCATATTTGGATTTTCTTGGTGACTCATGATTAAAATGGACTAATGTGCTATATTAGGGTGGAAGTTGACTTATGAATCACCTAGAATAGGTCACATATCTACTATGACTCCTCTAAATTTTTCATACCATTGATTATTTAGAGTTTAGAAAGGTAACCTCTTCCACCTGTGTTTGATCTCTTGACTAAGTCTTTGATAGGTCAAAGCCATGATGATATTGATAATTGATCTTAAATATCAATTCAATATTGATCTTGAAATAGGATAAGATTCGGTATAGCTTGCGGTGGAATTCCTATAAAGACCTAGGTTTATATCATTCCTCCATGACAAATACCATGACAATGAAATTGATGTTGATACCACAAAATGTCACTCACTTGTTTCTCAATTGATGTATATGGATGAATGATCACCACTAATGTCTAAATAGGAAACTAAAACCTAGATTCAAAATGTTTGGACCTATAACCTTCATGTCAAAACTTGACTCTCAACATTGATTCTTGAAATCTTAACTCATGATTATTGATCTTGATTTTAACTCGGCTCCTATAATCACCATATTTAGATATTGAGATCACCCTCGATATATAACTGATGACATTCATATTTCCAAATCTTGAAATTTTTAAAATGTTGATTATGTTATATCACTCAATTTATGATTTAGGGCTAATCTTCATGTGGACCAGGGTGGGCCCTTCCATCCATTCTGAGCATGAAATCATGATGTTAAAATATGATGTTTATCTCAAATTGTTGAAATATGAAATTTTAATCATGGAGGTATAACCCCACCCTAGGATAATGTACAAGGTAGAACCCTAAATGTTGGAAATGAAAATCATGTCTTACTCTTGAATCTATCCAATTTTTGAAATGTTACTGTGACTCACTGTTCGAACAAAACATCATTAACTAAGCGGAAGCGATCATTAACAGTGGATTACTGAAAATCACTAAAAATTAAAACCATTTACAAAGAGATCCAAACATAGAAAAACTCTTTTATCAAGAACCAATGTATTTTATTTACATCCTGGTTCATAAGTACATATCTTGTCCCATCCCTTCTCGAGGATTACAAGTATCAACTACTTTGTTAAAACTATACAGAGGCAACATAAGAACCTCGAGGCATCAAGCCAAAATCTCATATCGGTTCATTAAAAGAACTAACTACTGACTCCAAGGACCTGAGAGTATAGAGACGACACATAGGACATTCTTTACAAAATATGACAGCCAGTTCCTCCACCTAGAATATCATTGATGTCCCTGTTGCTGCTGCTATTGCTCTTCCCCTGCTATAGGGTTTCTTCCTCTTCTCCCGCGTCTACCTAAAAAGGTTGGATCCCATGGGGGTGAGACAATTGAAATTGACCCAGCGAGAGATATATCTCTCCGCCAGAAACATTATTATTGCAGATAAATAGTAATAAACTGAGCAAGAGTTCTTTTATATTAACAACAATATTAATGATTGTATGAATAGAATAAGATAATCTCCTTTATTAAGGAGAACATTTCATCTACCCATGGTAGAATTATACATCATCTATCTATTTTGCAAGGAATGTAAGGAAACATAAATATATCATCTATCAACTAAAGATGCATAAACAAATGTAACATCAGCCAATGATTTTCGTGTTCAATCCTTAAGCAAACATGCTATGTGGTTGATTACATTTTACAATCACACTTATGCCCTAAGGAGATGAGGTATACCGCTCATACTCCAACCGACCATTGCGAAGTCGAAATCGGTGCCATACAAGGTCAATTGAAGAGCCAGATTTCCATGACCTCCCTTATCTCGGTCAGTACGAGATCCCATGCAAGACATCTTGTGTCTCTGCTAAATAGTTTTTTAGGGTATACCGGCAACTTCACTATAGAGTTACAGTGGCGGTTGTACTCTCTTCGAAATCGAGAGATTTCATGTTTATCTCACATCGATCTGGCATTAATATTATCTGGAGATTCGTGATACATCCATCCCATTATCGGGGATTAGTGATACATCCACCCTGACATATATAATGAAGGATTGAGAGATTTAATATTTATCTCACATCAATTCCTCCATTAGGGCGTAAGGATATTCACACCCATCACCCCCACATATTCAAAAATATGCCCTTCGGGTTATGTCGCGGAGCAACCCGTTTTACCAGTCAGCAAATTCTGACGCTGATGGATCTATGGCCAGGGCACTAGATGATGAGTTTTCACTTGGTTAATTAAGTACATTACCATATTCTTTTAGCATCAGTCAGGTTTCAAACAAGAATTATTATGACAAATGCTACAAAGAAAAGTATAATACATCTATCAAGTACTTTTCAAAGCTTTATATAACATTGGGATCTCAATCCCTTGTCACATTATGGCATTCTCATCCCTTAACATATCGTCATCATGATTATGGAATATGGGTATTCAAACCCTCAGTTCATCAAAGAACACTTGTTACCACTTATCAGGTAACTAATACCTTCAGGTCATCTGACCAAGGTAAACATGATACTTGCTACACAAGCATCTCACATGGCTCACAAGGCCCATTAAGTATCTTTCCACCTCTCACTAGGCAATAAATAATCACATGACTCACAAGGTCATTACATCTTGTCACCTCTCACTAGGTAACAACTTATCACATGGCTCACAAGGCCATTACATCTTGTCACCTCTCACTAGGTAACAACTTATCACATGGCTCACAAGGCCATTACATCTTGTCACCTCTCACTAGGTAACAACTTATCACATGGCTCACAAGGCCATTACATCTTGTCACCTCACACTAGGTAACAACTTATTCACAAGGCTCACAAGGCCATTGCACATTATACTTTTATTCAAGTATTTAACATACCTTACAGGGTTTATGCAACAAAAGAATTACAACCTTCCCATCATTAGGTTTAGGGTTTCCCTTCCTTATCATTTAGGGTATTTCTTACATATCATCACCCTTCATTAGGTTTAGGTTTTCCCCATTATTAACCATTTAGGTTCTCAAGATCATATTATTAATGATCAAGCCCTAATTCATTACTCCACATAGCTAGGAGCCAACATTGATAACATAAGTATTCAATCATGCTTATTTATTTCATCATTTATCATTAAATGAATTATCAACACAAGGTATGAGTTCCTCTCTCAACTTTTCCAGAACATGATTACATCATAATTTACTAATTTGGCTTAACATTTCCATAAGGTATGTTAGCCTACACTTATCAAAGTGCATTACATCTCAATATAACAATTGACATGACACACTTCATGCATTACTCATCCAAGTATATTGGATTTAGAATACATCAAGGTGTATAAATCTTGAGGTAGTGGATGTGATATCTATCATGTCTTGATGTATCACTTCCCTCATCACCTTTATCTTACTTAATTTCATCAACTTATCTTATACTAGGGTATTTCCCATCCTAATACTTTATGCATCAGTTCATCACATTTATCATGTAATGTATTGGTCATAAGTCACTTATTTGAATTATTCAACCATTATCAATGATATGGACTCATCTCGGGTTAAGACATTATTGATATAAGGTTATCCATTATCAACCACTTTAGGTGTTACACTTATCAATATATTAGTCACTATTCCATTATTAGGAATAGGGTTTCCCATCTTTATCAGTTAGGGTTTACATAACGTCACCCTTTATTAGGATTTCACATAACATCATCCTATATTAGGATTTCACATAGCATTACCTGAAATTAGGGTTTCTCAACCCATAGACCAAAATTAGGGTTATGGTTTATCATCATATTGCCCAAGATTAGGGTTTCATGCACTATAACCCAAAATTAGGGTTTCACATACCTTCACCCTATATTAAGGTTAGGGTTTCATATAGCATTACATAGCATCACCCTGGATTAGAGTTTCTCATCACATTATTACATTAGGGTTTCACATGGCATCACCCTAGATTAGGGTTTCACATAACATCATTGCATTAGGGTTTCACATGGCATCACATAGTTTTACCATGGATTAGAGTTTCACATCACATCACTGCATTAGGGTTTCACATGGCATCACCCTAGATTAGGGTTTCATTATCTTGAATTAAGGTTCCTTATAACCTTTCCCAAAATTAAGGTTTCATGAGTCCTTACCCGAAATTAGGGTTTCATGAAGCATCCTCTTAAATTAGGGTTTTTCATTATATTACCCTGAATTGGGATTTCTCATATCATCACCCTTGATTAGGGTCACACCATTACCTTAGATTAGGGTTTCACCTAGCATTGCCCTAAATTAGGGTTAGGGTTCATCAACCTTCTTGATTAGGGTTTCATGATCTCTTTATCAAGGATCATACCCTAATTACATATTTTATTCATGTTGAAAGTGATAAGGCTTAACCACTACATGATTATTATATATGTATGAATTCTTCTCTCTCTCATCCTCTATAGGATGTTAATTACTTCGAGCTTGATTAGATTAGGTCAACCCTTCATTCAAGTACATACATTTAGGATTAGCATAGTGTAGTGAAATATTGCTTCCATAAGCATAAAAGGTTAACCCCTCTAAGGGTACTAATCACCCTAATACCTTATAGGTACAACCATTGTAATTATCTTTGATAAACATCATTAACAATCATAGGGTTAATTGATCTTTCATCACATTAGGTCTTCAAACGGTTTTGGTTGCATTGAACCTCCAAATGGTTTTGAGACTGTTTGCCCTCCAAACGGTTTTGAAACCGTTTGGGAAACTAGGGTTGAGACCGTTTTCCCTTCAAATGGTTTTGAAACCATTTGGGCACTCAACCCTTGAAATCGTTTGATCACAAATACATTGAAACCAATTGGACCCATCAACATTTGAAACCGGTTGGATAAATTAACCTTAAAACCGATTGGACCCTCTAACGGTTTGAGACCGTTAGATCTTAAATGGTTTGGAGACCGTTTGACCCAAACGGTCTCAAGACCATTTGGACTCAAATGGCCTCAAGGCTGTTTGGTCCAAACTACCTTGAAACCGAAAGGGTCATCTAGGGTTTCCTTCAACCAATCAATTAGGGTTTGCTTCATTGAATCATTCATCAATTGGACCATTGCGAGTAGATCAAAATGTAACCCTTGGATCTCCATCCATCCATGACTCCACTTGACCTCAAACGGTCTTGAGACCATTTGGTCAATTCCACCTTAAAAACATTTGAATCAATTTAGGGTTTCTTCAATCAATCGATTAGGGTTTGTAATCAATGGATCATCCATCACTGTAACCATTGTGATTAGATCAATTGGAACCATTGGATCTTCATCCATCCATACCAGAAATTGACCCCAAACGGTCTTGAGACCGTTTGCCCTTAAATGATTTTGAGACCATTTGATCACCAAACAGTTTTGAGACTGTTTGGTCTTCAAAATTGCAAATTGTTTGCTCATGATATTTATTGAGGTGTGTGCTAAGATGACATCATCATCTTCAAGCTTCAAACCTTCGAAAATTACTGTAATTCTTATGGTGATTCCATCAACTAATTAAAAGGACTTTCAGGAAAGAAGAAATATTCAACATATGAAGAAGAAATGAAATCAATAATAACATTTAAGGGTTCAAGTTATATAACCCGCCTTCAAAGTTGAATCCAACCTTCAAGCTTCACGTCTTTAATGGTGAATGAAGCTTTCTTAACTTCCCAAGGTCCGTCCTCAAGTATATGAGTGAAAAGAATAGCTATAGGTTGGGGTACATCCTCCTGTTGCTCCTAAGCTCCCTTATGTTCGGCCAAAGCAAGGAAAGAAACAAGAGTCAAAAAAGTCTTTCATGTGGCTGAAAGAATGGAGTGTATATAAGGGAAACTCAAGAGAGAGAAAGTGTTATAAAAATCCTTCAATTCCCTAAATTAGTGCCACTTATCCCCCTCACTTCCTTGAATATGAATCCATCATCCTCCCCTTAAAAAAACCCTTCTTTATCCATGAATTAAAAGAAAACAAATTAAGCACCTTAATCAATATAATAATAATATCCAAAATTAGTGGATATTACATTTTCTTTAACTAATGTGAGTGGGCTCTCCACTCACTTTAGATATTTCGGTGCCATTTCAAGGCACAAGGATGTCCATGCTTATATAAATTCAACCATCATATTTTTGGTTGAAGGGCACTTCCATTAATATATTTATTTTTGCATTAAATTGAATTAGGGTTTCAATTATGCTTAAATCTTGATTATTTTAATATCAAGATTCTCTCTCCCCTAAAGAGATTCAAATGAGACGCCCTTCTGATTTTCTTGTCTCTAATTGATACCAAGAAACATTAGGCACTCTCTAGAAGTGGTATTTTTCATATTGAACCCTAGGTTTTGGGTAAATTGCACATTACACCAAAACTAGGTTTTAATGCACAAACATTGCTTAATAAGTTCTTTCTTGGTGCTCAAGATTGTGGAAGCCATACCTCAGCATCATTCTCATTCTTATGATGCTTCAACACTTGAGGAACATTTTATCATGTAACATTTGCAAGTTAACCCCTCAACTTGGGTAATTTGCACTTTAGTCCAAAATAAGTAAAACATTGTTTCAACAATATTGAAATAGGACCAAAATTGAAACACAAGTTCCTCTTGAGTCTTAATTACTTTTCAAAAGATAAAGACAAGGATATAAATGAATTTCTTAAGCAAAACTTCTAGGGTTAAGCCTTAACCCAGGTCAGGGATGTAACAATTACCTCTCAAGATTTGGTGATATATAGAATAATTTGTCCAAATTGTGGCTCGTGTGATGAAACTTCCAATTCGAAGATCTATGTGACTATGTTATGATCTTGACGCTTGATTTCTCGATTTTATATTGAGATTGATATTGTAAGAAGTGGTTATATCTTATGATCATATTATGACGATTGTGATATTGAATATGAAAACCAATCTCGACTGACTACCTGATTTAATTTTGGGGACAAAATTCCTATTAAGGTGGGGAGGATGTGATAACTTGGATTTTGTTTCTTATTCAGTTTATGACAATCTTGACTCATTAGGTACTCTATCATACTCAAAAACATCCATCATGCACATCTTGATGACCTTAAGTAACTTTATGCTCAATTGATGAATTTGTTTTTGTTTGAATATCACTTTTTACCTATATGTGACTCTAATTTGAGCTATGAACTAAGTGTCATGCTTATTGTGTATAATCAAATTGCAATCAAAGTTAGACAACCTCAATGAAGTCCTATTTCTATAAAATTCTTATCATGATGTAGATGATTCAATTTCAAATCCAACATTTCAAAAATTTCCTCAATCATAACATCCTAGTCTAAGATATAGCCTTTCAAAATTTGAAAATTTAAGCATGATTTTACAACTATTTTAGCTCATTTTTCATCCTTTTTGGGCCCAATTGGGTCACCGATGCGTTCGGCCCACTGTAACCTCCCCTTTCTTTTCAGAAATCTAAGAGCCCTCTTGTTGACCAATCGGGAGGCCCAGATCCTTGGATGAGGGATCACGACCCCTAGATCTGACAACCTTGGATTTCCCCTCCGATCTAATGGCTAGCTGGATTTCCCCTACCTCTGTACAACTCGCCAACAGAGGTCGCATCAAAGACACCTACTATACTTTGGGATCCTTTAATCTCTCGTATTCTAGCCTCTTTTTGAAATTTTGACAATGCCATTTTATTCCCATTTCTTTCCCCTCTCTTCTCCCTCTCCTTCACACTCTGAAGCCCCAACTTATCTCTTTGTTGTAGGGGTGGTGCTTCCACAGGGATGTCTCAGGGGCTTCCTTCCCCAGGTCCTTCCTGACCGTGAGAGCTACCTCATTAGCTTCGATGGGTTGTGGCAAGCCAAACCATCACCCCCCATCCTCTAGTAAGGCCTCGAGATCAGGAGCCCTCACTCCAACGACGCAATACTATCACGGTTATTCTTGCCTGGGACAATCCTCCTCTCATGGAGGGAGATGATGTCGAAGCACTAGATCCACATCCAACTGATGCACCCCCCTCGTCTCCCTCTCTCTGTCCATTGTGTTGGAGTTGTGTAGCCACTCCTCTCTCACCATGCAAGCGTCAGGCCTGTGAGCCCTGCCTGTGTGGCACCGCCAAGCCCAGTGTTATAACCCATATCAGGGTTAGCCAGTAAATACCTTGAATTATGTGAAGCACCTCAGTTAGTGCTAAGCACTCTGTTAAACATCATGGATAACCAATCTAACCTATGTCGTGAATTAATAGTTGAGATGAAATCATCCGAGGTATCTAATGACAATTTCAGTGTTAATTGTTGAGTTAAGTTAAATGCCAAGATGCAATTGGTGCTTTGACCAGTTTTGATAAGATACTAATTAGGATTTCTTGCTTCGAGGTCGTAGTAGATTCTGTGATCGATGTTTTGCAAAAAGAATCATCTGATTCGGACCCTCGAGGCAAAAGTTACATCCTTTTCAGTTTTCTTGGACCTAGGTTGCAATTTTTCCATTTTCTAGGTTAATAACCTTATTCCATTCTTTGGTTTCCCTTTTTACGCTTATTCTCTTCTTCACCCAGCCGACAGAATAGAACCGACTCAGCGGCCCGATAGAACAGGAAGGGGAGCCCGCGCCTAGGGTGATGGAGGGGTGATTTGGGCGATTCTAGGGCTTCGAAGCCTCGCCTCCAGCAGCGCCTAACCCGTCCGTCCCCATCTTATTCTTTCTCTTCTTCCCTTCCTCTTCCAGTCGTGCCCTAGCGGCGCCCGTGCTGCGCCCAACCTGCTGCATTGCAGCACGGCCAGTGGCGCCCAGCGACCAGCTAAGGAAGCTCTTGGGTGAGCTTGACCGGTGATTTACCTCCGCCTACCCTCTTCCTTCTTCCTCACCCTAGGAGCGCGTCACCACAACCAGTCTGGGCGCCGACCTGTAGTAGCAGTTGCCGGCCGGCCAGCTGCAACGAGCGGCCAGGAGCCTTCCTGGGCGCGAGGAGCAGCACCAAATCGGTGCCCTTGAGCTCATCCGGGGTTCCTAAGCAGGAATTCGTAGCTGTTAGCCTTCGATTCAGCCGTAGCTGAGCTCCCCTTCAACCTGTTCATGGGGGAAACGGTTTCTTGCTTACAGCAGGTCCGTCCAGGAGTGCCTTGGGCGTGGCCAGCACCTCGAAACGGTGCCATGGAGTTCGGCCTTAAGGCCCAGGTACGGATCCGCAGCCCTAGCTCAAGAGTTAGCTATCATTGAACCAATTTCAATGCTATGCGTGAAGAAGCCATTCTTCTGTCAAGTTGCAGGAACAGCGTTTTGATCGGCCGAATTGGGTGTGATTCGGCCGAGTTTCATTTATAGGAAATCGATCAGGGTTTTGATCGGCCGAGTTGCAGGTGGATCGGCCGAGTTTCTAGCTGATCGGCCGAGTTCCCAGATTGGTCGGCCGAGTTTCAGAACTGTGAGTGGCAGTTCATTCAGAAATCATTATTTAACTCAGTTTAAGTTCTTAATTGCTTTAGTATCAGTTGGTATAACTTCTAAACAGTTTAGCACATACAATAGTTTATTATAGATTCAATGGAACTTGAGATATGTAATATGATTGATGAAAAAGATGGAGTTTCCTGTTTTACATTTGCAATGCATATGCTGAATAAAGATGGTTGTTTAGCAATGAATTTGAATAAGTGGCATTGAGTCATATTAAAAGATGACATATGATATATATATGAGTTTTTAAGAGATGTTTAGAATGTGAAATAAGTATGAAATGTGTTTTTCCTGTTTAATTGTTTATATGTTAATCAGTTAATAGACTTAGGTGCCCTAACACCGTAGAACCCCTTTGATAGGTCTGCTTCTTAGGGGTGAAACTTGTGTCCAACATCAACGCATGCGATGTCACGGTGGCACGAGGGTGGAAAGATAGTGTTCAACAACAACGCGTGCGATGTCACGATGGCACTGGAGTAAATAGGGGTTATTCAACAACAACGCGTGCGATGTCACGGTGGTAACCCAGACCTCCTGAGCCTGTGTACTCAGGTTAGAGGAGGAGTTCAGAGCACTCGATGTAGTGCAGTGAGGCCGATGAGCCTCGAGGCTGATGAGCCTGAAGGCCGATGAGCCTGTGGGTCCTGTAGCAGAACAGGGCTGGAAGTCAGACTTAGCATTTCCCGGGTGTGTCGCTAAGTCTTGTACGGTGGGATCGTAGTTCTCTACGGATCTTTATATGCAGAGTACACTGCATATGATTAGGGCATAATAAAAATATAAATATGAATCACATAGGATCGCAGTAAATTTTTAATATGTTAAGAGATTTGAACTTCTATGCCAATTCTCTATAATTGTTTAATGGTTTAAGACATTTGATGTTGCGTAGAAATGAGATTGTTATCTGTAAATCTGTTATGTCATTAGAACTGCCCTATTTAATACTGCACTTATGCTTTATTTCAATTTTATATAATTGATGAGTTATTTAGTGATAGCTAAATGAAATGCTATTCACTGAGTGAGTAGGCTCATCCCTCTACTCAAACATTTTCAGGTCAGCATCAGCAACAGGAATCGGAAGGATCGTTTCATCCTAACGCTTAGTCTTTAGAAGGTTGTAGTTAGTCTAGTTAGAGGTCTCTTAGTCCTTTCCCCTCGATCCTTGGAACATGGTGTGGGTGAGAGAGAATGTGTATAAAGATGTAAATTAATTGATATGCTTTACCTTATGTCGAATAATGTAATATGTTGTAGACTTTGTTTATATTTCTAGTCAGTTTAATAGAAATGCTTCTGCAGTTTGTTTAGTTTAGTTTACAGCATAAATCTAGTTAACTTTTTAATATCTTTAAAACATTTTAAAATGTGATGAGTGGTTGGCTTGTGTGTAAATCCCATCCGTCGCGCCCTAATCTTGTGGTTTGTGGTTAGTGTGAGATCGGGGTGTGACACCCATCCTGCCTCGATCACTTCACTTTGCATTGGGATGTGGCCAACCACCTCACATCACTATCAAACCCCACTTCGCACCACCAACAACCATTGTTCACTATGGATACATGCCACCAGTCGCTGGCCATCACCCATGAATAGGCCAGGGAGCGCCCTCCATCCACGAGACAACCTCTCATTCCCAAAGCTCATCCCATTAATGGTAAATATCTCTAGAAATCCCAATTAAATGATCAAACTTCAAACCCCCATAACATCCTAGTTTTCTGACTATATACCAAGTTGTAATATAATATTTTTATTTGTAAAAATGTCCTCTTTTCAATGGAAATGTCATCTACTTCTTTTTTTCTCAGATAACCCCTATTTTGTCTAGAATACTACATGTAAGATCTTTTAAGTGTTATAAATGCTCTAGCATGCTTCACCATGTACCAATATGATCCCCAGTTGCTTTGTTTCATTGAATTAATAATTATGTCGTGCTTTATTCCCTTTTTAATCTACATCTTATACTAATTGCCATCTCCTTCCTGTTGAATTTCAAGTAATCAACTTTTAAGCATAAATATGGCCTTTTAACCATTACTTGCCTTGATGTAATGTGGCATGGTGACTATTTGGAAATTGCATGATTTTCTAGCTTGAAATTAGTTAAACTTATGATCATTTGTGTCATGTTTGACTATGATCTTATGTTATGGTTTCCATTGGTATCTCATATGTGTTAAAAAAACTAGTATACTCTAAATGTGATATTCAAGCACTTATATATTGGATCTTTAAACCATTATGCAAAAGTGATCGTAAATATTCAACCATTTACTTTGATTCTCATATCAGACCCCAACATAACTGGTGGCATCAAACTTGTGACGTCCCCGGATTTTTTAAAACTTAATCTGATGTGTGACGTCCAAATTGAAACCCTCACCTCAGTGAGAATCCCAATTCAAACATCACACACTAGGCTAAGAAGAAGAAAATCAGAGGAAGTCAGAAGGAAACCATCAGTAGCACATGTACATGAACAATAATAAAACCATACACACATGTTCACCATTCAACATATAATTACAAAATGAATTGTTACAACATTTGATATTACATATTGAACAGCAAACTTATACATATACATGTACTACTACTAAACTACAGGATCTTAAGACAACAGGTCCACCTATACATCAGCTCGCCACACAACTCTCAACTATCTTGGATCTTCAAGAGAATAACCACAACCTAAACAAAAGATTACATGTGGTACACGTCAGCACAATATTTCAAGAATATTGTACTGAGTACGCCTACGTGTCTTTTTATATACCTCTCATCATATCTTGGCAATAAGATAAAACTAATATACTTGGCAGTAACAGAAGAATATAAGAAAAGTGTATACTTGCACAAAGATATTCATTAATAAAAGAGAACACATATTTTAAGCTTAGTTTCCATCATATATCTTGTACATCTGCCCCTAGGGCTTTGATGTTTTTAGGCCATGTCATATAACTCATACATCTGCCACCAAGGGCTTTGATGTTACATTTGCCACCAAGGGCTTTGATGTTTCTTCAATGCATTGTACTACCAAAGAGTTTAGTGCTGTCATATGATGGATCAGATACTTTATGTTTCATGTGTTCATAACCATAAGTATGGAAAAGCTCAAGCAACATAACATACATGAACAATCATTTCAACCAATATCATATGCCAAGTATTTTACTATACATATAACACAAGCATATTGTATAATAGGCCAAGTAAGAGGTAATGGCGTACCTTGATAAAGAGACATCCTAATCACATATTCCTGATGTCATCAATAAGCTTGGTCAAACCTGATCAAAACAAGACCATATACTATCATCAGGTTCTCATCTTATTATATCTCATCTTAACCCTAGTCGTGCTCATATTAGGGTTTGCTTACTCATTTGGATATGTGTACCATTACTTGTATTCTTGTCTTATAATTATCTCACTGATGTCATATTCTAGATTATAGTTCATCATCTGAACCTTAGGTTCCATATCCTTTTTGTGCACATTAATTAACCCTAGTTTACACCATTAACCAAAATTAGGATTTCATAACATGTATCCAGGTTCATCTTTATGTAATAAGAATTTCGTGTATATAACTGATCTCATATTTATATATTATCTTCCAATTACATATATGAGGGTTTTCTATAAATATCATCATTTATTGAGCATGCATGTATTTATTGCATTATCTTTAGTGTTATTAACCCTAATTAGCCATATTAATCAAATTATACACTTTCGTGCATCAACATGACCATATCTGATATCCTATGCATTATAACCATGATTATAGACTTACTGACATTTTCCCATAATTTTATATCATCCTTTGATATTTATTATCTATGAACTAAGTATTACATATCTTACACGATATCAACTATATTAGTTACTCAAAACCCTGATATTATGCTTTCATTGTGTTCTACTCGTTTTTCTGAGAATTTTGGTATATAATATGTATTTTTCTAATCATCGAGCTAATTACTGTGAATTTTACAAATTCTGAGTATATGTGAGTTAATTACCTCATCTGGGCCAATAAGGAGGCGACACGTGTCCACTCTGAGGCCGCGGCTCTTGGCTCCTCTGCCCACGCTGAGCCGGCCGGCCCTTCTTGGTCTGGACTCGGTTCAGCCCCTCTCCTCTCTGTCTTGGGTCTCCGCTCGATCCCTCATCCTTTCTTTCTCACGAACGCAGACGGTGCCGCAAGGCCTTAGCCCGGCGATGATCGGCCTCCTCTTCACAGAGCCGCCACCGCAGCTACAGGGTCCAGGCTCGCCGCCGGGTCCTGAAAACTACTAGAGGGGGGTGAATAGAGTTTTATAAAGATTTTAATAATAATTTAAAATCAAACAACCACAATGAAGATATTGGACAAGGAGACACAGGGTTTAGAGTGGTTCCAACTATAGCAAATACTATAGCCGTCAGTCCACTACCCGGTTGCTTACCCAACCGGGATTTGAAAAGAAATTTATTTTATTACCTCGCAAGGACTTTACATAAAATACAATTTCTTTTCCCAAACCCTTCAAGCAGCCTTCACCTAGAAGTAATCGCCCAACCTTGAAGCAGCCTTCCCTTGAAGTAGATGCACCAACTCCCGTTGCACCAGCCTTCTGAAGTAGCTTCCCTTGCGATAGCCTTCTTGAAGTAGCTTGAAGTCCCCTTCTCCACCTGAGAAGTCAATCCTCTCCAATCCGCATCCTCCAACCCTAGGAGTAGCAAGGAGAGTACAAATAATAAAAAGGAACAAGAAAGGAAAAGGAAATTACAACTTATCCTTTAAGCCCAAGGCTTGATATGCCTAGATCAAGCGTATAGATCTCCTAGCCAAGTGTGTGAACTTGTGATTGCTGTGGGTAGGAGAATCTAGCCTATAGGACACGAGATTGAGCTAAGGAGAATGTAGACTAATAATCACAGTGCTCAAATTGCTTGCAATAGATTGCTCAAGTATGTTCAAGTGTTATCTCAAGTGTAACAAGTGTAAAACAAGTAAATTCTAGTGTCCTATGGCTTGTCCTATTTATAGGAATGGCCTAAGTATGCTTAAGGACGTTCTAGACAACTTCGAGGGGTTTCTAAGTGCTTAACTAGCCGTTAGGTACAAAGTTGTTGCTTTAACAATGGCTAATTAATTTATTCTGCAGTTGCTGTCAGAGACCATCTCGGTCGACAAATGGTCGACCGAGACACTTACTCGGTCGAACTTTTGTCGACCGACAGGCTCTCTGGAACAAGTGATTTGCAACGTCTTTCTTCAACTGCCAACTAACTTGTCTGTTGTGTCTAACGGCTACTTTGAATCTTTCTCGGTCGAGAAGATTGTCGACCGAGAGTGTCTCGGTCGAGGAGTTTGTCGACCGAGAATGATCCTGTTTCAAGATTTCAATTTAGGCACTAATTATATGTGTGAGTGTGCAAAAGTGATCCTAATTAAATGGGATGACATGTCTAACTATGGTGTTTGTCTAGGGAAAATCTAACGCTTGATTTACATGCAATTCTAAGTACTTGTACATTATATATTTGTACAAGTTTTTACAACAATGATTACATTGCATGAAAATATAAACATTTTAGCTTGTGGATTTTCCCTAGTTGCTTTGCCATCCATCTTAGTCCTGCACACTCAAGTAGCTCGTTAGATTAATAAGAATGAAATGTTTGTCATAATCAAAACAAAGGGATTTATAGATGTCCATTTAGCCAACAATCTCCCCCTTTTTGAAGATGACAAACATTTCCAAAATATAAATAAAGGAAATATAAAACATATGAGTTTCATACCTTTAGATTACCTTTTGTAGCTTTTTCTCTTGTGTATAAAAAGTGTGCTTATTATTCCCCATGAATTATGAAATCCAGATCATTTGGGAATATAGCAACTTTCAATGTAAAGCCAAGAGTTTATTTATGAAACTCATTAATTGAGTTTGACTAAATGTTAATTTTATATTTATTTCTCCCCCTTTGTCATTTCAAAGAGATAACCGTTAAGAATAAAAACTCCCCCTTAATTAGATATCCTATTAGGAACATGGATTTAATATCATATTTTTCTAATTTAGCCACAATTTGTTTCTCAATCATTTGCAAAGGATGTTAATCCTTGAAATGATATGAGATCCTGTTAGATACATGGCATATGTATTGATTTCTCATCCATTTTACAAGGAATGTTAAGCCCATAAAATGATATGAGAATCCTTTAATCTCAGAGTACATAAAAATGTCTCCATCCAAATGCAAGGGATGTTAAGTCCCGATTTGGTTAGAGAGTTCCTTTAAGCACAAGGTATATCATTCATAGATTTCTTCATAACTAAAAAAAATACTAAGGTCATAACAAGCTCCAAATAATGTTTTTGTAAGCTTCTTATTCAAATAATCAAACTTGTTTTGATGAGCTCCCCCTTAATCTTACAATTAAAGCAATTTAAGGCTTCTAAGGTCACAATTGATTTTAAATTTTGATTTTGACCTTTATCAAAATTATACGAAGATTAAGTATATTAAAATGATGTCCATATTAAAACCAAGAGCTTGTATTTAAGTAGCACCAATATCAAAGCAAACATCTTCCAAGGTGAAAACGATTTAGCCAATTTTATCTTCAACATGATTTATTTTGCAAATATATTCAGTTTTATTGCAAACTTGACAACAGAAACCTGCTCGGTCGACGATCTTTCGACCGATAGTGTTCTCGGTCGAACAGTTTCTTGACCGAGAATGTGTCTGGATTTGTTTCATAGCTGTTTTAAGTAATTGTGTCAATTTTGCCACAATTATAAAGGTTGCATTTTTATTTATTACTCCCCTTATTTGGTATGTTTTACAATGATGATCTTATAATCCATATTTTGAATATGTCTCACATAAAAATATCCATTGGAATCAAGTAAAGATGGCCAATTTTATTAAAAGCATGTATTACAAGCATAAAAAGATAGACACATCATATAGAGATGACCCATTACAATTATTCAAAAGATATCATTACAATAACTCCAACATTTACTGGAAAGACTTAAGGATTACATCAATGTCAGGGTCTTTTCCAAGAAAAGGCTCAGTTCCATAATACTGGACCAATGTTTGCCAATCTAGAGCACCTGTCTTAGTTAGAGCATATGCTTCCAAGAATGTAGGTACTCGGTCAAATCGGAAATGAGCGGCAATATCTTGCAGTTGCATGGATGAAAACTGAGTGTGTGTAAGATCCACAGATGGTGGAGGTGGAGTTTGATAATAGTTGTATGAAGGATTGTATGGATTGAGCATGCCAGGATTTAAAGAATATGGATATTCATCAGTTTGGTTTGGGGAAAGGGTTTGCATTCTTTGGTTTAAATATGTCATGGCATGATGATTGTAGTCTAATTGTCTACTAAGGTGATATTGGGAGCCAGCAATATAAGTAAGAGTATTTTGAATGGGATCATGTGGTAGGGTAGTAGGAGGAGGTGGTGGTATGTCCTGATGAGATGTTTCTCCTTCTACTCTAGCCCTTTTGTGACCAAAATCTATTCCCATTTTCTCTACGGTATTCTTACTTATCTTTTGTGGTCTACGCTCCCATGTATATCCCATATCCTCAATGTTTGATATAAGAAAATGTTGAGTAATTTGACATACGAAATCCGCATATGGTGGGTTGCCAGAAAACTCAAGCATATTTTTAAGGATTATACGGATGAAGTTTGTGGGAATGCGGCTTATGATGGCATAAATGAGGCACATTCGGAATATTGGAACTTCAGACTTGTTGGCTCTAGGGTGAATATTTGTAGAAACAATGAGATTTACAATCCTACAGGCAGGTTTGAGATTTATAGCATAGTAGGTTCCCCTATCTTCATGACAAGTAGTGTTGGATTGAAAAATAGCTCTTTTTATGTCACTAAGGCTAATGGTATGATCATCTTGGGAAAGTTGATTTAGTGGATTTCCGGTGGCAAGGTCAAGGAAGTCTTTATATTCATCTAGGTCAATATTTAGCATTTCTAGAATATCTTCTTCAGTAAATCTAAAGCTATTCCCATTGACCATAGTATAGAAGAAGGTAGTTTCATTTTCAGAATGAGATATGAGGTTGGCATAAAATTCATTCACTACCTTGGTGGAATAGGAAGGGAAAGAGGGGTAGATGAATTCCTTCAACTTTTGCACTGCAAAGAGATCCTCCAGATCGACTATGTTGAGGAAGTCCAAAGCTTCAACTGGTCGTCGAGGAAGAGGAGCTTTGGAGGAAAGCCGTAGATATCGATCACCAGCATCTCCGTCGAGGAAGGCGATGTCGTTGATGATCGTCAGTGGTGGAGTAGCTTCCCGAGCTTCCCTTCCTTTCCTGCCGGCGACCTTCTTCTTCCCACGGGCAGCTGAGGATGAGGCCATTTGTGTTACTTGAATGTGGAGAAGAAGCAAGGAAGGTTTGGGGATGAGGATGCTGAAGAGTTGCACAAAAATGCACTAGAGAGGGACTATGGAAGCAAGAGTATACAAGTGTGAGTAATTGACCCGTTTTTCCTCCCTTTTATAACAATCCAGCGACCAGGTCGGTCGACGATTCGTCGACCGAGCGTCCACAACGGTCGTGTTGCAGACGCGCCACTCGGCTCCCCAACGGTCAAATAACGGTCATAAACGGTCATAACGGTCGGTTTACAACGGTCGTATCCAACGGCTATTTCTCGGTCGAACAATTGTCGACCGACATTGTCTCGGTCGAACATTTGTCGACCGAAAGTGTGTCTGATACTAAATCTGTATAGATTCTGTCAGTCGAGAGAGAGGGACTGACCGAGAGGTTTTCGGTCGAAGTGTTCGTCGACCGAGAGACTTACTGAGTACGAATTTGAAGCTGATTTTTAAGACTATTTTTGTAGAGCCCACATATATAGATTAATATTGTGTTTATTATTGACAGTATTGGGACAAGTTGTGATCATAAATTAATTTCTTTTAACCATAAAAGGATATCCAAAATAGTTATTATGTCAAACTTATTTTAGGTCGAATTTGACTACGACCATAGCGCCCCTTAGTCAAGTCTTATTTTGACCAAGAGGCAAATTTTGCAGATTTTTCAGATTGAATATATTGAGTATAATATCTGCATAAAATTTAATTTAAATATCAAGTTGAAGCATACTACTTAATTGGAGGCACAATTAATTATTTCAAAGATACTGAGTTAGAGATTTTGTTGCAAGCAATAAAATAAATTATTTTGCTTGCTTATATATTTTCATGGATCCATGCATACAATTATCTATGCGCACCCAATGATGAAAGCATGGTATAATGGTAATAACAGCATACAATGATAATTCCATTTTATGATTAGTATATGAATAGACCAGAAAATACTTTTACGAAAAAATCATATGAAAATAGGAATTTTCTTTTCATTTGACTTAGACTTTAAATCATCTAGGGAACAAACTAATATTAATTTCATTTACATTTGTAATTATGTAGAGTTGAGATAGACATAGAAATATGCAACTAATGTCTTTGGTCATATCTCAACTTGATTTTGTTCATTTAGTTTGGAGGTTTTGGAACCCAAACTAACTCTACATCTTTTCTCTTATAAGGACATGAAAAAGAGTAATGTCCAAGACGTGAGCAATAATGGCAACATATAGAATCAACCTCAAGTCGTTTTCTATGGTTTTGTTCTAGGTTGTTCTTTGGTAAAAATGTATTTGTTCCTTTCGGTACATATATAGATTGATGGGTTTGTGACTTTTTCCAACTAGGTTGATAGGACTTCCCTTTAGGCTTATAACCTAGTCCTCTTCTCCCAATCTGATGATAGGAATTATCTAAGATTTGATCAAGAATGCCATTATTATTTAAATTACTGACTTTTTGTTGTAACTTGGTAATCTCTTCCATTCTCTTCTTAATATCTAGTTTTGCTTGGTCTAGATTAGATGTCAATAAATTTCTTTCTTTAACAATAGTGTCATAATCTATATGGGTGCACAATAATGGTTGTTTTTGAAGATCGTTTACTTGAGTCTGTAAGTTTGAATTTTCAACAGAAAGGATCTTGCAATCGGCTTCCATAGATTTTAACTTAAGATCAGAAAATTTATTTCCCTCTTTGAGATCCTCATTTTCAGATGCAAGAGCAAGAAGTTTAACATTTAGATCATCATTTTCCTTATTTGATTTCTTTAATTTCTTTTTGCACTCAACATATTTATTATGTGTCTCTTCAATAATAGCAACTAATTCTTCCTTAGATAAATAAAAAAGACTTACCTCTTCTTCTTCTTCACTAGTTGTAGCAATAAGACATTCTTTGTGCTCTTCCTTTGATCTCCATGGGCATCCGGTTGTTTTGTGGCTTGTTCCTAAACACCAATTGCAGCATGTTGTGGTTTTGTCCAAACAGCACCTTTCACCATTTCCCTCCATTCTTCAAGACCTGGTTAGGGTTCCTTGAAGCCTGCTCTGATACCAACTGAAAACTACTAGAGGGGGGGTGAATAGAGTTTTATAAAGATTTTAATAATAATTTAAAATCAAACAACCACAATGAAGATATTGGACAAGGAGACACAGGGTTTAGAGTGGTTCCAACTATAGCAAATACTATAGCCGTCAGTCCACTACCCGGTTACTTACCCAACCGGGATTTGAAAAGAAATTTATTTTATTACCTCGCAAGGACTTTACATAAAATACAATTTCTTTTCCCAAACCCTTCAAGCAGCCTTCACCTAGAAGTAATCGCCCAACCTTGAAGCAGCCTTCCCTTGAAGTAGATGCACCAACTCCCGTTGCACCAGCCTTCTGAAGTAGCTTCCCTTGCGATAGCCTTCTTGAAGTAGCTTGAAGTCCCCTTCTCCACCTGAGAAGTCAATCCTCTCCAATCCGCAGCCTCCAACCCTAGGAGTAGCAAGGAGAGTACAAATAATAAAAAGGAACAAGAAAGGAAAAGGAAATTACAACTTATCCTTTAAGCCCAAGGCTTGATATGCCTAGATCAAGCATATAGATCTCCTAGCCAAGTGTGTGAACTTGTGATTGCTGTGGGTAGGAGAATCTAGCCTATAGGACACGAGATTGAGCTAAGGAGAATGTAGACTAATAATCACAGTGCTCAAATTGCTTGCAATAGATTGCTCAAGTATGTTCAAGTGTATTCTCAAGTGTAACAAGTGTAAAACAAGTAAATTCTAGTGTCCTATGGCTTGTCCTATTTATAGGAATGGCCTAAGTATGCTTAAGGACGTTCTAGACAACTTCGAGGGGTTTCTAAGTGCTTAACTAGCCGTTAGGTACAAAGTTGTTGCTTTAACAATGGCTAATTAATTTATTCTGCAGTTGCTGTCAGAGACCATCTCGGTCGACAAATGGTCGACCGAGACACTTACTCGGTCAAACTTTTGTCGACCGACAGGCTCTCTGGAACAAGTGATTTGCAACGTCTTTCTTCAACTGCCAACTAACTTGTCTGTTGTGTCTAACGGCTACTTTGAATCTTTCTCGGTCGAGAAGATTGTCGACCGAGAGTGTCTCGGTCGAGGAGTTTGTCGACCGAGAATGATCCTGTTTCAAGATTTCAATTTAGGCACTAATTATATGTGTGAGTGTGCAAAAGTGATCTTAATTAAATGGGATGACATGTCTAACTATGGTGTTTGGCTAGGGAAAATCTAACGCTTGATTTACATGCAATTCTAAGTACTTGTACATTATATATTTGTACAAGTTTTTACAACAATGATTACATTGCATGAAAATATAAACATTTTAGCTTGTGGATTTTCCCTAGTTGCTTTTCCATCCATCTTAGTCCTGCACACTCAAGTAGCTCGTTAGATTAATAAGAATGAAATGTTTGTCATAATCAAAACAAAGGGATTTATAGATGTCCATTTAGCCAACAGGTCCACCTTCGGTGAGCGAGTGGATACACGCTCCTGGCCAGGGCGCCGCCATGGAACACGACACCCATGAGGGATCAACATCCATTACGTTCACATGCTGCGCCCATGTGTGGGCTCTCTTCCACGCAAAGTCGCCGCTGTCGTGGTTGGGTCTGCTCCGGCGGGTAGCTTGAAGCTCCTTCCTCTCCTTCTCGACGTACGACGCCTGCCTGCATCCATCATTGAAGGCTCGTTCTTCAATGCTGCCTCAATTCCGTCGCCGATCTTCTAGAGATGGCAGCATCGCTGCACATCACAACGCTTGCCTCTGCTACCCCGTTCTTCTACCGAAAGTTGTCTTCACGAGGCCTAGATCCGGCGAGGAAGCAGCTCTCGTCTTCTCAGACTACCTCGTGAGCATCTTACGGGTCTACAACCGTCTCCTCCTCTCCTTCTGCCCTCGATCGGGTGTGTGTGCTTTGCCTTCTCGGACGAAGCAGCAGCAGCGCCAGAGTTCTCCGGTTAGAGATATAGGGCGATAGACCCTGACTCTCCTTCTCCTTCATCCACTGCTGTGCACCATGGCTACGAACTCGCTGATTACGATGACTACCTGGGTCAGAGAAGGTGGAACACCATAGGCTCCTCCTAGATTGATGCTTGCGAGTCTGGCGGATCAGTTCTCTGCTGGCATGGCCACAGGCTCTCTTACCAATGTCGAACTACGGTTGGTGATGGAGGGGTCGAGGTATGTGCCGGGGTGTGTCTCGCTCCTTCTCCATAGCCTCCAATCAAAGAAAACTGCCACCACTCTCTCTTCCTCAGGCCATGACCTAGACGTGGGAAAAACACACGAAGCTGGTTCCTTTTCTCATTGTAACCACTACGATGAAGACAACTTCCTAACCCCTCAACCATTTGATTACATTCAAGGAATGGGATTAGGGCACTGACTCACAATCTGTGGCTCAAGACTTCACACCATAATGCCACTAACAGATTGTGTGCCATCTAATGCACGTTTAGCTTAGGCCACAAATATTAAAGACTTGGCTCATAAAATTACCAACATATACACTATTTCACTATTTGAAACCTCAATAACTTCTTCTAGAAATATCGAATAGCCACCCAATTTTAACCATAGCTTCCTCACAACTCCAAGATACTTTTTACTCAAATTTGGTGCCAAAGACCAACCATTATACCAATAAATTAAATTCCTCAAATAGGTATAAACTTATGGATTTTAATCATAATATAAATATCAAACAACACTCCAACTTTACTAAAACAAATGGGATTCTCAAAACAACTCAACATGTATGACTTCACTTGTATCCTTGAACATTTTAGGATTCCAAAAATCCACTCCATTACATCCTACACACCTTAAAAGAAATTTCGTCCTCGAAATTAAACCATACTCTTACTCCAAGAAGAGAAACCAAAAGTTTTTCATTCACATATAGGGCACCACTCTAGGTGTATCATATTAACAAACAACAGATTCATAACTAGATCCATGTCTAGAACATATATGTACCTCTCTTATGAAGGTATTTAAAGCATCTAGGGTGAAACACCTCTTCATATAAGGCTCAAACAATGGTTTAGAAGCTTAGGTTATGTCATTACATATCTCATATGTTAGGATTGCATCCTTAACTTTATCCATGCATTAGGGTTTCCAAATCATACTACCATGTTCTAAAGGAGTTAACTAAAGTTAACCCATTATGTCAAGGTGTCATAAACGTTATGTTGTGCTAACTGTCAAACTATATTTTTCATCTTTATTAAGAACTAAGATTAACACCTCATGTAACTTATCTCATGCACATGATCTTATTTCATTGCTCATAATAAATTGCAACATTTACTAGTAATTTCATCACAAGATTAGCCAACAATTTCACATTATCATCATTAGTCATGTTTATGGTTAACCATTTATGCCTTGATATCTATTAAACCATCTCTAGGTTTTCCATCATATTATGTTTATGTATCACGTCTCAAGATTAGATCACATCCTTACCTATTATATGTCATGGTTGTGCTAAACAAACTTATGCAAGTGGCTTGTTAAACATATATCACAACTTTATTTAGTCCAATTGAAGTTCTCCTAACTCATATCATGAGGGTGGTATCGTGCTCAGTCTCTCTGAGCTAACTCAACTCAATGAGTATCTCATAATCACAAACTTTATCCTCCCTCTCTTAGTCTAGGGTTTCCAAATTACCTCATTGGCACTAGTGATAGCTTTACAAGCTCTAGCCACATAAGCACAAACCAAAACATGCTATGACATACTCTTCATAGGTCTCTACCCATGTAACATTCTTACCCAAAACACTCTTATATACACCACTAGATTCCTATGTGGGAAACCACCAACCCGAGCATGAGGCTTCATAGAAACTAACATAGCTACCTCCTCCAGGGTCTTGGGCTCTCTCCCTCACCCAGATGGCAGGCGCTCATATTCATATTCACATGCACACATAGCCAGCCTCTCTCTGACTCTAGGGTTTGGTCTTCCCAAGGACATCTAGGGTTCAACAAGACAATAGGAATCATGCATAAAGTAACTCAACTCAATCACTCAGGAGTAGTCTAGTTTAGGACATATCATATCACATATCTCATATTTCTCATATGGTGGAGTCTAGGTTCTCTAACCTTCTCCCTGTGGGTCTCGCTCTCTCTTGAGCTAACCCCAAAGCTGGTCCTTACACTAGAGGTCCTCCTTTGTAAAAGAGTTTGAGGCTAATGCTGACTCACAACCTTGTCTCGTCTTAACATATCTTATCTCACACAATACTAGTTACTTGTATCATCAAAACTCATCTTGCATCCTCAAACTGAACTTAAGTCCTCAAAGACAACATACATCATCATAAACTATCTTATATCATCTCTATCAAACTTACATCATATCATCAAAACTTATTTCGTCTATTCCATCTATCATATATATATATATATCCAACAAGGCTCTAGACATCTAATCTAGAACTACTCTCTCTTCTAGACTGATGTCATCACTTTCACTTGGGTTGCATGACCACCTCCTACTCGTACATGTGTGGGGACACATTTTTGTAATACATATACATAATAAAATATTATATAGTTTTTCTCCAATAAAACAAGCGTCAGCGAAAACTATCGAGGTTCGATCTGTTTGGAATCAAAAACCAAATCCTGAAAACGAGTGTCCCACACATAGTAGAGAGTCCAGTGTCATGAAAACTAGTGAAAAGGGGTGAGAACATGGTGTAGACTAGTGTAGCTACTCTAGACAACGAGCACCATATGTCTAGGGTTTCTCTTCCCTTGATGTACGTCATTTCCAAATAGTGCAACGTCCCATACCACTGCACTACAAGGAAAGAACGACATCTAAGGACTTGCTACTCAACAAGCACTAGTCTAGACCTAGTGCTCGGACATATAGGTGCTAACCTAGAGGCTAGGTCAGATCTAGTCTCTAAAAGATGACTAATCTAACCCTAAGGATTATTAAGTTCATGGTTCTTTAGTTTTGAGTTGCATGATGAGCAAATGTCAGGCTTTGCTATTGTTCAAGCTCTGATACCACCTGTGACGTCCCCGGATTTTCTAAAACTTAATCTGATGTGTGACATCCAAATTGAAACCCTCACCTCAGCGAGAATCCCAATTTAAACACCACACACTAGGCTAAGAAGAAGAAAATCAGAGGAAGTCAGAAGGAAACCATCAGTAGCACATGTACATGAACAATAATAAAACCATACACACATGTTCACCATTAAACATATAATTACAAAATGAATTGTTACAACATTTGATATTACATATTGAACAACAAACTTATACATATACATGTACTACTACTAAACTATAGGATCTTAAGACAACAGGTCCACCTATACATCATCTCGCCACACAACTCTCAACTATCTTGGGTCTTCAAGAGCATAACCACAACCTAAACAAAAGATTACATGCGGTACACATCAGCACAATATTTCAAGAATATTGTGCTGAGTACGCCTACGTGTCTTTTTATATACCTCTCATCATATCTTGGCAATAAGATAAAACTAATATACTTCACAGTAATAGAAGAATATAAGAAAAGCGTATACTTGCACAAAGATATTCATTAACAAAAGAGAACACATATTTTAAGCTTAGTTTCCATCATATATCTCGTACATCTGCCCCTAGGGCTTTGATGTTTTTAGGCCATGTCATATAACTCGTACATCTGCCACCAAGGGCTTTGATGTTACATCTGCCACCAAGGGCTTTGATGTTACATCTGCCACCAAGGGCTTTGATGTTTCTTCAATGCACTATACTACCAAAGAGTTTAGTGATGTCATATGATGGATCAGATACTTTATGTTTCATGTGTTCATAACCATAAGTATGGAAAATCTCAAGCAACATAACATCCATGAACAATCATTTCAACCAATATCATATGCCAAATATTTTACTACACATATAACACAAGCATATTGTATAATAGGCCAAGTAAGAGGTAATGGCGTACCTTGATCAAGAGACATCCTAATCACATATTCCTGATGTCATCTATAAGCTTGGTTAAACCTGATCAAAACAAGACCATATACTATCATCAGGTTCTCATCTTATTATATCTCATCTTAACCCTAGTCGTGCTCATATTAGGGTTTGCTTACTCATTTGGATATGTGTACCATTACTTGTATTCTTGTCTTATAATTATCTCACTGATGTCATATTCTAGATTATAGTTCATCATCTGAACCTTTGGTTCCATATCCTTTTTTTACACATTAATTAACCCTAGGTTACACCATTAACCAAAATTAGGATTTCATAACATGTATCCAGGTTCATCTTTATGTAATAAGAATTTCGTGTATATAACTGATCTCATATTTATATATTATCTTCGAATTACATATATGAGGGTTTTCTGTAAATATCATCATTTATTGAGCATGCATGTATTTATTGCATTATCTTTAGTGTTATAAACCCTAATTAGCCATATTAATCAAATTATATACTTTCGCGCATCAACATGACCATATCTGATATCCTATGCATTATAAACACGATTATAGACTTACTGACATTTTCCCATAATTTTATATCATCCTTTGATATTTATTATCTATGAACTAAGTATTACATATCTTACATGATATCAACAATATTTGTTACTCAAAACCCTGATATTATGCTTTCATTGTGTTCTACTCGTTTTTCTGAGAATTTTGGTATATAATATGTATTTTTCTGATCATCGAGCTAATTACTGTGAATTTTACAAATTCTTAGTATATGTGAGTTAATTACCTCATCTGGGCCAATAAGGAGGCGACATGTGTCCACTCTGAGGCTGCGGCTCTTGGCTCCTCTACACACGCTGAGCCGGCCGGCCCTTCTTGGTCTGGACCCGGTTCAGCCCATCTCCTCTCTGTCTTGGGTCTCCGCACGATCCCTCGTCCTTTATTTCTCACGAACGCGGATGGCGCCGCAAGGCCTTAGCCCGGCGATGATCGGCTTCCTCCTCACAGAGCCGCCACCGCAGCTGCAGGGTCCAGGCTTGCCGCCGGGTCCACCTTCGGTGAGCGAGTGGATACACGCTCCTGGCCAGGGCGCCGCCATGGAACACGACACCCATGAGGGATCAACATCCATTCCGTTCGCACGATGCGCCCATGTGTGGGCTCTCTTCCACGCAAAGTCACTGCTGTCGTGGCTGGGTCTGCTCCGGCGGGTAGCTTGAAGCTCCTCCCTCTCCTTCTCGATGCAAGACGCCTGCCTGTGTCCATCATTGAAGGCTCGTTCTTCAATGCTGCCTCAATTCCGTCGCCGATCTTCTGGAGCACATCACAACGCTTGGCTCTGCTACCCTGTTCTTCTGCCCAAAGTTGTCTTCGCGAGGCCTAGATCCGGCGAGGAAGTAGCTCTCGTCTGCTCAGACTACCTCGTGAGCATCTTATGCGTCTACAACCATCTCCTGCTCTCCTTCCGCCCTCGATCGGGTGTGTGTGCTTTGCCTTCTCGCACGAAGCAGCAGCAGCGCCAGAGTTCTCCGGTCAGAGATATAGGGCGATAGACCCTGACTCTCCTTCTCCTTCATCCGCTGCTGTGCACCACGGCTACGAACTCACTGATTACGATGACTACCTGGGTCAGAGAAAGTGGAACACCATAGGCTCCTCCTAGATTGATGCTTGCGAGTCTGGCGGATCAGTTCTCTGCTGGCATGGCCACAGGCTCTCTTACCAATGCCGAACTACGGTTGGTGATGGAGGGGTCGAGTTATGTGCCGGGGGGGTGTCTCGCTCTTTCTCCATAGCCTCCAGTCAAAGAAAACTGCCACCACTCTCTCTTCCTCAGGCCATGACCTAGACGTGGGAAAAACACACGAAGCTGGTTCCTTTTCTCATTGTAACCACTACGATGAAGACAACTTCCTAACCCCTCAACCATTTGATTACATTCAAGGGATGGGATTAGGGCACTGACTCACAATCCGTGGCTCAAGACTTCACACCATAATTCCACTAACAGATTGTGTGCCATCTAATGCACGTTTAGCTTAGACCACAAATATTAAAGACTTGGCTCATAAAATTACCAACATATACACTATTTCACTATTTGAAACCTCAATAACTTCTTCTAGAAATATCGAATAGCCACCCAATTTTAACCATAGCTTCCTCACAACTCCAAGCTACTTTTTACTCAAATTTGATGCCAATGACCAACCATTATACCAATCAATTAAATTCCTCAAATAGGTATAAACTTATGGATTTTAATCATAATATAAATCTCAAACAACACTCCAACTTTACTAAAACAAATGGGATTCTCAAAACAACTCAACATGTATGACTTCACTTGTATCCTTGAAAATTTTAGGATTCCAAAAGTCCACTCCATTACAAAACTCAATGCAACACCCTCATGTACTCTCTCATTTCACATGACATGAACTTTACACCTTGTGTACTCTAAATGTATATGTTAATATTTGAAACCCTAATCTTGTAAGAATGATGCTCTCTATGTTATACTAATGAATTTTTATTAGTAGATTTGTCACACTTGTAGCACCAATGTCATTTTGATCTACTATATGCTCCATCACGACCATATGATGTGGAAATATGACAATATAGCATGATATGAAACTAATAAGGCTAATTATGATTTTTCATGAATGGACCATGATAATAATCTAAGTGTCATGATTCCCTATATTCTAAATATGACTGTATATTTATCTTGTGGTACTCATAATGTGGATGGTTCACCTAGACCTAGGGAAACATCTACATGACTCATATGATATTTAGATTATCAATGCCATATTGATCTAAGACCACATGTTATATCTTATGTATCTTAGGTCCCCTTGGGCTAGACCATCTCTAGAGATTTTATCATTATTGGATCATAACTCGTTAGGTACACTCAATATCTTGACCCTACTATGTTATTGGCTTGTTTGTATGTATCCTCATATGAATGATCGGATAGATAAATACTTGTTTGAGCTACTTGTTCCCTATGATTAGTACGTTCATTTTGCTTGATATATGTTGAGCAAACCTCAAAAATAATTAAACGTGTGCATTATACAAACCTTGTGTACCTATCTATATTCTTGGGATAAGGTTTCAAGGCATGTTGAAACAAGGTTAGCTCATTGACTTAGGTCTTGAGATCCCTCACTTATAAAAAGGGGTTGGATAATGTTGAGCACCCGTACAGACCCTTCCTTTGAGTAAGTTCTTAATGGCCATAATATGTTGTTAAGTATAATGGAAATATACTTAAAACATACTTTGTATAAAACAACATCGTTAATTGTTCTCGTCTTGTTTATTGTTCTTGCTTATTATCATGTTTCTACTAGCCAAGTAAGCTTTTATTATATTCATATATTGTGGTTACATATTTTTCATAGCATACTCAAGGCACTCACATTGTATTATTTTTTATCAAATATGTAGTTTCCAAATGAAAATCCGTTGCACTCAAGATTCTAAGCACTAAAATGAATCACCAATGGGTATACTTGAATATAAAAATGGGTACATGCTTCTTTATCCCTTTTTAGTATCATGTTATATATTGTTGTTACTGCTTTTACATATATATTGCATGTGAGAAATATTTGTGCCAAACTAAGGATGGACATGCAAGTCCACTCGCCCAAGTTCCTTGATAATATACATCCTGGAAAAATGAAATGATAACCCTTGTCCCTGTAGTCCCACTTCTATAAGGGATAATTAGGGGAGGGGTCATCACAATTGGTATTAGAGGATAAATCCAGCAGTTAACTTAAAATTATTGATAGTTCCATTTATTCCGTAGATATATAAAGTAAATGTTGGTCAATTTTTCAAAGACAATGGTGTCTATAAAGGATCAAAATCTCATGGATAGTTAGATTTTACTCCATAGCACTAGTTGGTAAATGAGGACTCCCAGCACCCTATGACTCACACCTAGACAAAATTAGATGTTGTGGTAACTTAAAATACCTCTAGGTGCATCTTAAATTTTGTTCTCTTCTCATCTAATTGATCTTTGAACCCTAGAATTCACTTCTTTCCACATGTTGAGTTAGTAATTTAAGAATAAGTAGGATTATGGCATCCTCTGCCAATTAATTTACATATTACATTAACAAGAGAAATATGTATGCAATATGTGACATGTGATGTGATGTTCTCTTGTTGGTAGTAAACCCTACAAAATTGTAGGCTTGGCTAGGATCACCCATTCCTCTAATTGAGAACTTAAATGGGTTAGAGGAAAAAATAAGACCCTTTGATGTAGAGGTTAATACTTTACCCTAATAGAAAAATCTATGGAATGTAAGAAGAATAAAAGAAAATAATACCCCTACCCAAGAAAACCCAACATAAGAATTATAGGAGAAAATTCAATTGAGTTGGATAACTCAGTTGAGTCACAAATTCTAGGTACTAATGGTTTCACATGCATGCATATATGTAAATTACAACATCCATGCATTTACACAAGGTATACATAAATGATTATCCTTTTGTATATACAAATGGAACATAGAAAGCCAATTGTTATAGAAGGATATACGTAAGGAACTGAAATCATTTTAAGGGGATGGTGTTCTAGCTTATTGCAAGGGAAAAGACCTATAAAGGAGGAGTAATGTGAAACTGATGGGGTAACATTTGTGCTTAATGATTCAAACTTCTAGTAGGAAATTGAGAGAACACCCTATAATGATTTTCTTTGGAAAAATGAGTTGAACAACCTTGTAGTAAAATTTTGAGATAAATTTGGACATTCTAAAAGGACCTTATTCTTGAAGTCTTTGGTGGGTGACAGATACTAGGCATGCATGTATTTACCACAACCTATGAAGAATAAATTGTCTTTAATAATTGGAACGTAATTTTTACATAGTTAAATGTAAAAACCTTGGTTAAATAAAGTCCCTGGGTAAATATGTAATGGCAAATAAAGTAAATTGAAATGAATCTACATTTAAGGCATGTAATTTCTACCGCTAAGTTTGAATAAGAAAGGTTGTGTTTGGCTTAATGTCCTTCATGTACATATATAAGTGTGAAAACTTAGTTGAAGAAATTCCAATCTAAAATAATACATTGAAAGGAATTGTATGGCATGTAACTAAGTCATAGAGATTCCTTGTTCAGGACGAGTCATGGGACACTAAAATATGATGTTATTGGAGACACATATCTTGAATTAAGGTGTAAGTGATGAGAGAGAGAGACAAAATCAATTTATAACATATCAGTTAACCCTAGGGAAGATAGATCCTTTAGTCAAACCTAGGGTTAAGTTAGGATGTTTAAATGTACACAAGACCCAAGGGTTCTGGAGATGATTATATTCAAAGTACATGAGTCATGTACGGTTAAGAGAACCACATCCACAAGTACATAAGGCCCATGGGGTCTGAACAATGGCCACTTTATGAGTACATGAGAAGCAAGGGGTCAAGGTAAGGCACTCCATATGTACACTAGGCACTTGGGATTAAGAGGAGATCACATCGAATTACATATACCCCTAAAGACATTCAAGGAATTACTGATTCTAGTAATACATGATATGTAGATAAAACAAAAATACATGAACTTATGATAATAAAGTACAATCAAAGAACTTTTGACTGAGGCCAATAATACATGATATGTAGAACTTATGATATGGGTGTAGGATCCATCTTAGGCACAATCAAACCACTTTTTAGTTTAGAAATAGGTCTTTAAAAGGAAAATTGATAATAATTATTTCATGCCCAAAATAAACATTAATGATACTTTTTGATTGATAATCGAGTTATGAAATCATGAGAAAATTTCTAAAGATTCCCAATTATCTTGTGACTTAGGTAATTATTCAAGTATTTATCTAAAGTTTTCTTGGAAACCAAGTGTACTTTATCAAATATAGTTATCTTGAACAAATACCTATCACAACATTAGATAATAATTAAATTCAAATAATTCTGAAGTTTGGTATAAATAGGATCATTTATGTGGGCTAGATAATTATGTATGCACTTTGGGTTTTGCTAAAAAAATAATTGATTTTGAGAATTAAATCTAATAACAGTTGGACTGTGAAATCTAGGTATCTGAAAATGCAGCTTTCATCTCCTTCATGCAATCTCTACCTATGTCACATATTTGTAGGGATGTTGAGCTCTATGGAATCCCCTTCCCTCTCTAGGCCCCAGAAATAGGTGTGAATTATCTGATTGATTTTGGGAGAGTAAATCGAATGGAATGGACTTTAGTTTGATCATTATATCCTTCAGTGTGACAAACCCTAAATCTTAGATAAACCAAGAACCTAGGGAGGACCATTGATAGTCTCTCCCAAAACCCCACACCTATTTAAGTAAGCCTTGAGGTTTCCTGAAACATAAACATCAATGCCAAACTTCTCTCTAAAAGCCATGAAACCCAACCATGACTCTATTTACCTTCTTGAAAACATGAAGAAAGAACAAAACATTTCTTCATGTTGAGCCAATTAATTATCTCTAAGTAATTATCGAATGACTGCAAGGAGTCCTAGAAAGTCAATGCAGAGAAAGTATGCCTCAAAATGATTCCCCAAGTTAGGCCTCTACTACTAGGAAATTTGGCATCAGAAAACATGATCGAGACCATCTCCATTAATCACAAGTACAAGAAGAATTTCCCCTTATCTCCAACACCCTATCCAAGGCCCTACCTCATGAAAACCTTTTGTTGGATTTTCTCTTTCAATTTCTCATTCTTCTCGCTAAACATTGACCTAGAAACTACTAGCTTTGACCACCTCATAGTGAGACAATGGGCTTCCTAAATTCATGGAAGATGGTAGAAGGCTACCCATCCCCTAGAAAAGGCTCTCAACTCAAGTACCAGAGAGTCAGATCCTCAGTTGACTCATAAAAGATTCTATCTGGGTGACCAGTGGCATGAGGGACGAGATGAATCCCAATGACAGTTCTACTTATGAGCCCATATGCATGTGACCTTTTAATTTAAATTCCATGGGTAGTAGAGTCTTTTCACACTGGTTCAAACCCATCCCTAGGTTGATTATAGGATAGGCCAGATTGCTTACATGAGGCTTTCTAATTAGTTATAATATGGTTAACTTGCAAATAAAGTAGAAAATGAATCATATAACCGATGATAGTCAAATTATGTACCAAATTGATCAGAGAAATATAAAAAATTCAAATAAATTTATTTATCCACCTAGATATAATTCTCATTTAAAAGTATGTTTAATACATGAATATAAAGTCATGAATATAAGTAAACCCTATATCTGATAAATAGAATGTTAGACATATAAATTTTGATCACTTTGTGTTATAATCTATTAGTGTTCAATGATAGTGACATAATCTATTAGTTTTCAATGATAATGTAATCTCAAGATCTCAATAGGATTAGGATAATAATTGTGACTGTTTAGGGTTTCTAAAGTCATTAGATCTTCACATAAGAGTTAGGGTTTCAAATCCTAACCCTAATGTCAACCCTCAACCTAGGCCCGTAGATTGAGTGTTAACCAATGATTCAAGTCATATGAAAACATGGGGACACCTCAGAGTTATACATAGTTTTAGATTTATTGATTTCTTAATCTACTCGTGGTTTCCTAGATTCCATATATAAGTACATAAAATGTATGTGGTTATCTATGAATAGTTGATCATATTGAATGAAGATGACTTTTCATATTATTTCCAAAATGTGTGATCTTATATTAAACTTCTTGGATATTTATTTCATTCTAATTAAAATGTAATTCTTAAGTTTATCATATAAAGGAAAACTAAGATATAATTAACCCGTTGTTAGATCTAGAATGGGGTACTATATATATATATATATATATATATATATATATATATATATATATATATATATATATATATATATATATATATATATATATATAAGTCCAACGATAGACAAACAATTAATTCCACCGAATGTGGCAAGGATACTATGGGTAATAATTGGTATTTAGATGAAAAGGCAAGTTTATTTATGCAACTATTTGATTGGTGAGTAATATACATTGATAGGCATACATGCACACTTTTTTAGAAACCCAAGTCCACAATATAGTAAAATAATGACCGCACATTTTGTTTGTTGGCATTTTAGGTAGTCGACTTATGTAAAGTTATGAAGATATGGAGATCTAGAGGAATACATTAAAGATCCTAAATTTGATTTCACAAGGAGGATTTTGTAGAAAGTAATTCCTTTTCATGTATTGTGTCTCTTCATGTAGTTTCCCTTTACTTGAAAATGTATGTTAACTCCTTTGAGGAGAATTCTATCATCATTTTGTATCAAATAAGTTTATAAAATAAAAGTATTGATTATTATTTGTTATTTATAAAATTTAGATAGTTGAATAAAGAAATGGTGATCCTTTTCCCGATGGTTTGCCATCAATGGGGGATAATTCAAGGACGATGTCGTCACAATAGTGGACTTCTCTAATTCATTTCATTATTCTTTTTTACTATTTCTCTTATCCTGAGATGAGAAAGAAGGTTTTTATGAAGAATATATTTGGGTAGAAGAATTTTGGTTTCTGGATCTATTTCAGATTTATGAAGCTCCATTAAAATTTAACTTGCATTGAAAATTTAGAACTTAGCTTTTTTTACTCTAGAAAAATGGGCCTTATTCAAACTAATATGATATTGAATATAAAGATAGGAAATGGGACATCAATTCCTTAATTCATCATGAGATGAATGTATTCTAACTTTTGAATTAGTTAAACTTTTTTTATATCCAAATTTTTTTTAAATATGAATTTCATCAAGATTAGATAGGTGATGTGTCATTATTTGAATATACTATATTTGAAATCCAAAATTATCATTTTTGATCTTGAAAAACACCTTTTTTTAGAAAATGTATAATGTAATTTGAATCTTAAATTAGGATAGACCCTTTGAAATTCTTAAAATTTTCATTATAAGATGAAAAAAAATTATATGAGTTAATTACCTTTAGTAAAATTAGAATTTATTATAAAAACTTGCCAAATTTAGTTATGTCTATCAATAATTCTGTAATATATGAATGACATGGAAAATAGACTGCATTTAGGCGTATGATAATATTTTATACAACATAGAACCTTTCCAAAATGTTTTTATTTAAAAAGTAGAAAATATATTTTAGTTGACAGATATGCCAAGAGTATATAACCATCCCTCTAGTAACGAGCGGACAAAAAAATAAGTAGAAGTACATCCTCTATGAAATTGATTTCCTTAAGCTAATCGATGTGTCTTCTGGAACATTATTTCATTTAAAACATAACAAGAGTGATTATATTCTACATGTTAGGCCCTATGATGTGGGTCAACTCTAGTTGAACCACTGCACTGTTACATTATACCTTTGATGGTTGGCACCTCTCCTATGAACAATAGAGACAAGATACTTTTTGGGGCTACTTTTTAGGTTTTGTAGGCAAATGTGTAAAAACCCCATATTGTATTGAGGTAATTATCTTAGATAGTAATAAGAGCCTCCATTTACCTTGGGACATGTACAGTAGGTTTCCAAGTAAGTTGAGTGAATTTCACTAGGGTAATCCAACCCAAGTGAGTTCAGGGAGAGATTTAGATGGGCAATCAATGGGTAAGAAAGTAGTTAATTTTACCTCTAGTGTAGACTTGTTTTATTTAGTTATGTATATCTAGATATATTACATTTTCTTTTAAAGATAAGACTTAATAGGTTACTTGACATGTATAGCTCAATTAATCTATCATGTGGTATTAGTTATTTGAATATATAATTTTTGGTTTGTACATATGTATCTTCTTCCAATTCTATTAGATTTAGGGATCTGACTAATGAAGCTAGTATGATCTATGAAGAACATTGCCAAGCCAAGGTAAGGAATCATAGGTGAAGATATAATAAATATATTAGTTGATGGCTTATTTCAAATAATGTGAAAGAGTACTACTAATCAAGATATATTAGTTTCTAGTCTCTTAGTCACTCGTATATTCACAAATATAGAATGTAAATTAAAAGTAGAACTATGTTTTCCCTGTGTTGTGCATGAGTTCTTGTTTGGTTTGTTTTATATGGAAAATGTCATATTCATATCTTACTTCTTTTTAAAGTTTGATATGAAGCTTTGTTTTATTAAATAGGAAAAAAATGAGTAGTTTTTTCTTTATTTAGTGATTATTGTGAAATATATTTCCTATTTGGCCTCTAACTCCATATAAATGAATGTTATCAAACTAGAGTGTAAGAAGCATGATGCTTCGACAGTCTATGGATCTACATACATGCATAAAGAATAGGTTAATACAAAAAGAATAGTGTGATGGAGGGCATAAATTATCCATAGTATTGGAAAAGGTTGCACGAGATGCTAGTCATCATAGATAATTGCCAAAGGCATGTAGATATGTTTTATGTAAGGCATGTTGGAACTATTGATAAAAGTAACCATCACATCAAAGATGAATATGTAGCCCTAGAAAACACTGGCTAAGGGTGCACAAGGAAAGTCACATAGCAATACTTATATTGTGTAGAGACAAACGAGATAGACATGCATTTGGATTTAGTTTCTTCTATAATGGACTACAACAATTGTGGTGATGTAGAACCAATATTCTTGTTTAAATGAAGAAATTATTTTTTATTGTGGAAAGAGCCAGAGATAAACATGCTAAAGGATGTGAAATTGACATAAGTCACAAACGACCACTACATGCTTGCTACTCATCCAACAAAACGCTTATCCAGAATAGATCCTATTTCCCTGAATGTAAATTGTGTCCCGGCTATAGGTCCACACGATCACATTTAATTTTGACTTCTACTGATACATATAATAAAATGGAGGCAAAAATGTGTATGATCTCCTTTTTGCACAAGAGCCAATGAGACGATGTCTAGGGAGTCTAATAGTTTGGTAGTTAAAGTAGTATAGTATGATGTAGATTTTACAAATTAGTATGATTTATTTAGACATGTGAGATGCCTCTACTACTTGGAGGAGTCTTTAAAATGGAGGGAATTGACCTATTCTACCTCAAGTGAGTTATAATCACAATAAGAGATAATTACTTAGTAGTACACACAATTCAAAGTTTGTTCTTGTGTTAGTTTTCATTCCTAGAGTTCGGTCAACACAAGTTGTATCTTCTTTGGTTTATATCCCACTAGGGAATGGAATTAATATTTCCATCATATTACCTATTGACTTGTATGGAATGTTTCCAGGTAAGTTGAGTGGCTTTCACATGGACAATGCATTCCAAGTGAACAGAGGCAAAAATTTAGATGGACTATCAATTGAATAAGAAATTAGTCAAATATACCTCATGTAAAGAGATGAGATCAACTCTCTACTAAAATAATGGTAAACAAAAACACCAATCTGAAGCAGTGGAATTTTAAACTTTGACTACATTCAAAATGTATAGAGAGTATAATACAATATTTCCCAATCAAGGGGTACAACTTTATACAAAACAACAGGATCTAGGTAGAGGAAGACTCAAACCAAATCAACTTGTCTCCAAACATAAAAAACCTAATATGTAGCTAGCTAAGTCCAAGCTAGAAGGTTGAACTCTTTAATCCTTAGTCTTAAGTTGGTGCACCATGCTTCTAATGCGCACTCTGATCGTATACATGGGTGGCTGGGATCACCCAGTAAGAGAGAGATAAAAGTATGTGTTAATCAAAAAGGAAAAAGGACAATTAATAAAGTGCAACATTGCATAATAAAATGATTCATAATATTAGGAGATTTCAAGAGTATGAGGCAAATAATCAAATAAGAAATAGAAGAACTTCCATAGTTTAATTAACAACAAATAACATAGCATGAATAATATTATGACACAAAATCATACTAATGTAGGGTGAGGCACATACCGGACCTACACCAAGAGGAGAAGGGGACATACACATCCCAAAAATCAAATATATAAAAAGTGGCAAGGGGACTAAAACCCCAGTGTCTGGTAGGAGGACTAAAACCTCAATGCCCTATGGGTGGTTTGTACTCATGTACCCTACATTGTCATTTGGCCAAAAATACATCATGCTTATTAGTTCACTTGGTAGTAGTGAAAATATAATTTACATTGCATCATAACAAATGGGGAATAACACCCATGAAATAAATCAAGTAAATGTGCCAACATTGGAAATAGAAATATTTAAATATCTTAAATAGATGAGCCAACATAGGCAATAGAAAGATCCAAATAATCCAAATATATGAGCCACAATGGCATTAGAAGAATCAACTAAATAAAGAGCCAATAAAGGCAGTAGAAAAATATCAAGGCTAGCACATTAGGAATGTGGGGCAGGATGAAATCCCAAACTGAAGGATTAGGGTATGCATTGCACATTATATGTTCAAAACAATAAATGGGGATCACATACATAAATAGGTGTCACATACATAGGGGTCACATACATAAATAGGCTTCACATACATAGGGTTCACATACACAAATAGGCTTCACATACATAGGGTTCACATACGGAAATAGGCTTCACATACCTTATTGAAGATTCAAATAACCATCATTATTACCAATTAGATTGTATCCAAAATAATTTTCCCTAATTACAAATATTTCACATGAATTAGTATGTATTAAGGCATAAGGTGTATAAAAGATACTCATTTAGGATTTTTAGGAAAACCTTTGATTTAGGACTCAAAACTAGGACCAAAAGCTCACTTAGGTTTCACTAATTAGGAAAACATACTTATTTTACAAATTGGAGTTAAAATGAATTAATTATCATTTTTAGAACATTTTATATGATCAAACTAGCATCCAAAGAAAACATTGAAAAAGGAAATATAATCATGACTCAAAAACCATAAATTCAGATTTTACATGAAAAATCCTTTCCATCAACTATTTATTTGCATTTTTTTGACCATGGATTGATTTACTATGAATTAAGTAAAATCGGCCAATCCGAAATTAGCAAATTGCCACATAGGCAAAATGATTGCGCAAAGGCAAATGCCACAGTGGCCGGACCATCATGGGCCAATCAAGTTTGGCCCAGTCAGTCGGTCTGCGCTCACTGGGTTTCGTCAAATGCGACTGAGTAAAGGTTAAATGACGGGAATGCCCTTGCATCATCAATGACTCGATTTATTTTGCAAGGTCGCCAAGGTCAATTACAATGATCAAATAATCGTGACTGGGAAACAAACATGAGCCCAAAATCCCCAAAATGCCCTAGGCAGATTAATCATATCAATCATAGGAGCAAGGCTACCCTAGGCTTTTCCTGGTCGGGTTTCTTCCTCCTTGACCATGGTGAGTAGCAGCTCCTCCAGGCGCACAGACGTGAGGCGATCCTGGCCTCTGGGGGTGATCAGCGCTTAGGGACAAATCAAAAATCTTCGTCGACCTCAGGCGAAGGTGAAGGAGCCATCACTAGGTGACGCTTTGTATACAAAAATGCCCAAAGCAAGGGAGAAGCCATAGAACAGAGGAGAATCTTGTGTGATCAAAACCAATGAAGACGAGCAGGAAACTATCTGCTAAGATCAGGGAATCATTCACAAGCGAAGGGTGGGGTCAAAGAACCATTCACGGTCGTCGGAGGTGCAACAGGGCCCTGAAACTGTACGGCGACGGTGGAGGCATGAACAAAGTCTATAGGACCCGACGTTTGGGGCATCCGCGAGCCAAGAAGAGGGTAGGAGAGGGAAGGATGAAGGTCCTATTTGCTTACCGAGTATCTAATTGATCAGAAGATGGCCGAAGATTTGAGGGAGTAGCCAAGGTCGCCAAAGAAGAAAAGCAAGGAGGTCGGGGAGCCCAGGGGTGATAGGGGTCAAATTGGGTGAGGAGGAAGAACCTATGATGGCTGGCGGTTCTCGCGGTGGTCTTATAAGGCGAGTGAGAAGCTAGGTCTCACTCTGCAAGTCGAGGCAGAGAGGGGGAGATGAGCCCAGTTGGGTGTTTCTTGCATAGTGAAGGGTGGAAGATGAGTGATGGCTCAAAGTGATCGTATCGAGGAGACAAAGCCAACAGAACTTGAATTGAATAATTTGGTGAAGAGGGGAGTGAGAACGAGATCGAGGAGTCGGGAGGCTAGACTACTCATAGGGCTGGAGGAGGGAGATGACTCTGCAGCCATCGGATCAAGATCTAAGGGAAACCGGGCGCATGACAGAGTAATCAAAGCAACCTTAGCATGACAATGAAATAAATGCAAAAATATATTCATCTACTATAGTTGCACTATATTAAAACTCATAAAATCAATTTGAGGGGTCAATTAAAGTCCAAAAACCACCAAAATTTAACCATAGGTTAATTACGACTCCTAGAACAATGTTATGCCTTTAGTTTCTTGTTTTACACACACTTTGGCCCTTAAATGCTATATTGACTATTAATGCATATATTAATGTATAAAATGAGAGAGTTAATATAAAGAGAGTCTATTCATGACATATTTGAGGGAAATTCGATATAGACGTCACATATTAATATTAAGAGTCATATCCCACCATATTATCCTCTCATTAATGTATTATGGTCCATTTGGAGGAGAGAGAAAGTAAAGGGGTTAATTACACTCATAACTAATTCAAATACGCATATCTTATCAAAGAGATATAAAAAGCTCCAATTTAGCATTATCCATTAATTATCTATCATTAATGGCCATATTACATCATTAATCCCCAAATGTCACATTAGGTGGGTTATTTGTTCAAAAACCCCTTACATTATCATGAAATGTGGTAAAATATTGATTCCATCACCAAACTTTGCTCAATTTCAACATTGAGGCCAAAGAAGGCTCAAAAGGATGGAAAATTTATGAAGAAGGTTCAAAAGGACTAGAAAGTGAATAAAAGCTCAAAAGTGGGTAAATTACAAGAAGGACCCTGAGATTCAGTATGTTACACCTCAATTATATTTATCTATGAATTATATATACTTAGAATTTTTATACTTTTTCCGTTATAAAAGTGACAAAATTGTTCATTTGACCTGTAATTTTTGAATAAATATATCATGTTTTGTTAGTTACTCAAATATATAAAATATTTGTTGATACATATGTATTTTCTTAAAGTGTCATTAAAATGATATAGCAACAAGAGGTGGGCCTGCATACCATAAAGTAGAAAATAGGTTAATTCAAATAGGAGTGTGATAGCGGGAATAACATATCCCCATTGCTAGATGAGGTTATGCGAGGTGCTAGTCTTCATATGTAATGGCCAAATCTCCCTAGAAAAGATTGTCATTAGGAATGTCTAAATTATGGAGAAAAGTAACTATCTAAGCAGCGAAGGAAATTTAGTCCTGGTCAGTGGTGGCAAAGGATTCTGCTAAATGACCCTTCATTGACGGGACTCGGTTCTAAGCCGCGGTCCCAAAAAGTATTTCTGTATACTAGAGATGAATAAGATGTAGGTGATCAGGACTTTAGCTTCTTCTACGATAGAGTACAACGACAACGGTGAAATAGAGCCATTGTATTTTTTAAGTCAGGGCAATTACCGCACATTGTGGAAAGAGTTAAGGCCAAACATGATAAAGGCTGCCGGATTCATAAATCTCATCACTGACCACCATACACTTGCTACTCAATCCGGAAAACCGTTTCTAGAATGGAGTGTTCTTGACCTAACGTGTAAATTGTAACGAGTGGGAAGCCACACTCAGCACGATTTTATTTGGAAAAAGCTTATCCATTAGATTGGCGACTGATTGGGATTGAATAGAAATAGTGCCCAACACCTTGGATTAAGATCATAAATAATTAATTTACATACAGTGGATCTGCATTGTCTGGGTTTGGTATGGTAGCTAGTCAAACCTGGACGGATTTGAAGTCAGATTCCAGTTACTCTAACTGCATGAAACCAAATGAAAACAAGCAGACCAGCATACTTTAAAGCGAACACAACCAAACCATTAAGTATAGTTTACTTTCCTGTTTTACAACTCCTATTTTTAAAGTCATACCTGGGTCCGAACTACGTAAAACCAAATAAGCCCTTAGAATCAAAACTAACCCGTCCCAAATTTTGGTCATTTTGTCAATTCATTACCGGCCCAGATTAATTGCTATATTTAGAACCAGAACTAAATTCATACTGAACTAACCTAAATTTGTCAAAGTTTAAATGTATAAGATGAGACGTGTGAAAAATCTCTTTTGTTATGATCAAATACTTTTAGCAGTCTTGCCCAGAACCGAGTGTGTCCCGTATTGGTCCAAACATAGAATAGACCTTGAGTATGCAAAATAGGACACAGAACTAACAGGAAATTTTGTCCAGTATTAGAACTGAATTATCAAAACTAGATCCCAAAACAAATTTTATCCAGGACAAAGGGGATCGAATCACATGTTCAAATCGTGATGGCTCCGCCACTAACTGAGACCCAATTATAATCACATGATCGCATTTCAGTCCAACTACTTTTAAAGGGTACAATAATTAAGTTGGCAAAGTTGGTCACGATCTCCTTTTAGAAAAGGAACGATTTGTGCCGGTGTATGAGTTCTTTAGACTTGTGGAGATGCCTCCGCGACTTATATTAGAGGAGGATATAGATCAGAAGCAACGGGCCTATATTACCTCAAACGAGTCACAATGACATAATCCTCAAAGCGATAATTACATAGTTTTACTCGCAGTTTATAATCTGGTTACGCATTGCTCCGCTTTCTTAGTTTTCGGACACCATAAGTTTGTGTCAACTTTGGTTTGTTGACCCCACTAGGGAATGTGATGAATGGAATCATTTCTATGTACTTTCTAACAAGGCACGGGATCAATACCAAGGAGAGGCTTATTTGTTTATGAAAAAATTCAGAGAACCGTAGCTAGATTCGGTGTATTGTTCCAAGGGCTTCTTTATTAGGAAAAGAATCATATTGATTCGATTCTAAGCGTCTACCATTTGGAAACAAACAGTAATTACTAGAATCTTTGTTGATAAAGAAAAGAATTCAAATCTTGGACCGTATCTTAACCATACCAGCAACTCCAAGAGAAAGAAAAACCCAATCCAAACTCTTTTGTCAACATACGAACTTGGGTTGATCTGGTGTTTGACAACGACAAACGAAGAAGATGACATTCAAAAGTATGTCTTGTTGGCAACTGTGTGGTTCGTTGTCGAAGCAGCTAGCTTTTGCATGGGATGAGACCCCACTAGGCTACGACGCTGAGGAAGGGCTTACTACAGGACACAGCACAACTTGAGCACCATCACGATTAGCTAGCTACAGTCGGTCACTGATACGGCCGCTCTGGCCTTCTTCCAAGGACAGGGTGAGCATAAACGACCGACCCTTCTATATTCGCTTCAACAAAAGGTGTGGGGACCGGAGAGAGGCTAAAAAATGGCGATGAAAGCGACTGTCGGCAACGGGCGAGGTGGACACGCGTACTTCCGCAGTCGTGGGTCCAAGTTATGGAAGTAAAATGTTGGCGGATTCACGTACTCGTGGGGCCTTCGATAGCGTCCAAGGAAACATTTTCTTCTTCCTATTTTGACCTACTCATGAACGGCTGATAACTTCGAGCTGTAGCTTGTCTGCACACTTTGTCGTACTGTTTTCTAGATCGCTGATGTTATGGAATTTTACAACGAAAAATTACCCTTCCTTACACCATCGACCCAACTACCCATTCTTACTATTGTCATTGCTACAATGAAGAGGACATCATCAACAGTTATAAGTGGAGGCGGAGCAGATGCGGTAAAAGAAGGATGTGTACATGCAAAGAGGGTTCATTTATGGCCGCATTACAAGGAGTCTCGACACGTGATTCCTTGTTATTGACATTGTCTATTACTTATGATGCATCCGTTTCTCGCATTGTAATATTCGTGTTGGATTGAATACAAATACATCAGTTGCATAAGAAACTGAAGATGCAACTTCATGTGATTGAAATCTCTTGTGATCACCCTACGACCTAAAAGTTCAACTCTTACAAGATTGTTTAGATAATAAAATTGGTAGGTCCTGGGACACACATGAGGAGGTTGACTTGCAAAATGGAGGACTGATTTTGACGCACCATATATACTTGATATCTTCAATATGCTATATGAATACAATTATAAGGAAATTAAATATGGTCGAATACTTTGGTGATTGGCACCTCATAGAACGACATCAATTGGCCTTAGTTTAATTCCAACATAGTATCCACATCCTCATTTAGATTAGAATTTTGAGGTAATTTGTTATTAAAGAAAACATACTTTAGACTCCACCTACAAAATGACACTTTGGTATGCTACAAGTTGAAGTATATACATTGATTTAGTTGTTTGGGCACCTTTTGATTTAGGTTCCTCCTAACAGTGAGTCGTACTTGTCTTTTTATCCTAGTTAGCTCATATTGAAACTATATGTGGCACTCCAACTCTGGGATCTGACCACAAACTAGCCCCGAGAGTGGGACTGTAAAAGATCGAGAAAACACAACAGTAAAAAGCAAAATCAATGTCGCTAGTAACAATCAACTAGAAAGACAAGAAAATGTTTACACAAAAATTCCAACAAGACTCACAAGCAAAATTATAGATAAGATCTCTCACATGTTTGGACCCTTCTACAACCGACCTTAAATGTTGGGGATGTGAATGTATCCAAAAACACCCCTTCTATATTCAATTGAAGAAAAGGTGTGGAGGGCCAAAGACAGAAAGAGACTATAAATGACAACGCCTGAGGTTGTGACACACACTTCCATTATATGTGGGTTCAACTGAGGGCGTCTAATGGCGGATTTCTGTACTCAAGGGACCCTTCTTGTCTTCTAAGAAAACATTTTCTTATTATTATCGACTTTATAGAAGTATTCTGGTAAATTTAATAATAATGAAAAGTTAAATGTTTTAATTTTTTTCCACAACTTTTTCAAACATAATTGCCTTCTGATATGTGCAAAAGTTACATTTCCCATGCCATCCACCCAACTACCCATTGGTACTATTGTCATTACTACAATAGAGAGAAAATCATCAACCAATATAACTAGGGCTAGAAAGGATACTAGAAAAGAAGGATGTACATGCACAAAGGGTTCATGTATTGTCTCATCACATGGAGTTTGGACTTGTGATTCCTAGTTATTGACATTGTCTATTACTTAGGATGTGTCTCATTTTTAATATTGAAATATCTGAGTTGGATTAAATAAAAATAAATCGGCTGCATAAGAAGATGAAAACATAACTTCCATGTGATTAGATTTTCTTATGACCGTCCTACAACCTAAATCTTTCACTCTTACAAGATTGTTGAGAAAATAATTTGGGAAGGTCCTCAAACTACCATGGGAAGGTTGACTTGCAATATGAAGGATTGATTTTGATGCACCATATTTTACTAATCACTTGAATATGCTATATTACAAGAACATTAACTATGGTCATATACTTAGATTATTGATACCCATTAGTACAAAATTGATGAATCTAGTATTACTCTGATAAAGGACTCCCATCCTCATTGTGATTTAAATTTGAGGTAAATCGTTATGGAAGAAAGCATTCAGACTCCACATTGCATGTTGTCGACTTTATGCTTTGTTGTTTGGTGCAGATGAACCTGCTTGGGACGCCTTTCCACATCCCCGTGTGCCACTACTAAACTATTGCCTCTGAGAGCCTTGTTGACTCTACCTCGGTGGTTGTATTACCTCCCTATCTCTAATTGGACAATCCTTTATTATATGTCCTATCTGCCCACACTTGAAGCAGTCTCTATTCTCCCATTGCGGCCTAGATGGTCCTGTCACTGACATTGATGTCCTGCTATGGGCTCCACTTGGCAGAAAACAACGTCCTCTACCCTTGCTTGATGTCCACTGCATCTGAGAACTGAACCTCTATGGTGCTACTGGTGCAGAAAACCTCAATTTCTTGAAACTTCCAGACCTTTGTCCCTAGAATTGGGTAGGTATTTTCCTACTGTTAGCCCCACATTTCTCAGTCACAGACCTCTCTATCTTCCTAATTGACTCCACAAAGGTGGCAAACCTCTCTCTATTCTCTAGAGAAGCTACAGGTGTGGTTAACTCGGCGTTCAGACCCTTCTCAAAACATCGAATCCTCTCCTCATCCGTAGTAGCCATGTGTGGACAAAACCATAGAACATCCATAAACTTAGCTTCATACTCACTAATCTTCATCGGTCCTTGTTTAATCAGCTCAAACTGTGAGATTTTCTCATCCAGATAAGTCTTAGAAAAATATTTACTAACAAACTCACATCAAAATTCCTGCCATCCGACCTCAACACCAGGTCTTTTCTCTTCTTCAATGGCTCGCCAATGGCCAGCGCTTCATTTTAAAAGGTACACAGCATGCCTAACTTTATCGATTTCTGGGATGCTAAGGATTCTAAAGATTGTTTCCAGATCAGTGAGCCATGAATCCGTGTCTGTTGGGTCAGTTGTACTAACATATTCAGTGGCTCCTACCTAGCGTAACTGCTCAAAGTTTTACCAGATCCATGTCCCTCATTGGGTATTGGTGCCCTAGGTGATGATGTTGGCATCTGATCTACCATATGCGTCATTGTGGTCATGAACTTCCTGAATAGAGCATGAAAGGTTGGGTTTTCTAGCATGGCTTGATCAAATTGGGGATTCTCAGGCATTGATTCCTCTCTTGCATGTTCCCTTGCACCTCCTCCTGGTGCAGCAACACTACTCTCAGCAACATGTTCTTTGTGTGATCCAGCCATCTTTCAGCTTTACTTCTTCTCCTATACGAGTAGAAGTCACTATAAGATAAATTGGAGGATACTAGAGTAGACTCAACAACCTTAACCCTATGTCTCTGTAGACTCAGCGAACCTTAGGATCTGATACCAAAACTTTGTGACGACCCGACAGCCAAGCCGCCACAACGGTAATTATGTTAAATAACCATTAATAGTGGATTAAGAGAAATCACTAAAAATTAAAACTATTTTGCAAAGAGATCCATTACCACGAAACTCTTAAAGAAAGAACCAAGGCAATATATATATATATATATATCATGGTTCACATTGTACATACATTATAACATCTTATCTCGAGGATATCATATACGTGTTGCTTTTTCCAAACATATACATAAGCAACACAAAACCTTAAAGCATACAAGCCAAAATCTTAGATCATTTATAAAACAATTACGTTCTAACTCCCAAGGACCTGATAGTACTGAGACGACACATAGAATTTATATCTATAAGTCACGACAGACATCACACTCAACATGAGCTATTACTACTATTCATGTTGTTGTTCTCCTCCTTTTGTTGTATGGTCTCTACCTCCTCGTCTATGTCCACTTAAAAATGTTGAGACCAATGGGGTGAGACAAAAGTCCCAGCGAGAGATATAACTCTCCACTAACAATATTATTATCACAAGTAAATAGTATAAAACTGAGCAGAGGATCTTTTATGTAAATAAGAATGTTTATTAATTGTTTAATTACAGTGCAAAGCAATAGCATTGTTTAAACAGTTTAATTATCCATAACATAGCTATAGATCATCTATTTGCTTTATAAGGAATATGAAGAACATGTATAACATCTATCAACTAAGATGTATAGAAGTAATGTAACATCAACCAATGTTTCTGTATTCAATCCTTAAGAAGATATGCTACACGACTGGTTACATATTTACAATAACACTGATGCCCAGAGGAGATGAGTTGTACCGCTCATGATCCAACCGACCATGGCAACGTAAAGCATCGCTACCATACAAGGTCAATGGAAGATTTGGTTTCCAAGACCTCACCCATCTCGACCAGTATGAGACCACTGGCAGTGATATCATGTCAAACTACAACTAGCTTGTCGGGGTATAGTGGCATCTTCGCTAAAGAGCTACAACCACAACATGCACTCTCTTCAGGGAGATCACACATCAATCCCCAGTACATTTCATCAGGGAGATCACACGGAAACCCTGGTATTCATCGAGAAATCATACAAAAATTTCTATTTGGACGTAAGGATATGTTCGTCCTTCATCCCCACATATTCAAAAATATGCACTTCGAGTTAAACTCGTTTCACCATTCAACAAATCCTGACACCGAATGGATTTATGGCCTGGGAAACTACATCATAAGTTTCCACTTGATTAATTAGGTGTATTATAGTATATTTTAGCATCAATCAAGATACAAGCAAGAATTATAACAGATCCTACAAAGAAAGGTGTAATACATTTATCAAGTACTTTCATAATCTTTAGAACATACTGAATGCATAACACTCGGGATCTCAATCCCTTATCACATTACTGGGAATTATCATCCCTTTACATTATCATCATCATAATTGCTAGATTTGGGTATTTGAATCCTTAGTTCATCACTGAACATTATTACCTCTTATCAGTTAACTATTACCTCTAGGTCCTCAGACTCAGATATACATAATACTTGTTGCACAAGTATTTCACATGGCTCACAATGCCCATTTAATTTTTATCATATGAAACATCATAGCTCATACATGGATATGCTCATCATCTTATGATACCTGCATGGTTTGTATTTCATGATAAATTCAATATCAAGTACATATCATCACCATGCAATACAAGAGAAATATTACCTTCCCATTATTAGGGTTAGGGTTTCCCTCTTTAGACGATTATGGTTTCAAGTTCATATTGTCAAGACTCAAAACCCTAATTCATATTATCAAGAATAAAAACAATAATGCATAGCTCTACACATATAGGGGTATCATTATATGTCAATTGAATGATTATCACACAAAGAATGAGTTTATCTCTCATCCCCACCAGGATAATGATTACATCATACTTTATTAAGTTGGTTCAATCCTTTTCTCAAGGTACATTGGCCTACATTATCAAAATGCATTTAACTCTATACATCTTAATGTATCATTTGACATAACACACTCCATGTGTTACTCAAACAAGTATATTGTTTTGAGGTGCTTCCACCATATCAGGCATGAGGTGTGTGCTTGCTTACATGTTGCCCAAGAGGTGTGTGCTTACTTCCATATCGGGAAAGTGGTCGTGTATGCTTACCATATCAGGCAAGAGGTGCATGTATGCTTACCATATCACCCAAGAGGTGTATGTGTACTTTACTATCGCCCAAGAGGTGTATGTGTACTCACCATATTGTTCATGAGGTGTATCCTTGATCAACATATCGTGCATGAAGTGTATCCTTGATCACCATATCATGCATGAGGTGTATCCTTGATCACCATATTGTGCATGAGGTGTATGTGTGTGACACTCATATCAGGTTGCTCAAAATTAGGGTTTTGGCATGTTGGGTTAGACCCTTATGCTCATAACTCTTCAAACCTTTCACGGTGTCCGCCTACCCTTCACCATGTGTTAAGTGACAGTCTAGACAATTGGTTACTCTCAATCAAACCAAGAGTACAAACTGATAGTGGTGTGGGGTTCCAAGGTATATCGGGTTGCATATCATCATATTGGGTTTCATCACCATATCGGGTTAGAGGTGCTTCTACCCGATATCGGTTTGTGCCATGATGATGTCATCATCTTCAAGCTATAGACTTTCGTCCTTACTATTCTAGTTCATGTAAAATTGGTATATGCAACTATTAAAACTCATGGATTCATCAATTATACAAGAAACTCGAAATTTAAAGTAGATCATCAAGTATGGCAAGATTGATGGTGAATAATAACATGATTGGGTTCAAGTTATATAACCCACCTCATGAACAACTTCAAAGGTCCAAGCTCCAAAGCATCACATTCCCAAGGTTGAAGATGAACTTATCACAAATCCAAGACTCGTTCACAACTCTTCTACATGCAAGGAATCACCATAGTTAAGACCTTAGTGAAGAAGAAAAGAGTAAAAGAATCACAACCCAAGATTCATGCTTCAACCAAGGTTGAAGATGACCATGTCTTCACCTTAAGCTTAATGGATCAAGCTCCTCCTTTCTCCTTACTACTATGCAACATATATAATAGAAATAGAGTGATATGGTTTGGAAAAAAAATCACTAGTAGGTGAAAGGAGTGGTATATATAATTGAGGTTCATGAGAGAGTGTGTATAGGAGGTGTCATCATCTTATGCTACTAGGTGCCACGTGTCCATGCATGGTTGACACGTGTCCATGAACACATATTTATCTTGACATGAAAAACTATTGAGGATATTCTAGGGATAATTTTTTTCCATTAGTTGTCTTGTTGAGCAAGTTATTTCAACTCCACATCGCTTTATTCAGAAACCGATACACTTTTGTTGTAAACTGATATCCATCACCTTCATGAGGTGCTTAATCCATAATGGTAAAGGACAAGAGTTGAAAAAATTATATGGGACCTCCTCTATGGATCCTTGGCTGATAGGCATTCCCATATAAGCTCTACAACTCGATAAAACTCAATTAGAGTTTCAAATACACAACTCTTCTTGGTCTTTTCATCGCCAAGAATGCTACCACCTAAAAATGATTCAAACATAGTGCCTCCTTCTTTCTCTCTCCTCTAGACGATGCTAAGAGAGTAGTAACATTCTAGAGTTGGTAATTTTCATATCAACCCTATATTTTGGGTAAATTGCAAATTGAACCAATATTGGTATACAAGGCACAAGCATTATTCAAACAAGTTCTAACTTGGAACTTAGGCTTTCCACAAGCTGCCACTTAGAATAATTCTCTCTCTTATGATTCTAAAGAACTTGAAGCATGTTCAAAATGTGACATATTGTAATATAACCCCTCATCTTGGGTAAATTGCAATTTACACCCAAACTATCATATATTGCACAAACAGTTTGCAAATAAGATCAAACTTGAAAATTAAACTCAAGCAGAGTCTTAATTACTTTTCAAAAGATTAAAATAAGTTTATGAATAACTTAATCAAAACTTTCAGGTTATGGCATAACCTAGGTCAGGGATGTTACACTATTCTTCCTTTCTGTATATATATATATATATATATATATATATATATATATATATATATATATATATATATATATATATATATATATATATATATATATATATATATATATATATCTGTGTGTGTGTCCGTGTGTGTGTATGTGTGTATACACACACACACACACACACACACACACACACACACACACACATATATATATATATATATATATATATATATATCTCTGTGTGTGTGTGTTTGTGTGTGTATGTGTGTACACACACACACACACACACACACACACATATATATATATATATATATATATATATATATATATATATATATATATATATATTTCTCTCTGTGTGTGTGTGTGTGTGTGTGTGTTTGTGTGTGTGTATGTGTGTACACACACACACACACACACACACATATATATATATATATATATATATATATATATATATATATATATATATATATATATATATATATATGTATGTATGTATGTATAAACACATACACACACACACACACACACACACACACACACACACATATATATATATATATATATATATATATATATATATATATATATATATATATATATATGTTGACAAGGAGTGGACCAAGTGGTCAAGTACAGTGTCCCCCTAACAAAGGGATCGGAGACCAAATCTCAATTGTTGTCTTGATTTACCACCCTCTTGAGCATTTGGCCACTTCCACGGGCATGTGAGAGGGGCGAGAAATCTTTCTCTCTAAATCCATCTATATATATAATTGTATTTTTGAATCTTTTGTTGCAAATATAACTATCTATGCATGAAAAGTAATAGTTTTTTTTAGGAAAAGTAACAATTTTTGTGAGGAGAAGTAACCCTCTACGTGTCAAAAGTAAGAAATTTCAAAAGAAGTAATTGAAATAGGGGGTGAGTAGCTACCCGCATGGGTGTTAAGTACATGCCCTATATATATATATATATATATATATATATATATATATATATATATATATATATATATATATATATATATATATATATATATTACAGATCACCCAATGTCCCTCCCTCACCCTCATTTTTACTTTCTCTGTCATCTCTCTTCCTTTAACCTCCTTATAGCCCATTAGAAGTGATGTCTCTACTAGCCTCTTTTGAGATGAAATTTTGTTTGTTTTGTCTCTACACTTCAATTATTTCGCTAAATGGGTGTGGGCTGTGTGGTATATTGTAGTTCTCTATAAATAAACTAATTCTACATACATATATAGTCTTAACCTTTTCGCATTCTTATAATAGTAATATAATTACTCACTAACAAGTACTATGGAAAGATAAGTTCTAGTGCTCGCTGTAAGTTGGAAGTTACAAAAGATAAGGGATTCTAAGCTACCCCTTATTATGCATGTAAAATTGTAGACGGGCATTTCTATTAGTGGAAAAACATGGAAACAACCAGAAATGACTCCGTTGTAGGGATTATGTAGCTGATAACACCAACATGGAAACAACCATAAATGACTCTGATGTAGGGATTATGTAGCCGATAAGAACAACATGGAAACAACCAGAAATGACTCCGCTGTATCGATGAAAAACATATAAAAAACATGCATATGTATATATATATATGTATATATATATATATATATATATATATATATATATATTCTAGCCGATAAGACCAAGAATAAAAATCCTTTTTATGACTAGGATTGGTGTTATGAACTACTGCTACACTCAGAAAACTTGTATTGACCGTTAAAATTTTTTGTTTGTGAAACAATTTTTGTTTGAATTAGTTGTAGGGTTGTAAAAAAATAACAAAAGCAATATGATATGATCAAAGTTTGCAATTCCTTGGGACTTTAAGATAACTTTGAAACTTTTTGTCATCATTACTAAGGACAATTGTGGATGATGGCCTATTAATCTCCTAAGGATCTCCCCTAGAATATTCTCATCTCAATGGAAAGGATTGGAATGTGGAAAATAAAGAGATATGATAGAGAAAGGTGTCAATATTTCAAGTGAGATCAAAATGTTTATCATTGATGTTTCTAATATAAATATTATTTGATAATATTCATTAAATGGACCATGAGAAATATGTAATGCATTAAGCAAGTTATTAAACACATGAAATTAAGAATGACAAGATCTATTTCAAATTAACAGAAACAAGGAAATTTTATTAGATAAGCAAGGTTAGATCAAGTTTAATTTAGTATCAATGTTGTTAGAACTATTTTTTTGTTGAAGCAACTCGTCAACTCAAGGCATACCTCATCGGTTATAGGTAGCAATAAAAATCATATATATTATTAGTTCCACATTACATCTAAATTGTTGACATAACGCGAAGCGTGCGACGAAATTGTTGTTTCACTTGACCTTTCCTTGTTAGTTAATAAAATAAGAAATGAAGAGTTAATGCTAATAATGTAGAAAAAGTGGATTTCTTTGACAGTTCCTCATCGGTTAATTAATTAGAAATAACATATTACTAATAGCATGACGCCGGTTTTATTATTGATTGAATAATGAAAATTTAAGGTATATCTCGTCGGTTCATTATATGTAACCGACATAGTACATGTGTATAGTAGGTTATTATGAGATCATTGTAGAGAAATGTCTATGCTTTTTATATAGCAGGTCTGAGGACTTACTGTCTGGCTGCTAGTCTATGTTTTTCCTACAGTTTTTTAGAACTAAAAAGTTCACCGGAACTGTAGGCCTATGCAAGCATCACAGCTAAGCAATAGGCTGAAAAACATGCATGAAGAAAGACATATATACAAATAATTATGCATTTGATACAATATGCACAAACATTTTAGTAAAACCTCAACATTTTATCATTTTTTACTTCAAATTCAAACACATAACCATGAACTCACAGTTCAATTGATTCATTTCTTAGCCACATATTCAATTTCATACATATGCACAAATACACATCATTCTCCTCATGAACTTCACATCCAATTCACACACACATATGCATGGATACATATCATCATCAATTGATGTAGAGGTTAAGTTCATAATGTATAATAATATGATAAATAAAATTTTGACATCAAAGTTTGAACTACAAAAATATCAATCAACCCTCCCAATCATCTATCAAGTCCACATGTCTGAAGAAGCAGACTGCCTACTATTCGCGTAGTTCATACAGCTACCTCAATGTATAGGGTTTAGTAGTGTCAAAAAACTACAAAGAGAATAATACATAATTCTAAGTAGATTTGATTATTTGTATTATCAAATGAGAGGACTTCATTAATTATGATCAAAGACTAATAACATTACCGTTTCTATACATTTGATCTAGTGTGCATGCGACAATCGTCTGCATGTACATCCTAAGGTAATGTTCATGCCCAATCATTATCTTGTACTGGGCAAAGCATATTTACAATTACATTAATAAATATAATTAAGAAGAGTTGGTATTATACATATGCATTATAAAGAGAAGACTAAATCAACACTTCTCTAAGATAATGATTTCTTTTTTTTTAATCTACTTTCCCTCCACCTCTATAGATTTCTTTCACCCCCCCATAAGTTAGATTAACATATATGTTTCATTATTAAATAGTCATATGATGCAAACATTAAGAAATATGTCAAGCACACAAAAATAATGCTTACGTGTGAATCACCACTTTTATTGGGTGTCCCTCATTTGGTGTCAGTTTTATACTCAAACGATCAAATAAAAATATATTCAAATCTCAAGAACAATATTTAACAACAGCCAATGCTTATTTCTGAGTGAATATAAGGAATTAAAATAAAAATTAAATTCCATGAGAAATTGTATTCATATGTTAGGCATATAAACAGCAAGCCCAAAACTTAAACAATGTTGAAGGAAGCTATGATCACGGTCCTAGAAGCACCAAAAACCTTCATCGTGGTACTCACATAATATTTGACGTCACTCAGATCTCTAAGTACATTGCTAATATTTGATAGTAGTAGATATGTCATATATGATATTCCAAAATCATAAATCCTATAATAAAAATGACTGAACAATATATTTATGAAATAACCATTAAATATATAGAAAACAATTAAAAATATGTATTATTCACATATGATGGGGTATTAAGACTCATCGTATCTAAAACTCTATCATTGACATGTTCAACCAATGATATTGAAATAGCTCAGAACCATCTCTCAACACTAAAATAGTGTTGTGATCTATACCTACAATCTCCTCAACAAGGTTGAATACAATGGTATCTGATTTCTCTATATTGTCTAACCATTTTTGCTACTTCCTTATAGTTAGGGCCTAAGGAGTCGAACAACTCCTGTGGAATAAAAATATGGGGGTTGCATGTTTCAAGACCCTAGGGGGCTTCTTAGTTGTTATGGTCTTCATGCATGTATTCTCATATTAGCTTTTGATTATCTACACAATTTCAATATACAATGCCAAACCTAGAAATACAATGAGTCATTTGGGCCACCCAATAAAGCCACCTATTACCTTTTTGACTGAGGTGGCATCCGAGTACTCATATGGGAGAGAACTCCATGCGAAAATGACACGTATGACGTTCACATGAACATGATAGTGGGAAGGGGAATACGATGAATCGTGTCAATGAGTGAATAAGCCTCATCATCTTCCATGACATTGTATGATTGAACATTAACGACAAGATAGCATTTTATGGCAACCTACAATTTTATGAAACACAAATTTTAAAATCATATATATATATATATATATATATTAACTTGGGGGTTTATTTTACCACAATTTATATATAAATTGTCTTAAATGAATCTTACCCTAGTCATGCCATGCGGGCATGAAGGACTACTCCCAAAACTCTCTATGGGTGTGTGACACTATATAGGTTCCATGACTACTAGAGGAGCTTGCACCACCTGAGAAACCTTAAACTCCTATAAGGTTGTATATATCAATCTTTGCACATTCTCCTAATCCATTCCTCCTTTCTTAGCAGATTTGAGCTTTTATTGGGATGCACCAAAAAGTATTTTATCCCAAACCCAACTCTAGTAGCTTGACATGGCTTTTACTACACTAACAAACTAACTTAGGGCTGAAATCCCTAAGTTTTTACCAAAACCTTGTGCAATAGTTCCACCCGCAAGCGGACGGGTCTTATCATAGTATAGTTAAGGATCGAATCCCAAGAGATGACTTTTTTAAGAATCTAGCTAGTCAAATATGGATCAACTAAGAATAATATTTATAACGAGAGTTGATTTGGGTTTAGTTAAACTAATTGCAAGGAAAGTAAAAGAGGGGGATTAAAACTTAGTTTAGATTAATGATGGGAATCATTGGGGTGGAATCGGGTTTCACCACCACTACACATGCAAACACATCCAAAACACATCCTGGAAAGATACAACTATCCAAATGGAGTAGAAAATCATATGTTAGGAAATAGAGTTTGTGTATGCATCTCCATGGGCTCGATGTCTCGTTTCCTGTGGGTCACACACTTACTACTCTGAAGATATCCCTTTGAAAGTTCTCGTCCAGGCATCAACTATGTTAATAGATATTCAAATCCTAAATATTGAAGTTCTCATCCAGGAATATAATAGATCATGCAAGGTAGGTGATCAATCCACAAACCATGCATTAAACGATTAACAACTAAATGGAAAGTTATATACGAGCCATGGATTGTTATAATATGAACATGTAAGTATGGGTAGTGGGGCCAATCCCCACACCCCAGCAAAATTGACTACTCGCTCCTCATGATAGAAATAAAAGAAACATGAGAGAGGGAAGATTCCACCATGGTCATGGTGAAGAAGATGATCACAGCTCGATAGAGAAATAGTCTTCTACATGATGGTGAGGTAGATCTGGACGAGGAGGGGAAGAACACCTAGATGGATGAGGATGATGTTCTCTCTCCTTCTTCCTTCTCTTCTCGTGCTCCTGTTCATAGGAGGAGTGGTAGATGGCTGGTGGATGAAGGTGCTACACATCTAAAATCCCACCACTTTCATGGCTAGGAGATAGATCTTAATGGAGAAGAGATGGCAGAGTAGCAAGGACACCACGAATGTAGTCTTTGGTGGAAGAGATCGTCTTCCTTGGATGGGCACAGAGTGACAGCCTATCGGTGTTGTGAAATGGAAGATATGCCTTAAATGGATGAGGGGGTTAACAATTTATAGATGTAGATCACCGACTTAGTGCCGCGATCGAGGTGTGCACCGACTTAACTCCGCAGTCGAGGAAATGGACACGGTCGAGGTCGTAGTCACGGGGTTGTGTCGCAATTGAGGTTTGTGTGGGCAGGCCTCAGTCGAGGCAAGTTTCACAATCGAGCAGCTGGCATGCCTCGGTCGAGGTCGTCGGGGAGGTCACAGTCACAGTCACGTGGGAGGTCGTGTGAGCGCACTACGGTCGAGGTGATTACCTTGGTCATTTCTTCTTGTCCGTAGACCTTCTCTTTTTGGACGCGGTCGCAGCATCATGTTCTTTTTTGTCGTGGCCGTGGTCATCTTCTTTGTCACGATTGCGTGGGGACAAACCCACCCCCGAGCGGGGGGGAGGGGTATTGCTATGGGTCGGTGCACCTGCGTTGATGAATCTTCTGACTGATGAGGATGCTTTTTGATGAAGGAACTGCCCAGTGGGACCATTGCCTCCTACACCAGTGCACATAGTGTAATACTTAATCTTGCAATGGAGACAAATAGACTTGATCAAAACTATATATAATCATCTGAAATAAAGGAAAAGTGTATATGAGCATATTCAGGGAGCATATGAGATATTTCAATTCAAAACTGGGCCAAAAAAGGCGAATAAAACTAAGGTGAATATGCATTCATCAAAACACCCCAAACTTAAACGTTGCTCATCCTCGAGTAACACAAAATCTAAAACAGTAACTAATTGAATACTTTCAACTCTTGTGATTGCCTCATCTTCACATCATGTTTGTTTCTTTTCTACTTTGTATGGTTGAGCATCTCAACATCCTGAGATCACTAAACACATCTTACAATATCTTCTTTCCTGAGTTTGTTTCCCAAAGGCACTTCCTACCCACTTTCTCCAACATCAAGCATGTCTAAGATCTTCATAAGAGTCTAGAGATACCCACTAAACAACAAGTGTGCATCTGATTAGACATTGGTGTTTTACAAAAGAGTGGCAAAAATGAGGCATTCATTGTGCCTGTAGGTGGAAAAGGGAGTGAAGGGGGGTATGGAAGGGAGTATTAAATCTCTCCTCTATTTGACTCAAGATTTTTGTTATATGGTTGCAATTTCATTGATTGCAACTCCTTTTTTCTTTGTATGTGAATTTGTCCTCTATTCAACTCAAGATTGCATTTTTTTGTGTGTGCACATTGGCATCTTTTCTTTTTCATTTTGGTGATACGCCCCTATTACATAGAGAGGGGTATGGAAGAAGAGAATAAAGAGAGGGATGGTGTGCCACCCCAAACATAGGGTTTGGCACTAATTTTATGGTTTTTTATTTCTTTTTGATGGATGGAGGGGTATGAAGATGGTAGAAGAAGTGTAGAAGAGAGTTCAGATCATGATGCAACTTGATTTACAATTCATTGCATTGAGTTGTTCGCTTTATCATATTATTCTCAAATAATGACTTGATGTAGATCCAGTAGAGATTCCATGCTATTATTCCACTAGTCAGTTAGGAAGCACAATGTGTTTGATCCTTCTCAGTTCGACAGATACTTTCCATTTTTACTGAAGGATCATCATGTTAGGATTCATAAGATTCACGTGGTTATTTCTAATGATTGCTTAGTTTTAGAAATTGTCCCTCTTGAGGATTTGCTTCAAATAAGGAGGGTATAATGATTCAAAATTGCATGGAAAAAGAACTAGCTGGCTAGGTAATGGCTTTGATTGAAATAAAAGCTTCAAAGTTGCATCAAGTTTCTATACAAAACTACTTTGAAAATGTAAAATTTTGAAAATTTTGATCAAAATTGCTATGATGGAATCTTAAGTCTGAAATATATAGGTGTGGGTAGACAGTAGAGTACGCACCACCCACCCTCCACCCCCAAATTTGAAATTTTCTCGTACTGAGAAAACTCTAAATCTGAGATGGAGGGTAAAGATCGTGTCGATTGGTCTACCATATGTGGTTGTGTTCCTTTCAGCAACATGTCCTCCATCTAAAATCTCAAAAATGTAAACTATCAAAACTTAAGATTGCATCTTGCGATGCGATATATGTTGGGTGCAAAATTTCCTAATTAAAAACTGAAAGTAAAATCTAAGGTAAGAGGATTGGGTTGCCTCCCGAAAAGCGCCTTTGTTTTATGTCATTGGCTCGACATGCTTCTTTTAATTTTCTGGTCGATATGCTGGTTTGGAAAGATTCAGTGATGCTTCAATGCTCATGTCAGCTGTGGTGAAACATCTCTTCAGGCGTTGGCCATTTGCCACATACTCTCCTGACTTTTAACTCCATAAAATGAAAGCACCATGTGGGTAGATGCTCTTGACAGTGTATGGTCCAGACCAATGAGAACGGAGTTTCTCTAGGAACAATCTCAGTCTTGAGTTGAACAGTAGAACTTGGTCTCCCACTTGTATGTCTTTCCTCTTAAGATGACCATCATGCCATAATTTTGTGTGTTCCTTGTAGATTTGTGAATTCTCGTAAGTTGTCAGCCAAAACACATCTGAAGTTCCTTGTAGAGTTTGCTACGAGAAAATTTCTAAGTCTGGGAGGGGGAGGGGCTATTGCTATGGGTCGATGGGCCTGCACTGATGAATCCTCTAATTGATGAGGATGCTTTCTGATGAAGGAACTGTCCATAAAAAAGGTCCAAATTATCTAAAGTTTCTTGGGCCCGCTAGTCGGTTAGTGGGACCATCGCCTCCTACACCAGTGCACATAGTGCAATGCTTAATCCTACAATGGAGATGAATGGACTTGATCAAAACTCTATATAATCACCTAAAATAGAGGAAAATTGTATATGAGCATATTGAGGGAGCATATAAGACCTTTCAGTGCAAAATTGGGCCACAAATGGTGACTAAAATTAAGGTGAATATATATTCAACACGACCCTAACATGTCCAGGATGCTCTTTCGTCCTTAGAGAAATTGTCATTTCATCCTGTGTACCCTGAGGGGTGAAGATTCCCTCCTTTATTTTCTCACCAAGATCCAACTATTCATCATTAAAACTGACTAATGAGTAAAACTTAACAATGCAGTCAAAAAATAACATGAACATATTTTGAGACCAAGAAATTTATCATTTTAAAGCCACCTCCTGGTTGCTTGGATGGGGATTTCTTTGACTTTGTTTTTCCTCACATCTATCCACTCAATATAGCAAGAAAACTATACAGAAGCAGTAGAAGACTCATCAGTAGAAGGGGTAAAAGTAGAAGGCCCTTGCTCTTGCTCTCTCAACTAGAGGCGTTTAATATAACCACCTGATCCCAACTAGTGGTTGTGCACATTTTTGTGTCACCTTTAATTTTATCATCATGAATGGCTTGATATTTCAATGAAAATATTGTTAAGTAATTATAAGAAATTGTAAAAAAGTAATTAATTGAATAGCATGAACGAATTTTTATTTCTCTACTCAACAAACTACATCCAATATTTTTTATCAAGATAGGGTCATTGCAGAGTGGGATCCTTATCCTTCTTGTCTCCAAAGATGTAGTCTTTTTTTGGATTATCCACTAATATCTATCTCTTCTCTCAACAAGTAGCATAACAATGTTGTGATGCATTTTTTTATCAAGCTCATACCGGCCCTAAAAAGGTTCGGCATCCACTACTTTTTAGAAATGTAAAAAGAAAGAATACAAAAAGACTATAAAAACATAAATGCATTTATATCACCTATAACTCCCTCCGATGAGGTCTTTATTAGCCTTACTCACTTATCTCCAATCTTCAAGCCATAGAGGCACTTTGCTTTGATCAAGGACCCCACAGTAGCTGACAAACGCTTTAGTAATTGGCGTTTCTACGTCATTAAATGCAATGACATCCTTCTTCTCTTCTGTATTTGAATCAACTTTCATCAAAGTTATCCATCTCTTATTTTTAGATTTATCACCACCATCATCACCCTATTAAGAATGCTTAGTAGGATCCTCGCCCTCGAGAACCTACACCCAAGATTACTATTCACCTGGTCAGATGTCATCTATAGAATCAAAATTAAAATCTAAAAATGTCAGATCACATATAAAAAGTCAGATCACATATAAAAAGATAGATCACATATAAAAAGTCAGATCACATATTAAAAATTCAATTCACTTATAAAAAACAAACACATTATATAATGAAAAAACATATGAAATATTACATGTAGTATACATTAAACTATTATCCCTGCTTTGTGATCTTCAGATGCGTAGTCATCAATGTTAGATTCAACATTTACACTTGGTGCCTAAATTTATTGAAATCAAACATGCATTATATACTTACATCATAAGTGAGATGAAGTGCTCAAGAACAGTCCCAAATGAAGGACTATCTAAGGTTTACTCCTAATGAGTAAATCTTAGATGGGTTTCTAGGCCAACAACACAATTTAGAAATTAGGATTTTGAATGCAGAGTTTATGGATTAGAATTTATAGATTGGTGTTTATATAATAGGGTTTAGAAATAATTGGTTCACATATTAGAATTCACAAATTAGGGTTTAAATTAGGCCTTAATATCTCAAACTAGGTCATGCCTTATCAGTATCATGTTACAAATACTACTTCTTAGGTTCATCTTGACCTAGAATGACACATCAAAACATAGATGAGGGATTACAAGATTGGGGTTTCATGATCATAGATAGAGCAGTCACATGTTTTGAGTAATCATAGTCAACATAAGAATCAACATTGTCATAACTAGTCATGTAGGGTCATTATCATGCCAGTCTATCATCATTAGAGTATAAGTTAGGTCAAGTAATCTTTGGTGTCATATAGATTTCCAACATACTAATTTGAAGTCATAAAGTAGGATAGGTCATCATTAGAGAAATGTTCATGCAATATTAGTGATCTAGTTACCAACATGTGCATTAGGTCACAACTTAAGTTAAGATTAGGCATTTAATCATCTTAGGGCACAAGAATGGTCCACAGAGTATTTGAGTGGACAAAGCATGATAAGTTATTGATTTAGAGGGACATCATGATCATTTTGGACATAAAAGACCTATAGGTGAGCAAGGGTTCAAACTCAATTAAAAAAAATGAAGGAGAGAAGGGTAAACCACATCGGGCAGAGGAGAGAGCAACAACAATGGTTGGAGACAACAAAGAATCTAGAAGAAACAACATCAAATGGGAGAAAGGGCAGCAATAGTGGAAGAGGAGAGAGCAACATTCGTAGGAGGAGAGAGCAGTAGACGATAGAGGAGAGAATAGTAGAGGAGGCAGCAGCCAATGGATGCAATAGAGCCATCGGGAGGAGCGAGTAGTAGCAGCACCAACTGGAGGCGTCAGCAGTGGTAGAGGAAGAAGATGGTAAAGCACCTGAGCAAAAGCTAGAGTTTCAAAGAAATGTAAGTAGGGAAGAGGGGAAACAAGTATTGCTCATGGGGGTTTTAGTAAGACATTCCTTGCTGGTTATTTTAAACTTAGACGATGTACATCCTAGGTCATCAGTTGCAACCAAAATACCATCAAAAAATAGTTGTTTGGTTTACATTTATCATCTATTGAATAGAAAATTGATGAGTAACTCTGCATCTAGATGCAACCCAGTGAACCCTACATCATCAATTAGGGTGGGAAAATTTTCACGGGACACATGGCACATGCACTTTTCTCATCAGTCATTGTAGATACAACCAACGATATGTGCACATATGAATTTTAAGGAGGTGTTTACATAGCCATTTGTCCTATTGTATATATAACAATAAACCAACAAAATAGGTTTTTGGAGGCAAATGAAATGCCACCCAAAATTTTTGATACATTTTGTATATTTGTGGGTGATGTATAGTGTCAGTTGGTTTTATACGCAACCAACGATAGAAGTAAAACATTTCCCATGTTTTCTCATTTAGTCAATCATGGTTGTTGTCTCTAATGAACGGATGCTAAAGAGTAATATGTTGGTTTCTCTTGAAAAAACAACCGATGAAATATGTCATATTTGTAGTAATGAAAGATGAACCATTAAGAAAGTTCTCCCAACAAAAGCAATTTAATGAACATATAGAAGTAGATAAATAGTTAAAGCATGGTATAGATGTTAAAGATGGATGAAGAATTAAGAATCGTTAACCAAATCTAGAGGTCTTGGTGCCTCATTACTAATTTTGCAATCCCCTAACATACACAAAAAATTTCTATCTCAAAAAGTGTAGGAAAGTTTAGTAATTAGCATTTATTCTTGACTTTGTTACTACTGTTTGTACACTCTATATAGCTAGACTAGTACTTTGTACTGTCAAGTTTGTATATGATATTACTATGTATGTTTAATGTTTTTTATTACCGTTGATACTCTAATAGTATGAAATTTAGTATACTTGTACAAAAACTTTACACAACCATGTGGATTGTAACAAAATCATGTCGTAAAATATTGTTATATTGTCAATTACATACTTAGTGTAGTAGTTTATTATTCTTTATAATTTACTATGTATGACATTGGCATGCATGCTTAATGTTATTTATTACCACTGACAAAATAATAGTCAGCCATTTTGTATACTTGTACAAAAACTTTGCACAACCATCTATAGACTATAACAAAATAAGGTAGTAAAATTTGTTATATTATGTACTAAGTCTAGTAGCTTATTTCTCTTTAGGATTTACTGAGTAATGTCTAATTATTTTGATTCTACTATATTGTCATGCATTTCTCTTTATTACTATTTAAATGTGCATCTAGTTATATTATGTTGAGGACTACCTTAGTCAACAATATTTGTACAGAGTACTACCAACTATTTTTTTTACAAAATGATAATTTCGAAGCCTAATTTTTAAAGAAATATTAAGTACATAGTACTAGTATGATATATGATTGTTGAGCGAGGACGATGCGGTTTTATGATGTTTGAGTGTTTTTAGCTTGTAACCATTTGCTTTTGTAAATAGGACCCTTTTTAATATGTTGAAGTCATTCTGATGCAATGAAATATCATTTATATGCTTAATTAATGATATGTTAGCAGCATGGCAGTCACTAAATTTTTCTACAATTTTTAAAACAATGCAGACCGATTTTTCAAAAGGCGTCCGCTTTAGTGCGCTTTGAAGCCCGCTTCCCGCTTCCCGCTTCAAAATGGTCAATCTGTGCACTTCCTGCTTCACGCTTTCCAAAACCTAGATTGATCTATTAAGTTCCCTCATTACCTAGAGAGTTTATCTAATCATGAGCATATATTGAGTGACCAGGGGGGCAAACTAGTTGCCCTCTCGAGTCAAGGTTTGAGGTGTGTGTGTGAGAATCATATGCATGATCCATGATTTTACCAAATGCTTGGTTCCAAATTACCAATAGGAAAGAGACATGGAGGGATATCCTATTAATCATGAGATTGAATGTGGAAAGTCTTTAAATTTTGGTTTTCGAGCATTATCATATCTCCTTAAAGTATTGTGTTATATCACTAAATGCATTAGGTCATTTACGAAACCTAATGGATGTGAGATGATGGTATACACGTTTACATTTAGAGTTATTACCCAAAAATGAAAAGTGGGGAGTCCTTGATTACATATGAGGCATTCAAAATGCAAGGTGGCTATCCATCATAACCCTTTCATGAAGGAATAACATGTGGAAACTCTACTCAGGGTAGATTTTAAAAGGAAATGACATGGGTGGTGTAAGACATTTATATAAAAATGAGGTAAGATGTAAAGTGCCTACCTCAAGGTAGGACTTAAATAAAAATTGGACACGTTGTAATCAATCTACTAAGGGTAGGTTTGAATTTTGAAATAAAAAGTGATGGTTTGTCTACATAGGGTAGGGATTGAATACAAGTACGCCAATTTTAAATATCCAATTTCCTACATTGATAAAAATCCAAGAAGTACAAAACTAAAAGACAATAGTTGTATAAACAACAAAAAAATATAATTCCATGTGATGAGAATGTCATATGATCACAATATGACCTAAAACTTTAAGTCTTACAAGATTTTTAAGATATCAAATTGGATAGTTCTTGGGATTAATATAAGGTAGTTCTCTATCAGGACCATCTAATAGAATTTAGGATTAACGATTGCACCCACAGACAACCACTAGTCTTGATTGTGTGCTTTATCCTCACTCAAGTACAAGTTAGGATCAACTTCTCACCTGGTCACCCATCCTAGTATACTCTAGGGTGAACATTCTTAACAACAAATTTATTTAGTGATGGGATCCCTAAAAAGGAGGTGCACATTGGTGATATGGTAGCCCAATCAATACTTCAAGAATATTTTATTTGTTTCCTCAAGACTTGTGATGCTACAATATCCAACACTTTGACTCTTGACGTCCTTGTCAACGCTCAACAATAAGCCTCATAATAATTCCCCATTTTTGTGTATACCTAGGGTGGCCCATGCACAACCTTCTCTTAATCATGACTGCCAATGTAAGTGTGGCTACATCACCATGGATAGAACTTTCCAACATGCCTAGATGACAGGGCTCAAGACTGGAATTCCTCATGCTTATGTGGACCCCAGTTACAAATACAAGAAATATGGTAAACCCCGACACTCATTATCAACATTTTCAAATTTAGTTTCCCTAAGAAAAATAACAAACACCTGCGATTCTGCAGCCACCCTCTAATGTTCCTCACCCATCATCCCCCATATATAAAACCAACTTTCTCCAAAAAAAGCAACCACACCCTTCCCTCAATCCAATGACTTTCCTTAACTCCCAATGTATAGTTCCAGGACACAACGCATGTAGGTGCATACACGGTCTTGTTTAATCGATGGCGATGACAACCGCACGAGGCAATCTTCTCTAAATGATAGTGTTGCAGAGGTGGCCTTTTCTAATAAACTTATTGTCTTGTATATATGTTTTTTTTTCATCAAAGACGATCTTCTCATCTCCAAGGACTAGCCTTTTTCACTCACCAGCCCTCTTTAGAAACTCTCATCATTCTTGTGGCTTGGTTTCATAGCAGGAAGTGACATCATGATAACCTTGATTATCTCCCTCCCAATACCTCCACCATGCATTAACGGTGTAGAACCATGTTGGTTTGATCTGTTAGTGGACACAAGTTTTGATCAATTTAATATTTTTTGGGTTGGAGGAGACAGAAGGGCTCGTAAAGTAACACCTTAGAATCGACATCATTTCAATATCCTTCTACATATTTTTGATATAGAATCCAAATATTACTACTCTATAACCTATGTTTAGGTATGTTTGCATTAGTAGAATTTCATGTGTATATTCTTGCCATCATATTGTTTTATTTGATTTGTATCTTTATTGCTACTACTGATGCACTTGATATTAGTCATTTTTCACATGATATTTATTATGTATTTTGAGCACATTTGCTCAATTTGACCTTATTTGTGCATGGTTTATCATTATTAGACTATGACATATTTGTGCATCAAATATTTTCTATTTCTACTATTTTATATTGAATCATCATTATTTATGGGACTTATGTTCTTCTTTCTTGAATTTCATGTAAATTGACAAGTCCTAGATCAACTCAGTGCTACTGTCAGCCTTGTCGGTGGTATCGACAATGGAAGAGAATAACATACATGAGTCAAAAGCACCCAATGCTACTGACAAAATACTCTGTGCTACCGACTTGATCAACAATAACTCATTTGAAGCCATTCGGTGCCACTGACAACCAATCAATAGCACCTGAGAAAATCGTCCGGAGAAGTCAGGAAGCAACTTGGTGCTATGGACACCTCATTCGGTAGTATCAACAGTCATAGGGAGATGCGATCCAGAAGAGCACTCGGTGCCACTGACATACCGTCAATGGTACTAACTTGATGCTATCAGACGAGATTAAAGATGGCAATTAATCCAACAACCATGACTTAATGATGCCCTAAGTCAAGTCAATGACTAGGGAGGATTGGGACCAGACTAAATTATCACATTGGAGTTTGTTGCACAATATAAGAGAGTCGTGAGATGAGAAAGGAGAGGACAAAGTTATGTTCTAATCAATTCTAGCACTTGCAGTGGACAGATTTGCAGTTGATAGACAAAAAATCACCATGTTTGTTAGGAGAATCAACCAGATTATATTTTCCAGGGGTTTTCATCAATTATTTGATGTTCTATCATATTTCCCTTCTCTATCTATTTGTATAGCAACTAATCATGTGGGACCCATCCCCTAATTCCTTAGGACCTGGGAGTAGCCCAATTTTGTGTTGTATTTGACACTATGTGTTAATATATATGTTTCTCCCAATTTATGGACATAACTCTATGATTGCATTATGAATTATCTATGCCTGATCACCATAGGTGATTACTTAGACCATTGATTACTTCTATGAAGGGATTAAGGGTTGGACAAGTCATTGATTTCCATATCTTAGATCGTGTCTTGAGAGAGGGCTTACAATTGTGAAGGATATAGCCCAGAGATATTGTTAAAACACTTAATTAATAATTAAACTGCTATGAGAGTGGGGTTTGTATATATTAAACTGTTATAAGAGTGGGGTTTATATTAATAAAATAGTGAATTATGTTGTGAGAGAAGGTAATTCTTGCTACGAGTCCCTTGGTCCAGGGTTAGGAGAACTAAATATTGATAAATAAGGTGATTTACAAAATGGACTATGGTGAAACTGTATTACTAAGGAATCCATTCCACTTGTGATCACAACCTTAGTAATTATTTTTAATTCTTGCAATTATTCAATTAATCACTCAATCACTTTTTTAATAGGCCTAGATGATTGAGTCATACTTAGTAGAATTATTTGGATTCACATTTCCCCGTGTTTGATATTCGGTCCTCTTTTGGTCTATTTTACTTTTACGTGCACTTGCTTTTGATACATGTAGTAAACACACATCAATTTTTTGGCATTGTTGCCAAGGAAATGACAAATCTAGTGTTTCGAGAGTTGTGACCGACCACTCTAGGCCACAATTTCATTTTTCTTTGCATTATTTTTAAGATAAAAATTCAAATTTGCATTCAATCCCTAATATACATTTCTCTCAGTGATCTTACTATTTTAGGTACTAGTGTATGGTTCAAACCAGAACCACCGACTATCGAGAGTCAACTCCACATAGTTCTTCCAGGAGGAACTCTTGAGTAGGGAAAGAGAGTATAGTGATTCTATCATAGGACTTATCCCAACTCCATCGCCATAGGCGACACATCAAACACCACTCATAAAAATTTTACTCAACGTCTTTCTCTAGCAATTCAGAAAGTTGCTTTGCAATTTTCAAAAAATCCTTTATGAAACGTCAATAAAAGTTGGTGAGTCCTGGAAAACTCCTAACCCCCTTCATCGACAATGGAGGAGGTAGTTTAAGGTCACTTTAATATTTATCACATCTACCTACACTTCTAGTCTGCATATCCATTGTCAGTGGTGGCTAAATGATTAGAATTGACATGCTTTGCCCTATATTTGGACTATGGCACGATATGGAAAACATTCATCCACAATAGAATATTTTTTCCATTCAACTTGATAGAGGGAATTGGTGACACCTCATTATAGAGAACATAATCTTTATTGTCCTCAACATATTAGATGAAAACAAGAAATTTATGAAGAGATATGTGTCCTGTTGATGAAGATGTGATGTAGAGATACATGTCACAATTAGAAAAGGAGTGAGGGAGAGATACTCATCACAAAGAGAAGAGGAGTGATGGATAGATACACATCACTCTATGAAATATGAGATGATAAGTTTCTAACACAGCAACAACCTCCAAGAAAATATTTCCTAATATCATATGGAGGAGATGTGATTAGGAAATCTCTACGTAGATATAGACTTCTCAATTTGGGATTTTAGAATTCCGTTGGAGAGATCTAAAGATGCCCACACCTCTTGGACACAGATCTCACCTTGATTGGCACCTGGCGGCACCCCGCCCAGTGACGGCCTGCCAGCCCGACGGTGGTGGTTTTCCTGTCGACAGTGAGTAGCCTACCACGCGACTGCTGCACAGTGGGTGACTATTTCTAGATAGTGGATGCTTCTTGGCATGGCTGCTTGCCCTGTTGGATAGGGCTAGGGCTGACTACGCTTCCCTTGTATTTGATTGCTCTGATACCATGTGAACAGAAAATTAGGCTGTTGCAATGTGCAACTTGTGAGAGGAGCAATGTGATACCTCTCCCTTTATAATAACCCAACTGGAAGAATTGCATAAGAGTCTAGCAGTAAAGAATAATAACATAATGAAATACTAGGAATATAAAACAACTATATCAACAAGTATCATATATGAATTCCCAATTCATATGACCAAAGGCCTTTAATATTCTAGTTTAATGCATATCCAATTGTTTGTTGACAATCTATCCTTAATAGAATGGATCACCTCATCTACTAGAAGAATGTTATCACTTATCACTATACCTAGGATAAAACATGACTGAGTAGGAGAAATCCATGAATTAATAAAGTATTTGCTTCTCTCAACTAACATCTTAGAGATCAGATGTAAACTATCGTTATTGAGTGATAAATACCAAAAGTCAATACAAGATCACTTTGGGAATCAGAACCATGTGAGAGTTAGATAAGTCTAGGGGTATATGTTCAGAGACTAAAGTTTTGGTCAAAATTTTGATAATAGATGGACTGACTTCATCCAAGTTTCTTTGGATTAAATATGTGTTATCTCCATAAGGTCTAAGAGGCTAGGAGGGGGACATAGAAGACATGACTCCCCTAATTTCCTTATTGGATGGTAATGCCATCATACTTTGATGCTCGTTGTTAGTGATATAAAAGCAAATCGACTGCATTGTTGTCAATGTCATGATGGGGAGGCTGGTTCTTTGACTTAATCAAGTAAGAGAAGAAGTGAAGAACAAGTTCTTTAATGTTTGGAGAAGTAGAAAACCAATGAGCACACTTGTTTTCATGTTGAGTAATTTTTTTCTAATGGTTGCGGGCCTTGACATAGGATTGGAAGAATTTTCAATTCTTATCCTCACAATGGAGACCGACAATTTGGGTATACTTCTATCAGTCAACCCCCTCCAAAAGAAGAAGTTTATTAATTTCATCCTATAGTATCAATGACTATGTATCAAAATAAGCATCTAAGTAGGTTTCAACATGTATCTAACATTTTTCAATTTGAGATAACACTTTGTGTTTCTCCTTATGATGTTTTTTTTTGTTTTGTTGGTATCCCACATTAAGGAAAGGGCTTCAAGGATGAAAGGGCATCAATAACATGAAAAAATATGTTCTAGATAGGGAGGATGTCACAATGAAATCTAGGAATGAGTTCCCATGATGCTTTTTTTTAAAACCCTTCCTTCCTTGTGGGTGACTACATGTAGAATAGAAGGAAAGGATTGTTATCGAACTCCACCAAAGGAAGAATTGTAAGGGTGTCGTTGGGGTTATTGGTGATCCACCATGCATTGGAAATGGCCCTATCCAGGCATTTCTACAAGTAACCTCATCAGAAAGTGAATAATTGACCTTGAGATTCCAGGTCTATAGGCCAGCATTCATAGGGCAAGAGTTGAAGCATGCATTGTCATATTTGTTAAAGTAAGAACTCCCTCACTTATAGTTAGTGTTCACAAGGTGTTCTTGTCATTACATGTCAAGGCAATAAGGTAATCTTTGTTGTTAGTGAATGGAATAATGTAATACACTCTCTCATGATCGATGACTCTAAACTACTCTGGCAGTGACTAGAGAAGGTATATCTTATTCACAAGGACTTGGAATCCCTGGTTGATCCATACCACTTTGACACAATGACATGCTTCTAGAGTTTAAGAAGATGATGAATCACTTCTCCTATTATAGAGAAAAATTACAATGTAACATCCATCAAATCATAATCATAAGCTTATAATAAGTCTAGTTTAAAATGGTCAAACTTTGTAATAATAACAAAATAAGTTCCCATCAACTCTAGAAAATTGATTGGTAATCATATATTGACCCGATGTGAATAAAATATACACATTCATTGGACATGTTTGACCTAACTATATCAAATAAATAGAGTCATGATATTATCCAAATATATCAATCCATGACAATGTCTCCTAACTTGAGTAGGTTAGAATGGGAATGAAATGGTGCATCTTTGATGGAGTTGGTTAACCTAATAACAATTTGTAGTCATTATGTACTGATTTGGATTATAATATAATTTCAAGTTAACTAGTTGGTCCTAGAATAGACAATAATAACAACATTAGGCTTTTAAGTAATGGAAAATACTTCATCAATTTGATGATATCCAATGTATTGTTTGTATGCATAAATGAGGAGACAATGTAGTTTTTACCAATTTTTTATAGAATAAGTATTTTCAGATAATTATTAATTACTATATAACCTCATGACTTCAAAAAGGAAATTAAATAAAGATATAAAATAAATCCCAAAACTCATATAATTAGGTTTTCACCCTCGGATTAGGTACGGTACCAATTTGGATAACTTTTGCTTCGAAGTGATTGTGGATGAACAAAGGACCACCTCGTTTTCTGGCCTCAATAAACCATGCTATATCAACTTTTACTTACAAAGCAAGATCCTTGTTTGGATATAAAGCACTGACCACACTTGAAGGACATGGAATTGTGTTTTCTAATCTAGTTGTATGTGTCAAGATGTGATGAGGCAGTTGCTCGTCACCCAAAAACACAACAGATTGCCTCCCGCCACCTAGGCAAGTACAGTGATGCACGAGAAACCATGGAGACTGCACAAAAGGTGGGGAAGGATGTCGAGTGGGCTGGCGTAACATACTCAAATCTGAGTATCTTACTCAACCTTCCCTATTCTTGGGTCTGTTATTATTCATGATATTAACATATCACTTTTCCCCCTGAATTATATTAATTAGAATTATTTGGAGTTAAGAAAGTATAATGTTTCAATAAATATAATATGTTAATGAGGAATTAATCAATTAGGGACTAATGGTACAATTTTTCATTTAATTATTGACAACCCTAATTGGGAACTCTATAGTCATACTAAGATTAATTAATGAAAAGAAATATAAAAATATGTGTAATAATGAATCAAATTGATAAAGAAAGGCATTAAATACATTAACTAAGTGGTTAACTTACAAATAATAAAATGCATGACCAAACCCTTAGAAAAGGTGGCATAGATGTTAAAATTGAGTTATTTAGAACTTAATTAGCATACATGTACACTTTCATATTAATCGGATGACATTTACTCTCTCAATTTATTCTAGGAAAAGAACAGGAATTCATTAATTTAATCAAATGACTATAGTTTGGTTCTTTTCTTCGCATAACATCTCCCTCTCCACTATTCACGCAAGATACCCCGATCGCCTATCCCGTTCATGCACTCTGTGCGTCCAACACTGGTGTTGGGCCGTTTCTTCTTACTTCACGATCCTTCCTCTTCTCCTCCTCTATTCGTTCCCTCTTCTTCCCTTCTGTTACTTCCTCCCTGCTTTCCTCCTATATGTCCCCATCATTCCTTATCACAAGAGAGCCTAGAACCCTAGCCGCCTCCATCTTCTTGGCGCCAACTATCCACAAAAATATGGAGAGGGAGGGTGTCGAGGTTGTCGCTGCCTGCAAAGGTTGACCACTAATCTAGCGGTCGTCTTCTGCAGTGCGTCTACCGCACTTCCTTCCCCGCATCATCAGCTGTTTTCCCCCACTCCCTTCTTCTTCCTCTTCTCCCTCGTGGACCCTAGAAAACCTACTTGGTTGTTCCTCATCCACCTACGCCCAGCATCGCCAAGTAACACTAGGCAGTGAAGAAAGTCGCCAGGCGGCATCGAGCATCGCTAAGCATGTGTCGATCCTCTCCAGGAAACACTGACGGCACATGTTCTCGTCCTCCTCCAACTGCCGGCTCTGATCAAACTCCCAACCATCTATGTCTGGCATCATTGCGGCAAGAACACTGCCTCCTCCGATCTTATTCTCATTACCTCTAAGCTTCTTGGTCGACCTTATCCGACGTCGATGCACCTACTGATCGCGGCCAGGAACGATAATCTTCCCCCAGAGAATAGTGGTGTCGTTGCCGCCCTCTCGCTGTCTCCTCTTCCTCGATCGACTGTACCATGATGGCCTGGTCAGGGCCTCGCCGGCCGCAACGGTGCCATTGCCACAACATGGAGCAGCGTCGATCAGCGACCACAACCACTACATTCATCTTCTTCCGCTAGACTTGTTGGACTCCCTACTCCATGTGGCACTTTCATCGCCAAGCACAAGACTCCCCCACGCCTTCAGCCTTCCACGACACTCACAGCAGACAAGGCAGCCACAAACTAAAGCCACCACCCCAACACCTGAACCATTCACACAACAATGGCCATCGATGGGTATCTACTTTCCTCCTCAGTCTTTCCTTCCTCTCCCAGATGATCTGCACCTAAAAACTGGAGGCCTACTGAGCCAACAGACCTGGAACACCTTGCCATATTCCTAATTCTCACTGCAACTCCTTATCCTTCATCCTCTGCGAAAACCTACTACCCACCCGACCACCTTCATCATCAGGGAAACTAACACCAACCCTGAGACTCTGCCACCAGGATGAAGCCTTACACCGCACTGCCACCTTCTTTGCGACCACCACTGCTACTTGAGAACCTACATTGCATCCACATAGTCGGGACAAGCCACCGTGATCAAATAAATAGCCAATCAGGTAGAGTGTGGCTATGTAACTCGATGTTGGGATGAATCAACAGCAACATGGAGAACACGAGGATCAACTCATATCCCATGAGGCCTCAAGCAAGAGCACTGACCCAGACTGGTAGCAATAAATTCGACATATAGGTGAGTCTCCTTGTCGTGTGTTCAAATTACGAATTTATATAATAGGATCTTAACATGTATGATATGTAAAGTAAATATTGATAGAATCATACCTAGTAACAAAAAAAATACCTTATCTATTGATAAATACATATATGTAGGTATAACAATGTATGCAACTATGTATAAGAAGTTAATAGCTTAATTGTTGTTATAGAATCAAATTGGTATGGATGGGGATTATATAAATATTAGATGATATTACATGTCCCTAAGTTGTAACTATCCCTAGAATGTAGTTCGATTCCTAAATATGTACTATATGAATATTAATGCATATGTCATGGAATTTATTGTTAATGAACATAGGTCATGTGAATATTATTAGTAGTGTAAAAATGATTTAACTAATGCAAACATAAATATGGTGAATCCTGATGGGGTACCATGACAACCATAGACATATGTTAAGGCCTTTATAGGTTAAGGGAAAATTGATACGTCCATATAATGAATAATATGATGACATAAATAGAAATAGCTCACATACATAACTAGTAAAAGAAAACTAAAACCCTAACAATGGATAGTAAGTATACGAGAAAGAGAATATGTATAGGATGATTTATTTTATTGATATAAGTATTTTAGTTTTGACAAACTTACTCATGTATGAATGCATGTGGAATATAAACCCTAGGTTCATAAATATTATGTCATGTAATAAATAGTTAACTAAACCTGAACTACATGCTATAGAGAGTGAGCAAGATTTACAAGATCTAAATGGAAGAAATACATACAATTATCCACATATATATGTAACCTAGACCTACTTAGACATGTGACTAAAGATGAATATTATAATTAAAATAGACATCTATTTAATGAATCATGTGTTCACTTAATAAGATTAACAAATTCAAATATGACATTAGGTGATTGGGATTCACATAAGAACAATATGAAAATCAAGAATAGGAGTGTACACATTTGTTCACTTTAGTTGTCTGATGTACATAATTGATTCTTAGGATGAATACTCAGCTTCGGGCAAACTAAATATAGCCATTGAGTTGACCTTTAGTCGTGAAGATAAGGTATGTACTCCTCTCTATATATAATTAGGCATTATATGACTAAATTTTTCTATAGTGAGGCAGCTTTTGCAATACTTTCTCTTATTCCAGTTGTTGGAAAAACTATATACTCTCAATTTGACTTATTGTTATTCTTTTGAAATTTGCTATTATCGTGTTGGATTGGGTCAATGACCCCACTTGCTATTATGCTTAAATCATGCCACATGTTTGTGAAAGGTATATCTTGCCACTCTATTTATGCATGTTAGATAGTTCGACTAGTTTAACTACTGTAGATGCTTATGTGTAACCATTAGGGTATGCTTTTCTACCCGTGGTATGCTTTTCTACCCTTATATATATACAGAGGCATGCTTTTCCACGTAGGGTGTGCTTTTCCACCCATTTTACTTAAGGCCATTGACTTAGTGGTGTCGTGGTCCTACCTTAGTTACTTTAGTCAAATGTATCAGCTTGCAAATATTTATATGATTGCATTGTTAACTATGGCAAGAATGGTGATAATAATTGTTTATATATAATGCCTCATTCGTTTAGAAATTCTCTCTTATTACTTCTCATTAAAACTTACCTATCTTTAATAGCCCCTTTTGTTGGGAACATCTTACTTTAATTTTGAAGTAATTAAAGCCCTAGTTAACCTTCTAATGTACATACTCAGCTTTTGCTGACTCATACTTTATTTTCCTGTTTTTTCAGGTGTTACCTTCCACCCAGGTGTAGGTGCTTTACAAGACGGAGACTCATGGTGATTGTGAGCTAACTGGTGGACATAAGGACAACTTAAGATAGCCTTGTTACCCTCTTCATATCGGCTTATGTATGTATAGATGTAATCTTTTCATTTTACGTACCTCCCTTAGGGTGAGAAAGGTATGTACATGAAAATAAATTGTAGCTTTGTAAATAGTTATGTTTTCTGTTGCTTATTTATTTCATGGATCATGTTTTTACCATTGAGTGGGCCCACTATCGGGTCCCACTCTTTACACCTGGCCTCCATACACACCTACCTGATTGTCAGAGATGGTGCTTCTCTATTTTAGGTAGGGGAAATAGGGGAACAACATCTTCCTGGTCACATGTCAAGTGAGAGAGAAAGGGTGTTGTCCATGTTGTGGGAGAATAGGCCATGGGTCCTAGGCAGATGGGCCTTTTGTGAGGCCTAGTTAACGAAAAGATAAGGTGAATTGTGTAGATAGACATTTCAAATATGTGCTTACTTCAAACAATCACAATAGATCCATACATTATCTGAAAAACTATGCATAAATAGTCATCTAAAGGTATTCTATAATAGAACTCGATGTTATTGATTTCACATCCTAATTATAATAAATCACATCAGAAGTTCCTAAAGACTTAGATTTGATTTTAAGATCATTTAAGATGTATCTTTATGTATGGATGCCGCTTTCAGGTGATATAGAAATTAAACATGAGTAAGAAGGCCTAACTTAAGGATTTGATTTGTTTCAAGTAAGCGAGTCATGTCACTATGCATATGTACATTGGTTGAGTTGTATGATGTGTATGATTTATGAATTATGCTTTCAATTCCATGTTCAATGTCCTAAATCAAAATCATTATACCAATTGCAAGATGATTGTGATATTTTATGTCTTATGGTTATCATTATTGTTAAGATTAGAAATTATAATTAATGGTAAATGATCAGTGGATTTAAAGTGCAAGTGATAAGAGGAAGAAATCCCATCATGCTTAAGATTTAAGTTTAGTATTTCATTTATGTTCATGATAATATTAATGTTAAGATAAGTGAAATTGGACCATTTTTATATGCTTCTCGAATCAAGTATATCAAGGGGTTGTTATGGGCTTTTATAGCCAAATCATGGTCATTCATGCCAATTATGGGCTTTCTAACATCAAGGGATTTCCTAGAAATTTTGTTCTCTTAGGTAGGCATCATACAGAGATGCATATGTATATTGGTCCATTCTTCATGTTATGATATTCATGTACTCAAGAATTCTTAAGTCAAATGCATGTCAAAATATTCCCTCAAGTAAATTATATATATTTTCTTTTTTTTTAAACATGTATAGTGTTTCTTATTGATGAATGTCTCTATTTTGCATGTATGTGGGAGGAGATGTCCCTAAATCAAGGAGAAAAGGAATTTGAATTGAGTTCTTCAAAGTATAAGCTCCCAAAATTTAGCTAGTGGGGTGCCATCTACACCTTAGAAGATACAAATATCAAGATTTCAAAGAAGAATTATGCCTTAGATTTCTTCTACCTTTCACGTATTAGATTCTTGTTCAAAAATGAGATATTCTACATTATAAGTTTTCTCTTCCATAGGACATTGTATTAATATATATTTTGAATTATTACAAGGTGTTTCATTTATCTTGTTGTTATGGATATCATGTTTTGTGATGAACCTCCAACCCCAGTGACTTGTGTTAGGCACATCATAGGGTTTGATTATTCTAATATGTATGTACTTAGATAGGAAATACAATGTGGTATCAAAGAAAATAAGTAGATGGACACCAAGAAACAATATAATTCATATGTTCTAAGCCCTAGATATAGAAGAATTAAGTGAAAGCTATTAGAAATCAAAGTAGAGGTCTAGTCAGGAGCCGTAAGTTTAGATAAGGATATGGGCTAAGTGTCAGGATGGTTTTGGACTTTTAAGGTAACTCTAGAATTATATATATCATGCTCTTTCTCTTTGTCACATAGTTGTGCTATGGGATACAAGCTTATGGGGTTTTGTAGAGAGAATGTTATGTGCATAATCATGGTTATCTTATCCTTAGAAGTTCATGTGGTACAGTACATGTGCATGAGGAAGGTTCTAAGATAAGTTTGATACGACATGTCATCTCTGAATTTATGACCGACCGACATGCATCCAAAGGAAACAAAAAAAAAATACAAGTCAACATTAAAAATTTGAGATATAGACTCACCCAAACCTAATCTCATACATAGTAAGACTGAGCATGCATTAGAAGTGTAAATGATTTGACATAGATAAGTCTGAAAAAAGTGCACATGATAATAAATAATGTTTTCTACTATTTTATGATGTGTTTATATTGAACATCATGTATCATTACCATTCTAATGGATTATTAAAGTATGAAAATCATTTTGAAAATTGAGAAATCATGTTATGTTGATATAGTCATCCCAAGCATATTATGTGACTCTTATCAACCTTATGAGAATTGTGCATGCATTTAGGAGAGTGACTATATCAACTCAATTAGAAATCCAATCTAATATAAAAGTGTGTCAAGTTTATCAAGTCCTCATGTGTTATCATGAGTAGGTCATATCTTAGTATGCTCATGAGATTTTAAGATAATTAGAATGCACTAAATATGTAAAACTCTAGGTTGGGTAGCATATATTGATATTATGTGACCAAAATATACATGTTCAATTGTGAAAGATCTAGAGGAGGGTGAATATAGCTTTATAATAATTTTAATAAAATGAAATTACTTTATTTAAAGTGAAGCATAAATATAAAACAAATGAGGCAACACAAGAGACACCATTTTAGAGTGGTTCCATAAAATGACGTCATCCACTACCTAGTTTTTTCCAACCAGCATTTCTAAATCTTGTATTTTATTCCTTTATATACCAATACACAATGCAAAAAGTTTAGTAGTGTCTTTTTTGTAGGAATACAAACCCTCCTTTTCATCTCAAGGAAAATTACCACCTTCTTTGATGGATCACTGGAAGATCACCCTTTGCACCTCTTCTTTGACGGTTGGGAAAGAGAACCGGACTACCTCTTCTTTGATGGATGTGGAAGATAACCGAACCTCCTCTTCTTTGACGGATGAGGAAGAGAACAAAAATACCTCTTCTTTGACGAAAGAGAAAGATCACTGTTCTTCACATCTTCTTTAACGGCCAATAAAAGAGCACCAAGTTGAGAATAATCCTTCTTATCGTAGGTTCGTAGATAGGCTTCCCTCCAAGAAGTACCCCAAAGAGTAATATAATAATGAAGAAATAGATTGGGGAAAGAAAGTAAAAATATAATCTTACAAGCTATAATATCAAGCACTAATGGACAAGTGATGATTATCCACTCCAAAAAGGGTTTAGGAAAAGTACTAGTAAGCACAATGACTCTTTAGCGGTTGAACTTTTCTTCAACCGACTTTCTCGGTCGAAAATATTGTCAATCAAGAATGACTCAAAGCCTTAGTTATTTAAGGCTATTTCTTCGTTTTTTGAGTCTTCGGCCTAGTGTGTCTCGGTCCACAAAATTGTCAACCGAGAAGGACTCTATGCAAATATTTGCAATGATGTGATCTGTAATTAATGACTCATATGAAACCTATACACCCTAAAGTCTTCATTTGAGTGTAGGATAGGGTTTTGGATAGGTTTTAGAAAATCATCAATTTTCCTTACATCATGTATTTGCAGAAGTACACGTGTACAAATAAATACAAAAATGCATGGTACATCTCAATTTGCAAGTATCTAATCATATATATTTGCAAGGTTTTTGTAGTTGGATCTTGATTTAGTTACTTGATCACCTAAAATACTTAATGCACATGTTAGTAACATAATTTTTGGAAATATTTTCATAACCAAATATAAGTGTGGCATATTAAAAAGCCAATAATCTCTCCCTTTTGAAGATGATGAATATTTGCATAAGATAAATTGGAAGTATCCAATTTAAAACACCATACCTTTGAATTCCTTTATTGATAGTCAGTTTATCTCATGCATATCATCCCCCTTTTGTCATAGTAAAAAAGGGTCACTAGTTCTCCCCCTCAAGGAGACACTCTTACTCAATAGGATAGTCATTTTGGAGTGGGAATAGTTTATACCCAATGTACTAACATGGAAAGAATACTAACTGATCAGAAAAAGCCTTAAATAAAAATAGTCATTAATCTCATTAAGGAATATACAAAAAGCCATATTTGATAAGGAATGTCAAAAAGATTATCTTATTACCAATGAAAGGAATGTAAAGTCTTGCATGATAAAAAGATCCCATTAAGCACATATGTCATAAAGATACTCTAAACCAATGGTAAGGAATGTTAAGTCCACCATGATATATATATGCCTTGAAAATCAAGAGTCAAAGTTAAGATTGATCCCTAAATCACTTTCAAAGGATTTTTGTTGGTATGTCTACTCTTTGAGAAAATCATATAATGATTGTATTTGCGTATCTTGTAAATGAATTGATTAATAATAAAGGCAAACTTCCAATTTGTTATGTTATATTCAATTGTGAGATAATGATGTAGCATAATAAATGTCTAGAGAATGATGTTACTCAATGACTTATGTCTTTGGGTTGATGGCCTAAACAATGAGATCATATGAATGTCAAGAGTATACATTCTTGTTATGTCCCTAGTCGATTGTTATTGTGGAAGGTTAATTGACAACAATAACACATAAGACTAGAGTGTGTGTTAGTTGATAATAGAATCCCATTGGTCATGATATGTGGTATCAAACCAAACACATAGACGATTGTTAGAGAACAATGTATCAAACATAACTACCATGAGAGTGACACATGGAAACCATTACATGGTAGTTAGAATCATTTGTCACAATGTTGGTGGTGATTGTGTCATAGACCCGAAATCACTACACTTATGACATGTTGTTCAGTGTATATTGACATCATGCACCACGACCTTGAATAAGGGTTGTGATAAATGTGATCATTAAGTGCACTATGACACATGGGAATGACTATGAGTGAAGTACATAATATGTGTCCTCCTATAGGAGTATGATATCCTGGCCACTTGATAAGCAAGACTAAAAAATGCATGGCCATCCTCATGTGTTTTAGTATGTGATATTGAGCTTACATATATCTTATACAGTCTGATCTAGTTCAAGTAACATGGAGTGAATGTTGAAGAGGTTGACGATTCCATGCCTCGAGTTCAATCTGGATATCAGTGATAAAGGAACTATACAAACATTGTAACACCAACCACACATGTAGGTTGAAGTTGTTTTCTGACTTTTCGAATTACTTGTGTAGAAATGATGTGTTGTTAGATACCGCTCATTGCTTGTGATGTCATAAATTAGTTATGGACAATCACTGCCAATATAGTTGGATACACTTTGAATAGGAGTTTATTCCTGAATGATGTTTAACTTGATTGTTAAAGTGTGTAGGTATTCTATTTAAACAACAATTGAATGGCTAGACTCTAAACTGACCGGCTCAAGTTTTGAACCAATTGGTTGGAGTGTCAGGTTGATAGAAATTACATTGGCTGAGTATTGATTGAACTATGGCATGAACTGACTAGTTCACTGAGCTATGGAAATGTCTTTTGTAAATCAACACTACTACTAAGTCTAATTGTTATATCACGTGATTAGATTGACTGTCATTTGTAGCCTAATTGTTACTGCCATGAACTGATCGATTGGAGTGTTAGGTTAATAGAAATTGTGCTAAGGATTTATATCTTGTGATAGTATGATGACAAGTGTAGTATCATGAATGGAAAATGAATATTACCATGTGATGATCAAATGAGGAACAATAAGTTTCATACATTTTATATCTTCTAAAGTTGTTATTTGTTGATGCCTCTAAGTGATGTATTAGGGTTTATATGTCTATTTGTTTGATGCACACTTAATTCACCCAATTGGTATAAATAATCAAGTAAAATCCTAATCATGTAGTTCCATGTGTCGTTGAACCATTTCAGTGTTAGAACTTGCTGGTGGTGAAACAAGTATTCCTAAGGGAAACTTGGAGAGCATAAATAACATGTTGAGTAAGCATGTGCAAGTGAGTGTTCATCCTTAATTGTTGGTTATGGAGGATGGTCGGGGTCATGCCTCAAACATTGTGATATGTGAAAGGTAGCAATATAACTACATGATGTGTCATATAGAACAGACATGCTGAGCCTATTCTCTAGTACATCAACCTATACCAAGGGTAGACTAGTTGTTAGCAGCTTGACTATATGTCTATTAAGTGGTAGCTTTGACTAATATGCCACTGCCTTTTTGGCCCGTACTGACCAAGTAGAGGAGACATCTTAGGATATATGTACTCATATATGTTGTACAAAACTGAATAGCCCTTCACAGGGGTCGGTTGGACTTTGGATGGTACAATTCAAACTCCTTAAGGGTTAATAAACGATGTAATATAACCATGTAGCATATCTATTTAGGCTTATATAAATCACTTCACATTGGATGATAAACCCTTGTTTGTTCTCTTTACATGGAAATGATGTTTAGTACATTAAAAGATAGTAGATATGTTTAGATTGTGGATATGATCATGTTGAAGATATGTACATATAATAGCTATGCTTATGATTGATAGATATATTGCTACTGTTGGCTATGCTTATGACATTAGTTATCACTTGTTGGTAGCTATGCTAATATTTCTAGCTAGGCCTCTATAATTAGAGTTTCCTATACTTCTAATTGTGCTTATGCAAATAGATGTGCTTATGTTGTTAGCTCTGCTTATGACGTATATATGTTCAATCTGTTAGACATGCTAATGTTGTTAGCTATGATTATGCTACTAAACTTACTCATGATGACAAGAAATGCTATCCTACTAGACTTGCTTATGATGTTAACTACACACATTGTCACGGAACTGAAATCCCAGTCCAATGAACCAAAAAAATACCAAAGACAACATGCGGAAGCATGAAATGCTTAACATACATGAACAAAAAACAAGATAAAAGAATCTATCATAATCTCAACATTCAACAAATATTATTAAGCAACATTGTTTATTACAAGCCTTCAATTACATGTTCAAGAATACAATGTTCATGTTTGCTCATGGACACTATGGATCTAACAACAAGTACACCTGACATAGCTCACCAAGCCCATCCACTTCTAGCCATATATGAACCTATAAAAATACATGAAACATGATGGGTCAAGCACACGAGGTGACGAGTACATGGCTAAAAGATACATATACATAAGCTTTGCATAATTTGAAAAGACATGTAGAAGTAAATGAGAAAAGAGTAAATAAGTTAAGTATTTAGCAAAGAGAGAACTCATGTTTTATATCAATTTTCCCCAATTATACCAACAACATCATATAACATAGGGCCTTTGACCAACTTCCCATTGGAGGGGTCCATAAGGTTGCTCAAGATTATCTAACCCTTTTATGCGTAAAGGACCTCAAGGCCATCGCCAAGAGCTAACCCTTTTATCAACACGGTCCGCCCTATCCTGACAACTCAAGTAGGATGCCCATCCTCATGTCCTTACCCTGAGAATATAGAGAGGTGCACAAGGTTTGTATAATGGAGTTTCTATTTTATATTTGCAAGTTATAAAGCAACGATAGGAGACAAACATTGAGTACAGTACTAGAATACTACATGGTAATACTTGAACAAGTAAACAAGCATACATATGTATCACATTCAAGCAAGAAAGCTATAGTCATATAATTATTAAAGCCCATACCTGATTTATAGTTTTCATAACCTAACATATCCTTGATCATCTAGTCACAAACCACACCTAATTAACAACAAGATTGCATACATGTATTAGATTCTCATCATTAACCCTAAGTAGCTTCATTTCAGGGTTTTTGGCCAAGTTCGGTTTCCAAGTTTCTTAATTACATTTTTGATGATCTTATATTGATTTAGGATAAATATTAAAGGGGGGGTTCAAGTTTCAAGTCATTTCAAGTTTCCATGCATTTGATATGATCATTTCTAGGTCCCTGACACATATGCACATTTTAGGGTCAAAAGACTCATAATAGGGCAATCAAGGTTCATCATCATCAAAACAAGGGATCCAAAAAAGAGATAGTATAGATCAGGCAAGAGAAGATACTAAGATCCATATCGCATTTGGGGCACAAAGAAGACAACCCAACCATACATGTCACACTAGGTCACCACTAGTGGACCTAGGGTTTCAAACATCATCATCATAACACAAGGGGTTGATCATAGTCATTTAAGTCAAAAACCATCACAAGATTACTAATGGCATAAGTGTAATAAAGTTGGATGCATAGGTTAGGTCAAACCCAACATTAGCTCAAGATATAACCAAACATTCACATAGTAGTGATACATTTATGCATGCATATTATGGCAATTTACCTACACCAGAGAAAATAGAGGGATCATGAGTGAATCAAAAGTCATGGGGATCATATAGATACTAATTTTGTAGATTGGGTAAGTCTAGACATCATGAAGAAACAAGATTACCACTTTAATCAACATCATGCATAAAGTCCATAAACAAGCTACAACATGCTTAGGGCCAATCATGGATCAAAACGGGAGTTTAGGATCTATACATGGTTCAATGTGAACACATCTTACTGATTTCATGATTAGGAGAATGAATAGTCATTAAATATACAAGATTGATCATAATAGTGCGTTAAATGTACTCAAACATGACTAAAGTTAGCATTTTCAAGAAAATAGGGGAACAAACATTGGATTTAGGGTATGGGACTAGGTCCAGTGTGTAGTTATCGTCGAGATGATAAATTTGGTATATTTACTTACCCAATTTGGCCTTAGAATGAGGGAGATATCATTTTTATAAGATATGCATAAAAAACTATAGAGAATTGGGGCAAGGTGTTACATGATTAGTGACATCGTTCTGCTGGACGTTGGATCGTCGCCATGGTGTGCATCTCCCCATCTGACGACTCACTCTGACCACCCACAGCAGCAGTGGGGCCCTGACCCGGCGCCCGCGTGGCAGTCGCGGGTCTGCCTTCCTCGTTGTGGGCAGCGGCTCACGGACGCCCACGACCTGGGTTGGACACCGAGGAAGTCAGAGACGTGCATAGGGCGTTGAGGCCGATCTCCATAGTCCAAGAATGGACCGATGATCTGAGCATCGTCACTCTTCTTGGTCTCTTCCCACCTACAACCACTCCATCTGTGGCGGTTGTCACCGGCGGGGTGGTGAGATGAGGGGTAACTGGTGCCGGACAGGCCATGAGAAGAGGCCGTTCAAGTCTGGAAAAAATGAGGCAAGGACTTCATTGGTTCTCGAATGGCCAGATATGGACCAAGGCAGAAACCCCCGAAAGGGTCACCGTAGCGGTGCCATGGCAGCTAGGCTCGCCTGTGCAAGACCAAAAGGGAAGAATGGAGGCTATTTCGTGAAGCAGCGTGGCCGCCCCAGCTCTGTGCAGCATCGTGAGAATAGGATTTGCCTTAGAATCGACCGGCAACACCTTGGGAGCAGTTTCCCAAAAAGGCAAGGCGGCGGTCGCCATGGTTACTCGAGCACGAAGGAGGTGTGAAGGGGCACCTTCGGGTGCGAAAGAGCGAGAAAAGAGAGGGGAAAAGTGAGGAGGTAGGTGGCAGAGAGTATCGGGGAACCAATTTTGGCTAAGGGCTCGTCTGGTTGCTTGCTGTTGCAACACACAAGCTAATTTGGAAAACAGGAAATGCAACACAATTTGTTTTTGTTTGCTAGGAGGTAGTATATGGCTAGGAGGTAGTATATGGCTATATTTACTCAGGTGACCTTACCACAGTCAACAGATTATTACAGTTGGCCATTTCCAGCAGTAGCTGTTCTTCTTCAGATGGCGGTCCGGAAGTCACTCCGGACAGCATGTAGAGAAGGCGGTGTGCAGATTGCCAGGAAAACCAACCGCGCCCGAAATGGGCGCAGTCCATTTTCAGACTTTTGTACGTAACAGAATGTTCATTTGGGTTTTATTTTCTCGGGGCGCGGGTTGAAGCTGCGTTGAAGAACCAAACGAGTGAAGTTTGAAAAACTATTGCGTTGGAACTGCTCGGGTTGCAACCAGACGAGCCCTAAGATAGCGCGAAAGTGGGGTTTAGGAGCTTGAACAAAAGATGGTGGCCATTGGATCACTGCGGTAGATCCATGGAACAAGATGGGACGGTTAAAGGTAATCGAGCAAACACAAAGAAAGGTGAGGGGCGTCCACCAAATTGGGCCGCACGCGCCAACATTGGGCCCAATTAAGGCTCAAAACAAGTTATATCAATTAATTCAAGTGAAATTTGAGCTGATTTTGAAAATCCATTGCTTGGGCTACGAATGTCCGATTGAGATGATTTGTGAACCATTAGAAAAATAATTAAAAGTTCTATAACATGATATAAACTATCTATCAAGGTGATAATATTGACGAGGTTCAATTTATCTTGCAAAAGAGTGACATGTTAAGGAATGATATTGGTTCGAAAAGTACAAATTAATGTCACATATAGTAAGAATTGAGCGTTGATGTGACAAAATTGGAGTATAATCACACTCTAATTATGAAATTGATAGCATATTTAGTACCAAAATATTTTATGAAAGAGGAAGAGTACAGAAGAGGAGAGAAATCCAAGTTGTTAGACACATCCTATTGAACTGCTATATTGTTAATAAGGTGATTGATGATAGTCAAGCTAATGATGATATTTGTTATCTGCTTCTTGATGTCTCTTGTAAATAAACACTACTGCTAAGTATAATTCTTATACATGTTTAATCAACCTAAATTGTTTAATTACTTAATCTGTTGTAATCAATAAGGGGTGTTGAGAGTTATATATCTCTCTAGGAATGGGTTGTTTGATCACTAGAGAGACGGGGATAAACTTCTTCTGTTAGTACTCTAATCACGCCGAAGGGAAACAAAGATCCCGTCATGCAACCACGGGAGACAAGCCCGATGGTGAGCAGAGAATGTGGATCACATGTTAGCGGCTGGAGGCGCTTGAGCGTGGTACGTTACCAAGAGGTGAGGGACGTTGAGCGGAGAGCAGCGGTAACAAGTAGGCCCACTCATGCAGGGGGAGTGGTGGAAAGCTACCCAAAGTAGGCACATCTGTGAGCCGCTGGATCCCCCTTCTAGGGCTGGGATCCCTCACTTGATTTTGGTAATGTTCTGCCCTTTTTCCATATAGTTTATGATGCAAATCTTCTAAGAATTATATCTCCTAATCCATTGGGCCAAATGAACAATGTTATATATGATTTTTTATCTACATAACAATATCTTACCAATAAATCTAGTATCGAGGCCTACTTCTGCTGGTATATCTTGTTATAACTTAAAATACCATCCTTTTAGTATCTTTGAACATGATTAATGAGTATCTTGCTCCACTTTATTATTCGTGCTTAAAATCTCACTCCTATATTTGATATCAACAACTTTTATGCACCCTTGAACAATGTTGAGCCCCTAAACTCCCCTTTTGACCCATGGTTGTCCCTAATGCATGGTTATGGATTGTTTTTGGACACAAGTGGCTCAAACCTTGTAATTTTCATAGAAATGAATGGAACAACCGAAGGACATGAAACTTGAACCATACCTTCATGATGACTTATAAGTAAGTAAAGCACCATAAAACACATAATTAAGAAACCCTAAAACCTAACTTGGACAAAACCCTAAAATGATTATCTTAGGGTTAATAATGAGAATCTAATGCATGTATGCAATCTTATGCTTAATCAGGTGTGGCTTATGGATAGATGGTCAACGATAAGATAAGTTAAGAATCTATGAATTAGTTACGGGCTTTAATAATTATACGACTATGGCTTTCTTGCTTGAAATGTGATACATATGTATGCTTATTTACATGATCAAATATTGTCATGTAGTATTCTAGTATGTACTCGATGCTTGTCTGGTCTCGTTGTTTTATAACTTGTACACATAATATAAAAATCCATTATACAAATGTTGAAACATGATTTTGCTCAATGACTTTGGTTACTACGGTCCCTCATGTTTAAAAGGGTTAGCTAATCTTGAGCACTCTTACAGATCCTTCCATTGGGAAGTTGATCAATGGCATTATGATACATGATATTGATGGTGTAATTAGAGAAAATTGACATAAAATATGGGCTCTCCCTTTACTAAGTACTTAACTTGTTTATTCTTAATTGTATACTTCTGCAAATCTTTTCAAATTCTACAAAGCTTATGTATATGTATCTTTTATCCCTATACTCAGCACCTCGTGTGCTTGACCCTCCTTGTTTCATGTATTTTATAGGTTCAAAGATGGCTAGAAGTGGATGTGCTTGGTGAACTATGTCAGGTGTAGTGTCAGGGAACCGGAATCCCAATCCCATGAACCAAACATATACCTAAGGCAACATGCGGAAGCGTAAAGCTTAACACACATGAACAAATAACAAGATAAAGGCACCAACACAGTCTCAACATTCAACAAGTATGAATTATACAAAATGCATTATATTCATGAATTCAGTTACATATTTCCAGAGTCAAGGTACAAGTCATTCATGTGAACTAAAATATGGATCCTACAACAAGTACACCTAGCATAGCTCACCAAGCCCATCAACCTTCTAGCCATCTCTGAACCTAAAAACAAAATATGAGAAATGGGTCAACACATGAGGTGTTGAGTATGGGGTAGAAAGATACATATATGTATAACCTTTGCATATTTTGAAAAGATTTCAAGACAAAATGAACAAGAATAAACATGTTAACTGTTTAACAAAATGTGAAATCATATTTTATGTCATTTCACTCCATTATACCAACAATATCAAGCATGTTTAAGGCCTTTGACCATCTTCTCGTCGGAAGGGTCCGTAAGGGTGCTCAAGATTAGCTAACCCTTTTATACGAGAGGGACCTCAAGGCCATATCCAAGAGATAATCCTTTATCAACAATATTATAATGGAGTTCTATCTATATATGTGTTCGAGTTACAAAACTGATGAGGCAAACATCGAGTAAGACATAGCAATACTACATGGCAATATTTGAGCAAGTAAACAAACAAGCATACAATATTTGTCTTTTCAAGCAAGAAAGTGATAGTCATATACCTAGATAAGGCCCATACCTGATTCTGAGATTCATAACCTAACTTATCCTTCATCATCTAGCCACATGGAAAACCTGATTGACAACAAGATTGCATATACACATTAGATTCTTATCACTAACCCTAATTAGGTGCATTTTAGGGTTTTGGCCAAGTTAGGTTACAAGTTGCTTATTGGTACATTAAATGATCTCATACTGATCTAGAGTTCATCATGATGGTGGGGTTCGTGCTTCATGCCATTATGACATTCCATGCAGCTCATACGCTTATTTCAAGACTCATGACATTTGTACACATAAAAGGGGTTACAAGACTCACAAAAGAGCAACCAAGGTCATGATCATCAAGACACGAGATTTAGATAAGATTCAAGATTAGATCAGTAAGATATATATATACATGAATCATATTCAAGAAACATAACAACTTTGATCAAGATCATACATTAAAGTCCAAGGACAAGTCACATAGTGCAAATGGGAGTTAATAATGAGTAATAGGGGTGATTAGGGATCCCATGTAGTTCAAAGGTGTACATCATTTACTGATTTGATAAGCAAGAGGGTACAAGTGTATTTAGGATTCAAGATTTATCATAAGGATGCATTACATTGGTCATCATAGTCAAAGATCCTATTTTAGCAAAATAGGAGAACTAGGAGGATAATCAGGTCATGAAAATATTCCTAGGTGATAGATCTTTTTGAGATAATCAATTTGGTATATTGGATTGTTACTTTTGGCCAAAGGAATTGGGAGCTATCGATTTTAGAAAATTATAAGTCAACTTTAGAGAAACCAAGAAACATACCCTTGATTTGCAAGGATCTCAACCGTCAGCTATAGGATCAAGGGTCAACATCACCACCCAAGATTGCACACACACCCGATCACAATGGGACCCCGGGTCGACGTGGCGCGCTTTCTATGGCCGCCTGGGCTTGACTAGTCCATAGGGTTGTGAGTGGATCCGGCTCTTCGTGGCCCTCTGATTCGATCCTAGTCAAGGCAAAGTCAGGATCTAACGGCTCTAACGTCCCTAGGCCCCTCACAACAGTTGGTCATGAGATAGACCCACACAGCGGTGGCGCCGTGACAGAGCTCACCAGAGAAAAAGAGGGATACGAGGAGCGATTCGAGTGGGGGAAAGGAAAGGCACCGCCATGGTTTGTGGGAGCAAACCGAACGTGGGTATGGGGTTTTTATGGGATATCAGGGCTAGGTTTAGGGCTTCCCAAAGGGTGGCGGCGGGCTGCCTTGGCCCTCAAGCCACAGTTTCACACAAAAAGGGGTGCAGAAGGTTCGAGAGAGAGAGAGAGAGGGAGAGTTTCAGCATTAAATCGAATCCAGAGAGTGGGGTTAGTCAGGTGTTTCCTTGGCTTGGTTCTCGCCAGGTTGGGCGGACCTGCCATCTTGGGCGTGAGCTAGAAGATGACCCCAACACCGTTGGATCAAGATCCAATAGTTGCTGGGTCGCACTATGGGGCGAGTTGAGTCAGGGCTCAGGGCCCATTTCGCATCTAACCAGCGGCCGGTTCAAGGGGATTTGATCCCCGGTTCAAAGGCATTGGAGCTGGGTCAGATCGGGGAGGCGCCCAAGCGACTAAATGGGTCGGGCCCAGCAAGCAACAAAAGAAAATTTGTTCTAGAACAAGGGTATATCTTAGAAAATTGATATAAAATCATAGGAATGCCAAAATGATCTCAAATTTGGACCATATCTTCATAACAGGGTCTAGAACAAGTGTGCAAACTAGCAAATCAAAATAAGCACGTATGATCTAGAATTTAATCAAAGGGTATAATTACACTAACATTTCATGCATATATGTGTATCATATTGACTCAAAATGTGGAATCTTTGACTTTGGTGGACATTATAGAGTTATGAAGTCAAAGGAGACATAAATAGTGAGGACTTAAAATAACAAGAGTAATTATGCACAAATAGGAGAAAATCCACTTTATCACATGTACTTGTTGTAAGATCCCTGGTATACATGAGCAGACTCATAATGATGTACTCTTCAATATGTAATTGAAAGATTGTAATAATCAATGTTGTCTAATATATCTTGTTGAATTTTGAGACTATGATTTGTTCTTTTATCTTATTATTTTCTCATGTATGCTAAGATTTACGCTTCCACATGTCATCTTTGGTATTTGCTTGTCTCATGGGGTCGAGATTCTAGTTACGTGACATCCAGCGCGATCTCGAATAAGGGTTTCCATAAAGGTGATAATCAGATGCATTGTGACACATGGGAATGACAATGAGTGAAGTAGATGGGATTTGTCCCTCCTATAGGAGTATGATATTCTGGAAACTTCATAAGAGAAACTGAGAAATGCATGGCCATACTCTTAGGAGTCAATATGTGATATTAAGCTTACATATATCCCAACCAGTCCACTCTTGTTCAAGGAACATAGATTGAACATTGAAAAGAATAAAGACTCCATGCCTCAAGTTCAATCTGGATATCAGTGACAATGGAACTATAAAAACACTATAACACCAACCATAGATGTAGGTTGAAGTTGTTCTCAAACTTTCCAAATTATTTGGGTAGCAATGATGTGTTGCTAGATTTCACTTATTGTTTGTGATGTTATAAATTAGTTATGGGCGCACACTGCCAACGCAACTTGGATACACTTGGAAGAGGATTTTTTACGTATAATGTTTAACTTGATTACTAAAGTATTTAGGTGTTTGATTTAAACAACAATTGATTGATTGGACTCTGAAACTGACCAGTTCAAGTGTTGAACCGATCAGTTGGAGTGTCAGGTTGATAGAAATTGCATTGCATGAATATTGGTTGAACTATGGCATTAACCGACTGGTTTACTGAGTGAACCAATCAGCTCAAGGTCCTAAATGATCGGTTCATATGATGAACAACCCAGTTCTTTGATTAATTCGATTGCAGACAAGGATTGATGTTGACATCATGTTATGCATTAATTAGATATTAATTGCCAAAATAATTATGATTGAGAAATATGATGAAATGAAATGTTCAAGGGTTGAACCGATCGGATCACATGCCAACCGATCGGTTTACTTATGAACTGATCATTTCACCGCTCGTAGGATGTGAAAATTCATGAAATTTTGGCCCCTTCCACTCTTGTTTAGACTGGGAGCCCTGACCCTAATCCTCCTATAAATAGAGAGTTGTTGGGGGCTTCTTAGACACATTAAGTAGCTCTTACATTTGATGTCTTCTCTAGTTGTAGTAACCAAGAGAACCCGAGCAAGTATTATATGATAAAGGGAGGGATAGCAAGAGAGAACAATTTTGGGAGATCAAGTTGGTTCTAGTACACCAATGATAAGGAATAACTGTTGGGTTTTAAGGGAGACAGAGAAGGAAGCGGAAACAAAATTTTCTTCTCCCCAAACCCAGTATAAGGGAATCGTGTCAACGTCTATACAATAAGAAGGATGGTTTGTAGAGAGATACCTTGTCCCGGGGCTTACTCAATGACTTTACCTCGCGGCTTGTGTGGTCTTCACCTCTGGTCTTGGATGATGTCTGTGCAGCTCCTAGTCTCACCGAGACTTTCGGGAAAGACAGTTGTCCTCCGAGAAGAAGAAGTCTCCCACCTCTGAAGTAGTCCACACGGACCACCTGGAACTCCGATCTCCTTGTCCCATAAGGAATTGGAAGGAGTCACACCCTCTTGTTAGTGTACTAGTCACCGACACACTCTCCTGCAACCAGTTTCTTTTCTGCAGTTGTATTTCCCTTGTTGTGCCTCCCTTATCAGTAGCACTTGTTCGGGCTCTCCTGGTTACCACAACCAGAGAGAATGACAACTTTGCAGAGCAACTGGTGTTGTGAGTTATTGTTCCTAAGAAGATCCCAATACCCCTATATATATAGGAGGGTCATGGGACATAGTTCTCTACCCCAGGCAATGTGGGATTAAAGCAGGAGTAGAAAGGTTTGAGATTTTCCACAAAAAAACCAACTGCGCCAGCTGAACCGATCATTTCATACATGAAACGGTCGGTTGGGGACCTGAGACGATTGGTTCACACTTCAACCGATCAGTTGGGGCACCTGAGCCAATCGGTTCACTTCTGAGCTGATCGGTTCGTGGTACTGATCAGTTCCTGATTGACTTTTCCTCTTTTGTTTCAAATTGATCCAAATACCAATCCTTGTTCCAATCAAATTGGACAAGTGAAGCGAAAGGAAATTTCTCACCAACCTGACTTTCCCAACTCGCTCGTTTGGACCAGTTGAGCCGATCAATTCAACCCTTGAACCGGTCATCTTAGCCTGTCCTGAGTCGATTGGTTCATCACATGAACCAATCGCTTCATCATATGAGCCAATCGGTTGGGAGTGCAGACTGTGCAAAATGAGTCAATTCTAGTTTCAATCAATCTGATACTCTAATCAATCAGTCCAACACTTTGAACACTATGATACTAAGCTATCAATTGATTGAGTGTTTAATTTAACTACTAAACTCCTTTAGTAATCAATCTAAACATCATTTGTGGATAAACTTCTCTTCTAGGTTAAATCCTATGTGTGTGACCCTGCAGGCCCATTTCACGTTGGCAGTGAAAGTCCATAGCACTTATGACTTTGCAAGAAAAGAGCCGTGCCTAGTCGCACATTAGTGCTACCCAAGTGAAATAGAAAGTTGGAGAACAACTTTCAATCCTATAATCCGTGAATGGTGTTACAACGAATGTATAATTCCTTTGTGACTGATATCTTGAATGAACTCAAGGCATGGTTTAGTCATCCTGTCAACGTTCATTCACTTTCTTGATCTCAGAGTAGACTGGAGGAGATATGTATGACATCAATATCACATACTGATTCACACATGCCTGCGCATGCCTATCTCAATCCTACTCATCAAGTGGCCATGGATATCAAACTCCCTCACGAGGGACAAATCCCAAATCTATCACTCACCCCTCAAAATCCCCATGTGTCAAAGACACCCAATAATCACCTTTACTACAACCCATGTTTCAGGACTACATTTGATGATGTCAAAGTGTACCCAACGACATGTATTGAGTGTAGTGATTTCAGGTCAAAGAATCACACTCACCACCATCACTATGAGAACTGACTGTGACTACCATGTCATGGTTCCATGTGCCAAACTCACAGTGGGTATGTTCGGTACACTTGTTCTCTAACAAGTACCTATGTGTTTGGTTTGATATCTCCATATCATGACTAATGAGATTATGTCATCAACCAACACCACAATCTAGTCTTGTGTGTCATTGCTGTCTATCTACCTTCCATAGTGACATCTGACTAGGGACATAATAAGAATGTACAAACTCTTAGCATCCGTATGATCTCATCGTTCAGGTCCTCGACCTGAAAACATACGTCATTGAGTACTATCATTCTCTAGACATTCAATATGTTCTATCATTATCTCATATGACTGAACTAGAAAGAATTGGAAGCTTGCCTTTGATGTTTATGAAATTAATCTTAATGTATCCCACCAATCATCCCATGATTGGCTCTTAGGGCATACATACCAACAGACTCCCACTTGCACTATGAGCCAATCACCCTTGAATCATATTCATAGTGATCTTCAAACATGTCCCACATGTTACTGTACTCTAGTGCTAACATAGTGAATTATGGCAAAACCTTGCCAAAGTCGTTATTAACTGCATGTCTCTCATCTCTTCGCTGTACGTCACACGTATGAGATGGAGTTGTCACAATATGTGATCTAGTATTCCTTTGCTAACCTTTAGCCACATTGCATGACCAAGCAATCCTAAATTTTCATCAATGACCGAAATATCTATAAGTTCATCTCATGAAATTCAAGATCCATATAGTATCCACTAATGTTCTCTAACATACGGATACTCAACTTTTCCTTTTAAATGGCTTTATTAACAAACATTCACTTTTATATATCCCATATATTTTGCGATTAATTTTCTATCCTTTTTGAAAGTTCGCATCAGTGTAACTCTTTACAGTGAACCCTTCCTTATTTCCATAGAACTAATACTTCTCAAGTACTTATCAAGTTCTTATGGTATTCCAGTAACCTTTACTAGCACTAGAAAGACATACATTCATCATGTCCCACATACAAGTTATCAGGATGAGCATATCATATTGTCATGTCCTACATATAAGATGATAAATGCATTTTTTTCTTGCCATGTCCATACATGCAAGATGATGGGATGATTACATACATGATAGATCCATATCTATTCTTAGTGTTTCCATTATTCATAAGAATTAGACACTTGGCATTGGGATACGAACTCCATGTAACATGGATAAGTTTTCCCCCACTGAATCTGTACACACTGAACCCTTCAGTATAGATTGCCAATGTATGCTATCTCTTTTCAGGTCAAGAGGTTTTTGAGAACTATCTCTATAGATCTCTATTCCTATTACATAGGAAACATCTCTATCTTCCTTAAAGATAATTTCCACTTTGGATTTCCATTCTAGAACATTTCCATTTCACATCAACATGTGGAATGCAAATATGCTCCCACTAAATCACATATCCCTTCTTTATCTTTGTCATATCAGTCAAACCCTTTGACTCTATCATCAAAGTAAAGATTACAGTTCTGAGTTGCTTGTACTCAATCAATCACATTGATTAGTCCATTGTAACTTATAGACTTCATTTTCATTAATGGATTCATAAACCTTATAGGTTGTGTCACGTACACATCCTTGTTTTATTCCTCATAGGAATGTGATTTTAGTATCCATATGTCAAATCTCTTAGTCTTTAAGTTGCAAACAACAAGCATCATCCTTCTCAAAATGTCATCCATGTGTCTTAACACTTAAGACTTATATGCACTTATGGATTTCATCCCAATGGGTGCTACCATCAAGGTCATACCTTATGGTTCACATGGAAGTCATTTAGGATATAATGGTCATAAACCATAACTCAAAATCCAGTTCCTCATATTCATCTAGATAGTTGATTCATCACATGACCAACTCATCACATAGATAATCGAGGTGTATCTGTCAAGGATATAAGAACTCACAACTCCTTGTGATTCTTAATGTCCTTTATTAGTGTGGGGTATTCTTTATTTAAGAAGAAATTAGTTATTTGATAATCATCCTCTAACTCCTTAGAGTATGACTCCTTTTGATTTAGACATCACCATGCCTTAATCATGAGTTCACTATGATACACAATCATAATTACTCATAAGGATCTCAAACATTTGGTCCAAGTATTTCATTCATTGATCTCATCAAGAATTAACACTTCACCAAATTCGTACTTCATCTATGATATTCTTAAACACTTCAAGATATTCATATTGGTATTTCTCTAAACACTATTTGAAGTACTAGCATTAACTCTAATAGGTACATCACATGTATTATACCTAATAGGATAATCATTCTCCCACTACCACTAGTGAATATTGATTAATCATGTCTAAAAGATTCATGTCTCTTACTGGTTCTCTAACCAAAAGAGTCTAGACTTATCCATCACATAGAAACTAGAAATGAATTTCTCATGATTTATGTTAATTTGATTGTTTGAGTTATCAATAACTTTTAGGTATCATTTTATCTTATGCATACCAAGTACCAAAAGATAAATAAGGCATTGCCACAAAAATTGAAACATCAACTTTATTAATTGCCATCATTGTCATACAATATGCAAGAAAATTAAGGTGTTTCTATCCATTGACAAATATGAAATTGCAGTTCATAACTCTATTACATGCCTTCAAGGATGAAAATAAACTAAAGTACTCCTATCTATGTAGACAACACTTGCCCCATTTATTGGGTGCTTTACACTTTATATCTTGGTATCATATACCTCAAAAAGTGTTACAAGTTTATTTCTTGACACCTTCAGGTGGAGACATTTTTCGCCTCCTTCTTCTTTAGTTCTTCCAGATAGAGTGGACAATTCCTTTTCTAATGTCATGGATTTTGACAATGGTGGCAATTGCCTCTCTTGGTCATGCCTCCCTTGGTCTTGAGAGTTGAAGATGACTTGGACTGCTGGCTAGCATCAAAACCTTTCTTAGCCTTGCCCTTGTGCTTGCCCTTGGACTTTCCTTTCTTTCCGTTGATCAACATCACAGACTTAGGCTTGTCCTTCTTCATCCGTGCCTCGGTTGTCCTCAACATGCCCAACAACTCTGTCAACAGCTTGTCAAAGTTGTTCACATTGTAGTTCATCACAAACTGACTGTAGGATTCTAGAAACGATTGCAATATCACGTCAGTAGCCAACTCTTTGCTCAGGGGAAATCCCAGTCTCGTCAGGTTCTCCACATACCCAATCATCTTGAGAGTGTGAGGACCAATTGGATCTCCTTCTGTAATGACACACTTGAACAGTTCCGTGGAGACATCATATCTCTCTTGTCGTGCTTGATCTTCATACATGTTCTTGAGATGTTGAATCATATCAATGACACCCATGTTGTCATGTTGTCTCAGCAACTCATGATTCATGGAGCACAACATCAAGCATTTTGCATCAAGGGCATCTTCAGAATGCTTCTTATAAGCATCCCTTTCTTCCTTTGGTGCGGTAGGAGTAGGTTCCTCTAGAGCTGGAGTATCCAGGACATAGAGCTTTTACTCTTGAGTGAGAACAATTCTCAATGTCCTAAACTAGTCGTGGAAGTTAGTCCCATTCAACTTGTCCTTTTCAAGGACCGATCACAACGAAAAGTGATTGTTGTTTGTTGTCATTTGTACTACTAAAGGAAATATATGCAATTTAGTCCAAAACTCAATTTTTTGACTTATTTGATTGATTTGAAAGGTTGACGATATAATTAGGACTTTAATTAATTATTTCTCCCACTATTTTTGTTCAAATTGATAGCCCTCACCATCAATTCAGAAGATTGTAGTGTACAATCTTCTAGTGGGTCAAGATCCTAAAATCCTCTGAGTCATGGACCAGCTAGGGCTGTCACCCACAACTTAGATCTTCCAGGTAGAAAATTTTTGCCAATTGCATCATATGCAACTCTTGAAAGATGTCATATGCAAATCCTTGCCATAATCACCTCCATGCCTCAAGGTGCTAGATCCTATCTAGGTCACCTTGTTAAGTCCTACCCAAAGCCAACACGATGAATATGCACCCTGCTAGGGCAGACCCACATATCCATCCTTCACGCTTCCACGAGATAGACGGTGTACCACGTTAAGGCGTCCCCACACTTGGCCGATCAAGCTTTTCATGTGTGTCGCATTTGGAAGGCATCTAAAACTTTAATATTTAATGAGGGATTTGGTTTTTATAGGTACATATACATATCCAATCACCACAATATATAGTACATATCATACATGCTATATCCCACAGAAAACATGTGAAACAATAAAAGCAATGATTATAGCCATCTTAATGTGATTCCTCAAGCCAAGAGGAATCACGGTCATCTAGGTCTACATCACATGCAACCTATCCATGATGAAGTGATATAGCTGTCTGAGTTGATCAACTCATCACATGAATGACCTACTTGCCCTGGCCGGTCGTCTGGGTGACACTAGCCGATCGGTTGGCTCCTCCAACCGTTCGGTTCACCTGGTCGTCGTGCATCTCCTCATGGCTGCCACCCGCTCGTCTCGCTCCATGAACTGGTCAACAACTGATCAATTCAATCCTTTAACCGATCATCTAGAACGCCAACCGATCGGTTCACGCCTTGAACCGATCGTATCAGTCGTTGTCAGGTTATCTGTCGTTCTTTGACATAACAGGAAACAAAAGATCTATCTTATTTTACATTTGAATAGGGAAGCCCCGAGTTACATTCGGGGGGAGCAAAGGTAGGAAAGAAATCTCGATTTATCTCGAGTTATATTAGGAATAAGAGATAGCAAAATCGGTGCACAGACCGAGATGCAAGCAACCACATTCAACCAAGCAAACATACATAGGGTTTATTGGTCATAACCACGCTATACATCCACCACAAAACTCGTTTAAGGGCGACGTGTATCGAGTTCATTCATATTACATATCATATATGTATATTGGGATTTGTGGATTTAGGATTGGACATGCATAAAGCCAATTTTATTTGCATCGTATGCAATAAATAATGGAGACAAACCAAAATCAATCACATTGATAATCCTAAAGTATAGAGCAGTTGATGTGGCTCTGATACCGGTGTTGGGTTTTAAGGGAGACAGAGAAGGCAGCGGAAACAAAATTTTCTTCTCCCCAAACCCAGTACAAAGGAATTGTGTCAACATCTATACAATAGGAAGGATGGTTTGTAGAGAGATACCTTGTCCCGAGGCTTGCTCGGCGACTTTACCTCGCAGATTGCGCGGTCTTCACCTCTGGTCTTGGATGGTGTCTGTGCAGCTCCTGGTCTCACCGAGACTGTTGGGATTGATAGTTGTCCTCTGAGTAGCAGAAGTCTCCCGCCTCTGAAGTAGTCCACACAGATCACCTGGAACTCTGATCTCCTTGTCCCATAAGGAATCAGAAGGATTCACACCCTCCTGTCGGCGTACTAGTCATCGACACACTCTTCTGCAACTAGTTGCTTTTCTGTAGTTGCCTTTCCCTTACCGTGCCTCCCTTATCGGGTAGCACTTGCTCGGGCTCTCCTGGTTACCACAACCAGAGAGAACAACAACTTTGCAGAGCAACTGGTGTTCTGAGTTGTTGTTCCTGAGATGCCCTAATACCCCTATATATATAGGAGGGTCATGGGACAAAGTTCTCTACCCCGAGCAATGCAGGATTAAAGCAGGAGTAGAAGGGTTTGAGATTTTCCACAAAACAACCAACTGCGCCAGCTAAACCGATCGTTTCATACATGAAACGGTCGGTTGGGGACCTGAGCCGATCGGTTCACACTTCAACCGATCAGTTGGGGCAGCTGAGCAGATCGGTTCACTTTTGAGCTGATCGGTTCGTGGTCCTGATCAGTTCTCGATTGACTTTTCCTCTTTTGTTTCGAATTGATCCAAATACCAATCCTTGTTCCAATTAAATTGGACAAGTGAAACAAAAGAAAATATCTCATCTACCTGACTTTCCCAACTCGCTCGTTTTGACCATTTGAGCCGATCAGTTCAACCCTTGAGCCGATCGTCTTAGCCTGTCCTGAGCCGATCTGTTCATCACATGAGCTGATCGGTTCACCAAGCTGAGCCGATCGGTTCATCATATGAGCCGATCGGTTGGGAATGCAGACTGTGCAAAATCAGTCAATTGCAGTTTCAATCAATCTGATACTCTAATCAATCAGTCTAACACTTTGAACACTATGATACTGAGCTATCAATTGATTGAGTGTTTAATTAAACTACTAAACTCCTTTAGCAATCAATCTAAACATCGTTTGTGGATAAACTCCTCTTCTAGGTTAAATCCTATGTATGTGACCCTGCAGGCCCATTTCAAACACTTATGACTTCACAAGAAAAGAGCGGTGCCTAGTCACACATCAGTGCTACCCTAGTGAAATAGAAAGTTGGAGAACAACTTTCAATCTTACAATCCATGAATGGTGTTACAACGAATGTATAATTCCTTTGTCACTGATATCCCAAATGAACTCAAGGCATGGTACAATCATTCTATCAACGTTCATTCACTTTCTTGATCTCAGAGTAGACTGGAGGAGATATGTATGACATCAATATCACATATTGATTCACACATGCATGTGCACGCCTATCTCAATCCTACTCATCAAGTAGCCATGGATATCAAACTCCCTCAGGAGGGACAAATCCCATATCTATCACTCACCCCTCAAAATTCCCATGTGTCAAAGCCACCCAATCATCACCTTTATAACAACCCATGTTTCAGGACTGCGTTTGATGATGTCAAAGTGTACCCAATGACATGTGTTGAGTGTAGTGATTTTAGGTCAAAGAATCACACTCACCACCATCATTGTGAGAACTGACTGTGACTACCATGTCATGGTTCCATGTGCCAAACTCATGGTGGGTGTGTCTGGTACACTTGTTCTCTAACAAGTACCTATGTGTTTGGTTTGATATCTCCATATCATGACTAACGAGATTTTGTCATCAACCAACACCACAATCTAGTTTTGTGTGTCATTGCTGTCTATTTACCTTCCACAATGACATCTGACTAGGGACATAATAAGAATGTATAAACTCTTAGCATCCATATGATCTCATCGTTTAGGTCCTCAACCTGAAAGCATACATCATTGAGTACTGTCATTCTCTAGACATTCAATATGTTCTATCATTATCTAATATGACTGAACTAGAAAGAATTGAAAGCTTTCCTTTGATGTTTATCAATTCAATCTTAATGTATTCCACCAATAATCCCATGATTGTCTCTCACGGCATACATACCAACAATAACTCCTTCTTTTCTATTCTTCGAGAATGATATGAGTTCCCAGTGATCAGTGTGGAATAGTCTAGAGGCAAGGAGTTTTTCTCACTAGGAGGATGTTGTCAACCTCTATATGTGTTGTTGTACTAGGAGTCCATTGTTGATGACTTCCCGAGTGTTACCTTAACAAGAAGCACATTGTAACTTGAATAAAGACGCATACTTCAACAAGGGAATCATCACTTGACTTGCTCTAGGTCTAGGTATGACCTTGCAAACCATCATTACATTACACAATTGTTGACACATTCTACTATGCAAAGGGGAGTATGGTAGATAATTTTTTACATCGCTGGAAAAAAAATTTATTAGAGAGTTCATTAAATACAAAACAAAATAAGATTAATGAAAGAATCTCTGCAGAGGATGTGAAGCCCATATTGACATAGAGAACCAATAAAGTATAGAAGGATGTCAATAAAGAATCTCTAGACCAGACATAAGGGATGTTAAGCCCATGTCGGTGTAGAGAAGACATTAAGTACCATGAAAGTAGTTGTTAACCAAATCTCTAAATCAAATTTCAAAGGATGTTAAGCCTTTAATGATATAAATAATCATTTAGGAGTGAAGAGATATGACTGTTATATTCAAAGAGACTTTGAGCTCCCCCTTAATGTCATTCCAAGTAAATAGATAACAAACATAAGAAAAAGGATTAACTTAAAAAGGTATCCATTTGACATCCCAAAATTCATGGTATATCACTTATATCAAATGTAGCAACCAAGTACTCATACAAAAATTTGAATCTAAAAACCAAGATTCCAAATTAGTTCTATTTAGCACAAATGAAAGAATTTTTTCTTTGGAAAATTTATTCCTCTTTGTCATCTAAAATGATAGCAAGTATAAAGACAAAATGACTCATCCTTAGAGGGATACTACCCCTAAATATGATGCCCATGTTTACATATATTAAAATTTATGCAAAAACAATCATCAAGAATGTGATGGCACATATTAAGATAAAAAAGATTTGCAAATAAGGCTCAAGATCTTTTGACTTCTTATCTAGAGAAAAAAATTATGGTACCCAACTCATTTTCTATTCTTCTACCTTTTGAAATGACATGAGAATGCATAATGTCTGAATTTTCTATAAGCAAGACATGTTTCATGGGTAATGCACTTTGATAAGATCAAGTTCATGAGTGTCATCATGAGAATGTAACAAGTTATCCAACATATTTCTACTATTCAAAATCCAAACCAAAGATAGGTTCAACTTTTCTCTTTCTTTTGTAATAGATTTGTTATTAGTAAAATCAACTATTGTCTAACATGATCTTCTTCAAGCATAGAAATTTTATCATCTAAATTTTCTTGAAGAATAATATTGTGATTGACATGACCATAAAAAGAGATTATAAGGATCTTTATTTTTTAATAAAACAAAATAGTTTTGATAAGAAGTATTTTATTCTTTAAGCTCAATTTGTTCTAAACTCAAGGAACTGGACAATTTTCCATTTTCTTCTTATATTTCCACATGTTCTATATGATCAAACTAGAAAGACATAGGTGTGTATGAAACTTATATTATCCAAATCAAAAGGTTAAATTAAAAAATTAAGAAATTATTTGAAAATTTTAAAATATGTTTCTTATAGTCTATTGATCAAACTGTTTTGACCACGAGATTCCTCAGTCGAAGTCTTTTGTTGACCAGGAGAAGTTCTAGAAAATTCAAAATTTCTATTATAATAATTTATACGAATGAATTTTTATTTATGTATAAGATATGCAAATGAACATTTGTTACAATAATGTCTATGAACATGTACATCAAATTAAGTTGAGATAAGACATAAATGTATTTATTAAGATTAAGCATATGTCAAATCTCAACAAGTTAATTGTTCTCAGTTAAAGCCCAAATTATGTTAAAGAATAATGTATAAGATATTTCATTTCTCTTTTCAACAATTTGAGTTTATCAGTTTTTTATTAGATGCATTATTAGTTCTACTCTATCTTTTCGATCCAAATAAACATGTAGAAAATTGACTTGAACTACCAATTCTAATATAGCCAAATTAAAAATTTACTGTCTAGAATTCAGTCGAATTGTGTTTCGATGGATTTACCCCTCGGTCAAACTGTTCATCGACTGAGAGGTTGTCTATCACAAAAATTATCCACTTTGAACCAATTTTAAAGAAAATAACTAAAACATGATGTTCATAATTTACTTATTTACTTCTATATAAATGAAATTAACAATAACAATCAATTTTTCAACTTTATTCAGAGTAACTTTAACAAGTTCTATAAGATCATTTTTTAATAAAGTAGAAAGATATACCTCATCCTCACTGTAATTACCTTGAGATTCATCTTCATCATGTGCATGTGCTTCTACTCCTTCATTATTGTCTTATTTCTTCTTCTTCTTTAGATTAGGGCTTTGGGATTGCCGAAGTCCTTTCTCTCTATGTTGGTGACATCTAGTAGACAAAGATGTAATATTTCTTGTTTGAGGAAGAAAATACATATTTATTACCTTTACAACAAATTTCTTCTTTAGTTCTAGAAGAGTCACTTGAAAGGAAGACTTTGCTTTAAGTGCAACTATTTTCTCAGCACACCTTGCTTCTTTTTCTTGCTTCTCATCTTCTTCAAGTTGTACTTCAGGAATTTCCAAGTTCTAATAAGTTTCTCCATCTTCATCTTGGAAACATGTTGTTCATCCCTTATGTTCTTCCATATGACACTCAAGTTATTGATTATTGAAGAAACTCTAGCATATATTTCATAAATTGTTTCATTTTCTTGCATATGAAATGGTATTTTTGCTCAAACATATTAATTTTAGTACTCTTGATTAGTAAAGTATCTTCATGTGTAGTAAAAAGTGTTCTCCATGTTTCATATGTGGTTTCACAAGAGGATATTCTATCAAATTCTTTAAGAGATAAATGTGAATGTAACATATTTACGGCTTTGGCATTGAGTTTAGCTTTTTTTACCATTGGCTCATCCCTTTCCTCAAACTATGTTGTAGGAGGATGATCATATTCCAAAGATTAACGTCAATACCTTGAATGTAAACTTGCATATTCATCTTCCAATTATCGTAGTTGGATCAGACGAAGATTGATGGTGGTCCTCCATGGTTGAGGTTTCTGAGAACATTATCCCCCATCCTTCAAAACTGGTTAAGGATCCTTGAAGACGTCATATGTGTAATATCCCTGACCTGGGTTATGCCTTAACCCTAGACGTTTTTCCTAATAAAGTTAATTATATGTGTTCTCTTATCTCTTGAAGAGTAATTAAGGGTCAAGAGGAACTTATGTTTCAATTTTAGTCCTTTTTGAATAATGTTGAAACATTGTTTTGCTTTTTTTGGACTAATGTGCAAATTACCCAAGATTGAGGGGTTAACTTGCAAATGTTACATGGTAAAATATTCCTCAAGTGTTGAAGCATCATAAGAATAAAAATGATGCAGAGGTATGGCTTGTGATAGCCTGAGCACCAAGAAAGAGCTTGTTAAGGAATGTTTGTGCATTAAAACCTAGTTTTGGTGTAATGTGCAAATTACCCAAAACCTAGGGTTCAATATACAAAATACCACTTATAGAGAGTCCCACATGTTTCTTGGCATCATAAAGAGAAAATAAAATGAGAGGGGCATCTCATTTGAATCACTTTGGAGGAGAGAGAAATCTTGATATTAAATAAGGTAGGGGAGATGGCTTTCTTTTAATTCATGGATAATGAAGAGGAATTGCAAGGTAGGGGAAATGGCTTCGTGTGCAAGAGATGGAGAGGAGTATGTGGCACCAATTTTGGGGAGTTAAAGGATTTTATTATCACTTTCTCTCTCATTGAAATTTCCTTATAAACATTCCATTTTCAACCCACATGAAAAGCTTTTTCGATCCCTTTTTCTTTCCTTGCTTTGGCCATGCACAAAGGATCTTAGGAGCAACAGGAGGACGTGACCCAACCTATAGGTAAGCTCCATAGTCATCTTCAACCTTGATTTCATGGTGGAAATCGAAAATCAATGCTTGATTTTTTCTTTTCTTCATTCAATCTTCAACTCTACCCAATCCTTTCACTCAAAGACTTGAGAATAGGCCTTGGGCAGTTGAGAGAGCTTCATTCACCATTGAAGACATGGAGCTTGAAGCTTGGATTCAATTTTGAAGGTGGGTTATATAACTTGAACCCTTAAATGTCATTATTGCTTGCAATTTATTCAATTTGTGTTGAACCTTTCTACTCTCTCAATTTCCTTTTGATTAGTTGATGAAATCATCATAAGAATCAGAACTGATTTCGAAGGTTTGAAGCTTGAAGATGATGATGTCATCTTAAGCACACACCTCAATAAAGGAAGGGTCAATCGGTTTTCAAAACCGATTGAGCTAATACGGTTTCAAAACCGATTGAGTTGATTCAGTTTCAAGACTGAATGGGCAATTACACCCAAGACCGAATGGGCAATTGAAACCAAGACTGAATGGGTAGTTGAATCCAAGACCAAATGGTTAATTTACTTCAAACTGAATGGGTAATTAAAGTTCAAGACCGAATGGATAATTGACTACAAGATCAAATGGGTAATTGAGTTCAAAACCGAATGGGTAATGGATCTCAAGACCAAATGGGTAAAATGAACTTCAAAACTGTTTGGAGTTCAAGGGCTATGATGGACAGTTGGAAATCCAAGGGCTGTGATTGGATGTAATTCAATGATTCAATTGATGATTGATTCAATAGAGCTGACCCTAAAACCAATCAATTGGTTGGAGAAAACCCTAATTGGTCCAATTTGTTTCAAGGGGGTTTGGACCAAACTGTCTTGAGACCATTTGAGTTCAAACGTTCTTGAGACCGTTTGAAGGGCTAATGGTTTCAAAATCGTTTGATGTTCATTTGGTTTCAATTGAGCAAACGGTTTCAAAACCGATTGAAGAAGTTAGGGCAAGACCGATTGGAGGTCAAGCACCTCAAGATCATTTGGGGATACAATTGAGCCAAGACCGTTTAAGGTCAAACGGTCTCCAAGACCGTTTGAAGGTCATGTGACTCCAAGACCGTTTGAAGGTCAAGGAGGTCAAAACCGTTTGAAGGTTCAAAAGTAACAAAATATTTTGGAGATCTAATAGTCTAAAAGATATGAAAGATTAATCAACCCCATGATTATTGAGGATGTTTATCAAAGGTACTTAAGTGACTAGTACCTTTTGAATGGTTAATCCTTGATGCTTATGGAAGCAACATCTCAACACACTAAACTAACCCTAAATGTGTATACCTAAATGAGGAGTTGACCTAATCTAATTAAGTTTGAAGTAATAAACCTCCTAGAGAGTATGAGAGAGAGAGAGGAAACCATACATGTATGATAAATATGTAATGGTTAAGCCTGAATACCTTCAACATGAATAAAATATGTAATTAAGGTATGATTCTTGATAAAGAGATCATGAAACCCTAATTAAGGGTGATGACATGTGAAACCCTAATTAAGGATGATGTCATATGAAACCCTAAATAAGGATGATGACATGTGAGACCCTAATTAAGGGCGATGACATGTGAAACCCTAATTAAGGATGATGTCATATGAAACCCTAATTAAGGATGATGTCATATGAAACCCTAAATAAGGATGGTGATATGTGAAACCCTAACTGAGGGTGATGTCATGAGAAACCCTAACCAAGGGTGATGTCAAGTGAAAGCCTAATACAGAGATGTTATGTAAAGCCTTAATCAAGGGTGATGTTAAAGTGAAACCCTAATGCAATGATGTGATGAGAATCTCTAACCTAAGGTGATGCTATGTAATGAGATGTGAAATATTGATATGAAATCTAACCCTGATAAAGGGTAAAGGTTTGTGAAGCCCTAATTTTGGGTTATAGTGCATGAAACCCTAATGTTGGGTATGAGTATTCCTAATTGACATGAATGGGGAAATCCTAACTCTAATGAGGAAATAGTGATGTTACTCTTACATTACATAGTGCTGATATGTAATTGATATAACTATTATCATGTGCACTAATCATGTAGGTATTCTAAGATTTTGGACATAGCCAGGTATGAGCTATGATGTTTTATTAATGAAATTGTTTATGGGCCTTGTAAGCCATAATATGTTGTGTTGCCTAGTAAGAGGTAACAATAGATTAATGGGCCTTAAGAACCATATGAGATACATGTATTGCAAGTATCATGTTTACCTTGGTCAGATGACCTGAAGGTATTAGCTACTTGATAAGTGGTAAAAAGTATTCTTGATGAATTGAAGGTTTGAATACCCATATTCCATAATTATGATGATGAGATATTAAGGGATGAGAATGCCCCTGATGTGACTTGGGATTGAGATCCCAATGTTTCATAAAGTTTTGAAAAGTACTTGATGGAAGTATTACTCATTCTTTGTAGCATTTGTTATACTAATTTGTGTTTGAAAACCTGACTGATGCTAAAAGAATACGGTAATGTACTTAATTAATCAAGTGAAATCTTATCATGTAGAGCCCTGACCATAGATCCATCATCGTCAGTAGTTTGGTGATGGTGAAATAGGTTTTCCTACGGGAACTCCTGGAGGGCATACTGTTGAGTATGTGGGGGTTATGGGCGCGAATATCCTTACGCCCTAATGGAGGAATTGATGTGAGATAAACATTAAATCTCTCAATACTTCATTATATATGCTGGGTTGGATGTATCACTAATCTCCTGATGATGTTAATGCCGGATCGATGTGAGATAAACATGAAATCTCTTGATTGCGAAGAGAGTACAACATGCCACTGTAACTCTATAGCAAAGTTACCAGTATACCCTGGAAAGCTATTTAGCAGAGACACAAGATGTCCTGCATTTGGTCCTCACACTGACTGAGGAAGATGAGGTCATGGGAATCCAGCTCTTCTATTGACCTATGTATGGTACCAATTTCGATTTCGCAATGGTCGGTTGGAGTATGAGCGATATACCTCATCTCCTCAGGGCTAAATTATGAATGTAAAATGTAATCAACCGTGTAGCGTATTTGTTTAAGGTTGAAATACGAGAATCATTGGTTGATGATATCTTGCTTAGTATATCTTAAATGGATAAATGTTATACATGTTCTTCATATTCCTTATTGGATAAATGACATACTGCTGTATCGAGTTACAAGCTGAAATACTTTGAAGAAGAACATTGATCTAATATCTTTAGATAATTGATTTATCTACTGTTGAATACTTATGATTCTGTTTCTCAGTTTTATTCCATCAAATTGCAATAATAATATTTCTGACAGAGAGTTATATCTCTCGCTGGGACAATTTCAATTGTCTCACCCCGTGGGATCAAACTTTTTAGGTAGACGCAAAAGAAGAAGTAGAAACCCTACAGTGGGGGAAGAACAGCAACAAAAGCAGTAGCAGGGACATCCAGGTGGAGACACTGGCTGTTATGTTTGTACATAGAGTCCTATGTGTCATCTCTGTACTCTCAGGTCCTCAGAGTTAGTAGTTAGTTGAATGAATCGATCTGAGATTTTGGCTTGATGCCTTAATGTTTTTATGCTGCCTATGTATAGTTTTAAGCAGGGCATCCGATGCTTGTAAACTTTGAAAAAGAATGGTACAAGAGATGTACTTGTAAACCAGAATGTAATTGAATTACTTTGGTTCTTTATGAAAGAGTTTTCCAGTGTATGGATCTCTTTGTAAAAAGTTTTTAAATTTTTAGTGATTTTTGTTAATCCACTGCAAATGAACGCTTCTACTTAAGTAAACCATGTTTTTGTGAGTTGGATGCCACAAGTTTAGTGGTATAAGAGCTCTAGGTTTGCTGAGTCTATAGAGACATAGGATTAAGGTTGTTGAGTCTGTTCTAGTGTCTTCCAGTTGTCTGATAGTGTCTTCTTCTCATATAGGAAGAGAAGAAGAACTTAAAGATGCCTGGATCACATGAAGAACATGCTGCTGAGAGCAGCGTTGCTGCACCAGGAAGAGGTGCAAGGGACCAAGCTAGGGAAGAACTAGAACCTGAACACCCCCAGCTTAACCAGGCTGCACTGGAAAACCCAGCCTTCCATGATCTATTTGAGCAGTTCATGGCAACTATGACACATATGGTGGATAGGATGCCACCACTAACACCTAGGGCACCAACTCACCATGAAGGACAGGGCACCAGAAAGACTTTTGAATGACTTTGTCGGGTTGGGGCCACAAATTATGCTGGTACAGTTGACCCAACAGATGCTGACATGTGGCTGACTGAGATGGAGAAGGCCTTCAAAATCCTTAATATCCCAGAAGTTGAGAAGGTTAGACATGCAATGTACCTTCTTAAGGGGAGTGCTGGCCACTGGTGGACCATAGAAGAAGGCAAGAGGCCAGGTGTTGAGATCAGATGGGAAGTATTCCGACGAGAATTCGTCAATAGATACTTTCCAAAGACGTTTCTAGATGATAAAATATCTCAGTTTGAGAGGTTAAGGCAAGGACCAATGAACATTAGTGAGTATGAGGCTAAGTTTATGGAGCTTTTACGGTTCTGTCTGCATATGGCAGCTACTGATGAAGAGAGGATTCAACATTTTGAGAAGGGGCTAAACGCTGATTTGACCACTCCTGTGTCTGCCTTAGAGAACAGGGAGAGGTTCACCACTTTTGTGGAGTCCATCAAATGGATTGAAAGGTTGGTTATTGAGAAGCATCAAACTAAGAGTAAGAAGGTGTATACTCAGTTTCAAGGACAAGGGTCCAAAAGTTTTAAGAAACTGGGATTTTCTGCACTAATAGCACCACCAAGGTTCAATACCCAGAAACAATGGACATTGAATAGGGGTAGAGGCTTTTGTTTACCACCGGAAGGAGCCCACAACTTAGCATCAGTATCGGTCATAGGACCACCCAGACCATAGTCAAGGAACAGAGGTTGTTTTATGTGCGGAAAGATGGGGCATTTGATGAAAGATTTTCGAGCCATAGAAGCAAGTGTGATTCAACCTCAGAGGTAGAGTCAGCAAGGCTCTCAGAGGCGACAAGCGTCCCAAGCTGGATCGTCGGCGCCCAACAATCAAGCACAGGGTCAACAAAAAGCAACGTCGAGATTCTATGTGATGAATCAACCCAAAGCAGTAGTCAACCCTCGAGTTGTGATAGGTCAGATGGAACTATTTCATTATGATATGTCTTCATCCTACTTCGTATCTATTTTAATTGATATGGGTGCTACACATTCCTTTATCACTAGAAGAGTGATCCTTGACTGCAACATGACTATCAATCTTAGAGCAGATAGTCTGTTATTAGAAACCCCTTTGTTGGGATCTGCATTGCTACGGGAGGTGTGTTCTCCCTACAGTCTTTCCTTTTCTGAACATCACATTCAGGTGGATCTTATACCACTTAAGATGCACGATTTCGATATAATTCTTGGAATGGACACCCTAGAAAAGTATAAGGTTGTCTTGGATTGTGATTCCAAGCAGGCTGTGTTCACAGATGATGGTGACACATGAATCTTTCAGGGAGACAGAAAGATTCTTCCAACCTATCTTGTGTCATCTATGGTAGCTGAGAAGATGATGAGGCAAGGATGCTTTGCATTCTTGGCACATGTGGTAGACACCACAATGGAGAGCTCTAATCTTTCTGAGGTTCCGATAGTTAGGAAGTGACGTGTATTTTACTACGCGCTTAAACGCAAGTATACGCGTCGAGTAATATAGGCCTTGTGAGGCCCGAGTCGAACTCAGGGATGCGTGAATTATTGGAGACTTCTACTAACTAATCGCAATCAGCTAGACCGATTAACAAAGTAGGGTTTTGTGGTTCAAATTAAAAGAAAATAAAAATCAAACAAAGAAAACAATCGATTAAAGGTTAATTTAATCAATTAAAAGGATATCTTTAGGATGGCGGTTTCACCGCGGGTCAACATTGTATTAAGTTTCATATCATTCCTCACACTTCTCTCTTTATCCGGGTAATGGCCTGACATCAGAATTACCCACTATCGTGGTGTAATTCACTACTTAGATTTAGGTTGATTCCACCGTCGTAGTAATCATTCCCCTAAACTAAGTGCATTATAAACAGTCTCTCAGTTCCCACCATTAATTTTACAACTCCTTTATCAAGGGTTTTATTAATTAATGTAGAATTCATCTCTTTTCAACCGTTAATCCTTCTGTCGAAGTGATTAAGGGCATTAAGTTATTATTATGGTGATCAAGCATAACAATAGAAATGGAGAAAACGAATCTATACCACGGATATGAGAGAAAAATATGAATTATCAATATAAAATCATCATACAATGTATCCCCGGGCTACTCCCGGTCCTAAAGATTGAGGGTTTTAGCCTCTCATGTTCATCTTACACGAATACATGGTAGAAATTGGGGAATTCATAAGAAAAACGTGAAATAAATGGGAAAACCCCTGAACGGAGAAGAACCGGTGGATCCTTGGCGTAGAACACAAGCTTTCCCCGCCTGTCGGTGGTGGAAATTGTCTTCGGCAGCGTCTGAATCACCCGTAATGAGCTTCTCGGCCTCCGTTCTCCTTTCTCTCCTCCTCGGCACTCGTGCAAAACCAAAAACGAGATAATCCTCCTTCTGGGCGGCCATCATTAGGTATAAGTCCCTAATTAGGTCGTCAAATAATGACAGCCGTCCGATTGATATCAAAACAGATCCAACGCATATCTGCCGGCGTCGATACCATCGACGCGGGTCAATGGTATCGACCCAGCAGATTAGCGGCAACTTTCCTTTCCTTCATTCTGAGCGCCTGTGGTGATCTCGATACCATCGACTTGTGTGTCGATGGTATCGACTCCTTTAGCGTCGGTTGTTGTTGTTTAGCGACGCTGTAGCTCTCCTTGAGTCGATGGCATCGACTTGCGTCGATGGTATCGACTCTGTATTGCTCTTCTCGGCTGACAACCTGTGGCTTGGTCGATGGTATCGACATCCGTCAATGGTATCGACGGAAGCAGATACTTGTTCTTCCTGAAATTGCACAACAAGACCAAGTAAATCCACACGATTTATGATAAGATGATCAATAATGCTTAAAATAGTGAAACAAAGGGGATTTGATATAAAATGATGGCAAAGACCAAATAAAGTGAATTATGCAATAATATCCATGAAAATGAGTAATTAAGGCACAAAACACATATGAAATCGGTCCATAAATGCGACTCAAAATCATCGCATCAAACTCCCCTAAGCTTAAACATTGCACGCCCTCGAGCAACTAATCCTTAGAATAGAATTGTGAATGTCAACTAACAATCAAAATACCAACCCACATCACAAATGACTCCCACTGGACGTTCTCAAACCGGCCTACCCTAATCACAGAACAGTAATTACCCTATAGGCGACAATAACCATCAATAAAAGAAATTATCCTTCAAACCGATGAACACTATCACATAGGGCAGTTAACATAATAAAGTTCTCCGATTCAGCCATGGTGCATCTTGTGATCGCCTAAACTACGTTGCTCGCCCTAACTACCATCTACATGGAAGCAGTCCTCCTTATAATCATGAGTGAGGAGAAAATCACGGTGGCCTACCAATTCGAGCAACGGGTGGATGGAATGGGTGGTTCATGGGAGAATATGGAAGTATTGCACAGTTTCAGTATGCATATAACAAAATGCCCTAAATGATGCAAATGCACATTAAGAATGCCCTACTGCCTAAAAGTGGGTGGAATGATGCATGCACTAACCTTCTACCTCAAAATGAGATAGAAATCTACTCAAGCCACATCATGTACTCAATTTCCCTGTTATACAAGTGATATCATTCCTTTCTCCCTCTTATTCCATTTCCTTCTAAATTCTCTTTTTTTTTCAAATATTTTTTTTTCAGATTTTTTTTTCTTTTCCTCTTAGCCCACATATCCATAATTGCTTAGAGATACATGTGTTAGGCTATTGTCTTCATGATTGGAAATCTTTGTACTAATGCGAGGGTACGGAACAATTTAGATCACTTTTCAGGTCAACTGAGATACATGGTGTACTTATGCATGAAAATCATGAAAGTATGAGTGCAACTAAATGACATGCACCTAAAGGTAATGTGCATGTATCATCGTATATTTTTTTTTTATGCAAAATTATGAAAATAGGAATGCAAACCCTATCTACATGCTATGCACTCAAAAGAAATTGAAACTGCACTTTACTTCCAATTCTTGGGTGGATTATAGAAAATGGGGTGGAATGATCACAAGATTAAGTGACTGAACCTTAGAAGAAAATTATGTGTCCCTCCTTACTGACATGTGTAGTAGTTTAAAGGGTTCTTTCTCTTACATCTGATTAAGGTCTCATTACCATTTGATTAGGTTAGGCTCAAACAACCGTTACTATCCACTTTTCATGAGTCAATGGGGGTGTGAGTATGACATATTGCTTCAAAGTTGACATAAGCAATCATTTTCATAGAACAAGTTCCCCAAGGTCAACCAAGTAAAGCTATCCAAATGACACAGAAAAATTTTAAATTCCCTTAATTTCCCCATGAAAACAGCAAGATGACAATTTTTAAGACATCCACGATTACACTAGATAGATGTGGATCCTAAATAAAAACTTAAAATTGCAAAAACAAATAACAAAGCAGAAACTAAAAAAAACTAAAGAAAAGATAAAAGATAGAGCTGTTCCAGCCACCCCCCTAAGCTTGAATCCGACTATGGCCTCATAGTCAAAGACTAACTTAAGGGCGGAACAGTGATACCCTGATCAATCTTGCGGAGGCGGTGGTGGGTATTGTGGTGCCGTAGGATCCCAAGATGGGTACTCCCCCTGGAAGCTTGGATCATATTGGGTCCTCGGCGGAGGCTGTGGATAGACTCCAGTAATGGTCAAAGAAGGGCTCATGTTGCGTCTCTATCCACTGCAAATGGGTGTGCATTTGCTCTTGGTTGGCGAGGATGAGCCGCTCGTTCTCGAACATAGCCCGCTGGTTGTCAAGTACCCGGCTCGTAGTGTCATGAATACCGGTATACATACCCATGTGCTGCAGCTGAGTCTGCTGTATGTCCTGCAGCATGGTGTACATCCCTTGCATGGAGTAGGGATCCGCAGCTGGCTGCTCTTGCTGTGGTGATGGCGGCGGGGGCTGAGATGATGAAGATGCACCCGGGTGCATCCTAGGACGCTTCCGTGGTGCCACGCGTGCTCGAAGAGGTGTGAAAGCCTCTTCGTCTTCCTCGGCCTCGCCTTCTTGGTCTTCACCTCCGCCTTCTTCTTCGGAGGACTCGATGGCTATGATGGGCCATCGGAAATGCTGCTTGCCCTCGATGTGGAAGACGTCGTCCGGCAGGGATGCCTCCTGGTAAGCTTGGTTGACGTGGCAATGAGTGTACGCCAACCCGTCCCGGATAAGAATGAGGTTTGAACGGTGCAAGTGTTGCACGTTCACCTTACTCCGCGTAGAAATCGGAGTCATGGACTGAAAGTTCAGCCCCAAGTACAACGCCAACTTGGTGACAAGACCACCAAAATGGATTGGAGCCTTCCTTGTGCTCCGCTTCACCGCCATGACTCGCTGTAACCAGAATGCTCCCCAGTTGCACTCTTGACGTTTCAAGAGTGCATAGAGAAAGAACATGTCACTCTCCTGAAACTTGCTCAAAGCAAGATCGCTCCGAGCGAAGAAGGTCAAGCTCAGCATCCTATGCAAGACCCGGACGAATGGGTGCTCAAAATCCGCTACCGCGGCATTGTGGTAGCTCACAGTCTTCCCTGCCGGCACTGTAACTAGCTCGGCGAAGATTTTGTCGTAGTCGGTGCGGGCGTCGGGGCGTCGGTGATCGTGGCGGCTGTGGTTCCAATTGAAGATGTCGTTGAACTGCTTCAACGTGATGTTGTAATTGTTGTTGATCGGAAGGACACCCTTCCCTGGATCCACGTCTGGTCCGATGGTACCACGTCATTTGGTACGACGCAGATATCAAGAGACGCCATGAACTCGGCCACCAGTTCCTTGTATGTGGGCCATTCGCCGAAAAATGGCTGCCCATCCGCATGATAGTCCATCTCATACAAGCGATTGGTGTGCCGCGCTTTCCCGGCCAACACATAGGCCAAGTTGGCCTCGAATCCCAGCTCCCTGATCATTCCCCGGTCCACATACCGGGTGGCCTCGAACTTCCGCTTCATAATATCCTCGTAGACCTTCCTCACATCCATGTTGGCATGAATGAGGCGTGGACGAGAGATGGAAGCGGTTGGAGGTGGAACAAACTCCTCGATCTCCATGGGGTGCGCGCTTGATGAAGATGCTTCGCCCGTATGCACCATGATTGCGAGAAGAATGAGATTGGGAGAAAAGAGCTCGGTGAAGATGGAGAGAAATTCTCCGCTCGGTGAAGATCTTCGCTCGATGACGCTTCTCCGCAGGTGTAGAGGGCTCGGAGGAGTGCTCGGCGCAATGGGAGATACTTGCACTGAGGGTGTGATGTCATATGACGTTGCAAGTCCCCTTAAATAGACTTGATCGGCGCCCCTGTTGACCCGTCGATACCATCGACGCGGGTCGATGGTATCGACACGTCTCGCGGGTAGCCGCATCTGTCGCTGGTATCGACGGCTGACGTTTGCTGGATCGAGAAACCCGAATCGCTGACGGGTCGATACCATCGACAGAAGTCGATGGTATCGACGCAGCACCCGGATCGCTGACGTGGCTGTTGCGATCGTCGTCGATGTCTTCATGCGGATCGGTGACATGTCCGTCGATGCCATCGACGGGTGTCGATGGTATCGACTTGCTTTTATTGCGACACCTCCGTTTATTGCATTCAACCTGTGATGATGTCGATACCATCGACGAGGCCATCGATGGTATCGAGTTGACTGAGCAAAATTCGTCTGAATATCTCCAGAGATCTCGATGGTATCGACTGGGATGTCGATACCATCGACACTTTTATTGCGACCTGCCTGTGACCATGTCGATGCCATCGACGGGTCCGTCGATGGTATCGACGCAGTGCGATTTCTGCTGGTGTCAACCTGAACCTATGTCGATACCATCGACTGATGTGTCGATGGTATCGACCCTGCCTGTTCCTGCACATTTAACAAACGGATCAAGGTATCATTTTTAAACTAAAAAGTAAACAAAATAAAAGCAAACTACACCTAACATTAATCTATCCTAATGTACCAATGGTTGGGTTGCCTCCCAACAAGCGCCCTTCTTTAGCGTCTTAGGCTAGACGTCGGTCCTTCTTCTCATTCATGTACAAGTGAAATGAGTTTAACCTCATTCACTTTCCTCTTATAGTTCTCACCAAAGTACAGCTTCAAGCGTTGCCCGTTCACCAAGAACGTGGCCTCTCCATCTCGCACGAGAATCGCTCCGTGCGGTCTCACTTCTTCCACCTCGAAGGGTCCACTCCATCGGGATTTCAGTTTCCCGGGATGCAATTTGAGACGAGAGTTGAACAATAGGACACTGTCTCCTTTCTTGAACGTGTGCATCTCAATGTGGCGATCGTGGATCAGCTTTGTGTGCTCCTTATAAATACGGGCATTCTCATATGCCGTCATGCGTAGCTCATCCAATTCATTCAATTCAAACATTCTTTTCCTCCCGGCCTCGTCATAGCGCAAGTTCAGCCTTCTTAGCGCCCAATGGGCCTTGTGCTCCAATTCTACCGGAAGATGGCACGCCCGGCCATATGCCAACCTAAAAGGTGTAGTGCCTATAGGTGTTTTGTACGCCGTTCGATAAGCCCAAAGTGCATCCGGTAGCAATGCACTCCAATTCTTCCGTGTAGATGCTACTGTCCTTTCTAAAATCTTCTTGATTTCCCTGTTTGATACCTCCACCTGTCCTTGCGTTTGTGGATGATATGGGGTGCCAATGTTGTGCTTGACCCCATATTTCTTCAAAAGTGAAGCAAATTTCTGATTTCGGAAGTGTGTGCCTCCGTCACTAATGATCATTCGAGGAATCCCGAACCTGCAAAAAATATTCTCTTTGACGAACCTGCACACTACATTCAAATCATTAGTCCTTGTGGGGATTGCCTCTACCCACTTCGACACATAATCCATAGCAAGCAAAATATAAAGATTTTAATTTGAGGACACAAAGGGTCCCATGAAGTCAATGCCCCATAAATCAAATACCTCGACTTCCTGAAACACATTCAGGGGCATTTCTTGTCTCCTTGAGATATTACCTGCACGCTGGCACGGGTCACACTGCCTAACAAAATCATAGGCATCCCGGAACAAAGTGGGCCAATAAAGGCCGCTCTCCAACACCTTAGCTGCTGTCCGTGAGCTAGCATGATGTCCTCCCGTAGGCGACGCATGACAATGATGTAGAACACTTTCGTACTCTACCTCCGGCACGCACCTGCGAAGAATACCATCCCTGCATTGCTTCAACAATATTGGGTCATCCCAAAAATAGTATCTCAATGAATGGAAGAATTTCTTCTTCTCTTGATAAGACCAATCTTCCGGGATGATCCCGCAAGCCAGATAATTCACAATTTCCGCAAACCATGGTTCTTTAGAATCAATTTTTAAAAGTTGTTCGTCGGGAAAAGTCTCGGTAATGGGTATATGCAAACCTTGTTCATCCACCCTCTCTAACCTAGACAAGTGGTCAGCCACCACATTTTCAATTCCCGACTTGTCCTTGATTTCAATATCAAATTCTTGTAGGAGCAAAATCCACCTAATTAGTCTAGGCTTCGCATCCTTCTTCTCCATCAAATATTTTATTGCGGCGTGATCCGTCCACACAACCACCTTAGAACCCACTAAGTATTGCCGAAATTTCTCAAAAGCAAATACAACAACAAGTAACTCTTTTTCCGTGGTTGTGTAATTTAATTGAGCATCATTAAGTGTTTTTGAGGCGTAGAAAATCACAGCAGGCTTGTTATCTACCCTTTGCCCCAAAACAGCCCCCACAGCATAGTCAGACGCATCACACATCAACTCGAAAGGCTTTGTCCAATCTGGTGTTTGAACAACCGGAGCCGAAATCAGCTTTTCTTTCAAAACCTCGAATGCGTGAAGACATTTCTCATTGAAATAAAAAACTGCGTCTTTTTCCAACAATTCCGATAATGGCTTTGTGATTTTTGAAAAATCATTGATAAAGCGCCGATAAAACCCAGCGTGTCCTAAAAAGCTTCTCACCCCTTTTACAGAATTTGGTGGGGGTAACTTAGAAATCACCTCAATTTTTACGGGGTCTACCTCAAGACCCTTGCTAGACACCTTGTGTCCTAGCACAATTCCTTCTGTCACCATCATGTGACATTTCTCCCAATTGAGGACCAAGTGTGTGTCCTCGCACCGCTGCAATACCTTATCTAAATTATAAAGGCATTCATCAAAAGACGCTCCATAAACCGAGAAGTCGTCCATGAAGACTTCGAGACACCGCTCCACCATGTCAGAGAAAATGGCAAGCATGCAGCGTTGAAAAGTCGCCGGCGCATTGCATAAACCAAACGGCATACGGCGGTAGGCGAAAGTCCCATAGGGACATGTAAACGTAGACTTCTCTTGATCCAAAGGATCAATAGAAATCTGGTTGTACCCCGAGTAACCATCTAGGAAACAAAAATGCGACCGACCGGCTAAGCGTTCCAAAATCTGATCAATGAATGGCAATGGAAAATGATCTTTCAGAGTTGCGGCGTTCAATCGGCGGTAATCAATGCATACACGCCACCCGGTTACCAATCGGGTGGTGACAGGTTCATTTAGAAGATTTGTAGTGACAGTGATTCCCCCCTTTCTAGGGACTACCTATGTGGGGCTCACCCACGTCGAATCAGATATGGCATAAATAATCCCTGCAGCAAGCAACTAAATGACTTCCTTTTTGACAACCTCCATCATGCTTGGATTTAGACATCTTTGAGGCTGTATGACTGACTTGGCTCCTTCCTCAAGCCGAATCTTATGTTGACAAAGTGTAGGGGGGATCCCCTTGATGTCCGCCACTGACCACCCAAAGGCTCCACGGTGGTTCTTGAGCACTATCAGTAGCTGCTCCTCCTCATCCGCACTCAAGTATGTAGAAACAATCACTGGCAACTTGTCCTCCTCAGCTAGAAAGACGTACTTCAGGTGCGGGGGCAATGGCTTTAACTCCAGATCAGGTGGGCAGATAAGGGATGATTGTAGCGGTGGGGGCAGTGTACCCAAATCTTCATAGTGCCTCGTGTAGAAACATGGAAGCATTTGAAGCATTTTGGCGCACTCCTTGAGTGAAGTACTCCGCATCCAATCATAAGTGACATTAAGCAAGCATGCCTCTAGAGGCAATTCCGGATATGCATCACAGACAGAAGTAATTATCACATCATCCTCCCACGAAGGTGGAATGTCCTCATTCTCATCATTTGGAAACCCGACAGCCTTGCATAAAGAGACAGCTTTCGTTTGCTCCATAAGGTCTACCGCCAAAGTCCCATTGTCTATCCTGCTCATCACATGGGCCATATCTAAAAATGGCTTCCCGAGATAAAGTGAGATATTGCTTTCCACATGCTTCACCATGTTGCACTGTGCCTTTGCTTTAGTAGATGTATTGCTGTTGGGCATGACCATCTCAAAGCGATCATCTGCAATGCCTAAGGTCAAGCGACCTCTCCCCATCTCCAAGATCATGTCAGCTGTAGCTTGAAATGGGCGACCAAGAAGTAACTCATTGCCGTGTTCGTCCTGCATCTCCATCACAACAAAATCAGCAGGAAAAACAAAGCGGTCGACCTTTACCAAAACATCCTCACAGATTCCATATGGTTTCACCACAGAATTATCGGCCAATTGGATAGTCATATTGCTTGGCCTTGACTCCTTCAATCCAAGTTTCTTGAATGTAGAAAGGGGCATCAGATTGATGCTTGCCCCAGAATCACAAAGCGCTTCACCAAATTTGAACTTCCCGATAAAGCATGAAATATTGAAACACCCGGGATCCTGTCGCTTTGGCGGCAAAGTGCCCATAATAAAAGCACTCACTTGCTCCTTCAATACCACAACCTCAGTGTCGGGTATCTTCCTCTTCTTGGTGATTACATCTTTAAGAAACTTTCCATAAGACGGGATTTGTTCAATTGCCTCTAACAATGGAATATTCACAGATAACTTCCTAAAGTTGTCCAGAAATTTTTTAAACTGTGCATCCACCTTTCTTGCTTTTGCACTATTGGGATAGGGAACCGGAACGGTATGTGCCCTTTGATGAGGTGGCACATAGGGAGTTAATTTCTGTGGTTCCTCCTCAGTGGCTTGTCCTTCCTTACCATCTTCGGTTGTGTCATCAATTTGCTCTATGACTGGTGCGGGCTGCTCCTTAGCGGTTGCTTCTTCGACTGTGTCCTGCGGTGTGCTTGTGTCATCCGCCCTTGGATTAAGCACCTTCTTACCGCTCCTCAACAATATGGCCTTGGCCTGTTGGTTTCCCCCGGGAACATTGGTGTTCCCCGGAAAACCCGGATGTGCCGGCTTCTTTAAGCTTGCAATCTCCGCTGCCATCTGTGCCATGGAAGTCTCTATAGTCCGCATCTGAGCCCCGTGGCTCTGCAAAGTCTGCCCGAACTGGTTCATGAATTCACCCTGCTGCTTTATTTGCTGCCCAAAAGTGTTCATCAACTCTTGATTTTGCTTTATGACTTGATTGAGCAACTCCGTGCTCTTGTCCTCCGTGACCGGTGCAGGTTTGGCGTCCGGATCCTGCAGAAAGTTATTTGGATCCTTCCATGAAAATTTCTTGTCTTTCCGCCATGAATAATCATTATTCCTGTACCCCTGCTGTTGCCTCATGTACTTGACCTGAGCCTCATCCTCAGACTCATTGTCTTCCTTCTGCAACAACTTCTTTGCGAGAAGATCCATCTTCTCATTCAGCTCTCTCATTGCCTTTGACTCACTGGCAACTCTTGCTTGCTCAACTGGGCCTCGTTCTCTTTCTCCCCAAGATTGCTTTCGTGCCATATTCTTCAATATTTCCCAGCATCTTGTATCAGTGTTGTTTAGAAAGAATCCAGAACCGGCCGAGTCCAAGTTGCTTCTATCATGCTCGGAGAGAGCAAAGTAGAAGATCTTCACTTGGGTTTCCTTGTCCAATCCATGATGTGGACATCTCCTCAACATGACTTGGAATCGCTCCCAAGTCTCAGAATAAGTCTCACCCGCCTGTTGGGTGAAATTGTGGATCTTCCAGATCATATCATTGGTCTTCTCAGGAGGAAAGAACCTCTCGAAGAAAACCTCCACCATGTGATCCCATGATTCAACAAACTCGTCATCGAGGTTATGAAGCCACTCTCTTGCCACTCCAGCCAAGGAACTCGGGAATAACTTGAGATAGAGCACATCCTGCGGAAATCGATCTATCTTCACCATATCACAGTTCTCCACAAACTGACTAATGTGTGCCACTGGATCTTCATTTTTCAGTCCGTGAAATGCATTGGATTTGACCAAGTTAATCAGTGCTGGGTCGATCTTGTATGTAGGTATGTTTAGCCTCTGTTTCTTTATCGGCCCCTTTGATGCCGAGGAAGAAGACGCCTTGATCTTCTCCCATATTGTCTGTGCTTCAGCCATTACTTCTTCTTGTTCTTGCTCAGATTCAGGATGTATATCACTGTGGTGTTCCTCCTCGTAGTAGTCCTCGTCCTCTGGTCCCGCAGATGGAACCTCAGGTGTGCGATTCACGTAGTCTCGACTACGTGTGTGCACCATACAAAGTACCTGAAATTTGGAAGTAGTGGTTCAGTACAATGCCTTGAACGAGTCAACACAATTATAGAGAAATAAAGGAATTTTTTTTTGAAATTGTTTTAAAATAAATAAAAACAATGTGGCCTAGAATGGCCGCTCTTAGCACTCAAAGTGCCAATAATTTGCCGTATCCCCGGCAACGGCGCCAAAAACTTGACGTGTATTTTACTACGCTCTTAAACGCAAGTATACGCGTCGAGTAATATAGGCCTTGTGAGGCCCGAGTCGAACTCAGGGATGCGTGAATTATTGGAGACTTCTACTAACTAATCGCAATCAGCTAGACCGATTAACAAAGTAGGGTTTTGTGGTTCAAATTAAAAGAAAATAAAAATCAAACAAAGAAAACAATCGATTAAAGGTTAATTTAATCAATTAAAAGGATATCTTTAGGATGGCGGTTTCACCGCGGGTCAACATTGTATTAAGTTTCATATCATTCCTCACACTTCTCTCTCTATCCGGGTAATGGCCTGACATCAGAATTACCCACTGTCGTGGTGTAATTCACTACTTAGATTTAGGTTGATTCCACCATCGTAGTAATCATTCCCCTAAAATAAGTGCATTATAAACGGTCTCTCAGTTCCCACCATTAATTTTACAACTCCTTTGTCAAGGGTTTTATTAATTAATGTAGAATTCGTCTCTTTTCAACCGTTAATCCTTCTGTCGAAGTGATTAAGGGCATTAAGTTATTATTATGGTGATCAAGCATAACAATAGAAATGGAGAAAACGAATCTATACCACGAATATGAGAGAAAAATATGAATTATCAATATAAAATCATCATACAATGTATCCCCGGGCTACTCCCAGTCCTAAAGATTGAGGGTTTTAGCCTCTCATGTTCATCTTACACGAATACATGGTAGAAATTGGGGAATTCATAAGAAAAACGTGAAATAAATGGGAAAACCCCTGAACGGAAAAGAACCGGTGGATCCTTGGTGTAGAACACAAGCTTTCCCCGCCTGTCGGTGGTGGAAATTGTCTTCGGCAGCGTCTGAATCACCCGGAATGAGCTTCTCGGCCTCCGTTCTCCTTTCTCTCCTCCTCGGCACTCGTGCAAAACCAAAAACGAGATAATCCTCCTTCTGGGCGGCCGTCATTAGGTATAAGTCCCTAATTAGGTCATCAAATAATGACAGCCGTCCGATTGATATCAAAACAGATCCAACGCATATCTGCCGGCGTCGATACCATCGACGCGGGTCGATGGTATCGACCCAGCAGATTAGCGGCAGCTTTCCTTTCCTTCATTCTGAGTGCCTGTGGTGATCTCGATACCATCGACTTGTGTGTCGATGGTATCGACTCCTTTAGCGTCGGTTGTTGTCGTTTAGCGACGCTGTAGCTTTCCTTGAGTCGATGGCATCGACTTGCGTCGATGGTATCGACTCTGTATTGCTCTTCTCGGCTGACAACCTGTGGCTTGGTTGATGGTATCGACATCCGTCGATGGTATCGACGGAAGCAGATACTTGTTCTTCCTGAAATTGCACAACAAGACCAAGTAAATCCACACGATTTATGATAAGATGATCAATAATGCTTAAAATAGTGAAACAAAGGGGATTTGATATAAAATGATGGCAAAGACCAAATAAAGTGAATTATGCAATAATATCCATGAAAATGAGTAATTAAGGCACAAAACACATATGAAATCGGTCCATAAATGCGACTCAAAATCATCGCATCAGGGAGTTTGAAGATGTGTTCCCTAAAGAACTTCCAGGTGTACCTCCGCCCCAAGAGATCTGATTTTGAAATTAATCTAATTCCGGGCACAAAACCAATATCACAAACACCATATAGAATGGCACCTGTTGAGATGGCAGAGCTCAAGAAATAGTTGCAGGAGTTACTTGAGAAAGGTTTTATCTGACCAAGTACTTCACCATGGGGTGCTCTGGTTCTCTTTGTTAAGAAGAAGGATGGATCGATGCAGTTATGCATTGATTACAGACAGTTGAATAAAGTAACTATAAAGAATAAGTATCCTCTGCCAAGGATCGATGACCTGTTTGATCAGTTGTGTGGTGCAACTATCTTCTCTAAGATAGATCTGAGGTCAGGATATCATCAGTTGCATATTAAGGAGGGTGACATACCTAAGTCTTCCTATAGGACAAGGTATGGTCACTATTAGTTCATAGTTATGTCATTTGGACTAACTAATGCACCAGATACATTCATGGAACTCATGAATAGAATATTTTGACCTTTTCTTGATCAGTTCATAGTATTCTTCATAGATGACATCTTGATATACATTAGAGATGCTCAACAACATGAGCATCACCTCCGTCAGGCTTTAACTTTGCTAAGAGAACATAAGTTGTATGCTAAGTTTAGCAAATGCAAGTTCTTGTGACCAGAAGTTTCTTTTCTAGGACACACAATATCTGCCTCAGGTATCCATGTTGATCCTAAGAAGGTAGAATCTATCCTACAATGGGAACATCCAAAGACACCGACAGAGATATGCAATTTCCTAGGACTGGCAGGCTATTATAGGAGGTTCATTAAGAACTTCATTTCTATAGCCTTACCCTTAACCAAGTTGACCAGGAAGGAGGTTCCTTTTGTCTGGAATGACAAGTCTCAACATTCTTTCCAGCTGTTGAAAGAAAGGTTAACAAGTGCACTTGTGCTGGTGTTACCTGAGCAAGGGAAGGGGTACATAGTTTTCTGTGATGCATCTAAGAATGGTCTAGGATGTGTGTTGATGTAGGATAATCAAGTGATTCCTTTTACCTCTCGACAACTTAAGAAACACAAGGAGAATTATCCAACACATGATCTAGAGCTAGCTGTTGTGATCCATGCTTTGAAGATCTGGAGACATTATCTCTATGGAGAAACATTCTATATTTTCACAGACCATAAGAATCTAAAATATATTTTCTCACAACATGAGTTGAACATGAGACAACGCCGCTAGATGGAGTTAATCAAGGACTACAATTGCACAATTTATTATCATCCAGGGAAGGCTAATGTAGTGGCTGATGCACTAAGTAGGAAGTCATCATCACCAGTCTTAGATAAAGCACAGTTGAATAGTTTTCTTTGAAAGAGATATGCTTATCTCCTTGAGGCAAGACAATGTACAACTTAAGGTATCATTGTTAGTTGGGTTGTTAGCTGAGATGCACATAAAACCTACTCTGAGACAGAAGATTAAAGAAGCACAACAAACTGATACTGTGGTTCAGCAGATCAGGTCAGAGTATGGTAGTGAGAAATGGGATGGATTTCATGAGTCAGAGGATCAGGTAGTCTGTTACCATGGTAGGATGGTGGTACCTGATGCCAATAACTTAAGGAAATTAGTCTTAGAGGAAGCTCATTCTTTGATGTATGCAATGCATCCAGGGAGTACCAAAATGTATCATAACCTGAAGGATATGTATTGGTGGCTAGGATTGAAGAAGGATGTAGCTAAGTTTGTTATGCGGTGTCCGGTGTGTCAGCAGGTTAAAGCTGAACATTAAAAGCCCGCAGGAACAATGCAACCTTTACCTATACCGCAGTGGAAATGGGATCATGTGACCATGGAATTTGTGGTTGGTTTGCCTAGAACAACCAAAGGTCATGATTCCATATGGGTGATAGTTGATAGGTTGACTAAGACAACACATTTCCTTCCTGTCAAAACAACCTACACTGCTGAGAAGCTTGCACAGTTATATGTAGATGAGATAGTGTGGTTGCATGAGGTTCTAGTTACTATTTTTTCTGATAGAGAACCCCAGTTCATGAGTCATTTTTGGGAATGACTACATAAAGCTTTGGGTACGCAGTTAAGGTTTAGTACAACCTTTCACCCACAGACAGATGGAAAGTCTAAGAGGACCATACAAACTTTGGAGGATTTGCTTAGGGCATGTGTCCTTCAGTTTGTAGGAAGTTGGGATCTACACCTAAGCTTGATAGAATTTGCTTACAATAATAACTATTAGCACAGTATTGATATGGCACCATATGAAGCATTATATGGTAGACGTTGTAGATCTCCTTTATGTTGGTATGAAATAGGAGAATATCAACTTTTGGGTCCCGAGCTTGTGCAATAGACAACTGAGAAGATTAAAGTAATACAACAACAGTTAAAGACTGCACATGAAAGATAGAAGTCGTACGCCGACAAATGACGAAGACCTTTAGAATTTCAAGTTGGAGACAAAGTATATCTCAAGGTCTCACCTTGGAAAGGAGTCCTTAGATTTGGAAGGAAGGGAAAGTTAGCTCCTAGATTTATGGGGCTTTATCCAATCATTGAAAGGATTGGAAATGTAGCCTATAAGCTAGAGTTACCACCTGAGCTGCATAAGTTGCATCCAGTGTTCCATATCTCCATGTTGAGAAAGTGTCATCCTGACACAGAGTTAGTTCTGCAACCTGTGGAGGTTGAATTAAATGATGATGTGTCTTATGTTGAAGGACCTGTGATGATCCTTGACAAAAGAATTAAGAAGCTGAAAAAGAAAGACATATGTCTTGTGAAAGTTCTCTGGCATCATCGTGGAATTGAAGAAGCTACGTGGGAGCTAGAGGAAGAGATGAGGAGGAAGTACCCTTCTCTTTTCTCTTGATGATTTTGGGGACGAAATCCCTATTAGGGGTGGATAATTTGTAACATCCCTGACCTGGGTTATGCATTAACCCTAGCCATTTTGCTTAATGAATTTAATTATATGCGTGCTCTTATCTCTTGAAGAGTAATTAAGGCTCAAGAGGAACTTATGTTTCAATTTTAGTCCTTTTTGAATAATGTTGAAACATTATTTTTTTGTTTTGGACTAATGTGCAAATTACCCAAGATTGAGGGGTTAACTTGCAAATGTTACATGGTAAAATGTTCCTCAAGTGTTGAAGCATCATAAGAATAAAAATGATGCAGAGGTATGGCTTGTGATAGCCTGAGCACCAAGAAAGAGCTTGTTAACCAATGTCTGTGCATTAAAACCTAGTTTTGGTGTAATGTGCAAATTACCCAAAACCTAGGGTTCAATATGAAAAATACCACTTCTAGAGAGTCCCTCATGTTTCTTAGCATCATAAATAGAAAAGAAAATGAGAGGGGTGTCTCATTTGAATCACTTTGGAGGAGAGAGAAATCTTGATATTAAAACAATCAAGATTTAAGCATAATTGAAACCCTAATTCAATTTAATGCAAAAGAAAATATATTAATTGAAGTGCCCTTCAACCAAAAATGAGATGGTTGAATTTGCATAAGTGTGAACTTCCTTGTTCCTTGCAAATACCACGAAATATCTAAAGTGAGTGGAGAGCCCACTCACATTAGTAAAAGGAAAAGTAATATACACTCAATTTTGGATATTATTATTATAATGGTTAAGGTGCCTAATTTGCTTTCTTTTAATTCATGTATAATGAAGAGGAATTGCAAGGTAGGGGAGATGGCTTCGTGTGCAAGAGATGGATGGGAGTATGTGGCACCAATTTTGGGGAGTTAAAGGATTTTATTATCACTTTCTCTCTCATTGAAATTTCCTTATAAACATTCCATTTTCAACCCACATGAAAGGCTTTTTCGATCCCTTTTTCTTTCCTTGCTTTGGCCGTGCACAAAGGATCTTAGGAGCAACAGGAGGACATGCCCCAACCTGTAGGTAAGATCCATAGTCTTCTTAAACCTTGATTTCATGGTGGAAATCAAAAATCAATGCTTAATTTTTTCTTTTCTTCATTCAATCTTCAACTCTACCCAATCCTTTCACCCAATCATGGGAATCCAACTCTTCTATTGACCTATGTATGGTACCAATTTTGATTTCACAATGGTCGGTTGGAGTATGAGCGGTATACCTCATCTCCTCAGGGTTTAATTATGACTGTAAAATGTAATCCGCCGTGTAGCGTATTTACTTAAGGTTGAAATACGAGAATCATTGGTTGATGATATCTTGCTTAGTATATCTTAAATGGATAAATGTTATACATGTTCTTGAAATTCCTTATTGGATAAATGACATACTGTTGTATCAAGTTACAAGCTGAAATACTTTGAAGAAGAACATTGCTCTAATATCTTTAGATAATTGATTTATCTACTGTTGAATACTTATGATTCTTTTGCTCAATTTTATTCCATCAAATTGCAATAATAATATTTCTGGCGGAGAGTTATATCTCTCGCTGGGACAATTTCAATTTTCTCACCCCTGTGGGATCCAAATTTTTAGGTAGAGGCAGAAGAAGAAGCAAAAACCCTACAGTTGGGGAAGAATAGCAACAACAACAGCAGCAGGGACAACAATGACATCCAAGTGGAGACACTGGCTATTATGTTTGTACATAGAGTCCTATGTGTCGTCTCTGTACTCTCAGGTCCTCAGAGTTAGTAGTTAGTTGAATGAATCGATCTGAGATTTTGGCTTGATGCATCAATGTTTTTATGATGCCTATGTATAGTTTTAGGTAGGGCAACCGATGCTTGTAAACTTTGACAAGGAATGGTACAAGAGATGTACTTGTGAACCAAAATGTAATTGAATTACTTTGGTTCTTTATGAAAGAGTTTTCCAGTGTATGGATCTCTTTGTAAAAAGTTTTTTAATTTTTAGTGAATTTTGTTAATCCACTGCAAACGAATGCTTCCGGTTAAGTAAATCATGTTTTTGTGAGTTGGATGCCACACTATGATTCCAAATGAAAGATCTAGAAGGGGGTGAATATAGCTTTATAATAATTTTAATCAAATAAAGTTACTTTATTTAAAGTGTAGTGGAAATATAAAGCAAAGGAGACAACCACAAGAGATACAGATTTGGAGTGGCTCCACTAAATGACGTCAGTCCACTACCTAATTATTTACAACTAGGATTTATAAACCATGTATTTTATTCATTTATATACTAATACACAATACAAAAAATTTACCAATGTATTTTGTGGATAAAGATAAACCCACCTTTTTAGCTCAAGGAGAACTATCACTTTCTTTGATGGGGCTCTGGAAGGTCACCCTCTACACCTCTTCTTTAACAAATGCAGAAGATCATTGTACCACCTCTTCTTTGATGGGGGAGGAAGAGAACTGAACCAACTCTTCTTTAATAGACAAGGAATAACATTGAACCACCTCTTCTTTAATAGACAAGGAAGAGCACCATTATTCACCTCTTATTTAGAGGCCAGTGGAAGAGAACCAACTTTAGAAGACTCCTTCTTCTCGCACGTTCGTGGACAACCTTCACTCTAAGAAGTAGCCTAAGAGTAATACAACAATGAAGAAATAGAATGGAGAAAGCAAGTAACAAAATAAGCTCACAATATATACAATCAAGCTCTTATGGACAAGTAATGATGATCCACTCCAAAAAGGGTTTAGGAAAATATTATTAGGTGGAGATGATACTATAACTGAGGTTAGGGCTTAGTCTAGAATGATAGAAGCATGAATTATAGAACTAAGCTCTTTGAGAAAGATGGAAAGTATGCTCGAGTATTTATCAAATGTTTTTACAATTTAATGTGCAATATTGTGCACAAAGTTTATGTCTAGGTGTCCAAAAATCACTCCTATTTATAATAAATATTTACAAGTGGTTAGGGTACTTGTGGTGAGTGTCTAGAGTGTTCTTAGTGGTCAATTAGCCTCTAGGGCCCTTGACCTAGCTTAGTGCTTGATTTTTCTTGCTTTGCTTAATAAGATGCTTAAGCTTTAATCTAATCTCTTGAGATGTCATAATAACACATTACAAGTTTATGTTTTCATTTTGGTCTAGTTTGGTTGATGTTTGAGCTAGTTATACTATATGTGTGTTTGTTTTGGACCAAGTTGCAATTTACCCATTTGAGGGTTTATCTTGCAATTTGTCACATGATGGTTGTTACTCTTATGACTTTTCATCATGATAGAGAGAATGATGCATAAGGGCACCTTGTTGATGGCGTGGCATCATGTGTTGATGCTAGGGTTTGCATGGATGTATGAGCTAATGGTGGCGTCGACCATGTTGTTGATCCTTTTTGTGTAGCACCCAATGTTCTTTGTGTTCCATGAGAGTGTTTCAACCAAAATACTTCTTGGTTGTGTTTTTTAGTGATCCATAATCCTTATCCTTGATCTTGGTTGAAATGTTTTGGCTTGTGTTGATGTGTTGCGACCCTTTTCTTTGGGCGTCATGGGTAGCGGTCGCTATCATGATAACCTTTGGTTTTATTTCAACCAAAATGGGTGTAGTGGATCAAGTGGTCTCTACATGGCCATAGCTTTAATGATATTTGGTGCATGTATATCTTGAGTGCTTGCATGGCCAAGTTTTTTGAGGGACAAGTGATCTCACAGGTTCTAGTATCTTGACACCTCATATCCCTCACTTCTCTCCTTACCTTGGGTACTTATACCAATTCTTTTCATGCAAGTAACCTCTTTATCTCTCTCTTCTTTCTCCTTCTTTCTTGGAGTTCATCCTTTTTCTTGGTGGTGCAAGGGAAAGTGTTGAGCTTGAAGAAGGTGGTCATTTTTCCCTTGCATGTGGTGATCTAGGGTTGAAGCTTCTTCCTTTGTTGATCCTTTGGTTATCTTTGTGCTTGATAAGTGGTTTATCCTTCTTGATCTCATTTTTCTTAAAACCTACCCCTCTCTTTCTTCTCTTAGCTGAACTAGGTTTTCCATGGTGGTTTCCTTGAGGAACTTCTCTCTAATAGAGGTCGAATCCATGGTTCTCCATGGTACTACCTGAGTGAGATGAAGACCTCCTCTTTCCCCTTTCTTTTTCATCCTAGGGTTTGTACTCTTTATCCTTTTAGCTTCCTTTGGCCTTAGTTTTCTCTTCTTCTCATGAGGTGATCTTTCTTGTCCTTGGAGTTGATCCAAGCTTGGTGTTTCTTCTCTTTCATGGAGATTCATGGCTTGGGGGTCGATATTCACCTCAAGGTTGGTTATATAACTTTCTCCTCTTCTATTATTGCACATTATCTTGATTTCATATTACTATTTTATTTCTAAAATGTGATTACAAGTTAAAGGATTATTATACCTTACTTTAGGGTTTAAGATTATGTGGTGGATCTTTGCATAGGTTTCTCTTTCTCCTAAACCCTAATCTTGTATACACGAGAATGAATAGATGATGGAGTTGTTGATTCTTACATGTAACCTTTGGAGCGTTCCTTTTATCACCATGATATTATTTAGGCATAATGTGGAAGATGAAGGTTTTGATGATGCTTGGTTTTCTTACTCATATTGTGGTCTTCCCATGTGATCCTTGTGATGCTAGTTTTAGGGTTTTACTGGTCATCTTCTCCATGAGATTTTCTTTTGGTGACTCTTCAATTTCTTGGTTTTAACCACCTATTTTGGGACACTTCATGTCTTGATGATCGCTACATTTGGTATGCATGTTCTGTGTGGTCTCTACGGATGAGTCTTTATTACGACCATTATGCATGTTGGACTCTATGCTTTAATACATGTGTTGTGGTTGTTACACATGAGTTTGTTGCGGTCACTATACATGGGGAACCTTCATGTTGTTCAAAGTGAGTTGTTCTTTCTTATGGGCTCGACATCTAAGTTTTCTTGGTGGTCAGTGCATAAAGTTTAGCTTCTTGGTTGATCACTTCTTTCCTTGAACCTTTAGTTGGTCGCTATAAGGGTCTAACCATAATGATCACTAGGGCAACCTTAGTGTATAGGTCACAAGAGGAGTATAGCCCTCATAAGCCGCAATGGTTTCATCTGATATGGTCATTACACATGGTGTAACCCAAGTGGTCACTACACATGTGTTGGATTTGGTCACTAAGGTTTGCCTTAACCCTAGTGGTCGCTAGAGAAGTCCATGCCTAGTGGTCACTAGAGGTGATGTATCTCATATGGTCTCTACATGGTAATGGGTGCTACACATGATGATGTACATGGGTCGATCACTACATGTTTGTTTGGTTGGTAATAAAGATTAACCTAATGAATTCCAAGAATGTGGGAAGTGATGACATTTAGAGTATAAGGTTAAGTGCTATTATGGAAAACCTAATCGGAAAACTATGAGATTCCGTAACCCTAATCCTTGAGTACATGATATAATACTTATTTTTCTTAACTGACCAACATTTAATGAAGTATTCCTCTCTTTACTTATTGTAACCTAATTTGTAGGTTGAATGAGCATAATGACTAATGATTAATGCAATATCATGTGTGTGACACTTATATGGTTATTATGAGCCTTGATGAGGCATGGTAATAAAATGATAATGCTCTCTTACAAGAACTATGAGAATGGTCTAATGACCCTAGTGATCGTTTAGTGCCTTTCTGAGGTGATATCGTCTAGTGATGTGATGAGGGATATGTTATCCTATGGCGATGTGATAATGGTGATAGCCTTGTGTATGACAGTGACACATATCATGTTCTTATGTGATTAGCTTTATGCTTAAGACATTTTATATATTATTACATTGCAATCCACCCTTATATTTGTGGAATATGTTTAGGATTTGTATTTTGTAACTTGATAGATTCCCTATAAAAGATACTCAATTGGCATAACTAATCAAGTGAAACCCTAATCATGTATTTGTCTTGTGCCATAGATGCATTCTGGTGTCGAAGCTTAATGGGTGGTGAAATGAGTCTTCCAACGAGAAACTCAGAACACATACTCTTGAGTATGCATGGTGCTTAAAAATATCCTCGTCATCCAGATCCCAAGTTGTTTTGAGAATGGTTGCAGTTGTGTGTCGGTGATTATATTATCTGATGTGATTTTGGAGGAAAACTATGGTTGCACCTCAGTGGCAGGGTTCCATACCCTGGTGTCTAGCTCCATGACCTGTACCAAGACAGTCTAGGTGTTTTTAGCTTGATGATATGTTGCTGGTGGCAGTTGATAGTTATGTCTCTACAATGTCTCTTGTACTGACCGGGAGGTGGAGGTGAGGTTGTGGATTTTGACTCTTTCGTAGATCTTATATGGCTCTAATTTTGACTTAAAAGTGGCCAGTTGCATTTGAGTGGTACGACTCAAATCCTCATGGCATAATAAAAGATGTAACACAACCATGTAGAATTTCTACTTAGGGATAAGTATGACTCACCTTGGTTGATTCCTTGCTTTGTTTCTTATACTGTTTAGTTAGTAATGGTTATACATGTTCTTCATATTCCTTATAGAAGTATATGATGATCTACTCATTAGTTGTAGCTCCTTAATCTACCTAAGTTGTGTTATCAATTTTTATTTATTCATTTAGTTGAATCTTCTCATCCTATTAATAGTATTACTTCCATACTATATATCAATTTGTGTTAACGATAGTTGCTGGCAGATAGTTATGTATCTCACAGGGACGTTGGTCTCACCCCATGGGTTTCCACATCTCTTAGGTGTTTGTGCATGACACAGTACATATCATGTAGTTGTGGAAGAGAAGCAAGGAGATCAGTAGCCGTTGAAGGTTGGATGCTACTAGTATTTTTTGATAGAGTCTTGTGTGTTGTCCCTGTACTCTTCAGTCCTTGGGGGTGTTTTGTAGATGTTGTACATCGATACAAGGTTTTTGGTAGTATGTCATGGTTGTACATGTATGGCTTGCATACATTAATAAGTTATGTTTTGTAATAGATTATGGCTAGAAGACCACTATACATGGATGTTTATACCTTTATGGTATGATATGTGATACAAGTGTCATTGTCTGTGGACATTGATTTATATTATCCCGTTTGAAATGATAATATGTGATTGGTTTTAATTTACTCTATTTTGTGGTAATATGGTTGTTAGTTGATAATTTCGTATTTTGTTTTGATTAATCTCACTTTGGTGTGACTGGTGTGTCACATAGTCATTAGGACAATGTAATTGAGTTGCAATGGCTATTTTGATGGTTAATTAACTAACATTCTATAAACATTCTGGGTCCACAACATTGTTGACCAGAAGAGTCTTTGTCGACTAACTTGTCAACCGAGCAGTGTCCTGGGCTCCAACAACTATGTGTTGGTCTATATCCTCAGTCAATTATGTACAAAGGCTCTTTGTCGGTCGAACTTCCCTTTGACTGACTTTCTCAGTCGATAATATTGTCAATCGAGATTGACTCAGAACCTTAGATTTGCAAGGCTATTTATCAATTTTAAAACTCTTCGACTGAAGTGTGTATCGGTCCACAAAATTATCGACTGAGAAGGACTCTATGCAAATATTTGCAATGTATGCGAGGTCCAGTTAATGACTCATATGAAACCTATCAACCCTAAAGTCTTCATGCAAGTGTAGATAAGGTTTTGAGTAGGTTTTGGAGGATCATCACTTCTCCTTACATCATATCTATCATTTTGTATAGAAGCACACATGTACAAACACACATATAAATACATGGTACATCTTGATTTGCAAGTATCCAATCATATATATTTCCAAGGTTTTCACAGTTGGATCTTGACTTAGTTCCTTGATCACATGAAATACTTAATACACATGTTAGTAACCTAATTTGGGAAATATTTGCATCATAAAAATATGAGTGTGGCATATAAAAAAGCCAACAAATTGGACATGTGTGACCTAACTATATCAAACAAATGAAGTCATGATATCATCCAAATATCTCAATCCATGAATAGGTAACTTAATTTTAGTAGGTTAGAATAGGAATGAAGCAGTGCGTCATTAATGGTGTTGGTTTACCTCATAAAAATTCTATTCATTATGTATCAGTTAAAAAATAATATAATTTTATTTCAACTGGTTGGTCTTAAAATAGACATTAATACAAGATTAGGGTATATGTAATGGAACATCCTTCATTGATTTGATGATATCAATGAAATTGTTTGTATGCCTAAATGATGAGACATTGTAGTTTTTACCAATTTTTGGTAGAATAATTGTTTTGGACAAAATTATTAATTAGTATATTACCATAGGACTTCAAAAAGGAAATCAGATGAAGGTGCAAACTGAATACCAAAATTAATTGGATAATTAGGTTCTTCACCCTTGGATTAGGTAGGGTACCAATTTGGATAACTTTTGAATAATTGTATATGCTTCATTTTAATTTAGGATTAAAAGTACCTATATAAAAAAATCATTCATGTATATATCTATCCTAATTTTGGGTTGAGCCATGTGTCATGTGGCCTCCTTTCATGAGAGTCCCTTCACGAGTCAAGTTCTCAAACATGTGAGATGCCTAGTCATCACCTTCCCCTGAGTTTAGGGCATGTGATTCCACAACATCGAAAATCCTCCAACTTTTCTCAAAGTTCAGAGCATTTCAACTCCAATGTCCTTGGACTCCACATGCATGTTGCGCCCACCTAGTCTAGTCAACCCATACTTCTTTCTATCCCCTCTAAAGACCCTCCTACCCCTCCACACATCTCCAACAACTATATAAGTCTGACTTCCGAGCGATCGGGGATGGAAACAGGACCACCTCCCTTTCTGGACTAAATAAACCATGTTTGATCATCTTTTACTCTCAAATAAAAATCCCTTCTTTGGGTCTCCAACCCTTTCCAAATATGAAGCACATCGCTCAATGCGTTTTGTTCCAACTGTGTACATCAATAGGTGATGAGGGTTGCTCGTCACCTAGAAATGGCATAGATTTCCTTCCTCCACCTGGGAAAGCACGGTCGTGCATGAGAAACCCTAGAGACTGCATAGAAGAGGGGAAGGTTGTCGAGTGGGGTGGTTTTTCTATATGCTAGCATAAAGATTAGAGATTGCTCTATTTTGGGCAGGGGAAATTGGGGAGAAGTGACTCCCTTGTCGTGTGTCGAGCGAAAAAGAAAGGGCAGTGGGCCCTATTTCTAGACAATAGGCTATGATCCTAGGTGAATGGGCATGTTGTGAGGCATGGTTAGTAAAATTATGCATAAATAGTCATCACAAAGGTCTTTAAACAAAGAACATGATTTTATTGATTTCATATCCTAAGTCTAATAAATCACATAACCAATTCCTAAAGACCTATATTAGGGTTTAATATCATTGAAGATAGATCTCTATGTATGGATGTTACCTTCAGGTGATCTAGGACTTACACATGAGTAAGAAGGCCTAACCTAAGGATTTGCTTTTCTCTAGGTAAGCGGGTCATGCCACTATGCATATATACATTGGTGGAATTATATGTTATGTATGATTTAGGAATTATGCTTTTAGTTTGAACTTTAATTTCCTAAACCATGTTCATTGTATCAATTTATTGATGATTGTTATATTTTATGTCTTATGCTTACCGTGTTCATTAAGATTATAGATTAAGATTAATGATCAATGATTAATGGATTTAAAGTTCATGTGTTAAAAGGGAGAAATCCCAACATGTTAAAGATTCAAGTTGTAGATTTAATTTGTGTTCATAATAATGTTAACATTAATGTTACGATAATTCAAATTGCACCAACTTTTATATGCTTCTAGAAACATGGACGTGAATGGGTCATTATGGGATTTTATAGCCAAATCATGGGTGTTTCATGAAAATTATGAGCTTTCCTAGAATCAAGGGCTTTCCCAGCAATCATGTTCCTGTAAGTGGGTGTCATAAAGATATGCATACATTTTTGCTCAATTCTTCATGTTATAAGATTCATGTACTCAAGAATGCTTAAGTCAAATTCCTATCAATTTTTTCCATCAAGTCAATTATGTATATTTCCTTTTCTTATAACATATATGATGCGTCAAACTAATGTATGTCTCTACTTTTGCATGGTCGTGGGACAAAATGCCCCTAGATCGTGGAATAAAGGAATTTGAAGAAAGTGCTTCAAATAGAAGTTCCCAAAACTTAGTATGTGGGATGCCATCTAGACCTTAGAAAACCCAATATCAAGTTTTTAGAGAAGATTTATGCCTTAGATTTCTTCTAACTATAATGTATTACATTCTAGTTCAAATATGGGATAGTCTGCCTTATAAGTTTTCTCTTCCAAAAGACATTGTATGAATCTATATTTCTATTTAGTTTGTTGTGTTTTATTTATCTTGTTGTTATGGAGATCATGTTTTGTGATGTTCCTCCAAGCCTAGTGACCTATGTTAGCAACAATATAGGGTTTTCTTCCATTGATATGTGTGCACTTGGATGGGTGTTACAGACAAGATGCATGTGATATTATCATTGATATTTGTGTCCTTCAAGAGCTCAGGCGAGACATGATTCAGGTAAGTAGAAGTGCTTCACGACTTCCCTATGGTTTCCTCTTTATAAGGTATTCGTGGCGTAGAGACCTTGTCCTTCATGGTTGTAATGTCAACATCATTGCCATTGGTAGTGAAGCTTGCTCCAGGTGTGATGTTTCTTTCTTTCAGGATCTTTAGTGTACTTTCAAGCATAGTGGTACTGTCTAAGACTCCTACATTTTTGGGTGGCCAACCATAAGGGGCTTTCCTCCTGCCAACATGGCTATGGGAACGACCTTTCCCCCACCGCATCCAAACTCTAACATAATGTAATACAACATTGTTTGTTATGGATTGATGTAATGTTTTATATAATAATTTAAGATTTTCTTTCTTCTTGACCCTAATAAGGTTCTTGTTAATCAAGTTGTGCACCTATATGAATAAATGTTAAATAATGTGATGAAATATCATTGAAATAAAACATAAAATGTTAAAGACTATACTAGAATGATTTTGGGAAGCATCATGTTGTGACTTACATTTATCCTAAAATCTATATAGTTAAAATCTATTTTCAATGCAATAGACAATGAGCAAACATGTTTTTTTTAATATGATATGTTTTGAAAGGTGATATGTTGTAGTGCTTGTACCTATCTTGCACACCTGGGATGATGACTTCATTGTTAATATGTTGAGTGATCGGCCTCAACATCTTTTAGAAAACTTTTAGTGAACTACACTCTATTATAACAATAATAGGGTGTTCTAACAAACCATAAGATAGGCGAGTCAGTTACACAAGAATTTGGTTTGGAAAATTCCATTTTGTGAGGTACAAACCAAGTACTTTTAATGTAAACAATAAAACGTGATAATTCTAGTTGGTATGAGATGATTTCGTATTATATTCCACTTACTACATTTTAATTTTCTTGTTTTGATTGATCACATTTATAATATTTGAAAACTAGCTACTATATTTCTATGAAATGATATTTTGTCTCTCATAATCTACTTAGAATGAAAAAAAAACCATTATTTCTTGATTGTAATTAATTCTTAGTATATAGAATGTGGTGGAACTCTTACCTATTCTTACTTAATTTTTTTCTCAACAAAACTACTTATTTGGGAGTTGTGTTTTGTGGAAATGTATTTTACAGTCCTCATCTTTTGGAATAAAAGTTATGTTATTGGTTCGTTCGGTGGAATGACACAAGGATGGTGTTGTTATCATTGAACTATATGTAATTATACTTTGACCTTGTTGTATTTCATTCTATATTTCTTCCAATAAGTTTATAACATTGAAACTTTTAGTAGTTTTTTATTGTTAGTGGAATACTCTTGAACAATAACAAAGAAGGTTGGGTTTGATCTAAATGTGTTTTTTATTAGTTAGTTTCTTGTCATTAACCATAATTACTTCATTTTAAAACTACAAGTTAGAATTGTAAAATAGTATATGTAGGTTTCGTTTCAAATTCAAGTATTCCTAATATGCAGTTGATTACATGTCACTTAGGTAGAGAGAGAATGGGGCTCTCTATGAGCCTTATGTATAATTACATATAATAGAGAGATCATGATAAAGAAGATATAAATAGTAGTACTTTATATATGCATGGTCTTGTAATCTTACTTTCATAGGTGAGTTTGTGTGTTGAGTTTGTATCATTTATGTATATATACTCTAGGGTAAATGAAACTATGCATAAGTATTTTTATTGAATTTTCTTATGACAAAATTGAATGAGATGGTTGGTTGAATGAATATGTAGTTTTTATCTAAATAAGGTTGGCTTCTTAGATTTCTTGGGAAAAATAAAATTTATGTGTGTTCCTACTTAATTGTTTCAATCATGATTATTAGAAATTCCATTTTGTTTCCTTGACTGGGATTTAGGTTTAGAGGTTTTTCTAGTGAAAAAGTTGACATTAATCAATAGACACTACACACTCACATGTCTTGAATTATTTATTCTCGATTGACAAGAAGAAACTGGTCCACTTTTTGGCATGTTGGCTGACCATTATAAGTCAACCAATGATACTGCTTGATCAATGATAGTAAACAACCTATGAGTTTAGATGACTTGTCCATAAGTCATGTAGTTTGCTGACTAGTCAATAACGACCATGTTTTTGGCATATATATGGAAAGTCGATTGACTTTTTGACAAAGTTATCTTAACTCTCTAGATAGAACGTACTAAAATATCATTGGTATGTTTTTGTTCATTTCAATTAGTTGCAACCCAAACGATATGTAAAAGAATATATCATGATGCTTTAGAGTGCCTTACTAATTTCAATAATTTTTGAATCAATAACTATGTGTTTTTTGTGTATTGTTGGTATATATTCCCAGAGATCCAATCATATGATGATTGTAATGGCATAAATTGTAAATGATTTGATTTATAATAAAAGAAATTTTCCAATTTATTTTGTTCAATTCATATATGAGATAATTAAGTGACATAATAAGTGTCTATGGAATTACATTACTCAATGACATATGTCTTCAGGTTGATGACCCAAATAATGAGACCATATGGATTCGACAAGTATATACATTCTTGTTATGTCCCTAGTCAGATGTTATTGTGGAAGGTTGATAGACAATAATAACACATAAGACTAGAGTGTGTTGGTTGATGATAGAATGTCATCAGTCATGTTATATCTAATAACAAACCAAACACATATTTACTTGTTATAGAACAATTTATCGGACAGACCCACCATGAGAGTAATACAAGGAAACCATAACATGATAGTCAAAGTAATATCTTATAATATTAGTGGTGATTGTGGTTCTCAGACCCGAAGTCACAACACTCATCACATGTCATTCGGTGCACTTTGATATCATCCACCGTGTCCTTGAGTAAGTGTTTCCATAAAGTTGATGATTAGATGCATTGTGAAACATGGGGATGACTGTGAGTGATGTAGATGGGATTTTTCCCTCCTATAAAAGTGTGATATCCTATCCACTTGATAAGAGAGACTAAAAAATGCATGGACATGCACATGTGAGTCAATATGTAATATTTAGCATACATATATCTTAGACAGTCTGCTATAGTTTAAGGAACATAGATTGAATATCGTAAGAGGATGACTTTTCCATGCTTCAATTTCAATCTGGATATCAGTGACAAAGAAACTATACAAATACTATAACACCAATAATAGATTGTATGTTGAAGTTGTTCTCCAATTTTCTATTTACTTAGGTAGCAATGATGTATTGCTAGACACTGCTCTTTATTTGTGATGTCATAAATTGGTTATGGTCATTCAATGCCAACATAAATAGGAACCTATAGGATCACACACTTAGGATACACTTAGAATAGGAGTTTGTTCATGAATGATATTTAAATTGATTAATAAAGTGTTGAGGCAATCAATTTAAGAAACCAATTGACTGATTGGACTTTGAACCAACTAGTTCAAGGGTTTAGTTAATCAGTTGGAGTGTCAGGTTGATTGGATATTGCATTGGCTGAATTCTGGATGAACCAGGGTATGAACCAACCGGTTCACTGAGTGAACTAATTGGTTCAGGGTCATGAGATGACCGTCTCATGGGATTCATGCATCAATTCAATTGCATCAAGGATTAGTTCTAAAACCATGTTGTGGAATCACTGGATTATAATTTCCAATAAAATTTCAATTGGGAAATATTACAAAATGACCAGTTTAAGGGTTGAACCGACCGGATTGCATGACACCCAATTAGTTCACTGATGAACTGACTATTTTTTGTTCATAGGTTTAAAAATTTGTGAAATTCTGGTCCCTTCCACTCCCACACAGACTATGATGATGAACTTGACCCTCCTACAAATAGAGGAGTACTAGGGGCTTCCTAGAGACACAACTCAGTTGCCTCTGAAAATTGTTGTCTTCTTCAGTTGTGGTAGCTAAGAGAACCCAAGAAAGTCCTTACTAATAAAGGGAGGGATAGCAAGGGAGAACAATTGTGGGAGGGAATGTTGGTGCTAGTACACCTACGTGGAGGCGCAACTCCTTCCTGTCTGTTCTTCTAGAATGACAAGAATTTCTAGTGGTGTGAGTGGACTACTCTAGAGGCAAGGAGTTGTTCCCACTAGGAGGACAACGTCAGGCTACTATCAATGGTGATCAATCAAGAGCTGTTGAAGATGATTTTTGAGTGCAACTTGAAGAAAGGAGCACAAGATGATGAAGATATTGTTGCTAGACTTTCTCCAGGACTAGGTATATCCTCAAAACCATCTTTTCCATTATATAGTTGTTGACGTGGTCTACTGTTAGAAGGGGAATATGGAAGTTAATTTTTTTTTACACTGCCTCCTCTGCCACCATATTTCACTATAGTGGTATTAGAGCCACGCCAATTTACTATATATTATGATAATTGATATGATCAGATTTTTGGTTTTCATCATTTATTATTACATATGATGCAAATATTAGTGTGCATGTCTAATTAAGAACCACGTAGAATCCCAAACTAATATGTATATGATATATATACAATTTACACATGTCTCCCTAAAAGCTATTTTTGATGGTGGATGTGTAGCATGGTTCTGGCCAATAACCATAATTCTCTATGCATGGTGGTTGTATATGTTTATCCTATTTGATCTCGATTTGCATAATAGAGCTTCTACCTTATTTTCTAGTTATAAAAGTATTATTCTCTCCTACATTTTCTCCCTCATATGTAAATTGAGGTTTCTATATTATCATGTAAGATTAGGATAGTTTAATTACTTGTTATAATAAAGAAGAAGAACCGACCGACTGGAAGACCGATCAACTAGAGGACCCAAAAGATGGTGGACCAGAGACCAGAAGACTGGGGAGATGACCAACCGACCGGCTAGGAGGTGAGACGATCATTTCAAGGGTTGAATCAATGAATCCAAATTAGAAAGCACATACCTTCATCAACAACATGTGTTTGTATGAGATGTAGACCCTAGGTTGTGCAAATTCCTTGTGGCTCCAAGGAATTACAATTGAATGGCCATAATCATTGCTTTTGTTTTATTGAATGTTTTTATTTGTGGTATATAGCATGTATCTGATATGTACTATAAGTATGTGATGATTGGATATGTATATGTATTTATAACTAAAAGCTCCATCAATAAAATATTAAGTCTATGATACTTTACATATGCAACATGCATGAAAAGCTTGATCGAGTATGCGTATGCATTTCAAGCGTGGTGCACTATCCATCTTGTGGAAGTGTCACGGTAATTCTGTGGGCCCATTCAAGAGGGTTGCATTAATATCGTGTTCACTTTTGGGTTAGGCTTAACTGGGTGTCCTTAATGAAATTAAGCACCTAGAAGCATGTAGATGATTGTGGCAAAGAGTTGTGCATATCATCTATCCAAGAATAACATAAGATACAATTGGTATATGTTGTCTACCTTAATGATTGATTATGGATGATGGCGTTGGATGGGTAATAATTGGATTGTTTTTGATATTGTCTCACTAGAAGCTTTTATCTTACAGTCTTTTGAATTGATATGTTAGGGTTATCAGTTTTAATAAAATAGTAGGAGCGATAATTAATTAAAGGCCTAATTAATTATCATGAAATATCATTCAAATAAATCAAAACAAAAGGAGTTTTGACAAATGCAAATTTCTCTTGTATAATCAAATCATAATCAAATCATTATTGCAGTTTATTCTTAGGAAGGACAAACTAGATTGGACAAATTTTCACAATTGGTTTTGGATTTTGATAAGGGTTCTCAATGATGAGCATATCTCTATATCATAGATAAAATAGTGCCAGAAATACCTCCTCCCTATGCACCTAGGGATAAGGTGGATGTGACGCCCTATGCCACGCAAGCAAGATTACCCAAAACAAACCCGCGGAAGAAAGATTAAACAAACATGTTATTGGAAAATATTGAAAATTAAAACCATTTTCATAAAATTTCCAAATAGCAAAAGCCTTACATATGAGTCCTTTCACGTCACAAGCACTTACTATGTGTGCCATCAGCCTATTACAAGAAAACCTGCTCCAACACCAATATACATGTATTCTCAACAACAATGCACAAAAAGGACACACAAGCCAACCATATATCAAAAGCATGTCTACAAAACATCCCCAAAGATCGGAGTGTACAAGGATGACTCTAGGACTCTAATGACTAAAAGGCTTCCAGTAGCACATCTTCTTTCTTTTCTTCAACCTCTACTGCATGATCTCTTCCTCCTCATGCACATCCTCCTAAACAAGATGTGGGAAACCTATAGGGTGAGATTCCAAATCTCAGAGGGGGATTTAACTCTCCACTAACTTTATTATTAACACGAAAGAGGTGATTAAAGCAAACAATTAAGTTACAACCATGATAAATAGGAAATCATTATTAAAGGAATGAGCCACTACTATTGGATTATGAAACATCATAACATTATAAAAGGGATATGAAGAATATGTATATTCACTATCCACTATCATGTATAAAAGCAAGGAAGGCCTCATCCAATGTTTATGTATTTGATCCTACACAAGTATACTATACGGCTTATTACATATTTTATTATCCCAGAGGATTTGAGTGTTACCACCCAAATCCAGCTGACCACTATTAAGTGAAATCGGTGCCATACAAGGTCTAATGGAAGAGCCAAAATCCACGAACTTACCAAACCTCACGGTCAGTACATGAGTAACACGACAGAGACATGTCAGTCAACTACACAAGTGACTCATAGTCAACTAAAGGAGCAACACACATTGCCTACATATATCAATACCTAGCCCACCTCGGTACAGGTTATGAACGTAGACGAATAGGCTCATGCATGGCCGTTCTAACAAGAAGGAGTGCCTCACTCATGGACATCTAGATTACAACAAGATCAACTCATGCATGGTCGTTTAACACAACTTGTAATTAAGGATGCAAGGGCATACTCAACTTGCACCCTGCATATTAAAAAATATGCACTCTAGTTAAACTCGTTTCACCATCTAGCAAATATTGACACTAAATGGATCTATGGTACAAGGCAAGCTACATGATTAGGTTCTACTAGATTAGTTAAGTCACTTTGGTGTCTTTTAGCATCAATCAAGTTACAACGTATAAACTTTAAACAAGTTCTGCAAAGATAAGGGAATAATTCATTACCAACAAATATCTGAGCATATAAGGTGTGATCTCATCACATTATCACTTGATGATTTCCATTCACCATATTTTTCATCTCAAGGACCACATACTTTGAGGTAGCAACCTCTTATCTCATTATTGAGAAAACTATCACCCCATATTAAGAAATAAACCATCATTAGGTCATAAAACCATTTACCTCCACTTTCTGTGTTACCAACATCACTCATGCCTCATAAGGCCCATTCAATCATATCATAAACACCACATCTCTAACGTACAACTAGTATTACATGCATGGTTAGAGACTTGTAACAAGAAGGATAATACTTCATTACCACTATCATTTCATAAAGATTCATGTCATTAACACTACATCATTAGGGGTAGGGTTTTCTTTAACCAATTAGGGTTTGCAAGGATGGATCAACAATCAACCACAAATCATCACTGCCACTATCACTATAGGGGGTGTTATGAGATTATAGGTTATAGAAAACAATACTCCCTTGTTGCTCGTATAAACATCTCATAGGGTAACCCATCATACATGTAACCCTATCATTAACATGATGTATCATGACTACCATCATGAGGTATCAATTTCATATGGCTCAGGGGATCCTGGTTTATCATCTACATGTATTGGTGTGACCACACTAAGGTGAGTTAGGCAAGCTCACTTTGGGATATCAGTTTAGCATCAATACAAGCATATCGAGTTGGGTACACTTGAGGGGTATCAATTTAGCACTCAAGGTATTATGTTAGCTACACACGAGGTGTATCGGTTTATCCCTACTTGAAATGGTGTCAGTTAGACACATGTATTGGGCATGCCATCCACTAATGTGTCAGCCAAGGTTCAAAGGAGTGTGTTGGCCAAGGTTCCAAGGAGTGTGTCACCCATCATGCTTGTGATGAGTTAGAGGTGTGATGGGTTGTTAGGGTTAGGGCGTAGTCATGTCAGCCTCTTACTTAGTTAAGAGCATCACGGTTTAGAACTCAAAGCATACCAGCTCACAAGACATCATCTAGGTCATGACGAGTTAGCATCCTCAACCTATCAGTCTAAGGTGCCTATTTACAAGCATCACAAGTCATCAAAACCACTCACCACTTAATGTAAGTGTCGAATTGTAATCTTCAACCTTAGGATGTCGGCCACTAGTTAATCTATTTTCATGGCAAGAAGGTACAAGATATAGATAGAAAACTAACAAGAATCCTTCTTCAAAACTGTTCTCAAGACCATCATAAACTACTAACCTATAGGAGATGAATGATATAGAGATGAGAAACAACATAGGCACATGAAATAGTGAAAATAACAAAGAAGGCTAAGAGTTATATCCCACCTCAAAGATCACCACCAAGATGCAAGCTCCAAGTTCAACCTTCAAGCTCAAGGTTGAAGATGATCCTCGACTTGATCACTAAAACACCTCAGAGGAAGAAGATGAGTTCAAGGTTAAACTATCTTGAGATGAAAAGGAGATATCCATGATCCATGGCTGAGAAGAAGAAGAAAGGTAAGGAAACATAGCTTACCAAGGAAGAAGAGGATCAAGGAACACCACAAGCATGGAACTCATCCTCCAAGCTCCAAGAGAACCTCTTTGTCTCCTAATGTTTCCCAAGGTCATCCGCCAAGGAGGAGAGAAAGCAAGAATGGCCAAAAGGTTCCTCTTGCATGGAGAGAAAGAAGATTATATACTAGGGTGATGAGAGAGAGAGATCATAAGAGAGGTGTCATCTCCTTTGGAACCTAGGTGACACTTGTCCATGTAGAAGGGGCCACATGCAACAAAATGCAAGACATGGTGATATGGTCTAGGCTAGATCTCTCCCTCTTGGTCTCCCACCAAGATCATGGCCTTACAACCTAATATGCCATATCCCCACACACTCACAAACCAATACACCATAACCCTACAGACTCACAAACGGATACACTCATAACCCTACACACTCACAAACCAATACACAACCTCTCTAGGGCTCTCTAACCTGAGATAACACATCTAAAAGCATAATATATCTCACTCGTGTGCTCAAAACATCACCAAGGATGTTACCACATAAACAACACACAAACAAGGTGCCCATATATCTCTCTCTCCTCTAGATGATGCCAAGAGAGAGAAGAAACACTCTACGGGTGGCAAACTTGCACATCAACCCCTACTCTGGGTGAATTGCAATTTGCACCAAATCCACACCACAAAACACAAGCATAATCTAAACAAACTCAAACAAGAAACTTAAGATTTCTACATGCCCTAATTACATCTCAGATGATTAGAGAAAGCTTCTAAGAAACATACTTAGGAAAAAAACATGGTTATCCCATAACATGGGTTAGAGTCCTTATAGTGGATGCTTACTGGAAGCATGCCAATGATGCCTTGGACATAAAGAACCTCATGCTAAGTTGCATGAACTATGAGTTGCATGAGAAATGTGAATACATGGAGATACTTGAGATGGTAACACATCTTAGGAACCTGAACCATTATCTCACAAAGTGAGAAAGATACATTGCCTCAAAGGTTCTCTTTGAGTGTATGATAATAGAGGGAGACTCAGTAAAGACCCATGTGCTTAATATGATTGGACATGTGCATCATCTAGAATAAATGGGATTCTCTTTTATCCAATAGTTGGCCATGGATATGATTATGCAATCATTTCCTGAATCATATAGCCATTTCATCGAGTGTTACCACTTTAATAACATGGCTAGACTATTGTCAGGTTTTCTTGGAATGCTTATGAATGTTGAAACAAGACTAAAGAATGACAAATCCATGATGATGATCAGTGGAATGGAGTCCATGGATGAATGGAAGGCCATGAAGAGTTTTGAGGCTAAGTATAAATCCATTTTTTCAGTACCTAAGATAAGGAGAAAGAAAAGTACAAGAGGAATATGTCCTTAGTACTTGAAGGCATTCAAGAAGAATAAGATGGGGATAGAGATCTCTGCTTTATGTATATACATTATTGAAATAGACTTATATGCTTCTTAATTTTGGGAACTAGGTACCATATGTGGATCTCACATATGCTCGAATATGCAGTATCTAAAAAGAAGTCAGCCTTTAAGGAAAGGCAGGGTCAAACTATTAATTACAAATGGAGCAAGAGTTGTTGCCATTATAGTTGGAACCTATGGTTTATCATTTTCCACAAGGCTTGTAACATTTTTATGTCTTGTATTGAAAATGATGCATATGAATTTCATATTAAGAATTGTGATGCCCCATGGCACACAAGCGAGATTACCCAAAACAAAACTACGAAAGAAAGATTAAATAAATTGGTTACTGGAAAATACTGAAAATTTAAACCATTTTCATAAAACTTCCAAACAACAAAAGCCTTACAAATGAGTCCTTTCATGTCACAAGCACTTACTATGTGTGCCATCATCCTGTTACAAGAAAACATTTTTCCAACACCTATATACATGTATTCTGCATAGCTATGCACAAAAGGGACACACAAGCCAACCATATATCAAAAGTACATCTACAAAACATCCTCAAAGACCCAAGTGTATAGAGACGACTCTAGGACTCTAACAACTAAAAGACATCCAACATCACTTCCAATCTTATTAGCTACTGTCTTTCTTGCTACTCTTCAAAGTCTACTGCACAATCTCTTCCTCTTCAAGCATGTCCACCTAAAAAAGATGTGCGAAACCCATGGGGTGAGATTCCAAATCTCAACAGGAGATATAACTCTCCACCAACTCTATTATTAACATGAAAGAGGTGATTAAAGAAAGAAGTAAAGTTACAACCATGATAAGCAGGAAATCATTATTAATGAAATGAAAAATTACTATTGGATTATGAAACATCATAACATTATAAAAGGAATATGAAGAATATGTATATTCAATGTCCACTATACTGTATAAAAACAAGCAAGGCCTCATCCAATGTTTCTGTTTTTGATCCTACATAAGTATATTACACAGCTGATTACATATTTTATTTTTCCCTGAGGATTTGAGTCGTACCACCCAAATCCAATCGTCCACTGCTAAGTCAAATTGGTGACATACAAGGTCTAATGGAAGACCTGAAATCTATGAGCTCACCAAACCTCATGGTCAGTACACAAGTAACACCGCAGAGACATGTCCGTCAACTGCACAAGTTACTCATAGTCAACTGAAGGAGCAACTCACGCATGGCCGTCCACATATATCAACACCTAGCCCATCTCGATACATGTAACGAAGCTAGAAGAACAGATCGACACATGGCCATTCTAACAAGGAGTGGATCACACATGGCCATCTAGATCACAATGAGATTGACTCATGCATGGTTGTCTCACACAACCTGTAATTAAGAATGCAAGGGGATACTCAACTTGCACCCCACATATTAAAAAATATGTGGTCTGAGTTAAACTCATTTCACCATCAAGCAAATGTTGACATTGAATGGATCTATGGAACATGATTAGGTTCTACTTTATTAGTTAAGTCATTTAGGTGTCTTTTAGCATCAATCAAGTAACAACGTATAAACTATAAACAAATTCTAAAAAACTAAGGGCATAATACATTACCAACAAATATCTGAGCATAAAGGTGTGATATCATCACACTATCACTTGATGCTTTCCATTCACCATATTTGGATCTCAAGGACCACATACTTTGAGGTAGTAACCTCTTATCTCATTACTCAGAAAACTATGACCTCATATTAAGTAATAAACCATCATTAGGCCATAAGACCATTCAGCTCCTCTTGTTGTATTACCAACATCACACATGCCTCATAAGGCCCATTCAATCATATCATACACATCATAGCTATTACCTGGCTATGCTTATGAACTGGTGTTAACTGCATGGTTAAAGACTTGTAACAAGAAGGATAATACTTCATTACCATTATCATTTCATAAAGATTCATGTCATTCAATCTACATCATTAGGGTTAGGGTTTTCTTTAACCAATTAGGGTTTGCAAGGTTGGATCAACAATCAACCTCAAATCATCACCACCATTATCACTATAGGGTATGTTCTGAGATATAATTTATAGAAAACAATACTCCCTTGTTACTCATACAAACATCTCATAGGGTAACCTATCATACCATGTATCCATGTAATTAACATGATGTATCATGACTACCATCATGAGGTGTCAGTTTCATATGGTTAGAGGGATCCCTGTTTATCATCTACATGTATCAGCCTAACCACACCAAGGTGTGTCAGGTAAGCTAACCTAGGGATATTGGTTTTAGCATCAATCCAAACATGTCGAGTTCGGTACACTTGAGGGGTATCGATTTAGCACTCAAGGAGTTAGGTTAGCTACACATGAGGTGTATCGGTTTAGCCCTACTTGAAAGGGTGTCGGGTTAGACACATGTATCCGGAATGCCATCCCCTAGTGTGTCGGCCACGGTTCCAAGGAGTGTGTCACCCATCATGCTCGTAATGAGTTAAATGTGTGACAGGTTGGTAGGGTTAGGACATATAATTATGTTGTCCTCTTACTCAACTAAGGGCGTCACAATTTAGCATTCAAAGTATACCAGCTCATAAGACATCATCCAGATCATGACGAGTTAGCATCCTTAGCCTATCAGTCTAAGGTGTCAGTTAACAAGCATCGCAAGTCATGACAACCACTCACCACTTAATGTATGTGTCATCTTGTCATCTTCAACCATAGGATGTTGGCCACTAGTTCATCTATTTTCATGGCAATAAGGTACAAGATATAGATAGAAAACTAACAATATTCCTTCTTCAAAATAGTTCCCAAGACCATCATAAACTACTAACCTATATGAGATGAATGATATAGAGATGAGAAACAGTATAGGCACATGAAAGAGTGAAAATAACAAAGAAGGCAAAGAGTTATATAACATGCCTTAAAGATCACCACCATGATCCAAGCTCCAAGGTCAAGCTTCAAGCTCAAAAGCTCAAGGTTGAAGATGATCCTCCACATGATCGCCACAACACCTCCAAGGAAGAAGATGAGATGAAGGTTAAACTAGCTTGAGAAGAAAAGGAGATATCCACGATCCATGGCTGAGAAGAAGAAAAAGAAGAAAGGTAAGGAAACATATCTTACCAAGGTAGAAGATGGAATATGATTGAGGAACAACACAAGCTTGGAACATGTCCTCTAAGCTCCAAGAGAACCTCTCTAGCTCCTAAAGCTTCCCAAGGTCGTCCACCAACAAGGAGAGAAATCAAGATGCCAAAAGGATCCTCTTGCATGGAGAGAAAGAATATTATATACTAGGGGGGTGAGAGAGATCATGGGAGTAGTGTCATCACCTTAGGAGCCTATGTGACACTTGTCCATGAATAAGGGCCACATGCAACAACATGCAAGACATGGTGATATGATCTAGGCTAGATCTCGCCCTCTTGATCTCCTACCAAGATCATGGCCTTACAACCCGATATGCCATATCCCCACACACTCACAAGTCGATACACCATAAAACTATGCACTCACAAACTAATACACCATAACCCTACACACTCACAAATGGCTACACTTATAACACTACACACTCACAAACCAATACACTCATAACACTACACACTTACAAATTGATACACTACCTCTCTAGGGCTCTGTAACTTGTGATAACACATCTAAGAGAAAAACACATCTCACTCATGTGTTCATAACATCACTAAGGATGCTACCACATAACCAAGACCCAAACAAGGCACCCATTTCTCTCTCTCCTCTAGATGATGTTAAGAGAGAGATGGAACACTCTAGGGGTTGCAAACTTACACATCAACCCCTACTCTGGGTGAATTACAATTTTCACCAAAACCACATTATAAAACAAAAGCATCATTGAAAAAAGCTCAAACAAGAAACTTAAGCTTTCTACATGCCCTAATTACTTCTTAGTTGATTAGAGAACGGTTCTAAGCAACATACTTAGGCAAATCAAATAGGTTTATCCCAAAACATGGGTCAAGGTCCTTACAAGAATAATCAATATTCTATTTCTAAAGATGGGATCTTTAATGGAAATGCCCCGATATCTTATGCTCTTTGTTTGCTAGATCTAAAGATAAAATTTATAATGTAATTTCCAAAAGACTAAAACTTGATAACTCAAACAAAATGCATCTTTAGCATTGTCGTCTAGGGCACATAAATGAGAATCACATATCTAGACTCCCTAGAGATGGTTATTTGGACTCTTTTGATTTTGAATCAATAGAGACATGTGACTCTTGTTTGTTGGGCAAGATGACCAAGACCCCTTTCACTGGTAACAATGAGAGGTCTAGTAATCTATTAGGACTCATACATCATGATCTATGCGACCCTTTTAGAATAACTTCTAGAGGTAGCTATCAATACTTCATTACCTTCATTGATGACTTCAATGGGTATGGCTATGTTTACCTGATGAAACATAAGTTAGAAACTCTTGAAAAGTTTAAGGAGTTCTTCAATGAAGTATAAAACCAACTTAGCAAAAGTATTAAGGCACTTCATTCTGATCGAGGTGCAAACTACTTAAGATAAGAGTTTGAGGACTTCTATGAGACCGTGGTATCATATCACAATGGACTCCACCTGGAACACCTAAGCATAGTGGTATATATAAAAAAAGGAATCATACATTGCTAGATATGGTACTATCAATGATGACTTTATCTTAATTTTGACTACCCTATGGGGTTTTGCTTTTGAAACTTCCACATTTACACTAATATGAGTACCATCTAAATCAGTTTAAAAGACACCAAATGGCAAATGGTATGGGAAGCATCCCAATGTGTCTCTTAAGAAGATTTTTGGTTGTGAAGCTTATGTGAGAAAGCCATTTCCTAAAAAGCTTGGACCCAAATCTAATAAAAGTTATTTAGTTGTATATCCTAAAGAAACCAAAGGGTATTATTTTTATACCCTATCTAATAACAAAGTATTTGTTGCCAGAGATGTTGCATTCCTATAAAAAGAACTTATTTCCAAAGGAATCAGTGGGAGGAAAGTACAACTCGAAGCGATTTGAGACCAACAAGAAAACAATGAATCAATAAATGTAAACGAGGAACAATAAGAATCACAAGTCTTTGTGGAATCTCAAATTCCTCAAGTAACATAGGAACCTCATAGATCTAATAGGACACACCTTGAATTTAAAAGATTTGGTTATCTTGTGACTCATGTAGGCGATGAGATGGTCATAGACGATGAGCCAACAACCTATCTAGAAGCTAGTAAGGGACCAGAGTTAGAGAAATGTCTTGAGGCCATGATGTCTGAGATGTAATCCTTGTACACCAATAAGGTATGGACCTTGGTGGATCCACCTGAAGGGTTAAAACCCATAGGGTGCAAATGGGTCTTCAAGAAGAAGGCCAACATGGATGATAAAGTACATACCTATAAAGGTAGATTGGTTGCAAAAGGTTTCAGATAAGTTCAAGGTGTTGACTATGATGAAACTTTTTCTCTAGTTCCCATGGTTAAGTCCATCGGGATCATGCTTGCCATTGTAGCTTATCACGACTATGAGATTTGGCAGATGGATGTTAAAACTACATTCCTTAATGGGAATCTTATCGAGTATGTGTACATGACACTACCTAAGTATTTTATAAATCCAAAGGATGAAAATAAAGTGTTCAAGCTACAAAGGTCAATCAATGGGTTGAAGAAAGCATCTCAAAGTTGGAATCTTCAGTTTGACAAAATAATCAAGGAGTTTGTCTTAATAAAAATGAAGACGAGCCTTGTGTGTACAAGAAGGTTAGTAGAAGCATGATTTTATTCCTCATATTGTATGTAGATTACATACTATTGATGGGGAATGACATCCCTACATTGTAGATGGTCAAACATGGCTTGAAATTACATTTTCTAAGAATTACTAAGGAAAAACATCCTATATCTTAGGAATCAAGATATATAGAGATATATCTAGAAGGTTTCTTGAACTAAGTCAGAGCACATACATTGGAAATGTATTGTAGAGGTTCAACATGGAGGGCTCAAAGAGAGGAAACATGCCAATGTTTCATGGAACCATCTTAAGAACTCGATGCTCAATTCTTGTGAGGAAAGGGAATGCATGAGTAGGACTCCATATGCATCTACAATTGGATCCATCATGTATGTAATGTTTTGTACTCATACTAATGTCTCATATGCCTTGAGCATGACCAGTAGATATCAGTTAGATCCAGGTGATGCTCACTAGACAACTATGAAGAACATCCTTAAGTAAATGAGAAAAACTAAGGATCAGTTCCTTGTCTACGACTGAGAGGAAGAGTTGGTGGTAAAGGGTTTCATCGATGCAAGCTTCCAAACTAACAAAGATGATAATGGATCACAATCAAGGTTTTTTTTTGCCTCAACAACGAAGCTGTGAGATGGAAGAGTTCCAAGTAAGAGATAGTTGTGGATTCTACAACAGAGGTTGAGTATATTGATGCCTCAAATGCAACAAATGAAGTTGTTTGGATCAAGAAGTTTGTCTCAAAACTTGGGATAGTTCCAAATATCGACAATGCAATTCAACTATATTATGAAAGCAATGGAGCTATTGCACAACCTAAGGAACTAAAATCACATCATGTTCCAAGCATATACAAAGATGATTCCATCTCATATAGATCGTACAATAAGGATATGTGAATATTTTTAGAGTACCAATCGAGAATAATGTTGCTCAGCCCTTGATAAAAGCACTTTCACAGCAGAAGCATGAAGGTCATGTTATATCACTTGGGATTAAGTTCATGAGTGATTGGCTCTAAGTGTAAGTGGGAGTCTATTGGTATGTATGCCCAGAAAGCCAATCATATGATGATTGTAATGGCATAACTTGTAAATTATTTGATTTATAATTAAGGATATATTTCGATTTATTCTGTTATATTCAATTATTAGATAATGAAGTAATATAATAAATGTGTATTGAATGATATTACTCAATGACATATGTCTTTAGGTCGATGACTCAAAAAATGAGATCATATAGGTGCCAAGAGTACATACATTCTTGTTATGTCCCCAATCAGTTGTTATTATGAAAGGCTGATAGACAACAATATTACATGACTAGATTGTGTGTTTGTTGATGAAGAAATCTCATAAGTCATGATATATATGATAATAAACCAAACACATAGATACTTGTCAGAGAATAGTGTATCTGACAGACCCACCATGCGAGTGACACATCGAAACAATAACATGGTAGTCAAAGCCATCTCTCCTAGTGTTTGTGGTGATTTTGGTTGTTAAACTTGTTGTCACTACACTCTTCACATGACGTTCAGTGCACTTTGACATCATCCAATGTGACCTTGAATAAGGGTTGTCATAAAGTTGATGATTGGATGCACTGTGACACATGGGGATGACTGTGAGTGATGTACATGAGATTTGTCCCTCCTATAGGAGTGTGATATCTTGGCCACGTGATAAAAGAGACTAAGAAATGCATGGCCATGAACATGTGAGTCAATATGTGATATTGAGCATACACATATCTCATACATTCTGTTCTTGTCCAAGGACCAAAGATCAAATGTTGAAGAGAATGACTTTTTCATGCCTTAAGTTCAATCTAGATATTAGTGATAAGGAACTATACCAATACTATTACACCAATCACATATTGTAGGTTGAAGTTGTTCTCCAACTTTCTATTTACTTGGGTAGCAATGACGTGTTGCTAGATACTACTCATTGCTTGGAATGCCATAAACTAGTTATGGACATTCACTGCCAACATAAATAGGAACATATAGAGTCAAACACTTGCCAAAAAGGAGTGGCTCAAGTGGTCAAGTACGATGTCTACTAACAAAAGGACTCGAGTTTGAATTCCAACTGTCACCTTGATTTATCACCCTCCTGAGCATTTGGCCTCTGCCACAGGCATGGGAGAGGGGGAGAGAATGCCCCTCTTAATCCCATATAGATTCAAACACTTAGGATACACTTAGAATAGGTGTTTGCTAATGAATGATATTTAAACTAATTACAAAAGTGTTTAGGAATTCATTTAAGCAACAACTTGACTGAATAAACTTTAAACAAACTGGTTTAAGGGTTGAACTGACTGGTTGGAGTGTCAGGTGGATTGGATATTGCATTGACTGATATTCTACATGAACTGGGCATTAACAGACTGGTTCATTGAGTGAACTGGTCAGCTCAGGGTCCTGAGGCGACCGTCTCATGGTATGAGATGCCCGATTCATGGATCAATTCAATTGCACCAAGGATTAGTGCTGATGTCATATTGTGCATTAATTGGACTAGAATTTCCAATACAATTGTAATTGGAAAACAAGTCAAAATGACCAATTCTAGGGTTGAAACATTAGGCTTGCATGCCAACCGATCGGTCCATCGATGGACCAACCATTTTGCTGCTTTCAGGTTGTGAAAATTTGTGAAATTCTGGTCCTATACCCTCCCACATAGACTAGGAACTTTGACCATGACCCTCCTATCAATAGAGGGGTACTGGGGGCTTCCTAAAGACACAAATCAATTGACTCTGACAATTGTTGTCTCCATTCATTGTGATAACCAATAGAGCCCAAGCAAGTCCTACCTGATAAAGGGAGGGATAGGAAGGGAGAACAATTGTGGGAAAGCAAGTTGGTACTAGTACACCAACATGGAGGCACAATTCCTTATATATTCTTCTAGAATTACAAGAGTTCTTGGTGGTCTATGTGGACTACTCTAGAGGGGAGGAGATTTTACTGCTAGGAGGACAACATCAGGCTGCTATCTGTGGTGATCAACTAGGAGTTGTTACATACATTGTTTGAGTGCAACTTGAAGGAAGGCGCACAAGACAACAAGGAGATTATCATTGGGCTTAGTCGAGAACCAGGTATATCCTCCGAACCATCCTTTTTGTTATATAGTTGTTGACGTGATATGCTATTATAAGGGAAATATGGAAGTTAAATTTTTATTTATGTTGTCTGCTCTTCCTCTATATTTGCTTACAGATATGTATGGACATGATTTTACATGCCATTAGGCCAAATTGTGCACGTTAGTGCATATATTCTTGGATCTTAGGATGGGTGATTAGATGCTCTAGAGGGGCAGTGAATAGAGCTAAATGCACTTAAACAAAATTCATTAGACCTTCAAGATACATCAAAAGATAAGGTTGCTAAATAGGAAATTTGAGTTCTACTAAAACATACATAGAAATGGAGAGAGAGATTGAACAAGCACCAAGTAATAAACTATGTAGAGTTGTTCCATTCTCCAAAATAGGAGTACGTTAGTCCACTACCTAGAGAGGTCAACCTCTAGGATTTCGAAGTGTGTATTTCTCTATATATACACTTATAAGAGTTACAATCCATTACGCACCAAAGGACTTACCTATCCAACACAAAGATTCTTCAACCTTATCAAGGACTTCCCCACTTTGCAATTAGTCTTCAACCTTCTCCAAGGTCTTACCCACTCTTATACGAGGCTTCAACCTTCTAGGAATTACCCACTCTTCTTGGATGTTCAGCCTTTGATTTCACCTTCACTTAGAGAAACTTTCACCAAGGACTTACCCACTTGAGCAAGGAGTCTTCTTCCGTCACCAAGGGCTTACCCACTCTTACTCTAAGGATTTGACCTTGATCTTCACCAAGGGACTCCTTCCCTTGTTCTTCTTCACCTTTCTTAACCAAGAGAGAGAACCTTCATCTTCATGGTTGAAATGAGAGATTGGGAGGTGGTGGAAGTGAGAGCCTCACAAGCTATACATGTAGGACTATCTCACTTACAAATCTCCTACTCAATCTAATGGGGAATGCAAGTGATTAAGCTTAGAGAGAGAGAGGAAATTGTAGGATCAATCAACTATAGAATAGGGGTGCTTGGCTAGCTAAGGAATGAAGCCCAAGGGGTCCTATTTATAGTTAAGAAGCCTTTGGGAACCCTTAATGATGAATACTAACCATTTAGGATGTTGCAACACATATTTTTTTGAGTTTTGCAACATTCCAATGTGTAGAAACACTTTTATGCACTTTTTCGTACAGTGTGATCGCTCACGTTTTTGGGTTTAGAGGGGTTAGCTTATTAACCCAAGTCCTATTTCTTTTGAGTGCTTTCCTAAATGGAAAACAATTAAAATAATGACCAAAATCATTGCAGTAGTTGCATGTGCCCGTAGCCTTGGAACTAGAGGATTCTCCATGGAAGATTGGAGGTCCTTTACCTTTGTTGTTCCTTTGGCTACTTTCATACCCTAAACCATATCTACCAATTTTTATAGTAGTATGGTGTAGGATATCATTAAGACTCTTTTTACCAATAAGAATCATTGCAAAGAAGTTCTCAAGCTATTATTATCATACATAAGTAAAGTAATAGTAGAAGACAATTGATTCATATCAACTCTACCATGCATAAGATAATTTTCTAGGCAAAGTGCTTTAATTAAATAAGAATCTCTATCAATATGAAGAGCAACAACATTATTCTCTCTACTAGCAGAACTAGAACAATATTCAAGCACACCGATTTCGGCAAGAAAGGAAGCATTTTCATTTTCAAACATAGCAATCTTAGAACGATACATTCTATTTTCATATTATAAACTTTGCAAAGCCAAAACTTTCGTCTTGTTTTCATATTTAAGAATATCTATATCATGCAAGAGAGAATCCACAATGTTACTATGCTCTATATTAGAACTAGGCAAAAGAAGTTGAGCTTCTAGAAATCTAATCTTCTCAAGCAAATTAGCATTTTCAAGTTTAAGATAATCTACTTGACCAAAACTAGCATTTTTATCATCAATTAAGGAAGTATTGTCCTATTCAGGATCATCTATTTCTACATGCAAATTATCAACAATTCTAGTAAGCTTTTTCTTTTTCTTTTTAGAAGACTTAAGCGAGGCACGAGTAGCATGTATGATAACAATTAAATGTTCTTTATCTAAAGAGTTTACATTTACCTCATTTGAGTATTCTTATGTTGAACCCATAAGCAAAAAATGGCATTATCCTTCATCACTAGATCCCGATCTTGATCCTCCACTTGATTCTTCACTTGATCTTGAGTTGGAGGACTCATTTAAGCTTGAATTGTAGGAGTCACTTTAGATTTTGTGCCATTTCTCTTTCTTCTTTTACTTCACTTCTTTTCTTTTGTGATTATGGTTCGTTTTGCCTTGTAGACAATCTATCTTGAAGTGACGTTTCTTTCCACACTTGAGGCACTATATGAAGGAGGAAGGATTGACTTTGTAGAATATACCCTTTGAGTACATGGAATCTTCTTCAACTTGAGAGGATGGAGAGGCTTCACCCACAATAGTTTCAATTTGAGCCTTGATTTCAGCCTTCTTCATTCTCTTTAGCTCTTTATCCTCTTGTCTTTCAACTTCTTCTCTCTTGAAAAGTTTGACTTGATGGGCTTATAAGTTTCCAATGAGATCTTTAATAAGAACATCACCAAGAGACTTTACTTCTTTAATGGAGGTCACCTTGGATTCCCATATCTTGGGGAGAATTCTAAGGATCTTAGAGTTGATCTCTCCTCTAGTCTTAGGATGACCCAGAACAACAAGACCATTCACTAATGGTGTTAAGCCTTGAGTACATGTTTGCACCTTCTCCTCCTTTGCCATCTTGATGTTCTCAAGAAGCCTTTTGACATGTACACTTTGCTTTCCTTTACTTGAGTTGTCTCTTCATAAGTGATGCATATCTTTATCCATACCTCATAGGACATCTCACAAGAAGAAATCTAGTTCAACTCAGTGGGGGTCATGGTGGAATAGAGAATATTGATTTATCTTACATTCAAGGTGGCATTCTTTATGGTAGCTTCATCCCATTCTTCCATCCTTTTCTCTGGTAGTTTGTATGGACGGTCCACCATTTCCCATAGCTCAAGACTTTTTCCTTGGATGTGGAATTCAAGCCTTCTCTTCCAATTGAGGAAGTTACTCCCATCAAAGATGGGAAGGTTGAAGAAGATCTCCCATCTTAGTAATCACCCATCTTCTCCTACTAGTGGCAATATGCTTGGAGAAGACTCACTCTGATACCAATTGTTTGATCCTAGGATGGGTGATTGGATGCTCTAGGGGGGTGAATAGAGTTGAATGCACTTAAACAAAATTCATTAGACCTTCAAGATACATCACAAGATAAGGTTTCTGAATAGGAAATTTGAATGCAATTAAAACATACATAGAAAGGGAGAGAGAGATTGAACAAGCACCAAGTGACAAGCTATGTAGAGTGGTTCCATACTCCAAAATAGGAGTATTTCAATCCACTGCCTAGAGAGGTCAACCTCTAGGATTTCTAAGTGTGTATTCCTCTCTATATTCACTTATAAAAGTTACAACACATGACCCACCAAAGGACTTACCTATACAATACAAAGAGTATTCAACTTTATAGAGGACTAACCTACTTTTCAATGAGTCTTCATCCTTCTCCAAGGTCTTACCCACTCTTGTACGAGTCTTCAACCTTCTAGGAATTACCCACTCTTCTTTGATATTCAACCTTTGACTTCACCTTCACTCAGAGAAACTTTCATCAAGGACTAACCCACTTGATCAAGGAGTCTTTTGCCTTCACCAAGGGATTACCCACTCTTGCTCCAAGGATTCGACCTTGATCTTCAACAAGGGACTCCTTCCCTTGTTCTTCTTCATATCTCTTAACCAAGAGAGAGAACCTTCATCTTCATGGTTGAAATGAGAGATTGGGAGGTGGTGAAAGTGGAAGCCTCACAAGATATACATGTAGGACTACCTCCCTTATAAATCTCCTACTCACTCTAATGAATGATGCAAGTGATTAAGCTTAGAGAGAGAGAGAGAGGAGATTGTAGGATCACTCAACTATAGAATAGGGACCTTCATAGTGCTTGGATAACCAAGGTATGAAGCCCAAGAGGTCCTATTTATAGTTGAGGATGCCTAGAAGCCTTTAGGAACACTTAATGATGAATATTAGCCGTTTGGGATGTTGCAACGAACATTTTTTTTAGTTTTTTAACATTCCATCGGTTAGAAATACTTTTCTACACTTTTTTGTACAATGCGATTGATTGAGTTTCTATAAAGGTAACTCGACGGAATGCACTATGCGACAAAGCTAATTTGACCAATCCGTTGAGTTTGTCTTGGTAGGAACTCGACTGATAGATTAAATTAGTGTAGTGGTCGGTCGAGTTCTCAGTATAGGAAACTTGACCAATCAACAACATTCTCCAAATCCATCAGGGATCAGTTGAGACTGTAACTTGACCGATAAAGTTCATGTAATGAATTTTAGAAAATGTCAGTGAAGTGCTTAAAAATTCATTTTAAGCGCTCCTTATTTTTTCTAAGCTTAAAAACGAGTCATACAATCATTACAAGTGATTTACAACAAGATTCTAATGGATTTACATCATATTCCACAAAAGTGCATTTGCATTGATTTTGACTTGTCTTCTCTCCAAGTTGAGATGTGCATGTGAGGGCATTTGGAGTGTGTCTATACCTAATTTAAAATTGCTCAAGTAGAAGAATTAGAGACAAATAAGTGGAATGGTTTAGTCATCATAAAAACAAAGGTTTAGTCAATTTAGACCTTAATTCAACATTGGCCAAGAGTTTACATATATGTTACTTTCAAGAGTGCCACGTATGATTTTTTCATGTTTGGGTAGCTGCTACTTCTATCAACAATGGGTTTAAGAAACTTGTCAATAGATTATTGATCAACCAATCATATTATCACTCTTACTTGTCTAAATTTCATGGGGTTCTCGACAAGAGGTAATGGACACCTTTTACTGAATGCAGATCAATTTATTCCTTATAATCATTAAGTATCAATTAGAACAGTGCACACATCTGTGGATACTGTTCCAAATCGAGCTTAATAACATTATGATCAGTGTTAGAGGAAGGGTCATAACATAAATACTTATAGTTTACCCTAAATCAATTTTCTCATGTCATGTATTTTTTTAAAGTTGGTCATGTAATGTAATGTTTCAAAGTGTACAAATTTTGCCATGTCACGTGATATTTTAAATTTTTTGTCATGCCATGTAATTCCTTAAATTTGGTTATGTCAATTTGGTCGTGTCATGTAATGTTTTCAATTTGGTCATGTTATGTAATGTTTCCAATTTGGGAATGTCATGTAATGTTTTTAATATTTATATGTCATGTAATGTTTTCAACATGGTAATGCAATGCAATGAAATATGTTGCCTTTTCTACTAGGTAATTTGTAATATAATAAAATTTCCATTTTTAATTATCTATTGTTAACATGTTAATCATAATCTAATATATGTTACGCTTATTGTATAAATAGATAAGGCTCTTAGATAAGCATTATTCTTCTTTCTCATTGCCACAACGGGTTGTTAGAGAGGGTAGTTATTGACCAGGGTGTATTGGATAACATTTATTTAGGGGGATTTGGCGTGTTTCATAATTTGCAACCTATCATCCTAGATCTCAAACTCATGGCTTTTGTATAACCATTTAGACATCACTAGAAACACATTTAGGTTCATTTATTTTTGAGATGATATACCACATTTTAGGATGTGTCATTTATTATAGGTCTTAGGCTATATGGTAGTGTAGTTTTATCTACGTAACCCAAACACTCGAATGACAAACAATTTATTGTATATGTTGACCTTTATGACCACTACTTGGAAATTCATACTGATGGGATGCACATGAGTTAAACTTGTCTAACTTATTTGGTAAGATGATTTTGGGTTAGAATTTCACCCATAGGACTCTAGAGTTTTAGACATCAGTTAGTGTTAGGTATACTAGGGAATATCTTCTTTATATCTCAGGTAGTTACCATATTCAAATATTACTGGAGAGCACATATATGATACATTTCCCTTGTAGCTAACTTTGGGAGTTGTGACACCTTTTCATTGGGTGCTGCAACTTTAACATACATGTATAAGGGGTTATACAAATGATCTTCCCATTCAAATTCAAATTTCATTTTTATTTTTTTTCCATGTTTACTTCAAATGTAGTTTTCAGATAGGATAGAAAATGAATGCTCAAGATAAATGGTTATCAACTTGGAGCCGTGCTAAAGGGTGTCCCATTGGTAAGTAAGAAACAAAACACATTAATTTTTTAAATTTTAAAACATTATATAAATATACAAATTTATTATTCTTATCAATAGGTGATTGAAGTTTGTTCAAAAATAGAACAAAATAAACAAACATGTCCATATCTATTGTGCTTCCTCTGATCATTTTTTTTCCTCTTCAATGACATTTAGTTCGAATCAATTTATCTAATAGATTGTTACATCATTGTGATTAAAACTTTATTAGGTACAAATGACTACATACACGTATGAAACTCTACATAGGCATGCAAAATAGTGCTGAGAAGATTGTGAGATTTGCTTGGCCATAATGCCTCTTCTTTGTTGTAGAGTAGTAGAATGACACCATCTAGATAGAGTGATTGTACAATTATGATTTATATAAATAATAACCTACCATTTCTTTTCCACAACATAGTAAGCTACATGCGAGGGGTATTGCTACGGAGAACTGGTTACATCCTCATAGATAGGAGGTGTAACTTTGGAACAATAGAAATGAACATCTAGTTCCTCAGCCTCCATCAAAGATAGTCTTCAGTCCATATGTGCACTATAGATGGTATCGTTCGGTCTATTACGAGTATATATTAATTTTTATATGTATAACTATTAATTCATTATGAGTATAACTAATTATTTTTTACATCCTATTAGCTAACATATTTCATATTTTTCTTTTTTCATTTATTGTATTAATAATGTAGTTAACAAATTCAACCGCAAGTCCACGTCCAGGCGGCTATGCAATATGCACCTACACATATTAGGATATATATAACATGCAAGGGCCTATTTTAGTAATCTTCCTAATTATGCTCATCCATATCACTAAGATTCACCCACCCAACCCACTCATTACTCACCATAGCTTGTACTTTTGATCACACTCCTATCATTACTCCTACTGCTACTCTACTTCTACTCATTATGCACCATACTCAATTCTGACTTTCACATATCAATTATTAGGTTGGGGGCAACTAGGATAGGACATTGGAGATGACTCTACTTATATTACAATAACTACCCATTTATACCTCCATAGATGCACTATGATGGAGCAAATTCTTCCATTTTTTTATGGATCCTAGCTTTTGTGCCATAATTATTGGAGGTGCACTACACAAACCACTCTTTACTACTCATCCACACCCAAGTTTGAGTCACAACTCTATAGCACCTGTAATGTCCTAGGATTTGAGGCCTCATATATAATGATCTCAAAAGGAATGATTGGACTACCCATATCACCAAGGTGCACCTCCTTTTCCGAGAACCCATCACTAAAGAACTCCATAGTTAAGTGTGCTCAGCTTGGAGTCATACTAGGACGGGTGACCAGTCGGGAAGTTGATCCTGGCTTGCGCGTGAGTGAGGAAAAAGCACATAGTTAAGGCTAGTAATGGTCTGTGGGGCTAGTCATCATTCCTGAAACTCTACTAGAGCCTTGAGCAAGTGGGCCTGGGTGTTACACATGGTAGGTGGGGCCTACATGGGCCAGTGACATGCCGGTCTTTGAGCCGTACGGTCCATGCATGTTAGAAAGGGCTATCCGTGGTGATGGAGCCACCCTTGCACTAGTAGCTGTGGTCGGGAGCTAGGTTTACATGGCCATGTTGGATCTATACTGAAATGGGGAAATGTTATGAGGCCACATAGTTGAGCCTTGATGAGGACGTCAAGACTCTAAATGGGGGAGATTGTAACGTCCCAGGATTTGAGGCCTCAGACATAATGATCTTAAACGGAATGATTGGACTACCCATATCACCAAGGTGCACCTCCTTATCTGGGAACCCATCACTAAAGAACTCCATAGTTAAGCATGCTCAGCTTTGAGTAGTACTAGGATGGGTGACCAGTCGGGAAGTTGATCCTGGCTTGTGTGTGAGTGAGGAAAAAGCACGTTAAGGCTATTAGTGGTCTGTGGGGCCATTCGTCATTCCTGAAACTCTACTAGAGCCTTGGGCAAGTGGGGTCGGGTGTTACATCACCCCACCTGGGTTCGTACCTACTCAACAGAGACCCCTCACCCACCTCCATAGTTCCATATTTGACATGAACTTCATGAGGCTCATGTTTGATGCCTATTAAGGCTTCTACAGATTAGATCTCTACAAAAATTAAAGGTACATGGACATGGACAAGGATGTTCACGAGAACACAATGAGGAAGTATTGTTGCCTAGTTTTTTTAAGAAAAATTGTATGATTTTGTTGATTAGCCTTTTCGAAGGCATTCACACTCACACACACACACACACACACACACACAGATATATATATATATATATATATATATATATATATATATATATATATATAGTCAGGCTAGAATACACTCGAGTGTATTCGGAGCAGAATACACTCAAGTAGTTTTTTATGATGTAACATGTTTTTAAAAAATCTAATCCATTGATCTTCTTAAACATCTTGTGAGTAGCTCATATACAAAATTTGAGCACAATGGGACATTTTTAGGTCATGGTATAAAGACCGCAAAAATTATGCATTTCAAATCAGTTCCGCACGTTGATTTTTTTGCCCTTGGATGAGTGACTCCAAATGGGCTCAAAATTTGTATGTAGCCTAGTTTTAGTATGACAATGAAGTTCAATGGTTTACATTTTGTAAAAAATAGTCTTGATATGCAAATACACTTGAGTGTATTTGAGCGATCTATACACTCAGGCGTATTCTAGCCTGACTCTCTCTCTCTCTATATATATAAATATATAAATAAATAAATAAATAAATAAAAAGATAAATATAAATATATATTTAAATATATTTATATAAATATATAAATATATATATATATATATAAATAAATATACAAATAAATAATATATATATACATAGTCAGGCTAAAATACACTCGAGTGTATAAATCGCAAGAATACACTCAAGTGAGTTTGCATATAAGGACTATTTTTTTGTAAAATGTAAACCATTGATCTTCATTGTCATACTATAACTAGGCTACATACAAATTTTGAGCCAATTTGGATGCGTGTAAGACACTCATCCAAATGCAACAAAATCGACGCGCGAAACTAATTTGAAATGCATAATTTTTACAGTCTTTATTACATGACCCATTTCGCACAAGGAATTATATCCATTCTGCCTGGTTTCTTGTCTTAATAATTTTTTTTCTAGTTTTTGTTGTTATGTTCCACATGGTTCATGCCCAGGAATCCCAGCAATATTTGTCTACTTTGTAGTAGAAATTTATGCTCCATTATGAATAATTTCATGATCCCGTTAATAACTACTTCCCTTAATTTGGATACTATAGTTGTATAATTGATTGTTACTAAAACCCTACTATACATAACAATTTAATATAATTTAGGGTAATTCATTAAATGGTTTGGTTATACTAAGTAAAATTGGTGTTAAAACACCTATATTTTCACTAAGTTCTACTTAATACCGGTATATATCACAAGGTTTACTAGTATTGATACATTGCTATAGGTATATTCTATTATAATATAATTATCTATAGATGAATCGATTAGTCCATATCATAGTAAAGTTAGATTGCCAAGATTATATTCTACAACTCCCATCTATCATGCTAAATGGGATCTTAAATAACCAAAATACTTATTAAATAATTTTTTGTCTTGTGGATCCTGGATAAATCAAATCTTCACATGCCAAACTCTAGATGGAGGATTATGGCTGAATATGGAGCATGGTTGCAGGTATCGATTGGGTCTGGTTATGCGTCAAGCACAACTTTCAGATCTGCAGTCAAATCACCACCAGATTAGGGAGTGAGATCAGTGTTCATGTTGGAAGTAGACAGGAGACACCAGAATAGATATGTAATGATTAATGGTGGCGGGGAGGTCCTCCAGAAGTAGGTTTGTAGTAGGAGTCAAGCAAGACATCTTTGTGTTGTATCTCAACAGTGGAGATGATATTAAAGATTGCAGACTTTTTGTCTGCCGAGGTCCCAAACTTCTCAAAAGATGGAAGATGGAGGTAGGTAATAGGAACATAGGGTTCCAGTCTAGCAATGGTGGAGATGTTCTGTAACATACTGAATCTCAGGGTCTTCCCTGCAATTTACCCACTTTTGATCTTTTCTTGACCTTCGAGTCCATTTGGACCTTTTCTATAAATTCCACATCCTTTTGGATCATTTTTGGACTCCTTGTGCAATTTGAGCACAATTTGAGGTTGAAATTACTATTTACCCTCATTGATGTAAATTGAGGGGTGTTTGCACGAATAACCCACATTAGGAGATAAGTTAGGGTTAATGTTGTAATTTTGGTCTTTAATGGGATAATATAGTAGATTATATTAATTTGGAGCTTTTTGGATAAATATATTATTAATAATGTGTATTTGAGTTCATATATGTGTATATTAATCTTTATTGTTTCTCTCTCCTCGAAATATGATTTTAGTTCACATTAATATGCTATTTTGTTGAGTAATGAGTATTTGTACCCTAATGTGTTTTATATGTCGAATTTACTCACATGTTTCTCATGAATGAGCTTTTCATATAATTCCTTGATTTTAATATATTATTATACTCTTTTATGAGCCATATATTTATTAATGGCCATATTATGCATTAAACGAGAAAGTGATTGCATAGCATTGTAAAATACGTCATTATAAGCCTATGGTTCAAATTTGGTGATTTTTGGAATTCATTTGACCCCTCAAAATGATTTTATATACTTTTAATAAAGTGTAAATTAAAATGGTGAATAAATAACCCACCTTCACACCTCACTCATATTATGGACTAATTAAGATTGAAAATACATGTAATAAGTGAGTGGAGGACTCTTGGACTCCAAATCTCGAATTTGGGAACCAAGGGTTGCTTATAAAAGCAACACATAATTTATTTCTCTAGCATTATATTAAAATATGCTTTAATTGTCAAAATAATTATTTGGATGCCAAAGGTTGGGTAAAACGCAAATCTAAGTGTATAACATGAATCTAGACGTCATTATCAGCCTAGGGTTAAAATTTGGGGTCATTTGGAGTTCATTTGACCTTCCAAATGCAATAAACATGTTTTCATTAAAATGTGACATTATAGCCATCGATTTAATAGCTATGCACATCATTTAAGCCAAAGTTTGGCTTAAATGCCTGTCACGCGCACTGTAGACGCGCCCGACCCATGGTGGACTCAGATCCATCGGCTCTTGTTAGTTCTGACCACGATCCAACGGTCGACGGATTGTCTTCCACCTCCAGCCGTTACATGGGTAACGAGCTCGACTCCTCAGCTCCGTTCTCTGCCGTTTCGCGACCGTTTTACGAGACTTCTTCACCAAACAAACCGCCTTGATCTGACGCATCATATGAGCTATCAATCGCCCCATTTTGTGCACCACAGACGAAACTCCCAGGCGGCGCCGGCCCTAGCCTCTCACGTCCACGTCCATCTCGGCTCAATAGGCTCGCCCACCTATAAAATACCACCTACACTCCTCCTTCGGTCCCTTAGCAACTCACCCAAACCATCAATTTCGCCAAAGGGAGCACGTGTGGTCGACGACGTGGAGTTTTTGCTGCTGTGCTTGTGGAGCTTCTCCACAGAGCTAGGAGGAACCAGCGCCTAAAGTGATCGGTTAGTTGCGTTCCTTGTTCGAATACCTTCGTTTCGAGTACCTGAACGTCGAATTTGGTTAAGTATATCAAAATCGCCCAAATGGGCAAGTTTGCACCCCACGGTAAGGCTGGAGAAGACGACGGCCAAATGACCGTTTTGCCCTCGCGCGCCCCTCCTCCCTAGTTCTTTAGCTGAGGGCAGATCCGTCAACCTCAAATCAGATTTTTACCTATTTAGTATTTAACTAGCCAATCTTGTTTAATTCATAGTAAATCACTCGGTTGTCAGAAAATTACAAACAAATACTCGTTGGAAAGATAAAAACCTGTAGAATCCAAATATTTAAGTTTTGTACGCTGTTTTCTATCATAAGCCTGATAATTAATTCAAACCTTAATTTAAATGTATAAAGTGATGTAAAATGATAATAATAGTGTTTTAACTCCGTTTTTGACAATAAAATATGTTTTCTCGAGTAGAAAATTATTAGGGATCATTTGGACCTGTTTCCAGAACCAAAATCCAAAGCCTTTACCCATGGTTTATAAATATGGATATTTTACACTTAAAGTACCTTTAAGTAACCTAATACATGTGTAATGTTTGCAACTAGGGAAAAATGGAATGGTGATACAATCAACTTGGTGAAAGTAATGGTAATGAATCTAGAACAGGTATGTGAGCCCTATTTTGTATGTGCAACCTATTTTGTATGTGAATCATATATATATGTGAACATCCATGGTGAATGTGAAATCTATGTGGGATGATTATTGTGCAAACTACCTATCTTTCAGTTGGGACTTTTCCAACCCCACAATCACTATTATGCTAGCCTTGTACTCCTTCTAATTGCATTTATTGGCTCTTTACTTATTTTATGCTTCTAATGCCATTGTGGCTCATTCATTTGAATAATGTGAAACTTGCTATATGTTGCCTCCTTTACTTGGAAATGCTTAATCTTGTTATTGCCTATGTGGCTCATCCTTTTGAGATATTTGGAAGCATTGTATAATGTTGTTCCTTGTTGGCTCCTTTACTTGTTGGAGTTCTTGGATATTGTTGTTGCCTATGATGGTCATTTATTTATTTATTTGGGTTTTATTCCCAATGCTTGTTGCATCTTGTTATACTTTTCACTATGCTGCCAAGTGAATGATTATGCATGATATAGTTATTGGCCAATTGACAATGTAGTGTACATGAGTACAAACCACCCACAGGGCACTGAGGTTTTAGTCCTCCTGCCGGGCACTGGGGTTTTAGTCCCCCTGCCATTTTATATATTAGGCACTGGGGTTTTATTCCCCGTGCCACTTTTTAGGCACTGGGGTTTTAGTCCCCCTGCCATTGGTGAGGTGCGGTAGGTGCCTCACCCTACATTGAGAGGATGTTGAGTCATAATTTATATTCATGCAAATGTGATAATTGTTGATATTTAAATGTGGCAGTTTCTCTCTCTCATATTCATATATTTGCCTCATTTCTTTTGAAATCTCTTATTGTAGAGAATCTTTTATATTGCAAAGCTTTTTATTATTATTTGTCCTATCCCTTTTTATTAACACATACCTTTTATCTTTCTCTTGCTGGATGACCCCAACCATCCAGGTTAGGATCAGAGTGCGCATGGAAGCTTGGTGAACCTAAGGCTAAGGATAGAAGATGAAGAACATATAGTATATGATCATAGTTGCTTATATGTTTTAAATAGTTTGTTTGGAGACAATGTTGTATTAGTCTAAGTCTTCCTCTACCTAGATCCTTGTAGTTGCTTGTATAAAGTTGTACTCCCATTTGGGAAAATTTTATAATGTACTCTTTATACATTTTGAATAAGTCAAGATTTAATTCTTCCGCTGCCATACTTTTGGTGTTTTTGTTTATCATGTTTTTAGTAGAGACTGGTCTTTACAGCATGGTATCAGAGCATCAAGGTAGTCGGATTCTTGACTAGTTCAAAATTGTCTCCTAGATAGAACCCTTATCTTATATAGTTTCCCTTTAGTTAGTTTTTCACCTTAGAGTTGACCTATAAAGAATGTTTGATTTAGGATCATAATAATTTCTTATTAGAAATAAAATTTGTCAACTTTTTGGTGAATTGTCTAATTGAGTAGCTATTAGAGCAAGAAGTTGAAGTGATGGTGTCTAGAAAGGGTCAGAGCTTGGGGGCTGGAAATATTTTCCTTCGCCCCACTAGCTTGGTCACGAGGACTCCTGAGCTCATATGACCTGGCCTGGCCTGATCTGAAACGGACAACTCAAAATAGTCTACCTTTAGACATATTGCCTTATTGTTGAATAACCTTAGAATCCTTATATGATGATTTGATTTCTTTTCTCAAACAAAAATCATCTTGTAATCCCTAAGTATCTTATATGAGCCTTAGATTTCCATGTTTAGGGTTTAGTGTACCCTATGTTATACCTTTAGTTTGGAGGATAGTGGATAGTAAGACTTTCATGTTGGATCTTATACCCTTAGAGTAGTTTGACTTAGTCAACCTTTTGAGTGGAAAGGTAGTGTTAGTACCTTGTTAGATTTTAGGAGTTGTTGATTTCGAGGACGAAATCCTCTTTAGGGGGTTGGAATCCCTCAATGCCTTGAAATCAAGAAACCATAACTCCTTAGACATGGGAATAGAGAGCTTATGTGTTTAGAGTTTAATAAACCTAATATAATTGTAATTCATCTTGTTTGATTATAAATAATGAATAAGTCATGTAATCCTTATGCTTGAACCTTAATATATTCTTGATGCACATAATCATTAATTGTTCATATGTAGATATACATAGTTTGGATTAAGTCACCCTAATGATAAAATGTGTATGATAAAATACACCCTAAGGATGCTTTATCATGTTAGGGTCATGTTGAACTAAACCCTAGGATGTAATCATCTAGCCTTGACAACATATGTACATATATACCCTTCATGCCTTTCTTGACACATTAGTGACATTAGGTGTCATCACATGATATACCTTAATGCATGTAAATGGATTATAATCACTTAATCATAGTTGTGACCTAATTAGCAACACATGTTAGGCATAGCACCTTGTTGATTAAAATACATCTTATTGATCATCTTACTGGTTAGGATAAAATCATTAATAGGATAATGAGTAATTAGATTCATATAATGTGAGGTTAATTCATAGTAATTAGTGTTGTGAGAGAAAACGATTAGTGATGACATGGATATGAGTATGTTAGATGTTGTGCCAATATGTTCCTTAGATATAATCCATATACCCTTAGACCTGTTATTAGGGTAATAATTTGTTGGATAAAATTATATGGCATAATCCCACATGATGTAGTTATTGGGTAATAATGTTGAGTTATTTAGGTTTTGACTTAATACATTAATTGTTGTTGGGATCGGGTTAATATAGGTTGTAATGGCCTTGTAAACCCTAATTGTGCTTAAAACCCTTAATGAAGGAGATATCCATAATACACATATTCAGATGTTAAGATGTAATAAAATATGGCACAAGTGTTAGTATAATAGATATGCTGCCTTTTCATGATAGAGTTTATGCAACAAGATGTTATGTTGGGTTTGATAAAAGGATATAGGTTTTGTGGAAACCTTAGTAACACCTCACCTATGTAGATTTATGTGGTACCCTAGATTAAGGGTTATAACCTAGTTGTTTATGGTTGGGATGTTACACACTCACCCTCTCTTTCCTCTTGAAACTTTTCAACATAAGAGAGACAAATATGAAGATGGATTTGTGTCATGTTGACTATAGGCCAATACATGGTCTACAGTGTCTGTATTCACACTATATATAAACCAATACATGGGTCTATCTTGACTGTTATATAAAGTGTAATGAGTAGGGTCAAGTTATAAAACTTCACCTTTCTAAAAAGTTCTAAGCTACAAACAGGCTGATTACTGCCAAGGATCGTGAGTCTGTTTAGGATTCTAAGTTTATAGCTTATATTTGGAAATTAATCAGTTGTTTGCCATTGTTTCACTTGAGCTAATCAAAAGTTAGTCATGTTCTATCTTTTTGGATCGAGCAGAGGATGGAAAGTCTGCAATTGAGAATATCGAATAGGTCACTAATGTCAAAATGGAGGAGGGCAATGAAACTAAAAAGGCTAAAGACTAGGTAGCTAACGAAACAAAGTAGGACACTGATGTTAAAATGCATGAGAGAACTAAAAGGCTAAAGACTAGGTAGCTAACGAAACAAAATAGGACACTGATGTTAAAATGCATGAGAGAACTAAAAGGCTAAAGACTAGGTAGCTAACGAAACAAGCAGGGGTGGTGGATGTAGCTTACAGTGACTGCATCAAGTGAGCCAGATGGCAACATGCGCAAGCTGTAGACATGCCCTGTGTCACACGTTCAATCCACTATAGGCCATTTTAAGGATGTAGGAGGTAAGTACCATAAAACATGTTGCATGGGTAGTGTTTGGCAACAACCAATGTGGTTTAGTGGGTTAGAGAGGATACATGCATAATGGGATTTTCCAACTGAGAATTGCAGGAGGTATGGGGTAGGATAGTAGTTGAACTGGAAAAACTATGGTTATGATGAGGGATAGCTTCCAAAACATAGAATAGACTTGATGCGCAAGTCAATCCATAGTTGCCTTTTCTAAATTTATGTTGATATCCTACATATTTATAACTGCTATCTTGATTTCATATTTAGGTAAAAGCAATACCAAATGGCTGCACGACTCCAGATAACAAACCAAACAAACATGATCATCGCTCTGTTTTCAAGATTAGTTAGTATTAAAGGCAAGTATTTCAAAGTAACGTGTATGAGAAGTAGAAATGAGACGCTATCTAGATTAGTCTTTAAATATTGAGATGTGGATGACTACCAAAATGGACTCATTATCATGGACAATCACTATGAGGACAAAGTTATAACTGTGTAAATTTCTAGCCAAAGTAACAAATTTTTCTATACATTTACGGGAGTTTAAGAACTTAATGTGTGAGTCTGCTGAATGATTTGAATCAGCAATATAATAATAAAGCAGAGCAGATGTAAATTGACAAGCAGAAGTTACAAGCATACCTGATCTGATATCTTCTCCTACTTTTCCTATGTTCTTTAGTTGTCTCATAATCATCAAATATATCAGAATCCACCAGTATATGTGGAACATGAGTAGCATAAGAAGCATGGTATTGAATGCATAATACATGATAATAAAGTTTTTATCTTGTGATAAGAAGGGAAGAGAATGATAACTATCCAAGCAGCAAGAAGTTATATCAGCAAACTAGGAAAATGGGCAGTCATAATTGAAAAAGGTCTGTAAAGCAAGAGAGCAAGACCGACCTTGACGCTAGGATAACCCAGAATGGAAAAAATATCAGTCGTAATAGGAACCATGATAGTGCAAAAAGACCAAAGAAGATACTAGCTCCTAACTCGATTTCCGAATATTTGAATAACTTAGCTGCTTCCAAGAATGCACTGCTGAAGACAATGCACTGCAGTGCATTGTTAGATCCTTCAGCTCTATTAGATTCAGCTCAATTGAAACATGACACAGTTGAAGACCATGCACCTGAGCAAATAGAACAATACACAATTATTGGAAACTTAAACTTGAAGGATTGTAATGCATCCTACAATCCTGATAGAAGAATGAAGTTTTTTGCATTTAGAATACAACATTCACTTATCACTCCAGAATATAAATGAGCATATAAATGTAATGGTTGTAAAATAAACACTCATTAGAAAAGAACCCTACCCTCGGTTCACTATGGAGTTTACCGTTATCCATTGGGATGGCAGGTAACAAACATCAACAGCCATCCCCCCACAACTGTCATGCTCCATTAGTTCAATATGAGAGGAGCAGTGATTTAATCTATCATTTGGCAGTTGAATTCTGGAAGTTCGATGTCTAGAATGGTTAAAATTATAGTTCTAAATGATGTATTCATACAAACACATGGTAGTATATTGTTTCTATAGCAGGTTCCCCTAGAATAGTAGCAAACAAATTCAGATGTTGTATTTTAGTTCAAATATACATACCATTTGATATTTGTATGATTTTGTTCCAACATTATGAAAAATGGAGTTTGAATGGATTTAAGAAAAACATGTCATTCAAATCAATTTCTTTCCAAATTATATGAGGAAAGGAATGTATCAGTGTTTTCAAAACAAAATCTTTAGGAATTGACTTACCAAAACTGTTAATTATCAGATAGATAAACTTTTCAAAAATGTAGTGTTTGATTTTCCATCTTGAAACGACCTCATCAACAGTTGAATTTGGTATATGAATTTTAGAAAGAAAAAAATGGTTTATTAACTAGTGCACCCTGGATGTTCTATAAGAAGTAAGGTATTAATGTTAATAAGATAATTTTATACATATGCTTGTTGAGAGGTTAAATCAAATAGAGTTGTGATAAGTTGTAATATCATCATAGTGTACTGGTTATAAGGCATGATATTATATAATAGGTCACTTCTTGAGTTCTGCCTTTGGACAATTTCAACCTCCAGCACCACTGTCATCTATAGCCACAACAAATTTAATTTAATTTTGTTTGTCATAGATTTGTCAGCACTAAAAGGAAGATACATTACAGATATTACATTCTTAAACACAAACGCAAGAGAGACATGCTTTCTTTAACTATAGGATTTCATCATTAATTGTGAAAATGATAATCATTAATCGTCTTAAAATCACTTCTAAGTGTGAATTTAGAAATAATGTAGAAAATACAGTTGTTCGGTTGTGCAGTCATTAAATTATGACAATGCTCATCATGGAGGCTGCTTTTATAGCAATACACTAAACAAAGAACTAAAAGCATGGTCCACGACTCCATAAATCCTACTGTACCAATACATACATTAATTTAATGTAGATACTTTCATATTCATTTAATGGATCTCCAAAGTTAGAATTCAAAAATAGGTGCTCAAGATGGAACTGTGGTTTTAAAGATCCCACCTCAAGACAAGCTGTCCTGCTTGTGCTTTAAGGCTTAAACCTATGTCCTAGATTGACACTTACACTGCAATCTGAGACTCACCCTCAGTGCACTGATGTGCAAGCTGAAGCATTGAGTTTTGAGCCTTCAAGGTAACTATACACACTTCCCTTAGAATTTTTCTTTAGAAAATATTGTATAGTTTATTATCACTAATATATAAAACTCGGAATTCGTCAAAGGACTCATACCTTAAAAGATTGAGACACCCTTTCTGCAAATCGCACAAGCAAGAAAAATTCCCTCGAATGGATTTAGGTTCAATTAGAATCTATACGGCCTGAAATTGACTCTTGTAGTTTAAGTTTGGGATAAAATTTGCATATATGATGTACTTTTTCGACGATACAAAAGATTTCAATTTCATTAAGAGAAAGAATGTGAAAAGACAAGAAGAAACTCTAATGTCTAACTATTATATCATCAACGACATTCTTTTTTAACTATACATTCTTCACCCATGGATGGTAGTAGGCTCTGAAATAGCCCTTCTTAACACCATATCCGACAAATCAAGTCATTTAATCCACTACACCCATAGTGGGCTGAAAGATTCATTGCAAAGGAGTTAATGTCAGAATTGTTAGATCTTAAAGGAAATGGACATGGAGTCTGGATTTGTAGCATATTAAACTAACATAAATCTTATTGTTAGATCTGAATGTACTTCATTTTTCTGTAAGACGCATACAGGCTGGTATCAAATTAAGCATTGCAAGGGACTTGAGGAACAGGCTGCGAATGAAAATGGTTTTAAATAGTTCAAGAATATAATCATGTATAATCTTACATTACATCCAGTATGTTATCGGAAATACTATTGGATGAAAGAAAAAAAATAAAGCCATTTTACAAGTATGTTCAGCTCTTGGGTTGATCGGGTCGGTTACCTAGTCGAAGGTTTTTCTACGCCTAGCTTAGAGGAGACTACAAAGAAAATGACAACACGAAAGAATACCCATATACCCCAAAATGTTCACCAAGCCAGATCCTGAAGATCTAACCAAAAGGACAATAAAGGATAGTCCCATCATTATCATTCGCCAACTACGACACCCTATAGCAGGTGGGGGAGGAGCACTGAGATAACCAACAAGGTATACAATAGTCAAAGGGGAGGACACAACCCACACAACATATCAAGAGGTACAAACCACATGACAAGTGAGTAGATAGTAGAGAGAGTGTCTCAACAGAGATAAGAAATAGGGGGAGGGGGAGAGTACTAGGTGAGGGGGCAAATGGGATAGGGGAGGAGACTCGAGAGAAAGCGCTCCCCAATAGTGAGAAATCCTAATAAGGTCCTAGTGAGAAGCAAGTGCGAGTGTAGTAGAAAGAGAATCATCCCAGTATATGTTGAGAAAACATGAACTTTATAAAAGAAAACTACTAAAAGTATATATTCAAGACCTAGAAAATCATTGTGTGTTTCATAAATAGATTATTTACTAATTTATAAACTTTAGACATTCATTTCCAACATAAGTAATAGATATTGACTCCTTATCTTGATGGATATCATACATAACTGAGCACAATTAAATGATAGTTGTATCTAAACTTCAGATTTTTCAAATAGCATAATATTTGCATGTTAGTGCACAAGTGACACTTACTAATCACATATGAGTAAAACTTGACCATTGATGTACCAACAGCTTATATAAGGAAGATTAGTTTCACAATAGATTCGTCAATCTATACCATTGTTGTGAACCCACCATGGATTATGCCTCTCTACCAATATTCTTTCTCCGAACTTCATTCTATATGCCAAACTAACAATGTAATATAAAATGATGTTCATTTTGGATTGTTGCTTTCTTTGGGATGAGACTAGAGGTTATTTGTATTGTGTTGTTCAGTTGCGTGGTTAGAAACATGCATGAAGAACATTTAAAAAAAAGATCAGATTCAGATGATACTAGTTATTGTTGTCTTATTTGGTGATGCAATTTGCAATTAGCAATTACATGAATTAATTTATTGTGGTACACTATGAAGACGTATAAATTGTCATTACGCCCGCAGGTACATGGGCATCATTGCTCTCATTCTTACTAAGACATGGACTGATAATTTCTTAAATTTCCTATTGATTTCTCTATTGAAAGCATCATCTAATTCCTATAATCTCCAGAGCATGCGTTTACTATATTTGATCAAAAACCATCCTAGCTAACTATCTGGCATTTCCACTTAGCAGAACAGCGTAGAAGACATATTGGTATGAGCAGATTAATTAATGTTTGGTACCACCACTGTTCAGTTGCTGGTATCTGTTTTGTGGGACAACCTGGTGAACATGGATTGTTACTGACCGCTCTTCCTAACAAAGAAAAAGATGAAAAAAATGTGCATATAGATAAAAATCCTTCCGATAATGGCATCGTGCCGGTTTGATGACTGAATACGGGCAAGTTTATTGGAACAAGAGTCTACCTAAAAATGATACCTTTCCTGGATTAATCCAGTCAATGCCGTCTGCATCTTGCCTAATTTTCTTGTCAATCTTTCATGTACCTTTCCTTCTTTGGCTCAGATCCGCTTGTAGTCAGGCGTCGACCTTGGCTCCTAATGTCGTCTTCGTATGCAGAAAAGATTAGAGAAGGATCAGGAAATTGTTGTGAGTTAGGTTTTACCAAAGGCGATAGGAGCGTGAGGGAGGCGATGAGGTTATTGGGTTATTTGGGAGGCGGGTGGGGTTAGAGAGGGTGGGGGTTAGAGAAAAAGAGTTGTGGGAGAGAGGGGAAAGTACCGAGGGTGGATTTGTTGCCGCTTGTGTTGCAACTAGGGTGCCGCCCCTCTACTAGTTGGGAACCGGATGGAGAAAGAAGAAAGGGGAAAAAGGAAGGGGTAGAGACGTCGTCGTGCAGCGGGAGCTGTCGCTGCTAACTGCTTGGCCGCGAGCTACTGGCTGGGGCATCGACGCACCTACTGGTCGGCCGCCCAAGCTGATGGTGCGGCGCTAGGGTGCTGCTAGGGTGAGGGAAAGGTGAAAGGAGGAAGGAGGTAGGGTAGAGGAAGAGTGGGCACAACTATATGAGGTAGAAGCACAAGAAACGACCGCCGATTCCTCCCCGTAGGCTACTGGTCGGGTGCTGCGGTTGAGAAGCCGTGCTGGGCTTCGCACAAGGAATCGATTGAGTGAAGAAGGAGATAAGGGAAAGGGGGTTTTTATTTTGATTTACAAATGTTGCGTATTAGAATGGAGGGAAGGGTTATGAGATGGAGGGAAACATTTGTCATGGTATTTCTCAAGGGATGATTAGTGAGTAATGTATTTGTGAGGGATTAGTATTTGTAAAGATGTTAAAAAAATGGGTGATGGATTTGGTCCCATATTTGAAGGATGAGCCCTCACAAATAGACATCATTATTCACGATTTTTGGTTCCTCACAAATGTTCTTCAACAAAGGCCAAATTTTTTGTAGTGTTTGACGACGAAAACCTTTCGATGTGAATCCAAATTGGCACCAAAATCAATCCAAGAACCAATTCGACAACTTTCTAACATATAACACATATACTATAACTATAACATAACTTCATTACACAAAGAGGCTTCTTTACACACATCATCAAGGCATAGAACCAATATATCTCGGTTCTAGACGAGGAGGGGATACATGTTTCTTCTAGATCACAATTAACTTATCATAGGTCCTACTACGCACAACCTCCATGATTCCAATATTCTCTTAATTGTAACTTAGGCCATCACATAAAAAAACATCATTCATTTAAAAGATTACATAACCATTATAAGTTCATATTAGAGTATCTAGTTTCCTAGTCGATTTACATCCATGGTGTCATTACAAGCCCATATGAACTGGATAGTCAAATAACTCCTCATCTCACACCTTAGATAATTCAATTACACAGTGAAGATGAGAGAGTGGTCAACTCTTTAAAGATAAACCCCAGATGTACCTACCTTACATAACCTAAGTGTAAGTGTACATCCAAATTCTCAAGAAAAAGAGTATTCACTATAGGCTCTAATGATTGGACCTCACTATGTCCTCTGGGAAAAATAACATGGCACAAATTTTCATTATGTGATCCAACTAAGTGATCATACCTTTAGAGGACAAGGAAAATAAGCATTATTCCTACCTTATGGGTATGGGAGGGGATAATATCCCAAGGAATATGTTCCCCATGCTATTTGAATTTTAACATCGACATCCTGCTAAGAAACTTGAATTTGGGGAGTACAAAGGATAAATTGAATCTAATTATATATGTATCTTGATCAATTGATACCAAAAATTAATCAAATTTACAAATATGATGATAAAACAATATTATATTCAAATTGGTATTGATCTAGGGTCATTGCCTCACAACTATAGCCCCTCAAATGGATTTTTCCATAAACATATACCCTACAAAATATAGTTTGAATAACCAATCCTTCTTGGCGGATCACAATCACACTGAGTAGATATGAGCTACCTGAAAGCTTTGCATTCAATGGTGTATACCAATCATTTGGGGATAAGATACACGTATCAAAAACCACACGACCCCCCACTAGCAGCTAAGACCGTATTGGTTGTCAACATCAAGCTGTTGCTGCCTAATCTGGTGTTATTAAAAAGATGTGAAAAAGAAAGAAAGTGAGAGAGGAAAGTGGGAAGAGGGAGAGTGGGAGAGAGAGTGGGGCTATTGTTTTTTCCTGAAAGAAATTTGAGAGAGGGAGAGAGAGAGTGGGATGGGAGTAGGTAGAGAGAGAGGTTGTAGGAAAGAGAAAAAACCAAGCTACTTTTGTTAATAACTTTTGAACCGTAATACATTTTTTAACAAAATAACCATAGTTGTGCTTGTTACGAAAAATACTTTACAACAAAACTAAGTTTGCCATATTTAAAAAAAAATAAAATATATAATACAAAGGATGGGAGATATTGCAATTGTAAAAACCAAAAAAGAAGGAGAGAGAAATCAAATTTTCTTATAATTTTCAATTTGTAATAGTTTTTTAGACGAAATAAAAAAGTTACATTCTTTAACACATTTTTTTTTAAATAAGAATTGCTTCACGTTTTATTCCATGTTATAACATGTTAATCTATGTGTTATGAAATGTATCTCACATGTTATCCACTTTATAACATGGTATCCCATGTTACCCCATATTATAACATGGTAGTTCATGTTATAACATGCTAGCCCATGTGGGATAACATTTACCCCATGTTATCTAGTTATTTTATATTATCTCATTATTCCATGCTTTTCGTGGTATCAATGCTTTCAATGTTATCGATGTTATTCATGTTATCTATGCAATCTATGTTATTCTATGTGTCCATACTATTTTATGTTATCCATGTTATCTCATGTTATCATATGTTATCATGTGTCAAAGTATATGTTATTCCATATTACCACATATTATCTCGTTATCTCATGTGAAAAGACCCGATTGTAACGTATAATTGGTCCGAAGATAACATACAAATGGACCAGAGATAACGTACGACGATACTTTCCTCTTATTTTTAATAATTTCTTTTATTTTTAAAAAATAAATTAAACCTGAGATAGCATACAATTAGACTGTACATAGCATACATTTGGACCAGAAATAGCGTACGACACTACTTCCACTCCTGTTTTGCAAATAAAATTCTTTTTTAAAAAATAAATTAAACCTGAGATAACGTACAATTGGACCGAAAATAATATACATTTGGATTATAGATAAATATGACACTACTTTCATCCAATTTTACAAATTATCTATCTCTTTTAAAAAGAATTTGATCCTAAGACAACGTACAATTTTTGTTAATAATGTACATGGATAACATGGGTAACATGGCATAATATTTTTTGGTAGCAAACCATCATTTTTAATTCATTAAAAAAATCATTACATTTTTAGAGTTAGAAGTAAAAAAAATTCTCTATGGTATAACATGGATAACATGGTATATTATTTTTTTATTAGTAATCTGTCAATTTTTATTTTGTTAAAATATTTATTAAGATTTGAGAGTTATAAGTGAAAAAATTCTTTCTCCTCTCTTTTGACTTTATGTCGACATTAGTCTTATTTTAAAGTATTTTATTAGTAACTCATCAATTTTTATTTTGTTAAAAAGTTATTACAGTTTGAGAGTTATAAGCAAAAGAATTTCTCTCTCCTCTTTTTTTACTTTATGTCGACATTTTCCTTATTTTAAAATATTTTTATTAATAACTCATCAATTTTAATTTTGTTAAAAAAATCATTACAGTTTGAGAGTTATAAGTAAAATAAATTTTTCTCTCCTCTTTACTTTTACAATCACATTATCCCTCTTATTTTACATTGTACATTTTATTTTTTTTGAAATATGTCAAATTTGATCATGTTGTAAAATATTTTTTGTAAGGAGTTCAACGATATTTATTTTGTCAAAAATTTCATTACCGTTTAAAAGTTATTAATAAAAATGTGCTCTTTTTTCTCTCTCCGCTCCCCTCTCTCCACTCTTCCTCCCACTCTCTCCTTCTCTCTTTTCGAGGCGAGTATTATAGGACACGTCTTATACAAAAAGTATAGGACACCAATGAACTTCGGACACGTGGACAACAAATAAGTATTGAAGGTTCATAATTGCAAATGACGTTTCCGTCTGAAGTCTCCGTCACAGCCTCTTTTTATCCTTTTTTTATAAGCAATATATATGGAACGAAAATAGGCTAAACAACGGACAACCCTTTCTTTCTTCTGTCGTCGTATGATAATCAAAAGAACATTGTCATTGTTTATTCTAGTCGTCATCAAAGTTGGGCGAACCTTTCTTCTCGTAAGACTCAGACATACTGGAAAAATCATCTGAAATTATATATAGTAATTGCGGGATCCTGGAGGGTATATACTGAAACATTGGAGCAGCCACCACCTGCTACCTGAATTATTGCTACTGGTTTGCCAAACAAAGTGTTTAGACCTTAAAATCAACCAACCCAAGGCCACCAAAATTAATTCAGGTAGCAGGTAAATCCTACCAATATTTTAGAAATGAGACCGGTAGTCAAACTAGTGTTGACTCGGACATGATTGAGTCAGATTTAACCGGATTGGCGGAACCGATGGGACTAGAAATGACATCATCCTGACGTCAAAAAAAATTTAAACCGGAAAAATCGAACCGATCACCACAACAAAAGGAAATTAGCGGTCTGACCGGTCGAAGCAGTTGAACCGGGACTATTTTTCTGACCTGTTAGACCAAAAAAGAACAAATAAATAGTTTTTTAAACTTTTAAAATGGCCAGCCACTAGTTTACTGGTCTATCCAGTCGGACCGGCCGATCCGATTCGATTTTAAAAATACGGAATCCTACTGATTGTGTTCTAGATACATGGTTGTCCAACTTTTTTTATCTTTATGATGATTCATCAGTGATGGGCCATCAGGAATGAACGTAGTCTCACTTTTTCAAACGTTGCGTTTAGACCTTAAAATTAACCAACCCAAGTCCACCAAAATTAATTCAGGTAGTAGGTAAATCCTACCAATGTTTTAGAAACGAGACCGGTAGTCAAACTAGTGTTGACTCGGACATGATTGAGTCAGATTCAACCAGATTGGCGGAACCGATGGGACTGAAAATGACGTCATCCTGACGTAAAAAAAATTTAAACCGAAACAATCGAACCGATCACCATAACAAAAGGCAATTAGCGGGCTGACCGGTCGAAGTAGTTGAACCGGGACTATTTTTCTGAACCGTTGGACCAAAAAAGAATAAATAAACAGTTTTTTTAGACTTTCAAACAGAGCAACCACTAGTTTACTGGTCTGTCCAGTCAGACCGTCCGGTCTGATTCGATTTTAAAAATACGGAATCCTGTTGATTGTGTTTTAGACACATGGTTGTCCAAATTTTTTTATTTTTATGATGAGTCATCAGTGATGGGCCATCAGGTAGTCTCGCTATGAAAGCTTTTTCAAACGTTGCATACTTGTTCATTTGATTTAAAATTTGTGTTACCAATTGCATTATGTGAATAAAGTTTGGTTTGGTTACAAAAATATTTACCAATGACTTGATATTCATATGTCAAACTTATCCCAACTCAAATTTGGGCTACATTGTGCCATTAATTCAAATTGTCAAATATAGAACCCAAAAACAACTGAAATTTTATTAACTAAGTGCACTAAAATTCTTATTTTTTATAACTTAAGATTTTTTTGTCTCATCAGAAATCGATCTAGACATAAATTTGTTTAAACTCCAGATTTTAATGTTGTAATTCATAATTAACTGGACCCAAATTTTGTTCATCTTGATTGTAGTTCAAAATTTAAAGTATTTGATCTTCCTTATATGCTCATTTGTAAAATAATATATAGTTCAAAATTGAAAGTATTTGATCTCAACACCGCTTTGTTGCACATGATACATTTTTAATTGGAAGAGCAAGAAGATGGGAACTAAGTACCATAAGAGATATTTAACATTGATCAATATAAAAAGGCCAAAGATATCAACGTAAAAGAACCTTAAAAATTAGTAGTACTCAAAACTTATACATTGTTGTACATGCCCATATTGCAAATAATAATAAATATGATTAAACAAGCATTATAGTAGTTATGACAATGATGAATTTCTCCATGACAGTATATATCGTTTCCCGCTTGATCTTCAACCTACAAACTCTTGTTGTTTGTGTCACAAATAAAAGAAACCTGAAATTATAAAAAAAAGTTAAGAAATAAACTTAGTTAACGCCAAGAGTAGATAATTATATGTTACAAACTTGTTTCTTTAGATGTTGATAATGATTGCAATGAAGGAGCAAACTAAAATCAACTGTGTTGTCCGCTGCTTGATGCGATGATTTTGAGTCGCATTTATAGATTTATTTTATATGTGTTTTGTGCTTTTATTACTCATTTTCATGGATAATATTGCATAATTCACTCGTTTCGGTCTTTGCCTTCATATTATGGCAAATCCCCTTTGTTTTACTATTTTGAGCATTATTTATCATAATATTATTATATGTGTGGATTTACTTGGTCTTGTTGTGAAATTTCAGGAAAAACAATTATCTGCTTCCGTCGATACCATCGACGGAAGTCGATACCATCGACCAAGCCACAGGTTGCCAGCCGAGAAGAGCAGCACAGAGTCGATACCATCGACATCCAAGTCGATGGCATCGAGATCACTTTAGTTTGCTGGCGAGGAAACTGTCGATACCATCGACGAAAGGTCGATGCCATCGACACAAGGAGAGCTACAGCGTCGCTAAAAGACAAAACCGATGCTACAGAGAGTCGATACCATCGACACCCAAGTCGATGGTATCGAGATCACCACAGGCGCTCAGACTAAAAGAAAGGAAAGCTGCCGCTAATCCGTTGGGTCGATACCATCGACCCGCGTCGATGGTATCGACGCCGGCAGATATGCGTTGGATCTATTTTGATCTCGATCGGACGGCTGTTGTTATTTGACGACCTAATTAGGGACTTATACCTAATGACGGCCGCCCAGACGAGAGGATCATCTCATTTTTGGATTGCACGAGTGCCGAGGAAGGAGAGAGAGGAGAACGGAGGCCAGAAGCTCATTCTGGGTGATTCGGACGCTGCCGAAGACGATTTCCACCACCGACAGGCGGGGAAGCTCGTGTTCTATGCCAAGGATCTACCGGTTCTTCTCCGTTCAGGGGTTTTCCCACTTGTTTCACGTTTTTCTTATGAAATCCCCCATTTCTACCATGTATTCGTGTGAGATGAACATGAGAGGCTAAAACCCTCAATCTTTAGGACCGGGAGTAGCCCGGGAATACATTGTATGACATTTTTATATTGATAACTCATATTTTCTCTCTCAAATCCGTGGTATAGATTCGTTTTCTCCATTTCTATTGTTATGCTTGATCACCATAATAATAATTTAATGCCCTTAATCACTTCGACAGAAGGATTAACGGTTGAAAAGAGACGAAATCTACATTAATTAATAAAACCCTTGACAAAGGAGTTGTAAAATTAATGGTGGGAACTGAGGGACCGTGTATAATGCACTTAGTTTAGGGGAATGATTACTACGACGGTGGAATAAACCTAAACCTAAGTAGTGACTTACACCACGACAGTGGGTAATTCTGTATTCAGGCCACTACCCGGATAGAGAGAGAAGTGTGAGGAATTATATGAAACCTAATACAATGTTGACCCGCGGTGAAACCGCCATCCTAAAGATATCCCTTTGAATTGATTAAATTAACCTTTAATCGATTGTTTTGTTTGTTTGATTTTTATTTTCTTTTAATTTCAACAACAAAACCCTACTTTGTTAATCGGCCTATCTGATTGCGATTAGTTAGTAGAAGTCTCCAATAATTCACGTATCCCTGAGTTCAACTCGGGCCTCACAAGGCCTGTATTACTCGACGCGTATACTTGCGTTTAAGCGCGTAGTAAAATACACGTCAAGTTTTTGGCGCCGTTGCCGGGGATACGGCAAATTATTGGCACTTTGAGTGCTAAGAGCGGCCACTCTAGGCCACATTTTTTTTTATTATTTTAAAACCATTTTAAAAATTCCTATATTTCTCTATAATTGTGTTTACTCGTTCAAAGCATTGTACTGAACTCTGATTTTCATATTTCAGGTACTTTGCATGGTGCATACGCGTAGTACCGACTACGCGAATCGCACACCTGAGGTCCCACATCCGGGACCAGAGGACGATGACTACTATGAGCAGGAGTACCAAAGTGATATAAATTCTGAATCAGAGCAAGAACAAGCAGAAGAATTGGCTGAAGCACAGACAATATGGGAGAAGATCAAGGCGTCTTCTTCCTCAGCATCAAAGGGGCCCATAAAGAAGCAGGCGATCAACATACCGACATACAAGATCGACCCGGCACTGATTAATTTGGTCAAATCCAACGCATTTCACGGGCTGAAAAATGAAGATCCGGTTGCCCACATCAGCCAGTTCGTGGAGAACTGTGATATGGTGAAGATAGACTGATTTCCACAAGATGCGTTGTATCTCAAGTTGTTCCCAAGTTCACTGACAGGAGCAGCGCGAGAGTGGCTACATAACCTCGACGATGAGTTTGTCGAATCATGGAATCATATGGTGGAGGTTTTCTTCGAGAGGTTCTTCCCTCCTGAGAAGACCAATGATATGATCCGGAAGATCCACAATTTCACCCAACAGGCGGGTGAAACTTATTCTGAGACTTGGGAGCGATTCCATGTCATGTTGAGGAGATGTCCACATCATGGACTGGACAAGGAGACACAGGTGAAGATCTTCTACTTTGCTCTCTCCGAGCATGATAGAAGCAACTTGGACTCGGTTGGTTCCGGATTCTTCTTAAATAACACTGATACAAGATGCTGCGAAATACTGAAGAACATGGCACGAAAGCAGTCTTGGGGAGAAAGAGAAAGAGGCCCAGCTGAGCAAGCAAGAGTTGCCAGTGAGTCAAAGGCAATGAGAGAGCTGAACGAGAAGATGGATCTTCTGGCAAAGAAGTTGCTGCAGAAGGAAGACAATGAGTCCGAGGATGAGGCTCAGGTCAAGTACATTAGGCAACAGTAGGGGTACAGGAACAACGATTATTCATGGCGGAAGGACAAGAAATTTTCATGGAAGGATCCAAACAACTTTTTGCAGGATCCGGACGCCAAGCCTGCACCGGTCACAGAGGACAAGAGCGCGGAGTTGCTCAATCAAGTCATCAAGAAAAATCAAGAGTTGATGAACACTTTTGGGCAACAAATCAAGCAACAGGGTGAATTTATGAACCAGTTTGGGCAGACTTTGCAGAGCCACGGGGCTCAAATGAGAACTATAGAGACTTCCATGGTGCAAATGGCAGCCGAGATTGCAAGCTTGAAGAAGCCGGCACATCTGGGTTTTCCGGGGAACACCAATGTTCCCGGGGGAAACCAACAGGCCAAGGCCATCTTATTGAGGAGTGGTAAGAAAGTGTTAAATCCAAGGGCGGATGACACAAGCACACCGCAGGGCACAGTTGAAGAAGCAACCATCAAAGAGCAGCCCGCATGTGTCACAGAGCAAACTGAGGACATAGCTGAAGATGGTAAGGAAGAACAAGCCACTGAAGAGGAACCACAGAAATTAACTCCCTATGTGCCACCTCATCAAAGGGCACATACCGTTCCGGTCCCATATCCCAATAGTGCAAAGGCAAGAAAGGTGGATGCACAGTTTAAGAAATTTCTGGACAGCTTTAGGAAGTTATCAGTGAATATTCCTTTGCTAGAGGCAATTGAGCAAATCCCGTCGTATGGGAAGTTTCTTAAAGATGTAATCAACAAGAAGAGGAAAATACCCGACACTGAGGTCGTGGTGCTGAAGGAGCAAGTAAGTGCTTTCATTATGGGCACTTTTCCGCCAAAGAGACAGGATCCCGGTTGTTTCAATATTTCTTGCTTTATCGGGAAGTTCAAATTTGGAGAGGCACTTTGTGATTCCGGGGCAAGCATCAATCTGATGCCCCTTTCTACATTTAAGAAGCTTGGATTGAAGGAGTCAAGGCCAAGCAACATGACCATCCAATTGGCCGATAATTCTGTGGTGAAACCGTATGGAATCTGTGAGGATGTCTTGGTAAAGGTAGACCGTTTTGTTTTTCCGGCTGATTTCATTGTTATGGAAATGCAGGACGAGCATGGAAATGAGTTGCTACTTGGTCGTCCATTCCAAGCTACAGCTGATATGATCTTGGAAATGGGGAGAGGTCGCTTGACCTTGGGCATTGCAGATGATCGCTTTGAGATGGTCATGCCCAATAGCAATGCATCTACTAAAGCAAAAGCACAGTGCAACATGGTGAAGCATGGTGAACACAATATCTCACTTTGTCTTGGGAAGCCATTCTTGGATATGGCTCATGTGATGAGCAAGATAGATAATGGGACCTTAGCTGTGGACATTATGGAGCAAACTAAAGTTGTCTCTTTATGCAAAGCTGTTGGGTTTCCAAATGATGAGAATGAGGACATTCCACCTTCGTGGGAGGATGATGCGATTATTACTTCAGTTTTTGATGCATATCCGGAATTGCCTTTGGAGGCGTGTTTGCTAAATGTCACTTATGATTGGATGCGGAGTACTTCACTCAAGGAGTGCGCCAAAATGCTTCAGATGCTTCCATGTTTCTACACGAGGCACTATGAAGACTTAGGTACACTTCCCCCACCGCTGCAATCATCTCTCATTTGCCCGCCTGATCTGGAATTGAAGCCATTGCCCCCGCATCTGAAGTACGTCTTTCTAGCTGAGAAGGACAAGTTACCAGTGATTGTATCTGCATACTTGAGTGCGGATGAGGAGGAGCAACTACTGATAGTGCTCAAGAACCACCGTGGAGCCTTTGGGTGGTCAGTCGCGGACATCAAGGGGATCTCCCCTACACTTTGCCAACACAAGATTCGGCTCAAGGAGGGAGCCAAGCCAGTCATACAGCCTCAAAGACGTCTAAATCCAAGCATGATGGAGGTTGTCAAGAAGGAAGTCATAAAACTTCTTGTTGCAGGGATCATATATGCCATATCAGATTCAACGTGGGTGAGTCCCACACAGGTAGTCCCTAAAAAGGGGGGAATCACTGTCACTACAAATCTTTTGAATGAACCTGTCACCACCCGATTGGTAACCGGGTGGCGTGTTTGCATTGACTACCGCCGATTGAATGCCGCAACTCTTAAAGATCATTTTCCATTACCATTTATCGATCAGATTTTGGAACGTCTAGCCGGTCGGTCGCATTTTTGTTTTCTAGATGGCTATTCGGGGTACAACCAGATTTCTATTGATCCTTTGGATCAAGAGAAGTCTACGTTCACATGTCCCTATGGGACTTTTGCCTACCGCCGTATGCCGTTTGGTTTATGCAATGCGCCGGCGACTTTTCAACGCTGCATGCTCGCCATATTCTCTGACATGGTAGAGCGGTGTCTTGAAGTTTTCATGGACGACTTCTCGGTGTATGGAGCATCTTTTGATGAATGCCTTTATAACTTAGATAAGGTATTGCAGCGGTGCGAGGACACACATTTGGTCCTCAATTGGGAGAAATGTCACATGATGGTGATGGAAGGAATTGTGCTAGGACACAAGGTGTCTAGCAAGGGTCTTGAGGTAGACCCCGTAAAAATTGAGGTGATATCTAAGCTACCCCCACCAAATTCTGTAAAAGGGGTGAGAAGCTTTTTAGGACACGCCGGGTTTTATCGGCGATTCATCAAGGATTTTTCAAAAATCACAAAACCTTTATCGGAATTGTTAGAAAAAGATGCAGTTTTTGATGTCAATGAGAAACGTCTTCACGCATTCGAGGTTTTGAAAGAAAAGTTGATTTCGGCTCTGGTTGTTCAAACGCCGGATTGGACAAAGCCATTCGAGTTGATGTGTGATGCTTCCGATTATGCAGTGGGAGCCGTTTTGGGGCAAAGGGTAGATAATAAGCCTGCTGTGATTTTCTACGCCTCCAAAACACTTAATGATGCTCAATTGAACTACACAACTACGGAAAAAGAGTTACTTGCCGTTGTGTTTTCTTTTGAAAAATTTCGGCAGTACTTAGTGGGTTCTAAGGTAGTTGTGTGGACCGATCACGCTGCAATAAAATATTTGATGGAGAAGAAAGATGCAAAGCCTAGACTAATTAGGTGGATTTTGCTCCTACAAGAATTTGATATTGAAATCAAGGACAAGTCGGGAATTGAAAATGTGGTGGCTGACCACTTGTCTAGGTTAGAGAGGGTTGATGAACAAGGGTTGCACATACCCATTACCGAGACCTTTCCCGATGAACAACTTTTAAAAATTGATTCGAAAGAACCGTGGTTTGCGGAAATCGTTAACTATTTGGCTTGCGGGATCATCCCGGATGATTGGTCTTATCAAGAGAAGAAGAAATTCTTTCATTCTTTGAGATATTATTTTTGGGATGACCCAATTCTTTTGAAGCAGTGCAGGGATGGTATTCTTCGCAGGTGTGTGCCGGAGGTGGAGTACGAGAGTGTTCTCCACCATTGCCATGCGTCGCCTACAGGAGGACACCATGCTAGCTCACGGACAGCAGCCAAGGTGTTGGAGAGCGGCCTTTATTGGCCCACTTTGTTCCGGGATGCCTATGATTTTGTTAGGTAATGTGACCCATGCCAGCGCGCAGGTAACATCTCAAGGAGACAAGAAATGCCCCTGAATGTATTTCAGGAAGTTGAGGTATTTGACTTATGGGGCATTGACTTCATGGGACCCTTTGTGTCCTCAAATTCAAATCTGTATATCTTACTTGTTGTTGATTATGTGTCAAAGTGGGTGGAGGCAATCCCCACAAGGACTAATGATTCAAATGTAGTGTGCAGGTTTGTCAAAGAGAACATTTTCTGCAGGTTCGGGATACCCCGAATGATCATAAGTGATGGAGGCACACACTTCCGAAATCAAAAATTTGCGACACTTTTGAAGAAATATGGGGTCAAGCACAACATCGGCACCCCATATCATCCACAGATGCAAGGACAAGTAGAGGTATCAAATAGGGAAATCAAGAAGATATTAGAAAGGACCGTAGCATCCACAAGGAAAAATTGGAGTGCATTGCTACCGGACGCACTTTGGGCGTATAGAACGGCGTACAAAACACCTATAGGCACCACGCCTTTTAGGTTGGCGTATGGCCGGGCTTGCCACCTTCCGGTGGAGCTGGAGCACAAGGCCCATTGGGCGCTAAGAAGGCTGAACTTGCGCTATGATGAGGCCGGGAGAAAAAGGATGGTTGAATTGAATGAATTGGATGAGCTACGTATGACGGCATATGAGAATGCCCACATCTACAAGGAGCGCACAAAGCTGATCCACGATCGCCATATTGAGATGCGCACGTTCAAGAAGGGAGACAGCGTTCTATTGTTCAACTCCCATCTTAAATTGCATCCCGGGAAGCTGAAATCCCGGTGGAGTGGACCCTTCATAGTGGAGGAGGTGAAACCGCACGGAGCGATTCTTGTGCATGATGGAGATGCCACGTTCTTGGTGAACGGGTAATGCTTGAAGTTGTATTTTGGTGAGAACTACAAGAGGAAAGTGAATGAGGTCAAACTCATTTCACTTGTGCATGAATGAGATAATGGGAAGACGTCTAGCCTAAGACGCTAAACAAGGGCGCTTGTTGGGAGGCAACCCAACCATTGGTACATTAGGATAGTGTAATTCGAGTCATAGATTGCTTTTATTTCGTTTAGATTTTAGTTTAAAAAAAAGATACCTTGATCCGGTTGTTAAATGTGCAGGAACAGGCAGGGTCGATACCATCGATACACTGGTCGATGGTATCGACATGGGTGCAGGTTGATTGATGCAAAAATCGCACTGCTTCGATACTATCGACACCCCCGTCGATGGTATCGACATGGTCACAGGCAGGTCGCAATGAAAGTGTCGATGGTATCGACACCCCAGTCGATACCATCGAGATCTCTGGAGAAGTTCAGACGAAATTTGCTCAGTCAACTCGATACCATCGACACCCCCGTCGATGGTATCGACATCATCACAGGGTGAATGCAACAAAACGGCGGTGTCGCAATAAAAGCAAGTCGATACCATCGACACCCGTCGATGGTATCGACGGACATGTCACCGATCCGCACACAGACATCGACGACGCTCGCAAGATCCACATCAGCGATCCGGGTGCTGCGTCGATACCATCGACTTCCGTCGATGGTATCGACCCGTCAGCAATCTGGGTTTCTCGATCCAGCAAACGTCAGCCGTCGATACTCGCGAGGGAGGCAGATACCCGCGAGACGTGTCGATACCATCGACCCGCGTCGATGGTATCGACGGGTCAACAGTGGCGTCGGCCAAGTCTATTTAAGGAGACTTGCAACGTCATTTGACGTCACACCTTCAGAGCAAGCATCCTCCTTTGCGCCAAGCACTCCCCCGAGCTTTCCAAGACTGAAGAGAAGCGACATCGAGCGAAGATCTTCACCGAGTGGAGAAATTCTTCTCCATCTTCACCGAGCTCTCTTCTAATCCCATCTTCTCGCAACCATGGTGCATGTCGCCGGAGCCTCTTCATCGCAAGCTAATCCCATGGAGATTGAGGAGTTCGTTCCTCCCCCAACCGCTTCCGTCTCTCGTCCACGCCTAATTCATCCTTCCATGGAGGCGAGGAAGGTCTACGAGGAGATAATGAAGCGGAAGTTCGAGCCAACCCGGTATGTGGACCGGAATATGCTCCAGGAGCTGGGGTTCGAGGCCAACTTGGCCTACGTGTTGGCCGGGCAAGCACGGCACACCGGTCGACATTACGCTGAGATGAGATATCACCAGGATGGGCAGCCGTTTTTTGGCGAATGGGCCACCTACAAGGAACTGGTGGCGGAGTTCATGGCGTCTCTCGACGTCTGCATCATACCAAACGACGTGGTAGCATAGGACCGGGAGTGGATCAAGGGAAGGGTGTCCTTCCAACTCTTCAACAACAATTACAACATCACGTTGAAGCAGTTCAACGACATCTTCAACTGGAACCACGGCCGCAACGATCACCGACGCCCCGACGCCCACACCGATTACGACAAAATCTTTGCCGAGCTAGTTACAGTGCCGGCGGGAAAGACTGTGGGCTACCATAATGCAGCGGTAGCGGATTTTGAACACCCGTTCGTCCGGGTCCTGCATAGGATGTTGAGCTTGACATTCTTCGCTCGAAGTGATCTTGCTTTGAGCAAGTTTCAGGAGAGTGACCTGTTCTTTCTCTACGCACTCCTGAAACGTCAAGAGTGCAACTGGGGGGCGTTCTGGCTACAACGCGTCCTGGCGGTGAAGAGGAGTACAAGGAAGGCTCTGATTCATTTTGGTGGGCTTGTCACCAAGTTGGCGTCTTACTTGGGGATGAACTTTCAGTCCATGACTCTGGTCTCTACGAGGAGCAAGGTGAACGTGCAACACTTGCACCGTTCAAACCTCATCCTTCTCCGGGACGGGTTGGCGTACGCACATTGCCACGTCAACCAAGCTTATCAGGAGCGCTCATTGCCGGATGACGTCTTCAACATCGAGGGCGCGCAACATTTCAGGTGGCCAATCATAGCCATCGAGTCCTCCGAAGAAGAAGGCGGAGGTGACGAGCAAGAAGGCGAGGCTGTAGAGGAAGAGGAGGCTTTCACACCTCTTCGTGCACGTGTGGCACCACGGAAGCGTCCTAGGATGCATTCGGGTGCATCTTCATCATCTCAGCCCCCGCCGCCATCACCACAGCACGAGCAGCCAGCCGAGGATCCCTATTCCATGCAGGGGATGTACACCATGCTGCAGGATATCCAGCAGACTCAGCAGCAGCACATGGCTATGTATACCGGCATTCATGAGACTACGAGCCGGGTACTTGATAATCAACGGGCTATGTTCGAGAACGAGCGGCTCATCCTCGCCAACCAAGAGCAAATACACAACCGGTTGCAGCAGATAGAGACGCAATAGGAGCCCTTCTTCGACCATTACTGGAGTCGAGATTACTTTGGAGGCTATCCACAGCCTCCGCCGAGGACCCAATATGATCCAAGCTTCCAGGGGGAGTACCCGTCTTGGGATCCTACGGCACCACAATACCCACCACCGCCTCCGCAGGATTGATCAGGGTATCACTGTTCCACCCTTAAGTTAGTTTTTGACTATGAGGCCATAGTCGAATTCAAGCTTAGGGGGGTGGCTGGAACAACTCTATCTTTTATCTTTTCTTTTGTTATTTTTAGTTTTTGCTTTGTTATTTGTTCTTGCAATTTTAGTTTTTGTTTAGGATCCACATCTATCTAGTGTAACCGTGGATGTCTTAAAAATTGTCATCTCGCTGTTTTCATGGGAAATTTTAAGGGAATTTAAAATTTTTTGTGTCTTTTGGATAGCTTGACTTGGTTGTCCTTGGGAAACTTGTCCTATGAAAATGATTGATTATGTCAACTCTAAAGCAATATGTCACACCCACACCCCCGTTGACTCATGAAAAGTGGATAGTAACGGTTGTTTGAGCCTAACCTAATCAAATGGTAATGAGACCTTAATTGGATATAAGAGAGAGAACCCTTTGAACTACTACACATGTCAGTAAGGAGGGACACATAACATTCTTCTAAGGTTCAGTCACTTAATCTTGTGATCATTCCACTTCATATTTTTTTTTAATCCACCTAAGAATTGGAAGTAAAGTACAGTTTTAACTCCTTTTACGTGCATAGCATTTAGATAGGACTTGCATTGATATATTCCATACTTTTGCATAAAACGAAAAATATATAGTGATTCATGCACATTACCTTTAGGTGCATGTCATGTAGTTGCACTCATAACATTCATGATTTTCATTCTTAAGTACACCATGTACCTCAGTTTTTCCTAAAAGTGATCTAAACTTTTCCATACCCTCGAAATAATGCAAAGATTTCCAATCGTGAAGAAAATGGCCTTATACATGTATCTCTAAGCAATTATGGATATGTGGGCTAAAAGAAAGAAGAAAAAAAATTCTGAAAATCTGAAAAAAAAAATTTGAGAAAAGAAAAAAAAAGAGAATTTGGAAGGAAATGGAATAAGAGGGAGAAAGGAACATGATATCACTTGCATAACAGGGAAATTGAGTACATGATGTGGCTTAATTAGATTTCCATCTCATTTTGAGGTGGAAGGTTAGTGCATGCATCATTCCACCCAATTCTAAGCATTAGGGCATTTTCAATGTGCATTTGCATCATTTAGGACATTTTGTTATGTGCATGTTGAAACTGTGTAATACTTCCAAGATTCTTCCATGAACCACCCATTCCATCCACCCGTTGCTCGGATTGGTAGGCCACTGTGATTTTCTCCTCACTCATGTTTATCAGGAGAACTGCTTCCATGTAGATGGTAGTTAGGGCGAGCAACGTAGTGTAGGCGATCACAAGATGCATCAAGGCTGAATCAGCGAACTTTATTATGTTAACTGCCTTATGTGATAGTGTTCATCGGTTTGAAGGATAATTTCTCTTATTGATGATTATTGTCGCCTGTAGGGTAATTACTGTTCTGTGATTAGGAAAGGCCGATTTGAGAACGTCCAGTGGGAGTCTCATGGGATGTGGGGTGATGTGTTGAATTTTAGTTGACATCTGCAATTCTATTCTAAGGATTAGTTGCTCGAGGGCGAGCAATGTTTAAGCTTAGGGGAGTTTGATGCGATGATTTTGAGTCGCATTTATAGATTTCTTTTATATGTGTTTTGTGCTTTTATTACTCATTTTCATGGATAATATTGCATAATTCACTCATTTCGGTCTTTGCCTTCATATTATGGCAAATCCCCTATGTTTTACTATTTTGAGCATTATTTATCATAATATTATTATATGTGTGGATTTACTTGGTCTTGTTGTGAAATTTCAGGAAAAACAAGTATATGCTTCCGTCGATACCATCGACCAAGCCACAGGTTGCCAGCCGAGAAGAGCAGCACAGAGTCGATACCATCGACATCCAAGTCGATGGCATCGAGATCACTTCAGTTTGCTGGCGAGGAAACTGTCGATACCATCGACGAAAGGTCGATGCCATCGACACAAGGAGAGCTACAGCGTCGCTAAAAGACAAAACTGATGCTACAGAGAGTCGATACCATCGACACCCAAGTCGATGGTATAGAGATCACCACAGGCGCTCAGACTAAAAGAAAGGAAAGTTGCCGCTAATCCGTTGGGTCGATACCATCGACCCGCGTCGATGGTATCGACGCCGGCAGATATGCGTTGGATCTGTTTTGATCTCGATCGGACGGCTGTTGTTATTTGACGACCTAATTAGGGACTTATACCTAATGACGGCCGCCCAGATGAGAGGATCATCTCATTTTTGGATTGCACGAGTGCCGAGGAAGGAGAGAGAGGAGAACGGAGGCCAGAAGCTCATTCCGGGTGATTCGGACGCTGCCGAAGACGATTTCCACCACCGACAGGCGGGGAAGCTCGTGTTCTACGCCAAGGATCTACCGGTTCTTCTCCGTTCAGGGGTTTTCCCACTTGTTTCACGTTTTTCTTATGAAATCCCCCATTTCTACCATGTATTCGTGTGAGATGAACATGAGAGGCTAAAACCCTCAATCTTTAGGACCGGGAGTAGCCCGGGAATACATTGTATGACATTTTTATATTGATAACTCATATTTTCTCTCTCAAATCCGTGGTATAGATTCGTTTTCTCCATTTCTATTGTTATGCTTGATCACCATAATAATAATTTAATGCCCTTAATCACTTCGATAGAAGGATTAACGGTTGAAAAGAGATGAAATCTACATTAATTAATAAAACCCTTGACAAAGGAGTTGTAAAATTAATGGTGGGAACTGAGGGACCGTGTATAATGCACTTAGTTTAGGGGAATGATTACTACGACGGTGGAATCAACCTAAACCTAAGTAGTGACTTACACCACGACAGTGGGTAATTCTGTATTCAGGCCACTACCCGGATAGAGAGAGAAGTGTGAGGAATTATATGAAACCTAATACAATGTTGACCCGCGGTGAAACCGCCATCCTAAAGATATCCCTTTGAATTGATTAAATTAACCTTTAATCGATTGTTTTGTTTGTTTGATTTTTATTTTCTTTTAATTTCAACAACAAAACCCTACTTTGTTAATCGGCCTAGCTGATTGCGATTAGTTAGTAGAAGTCTCCAATAATTCACGTATCCCTGAGTTCGACTCGGGCCTCACAAGGCCTGTATTACTCGACGCGTATACTCGCGTTTAAGCGCATAGTAAAATACACGTCACTGCTCTGTCACCCTAGCGCCACTAGGGTTTCTTCCTCCAGAGACGACTGGCTGGGGGGAGGGGGATTTGGCCGCCGCAAAGTGGGGCCCCACTCCCCCTTGGCCTCTTCTCGCTCGTCTTCAGCAGGGTCTCTTCTTCGGGAGGCACATCAACCGTTGTCTTTAGAGGCAGCAGTCCTCTTCCTCTCTGTCGTGGAGCCCGACTGTGATGAGTTTCCTACCTCTTTTCTCCTTTAATTGCTTTCTATTTAGACTAGGTTGTTCTCTTATTTTCTCTCTCTCACTGTTAATCGGCGCTTCTTTCTCTTCTTGTAGTAGATTTCTCTTTCTCGATCAATTTTATTGTGGTGTTGTATAGCAGCAAGTGCGGGGGAAATATAATTTTGGATCACCCATTTGGTACAGGTGCTCTATCACTTATACATACTCAGGTTGAAGGTATTCCTCATAGAAAGTTGCATTAGCCAGTAAGGAGAAGAGGGATCTATACATCATTGTTCTTATCAAATTCCGATATGAGTTTTTGTATTGGTTTGTATGTGTTCTTGATCTTTGTGTGGTCTTCTAGTTTGTTTTTCTCCTCATGTAGATGTCATATGGCTCCTCCATAATGAAATTTGTCTGTTTAACTTCAAAAAAAATGATTGCGATGAAGGTGGTTGTGACATGTTTGGATGATCCATATGTGGTACAAATCCTTGATTTACACTCTATAACATAGCACGAAAACTAGTAGTTTCTGGAACCTATTGATGAAATGATAATTGTGGAGATTAATGTTCCAACTATTAAATTGTATATTAGCATCATATTGGTGAATCTTATAAGCAATAAAGTTCACTTTTTAGAAAAGAAATCACAATCAAACCTGAGAGTAGAGCATATTGTATGAGCTAGAATGAGGTGTGGATTGTAAAATATGAGTTTGCTCCTGCAAATTATTCTCATTTTTCAAAAAGTTGATAGAGTAATGAAATGGAAGAAATTAAGGAAATGTTTTAAGCATAAACCTCATTAGTCGATACCAATTTATGCCCTTGTATGTTTTTACTTGAGGAGGATCGGGTTCCATTTGATGAAACCTATAAAAAGTTTGCTTTATAGAAGCAGTTGCAAGATTAAGACAAATTGAAATAATAAATGTATGCACACCTGTGAATCTTTTTTAGGAAATCATTTTTGTGATCTCTCAAAGGCACTTTGAATTCTACGTGTTTGACCACTTTTCTTTGGAATAGGAGGCAATCGCATTGTGATCTTATCACCAATAATCACCGATGGGTCTTTTTCCTTATCAAGATGTTGATCATCATCATCTTCTTTTTTGTTATGGTACAAATAATCAATACATCCTGCAAGTATATCAACTTATTTTTCAATAATGTCCATGACTTCCATAGAGATAGATGATTTCATAGCAAGATTTAATAATTTTTTGGTCACTCGTTGGGTGCGTGACGCCAAGGACTCCTCCCCATCAGAATCTAGATCAATGTTGTCTTCATATACTGCATTCCATCTCTTGCATATTAGGTCCATCTTTTTAGTATATATTGTTCAGGAAGGCTAAATATACCATTTGTGATAAGGATCATCATTGCATGCCAACATAAAATATCCATAAAAGTGAACTTCATACAAGTACAATTTACGGTATGTGATGCAGGACAAAATGTGACATCCATAGATTTTTTTGTTGTTGGATGAATAACTTTATATATATATTCATCTTGATCAGTTCTCCCCACAAGTTCACAAACACAATATGATTGTCTTTTAAATTCTTCTTCTATAAGATCATAAACATACCTTGTGTATATATCAACATATTTGACTAGGAATGGAAGTTCATGGTTATATACAGAAGGATGTGTAGATCTTGACATATGATCCTCCAACAACTCTTTTCTTCTAAATTTCTCCACAGACTTGTCAAACTCTTTAATAAACTCAACAAGATTCAGTCAAAGATTGAGCAGTTATTTGAAGTGGCCATTTATATTTTCAGATCGTTGAGTTGTTGTCAATGTAGCACAAAAAGAGTCTCTGTGATATACCGAAGACTACTTTTCTTTAATGGAATATAAGTCTTGCAACCATGTGTTTTCTTCAAGTTTGTATTTCTTCAACATGGCCTTCCACCTATCTTCAAAGTCCTCTACATATCCATCCCCGTACATTGATTTATAAAAATCACTCTTGAATGATTTATGAGTTTGATAAATATATGAAAGATGTTTCCCAACATTTTGTGTTATGTGCCATAAGCATAAGCGATGGCATGTATCTGGCAATACCGTCCTAATGGCCTTTGCCATTGCTTGACATTGATTAGTGAATATTATTTTTGGATATTTTCCTCACATAGCAGATAAAAATGTATTGAAAAACCATATAAATGAGTTTTCTCTCACATCTAACAACAAAGTTGCTCCAAAAAGTACAGTCTGATTATGATGATTAATACTAATTATTGGGGCAAATGGAAGACAATACTTATTGGTGTTAAATGTAGTGTCGAATGACACAACATCGCCAAAAATATTGTAATCCACTATTGATCGACCATCAGCCCATAAAATGTTAGCAATGTGTCCCATACAATCCACCTGAATTGCATAGAAAAAATTAGAATCCTACTCTCTTTTTTTCTTTAACAAGTCAAGAAAATATTGTACTTCTCCAACAACCATCTCATGCTGCCACTTTGACTTAAGGTAATTGTAATGATCTCTCTGTAAAAATCCAACACTCTCTACACATCCAGCGCCAACTGTCATATAATCAAATTCTTTAAAAGGGGAAATACCTACATCTTCTAACTGATCAAGTAACTTCTTTTGCACACTTGATATACCCCTATGTGATTTTAGTATATGCACTTTGTCTGGACTAGTGAATGGATAACTATGCTCATCAAGAAGTCTTGTTACTTGCCAAAGTCCAGATTCATTAATCCTGATTTCAGCTCGAGCTTTACAATCTGTGCGTTCATTCGGCCGGGGTTTCTTTGTTATATGTGTCTTATGCTCCACTTTTTTTCCTTCTCGATTGCACACAAAAAAGTGAGTTGTGATGTCACCATATTTATTTTTGTATGTATGACCTTTATGCATGCTGAAACCTTTAACTCTAGCATACTTATTATAAAAATCAAAAGCTTCATCATGTGAGTCAAACACCATCCCCACCTTAGGAACATAATCACTCTTATTGATCCCTTCCACATATTCATGATCATCATCAGAAGACACATGACTATTTTTATCATCTAAATCAACACGATTTGTTTCACTACCAAAATTGGTCTGAGTTGAAGTTCCACAGTCTAAAGTGATAATTTTCGGGGCCATATTTTCTTCTGGTAGTTTGAATTCTACAAGAGAATTATTGTTCATAATAACTTGTTGGCGAGAAAATAAATCTGAAGCTATGAATATGTATGTAAATATATGATACAATTTAGAAGACTTTTTTTTTATAAACTCACCTCCGTTAGTACCATCTGGTTGATATTGACGCAAATTGAACGTTTGTGGTATTTGTATCTGTGATGACCTTGTCTGTTGGTATATAGATGACATTTGTATGCTGATTTTCGATTGACAATGATATATGTGTTGGGATTAGGAATATAATCCAGCCCATGTCTTAGTGGGCTTTAGACTTGGGAGGGTTGGTTTGTGCTACCAATCCTAATAGGAGTCAAATCTTGAATAGTAGGAATATGACTTCCTATGTGCAACATGCAGTTGGACTAGGATTCGAACTAGGACTAGAATTCCTGGTTGCAATCACATGCATGGAGGCCTATAAATAGAGGCCCCTGGGGAGGCCTTTGGATTATCCACCGGTTGAGGTGTGAGTTATCTAGTTGCTTGTTGGTGCCTTCTGTGGTAGAGGGTGCCAGAGAATAAGAACAACTGGTAGAGAAGCTCTCTTGGTTTATAAGAGAGGGCCAACGACTTTGCCTTGAAGCAAAGTAGCGGTTGGCGGTTGCTACCCGGATTTAGGGGTAATTAAATCTGGGAGGTGTGAGTTGTAATTTTATTACATAGTGCTTATTAGCGGGATTTCCCCGTGGTTTTTCTCTCCTTATTGAGGGGAGAGTTTTCCATGTTAAATCTGGTGTTTTTCTTCTTTGGGTTTTATACGCTTGTTAGTAGCGCTTCCGTGACAACTTTTCGTCACATCCGGGACTGTATCGGTACAACATCCCCAACAAGTGGTATCAGATTGGTTCTAGGCTTGGTTGCTAGTCTAGATCTGGAGCTTGAGTAGATGGATGTGAAGACAGCTTTCCTTCACGGTGACCTTACAGAGGAGATCTATATGGAGCAGCTAGAAGGTTTTAAAGTCAAGGGGAAAGACCACTTAGTCTGTAAATTAAAGAAGAGTTTGTACGGGTTGAAACAGGCTCCTAGACAGTGGTACAAGAAGTTTGATTCTTTCATACAGAGTCACGAGTACCAGAAGACAAGTGCAGATCCATGTGTCTACATCAGGAGGTTTCCCAATGACAGGTTCATTATTCTACTACTCTATGTGGATGACATGTTGATAGTGGGTCAGGATCTCAGTTTGATCAGAAAATTGAAGGCAGAGCTTTCCAAAGCCTTTGAGATGAAGGATTTGGGACCATCATGACAGATTTTGGGGATGCAGATCACACGTGACAGGACACAGCGCAAGTTGTGGTTGTCACAACAGAGTTATGTTGAACGGGTACTTGAGCGGTTTAACATGGGCAAAGCCAAATCGTGGGGACTCCACTTTCAGGTCACTTCAAGCTGAGTAAGAAGTCATGCCCATCTACTGATGAAGAAAAGGAGGAGATGGCAAGGATTCCCTATTCTTCTGCTGTAGGGAGTTTGATGTACACAATGGTGTGTACCCGTCCTGATATTGCTCATGCAGTTGGCGTTGTGAGCAGGTTTCTCTCAAATCCTGGAAAAGATCACTGGGAGGCGGTCAAGTGGATCTTCAGATACTTACGAGGCACGAGCAACACGTGTTTGATGTTTGGTGGTTCGGAACCAGTTCTAAAGGGCTTCGTTGATGCTGACATGGAAGGTGATATAGATCACAGGAAATCTACTTCTGGGTATATCTTCACTTTTGCAGGGGGAGCCATATCTTGGCAATCCAGGTTGCAGAAGTGTGTTGCACTTTCAACTACAGAGGCAGAATACATTGCAGCAGCGGAAGAAGGAAAAGAAATTCTCTGGGTGGTGAGATTTCTAAGGGAGCTGGGGATGATTCAGATTGACCAGACTATTTTCTGTGATAGTCAGAGTGCCATTGACTTGAGCAAGAGCACAATGCATCATGCACGGACAAAGCACATTGATGTGAGATATCACTGGCTTCGTGATGTTATAGAGAAGAAGTTGTTGACTCTGAAAAAGATCCATACTGAGAAGAATGCTTCTGATATGATGACCAAGGTGGTGACACGAGACAAGCTAGAGCTTTGTAAGAAGCTCTGCGGTGTACATTCCCAATGATGATCGCTGAAGACCACATCTCCCTCATGGGCTGGAGGGGGAGATTGTTGGGATTAGGAATATAATCCAGCCCATGTCTTAGTGGGATTTAGACTTGGGAGGGTTGGTTTGTGCTACCAATCCTAATAGGAGTCAAATCTTGAATAGTAGGAATATGACTTCCTATGTGCAACATGTAGTTGGACTAGGATTCGAACTAGGACTAGAATTTCTGGTTGCAATCACATGCATGGAGGCCTATAAATAGAGGCCCCTGGGGAGGCCTTTGGATTATCCACCGGTTGAGGTGTGAGTTCTCCAGTTGCTTGTTGGTGCCTTCTGTGGTAGAGGGTGCCAGAGAACAAGAACAACTGGTAGAGAAGCTCTCTTGGTTTATAAGAGGGGGCCAGCGACTTTGCCTTGAAGCAAAGTAGCGGTTGGCGGTTGCTACCCGGATTTAGGGGTAATTAAATCTGAGAGGTGTGAGTTGTAATTTTATTACATAGTGCTTATTAGCGGGATTGCCCCGTGGTTTTTCTCTCCTTATTGAGGGGAGAGTTTTCCACGTTAAATCTGGTGTTTTTCTTCTTTGGGTTTTATACGCTTGTTGGTAGCGCTTCTGTGACAACTTTTCGTCACATCCGGGACTGTATCGGTACAACATCCCCAACAATATGCACTACGTATGGCTCCATTTTTGTCTATGGATACGCAACCATTGACTCAGTGTCCTTTTTCTTTATTCACCGTTGTGGTTGTTTTTCTTTGTTCTAGTTGTGAAGAAGAAAATATTAATAACTATGATCGGTCTTGTGAGAAAAAATTAGAAGAATTGCTAGGTTTATACGAACAAGAGAAACTATTCACAAGGAACGAAGCATATTAAGTTCGAAGCAGACATGAGGAATAGAGCATACCTTAGATGGGTGACTATATATAATTTCAGATGATTTTTCTAATATGTCTGACTCTTGCGAGAAGAAAAGATCGCCCAATTTTGACGACGGCTAGAATAAACAGTGACAATGTCCTTTTGATTATCATACGGCGGCGGAAGAAAGAAAGGGTTGTTCGCTGTTTAGCCTGTTTTCGTTCCAGTGCTAATAAAAAAAGGATAAAAAAGGATGTGACGGAGACTTCAGACGGAAACGTCACTTGCAATTAGGAACCGTCAATACTTATTCGTTGTTAGGTGTCCTATACTTTTTTTTGTATAGGACGTGTCCTATAATACTCACGTCGCTCTCTTTTCCTCCCTCTCTCTCTCTCACGTAGCTTTGCGGCACATTTCTTCATATTTTTGAAACTTGTGCAAAAGACACATCAGCACACAACATGTTTATTCAGGTTTTTGGCACACAACATCAGCACTAGCAAACAAGCGATCATCCCATTTAAGGTTCAGCCCTCCGTATATGTATCATTTCCCATAATTTGAGACAGTAAGCATGCTAGCCATTCTGACGTCTGGATGCCCAGACAGAAATTTCGGGTTGCAGCAAAGAGGCCGATCATCAACGTATCATGTCAATTGATGGCATAAACATAGACGCTGCGAGTTACAAGGTCCACGCATCGTTCGGCATGCACCTGATCATCAAATTATTGGCACTGGTTTGTCTTAGCTGATCTGCAGTGGACAGGAGGAAGCTAGCGGTGGATCAGTTGATGCTGGAATGCCCGAATGCGGTCTGGTCGATCGCCCAGTACAGAACCAGCATCGAGAGGGACTTGGCAGAGGTGATAGAGATGCAGGCTACTGGATTCACGCGTTGAGCCCGAAGCCCTCAGTCATTTCCTTGTTGGGTACAGAAACAAGGTTAGCTCATGTCAGGCGAAATTCAGATCTGCTGCTACCTGATGAACACAGTACGTTACACTTTTATCTTTTGATATCTGTATAGTATAATTAAATATGTTAATTAGGATTAAATTGACCTGACATTTGACCTTGATCAAGTAAGAAATGTAGGCTACTTACGGGACCAACACATTTTTAAACTGTCAAGTGGGCCGGATAGACAATTAATTTTCATGTTGGGGTTATGCATGTTTAGGTTTAGGAGTCAACTAGATAGATTCTCCACAGGTACTAACATGTGCCTGTAGGGTTTAGGGAAGCTAGGCAGGGCCTCCTCGTCCTCCTCCTTAACCGTTACATTGTATTGGGTGTTTGCCGAGGAATATGTGGGGAGGGGTCTGTTAGCCGGAATTTAGTGGAGAGTTTGGTATGCATGTTATCATCCGAAGATGTAATAGTTTATAAATAGTTGTCTGCCTTTAAAAATAACCTGCTTATATGTGTGAAAGATTCTACCACCCTATCAATAAGGGAAGTGACCAGTCTGTTTTCACTCCAGTGTGTGTCTGCTTTCTTTTTTCATGTGTGTTTACAATTTAGTTGTTCGTGCACTTTCTTTTTCTTTTCTGTTTAATTTATACTATAATACCAATGGGTAACGAGCACTTTTAATTTAACGGACGCAAGCCCCCATTCATCCATGCATTTTCGATTAATTTTTATGTATGTCCGAATATTTGTTTTCTGTCTTGTATTTTGCTTCTAATCAATTTTAATCTTATGTACACCGTCACGTAACAATGCATTTTTTATAACGTTTTTTGTTTCAAGTTGCAACTGCTCGCTTATCTATATCTTTTGACGTTACCTTACATCTAATTAATATTAATATTACTTCATGTACTGGCTAAACTTAACAAATGAATAGGTAGGTGGGTTTTTGTCGGGCCAATATAGGTGTCCCTACTAAACGGGTGCAAGTCATTGTGAATCTGACACACAACGTTGTAAATGATGTAAAAGAATGAAAAAGTACTAAAATTTACTAGACATTGTTTTGTAAAGTTTTTGTTTAAGTTGCAATTGCTCGCTTTTTACCTTGAATCTAATTAATGTTAATGTTACTTTATGTATCAGTTACCCTTAACAACTGGGACAGTGGATTGAGTTTGTGTCGGGCCAACATAGGTGTGAGTCAAAATGAATCGCTATTAAGACGGGTGCAATTGTGAGTCAACACGCAGTATTGTAGGGAACAAAAATGTTCCGAAACAAGCAATGATGTTGCTGTATAATAATCTGACCGATGTACATATACATTTAAAAATCTAATTGCTATTTCATTGTACTATAAATAACGCAACATAATTTGAATTAGTTAACCAACCTTATTAGACCCCTAGTATTTTTTTTAAAATTCACTTGCCGACTACTAAGAAGAGTTGCCTATCAAATAAAGCGGCGAGTGTGGGTCAGATCCAACGGGGAATGAGTTTCTTTTGGTTAAATAGACAAATGTGGGCAAGAAGTTGGGGTTTTGTGAATTTAACCAAAACCCAAACCGTACTAAATAAGTTCAACATGAACCAAAACTTATCTGAATAAGGTTAACCCAGCTTAACCCAATATATACAAAAGTTATAAAAGATTGACATGTATCCACACTAACATGACCGAAACCCAACTCAACCCAACCCGTGATGGTCTACACATAAGTTTTATTATGGAGTTTTAATGAACTTAAACATTCATATCCTTTCCAAAAAGAAGTATTAAGGTCTATGTGGAAGTATTAAGGTCTATGTGGAAACATTCATAATAAAAAGGAGTTTTATTATGGAAATCATCTTGTGAGGATGTTTTATCATGAACTATGTGGAATTTGCAAGTTATGCAAAGTTGAGTTGAATCACCATGAGGATGACCTCAGAGTTTCTTGATGAAGACAAACTTAGAGTTTGAGATGTGATGATAAGTGGAATACATGGAGGTATATGTCTTTAACATTACCTGACAACTAAGGAGGTGAAGTGGTAATGAATGCTCTGGTTGAGATATAGCTGCCTAGTTTAGCTAGAGGCTAGAAGAAGTTGAAGTTGTTCGACTAACCCTAAGTTTGGAAAGAAGATGTGTTTTGGCTAACACACAGATGTAACAAGATAGGTTGAACAAGTTAATGGTTGTTTGGTTAGCCAGTTTAGTCCTTGATATAGTGAAAGGATGGTGATAGAACCTCAGATACACTTCTTTGGATAGGAAGGTAATAAAACCCTGATGAGAATGGTTTAGGGTTTCTGAGGAATCGATCTTGAGGAATCATGACATACGGGAGATCATGATTTAAGATCACCAAATGCCGTGATACTACAAAGATAGTAAGTGATCGTATTACTTGGGATGCTTAATATGAAATTGCATGTAGCATGTGGTCATGCAAGACAGGAGGTGAAGGACGAACACCAGTAACCCAATGCATGGATATAAAGTATAAAAAGTTCCCAAGAGGGAATGGGAGTTCATCACTATGGATGTTGTGAGTCTCCACTAGACCAAGGAAGGTCAATATGCAAAATGGGTTATGGTAGATCACCTTACCTAGATGACATGAGAAAGAAAGAGTACTGTCATGGGACAGATCCGGTTGGACTACATATGAGAGAGAGATGGTTCAACTAAAACATGATGTGAGTTCAAAAGTTCTTGAGTAGGACCTAAAGGTTCACTTCCATAAGGTGGAAGCGGATGCGTGAAGAACTCGATGTTAGTACAATTTATCACCCATTACTAATGGTTAGTATGATCCAGACTAGAGGGTCTGATGAGAGCATGTGTGCTCATTCAGGGTGATACAAAGAGACAATTCTTAAGATGTTATGATAACCACCATAGCCTTTATCGAGATGCAAGAAGGAGGTTGTGTCGGTCACCACTTCATTAAGATGATGTTGGTGAAGGAGGCCTCACGAAGGTCAGAAAAGAACCATAGTGGGTGCAGATGAAGTCGCTTTGATCGTGCAATGGCTGAGAGAGAGAGCCCAGACACGACATGAGTCGTGAGCTGATGCAAAGCAGACTAACATATAGTTCACTGTGGGAGAATATGTGATGTGAAACTCTGACCCCTCTAAGCTACAGTCGGGAAAGCTGAGTCCCCAATATGTGGGTCCATTTGAGATGGATTGGTGGAGATGGTTGTGTTTAGCCTTGCCACTCAGGATAACACTGTGTGTAATGTGTTCTATGAGTCTGATCTAGAGCACTATGTGAGATACCCAAGCCATGTGCTGAACCCTGAACCTATTCAGCTTTTGAGAGGCTGAAAAGTCCTGAGTCACCTATGAGGGTACAATATACCAAGGTAAGAAAGAACTCAGATGGAAGAATATGAGATGATGAAGGTTCTTGGGAAGATCCATGGAAAGGGGTGAAGCCACATGGGAGCCCTGATGGACATAAGAAAGGCTTATCCTATTTGTTTGCTTGCTTGATGGATTTTTGAGCGCAAAATTCTTATAAGAGGGGAAGGATGTTACAACCCCAATTTTTGGGTTCCTTTGGGTGAGAAATGTAATTTCTCACATTAAAGATAATTGGACAAATTGTTTTTGGATGGTCTCATCCAGGTCTGTAATGGGGGCGCAAATCTCTTTGTACCCAAAGTTTTGGGCATCATCTTTTTTAGTAATAGGATTTTTTTACTGACAAAAAAAAAGATAATTAGACAAAAAATGATACAATTTTTTGCGAATAAATGGATTTCGTTTACAATAGCCTTGATGATTGTGTTGTGGGCTTTATTGGCTATTGGGCCCAATAACACGAAAATTCAATTAATAAATGAATAATTGAGTTTTTAAGAAAAGAAAGATGTGGAAACCTATAGAAGGCAAAAGAGTATAATACAAAGTTGGGTTTCGTGCCTCTTGGGTTCCTTGGGTCCCAAGGAGTCCAAAATTGCAAAGATAAAGCAATAAGAAAAGAAAAGATCAATTAGATATTTCTTTATTATGAAAGAAATTGAAAACAATGATAAAATGTGGAAAATAAGTGAAAAGAGGTATAATTGAGTTATCCTTGGTGGATTTTAGTATCCAAAGGGTTTCTACTATTAAAAGGAAAATAAAAAGAGAGATAAAAAGAGAAATACTCAAAAAGAGATATTTTAATAAAAAGATAAGGAAAATATGTGAAATAGACATAAATAAAATGATAAAGGCAAATAGATGTTCCCCAATATGGGAATCCATGCCTTTAGTATTTCTTGAGGTCCAAGGGTCCCAAGATAACAAGATAATGACAAAGGAAAAAGGAATATCAATTAATTTGGACTAATTAATGAATAACTTGGGACAGAAGGAAGCTTTCTCATCCATTGCAATTTGTTTCCTAAATTTCGTACAAAGCTAGATAATGCCAAGACAAAACTTCCCTTAAAATATGAGTTAAAAAGGAGTAAGGGTTTGGGAGATACGAATTTAGCAAGTTATCCCCAAAATTGGGAATTATTTTGAATTTAGAAATATACTTTCCCCTTGTGTTTGATCGCGAGCGATGAGATCCGTTGGATCTTAATCCAACGATGGACGATCATCGTCTAAGTCCCAAGCGGACTAGGACTCTACAAGTACCAGGGAAACTTTCCCACCTGGATTTCTCATGATCCAGTAGACATGCCGACTTGGTGTTGGTCCCATTAGATTCAGGAGAGGAAACCACAGGGATTCATCCCTGGTTTGGCTAGGATTAGTCGTCATTTTAGGAAACGCCTAACTCAGTAGGTTCTTGCCCTGACCCTATATATAGGGGAGAGTGATCGAAGGCACCAACACCCCCACAATTTGTTCTCACATGTTCATACCCCTGAGACGAGTTCACCAACAGTTTCAATTTGGTCAGAGACCTTGATCTTCTCCCTCGTCGAGTTGCTGCTATTATCGGAGTAGAGGAGGCTCGTCAGCGATGAAGGGGTGATGCCCAGAAGGAATGACCCCCAGGAAAATCCAAAAGGGGCAGGCAGAGCCCTGGGACCAATTAAACTGGTCGCATATGCACGGATGTCCGGAGTCAACCCTTGAGTTGACTCGACTGAGAAGCTCATCTCACGAACAGGTTGAACAGAGGAAGAAGACGACCGGCCTGGTCATTTACCAAACTTCCCCTCTGTGTCTTCTTTGCGGGTAAGGGCAGTCTTGTACTTCAATTTATTTCAGATCGTAAATAGGCACGTGGATCGTGAGTCGCTGGATCCTAAGTGGACCAGCGGACCACGGATCTGACGCCTCTTGTTTTTCTAAAAATAGCAAGTGAACCAATAAAAAAGGGTTTTTCCTATAAAAATCATATCTTGAGACAGGAAACTCGAATGGGAAAAGTTAATACATGAAAAATGATCATAAAAATACAAGGGATGCATTAAAAATGGTTTGGACACCTAAATCTATATATTTTTGCAAAAGTGCATATTTTGGATAGAAAAGGTATTAATTTGTGGTTAGAAACCCTAAATGTTGATAAAAGATATATTTAATCTCTCAATTAGGTTAATTCAAGCATGGTTAACTTGTTTAACAATAAAGTTAGATTTTAACCTATTTTGATGATGGAATTGCAAAGTTTAGGGTTTTAAACCTAATAAAAGGGTTAATATGTTTAGAAACCCTAAATAAGAGAAAAAGAAAAGAAAAGTACTTCTAATATGAAATTAGGGTTTCCTATTGCTAAGATATGAACTTAGAATCTTTTGTGAAAGAAAGATGAAATATTTAGGGTTTAAAGTAATAAAAATAATGTAAAGGTGATAAAAAGGAAGTGAAACCCTAATTATGGTCAAAACCCTAAAAAGGGTTACTAACCCTAGGGATCGATTAGGCCTATTAGATTTGAATACCATGATCCATGATAGAAAAATATTGGATGTATATTTCAGGACTGAATTGTGCTTGCTTGCTTGATTATGGATTACTTGATTGTTTGGATTAATTCTGCATTCAAGACAGCTTGACAAGTATGTGGTTAATTATGAATAATCGCCTTAGTTTCCCGAGGATTTTTCGGATGGTTAATCTCATTGAATGCAAATTACCAGTTTGGATGTTCATACATGCAAATCATAAAGTCACTATGATTATCACATTAATAATAGAAGTATGTATTCTGGCACGTACATGCCACCCTGATGGATGATGCCAAAGGTCAAGCCCAGATGGGTAGACCAATGGGCACCATGAGTGGTGACCCCAGGCACCAAGCTCGGGAATGAGAAGGTGGCCTATGATATTGAATGACTAGAGGGCACCATGAGTGGTGACCCCAGGCACCAAGCTCGGGAATGAGAAGGTGGCCTTAAGTCATTGGCAAAAGAAACCCTAAGGTGGGTATGCCAGGGTTAGGGTAAAAGCGGTGGAGAATGTCATACTGGAAAGCATAAATTGGCTTGTTAATTAACTTGATTGTGATAATTAGATTGTTATCCATATGTGCAAAATTTTGGTTGTCCCCACATACCAGTATATTTTGATATGCTGACCGACGTTTTGTTTGTCGGCGTTTTAGGTACAAGTTTGAAAAGCACAAACAGTAAAGTGACACATCATGAAAATAAGAAGTAAAGTACAAGGAGGGTTAGATAGAATAATTCATGTGGTGGATAGATAGTTTTCCAAAGTTTTCAAAAGGTATGCAAAGTTCTTTTTTTTACTAGTTTTCAGTTGAGTTGGTAAAGTTTGATAATTGTTATTGATTAATTGTCGAACCTTTGATCCTGTTTATTGGGCTAACGACTCTGATCTCTTGGTCTCCCTTAGGTGGGGGTTACCGAGAGACGGGGTCGTTACAATTGGTATGAGAGTGAAGGTTCCTCACTTAATCTTTAATAGTTATTAAATTTTACAAATTCTGTAGAACCCAAGGGAGTTATTAGAGGATTATTCAAAAGATAGAGGTGTCTAGAAAAGGATCACGATTGGGGGCTGGCAATATTTTCCTCTACACCGCTCGTCGGAATATGAGGACTCCCGGATCCGTGTGACTACTTGGCCAAAGTCTTAGGGTATGATTCGAAATAAGATACCTTTAGGACTCTCTCATCTTGTTCATCCCTTCTCAACTCAAACACTACTACAAAAACATCATTCAGTGGCGCTTTTCGTGGCGTCGGTTATTTAGGAAAACCGACTCCTATTTTACATAGGCGTCGGTTATTTATACTCACCGACATCTATATTCGAAGACCAGACAGACACGGGTACCGCTTTGTATTCAGCGTCGGCCATTTATAATAGACCGACGTCTAAAAGTAGCCCGCGAAAATCAATTTTCGAGCGAACTTTTTTCGTCTCCTACAGCGTCGGTTTGGTAACTATTAACCGACTCCTATGTAAATGAAAATTTGCGCAAAAAATTAGGGTAAAGGTTGCATTGTTGGGCGTCGGTGTATTACTATCAACCGATGCCTTTAGCAACCTAATAGACCCGCGCGACGCCCGTTAGGCACCTACCTGTTCCATTGTCTTCATCGCTAGCTGTCGCGCTGCTCGATCGCCCGCCTTCCGGTTCTCGCCGTCGCCGACGCTGCCCGTGCTTCCTTGCCTCGCCGTCGCCGCCGACGTTGCTGCTGCTGTGCGTCACCGCCGACCTTGCTACTGCTGCTGCTGTTCGTCGCCGGCGCCGCCCACCTAGCTTCTTCCAACAGAGCCGCCGCCCTAGCTTCTTCTCCGGCGCCCTTCTTCTCCGGCACCCTTCTTCTCCGGCACCATTCTTCTCCGCCGCCCCTGCTGCTGCTGCTGTCCGCTCGTCGCCGCCCTGCACCGCCGCCTTGCTGCTCCAGCCACCTGCTGCCCGCGCGCGCGCCCTGCTGCTCCATCCGCTGCGCCGCCGCCACGCCTGAGAACCGGCGCCGCCGCCACGCCTGGTGCCCTCCTGCTTGCCCACCTGCCTGCCCTAGCTCCTTCCTTTCTTCCTGCTGACACCCGGCGTCCTGTTTCTACAACACTGGTTAGTTTTACTGATTTCCTTGCTGTTAGTTTTACTGATTGCTGTTTTACTGCTTTTGTTGATTAGATATGTATAGAAGTTCCTTATAAATATATTTTTTTATATACACATACATGTAATTTTGTATAAAATTCATGATGTAGTGTGATCTTAAATCCTAGAGTGTACCCCTTTTGTCTACTATTTGATATCCTTGATTTTATCTTCTATCCTAAATAAAATTAAGGGACCCATGATTAGAAAACAATTCCAAACATGGCACCCACACTAATTGGAAGGAAATAAAATATGATTATTGAAATGCACATTTGTGATGTGATACCTTTTTTAGGATGCATATATTAGATTCAACCTTTGAGACATCCTTTTATGAGTTCCAATACAATTAGGGTTTCATTTCATTGCCATTGTATGTATTATAATATTACATCTTTCACATTAAAATTAATTAAATTGAATCCTATTGGAACCCTAATTTAAATCCTAATTTGATTTAAACTTGTCCATTCTAGCATCATTTGATTTGATTAAACCCTAACATTGTTTAAACCCTAAATTATATATTGTTTGTATGGAGTCCGGCTTCATTGTAGATATCTATTATTGTGTTTGTTGGCCTAGAAACCCGTCCAAGATTTACTCATTAGGAGTAAATCTTGGATCATCCCCGGTTTGGGACTGTTCTTGAACACCTAATCTCACTTAGGATGTAAGTGTATAATGTGTATTGAGTTTTCGAGAAAATTTTGGTAGCATTTCCCCGTTTGTTCTCTAAGTACATATGTACTTAGAGAACAGCGGGGAAATGCTGCCGAAATTTTCTTGAAAACCCAATACACATTATACACTTACTAGTGAGATTAGGTGTTCAAGGATGGGATAGGTGGTACACATTTATTATATATAAGAATGACATCACATGTGTTTGTTGGCCTAGAATGTGAACAATCATTGTTTTTTATATTACTTGTACATTGATATAAATTAGAATGAACAATCACTAAATTATATATTGTTTGTATGGAGTCCGGCTTCATTGTAGATATCTATTATTGTGTTTGTTGGCCTAGAAACCCGTCCAAGATTTACTCATTAGGAGTAAATCTTGGATAGTCCCCGGTTTGGGACTGTTCTTGAACACCTAATCTCACTTAGGATGTAAGTGTATAATGTGTATTGAGTTTTCGAGAAAATTTTGGTAGCATTTCCCCGTTTGTTCTCTAAGTACATATGTACTTAGAGAACAGCGGGGAAATGCTGCCGAAATTTTCTTGAAAACCCAATACACATTATACACTTACTAGTGAGATTAGGTGTTTAAGGATGGGATAGGTGGTACACATTTATTATATATAAGAATGACATCACATGTGTTTGTTGGCCTAGAATGTGAACAATCATTGTTTTTTATATTACTTGTACATTGAAGGATTGGTAATTGATAAAAGATCACAATTTTAGAGACATGTATGTTTATACAAATGCTAAATGTTATCCTTATTCTAGTTGATACAAATGCTAAATGTTTTCCTTTTTAATGAAATTTTCAGATGGCTCACCATGATGAGAATGATGTCCATGATGAGCATGAAGTCCATGATGAGCATGCTGTCCATGACGAGCATGGCGAGGATACCAACGTAAGTTCTAAAAACATATCCCGTATTTCTATAAAATTCATTATCTTCTAGTTATGTCATATATCCTGTATTTCTATATTGGCTTAATTCGGTGTGTTTATTTTTGTCAAATTTTAGGTTGATGATGCACAGCTACCCACTGAAGCAATTGAGCAACTTGATGCGCAGCAACAAAAACTTAACAAGAAAAGGGGTATCACTCTGTTGAAAAAGTTACTTGCGCTGAGTGGCAGTGGATCCAAATTGGTTGTGGATTTTGATAATGGAGGGAATGCAATTGGAGTGAACCGCAATAATTTTATAAACTATCTTGGGGTTGTCACTCGAAGCCATTGTGGTGTTAAGTATGATAATTGGCATAAAGTTCCTCAGGCGAAGAAAGACTTGATATGGAAAAATTTATGCGTGAGTTATTATTATTTGCAATTCTATTTTGTAGATTACAAATTCTATTATTTGCAATTATATTTTTGGTACTAGTTAATAACATTTCTATTTTACAGAATCTATTTGCATTGGATGAGATGTTGCATCGTAAAAGTGTGATGCAACGCGCTGGAAAGATGCTTAGGAATTACAGGACAAATCTGAACAGAGAATACATAAGACAGGGTGATAAGAAGAAGAAGTCAGCCCTTGAACAATGGAACTTCTTGGACAAAGAAGATTGGGACAATTTTGTTGCTTCAAGAAAATCTGAAGAATTCAAGGTATTAGGCGTCACTCCCATTTTAATTAATATACATTGTATTCACCTATTCAAGATTAACATTTAGTGCTACTAACCTAATTATAAATGTGCATACTAACTAGGCCCTCAGTGACGCACAAAAAGCAAGGCGTGCACTGAATGTACATGACCATACTATGGGTCCAAAAGGCTATGCAAGCGTTCGCCAAAGACTACAGGCGGAGTCTGCGGCTACTCAGGAGTCTGCGGCCACACCCTTGCATCGCCATGATATCTGGATAGCTGGCAGGAAAAACAAGAAGGGTGAAATAAAGAAGCCCGAAACTGCTGAGGCGGCTGCAAAAATGGTAAAATACAACTCTTAGAGCAATCATTTGAATATTGATTATTTGTGGTGTTAACTTACCAATTTTTGTTTATGGTGATTAGAGGGAGCTGCACGAGCAGAGGAAACAAGGCACATTCATCCCTCAGGGCACAAGGGATGAATTGACAGTTGCTCTGGGTAACCCAGAGCATCCTGGACGTGTTAGAGGTGCCGGCGCTGGTGTGGGCATCAAAGCATTCTTTGGGCCATCCCAGCGCAAACCCAGAGCGGGACTTTCTTAAGAAGAGGTAACATATTCTATTTTTAGAATGTTACTGCAAAAGGAAATTCATTAATAAAAAGCTAATATTTGTTTTATCCATGTATAGGAGAATAAGAGAGTCGAGGATATAGTTGCTAAGAAGCTCAACGATGTGGTTGCTGAGAAGGTCAAGGAAGAATTGCTGCGGTGGCAGGCATCTCAGGCTTCCAATCAGCCTATGCCGACCCACTCTTCTCCTGGTGCACAAACTGCAAGTAATCCTGGAGACCCATCGCCTAACACGTCTGCTGTAAGTATTGTTTATGACATTGTAGCTAGTCTTTTCAAGATGATATGTTTTCAAGATGATATGTATATATGTATAACATTCTTTACGTAAATTTGTAGGCATTGAAGCCATGCCGCTTAAGAATGGAAAACTATGTTGTTGCAGAGGCGCAAGCTTACCAGTCCCTTCCTGGGGCAACGTTTCATGGGACTCCAATGCCGCAGGGCTACATTCGTGTGAGCCTGATACATGTATTACCCGATTGGAGGGAAGTTGAGTTGCCATATGCCCACCCAGATATTGATACTCTTGGTGAGGCAGAAAGCGGGGTCATATTGTGGCCCAAAGCAGATGTCCTCTACACGACTAAAATTGTAAGATAAATTTACATTGATTTAGACTGTTAATGTGTATATATGATGTCAACTGATCTGAAATTATATATACAGGTTAAAAAGAAGACACCAGGAGCACCTAGGCCTCCACCTCCAATTCCCGCATTACCAACTTGGGTTCCAACTGACCTACCATACCCGTTAGGTCCTGCTTGTAGGGGAATGGCATGTTGGCTATGGGCACATAATATACTTTGCCCTATAATTGTTTCTTTAGATGCAGATTATGCAGGTCAATCATACGACAGCTCTTTATTTATACAAGATATTATTGAGCTGTTTATGTATGATTGGTTGAATACATCAATTATAGAGACATGGATAAGGTGAGATCTTGTTTATACATCCATATACCTTGTGTAAGATCTGGTGATCTAGTTTCTTATATATTAATGCATACGTCTATATGTTTTGCAGCTACTTAATCGAAGATCATTGCAAACAATTTGCATATGATCATGTGGGATTTTTGATTCCATCATTGATTAGTATGGTAGCTAAAGACCCTGATAGTGTTCAACAATACTGTATAGATGCTTTTACAATTTTTGGTCATCAAATGAAGACGATAATAATAGCTCCATTCAATGTCAAGTAAGTTTGCTTTATTTATAATTTGGACTTAAGAAAATTCCATTATTATTTTGCATTTTGAGTTATTAATTGTTAACTTTTTACCTCTAGTGGTAGACATTGGGAGTTACTAGTTATTGTCCCCGGGACGTTCACTGTTTATTATCTAGATCCCGCAGGAAGTACATTAAACACTAAAATTGGACACGTAATGAGAATGGCATTATTCTGGTGAGAAATATTTCATTTTTTATATCCGTTAACATCTTTTATTACATTACTATTTACTTATGCAACTTAGTGTGTTATATTAACATGTAGGGGTTTAGATGCATTCAAAAATGCTGGAGGAAAGGTCACAAGGAAAAAGAACCAGCCATTGTCTTGGGAGAACGTAAAAGTAAGTTCCCGACTCCCCGACTCCAATGTATATATTATTGATGTGAATTGTGCTTAGTTGTATTATTTTGTATGTTTCAATTTATAGTGCGCTACACAAGACAATGGCTGGGCATGCGCATACTATGTGATGCGATTTATGCAGATGATTATCAAACATGCCGCATTGGACATCGATACCATACATGAGGTATTATATATAGTCTCATTAGTTAGTATGAAATATATCAATCTTATTTTTATATTATTACTTATATATATACATCATTCTCTTTGCAGGTGTTTAAAACTGACCACACTATAGGCAAACGCTTAAAAAATGTACATGCTCCATATACGAGGGAAGCATTAGATGAAGTAAGAGAAGAATGGGCAATAGCTGTACAAACAGTGGCAACTGTAAGATATAATTGGGATGTTGATAGTGATGATGAATGATACTTTGTAAATGAATGTTTCTGAATGTTAAAACATGTATTTGAATGATTCTATATGTATGAACGTGACAATTGAATTGATGTCTGAATGTATCTACTTGTGTGAATATTTTTATGTTAATTTTGCAGGTTTGTGGCCTATTTGTAGGCTGATATCAATGGATGTCGTAAACCTGCAGTTCAGAAAACTGAACTGCAGGTTCTCATCCTGCTGACCAGCCACAGCAGGCCTGCAAACAGATTTATAAAAAAAAAATAGATATAGGCGTCGGTTATTTACAGATAACCGTCAGCACAGACTTACAACGTCGGTTTTTTGTTGAACACCGACGCCAAAAGTGTTCGCGCTACAGGAAATGGGAGTCATCTAGGACACTTTTCTGCGTCGGTCCTTTAGTATATAACCGACGCAGAAAGCGTCCTAGATGACGCCGTTTTCTGTGGCGCGAACCCTTTTGGAGTCGGTGTTTTATAATAAACCGACGCCTTGATGTTAAACAGGCGTCGGTTTTTTAACCGATGCTGAAGTGTCCAACCTTTTAGCGGCGCCCACATAGGCGTCGTTCAGAAACCGACGCCAAAGGGGGTTAAACACCCGACACTAAAAGGCACTTCTGTAGTAGTGAAATTATGTTAAGGACTTTAAGGATTAGGGTTTCCTCTCTTCTCCTCACCCTCTTGACGAATGGGTAAGGTTGATAAGGATTAAAGAATCCTCCTCCAAATTAATAAAAAGCATGTAAATAAGATGTCATGGACATAAACTTAATAGAGTAAGCATAAAAGAATAAATACATGCTTAGGTCGTATGACATAAGTTGTCATTGCCCTCAGGAGAGACCTGAGGCTAGACCTTTGTAAAGAGGCGAGATCACCTCCTTACTAAAATTTAAAGGAAGTACAAAACATCCATCTTTTTATAAAGACAAAAGATATTGAGGGATGCATTTATAATATTCCAAGTAAATAAGCATGCACCAGATACATTACAAAATGTCAATAGCAGAGGAAATAAAAGAACTAAGACTATTACATGGCTTTCATTGTTCATTACATGATTGTTCTCAAAAGAGAAAGATAAGAGAAAAAGATCTAGCTGTAGAAACCTAGACATCCTTTCAGATAGCTTGAGATCTACTCCTGAGATAAATTTCTTCAAACTTATCCTTCTCCTTGCTCAGCACCAACACTTGGGTGGTTGGGAAAGCACCCAGCAAAAGGGGAAAGAAAACAAGGTATGTGTCACAAAACTAATCGGGGATATAAAGATAAGTACAACAAATAAAAATAGGCTAGGGTTCATCATATGATTAAGATAACAAGAGTATGAGGATATATTCAAAAGAAACTTGCCATTAACAATTATATCAAAAAGGATTTGCATGTAAGATAATTATGCCTATCTAACGAAGTAGGGTTGAGGCACCTACCAGACCTATAACCTTAGGTGAGGGGAGAATAAGACATTCCCAGTCACCTACAATATTATGGGGAGAATAAGACATTCCCCAGGGTGATTATTTACATGCCCTCTGTGGGTGGTTATACATAAGTACTGCTACTTTAAATTAAATAGAACATAAATCCACATGCTAGAAAAGTAGTCATGACAAGAGTAGTCATAATATTCAATAAGCATGGCAGTGGGGTATAAGACCCAAACAAGAAGAAATTATAATCTAATTTGAGGCATGAACAACATTAGGATTCAAGAATAGGATATTTAGGGTTCATTTAAGCCTCATTAGGGAAATATAGGGTTTTTCTGCAATTATCCCAACATAGGGTGTAAGGAATGCACATACCTCTCTTACTGATATCAATTACTAACTTTCACCACTTTAGTTGAGTCCAAGTTCCACTTTGCCTATTTTCAATGTATTAATAAGTTCAACTTTGCCTATTTTCACTTTAGAGTACATAGTGCACACTAATATATAGAAACCCTATTTTTAGAGCTTTTTAGAAAAATTCGGATTTAGACTCTTAAAACAGCACCAATAAACTTATTAGGTTTTCCTAATCAAGAAAACATATATTTATGTTAATTTTGGAGTTATGATGATTAAGATGTAATTTTTATGGATTTTATGCATTAAATTCGTTTTACAAAAATCACCCTTTATCAAACCATGAAATCAGACCTTGAAAATATTTTTATGAGATAGATATTAATTTTCCAATTCCAAAACATATTTATTTGTCAAATTTGGATAAGCGGTTTAGAAGATATAAATTTTGCAATATTGACTAATAGGAAATTGCCACATCATCAAACTGATCGAGATAATTAAAGAGAGAGGGAGAGGGAGAAAACACCATTCAACCAAGATCAGGTTTGAATTTGCATAGGTAACCAAACTAGAGATTGTAGAGAAGGTAAAACAACAAGAAATCAAAACCTTAGAAGAGCATGGTAAAAAGAGATGGAAATCGTCGATTTTCAACATAAAAGCATGAGTTTTAAGCATGTACTAAGAAATATATGAGAAGGGTGTTAACCAAACTTGCCTCTAGGAAGTTAATAAGGTTCAAACAGAAAGTATTCCCAGATTATAAGGTCTGGTTGCTCCAAGACAAGCTCCTTTCTTGAGCAAAGATCACCTTCTCCACTTTAGAGGTGCAAACCCTAGCAAAAGAGCATGGAGATGAGATGTTTTGGGGTTTTAGGTGGAGTTTTACCATGTATGGTCATGGTTATGACCTAGAAGAAGGTGTAAGGAAGACTAAAAGTATGAAAATAGAGAAGGGAGGGAGGAAACTTACTAGTTTTGGTCAAAATTACCAAGGAGGAGCTTTAGAACCCCTAATAGAGCAATTTGGAAGCCCTAGGAGCCTTCTTCACCAAGGTAGGCTCCCTCTATTACCTTGGGGCAGAAAATTCGTGGCCAAATACAGAAGGAACTATTATCTAAGCTAGAGGAAATAAAAGGAGAGCAAGAGTTTTCGAATTATGAGTTGGGAAGGGGTATACATGGCTATATATAGAAAGAGGTGAAGCATGAGGAGTCTTAAGGGACTTTCCATGTGTCTTTAGCCTAGGGATTGATGGCCATGCAAGAGGATAGCTCATAGAGGCTTCATGAATATCAAAAGTCGGTTCTAAGAGCCCATAGATTATTCTAGGCCATCTCCACCGTTTTTGAAGAAAGAAATAACCTCATTGGTTGATAGCTTTTAAGGATAAGCATCTTTATAAAGAGGGTAATCCTTATAATGCCCTTGGAAAGAAATACCATCAAACCAAGGTGAAACTAGGTTTTCCAATGGTTTCAAATCTCATTAATTGTAAGGGAATATATAAGGATTAAAACTCAGGAGATAATTTGCAAATAAAACCTCCCAATTGGGTAAATTGCATAAAAGTCCAGAATATACCTAAAATTGCATAACTTGCACAAACAACATCCAAATCAAACCAAATTTGAAACTTAGCCTCATTTTATGTTTTCAAATCATATCAAAAAGTTATATTAAGGTTTATAGCACATAATTATGGTAATTAAGCTTTTACTGAGGTATTTGTGCATAAACCTTTATATTGGTACAATTAGTGAATAAATGTTCACTAAACCACTATAAATTCCACTAATTAAACATAAATGACATAAAGGATAGAAATGAGAGGGAAACATGGGAAAAAGGTTTACCTAGATATTACATCTAAGATTCATTATGTTACAACCTTCTTGTCAGGAGGATGAGTAGAGAAAGTTAGTCTTGGAGGTAGAGACCTCCATTAAAAGTAGAGACCCGACACATCCTTTGAGGATGATGTTAACCCTAACCCTAAGTGGTGGTTATAGAGAGAGATGACATGAGGAGTTAGAGGTCCCGATAGACCAGGTGTGTGGACATACCTTTGGATGCCATATGAGCCATGAAAGGTTGGATGACCTAGTGCCTTTAGCGACCCAATCCTGGAAAGGGCCGTACATGGTAGAGAGAAGGATAGGTCCTTCATTGATGAGGTTAGAGAAGAACCTATGGAAACCCCATGAGCTTATATGAGCATGGCATAGTAAGAACCCAAAGTACATTAGTAATGTTGACATTAGGCTAAAACCTTAGACAAGGGATCATGATGGATGGCTTAAGAGATAAGCATGAGGGAATTGGATAATCTTGAGCAAACATAAGTTTGAGCATAGGCTTCACCCACATAGGGGTATGCTTGTGAGCTTGAGCTTTCTTGGAGAAAGGACATCTAGTATGAAGGCTGGATGTAGAGTTAGCTCTAGAGAGAGAAAGCAGGACCTAAGCAAAAAGGTTGGAAGCTTAGATTCCAAGACATGAGGAACAATGAGGGATTGAGGATGATGCGACCTAAGTGGATGATAGGGATTGCCTCATGCTTGATCCTTGGAGGCTGATGATATCTTGGTTGCCTTTAGAGGAACCAAACCCTAGAGAGAGGATGATGCTTTTGGTACCTATGTGCCTATGGTATAAGTGTTTACCTGCTGAGATGAGACAAATAGTGCCTTAGACCCTGAGGAGGTTTAGGTAACCAGTTGTGAGGCTATTTACCTAGTTGGTTGTCTTTGAGGAGGACTCAACTCTGAGGTGTTGCTCATATAAAACGATCATGGGAGTACATGACATACCTTGGACATGCTTGATTCGTGGTTAAGAGATTGAGCATGCAGTTGGACACCCAAAGGTGAACCTAGGGTTCCTAGACCTAAGAGGGGAAGTGGTATACCTGGACCTTGTGACAAGATTTGAGTCTCTATAGTTTTGAGCATGGTGATCCACATGTGTAGAGGTGAAATAAACCCCTTAAGATAAAGGTATGAGTGATGAATCCCTCACAACTAAGTGGGTATAATGATGATGATGATAAAGTGTGACCTAGCATGGTTTTGTAGGTGTCCGCTTGTACCTTAGCAGCTTGCTAAGGGCTAAGCATGCTCGTGTGGATGTAGACCCTAAACATAAGGATGCTTGTGACCTTTGTTATCAAGATGTAGTTTCCTCCCATCCTGGGAGAGGGACCCTTTTGTAGGGTGTATACCCGTTTTGTTGGTTTACAGGTAACCTAAAGAGGTTTCATAGGATCTTAAGAAGCTAAGTGAAAAGTACATGGCATGAGAATGAACCTGTAGACCCATAGATTACCATCTCTACGTGCATGTGGATGTGTTACCATGAAGGTAACCGGTATGGAGCCTGACCAAGGTAGGCAGGTCGCCATGACCCATGTGAAAGGATGAAAGACAACCCATGAATGCAGAGAGAGATGATGAAGTCTTGGGTAAGGTTCTAAGTTGGACATGTAATATAATAGAATCCTAAGTCTGTCTTAGGGTCAGGTAGGGATAAGACCGATGGAAGAAGGAGTTGCCTAATTCCCTAGTTGCACATGATCATAGGGTCGGGAGGTAACAACTATCACTGTCTGAGGGCCATGGGTTAGGAGATTGATCACCTTCATGAACTCATGGTACCCAAAGGGCAGATGAGTAGAGCACTCTCTGGATGCATAAGGGAAAAGGGATGACCCCAAAAGTGCCGGCACCCTATAGACCTAGAGGAGATGACCAAGGATTGTGTGGTGACCCAGGTAGGTTCTAGATCAGTTTTCCATGGAGGAAAATTTTGATATTGTGATGTTTGTAGAGACATATGTGGCACATTTCAACTTAGATATGAAAGTGTACTGGCAATGTGGGTTGTACCATCTCTACTCTTGGAACATGAAGAACTTTGTATTTGGACTGCAACCAAATGCTTATTTCCTCTTGTTATGGGAGGGAGAGATGATAGGACAGTACGCATGTCATACACCAAGGATAAAAGATGATGCGCGTTGGATCGTTGCTATGAGGTATGAGGATAGAGATGATAACATACCTTTGTGGAGCGAATGATACATGGATGGTTTAAAAACACTAAGAGTATTAAGGAAATCATCTTGTGAGGATCTTTTATCATGAACTATGTGGAATTTGCAAGTTATGCAAAGTTGAGTTGAATCACCGTGAGGATGAGCTCAGAGTTTGTTGATGAAGACAAACTTAGAGTTGGAGATGTGATGATAAGTGGAATACATGTGTATGTCTTTAACATTACCTGACACCTAAGGAGGTGAAGTGGTAATGAATGCTCTGGTTGAGATATAGCTTCCTAGTTTAGCTAGAGGCTAGAAGAAGTTGAAGTTGTTCGACTAACCCTAAGTTTGGAAAGAAGATGTGTTTTGGCTAACACACAGATGTAACAAGATAGGTTGAACAAGTTAACGGTTGTTTGGTTAGCCAGTTTAGTCCTTGATATAGTGAAAGGATGGTGATAGAACCTCAGATACACTTCTTTGGATAGGAAGGTAATAAAACCCTGATGAGAATGGTTTAGGGTTTCCGAAGAATCGATCTTGAGGAATCATGATGTACATGAGATCATGGTTTAAGATCACCAAACACCGTGATACTACAAAGATAGTAAGTGATCGTAGTACTTGGGATGCTTAATATGAAATTGCATGTAGCATGTGGCCATGCAAGACAGGAGGTGAAGGATGAACACCAGTAACCCAATGCATGGATATAAAGTATAAAGAGTTCCCGAGAGGGAATGGGAATTCATCACTATGGATGATGTGAGTCTCCCCTAGACCAAGGAAGGTCAATATGCAAAATGGGTTATGGTAGATCACCTTACCTAGATGACATGAGAAAGAAAGAGTATTGTCAAGGGACAAATCCAGTTGGACTACATATGAGAGAGAGATGGTTGAACTACAACATGATGTGAGTTCAAAAGTTCTTGAGTAGGACCTAAAGGTTCACTTCCATAAGGTGGAAGCGGATGCGTGAAGAACTCGATGTTAGTACAGTTTATCACCCCTTACTAATGGTTAGTATGATCCAGACTAGAGGGTATGATGAGAGCATGTGTGCTCATTCAGGGTGATACAAAGAGATAGTTCTTAAGATGTGATGATAACCACCATAGCCTTTATCAGGATGCAAGAAGGAGGTTGTGTCAGTCACCACTTCATTAAGATGATGTTGGTGAAGGAGGCCTCATGAAGGTCAGAAAAGAACCACAGTGGGTGCAGATGAAGTCGCTTTGATCGTGCATTGGCTGAGAGAGAGAGCCCAGAGACGACATGAGTCATGAGCTGATGCAAAGCAGACTGACATGCAGTTCACTATGGGAGAATATGTGATGTGAAACTTCGACCCCTCTAAGCTACAGTCGGGAAAGATGAGTCCCCGATATGTGGGTCCATTTGAGATGGATTGGTGGAGATGGCTGTGTTTAGCCTTGCCCCTCAGGATAACATGATGTGTAATGTGTTCCATGAGTCTGATCTAGAGCACTATGTGAGATACCCAAGCCATGTGCTGAACCCTGAACCTATTCAACTTTTGAGAGGCTGAAAAGTCATGAGTCACCTATGAGGGTACAATATACCAAGGTATAAAAGAACTCAGATGGAAGAATATGAGATGATGAAGGTTCTTGGGAAGCTCCATGGATAGGGGTGAAGCCACATGGGAGCCCTGATGGACATAAGAAAGGCTTATCCTGTTTGTTTGCTTGCTTGATGGAATTTTGAGGGCAAAATTCTTATAAGAGGGGAAGGATGTTACAACCCCAATTTTTGGGTTCCTTTGGGTGAGAAATGTAATTTATCACATTAAAGATAATTGGAAAAATAATGATACAATAAATTGTGAATAAATGGATTTCTTTTACAATAGCCTTGATGATTGTGTTGTGGGCCTTATTGGCTATTGGGCCCAATAACAAGGAAATTCAGTTAATAAATGAATAATTGAGTTTTTGAGAAAAGAAAGATGCATAAAACTCTAGAAGGAAAAAGAGTATAATCCAAAGTTGGATTTCATGCCTCTTGGGTTCCTTGGGTCCCAAGGAGTCCAAAATTGCAAAGATAAAGCAATAAGAAAAGAAAAGATCAATTAGATATTTCTTTATTAAGAAAGAAATTGAAAACAATGATAAAATGTGGAAAATAAGTGAAAAGAGGTACAATTGAGTTATCCTTGGTGGATTTTAGTATCCAAAGGGTTTCTACTATTAAAAGGAAAATAAAAAAAGAGATAAAAAGAGAAATCCTCAAAAAGAGATATTTTAATAAAAAGATAAGGAAAATATGTGAAATAGACATAAATAAAAGGATAAAGGCAAATAGATGTTCCCTAATATGGGAATCCATACCTTTAGGATTTCTTGAGGTCCAAGGGACCCAAGATAACAAGATAATGACAAAGGAAAAAGGAATATCAATTAATTTGGACTAATTAATGAATAACTTGGCAGAGAAGATAGCCTTCTCATCCATTGCAATTTCTTTCCCAAATTTCTTACAAAGCTAGATAATGCCAAGGAAAACCTTCCCTTAAAAGTTATCCCCAAAATTGGGAATTATTCCGAATTTAGAAATATACTTTCCCCTTGTGTTTGATCACGATCAATGAGATCCGTTGGATCTTAATCCAATGATGGATGATCATCGTCTAAGTCTCAAGCGAACTAGGACTCTGCAAGTTCTAGGGAAACTTTCCCACCTTGATTTCTCGCGATCCAGTGGACATGCCAACTTGGTGTTGGTCCCATTAGATTCAGGAGAGGAAATTGCATGGATTCATTCTTGGTTCGGCTAGGATTAGTCGTTGTTTTGGGAAACGCCTAACTTGGTAGGTTCTTTCCCCGACCCTATATATAGGGGAGGGTGATCGAAGGCACCAGCATCCCCACAATTCATTCTCACATGTTCAGACCCCTGAGACGAGTTCACCAGCGCTTTCAATTTGGTCAGAGACCTTGATCTTCTCCCTCATCGAACTGATGCTGTCGTCGGAGTAGAGGAGGCTCGTCGATGGTGAAGGGGCAATGCCCAGGAGGAATTGGCCCCCCAGGCAAATTCGAGAGGGGCAGGAGGAGCCCCTGGACCGATCAAACTGGTCGCAGATGCGCGGATGGCCGGAGTCAACCCTTGAGTTGACTTGGCTGAGAAGCTTGTCTCGCGAACAGGTTGAACAGAGGAAGAAGACAACCGGCCTGGTCATTTACCAAAATGCTCCTCTATGTATTCTTTATGGGTAAGGGCGTTCTTGTACTTCGGTTTATTTCAGATCGCAAATAGGTGCGTGGATCGTGAGTCGCTGGATCCTAAGTGGACCAGCAGACCACAGATCCGACTCCTCTTGTTTTTCTAAAAATAGCAAGTGAACCAATAAAAAATGGGTTTTCCTATAAAAATCATATCTTGAGATAGGAAACTCGGATGGGAAAAGTTAATAATGAAAAATGATTAGAAAAATACGAGGGATGCATTAAAAATGGTTTGGACACGTAAATCTGTATATCTTTGCAAAAGTGCATATTTTGGATAGAAAAGGTATTAATTTGTGGTTAGAAACCCTAAATGTTGATAAAAGATATATTTAATCTTGCAATTAGGTTAATTCAAGCATGGTTAACTTTTTTAATTATAAAGTTAGATTTTAACCTATTTTGATGATGGAATTGCAAAGTTTAGGGTTTTAAACCTAATAAAAGGGTTAATATGTTTAGAAACCCTAAACAAGAGAAAAAGAAAAGAAAAGTACTTCTAATATGAAATTACGGTTTCCCGTTGCTAAAAGATGAACTTAGAATATTTTGTGAAAGAAAGATGAAATAATTAGGGTTTAAAGTAATAAAAATATGGTAAAGGCGATAAAAAGGAAGTGAAACCCTAATTATGGTTAAAACCCTAAAAAGGGCTAGTAACGCTAGGGCTCGATTAGGCCTATTAGATTTGAATACCATGATCCATGATAGAAAAATACTGGATGTATATTTTAAGACTGAATTGTGCTTGCTTGCTTGATTCTAGATTACTTGATTGTTTGGATTAATTCTACATTCAGGACAGCTTGACAGGTATGTGGTTAATTATGAATAACCGCCTTAGTTTCCCGAGGATTTTCCGGATGGTTAATCGCATTGAATGCAAATTATCAGTTTGGATGTTGATACTTGCAAATCATAAAGTTGCTATGATTATCACATTAATAATAGAAGTATGTATTCTCACACCTACATGCCACCCTGATGGATGATGCCAAAGGTCAGGCCCAGATGGGTAGACCAATGGGCACCGTGAGTGGTGACCCCAGGCACCAAGCTCGGGAATGAGAAGGTGGCCTATGATATTGAATGACTAGTGGGCACCATGAGTGGTGACCCCAGGCACCAAGATCGGGAATGAGAAGGTGGCCTTAAGTCAATGGCAAAAGAAACCCTAAGGTGGGTATGTCAGGGTTAGGGCAAAAGTGGTGGAGAATGTCATACTGGAAAGTGTAAATTGGCTTGTTAATTAACTTGATTGTGATAATTAGATTGTTATCCATATGTGCGAAATTTTGGTTGTCCCCACATACCAGTATATTTCGAAATGCTAACTAATGTTTTGTTTGTCGGCATTTTAGGTACAAGTTTGAAAAGAACAAACAGTAAAGTGACACATCGTGAAAATAAGAAGTAAAGTACAAGGAGGGTTATATAGAATAATTCAAGTGGTGGATAAATAGTTTTCCAAAGTTTTCAAAAGGTATGCAAAGTTCTTTTTTTGTACCAGTTTTCAGTTTAGTTGGTAAAATTTGATAATTGTTATTGATTAATTGTCGAACCTTTGATCCTATTTATTGGGCTAACGACTCTGATCTCTTGGTCTCCCTTATGTGGGGGTTACCGGGAGACGGGGTCGTTACACTACCCCTTACCACCTACCAATTTGAAAACGCTTACTCTCCTTCTATTTCCTTTAGCTTAGATCATTGATCCTATTCTTTTTGGCCACGATGGTGCTGCCCAAGGTAAAAGAGGGTGCTTACCATGGTAAAGAAGGCTCCTAGGGTTCCAATTTTACTCCATTTAGAGTTTCTAAAGCTCCTTCTTGGTAATTTCAACCAAAACTAGTAAGTTTCCTTATTTCCTTCCCTATTTTCTTCTTGTTCGTCATCCTCCCACCTTCTTTCAATTTGGAACCATGGCCTTCCTTGGTGAAACCCCACCTAGAGCTCTTAAAACACCTCATCTCCATGTTCTTTTGCTAGGGTTTTTCATTTCTAAAGTTGAGTAGGTACTTCTTGCTCGAGATAGGAGCTTTGTTGGAGAAACCAACCTCTCTAGCTCAAGAATCATTCTTCTTGAACTTATAAACCTCTCCTAGAGGTGAGTTTTGTTAACCCCCTTCTCATATATTGCTTACAACATGCTTAAAACTCATGCTTCTTTGTTTAAAATTGATGATCTCCATCTCTATTTACCATGTTCTTCTAGGGGTTTGGTTTCTTATTGTTTTACCTTCTCTAGAAGATCTAGTCAGTTACCTATGCATCTCCAACCATGATCTTCGGTCAAATGGTGTTTTCTCTCTCTCTCTTCCTCCCTCTCGAAGATTTCTAACTTGCCATTTCCTAAGTGGTTTTGAAAATTCATATCCTTTAATCTGCTTATCCAAATTTAACAAATAAATATGTTTTGGAATATAAAAATTAATCTCTATCTAATAAAAATATTTTCAAGGTATGATTCAAGGATTTTCGAAAGGTATTTTTTTGAAATATGATTTTAATAAATAAAATATATAAAAATACATCTTAATCATCATAACTCCAAAATTAACATAAATATATGTTTTCTTGCTCAGTAGAACCTAATAAGTTCATTGGTGAGGTTTTTAGAGTAAAAATATGAGTTTTTCTTAATGGGTATAAAATTAGGGTTTTTATACATTATTGTGCACTATGTACTCTAATACATGTTAATACATTGAAAATAGGCACAGTAGAACTAGGGCACAATTAAAGTGGTGAAAGTTAGTAATTGATATCAGTAAGAGAGGTATGTGCATTCTTACACCCTAATTTGGGATATTTGCAAACCAAATCCTATATTTCCCTAATGAGGCTTTAATGAACCCTATTCCTATTTTCATAATTCTCTTGTTAAATTGCCTCAAAATTAGTAATGATATTCATTTTCTTGGGTCTTGTACCCCACTACCATGTTTCAAATGTATGATCCTTTTACTTGCCATATTTCTCTTTAGCATGTTGATATTATTAGACTATTTAGCTATAGTAGTGGTACTTTTGTACAACCACCCATAGATAGGGAATGCATTAATTCACCCTAGGGAATGTCTTGTTCTCCCCCATAAACATGTGTAGGTGACTGGGAATGTAGTAATTCTCCCCTCACCTATAGGTGAGGTCCGGTTGTGCCTCAACCATACTTAGTTAATATAGTAAAAATTATTTCATGCATGCAATTCCTTTATTGTTTTAATGTTATAGCAAACATCTATTTTGATTATGCCTCATACTCTTGTTCTCTTCATCTTATGATAAAATCTTGTCCTTTACTTTCATGTTGTTTCCTTATATTTTGTTCTTGTCCATTATTTGACATACATTGTATTTCTCTCTCTTGTTGGGTGATTTCCCAACTACCCAAGTTTAGATCAAGGTGTTGAACATGATGAAGGAGAACATAACTTCCAACATGGACCTAGCTCTTAGAGATGTTGCTTGGAGATAGATTTGAAGTAGTTTGGAATTCCCTCTACTTAGATTCTTATGTTGAATCATATATGTAAACCATTATGGGATATTATGATGTACCTTTGTAATCTTTTGTGAAAATTGAATATTGTCATTTGTTTAATTCTGCTGCTACACTTTGGTTGTTTTGAATACCATTTATTAAAATTTGAAAATTATACACCTATTCTAGCATAACTTTGAGGGTGTTCAAAATGGATGTTTTATTCATCCAATTTTTTTTAGTAGGGAGTGGACCCAACCTCTCAGATCCCACTCCTTATAGAATGGTATCAGAGCCTATGGTAGTCAGAATCTGACTATTTCAACTTTGTCTCCCTAATTAGAACCCTTGCTTTGTATAGTTTCCCTTTAAGTGACATGTTTGTCGTATAATTGATCTATGCTACACTTGAGATGGTGAAAGATTGATTTAGGATCATAAGAGTTTTGTACTAGAAACATGTTTAGTTAACCATAAAGAAATGGGACTATTAGGTAGCTATTAGAGCATAAGTTAAAAGAAAAGGTGTCTAGAAAGGATCAGGGTTCGGGGGATGGAAAGATTTTCCTCCGTACCACTAGCTTGGTTTATGAGGACTCCCTAATCCATATGATACCTGCCTGGAATGAGCTGATACTGACTGTTTGAAATAACATGCCTATAGATAATAGTAGCCTTAGGCACCTCAGTTGGATACTCTTGAGAACCTAATATGTTGAACTTAACTTTCAGGTGTAATGATTTGTTTGAGGATTGATACCCAATACAATTCCCTTATGTCCCCTAGAACCACATGTTTTCATAGTCTATCCCTAATAACCTAGACTTTATTGTTTTGCGTTTAGTAAGAAATCAAAGTGCACAGTGGAAGCATGATGGATATTGTAAATGGTTTATTTAGACGCACCCTTTTACCTCTTGATTAGTTTGTCTTGATAGGTCAAACCTTTTAAGTGGTGGAGAGTAGTTTCTTTGATGATGTTTGGGTAGTTAGATTTCAAGGATAAAATCCTTTTTAAGGGGATGGAGTCATGCAAAATATCAAAATCTAGTTGCACTGACTTAGAAACCCTAACTCCATGATTAGGAGGATAGTTTGCTTGGATCCTTAGTTTTGACCAAACAAGTCATAGTTATAACATGACATGCTTGTTTATATACTAATGAATAGATAATGGTCATCTAATGAATAGTTCATGAGTTTGAATGCTAATGAATATCTAATGCAAATAATATGAGTAACTCACATATAATACTAATAGTTGGTACACATGAGGCTAAATATGTCTTGGACACTTAAACCCTAGTGAAATGATGAGCAACATAATTGTAACCAAATCTTGTATTTAATGCATACTAAGAATGTATAGCTAAAGAATAATGATCATATTGACCTAAATCCTATGTTGTAATCATCTAACCTTAACCTATACATCCTTAATGACATTCTTGATACATTAGTGACATAAGGTGTCATAATTAGGTAACATAATTCAATACACATAAAAGATATATAATCACATAATCATAGATTAATCAAGTCATCAATATGAAATACATATCACCTTGTTCTCTAATACCACCTAATTAATCACCTAGTCGTTACTTAGTATGTGAATCAAATCATTAATATGTTCACTAAATTACATATAATGACTTCAATATGGATATGAAGTAATTGGATTCACAAAAAAGTGCAGAATCAATCATAAGAGCTGAATAAATATGAGAAAATGATAAATTATGAAATTAATGTGAGTAAGAAAGTTAATGTGACAATGTTACAATGTTTAATATAGATATAATTAATTAATGTGACATTATTTAGATTAATTGTAAAAATTGGATAAAATGTCTTATTTCATGCAAAATAATTTGTTATAATTCAATATGTTGATAGAGAAGACTAAATCCAAATTATTAAGGATAATAATCAAGTATATTGAGATAGTTGAGTAAACCCTAATGGTGCTAAAAAATTTAGTGAGATAAATAAGAAATATATAGGACTTTGTGCATACTAATAAAATATAACCATTTTGAATATAATGAGACACAATTAAAAGAATAATGAGGATGATGTAATATTGTAATGAATATAATGCTAATAAAAAAAATGTCAAAAAGAAATCGTAAAAGTGGATCCCTTAGTGATCCATTACAACCTATCCTATGTGAAGTTGCTTGAGAAGATTCTGAACTCGCAAGTTAAGTAGTTGAAAAACAAGGAGTTTTGAGTTAGTTAAAGTTTTGGTGGAAGTATTATGGAAACAACTTGGGAGTTTAGTGTTGGTATGTTGCATACTCACCCTTCTCTTTTTGTTTGAGATTTCAAGGACGAAATCCTTTTTAAGGGGTGGAGTGTTGTAACATACTAAAATTTAAATATAATCTCCATGTAAACCTTTTTCCCAAGTTTCCCTTTCATTTTTTTCCTTTATATCCTTGGTGTTTAATTAGTGGAATTTATAGTGGTTTTATGAACATTTATACACTATTTATACCAATAAAAGGGTTTATGCACAAATACCTCATTGAAAGTCTATTTAAAGACCTTAGTTAGGTGTTATAAACCTTATTATAACTTTTTTATGTGATTTAAAAATATAAATGGGCCTAAGTTTTAAATATGGTTCAATTTGGATGTTGTTTGTACAAGTTATGCAATTTAAGGTATATTCTGGACTTTTGTGCAGTTTACCCAATTGGGAGGTTTACTTTGCAAATTATCACATGCATTATAATCCTTAGATATTCCCTTACCATTCTCAATATTTTGAACCAAGTGTCACCTAGTTGCACCTTGGCTTGAAGGTGTTTCTCTCCAAGGGTATTTTAGGGATTACCCTCTTTATAAATGAGCTTATATTTAAAAGCTATCAACCAATGGGTTATTTCTTTGAATGGAGGATGGTGGGGATGGCCTAGAAGTCTCCATGGGATTTTAAAATTGACATTTGATATACAAGAAGTCTCGATGAGTTGTCCTATTGCATAACCATGAAGCCCTAGGCTAAGGACACATGAAAAGTCCCATAGACACCTTATGCTTGCCCCCTTCTTTATAAAGCCATATCTACCTCTTCCCACCTCCCAATTCAAAAAATCTTTCTCTCGTTCTCTTTCATCCAGCTTAAATCATCGTTCCTACTCTATTTGGCCAAGAAGGTACTGCCCCAAGGTAAAAGAGGGTGCTTACCTTGGTGAAGAAGGCTCCTAGGGTTCCAATTTTGCTCTATGCAGGGTTTCTAAAGCTCCTTCTTGGTAATTTTGACCAAAACTAGTAAGTTTCCTCCTTTCCTTCCTTGTTTTCATGCTGATAATCTTACCTCCACCTTTTTTTAGGTTGTAACCATGGCCTTCCATGGTGAAACCCCACCTAGAGCCCTTAAACACCTCATCTCCATGTTCTTTTACTTGGTTTTTCACCTCTAAAGTGGAGAAGGTACTTCTTGCTCAAGATAAGAGCTTTGCTGGAGAAACTAGCCTCTCTCGGTTGGGAATCATTCTACTTGAACTTGTCCACCTTCCCTAGATGCGAATTTTCTTAACCCCATTCTCATATATTGCATACTACATGCTTAAAAGTCATGCTTCTATGTTTTAAATCGATGATCTCCATCTCTATTTACCATGTTCTTCTAGAGTTTTGGTTTGTTGCTGTTTTACCTTTTGTAGAAGATCTAGTTGGTTGCATATGCATCTCCAACCCTGATATTGGGTCAAATGGTGTTTTCTCTCTCTCTCTCTCTCTTTCTCTCTCTCGAAGATTTCTGACTTATCATTTCCTGACTGGTTTTGAAAATTCATATCTTTTAATCCACTTATCCAAATTAAAAAAATAAATATATTTTGGAATTATGTAATTAATCTCTATGTAATAAAAATATTTTCAAGGTATTATTCAAGGTTTTTCAAAAAGTGATTTTTGGAATATGATTTTAATACGTAAAATCCATAAAAATTACATCTTAATCACCAGAACTCAAAATTAACATAAAAATATGTTTTCTTGATTAGGAGAACCTAATAAGTTCATTAGTGTGGTTTTTAGAGTCAAAATCCGATTTTTTCTTAAAGGGTCTAAAATTAGGGTTATTCATACATTAATGTGCACTATGTACTCTAATATGTGTTAATACATTGAAAATAAGCAAATTGGAGCTTGGGCTCAATTAAAGTGGTGAAAGTTAGTAATTGATATCAGTAAAGAGATGTATGTTCATTCTTACACCCTAAGCTGGGATATTTGCAAACCAAACCCTATATTTCCTTAATGAGGCTTTAATGAAGCCTATTTCTTATTTTCATGATTCCCTTATTAAATTGCCTCAAAATCAGTATTGATATACTTTTTCTTAGGTCTTGTACCCCACTACCGTGTTTCAAATATATGATTCTTTTACTTGCCATAGTTCTGTTTAGCATGTTGATTTTATTAGACTATTTAGTTATAGTAGTGGTACTTTTGTACAACTACCCATAGATAGGACATGTATTAATTTTCCCTGGGGAATGTCTTATTCTCCCCCATAAAAATATGTGTAGGTGACTGGGAATGTATTAATTTTCCCCTCACCTATAGGTGAGGTCCGGTAGGTGCCTCAACCCTACATAGTTAATATAGTAAAAATTATTTCATGTATGCAATTCCTTTATTATTTTAATATTATGTCAGGAATCTATTTTGATTATGCCTCATACTCTTATTCTCTTCATCTTATGATAAAATCTTGGCCTTTACTTTCATGTTGTTTCCTTATCTTTTGTTCTTGTCCAATTTTTTATACATACCTTGTATTTTTCTCTCTTATTGGGTGATTTCCCAACTAGCTAGGTTTAGATCGAGCTGTTGAACATGATGAAGGAGAACATAACTTCAAACATGAACCTAGCTCTTAGAGATGTTGCTTGGAGATAGATTTGAAGTAGTTTGGACTTCCCTCTACTTAGATCCTTATGTTGTATCATACACGTAAACCCTAATGGGATTATATGATGTACCTTTGTAATCTTTTGTGAAAATTGAATGTAGTCATTTGTTTAATTCCTCTACTACACTTTGGTTGTTTTGAATACCATTTATTAAAATTTGAAAATTTTACACCTATTCCTGCATACCTTTGAGTGTGTTCAGAATGGATGTTTTATTCATCCAATTTTTTTTAGTAGGGAGTGGATCCACCCTCCCGGGTCCCACTTCTAACAAAATGGTATTAGAGCCCATGGTAGTTAGAATCTGACTATTTCAACTTTGTCTCCATAATTAGAACCCTTTCCTTATATAGTTTCCCTTTAAGTGACATGTTTGTTGTATAATTGTTCTATGCTACACTTGAGATGGCCAAAGATTGATTTAGCATCAAAAGTGTTTTACACTAGAAACATGTTTAGTTAAGCATAATGTGATGAACCTATTAGTTTTATATTAGGGTATAAGTTGAAAGAAAAGGTTTCTAGAAAGTATCAGGGCTCGGGGGATGGCAAGATTTCCCTCTGCACCACTAGCTTAGTTTACGAGGAGTCCCATATCCATATGATATATGCCTGGCCTAAGATGATACTGACTGTCCGAAATAGCATGCCTATAGATAATAGTAGCCTTAGGCACCTCAGTTGGATACTCTTGAGAACCTAATATGTTGACCTTAACTTTTAGGTGTAATGATTTTTTGGGGGATGGATACCCAATACAGTTCTCTTATGTACCCTAGAACCACATGTTTGGATACTCTATCCCTAATAACCTAGACTTTGAAGTTTAGTGTTTAGTAAGAAATCAGAGTGCGTAGTGGAAGCATGATGGATCTTGTAAATGGTTTAGTTAGACTCACCCTTTTACCTCTAGATTAGTTTTTCTTGGTAGGTCAAACCTTTTAATGGTGGAGAGTAGTTGGTTTGAAGATGGTCGGGTAGTTAGATTTCAAGGATGAAATCCTTTTTAAGGGGATGGAGTCATGTAACATATCAAAATCTAGCTGCACTGACTCTAGAGACCCTAACTCCATGATTAGGAGGATGGTTTGCTTGGATCCTTAGTTTTGACCAAACAAGTCATAGTTATAACCTGACATGCTTGTTTAAATACTAATGAACATATAATGATCATCTAATGAATAGTTTATAGGTTTGAACGCTAATGAATTTCTAATGCAAATAATATGAGTAACTTTCATATATTACTAATAGTTGGTACACATGAGGCTAAATATGTCTTGGACCAATAAAACCTAATGAAATGATGAGCAAGATAATTGTAACCAAATCTTGTATTTAATGCATACTAAGAATATATACATGAAGAATAATGATCATGTTGACCTAAATCCTAAGTTGTAATCATCTAACCTTAACATATACATCCTTAATGACATTCTTGATACATTAGTGACATAAGGTGTAATAATCAGGTAACATACTTTAATACACATAAAAGATATATAATCACCTAATCATAGCTTATTTAAGTCATCAATATGAAATGCATATCACCTTGTTTTCTAATACACACTTAATTAATTACCTAATCATTACTTACTATTTGAATCAAATCATTAATATGTAATATGTCCCACTTTGTTCACTAGAATACATATAATGACTTCAATATGGATAGGAAGTATTTGGATTCACATAAAAGTGCATAATCAATCACCCATATATAGGGCATGTATTAATTCACCCTGGGGAATGTCTTATTCTCCCCCATAAAAATATGTGTAGGTGACTGGAAATGTATTAATTCTCCCCTCACCTATCGGTGACGTCCGGTAGGTGCCTCAACCCTACTTAATTAATGTAGTCAATATTATTCATGCATGCAATTCCTTTACTATTTTAATGTTATGGCAATCATCTATTTTGATTATGCCTCATACTATTGTTCTCTTCATCTTATGATGAAACCTTGGTCATTACTTTCATGTTGTTTCCTTATCTTTTGTTCTTGTCCATTATTTGACACATACCTTGTATTTCTCTCTCTTGTTGGGTGATTTCCCAACCACCCAGGTTTAGATCGAGGTGTTGAACATGATCGAGGAGAACATAGCTTCCAACATAGACCAAGCTCTTCGAGATGTTGCTTTGAGACATATTTGAAGTAGTTGGGACTTCCCTCTACTTAAATCCTTATGTTGTACCATACATGTAAGCCCTTATGGGATATTATGATGTATCTTTGTAATCTTTTGTGAAAATTGAATATAGTCATTTGTTAAATTCTGCCACTACATTTTGGTTGTTTTGAATACCATTTATTGAAATTTTAAAAGTTTACACCTATTCCATCATACCTTTGAGTGTGTTCGGAATGGATGTTTTATTCTTCAAATTTTTTTTTAGTAGGGAGTGGACCCCCCCAGGGTCCCACTCCTTACACAATCCGAATTAAGTTGGGTTGAATTTAACATGATTTGAACTGTCTTGGAATTCAAAAAAACTCCCAAAACCCTAAATTTTTGGATGGATTTGGGTGGAGATAGGTCTGGTTGGGTCAAGTTTTCCCTTGGCTGGGTTTTTCCTAAACGTTGCTAGATGCTCGAAACTTCAATTTTTTAAAGAAATAGTTAGGTTGCATATCTTATGATAATAATATATTAAAAAATATATAATCGAGATATGTTGTGAACAAATTACTAGCTTGATATATAGTGTTGCAAAATCAATTACAGGTTGGACAAGCAGTCTGAGCTAAATTTACCATACATGTATTTCTCATGAAGCCATTTATTTCTCATGATATACTCACATATATGTATCACTCACACTCTAAGTAAAAAGAACCCATTTTCATGATGGAAATGCATGTATTTTATATTTTACTACATACTACTAACAATCAATATGTCCTAAGATAAATTGTACATATATATCACTAAACACTCACTTGGAAGGGACTTCATTCAAAAGCAGGTAATGTAAACTCAAATATAGGAAAATATCATCTGTAATGTTTTTAGTAGTATAATATAGAGTATTATAATCGTACACTAATTAATATTTTATGTCGAGAAGCAAAAATTTTCATATGGATCTATTTTACATGCAAATTTTATATTCTTTTTATTTTTATACTAGGTGTTGCACTTGTAAGTAATTTTTTTCTAAATTGATGATTCATTCATCCTGTCTCCTGGGTTTGAACTCATGACCTCTCGGTTTTACATCATCACTTTTACCACTAGGGTGCCACTTCATTGGCCACCTATAAATAATAGATTTCATATAGACAACCTAGACAAGAACCTTGAGTTCTACTTTTGAAATTATTTAAGGTGAAACAAAAACAAAATAATGATTGGGTCACAATATAAATTATAGACTTTAGAAGATATCACATTATTTTATAATAGTTAGAAATACTTATATAAAGTAACTTTAATGTGTGAAGAAGATAAATATCAATTCACATTTTATATATATTATACTATATAAAAATTATTTGTGATCCACATGCTTGGCATGAAACATTTTTCATATGTGTGGGCAATTTTATTTTCTATAATATACACATTTTTGAGTGATATTTGAATATTTCAATATGGTCTAAGGAAATATTTCAGGAATTGAAATACGTTGAATAATGAACTCAATAAATCTTGATCATAAAGGAAAGAAACGAGTTATGCAATACCTATATTGATAATGATCAAACTATTTCTATTCATTAGACAACTAATTTAGGATCACTTGAAAATATATAATAATTGAGGTAATCATAATTTGACAACACCCAGACTATGGTAAATAGAATATATGCATGAATTAAATCTATATCTCTTTAGACATCATCATTAATAACTATTATTCATCTATTTTTTTTAATATATTCACTAAACATAAAGATACATTTAAATCCATAATATATATATATATTTATATATATATTGATTTCTTTGTATTTTTTAGAGGGATATACTTATATTTTCACCATTACCCAAAACATGCGTATTACACAAATTTTCAGTAACCAATTATTTTAGAAAAACTATACAAATGAATACTAGAACTCAACATAATCCTAGTATTAATAATCAAAGTCAAAATGATGTAAAATAATTTAATTTATTATTTAGAATTGTAAGATGTTATGAAATTATTGACATTACAACTATTAAAAGTTTTTATTTTAAGTTAATTTAAATATAATCCATGTGCTTAGCACATGTTTTTTGCTAGTAATTATAAAAGATACATCACCATGCATAAAGAAAATGAATATCAACCCATTTTAGATAAATAGACAATAGTAAATATCTAATAAGAAAAGAAATTTGCCAAAAATACCACAAGTTATATTAACTTCATTAAAATATGTGATGTTCGGCTGCATATTAATGATAAGAAAAAGTTGATAAGGAAGAGAAGCACGGAATGTCAAGAGAATAAATTAGATCATGAAGAACAATTTCAGGTAATGAATGAAGGTAATATAGTAGAAACAATTGTTCACAATGTTGAGAATGACATTGATATGGAAGAGAGTCACACATATGTGGATCCAAAGGTGATGAAGTTATCCTAAGTATAGATTTAGGAACATTCTGTCACATGATGATACTATAGATGGAAGGGTCAGAATGGTGGATGACTTGAACACCTCAAAGAAGTCAGAATTATTAGAACTTGATAAAACAAATATGACAGGTTCAATAGGGAGGGAAAGGAGTAGTAGCAGTAGAAAATGAAGTTTTATGCAAAGAAGACTCGTAGTAAGAAAAAAAATCTTAGAGAGGCTCAAGATTATGAAGACAATTGAAGGAAAGAACATGGGGATTCGAGCATTACTAACTACACATCACAATGTTCTAGTATTAACGTTGACTATCCATGTTACTTGGAGTTACTTTCTATTGATAAATTCTTGTCTATGTCTGGAACTAAATCATAACAAAAGATAATAAGAACTAAATAAGAAATGAGAAGCTGATAAAATAACAAAGAACTATGAGAACTAAATAAGTAAGAATAAGATAATTCAACAAGATAATCCTTTTGATGTCAAAATATCAATAATTTATACTTTCACAATATCATAATCTAAAAATATCATTTTGAAAGTAAGATGATATCTCAAAAAATTCAAATGTATCAATCCATAAAAATAACTTATGTTATGAATCAATTTAATTTTTAATTAATATGAAATCTTGGTTATAAAAAAAAGGATTATGACAACCTTTACAGGTTGCTCCCGCGTCCTTTTCCCAACCATAGCCCGGATAGCTGGCGGGTGGTAAATACAACGCTTAGCATGGAGCTCGAACCTGAGTTCCCCCCAGAGGGGGACACCGTGCCTACCACATGAGCTACGCTAGCTGGGTAAATCTTGGTTATATGTTGAAGAAGATAATAAAACCAAATAATCTTTTTGACTTCAAACATATCAGTAATTTATACTTTCACAATATTGTAATCTAATAATATTATTTTAAAAGTAATTAAGATAATATCTCAACAAATTCAAATATTTCAATCCATAAATTAAAATATGTTATGAACAATTTGAAGTTTTGAATTAATATATACATCTTAGTTGTATATTGCATTCCCCACCATGCATATTTCTCCAGCCCGTCCCTTTTTAGAAACACCATTTCTGGAGAAAATAATGTCAGTAAATGGTTGTCATGACCAAGTGTTAACGGCCGATGTGAGGAGGTTGGTAGTTCAATTGTGAGACACATTATTCTTGTAGACCACAACCTTTAATGGTGACATCAATTATCCATTCTTCAAGCAAATATGTTGAACCTTCTGTGACATTCTATTGGTACCTTCATGTGCTATATATACCTCATAAACTTCATTGCACTTAAAACAAGTTAAACTTTAAGGATTATGAAAACCTTTACAGGCTGCCCCCGCATCATTTGCCCAGCCATAGCCCGGATAGCTGGCGGGTACAACGCTTAGCATGGGGCTCGAAACTGAGTTCCCCCCGAAGGGGGACACTGTTCCTACCACATGAGCTACGATGGTCGGGTAAAACAAGTTAACCTTTGTTTCCTTTGGTTGATATATATGACATGGACGATAAATAGAACAAACTGGTCTCTATTTATATAACTTCACAAGCCTTCTTTCGTGTGATACAAGGCACGAGTTCATGGACTTCATAACTATCTTAGGTTCCAATATCATCTACAACTTTGATGTGACATTATCTCATTTTGAATTTGAAGGTACCTTGGGTTGGGTAATCAATAGACATAGAAATAAGCATTTAGATTGAGTGAGGATGTTCAATTTCACTAAAACAACCATGCCAAATCATTTGGCCTTGTTTGTTACAATTTTCATTGTCATTACAACTTTGGATGATACATGTGGTGTCACATTTGTCAACAAGTAGAGAGCAACTAGCAAATTTATAAGATAGCAACAAAACAACATTTAAACTAAAAATACACACTACTTAGTAGAACCATCAAGCCAGTGTTGGGTACTACGTTGATGAAGAGACAAAACTTCCTACAAAGGGTATAATAGGTTGTATAAGTATAACATTGGTGTGGATACATTGAATTGTGGTAAAAAGCATAGCCGCATTACACGATAAACATCACACTTGTCTACAATTAAAGATGATATGTGCCTCATCTAAAAATAGTCAACATATCATATAATTTTTGAATTGCGTTCTAGAAAGATTTCGGCTAGGCATACCAAAGTAAAAATAAATATGAAAAAAGGGTTAACATCACAAAAAAATAACTAACCAACACTAGGTATTTTTTCTCATGCTATCATACTTAAAAAAAGGTATACATCTAAAGTATTTGCTTCATGTATGAAACAATATATACATAGAAACATATACATGAGTTCCCGTAACTAAATGAAAATATTGTGTTGTAATTTTTATATGTCTCAAATGCTGATGTCACAACACCATTTTGGTTTTTAAAATAATTACCATATATGTACCATAACTATCTGATGAAGCTACATTGTTCAAAAAGTGATGAAATTATCCATGGGTTTGGTTTTATCTCTACAACATCAAAACCTTTGGTGGTATAATTGTAAAATGAACCACTAAAAAAGTACACCCAAGTAGGACCAAACAATGACTATATTAGTCCTGAACTTCATATATGTCATACAAACAATTACCTTGTCTTATACCTCCTATGTGAAGAACATTCCTCCTTATGGGGTGATTTCTTTGAGAAATTACATGTCAATACATAGGTGACAATTCTACATTAATAATTTGGTGTCTAGACTTCAATGTCACTCACTGTACCACGAGAGATCCATAAATTTTTACATTTTGATCCGTTGATAAAAGGGAATAATTTCTTTAATGACATTCATAAACATGACCAATATTGTTGATATTTATTGGTGAATTATGTGTTTCATATGGTAAAAAGGTTATGGTTCTTATTGATATCTTGGTCGCTTACATGACCCAAAGCATGTGCTATTATCAACCCTTAAAGGTATGTTACTGAACCCTTTTCTATAACCCTTAGACATGAATATACTCCATGCGAGCATATTTTTAGGTTTAAACAATATTAGACCATGCACATAAATTTTACAATCATAATACAGGATTAGTGGGACATAATAAAATTCATAATTTATCATTTTATAAAAATAGAATAAGGTCAACTTTATGCAACATTAACAATGTAGTTACTGTTTCTTGAAAAAAACAATGCCAATACTCTTCCGTAAAAAAATACCATGACTCATAGAATGAAATAATTGACTACACTAGACATCTTTGTCATCCATGAAATTAAAAGGATCCATTTTGAGAGGAAAAACATAGAAGGACTTCAACTACAACAATAAATCTGATGGATGTTGATTTAAAAGGTAGATCCTTCAAAGAAGGAAATAAAGAAACTAATTGTTTCATTAGGTTTTTAATTATAGAAAAATGAACTCATACATTTATATATCGACATGACTTGTGTGTCCATTAGCTAGTAGAAGTCATATCACAAATCACATTGTTGCACACATTATCTACTAGTAAAAAATAAATCTAGATACTTGAACGTTTTTCACATAGAATGGGGCTCTATTTTCCAAAACAAAACAACTTTGTGTTACTTAATTAATCCATCATTGTGCAAGAATGAAATTTTCTTATATATATTGAAAACAAACTATCTCAGTAAGGCATTTTTATCACATATATTCTCTCCACTGTCAGAAATAGGGTGGTGTATACTACAAAGTAGAATTTTATTAAGACTACACATTTTTGATATGGAAATTGACATGCTTAAAATGTCACGCGGTTATAAATTTTTTCACAATAATGGAAACCAAGTTATTTTTAAGACTTCAAACTTGTTGGACTAATCAAAGGGTTGCACAATATCATCACAAAACCCTTTATCAAAAGACATATAAACCATTTAAATACATCATCCTAAAATGAACTGATTCTCATAGTGAGTATTTCATAATGCTAAATCTATATACATCAAAATATTTTTATATGTGACTGCTAGAATTAAAGAGTATAGATCATCCCTCTACACTTCAAAAATAATAAAAGATGCCAAGTAGAAAATATTATTAGAAATTATGGTAAATTATACTTCCATAGAATTTGTAAAATGGATTAGCAATGACATCAAAACCATCCCTTTTCTCAGTCCTCATAATTATTCTAGACTTTTGTTATTATATATGTTTGATAAATTGAGGTACTTATCCCAATATCTATTTATTAAATTGATCTCCATTCGCTCCCTATATTTCAAGTTTAATTCTATATGAACTGCTATTGTTCTCCCATTATAGAAACATAAAATTTAAATTGTGCTTTTATTTTTAGTACTGCTCTCATTTTCATAGAATCTAGAAATGGATAGTAAATGATCTTTAACTATATCTTGAATATACTTCATAACCTACCTAGAAAAAAAATATAATGAAGAATTCATAAATTTTTTCATTTATATAAAAATAACATTATCCACATAAATTTAGTGACATGTTTCAATAGAAAGTGTGATACCCCATGATATCTTTGTCCATGCCTTTCTAAAAAATTTGAAATAAATAAGGGTTATTTTTCTCGATATAATTCTGACTTACCCTAGGTTTATAGTTCTTTAGTTCAATCTCCTCAAGTAAGTTTGTAATAATAAATAAAAACAATATTGTGAAGAAGTGTGTATGATGATGTTGTGTTATTCTATTGATATATACACCCGTTTCCTATGTATAACAGAGGAGGTTATTACAATAAGGAACAAAGGAAGCAGACTGAACCTAATGGGCCATGAGCAAGAGGCCCATGTAGGCAATAGACCAGTAACATATTAACTAAATAGGTTATATTCTAACAATGATAATATTGGGATTGGAAGCAAAAACCAAATATTATATTTCTCCATGTATTCATGAGTCGAACCAGTCAACAATGATATATCAGGATCAAAGTTTATGAGACAATATCTTTGTCACGAAGTAGATCGAGTGATGAAACACACATGAATAGAGGTGTTGGAAGGTGTCATTGACGTTCTACCAACACAATTGTGAAGGCTTTTATGTCTCTATATAGTCTACAAGGAGAATGTGAACTCCACTTTACGTTCCATGAGCCGGTATGGAAGGAGAAACCTTTTTTTGGAAACATGTTAGTGTTGCATAACCCCTCATGTCTCCTTCTTTCCTTGTGGGTATTAATGGCTGGTCAAAATCCCCTCTCAAAGTGTCTCTATGATTCACACAAAACCTTGTGTGTCATTTCCTTGTTTATTAGAAAGGAAGGGAACTGCAATTTCTAATAAAACCTTAGAAATGGAAAGGAAACAATTACTTTGTTGTGTGTTGTTCTCAAACAACCATTCATGTGACTAGCTAGGTTGGATAGTTTATAGAGATCCATCTGGAGTTCAATTCGAATGACTGGCCTATCCAATCATTCAAATAGACTAGTCCAGAATGATCTATCCTGATTCATAGATCTACTCCAATTGGGTGAATGGACTACCTAGTAAACCGAATGGCTGATCTAGTCCACTCAGTTGACCAAGTTAACTAGTCAATTGACTGGGTAGATCTTGTTCTTTCTTGTAAGACCACAACCGTAGATTAATATAAATTTCCATATAATCTTGTTTTAATATCATAATCATAAAAATGATTGAGTTTAATGTTTATTGTTCATACATACATATCTAATTTGGTTTAGTTTACCCTTTCTTCAGCCTAAATTCAAGTTTCTTTGCAAGATGTGAATTTAATTGTAAATTCTACATAGCATATGGGACAAATTGCAAAATATGTGAAAAATATATATTCTTGTAATTTTCTTTATCTGTAAATTCTTTTGTTTATGATATGACTCTAATCTAGAATTTATTGTACTTTATTTTCCTTGAATTGTACTATTTTATACAATTGTAGACTAATAAGAAATTCTCACCTTCACTGAGAACCAGTGCAAGGTTGAGTACATGATATTCAAATGCAAGATATTATTTGGTATCTTGATAGATTCCATTGCTTTTATGCTTTTGACCTTATTTGGATTAGGGATTCAACCCTAACTAGTATGGTGGTGGTGGTGGTTGATGGTGGACGATAGAGGTTCTTGTGTTCAACCAGTCAACTTTTTTTCTTATGGAAGTGATAGACCAATGTAAAATTATATAGTATAATGTAAATAATTCCAAAACACATAAAAATACTAAAGACGGTAAATGTGAATCATTCTTTGATCAATGGATGACATGATTTGAATAAGGCTTTAAGTTCTAAAAACTAAAATTTGTGCATTGATAATTTAGTTTGTTCTAAATCTTGCTCTATGACATCCTGATGTGTTAAAAGATGATGCCTAGGATAATGGGTGGTGCTTAAAAGGGGATCCACTCCCTACTCAATTTGAGGAGTATATCCATATAATCCAAACATACTAATAAGTTTTTTGGAATAGTTTTTTTTATATTTTCAAACCAAATGGTATACATGAGTGGCCGTAAAAATAAATGGAATGACTATATATAACTATACAATAATTACATAATATTCTACCACTTGGGGTACATGAAAGATTCAACATCAACAACTAGATAGAGGGAAGTTCAAACTATCTCAAGTCTATCTCCCAAGAGTTAGCTTTGCTAATCCAAGTTTGTGTAATCGTTACAGGTCCACCATGTCCTTCACCTAAGGAGTTGGAAGCATACTGCATAAGAGAAGGCAAAATGGACATTGTCAGCATAAAAGTTGGCATGTGTATATTAATAGAAATTGAGAAATATCAGAGAAGAGGATATCAAAAAATTATTTAAGGCTTCCCTAATCAGGAGGGATATAGAATATACAAATGGATACCAGATAGAACCTTTATAGAAGATAAACAATAAAAGATTTCTTGTATTTTAAACAACTTCACATTAAAATATTAGAAATATTAAATAATTCCATGGTGTGTAAGAAACAAACTAGCATATACTAAAAAGAAGGGTAGGAATCAGCATATTCCATGCTAAGAGGTTGGAGGACTAAAATCTCAGTGACAAATATAAATATAAAATTTTCTAGGGGAATAGAGCCTAGTTCATGGTAGGGGAATAAAACCTACTGTATAATATCATATGTGGCAAGGAAATAGAAAGTAGTGTTTGGAAAGGGAATAAAAACCAATGCCTAAATCTTCATAAATTCCAAGGGAATAAAACCCAGAGCCTATACGATGTCACTACTTATATATATGACTAGTCATTTACGCATATAGATAGGCTAAGTAAAATAAAGTATAGTGATGATCAAGCAAGGGATGAGATCAACCAATTGCTATAAATGGGATTAGAGGACCCATAAACAAGTATGAAACCATTTTGAAAAGTAAGATGCATCATAATATCATAAAATTCCACGACTAAAGTTAAGGTAGCATTTACTTTATTTTGTCCAATCAGGTTTACCACATGGATGAGGATGAAAACATATAGAAATTAGGGACAACAAGCATATCCAATATATAATGGAGATCAAAAGACCTATATTAGTAAACTTGACCCAAATAGGTCAATTAGAATATGAAAGAGGAATTTCATCTTACTAATACCTTATCGAGGTTCAAGAGATAGAATACCAAGAGTAATTGCTCCATCTACCAAGATCTAAGTCAAACCCTAGAATCACATCCATGTTCCACAACATATTAAACTCATATATAAAATTATGGTTAAGTTCACATTAACTACATAAACCCTAACAATTGAATTTTTATTTTTAATGAGTTAAATATGAATATCTTACCATCTTATAGATTATATTTCCTTATTTCATAATGTATTTTACTATATATTTTTACTTATAGATTATTAGATATGGATTTTTAGAATTTCCAACCAATTAGGATAATATTTACAAAACAAAATATTCATTTTATTTTATAAAGGCTAATAAATAAATACCACTAGATAGAGAATAAATTATGGATTTCAAAGATATTTTATTTATTTTTAATACATAAATAAATTACTAATAATTTTATAATCATTGATCAATAAAAAAATAGCAATGAGCCACAAATAATATGTTATCCATTTTTAAATCCATAATGAGATAGCCCAATTAGGGTTGGCCATCTGACCTTGACCAAGAACCAGTCAAAGCAGTAAACAAAAAAAATGAAAAATTTATTGAAAAGCCCAAATATTGTGTAACGGGCTTAGAAGAACCCATGGCCAAAGTCGTAAATAGTGTGCTCACCAACTTCTTCCCTTCGTAGAAAAAAATGTGATGTATCACCGGTTCTGGTCTTCATGGTCTTGATGACATGGTTTGAAACTTTAACTCTTGACTCTACACACTTAGGAACTAATCCCATTGATACAACAAGATTATATCGATAGAAGAAAGCTAAAACTAGAAACCTAAATGAGTGGAATATCCTCAAGAAAGCCTCACACCATAGAAGCACAAACCTATGGCCACTGAAAATTAGAAAGACAAAGCAATACACCAAAGTGATTAGCATAAAAAATCCAAATGCAAATGAAACTTTGGCCATCAAAATCTCTAGAAAGAATGCCTTGGGACTGGAGTATTGATCTGAAACTTGTAAAGATGAAAAAAGAAGGGTTTGCATATACCGTGATGAGAAGATGAAGATATGCATGATTAAACATCATCGAGGTACCTAGAAGAGTTCTGATTCAATGACAGGCATCCCATGGTTGGATATTCTTTTCGTGCTTAAGGTCCAAACTGGAGACATGTAAAGCGGTGAAGTACGTTAGATGAGACATGATAGAAGAAGACTATAGTTATGTCCCTCTTGGAACAGTGGAGCCACAAAGACAATTTTGTGCAATCCTAAAGATCAAAGGAGGTAAGGAGAAGGAAGGGTAAGAGAAAGCATGGTATGAAGGAGGGAAAAAGGAAATAGGGGTGTGATATAGGTGTCAAGGACCCAAAACCCTAGGATATATAAGGTCATCAGAAGAGGAAAGTAGAGAGGAATCTAAATTCGCAAAGATTGGATCATGGGGAGAGGAATAAACATAGTAAGAAGTTGGAAAAGAAATCACATAATGTGTCTCTAAGAGAAAATGAAAGTCAAGTATTGTCAAATATAACTGAGACTGTGAATCATATTTAAATTGGGAACCATGCAATCAGTGAACCAACATGGATAGATAACAAAAAGGGGTGATAACACCTAATTTATACACTTTTTGCACTTATTTTATACCTCTCCAAGCATATCTTTTGTAGACTTTTCCACTTAATATAGAACTTTTGTAAGAGAATCTTAATTGCACACTTTTTCCATCTTTACCGGATCACATCAAGCCACAGATGCAGTCAACACCTTGATTGCGGCTCATCGACCATTCAGGACCCTCACACCGCTGTCGATGCCACTAATCACACCAATGCTTTGTGAACGACATGCAGTGCACCCCTTCTTAGTTGGGAACTACAACCAATTCATCTCAACCTCAATCAACCTGGACCGAGGTAGCGCCCCGACCGAGGGGATTCCAGGCCACGATTGAGGTGATAGCATATCTTGACAAAGGAAGCTGTGATCGAGAGGGAGCCATACCTCGACCAGAGTGGGGCTCGACCAACCACTGTGGTGACCTCGATTGAGGAGAGGCCTCGATCGACCACAATTAAGCCTTGACCGATACCAAACCTTAACCGCGGTGTGGATGGTTAAGTCAGTGGAAAACACCTATAAATAGGCCACCAACTTCGACTTGTCACATCATCAGATCATCAAGGACCAAGAAGTGCTGCCAAATTCCATACCCACTCTCATACATCCAATCAGTCTTAGATCTCTAAAGGCAGAAGTTGAGGAGAGAGAAGATTGAAGGCCCCTCTCCCTTGAAAGAAGGGGAGCATCCACACCGCCCATTCCAGATCTAGATTTAAAGGAGTACCTTGGTGTATCTCCATCTTCTCTCTCTCTTATAGATCTGTCACCTCCGTTACGTTGTACCCCTTTCCTCTTCGTGGTTATGATGTAGCTATCATTTTCTAACGCCGTTATGCTTCCCGTTAAGATGTGTGGATAAACACTTAACTCGGGTTGGGAGTAGCCACTAAGGCTCTCCCAACATGTATATTCTTGATTCCCTTTGAATATATATATATATATATATATATATATATATATATATATATATATATATATACTCATATCAAGAATATCTCCATACATTTTTTATTAATGCTTCACTTGTATGCTTAGCTACCATCTTGTGATGTTTGATCATTGATACCTCGAAAGAGTAGTATCTTCTTTATCTGGTGTTGTGGAGTAGTATAAATGCATGAAAATGTTGGATTGCTAAGGCTTATGGTCATATGGTTTGCTTTGTGGGTGTAAGGTTTCCATCTCAAAAGGGAGGCCACCTTAGATCCTAGATCTAACCTTACCTCGAGAGAGGAGGAAATAGAAACTTTTATGACTACTTCTAATCTTGATAGGAGTGAGTTTTGCATGTTAGTGAGAGACCTTAGTAGGTGAAACCTGATCCGAGTTACCTTCCATATCTTTGTCTCTTACCATTTGTCATTGTTTTCTCTTATTGTTATTTTCTTTCTTTATTTTATCTTTCATTGTTTTGGTTTGAGCACCATCGTTCCTTAGGGAACAACCTTTTTAAACCATATGTTTGTCCAAAGTATATGAGTGTGAGATGACATGGTCTATTATCGCACTAACAAATTCACTCGGGGTTGAAATCCCAGAGTTTTTACCAAAACCTTGTGCAATAATACCACCCGCAAGCGGACTGGTCTTATCGCAGTATAATTGAGGATCGAATCCCAAGGGACAACATTTTTAAGAATCTTTACTACTCGAATCCAGTTGAATCAAGACTAATGTTTATAACAAAGGTTGGTTTGAGTGTAATTAGACTAATAGCAATAAAGTAAAGAGAAAAATTAAATTTGAATCTAGATTAATGATGGGGATCACTGGGGTGGTCTCAGGTTTCACCACCGCTACACATGCAAACATATCCAATCAAAAACATCCAGGAAAGATATAACTATCCAAATAGAGCTGCTGCGAACCCTCTGTTAGTATATTTAGGTTCGCATAAGCATCACCTTCAGTATCAGATGTATGATCACCATCCAGATCACACACTTATGGCTCCAAAGATACAGATATCCAACTGAAGTTGTGGGCCCCCCATAAGGGTGTTAGGCACACTGAAGCGTCACCGTGGGCTAGATGACTCATCCCCTCACGGATCACACACTTACGACCTCTGGGAATTGCATCTGATTTCTCATTAGGGAGTCAACCCCATTAATCGACATTCAAACCTACATATTGAAGTTCACGCAACATAGGAAAGAACAAGATAAATGCAAGTAGGTGATCAATCCACAAACACACATCGACAATTAACAACGAAATGAAAAGTTATATACATGCCATGGAATGTTTAATGAAAAGACATATAAGCATGGGTAGTGGGGCTAGTCGCCACACCCCAGCAAAAGGAAACTACTCACTCATGATGCAGGAACAAAAAGAACAAGAGAGAGGGAAGATTCCTCCATGAGCATGATGCAAAAGATGGTCGCAGCTCGGTGAAGATATTGTCTTCTACGCCACATCAGAGTAGATCTAGATGAGGAGCGAGGGACACCATGATAGATGAGGTAGGCCTTCTCTCTCCACCTTCCTTCTATTCTCATCGTTCTTTCTTGTAGCAGGAGGAGCAATCTTTGGATGTGTTTGTGGCGTGGATGCACGTAGCCTGGTGGTGTAGAGGAGTGATGGATCGGGATCCCTCTCTAGGGGTTGAGCCTATGTTGAGGTAGCCTAGTGGCGTGCCGGATCCAATGACGAATGAGGACCCTTTAGGTCCTATTTATAGTCATGGGTGGAGTCTTGAATGGTTTGGACTCCTGTTATTACCTCACGATTTGGGTGGTTTGTCTTCTCTCACAGTCTCAAGACCGATTGTCCATTATACGGTCTTAGAGAACGATTACAGATAGAAACAGATGATGCTCTATCGGTCTTGAGAATGATCATCCTCTTCTATGCAGTCTTGGAAACACTAGGATCCACACGGTCTTCCTGTCTTCACAGTCTTGGAATCGTGAGGATGCTCGCGTTCTTGAGGTACAATTACCATTCTCATGGTCTCGTCAATCCTGGGTCTCACAGTCTAAAAATGAATACCTCCCTATGGTCTTCTCGGTCTTGGGATCGTGAGGATGCTTGCGGTCTTAAGACTAGTTGTGCAAACCATGAGGGCAGGTTGGGGATCGTCGCAGGTCATGGTGTGAGGAAGATGATGAATAGGCAGAGTTGCTGGTGGAGAGGAGAAGTAGGAGCAGCGGTGCATGTCATTGCTGATGATGACAGCAACGCCATGAATGGAGGAGGATGTTGGCGATGAGCATGTCACAAATGGAGGAAGAGAAGGATGTGTGAAGCAGGTAGAGACTGCGACTAGTGAGGGAAATGGGAGTGTGTAGGAGGCGGTGGAATCACACAGTCTTGTGGAGATCGTTAGGGTTCCTCACGGTCTTTGAAATTGATATGCTCCTCTCACATTTTTGAAACCAAGAGGCCTCCACTTGCGGTTTGGAAACTGAGAGGCCTCCACACGGTTTTGAGACTGTGAGGAAGGATGACAGTGGAGTGGCAGGTTGTGGTCATTGCTGGTGGCTATCATGGGGTGTTGCACACCAAGGTGACGATGGTGGTTATTGATGGAAGGTGAAGTGAAGAGGAAGGTGGAAGGATATGTTCTCGAGATCAACAGTGGGGGTGAAGTTGATCAGGGATGTGGCGATGATTGGAGGATCTATGATTGGTGAGAGACAACTTGAGTGAAGGTAGGCCCCACTTGAAGATTCGTCATCATCACGACCTACTCAATCTGCATGAAATTCATATAAACCCCAGTTAATAAGCTTGATGATCAAATCAATGAAGTAAGATTGCAAATTGTAAGATTTAGGAGATAAAAGTGAAACGTATTGAGCTGAGTTGGGCCCAAGATGGCGACTAAAACCATGATGAATATGCATTCATCAAAACTCCCCGAACTTAAACGTTTCTCATCCTCGAGTAGCACAAAATCTAAAACAGTTATCAAATGAATACTTTAAATCGTGTGATTGCCTCATCTTCACATCATGATTGTTTCCTTTCTGCTCAATGTCTCAACTTCCTGAGATCACCGAACACATCTTACCATATCTTCATTCCTGAGTTCATTTCCCAACATCACTTCCTCCTCACCTTTTCCAACAACAAGCATTTCAAAGAGCTTTGTAAGAGTCCAGAGATACCTGCAGAACAACAAGTGTGCACCTGATCTGACATTGGTGTTTTGCAGGATAGGGGAGGCATTCATTGTGCCTTTAGCCGGAAAAAGGAGTGAAGGGTGGTATGGAAGGAATTTGTATATCTCTCCTCTATTCGACTCGAGATTTATTATATGATTGCAAATACATTGATTGCATTTTTTTGTGCAAATCTCTCCTCTATTTGACTCAAGATTGCATTTTTTTGTGTGTGCACATTGTCATATTTTCTTGGTGGTACACCCCTATTACATAGTGAGGGTATGGAAGAAGTGAATAAAGAGAGAGAGAGAGGGTGCACCACCCCGGACATAGGGTTTGGCACAATATTGGCTATTTTTGTTTCTTTTTGATGGATGGAGGGGTAAGAAGATGATAGAAGAAGTGTAGAAGAGAGTTCAGATAAGAATGCAACTTGGTTTACAATTCAGTACACTGGGTTGTTCTCCTTATCATACTCTACTCAAATAATGACTTGATGAGGATCCGATGGAGATTACATGTTATTATTCCACTCATCAGTTAGGAAGCACAATGTGTTTGATCCCTCTCAGTTCGACAAATACTTGCCATATTTACTAATTGTGAAGTTAGGATTCATAAGCTTCACACAGTGATTTCTGACCATTGGCTAGTTTTAGAAATTGTCCCCTTTGAGGCTTTTCTTCGAATAATGAGGGTATAATGATTCAAAATTGCATGGAAAAAGGGATAGTCGGCTAGGTAATGGCTTTGATTGAAACAAAAAGCATCAAAACTTCATTAAGTTTCTATACAAACAACACTTCTACCATAATGCATGTATCCAAAACCACTTCATCGGTAGGTTGTCACACAAATCGTCAAAAGCCATCCCACATCTGAGCTCTGGTGACTGGCAAGGCGACGCCGGCTAGGGATTTGACCACGGCAGGGGAGCCCCCTCCCCGGTCGTCCACCCCACACCCTCCTGTAGCTGAGGGGAACCCGAGCTTTGGTTTGGAGGTGGAGATGGACGAACCCCCTTTCGGGGTACAGACTGAGAAGACCCCGCCAACGGTGCCGTCTGGATGGAATACTCTGGGGGCAGACGTCACAGTGGCACGCGATTGGGCGAAGATGGTCAAAGGTCACCCCGGCAAGATCAAGGGAGTTGTGGCTGCTGATCCCAAGGAGCCGTTCTTCAAGGAGAATGATGTGAGGACTTGGACCAAGTTCACTGAGCCGATGATGGAGGAGATGGATGACTATCACCAGAGTTCTGCCATCATTCAAGTGTTAGGATCCAGTGCCAACATCCCACATCTCAGGGGATGGATGATTCATACCTGGAGGCCGAGAGGTGATCTGGAGGTTTTCAACCTTGTTAATGGTCTGATTCTCGTGAGATTCTCCAACGAGATGGACATTGGCAAGGCTCTCAAGGGCGGGCCTTGGTTCTTCGATGACCAACTCGTCCTTATTCGAAGGTGGATGCCTGAAGCTGACATTAGAAGAGCTTCTCTCAAGACGGCGCCAGTGTGGGTGTCCTTACCTGATGTTGGCAAGCACTGGTCTACCAGAGCCATCAATGTCATTAGCCATGCTATAGGTGTGCCGAGGGCAATTGATAGGAGACCAGATGGGACCATGGTTGGCTGTGCCAGGCTTTGCGTTGAGATCTCTGCTGGGAAGGCTCCGCCGCCACTGATCATGGTCGAGTTGCCCCACGGAGGAGAATGGGATGTCAAAGTGAATTATGAGGCTCTTCCTGATCGCTGTGATACCTGCTTGGTCTTGAGGCACTGCACGGGAGAGTGTCCAAGTGAGAGGAGTGATGTGGTTCACCTTACGCCCCCGATTGTGGCTTCGGTGGTCCATCGTGCACGACAAGGGCGGGCTAGATTGACATCAAAACCATAGCTTGGTAGGGCCAGATCTACTCAACCAAGAAGGGACAAAGGCAAGAGGCAGGAGGTTGTGACCTCTCCGCTTGTGGTGCAGGGCTGCTCTAAGGACCTAGCCAGCATGGGGAGGACAGTAAAGATTGTGGGTTCAGCCAACCGTGATGACTCTTCAGGGGCTGAGCTTTTTCCTGATCAGGGTGGAGCTGCTGCTACTAAAAAGGATGACGGGGTGGTTGTTACTACTGCGGCTGCACAGGAGGGGGATGCGGGCTGTGACCCAAACAACCCCTTCTCTGTTCTCGACCAAGGGGTGGACGAGCAGGTGGTTGACACTGGTCCTACGAGAAGTAGGAGTCCTAAGATCACCAGGAGTTCAGCCAAAGGACAGACAAAGAATGCAAAGAAGAGAAACACCTGCTCTGCGGAAGGGAGCGGGTCACACAATGATAAGTAATGTCCTTGCTCGCATGGAATGTGCGACGTGCTTCCCTTGCAGATAGACAAAGGGAGCTAAAGAAGGTGATTAGCAACACTGGAGTCAGCATTGTTTTCGTCTTGGAAACAAGGATAAAGAGGAAGATTAAAGAAAGGGTTAGCACTTTATTTCCCATTGGATGGCAATGTTTTTCTAACTTAGACCATAGAGATGGATGTAGAATAGCTGTCGGGTGGAACCCGGATGTTTGGGAGGTTGATCCCATAAGCATGAATGACCAAGTCATCACTGTGAGTTGCTGCAACAGACGAGGCCTTTTGTGCATCGTCTCTGGAGTTTATGGTGAGAACTTGGAGAATGACAGGGAACACCTTTGGGTGATGATCAAAGACACAGCCCAGCAGATGGTTCCCTGGCTTGTGCTAGGTGATTTCAACAACGTGAGGAAGGCTAAAGAAAAGCATGGGGGGCTCAAGGTACCAGAAAGAGTCATGGTCGTGTTCAATGATATGATTGAAGCTGCTGGTCTAATTGAGATGAATCACATTGGCGGTTCCATTACTTGGTCTAACAAGCAGAAACCAAGCAGGAGGATTGCTAGTACTATTGATTGAGCCTTGGTCAATGAGGCTTGGTTGGATAAATGGCCTCAGGCTATGATTAGAACAAGATATAACATCATGAGTGACCACTCATAGATGAAAATGGAGTTCGATACTAAATATGACATCAAAAGACCCTTCTGATTCCTTAATTTGTGGTGTGAATGGACTGGTTTTAAGGAGGTGGTTGAGAGAAGCTGGAGCATCAACGTGCCAGGTAACCCCTTGTAGAGAGTTTTAAAAAATCTACGGAATACCAAACTTTCTCTGAAAGACTGGATTAGGGAAAAAGTAAACATTAAAAATCTGATGTGTGAAGCCACCCACTGCTATGAGATGGCTGCTAGTCGGGTGAGGCTGACGCCTGGGGATGAACATGCCATAAATGAAGAATTAAAAGGTGAAGATAGACTGAGGAAGCTCAAAAAAGCAGAAGAAAGATACTTATGGCAGCGTAGCCGCTTAAAGTGGATAGAGGATGGGGACTTTCATACCAGGGTGTACCATACTGCTGTAAAGAAAAAGGAGATGAGAGAAACCATACATGAACTTGTTAATGAACTTGGGAAGGTTGTCGACAACAGAGAGGAGGTAGCTTGTTGCGCCGAAAACTACTTTCATTGAATGTATAATCAACCAATCAAAGAAGTGAGTAATTATGGGAACCTGATCCCGGAGAGGAGAGTGGATGTAAGTATGAATGAAGATTTGATAAAACATGCTACTGATGATGAAATCAAAGCTGCTGTTTTCTCTATTAACTCGTCTAAGGCTCTGGGACCTGACAAGTTTAATGGGAGGTTCTTTCAGTTTATGTGGTATCATATTCGGCACGACGTGGTGTAGGCTATTGGATGGGTTATGAATGGTGGGAGTATGGTTCAGGCTGTGAACCACACCTTTATTAAACTCATCCGCAAGAGTAAAAATGCTAACTATATCACTGACTATAGACCTATAGCTTTCTGTAGTGTTCTATATAAGTTCATATCTAAACTTATTGCAGGAAGACTCAGACTGGTGCTGCCCAAGATCATATCTAAAGAACAAAGCGCTTTCATTAAAGGGCTTAAAATGGAAGACAATACACTTCTTGCAACTAAATTCCTCACTGGGTTCAACCAAAGTAAAGCCAATTCCAAGGCGTGCATCAAGATAGACCTGGTTAAAGCTTATGACTATGTCAGATGGGACTCCTTGTGGGTTGTTATGGAGGGTATGGGCTTCAACCAGATTTTTATTGGCATCTTGAAGCAATGTGTCTGTACCCCCTCTTTTGCTATCCTTCTAAGTGGTGGTCCGGTGGGCTTAATTAAAGAGAGCAATGGGCTTCGATAGAGGGATCCCTTATCCCCTCTACTATTTTCAATTCTCATGGAGGGGCTCACCAACATGGTGAAAGTTGCTGAATTTGAAGGCAAGGTCAAGCCGTACACCTTGAGGGGTGTTAAGGTGAAGGTTATGCTTATCTTCGTTGATGACATTATGATTTTCTCTATTGGGAATGCCAGGAGGCTAAAGGAATTTAAGAAGGTGCTTGGTCAGTTCGGTAAACTCACTGGTTTGTATATTAGCTCCATCAAGTTTAAGATATATCTTTCAAAATCGTGTGATAGTAGAAGAGGAAGACTCAAGACTGCGATTGGACTCAGGCACGGGAGGCTTCCTACCAGGTACTTGGGTGCCCCCATTACTGGAGGAAGGGGCACGACCACTGACTATAGCTGTTGTATTGACAAAATGAGAGAGAAGATTGATAATTGGAGTGGCTGCAAGATGTCTTTTGCGAGCAGGTTGGTGCTTATTAGAACTATCCTATAAAGTTTGGTCAGATTTTGGGGGGACGTCTATGACATTCCTAAGACTGTTGCTGACTCTATGCAAAGGATCACTGCTAGTTTCATGTGGGGAGGAAAAGGGCATAGCATTGCTTGGGAGGTAGTGGCTCGGCCTTACTCTAAGGGTGGTCTGAACGTAGAACAGTCGGATGATATCATTCACAAGGGGCAACTAAAAAGGTTGGATAGGTTCCTTAGTGATAGGAACAATGTATGGTCTAGGTGGATGGTGGACCGCTATGTCTTGATCCCCCTATGCTCAAATCAGCATTCCTCTAGAGTTTGGAGAAACATGTGCAAGACGTGGAGTGAGGTTAAGCATTTGTATATTGTTGATGCCAATGATATGGCATGCCTCGTCAATCAGCAAGCCACACCATGGACCAACAGTGATACTAGGGCTGATGCTGCTTGGGCTAAACTCATTTGGGGCTCCCATCATGTCCCCAAGTGGAGTACTACTGCTTATAGAGCCTTGCTACACAGACATCCTACTAAAGACCGACTTATCTCGTGGGGCATCAATGTGAATGATGAATGCCTCCTGTGCGGAAGAGACAAAGAAATCCATACACATCTCTTCTTGGAGTGCTACTATACTAAGCTGATCTGGTCCACTATGTGTCTCAAGAACTGTTGGCGACCTAACCATAGAAACCGGTTGGACGACATCACAATTTGGATGAACGAGAATCTAAAGAGAAAGAGGAACATAGATTTTGTTGGACTCTGCCTCACTGCGTTCTATTTTTTCATTTGGGAAGAAAGGAACTCAAGGGCCCATGGCGGGCCTCCTAGGTCCGAGGCTGACATCATTAAAAAGATTACCAAGCAAATCTCATATCAATTACTTGTAAAGAAAGGCCTTTTAAATGGTATAGCTTACCTTGCTAAAGTTTATTGGGGTTTTTTGTAACCTTTTTTGGGTTTACATTACTGTTGGGGGTTAGTTTGTTCTTCCTCTAGTTGGTGGTTTGGCTTGAGATGGGTTTTTAGTAACCCCCTGTCTCTGCCGAGTTTTCTTGTTTGGTTGTAGTTTTTGCTACATCTCTTTTGGAATATATTTACCTCTTCCAAAAAAAAAGTTTCTATACAAACTACTTTGAAAACTTCAAAATTTTAACTTTTTTGAAAAATTTGCTCAAAAATTGCAACGGAAAAATCTTAAGTCTGAAATAGATAGGAGTGGGTGGAAAGTAAAGTATGTACCACCCACCCTCCACCCCAAACTTAGAATTTTGCTCGTCCCGAGCAAACTCCAAATCTGAGATGGAGGAGAAAATTCATGCTGGTTGGATCACCAGATGTGGTTGCATTCCAATCAGCGCACGTCCTCCATCTGAAAATCTCAAAAATGAAGACTAATCAGTACTTAAGATAGCATCGTGCGATGCAATATCTATTCAGTGCAAAATTTTCTAAAAAGTAAAAACAAAATTAAGGAAATTTTCAAATTCAAAACTAAAAGTAAAAACAAAATTATTGATCGGGTTGCCTCTCGACAAGCGCCTTTGTTTGACGTCGATGGCTCGACGTGAATCTTTTAATTTTCTGGTGGATATGTTGGATTGGTAAGATCCGTCATTGCTTCAGTGCCTATGTCAGCTGAGGTGAAATATCTCTTCAAGCGTTGACCATTAGCCACAAATTCTCCTGACTGTTCACTGCATAAAACGAAAGCACCATGTGGATACATGCTCTTGACAATGTAAGGTCCAAACCAGCGAGAACAGAGTTTCAGTGGGAATAACCTCAATCTTGAGTTGAACAGAAGAACTTGGTCTCCTACTTGCATGTCCTTTCTTTTCAGATGACCATCATGCCAAAGCTTCGTGCGTTCTTTGTAGATTCGTGCATTCTCATAAGTTGTCATCCGGAGTTGTTCCAACTCATGAAGTTGCAGAATCCTGGCTATGCCAACTTTCTTTATGTCAAAATTTAGCTATTTGATTGCCCACCATGCTTTGTGTTTGAGTTCTACAGGTAGGTGGCATGACTTTCCATAGATCAATCGAAATGGTGTAGTTCCAAGAGGAGTCTTAAAAGCGGTTCGGTAGGCCCATAAGGCGTCATTTATTTTCACAGAACAATCTTTTCGGTTGCGGCCTATTATCTTTTCTAAGATAGCCTTGAGTTGACGGTTAGAAACCTCTACTTGTCCACTTGTTTGGGGATGGTAGGGGGAGGCTATCTTATGTGTTACACCATATTTCCTCAATAATGCTTCAAAGCTTCTTTCCAGAAAATGAGAACCTCCATTGGATATCACGGTTCGTGGGACTCCGAAATGGGGAAAAATAATATCCTTGAACATTTTGTTAATAGGTTTTGAATTGCTAGTGACAGTCGGTATGACCTCTACCCATTTTGAGATGTAATCAACCATGACTAGGATGTAGGAAAATCCGTGTGAGGATGGGAATGGACCCATGTAGTCCCTCTACCTCCATTTAACCCTAATCCACGTTCAACATTATCATCACCACCACTTGCTTCACTTCACCTTTATCTCCATCAACCATCATCCAAATCAAACCCTAATAAGTAGGCCCCACCTTTATTTGGCCTAGATCTACCTTCACCCTAGATCCTCTCACCAAATGGTCTTGACCAAACGGTCTTGACCTAACAGTTTCATCCATTTGATTTCGACCTTTTGGTCTTAGTCATTCATCTACACGGTCTCAAGACCATGAGCCTGTCTACACCATCAGATCTTGGATTTACGGTCCCCATTCATTTGGGCTAACAGTTTTGATCTCAACCCGCCCTATTGGTTCCCTCCTAACGATCATCAAGACCGTATGGGCAACCTCATCCTCAAGACTGATTATCCAGCATCCACCCCTAAGACCGTTTGGGCATCTATCCAGCAGAAACTATGAGGTCCTTCACTTGCTCAAATGCGACAGTGATCACCTCTGTGAAAGCACCTATTTCCCTTCTTCTTCTTCCTTCCACCTGATCTATTACCCTAGATCCACCGCCACCTAAGCACTGGCATCGATCGACTCCACCATCGTCGTCCGTTTCTTTCCTCTCCACTCCACCTGCAATCACTTGTCCACCACCATCATCGATAGCACTACCTCCATCTCCGGTGCTCACCCTGCACACAGCCTCCACGCGGCCTTCATCCATAGCACCCAACGCTTCCGCACCTGCTCCAATGACCATTGCCTCCGTAGCTACCTGTCTCCTCCCAAGACCGTTTGATGGTGGCGCTCGGTCTCAAGACCGATTGAATGATCAAACCGCGAGCAGCCGATGACCGTTTGCTCTACACGAAGACTGTTTGGATATAGAACATTAGTGCACCAAGATCGATCAGAGCAGGATGACCTCACGGTCTCAAGACCATTTGGCAGTGGCGCGCAATCACAAGGTCGCGATCGATCTTACAAACCGGTTGGAGTCGGGACCACGTGAGGAAGCGATCTCTAAGGTCGTTTGATGGAAACCTATCAGAGACCAAAAACCGGTTGGACAGAAACTGTGAAGAGCAACTGAACGCTCAAGAACATTTGGATGGAAACTATATGGTCACTGACTCAAGACCGTATGGACTTAGTAGACCAATAGACCAACCAAACTGTTTGGATGCAATCATCAGGACCATTTGGAGGAAAATAACACAAGATTGTTTGGTCACTAAACGGTCCCCAAAACTCTTGAAGGAAAGCTATAAAAATTGCAACTGGGCCCAAACCGTGAAGACCCCAACTAGTGCCTATAAATAGGACCAACAAGGTCCTCATTTGAGGCATCAGGTCCAGGACGCCGACAGGCTGCCTGAACACAACTCTGATTCTGATCATCACGCATATTCACCTATTGCTCCTACTGCGATCGAGGAGACCGAGAAGAGAAGGAAGGAGGAGTGAGAAATACTACCCAGTCTGTCCTGGCATCCCTCGTTCCTCATGCAGATATGCTCTGACATGACATAGAAGACCACATCATCTTCACTGAGCTGCGACTACCTTCTGCATCATGCTCATGGCAGAATCTTCCCTCTCTCTTGTTCTTCTTGTTTCTCACATCATGAGCGAGTAGTTCCTTTTCGCTGGGGTGCGGGGACTAGCCCCGCTGCCCATGCTTTCATGTCTTTTCATTCAACATTCCAAGGCAATGTATATAACTTTTAATTTCGTTGTTAATCGTTAATGTTTGTAGTACTACCATATTTCATTCGTTAATGTTAATCGTTAATGTTTATCCAAAAAAAAAATGTTTGTAGATTGGTTACCTGCTTTTTTTCATCATGTTTTTTCCTATGTTGTGAGAACTTCTATATGTAGGGTAGAATGTCGATTAATGAGGTTGACTCCAAAACTAGAAATAGAATGGGATTCCTTGAGGTTGTAAGTGTGTGATCAGTGAGGGGACGAGCCATCTAGCCTACGGTGACGCTTCTGTGGCCTAAACATCCCTCAGGGAGGGCCACAGCCTTAGTTGGATTTTGTATCTTCTTTGTTAATCGTCGATGTTTGCTTGTAGATTAATCACCTACTTTCTTGTCGATTAGCATAGTTGACTCCGTGATGAGAACTTCTGATAGGATTCCTTGAGGTTACAAGTGTGTGATCCATGAGGGGACGAGCCATCTAGCCTACAATGACGCTTCTGTGTGCCTAAACATCCCTCAGGGAGGGCTAGAGCCTTAGTTGGATTTTGTATCTTCGGAACCGTAAGTGTATGATCCAGATGGCGACGATACATCTGATGTCTAAGGGGATTTTTACGCGGACCTAAACATCCCTCAGGGAAGGTCCGCAATAGTTCTATTTGGATAGTTATATCTTTCCTAGATGTTTGATGTTTGGATGTGTTTGCATGTGTAGTGGTGGTGAAACTCGAGACCATCCCAGCGATTCCATATCATTAATCTAGATCAACTTTAATTCTGCTATTTACTTTCCTGCAATTAGTTTAATTAACCTCAAACCAACCAACTGTTCTAAATATTAGTCTTACTTGAATTTGATTTGACTAGCAATGATTCTTAAAAATGTTGTCCCTTGGGATGTGATCATCAAATATACTGCGATAAAACCCGTTCGCTTGTGGATGGTATTATTGCATAAGGTTTTGGTAAAAGCTCAGAGATTTCAACCCTGAGTGAATTTGTTAGTGCGATAATAAATCATATCAAATTCTAGCGCCGTTGCTGGGGACAACAAAATTAGTTAGTCAAATCTAGTTCTTTTAAGGCTAATCTAGGATTTTGCTTTTTCTTTTGAAACAGTTGATCATCTATTTGAGCTCATCTCTACTTTGTAAATCTCACTTCTGAAAAATCTTTACATTTCAGGTAGATCCAAAAGACTAGTATATGCACCTTTTGAACAGTCCCAGACTCTCTGCTAGCTTTGATCCAGAGATAGACAAGACCTTTCATCATAAAAATAGAGAGAATCAAGAAAAAATGGCTCAAGAGGAGGAAATAGCCCGAAGGGTAGCTCAAGCCAATAATGCACTAAGAGAAAGGCTCATGCAAGAAGCCAGAGTTGTGGTTCAAGAATCAATCCTAGCATCACAAGTAGTAGCGCAAGTAGTAGAACTGCAAAAGGATCTTAGGGAGTTCTCAATCCCTAAAGTTGTTGATGTTCATCACCCAGTTCAACCTCCTCCCATCAATGATCCCAACTTTGAGATACGAGCACATTGGAATACTTTGCTTCAAAACATCCCATTCAATGGTAAACAAGGAGAAGACAGTGAAGAACATCTTCTGAGGTTTGTTGATCTATGTGCCATGAAAAAGCAAAATGGAGTGTCCGACGATGCCATTAGACTTCATCTTTTCAAGTATTCACTTGCTGATAGAGCTATAAGTTGGTACAACTCATTGCAATGCGAGCCCATCACTACATGGAAACAAATGCAAAACATTTTTTCTGGAAAACTTTTACCCTCCTTTTTTCACCTATGAAATTAGGGGTCTAATAACAATGTTCACTCAAGCCCTTGGAGAAACCCTTGTTGAAGCATGGGAAAGATATAAAGACCTTCTATGCAAGTGTCCACACCATGGAATCCCTAAGAATCACTTTATTGAAATCTTCTATAGGGGTGTGGATGATGACATCAAGAGGTGTTTAGACTCCTCATCCGGAGGAAACTTCATGCGTCAGAGTTATGACAGCGCATGGAGGGTTGTCACCCTTGGAGCTAAAAATCAAGCTAATTGGGGTGGCCTGTAGGCAAAGGAGTGTTGAAGGTGGCTATGGCTGAAGTTATTCCTGAATACAAGTCTATCGTTGAGACCCTCAAACTCTTAGTTGCCAACCAAGACCATATCGAATCATCCCTTACTGCATTTGGAAGAGGATGTTCACCCCCACAACAACAAGAATAGATCAAGTCAGCATCATTGTTTTGTGAAGCATGCAAGGGAACTGATCATTCTATGCTAACCTACAATGTTCTCTACGATGTTGTTCTAAGCAATGCGTATGGTCAGGGAGATAATGGTAAAATGGAAAATCTTAATGTTGTTAACACCATCCCTGGTCAAGGATATTACAATCCGAATCAGAACAGAAACCATCCTGGTTTTCAATATGGAAATCCTTCAGGAGCGGAAAATTGTGACAACTTGGTTCAAACAATCAACAACGTGGCCCACCAGGATTCCAGTATCATCAACAACAAAATTTTAGGAATTAAGGGAAATTTAGGGGTAACTTACAGAATAGGAACAAAAACAATTATCAAAATAATTCTCAGTTCTAGAATCCCAACCAAGTCCCCTACCAACAACAACAAGGGCAACAAGCCAGCCCCGTCTCTCCTGATGACAAGCTGTCAAAAATTGAGAAGATGTTGCAGTTGCAGCAGACAATGATAGCTAACCACCAAGCCCATCAGAAGGTTATTGAATCCCAACTAGCTCAACTTGTAGCTATCATGAAGCCACCTGCTGGAGCCTTTGCTGGCCAATCAAAGAACAACCCTAAGCACCCTGAGCAACAAAAGGCTGTCAGAACTAGGTCCGGAAATGATTATTCTGATCCTCCTATCGAGACACCTGCGGTTATTACTGACGAGGATGGCTCTGTGGTAGTATAAAACTCTACAACACCTGAATCTCAAAAAAAGGGGCAGTAGCTGCTGATAAGACAGACAAGGAAAGTTTTGAAAAATTGACTGTTACCAAAAAAGAAACAACAAAGCTAGAAGTACCAGTGTACAAGCCTCGTATACCTTTCCCAACTCGTTTAAGGTAGACAAAGCTTGACACTCGATTCAACAAGTTCAAAGAAGCTATGAAGAAACTTCATGTTGATATACCCTTTCTTGATGCGCTGGCTAAAATACCAGCATGGACATAGTACTTAAAGTCATTTCTCACCAAGAAATATATAACTGAAGAATATGAAACAGTCAAGTTAGCAACTACTACTTCAAACATCATCCAGAGTAAGATGCCCAAGAAGCAGAAAGATATGAGATCTTTTGGGATCTCCTACCATATGGACAATTCATCATGTATGAAAGGATTGGCCGATCTTGGTGCCAATATCTCCATCATGCCACTTAGCCTTTGCAAAAGGCTAGGGTTTGCTTAACTACTCCCGACTGGTATGATAATAGAACTTGTAGATAATACTGTGACTCTACCCTTAGGAATCATTGAGGATGTCCCTATTAAGGTTGGCAAAGATTCTTATGTGCCTTGTGACTTTGTCATCATGGACATAAAGGAAGATACTAGATACCCTCTCATCTTTGGACATTCGTTCCTCGCCATTGCAAGAGTTCTAATTGATGTTGAAGTAGGAACCTTGCTGCTCAGATTAGGAAAAGAAACCCTCGAGTTTAAAGTTTTTGAAAGTATGAGACGACCGAGTATACAAGAAGAAGTCTACTTGATTGAGTGCATAGAGAAGATGATACTGCTTATGCAAGATGATTATGAACAAATTGATCCATTAGAAGTGGCTCTAACAAACCCATCCGATGGTAACTCCATTGATGAAAAAATAAAGGATTGTGTTCTCCACCTTGATACTACTGAAGAAGATCCTGAAGCTAGGATTGAGGAAATTGAAGATATGGATGTCACTAAAGAACCATGTGGAAAACCACAAGCTCCTAAAATGAAACCCCTACCTAAGGGATTGAAGTATGTGTTTCTAGATGATCTCAAAGTCTGTCCAGTCATCATAAATTCTGATCTAACGACAGTACAAGAAGATAAACTCTTAACGGAATTAAAATAAAGAAGAAAAGTCATAGGCTACACGATGAGTGATCTCACCGGGGTCAGTCAAGCACTGTGCATGCATAAAATCCCCATGATGGAAGATCACAAACCAACTGTTGAACACCAAAGGAAGCTTAATCCGAATATGAAAGAAGTTGTCCGCCTTGAAGTTATAAAGTTGCTCAAGATATGAATTATCTATCTGATCTTCGATTCACCATGGGTAAGCCATGTGCACGTTGTCCCGAAGAAAGGTGGGACTACAATGATATGGAATGAAGACAATGAACTCCTCCCCACTCGCAGTCACAAGGTGGAGGATGTGTATTGATTACAGGAAATCGAACAAGGTGACTCGAAAGGATCATTTCCCAATGCCTTTTCTTGACCAAGTCCTAGAAAGGTTTGTTCACCAAGAGTATTTCTATTATCTCAACGATTACTCTAGATTCTATCAAATACCTATACATCCAGATCACCAAGAGAAAACAACATTTACTTGCCCATTTGGAACATATGCCTTCAGAAGGATGTCGTTCAGACTCTGTAATGCACCTTCCACTTTCCAACGTTGCATGGCCGCTATGTTTGCTAGTCTCACTGATACCATTATGGAAATTTTCATGGATGATTTCTCCGTATATGGAGATTCATACGAATCATGCCTGAAGCACCTCTCCCTTGTCCTAAAACGATGTGAAGAAGCACATCTTGTGCTAAATTGGGAGAAATGTCACTTTATGGTAAAAGAAGGCATTGTCCTTGGCCATAGGGTTAGTAACCGAGGAATTGAAGTGGACAAGGCCAAGATCAAAGTGATCTCCAAACTCTCTGTCCCAACCAATGTAAGAGAGGTTTGCATGTTCCTTGGTCATGCAGGCTTTTACAGACGGTTTATAAAGGATTTCTCCAAGATAACCAAGCTGATGACAAACTTATTGCTAAAGGATGTTGAATTCCATTTTGACGAACAATGCATGAAAAGTTTCAACAACCTGAAGCATGCTCTCACAACAACGCCCATCATCTGAGCTCTATATTGGGATCACCCATTTGAAATTATGTGTGATGCCAGTGATTATGTTGTGGGTGTTGTTCTAGGGCAATATATAGAGAAGAAACACTATGTGATCTACTATGCATCGAAGACCCTCGATGAGACTCAGAGGAATTATGCAACTATCGAGAAAGAACTTCTTGCACTAGTGTATACCTTTGACAAGTTCAGATCCTACCTCATAGGTTCAAAAGTCATTGTCTACACAGATCATGCACCTATCTGTTACCTCCTAGTGAAGAAAGATACTAAACCTGGGTTAATAAGATGGATTCTCCTCCTATAATAATTTTATTTGGAGATAAGAGATAAGAAAGGTACAAAGAAAGTTGTGGAAGACCATATCAGTCACATCCACACTCTAGAAACCGAGAAGATCCTAATTAATGATTCTCTTCCGGATAACCAACTAATGAAAGTTTCAAAAGCTACCCCTTGGTACTTAGACTATGTGAACTACCTCACCGTTGGTGTCATCCACCCTGAATGCACCGGAAATGCATTGAAGAAATTCATGCATGATGCAAAGCAGTATCACTGGGATGAGCCGTACCTCTTCAAGCTCTATGCTGATGGTCTTTACAGACATTGTATCACTGAGTAGGAAGCCCAACTCATTTTAGAACAATGTCACTCAGGCCCAGTTGGAGGCCATATGAGTTCTAAGAAAACTACTATAATTTTTTTGCAATGTGGTTTCTTTTAACCAACCATATCCAAGGATTCCTACAACTTTGTCTTATCATGTGACAAGTGTCATAGAATGGGTAACATAACAAAGGGAGATGAGATGCCATTGAAGTTGTGCCAAGAAGTTGAGATATTTAATGTTTGGGGTGTGGACTACATGGGTCCATTCCCATCTTCTCATGGATTTTACTACATCCTAGTTGCAGTGGATTATGTCTCAAAGTGGGTAGAAGCCATACCAACCGTCACTAGTGATTCCAAACCTATCATCAAGATGTTCAAAGATATTCTTTTCCCCCGGTTCGGAGTTCCACACACTGTGATATCTGACAGAGGATCTCATTTTCTGGAAAGAAGCTTTGAAGCTTTGCTGAGAAAATATGGTGTAACACACAAGGTAGCCTCGCCCTACAATCCACAAAAAAGTGCACATGTAGAGGTTTCTAACCGTAAACTCAAGGCTATTTTGAAAAAGACATTAGGCCGCAACCGAAAGGATTGGTCGGTAAAAGTCAACGACGCCTTGTGGGCCTACCGAACTGCTTTTAAAACTCCCCTCGGTACCACACCATTTCAGTTAATCTATGGGAAGTCATGCCACCTACCTATTGAATTCGAACACAAAGCAGGGTGGGAAATAAAACAAATGAATTTTGATATGAAGAAAGCAGGCCAAGCCAGGATTATGCAACTCCAGGAGCTGGAAGAACTCTGGATGACGGCTTATGAGAATGCACGAATCTATAAAGAACGTACGAAACTTTGGCATGATGGTCATCTGAAAAGAAGAGACTTACGAGTGGGAGACCAAGTTCTTCTATTCAACTCAAGACTGAAGTTATTCCTAGGGAAACTCCGTTCTCACTGGTTTGGACCTTACATTGTCAAGAGCATCTCCCCACATGTTTCTTTCTCTTTATGGAGTGAAAAGTCAAGCGAATTTGTGGAAAATGGTCAACGATTGAAGAGATATTTCACCTCAGATGACACATGCACCGTAGAAATGTTGGATCTTTCCAATCCAACATATCCACCATAATATTGAAGGGTTTAGTCGAGCCATCGACATAAAACAAAGGTGCTTGTCGGGAGGCAACCTGATCAATAATTTTATTCGTTGCTTTTAATTTTGAATCAGAATGTTTCTTTAATTTTGTTTTTACTTTCTTAGAATAAATATCACATCGTGAGATACTATCTTGAGTTCAAATTTGTCTTCATTTTTTAGATTTTCAGATGAAGGACGCACGCTGATTGGAATGCAACCACATCTGGTGGTCCAACCAACATAAATTTTCCCCTCCATCTTGGATTTAGAGTTTGCTCGAGATGAGAAAATTTATAAGTTCATGGTGGAGGGTGGGTGGTACGTACTTTACTTTCCACCTACACCCATCTATTTCAGACTTAATATTTCATCATTGCAATTTTGAGAAAATTTTCCAAAATTTCAAAGTTTTTCAAAGAAATTGAACAGATACTTGATGAAGTTTTGACACTTTCTATTTCATTAAAAACCATTACCTTACCGGATATGCATTTGAATCATTATACCCTCCTTATTCGAAGCAGATCCTCAAAAGGACCACTGTTTGAAATAAGCCTTTTTGATCGAAATCATCTTGTGAAGCTTATGATTCCTAACACCATGATACTTATGCAAAAATGATAAGTGTCTGTCGAACTTATAGGGATCAAACACGTCATGCTTTCTAACTAACTAGTCGAACAATAACATGGAATCTCCACCAGATCCTCATCAAGTCATTATTTGAGCAGAGTACGATAAAGAGAACCACATGGTGCACTGAATTGTAAATCAAGTTGCATTCTTATCTGAACTCTCTTCTACACTTCTTCCATCATCTTAGTACCCCTCCATTCATAAAAAAGAAACAAAAATTGCCAAAATAGTGCCAAACCCTAACTTTGGGTGGCATGCCACTTCCCTCTACATTTGCTTCTTCCATACCCCTCACAAATTAATAGGGGTGTACCACCAAGAAAAGATTCCAAAGCACACACATATAAATGCAATCTCGATTCGAATAGAGGAGAGATTCACAAAAAAAATGCAATAAATGATATTGCAAACCATATAATAAAAATCTCGAGTCAAATAGATGAGATATTTAATTCTTCCTTCCATAGCACCCTTCACTCCCTTTTCTACCTAAAGAAACAATGAATGCCTCCTCTACCTTAAAAAACACCAGTGTAAGATCAGATGCACACTTGTTGTTCTGTGGGTATCTCTAGACTCTTACAAAACTCTTTGACATGCTTGTTGTTGGAAAAAGTGAAGAGGAAGTGATATTGGAAAACAAACTTATGAATGAAGATACGGTAAGACATGTTCAGTGATCTCAGGAGGTTGAGATACTTAGTCATAATGAGCAGAAAGAAAACAATCATGATGTAAGGATAAGACAGCCACACGAGTTGAAAGTATTCATTTGGTGACTATTTTAGATTTTGTGTTACTCGAGGATGAGAAACGTTTAAGTTCGAGGTTTTTTGATGAATGCATATTCATCATGAAATTCAATCACCATCTTGAGCTCAATTTGACTCAATACATCTGATTTCTTCTCCTAAATATCACAATATGCAAAATATCTTAATTAGTGCAATTATCAAGATTATTAACTCAGTTTATTCTGATTTTATGCAGGACATAATGAGGTTGAACCATCAGCTGGCACCTACCTCCATTTAACCCTAATCCACCTTCAACATTATCATCACCACCGCTTGCTTCACTCCACCTTTATCTCCATCAACCATCATTCAAATCAAACCCTAATAAGTGGGCCCCACCTTTCTTCGGCCTAGATATACCTTCACCCTAGATCCTCTCACCAAACGGTCTTGACCTAACAGTTTCATCCATTCAATTTCGACCTTTTGGTCTTAGTCATTCATCCGCACGGTCTCAAGACCGCGAGCTTGTCTACACCATCAGATCTTGGATTTACAGTTCCCATTAATTTGGGATAACAATTTTAATCTCAACCTTCCCTATCGGTTCCCTCCTAATGATCCTCAAGACCGTATGGGAAACCTCATCCTCAAGACCGATTGGCCAACATCCACCCCTGAGACCGTTTGGGCATCTATCCAGCAGAAACCACAAGGACCTTCACTTGCTCAACTGCGGCAGTGATCACCTCTACGAAAGCACATATTTCCCTTCTTCTTCTTCCTTCCATCCGATTTGTTACCCTAGCTCCACCACCGCACAAACACTGGCATCGATCGACTCCACCATCATCGTATGTTTCTTTCCTCTCCACTCCACCTACAATCGCATGTCCACCACCATCATCGATAGTGCCACCTCCATCTCCGGTGCTCACCCTACACACAGCCTCTGTGCGACCTTCATCCATAGCACCCAGTGCTCCCGCACCTGCTGCAATGACCATCGCCTCTGCAGGTACCTATCTCCCCCCCAAGAACGTTTGATGGCAGCGCTCAGTCTCAAGACCGATTGAATGATCAAACTACGAGCAACCGACGACTGTTTGCTCTGCACAAAGACCATTTGGATACAGAACTTTAGGGAACCAAGATCGATCAGACTAGGAAGACTGCACAGTCTCAAGTCTGTTTGGTGGTGGCACTCGATCACAAGGCTACAATCAGTCTTACAGACTGGTTGGATTCGGGACCACGCGAGGAAGCGATCTCTAAGACCGTTTGATGGAAACCGATCAGAGACCAAAAACCAGTTGGACAGAAACTATGAAGAGCAAGTGAACACTCAAGAATGTTTGGATGGAAACCTTATGGTCGCTGACTCAAGACTGTATTGACTTAGTAGACCGATAGACTAGCCAAACCATTTGGATGCAATCACCAGGACCGTTTGGAGGAAAATAATACAAGACCGTTTGGTTACTAAACGGTCCCCAAAACCATTAAAGCAAAGATGTAAAAACTGCAACTGGGCCCAAACCATGAAGACCCCAACCAGTGCCTATAAATAGGACCAGCAGGGTCCTCATTTGAGGCATCAGGTCTAGGATGCCGATAGGCTGCCTGAACACAGGTCCGATCCAGATCATCACGCATATTCACCTGCTGCTCCTGTTGTGATCGAGGAGACCAAGAAGAGAAGGAAGGAGAAGTGATAAAGACTGCCCGATCTGTCTTGGCATCCTTCATTCCTCATTCAGATATGCTCCGATACAACGTAGAAGACCACATCATCTTCACTGATCTGCAACTACATTTTGCATCATGCTCATGGCAGAATCTTCCCTCTCTCTTGTTCTTCTTATTTCTCACATCATGAGCGAGTAGTTCATTTTCACTGGGGTGCGGGGACTAGCCACGCTTCCCATGCTTTCATGTCTTTTCATTTAACATTCCAAGGCTATGTATATAACTTTTCATTTTGTTATTAATCGTTAATGTTTTTAGATTGGTTACCTGCTTGCTTTCATCATGTTTTTCCCTATGTTGTGAGAACTTCTATACGTAGGGTAGAATGTCGATTAATGAGGTTGACTCCCAAACTAGAAATAGAATGGGATTCCTTGAGGTCATAAGTGTGTGATCCGTGAGGCGACGAGCCATCTAGCCTACAATGATGCTTATGTGGCTTAAACATCCCTCAGGGAGGGCCACAGCCTTAGTTGGATTTTGTATCTTATTTGTTAATCGTCGATGTTTGCTTGTAGATTAATCACCTGCTTGCTTGTCGATTAGCGCGATTGACTCCTTGATGAGAACTTCTGATAGGATTCCTTGAGGTCGTAAGTGTGTGATCTGTGAGGGGACGAGCCATCTAGCCTATAGTAACACTTCTGTGTGCCTAAACATCCCTCAGGGAGGGCCACAACCTTAGTTGGATTTTGTATCTTTAGAATCGTAAGTGTGTGATCCGGATGACGACAAGACATCTGATGCCTAAGGGGATGCTGACGCGGACCTAAACATCCATCGGGGAAGGTCCACAACAGTTCTATTTGGATGTTTATATCTTGCCTGGATGTTTGATGTTTGGATGTGATTGCATGTGTAGTGGTGGTGAAACCCGAGATCATCCCAGCGATTCCATATAATTAATCTAGATCAATTTTAATTCTTCTCTTTACTTTCCTACAATTAGTTTAATTAACCTCAAATCAACCAACCATTCTAAATATTAGTCTTACTTGAATTTGATTCGACTAGCAATGATTCTTAAAAATGTTGTCCCTTGGGATTCGATCCTCAACTATACTATGATAAGAGATGTCTGCTTGTGGGTGGTATTATTGCACAAGGTTTTGGTAAAAGCTCAGAGATTTCAACCCTGAGTGAATTTGTTAGTGCGATAATAAATCATGTCATGGTATGCCACAACATTCTCTGTACCTTTCTTATCTCTTATCTCTAAACCAATTTCTTACAAGAGGAGAATCCATCTGATTAACCTAGGCTTTGCATCTTTATTCACTAGGAGGTAACCGATAGCGGCATGATCTGTGTTGACAATGACTTTATAACCAATGAGGTAGGATCTGAACTTGTCAAAAGCATACACGACTGCAAGGAGCTCCTTCTCAGTAGTTGCATAGTTCCACTGATCTTCGTTGAGGGTCTTCGATGCATAGAAGATCACATAATGTTTCTTGTCTATATATTGGTCTAAAATAGCACCCACGGTGTAATCACTAGCATCACACATGATTTCAAATGGATGATCCCAATCAGGATCTCTGATGATGGGTGTTGTTGTAAGGGCATGCTTCAAGTTATTGAAACTCTTGACAAATTCTTCGCAAAATGGAAATCAGTGTCCTTTAACAGCAAATTCATCATCGGCTTGGTTATCTTGGAGAAATCCTTTATAATCCATCTGTTAAAGCCTGCATGACCAAGGAACGAGGGAACCTCCCTTACATTCATCAGGATAGCATGTTTGGAAATCACTTCGATTTTCGCTCTGTCTACCTTGATCCCTCTACTATTGACTCTATGACCAAGGACAATGCATGCATTCATATGTCATCAAAACTCTAATTTGGGCCGATTAGGGTTTCCAAACCTTAACCCTAATTATGCGAATCAAAGTATGATTAAACCTTCTCATTATATTTAAATATAAAAAATTAAGTACCATCACTAATCAAGCTATAAACAATGATCAACTTAGTTAAGCATACAATCATCCAAGTAAACCCTAATTGATGACTAATTTGAAAATGGGTCATTACAATTGAGGACCCTCACACAGCGGCTGATGCCACCAATTACACCAATGCTTCATGAATGCAGTGTAGTGCACCCCTTCTCAGTCGCGGATTACAACCAATTCATCTCAACCTCGATCAACCTCGACTGAGGTACCACCTCGACTGAGGTGATGCCAGGCTGCCATCGAGGTGATAACATATCTCGACCAAGGAAGTTGCGACTAAGGCAGAGCCATACCTAGATCGAGGTGGGACTCGACCAACCACTGTGGTGACCTCAACTGAGGAGAGGCCTCAATCGACCACAATCAAGCCCTGACCGATACCAAACCTCGACCGCAATGTGCATGGTTAAGTCAATGGGAAACGCCTATAAATAGGCCACCCACCTCGACTTGTCACATCATCAGATCATCAAGGACCACAAAGTGCTGCCAAATTACATACCCACTCTCATCCATCCAATCAGTCTTAGATCTTCGAAGGTCAAAGCTGAGGAGAGAGAAGATTGAAGGCCCCTCTCCCTCGAAAGAAGGGGAGCATCCACACTGCCAATTCTAGATCTAGATTCGTAGGAGTACCTTAGTGTATCGCCATCTTCTCTCTCTTCTAGATTTGTCACCTCCTTTACGTTGTACTCTATTCCTTTTCGTGGTTATGATGTATCTATCATTTTGTAATGTTGTTATGCTGCCCATTAACATGTGTAGCTAAACATCTAACTCAGGTTGGGAGTAGCCACTAAGGCCCTCCCAACATGTATATATTCTTTCTTCCCATTGAATATATAAATATAAATAAATAAATAAATATATATCTATATATACACTCATATAGAGATTATCTCCATATAGGGGTGTAAACAGTGTGGGTACGGTGCGCATCTGGCCATACCCATTCCCATACCCATCTAATTTAGCGGGTCTGGTTCTAGTTCTAGACCCACATAATACAAAACCTGGATCCGCACCATACCCGTACCCGCAATTATAGAGGGTATGTGGTGCGGGTATGTAGGCAAGCGGTTCTATAAAACATCATATTCTTTATGTAAGAGAAATTATTATGTTCTATATATTTTAATGTAACAAGATATTGTTATTATAGTATATTAACATGGAATAGTTATATTAGATAATGCTATGTTTTATACATTAACATTAATTGAGTTAATTATTTACATATTTTTAGTCATCATCATAACATTTAACCTATGTAGAAAGTAATGTAAATTAGTAGACATTTTGATTTTAAGTTCACATATGATGTTCATTATTGTAACTGGAATAGTTAATTATTAATTGTATGACTAGTATCAACCTTATTGTGGTTAGAGTAGGATATAATCTCAAGAATTACATTAGTTAGACTACTAAAGTATAATATATATATTATTTAAGTAGTTACTTATGTATAGCGGGTACACGGGTCTAGCGGGTCTGGGTCCAAGCATACCCATTATTGGACCCGCTTATATGTGGGTCCAAGGGTATGCGGGTCCAAGGGTATGCAGGTATAAAAAATTAGACCCATGACTGGTTTTTCAAGGGTCTGGATTTGTGGGTCCGTGGGTCTATCCGTACCCATTTACAGCCCTATCTCCATATGCTTGTTATTAATGCTTCACTTGTATGCTTAGCTACCATCTTGTGATGTTTGATCATTGATACCTCAAAAGAGTAGTATCTTCTTTATCTTATGTTATGGAGTAGTATGACTGAATGAAAATGTTGGATTGCTAAGGCTTATGGTCATATTGTTTGCTTTGTGTGTGTAAGGTTTCCATCTTGAGAGGGAGGCCACCTTAGATCCTAGATCTATCCTTACCTCGAGAGAGGAGGGAATAGATACTTCTATGACTGCTTGTAATCTTGATAGGAGTATACATGGGGGAGTGTGTTTTGCATGTTAGTGAGAGACCTTAGCAAGTGAAACCAGATCCAAGTTCCCTTCCATATCTTTGTTTCTTACCATTTTTCCTTGTTTTCTCTTGTTGTTATTTTCTTTCTTTATTTTACCTTTCTTTGTTTTGGTTTGAGCACCATCGTACCTTAGGGAACAACCTTTTTAAACCATCTATTTTTCTAGAGTATATGAATGTGAGTCCCTACGTACTTAACACTTGCTAACCTTATCCCTGTGGTTCGACCCTGATTACTACATCTGACCCTGTATAATAGTTGCAAGGGCTTGAGTGTCGTGTTACTATCTTAAGATTTCGACCTCTTTGGATCTGCTCCATTTTGGACATGCGATGTAGGCCAGTCAAGGGGCCATGATAGAGATAATAGTGAACTTTAGTAAACCACTTACATCAACTATGTTAATTATTTAAAATCCACTTTCCTTTTATGTTTTATTTGAGGGATCAAACATTGCTCAAGTAAAGCCAAATTTAACATTTAATCTAATTAAGGTGCTTACAATCTAAATTTGCCATTAGTTCTTTGGGTAATTCAAGTGGATATTTTTTTCATCTTGCCCACCTCATGCAAAAATAATTTAACTCAGATTACAAAACTCTAAAAATTGTGGAGAACTAAATATGGTAGTTCTACTACCATTATAAGTGGTTTCTTGACCAATGTAAGGGATGACTACAGGAGGCATGATGTATTGGACACTCCCTTGTTATTTTTGGTGATGGAACTTGTCTAGAGAATCAACAAGGGAATTACACTCACATTTGTAGAAATTGATCAAGTAGTATGGTTCATGGTATTCTAGATCCCCCATATGAGGTTGGCATAATGAGGATGTCTCATGGGTTCTTCCTAGAGAATGGTATATGCTTGTTGGCTGTCCATTTCTACTACAACTCTACACCATTGTGTCGGGGTGCTTGGGTATCTCGGTAATGAATATGTATTTCAAGCATTCCCTATCATGGAATCCTCCGTCTGAATGAAGTAGATTTGATTGTTGAGTTGTATTAGACTTACCTTCAAAGATACATAGGTTTCTCAGCTTCCACATACTCTAGAACGCCACAAGGAACATTAGTCTATGTTCCTCATTATATTTTAGGTTTTTACTGACCCATTGGTCGAAGTTGTCATATGTCCAGAAATTAGGCGGTGATTTTGTCAGTGAGATGTCTTGCAATATTAGACTGACCATACTATAGTCATGTAAATAATGTAGATTTGATTCTTCACCACCATTGCACATGTTGTAGGTTGAGTCTATGGTCATATGTCTCCTCATCGTATTCATGTTTATAAGAATAACATTGTTCCATGCTAGCCACATAAACTATTTGACCTGGGCTGCTATCTTAGACTTCCAAATTAGGTTCCATTGTCCAACTCTTTGCATTTTAGTATTCTCCCTCAAGGCAGTGTAGCCTAACTTAGCTATGTAGAGACCATATATGTTGAGGTTCCAAACTTTGATGTATACTTCTTTAGGGCTCACTGGCATGCTAATTTAGCATATTTAACTCACAGGGTCTCTATGGCACCAAAATTCCAAGAACTCAATGTCCCATTGCCCCTAAAGGTTGATGAGTCTGTTGACTTTCCAGTCAGCTAATTGTTCAGGGGTGGGGTATAACCTGACTTCCCACAGAACAACACCACTAGGTAGTCAAATATCATTTCAGACATTGATGTTTTCTCCACTGATGGGGATTATGTACAAATTTGCCTCAATTAAACTTCATCTTTTCTTCACAGTTTGAAGTGGTTTAGATAGGTTAGAGCTAGCCATCTCTACACTACATAACTGTGGGCTCCGATCTCCAAACCATGAAATAATCATGATTTAAACATGAGCGGAAGCAATCGATAATCAGCGGAAGACAAAAATCACAGGAAATTAAAACTTTTCGAGACAAGAGCTTGAAACCACAAACCTTTTCCATAAAAAAGGATTTAAACTGTATACATCTGTGTCAAATTACTTCTTGAGTAATTATATACAACATGATACAAAATCTCAAGAACTCATAACCAAAACACTCCAAGACCTGAGAGTATAGAGGACACATAGGACTGACTCTAACTACACCACATAGCAGGCTGAATCTCCACCTGAGATTTACTGCTGCTCCTGGTGCTGCTGCTGCTGGGATTGGTCACCTTTAGACCGGTTCCTCCGTCTTCGACGACCACCTAAAAAGTTGAAGTCTACGGGGTGAGACAATTATACATAATTGCCCCAGCGAGAGCTATAACTCTCCACTAGAAGCTTTATAAGCAAACAAAGAATAACTTAAGCAGTAAAAGCTTTCAAAGCATTCATTAGCAGTTTTGATAATAAGCAAGAGTTCAACATTTATGAAACATGAAGAACATATACTTTATCCAGTGTAACATCAATCAAGTAATACTACGCTGTTGATTATGTTTTTCAAACATTATTATGCCCTGTGGAGATGAGTCATACCACTCATACTCCAACTGATCACTAAGAAGTCACATCAGTATCATACATAGGTCATTAAAAGAGTCGGATTCTTATGACCTCATCTTCCTCAGTCACTTAGAGGATTGTTTGCAGGACATCTGGTAGGATGTCTGCTATTTATAGCTCACCAGGGTAAACTGGACCTTCGCTATGTTTTTAGAGTTACAGTGGCGTTATGTACTCTCTTTGTCATCAGAAGATTTCTTGATTTTCTTTCACCGATGCGGTGTTTGTGTTTACTTTGGGAGAATAGTGATACATCTCACCTTTTGGGTTTGTAGTGAAGGTTTTACGGACTATAAAAATCTACATCAATTCCTACACTAGGATGTAAGGTTCTACACATCCATATACCCCACATACTCAAAAGTATGTGATCCAGGAGTTCCCTTAGGAAAACCTGTTTCACCATCATTTAGACTCTGACAATGATGGATCTATGATCAGGGCTCTACATTACACTTGATTAGTTAGGTACATTCAGTATTCTTTTAACATCATACATTGTTCTTCAAACAATAACATTAGCATAACAACTATAAATGAGAATACTAAAATGTAGCAAGCCTAACTCTTTTCAATCATCTGTTCTCTATCATTTCATCACAAGTCATCTGTTAAGCATGACCTTGATGGTATTTATGGCTCTTGCAGCCCATAAATCTCAATAGATGTCACTAGTAGTGCATCAAGATATTTCACTTATTCATAAAGCTTAAGACATGCTTTCAATGAATATAGTATTATAATCCATACCTGGATATGATCATCATCTCATAACAACCTGCAAGGTTAATTCAACTGGTAATAGTAAACAATCCATCAATCAGGGTTTACTATTCATCTTTCATGTCACCACCCTAGAATTAGGGTTTACTATTCACTCCATGGTGAATTGTACTCATTACATCATCATGTATGAGAAACATCACCATTAAAGCTCTTAAATAATATTAAGATTCACTAGACATCATAATTAGGGTTTCCATGATCTCACATGGGTGGATCATTCCCTATTCATGTACATTCATGTGTATTGAAAGTATCTTGCTTAAGTCTCCACCATAAAAGGGTACTTTCTCTCTCTTAGGATACTTTCTCTCTCCTATTACTAGTAGATGGTGATAACACCACTATAGATCAGGTTGGGCTAAGTCCTCATTGACTAACATAAGCCAAAACATCACTATCATGTGATTATGGTTTGATTAGAACAAGGTTTTACTCCATTAAACCCCTCAAGGGTATTTTGGTAAATTACCTCATGATCACCATCATGGGTCAACTCATTAATCACTTAGTCCCTTAATGACCTAGGTTACCATTAGGGTTTAGATTAGATCATCATTGAATCAATTACATCATCAATTGATTAAGTACAAACCACCTTGAACACCTTCAAACGGTTTCAACCTTCAACCACCAAACGGTCTTGAGACCGTTTGGTGTCAAACTGTCTTGAGACCGTTTGCCCTCAAATGGTCTTGAGACCGTTTGGGTGCGTTGACCGTTTTGACTTTCAAACCGTTTGAAGCTCATGCGGTTTGAAACCATTTGATCAAAGCGACTTGAGATCGATTGGTCCAAACAACCTTGAGATCGTTTGAGCCCAAATGGTCTTGAGACCATTTGACCTCAAATGGTCTTGAGACTGTTTGGATCCAAACGGTCTTGAGACCGTTTGGTCCAAATGGGCTCAAACCGTTTGGACCTCCAAAGTGGTTCAAAAGTTACAAACGTTTATGGTTAAGTATGTTGAAGCCCTCAATTGGCCAAAGCCATGTTAACCACTTATAAATTGAGTCAATTGAGATGAGCCTCAATCAATTGGACACTAAAATATCCCTCAATTGAAAGCCACTTAGGGTTAATTCTAATTCAATTAGGGTTTCCAATCGGATAGTCATCAATATTCAACAATGTGAATCAATTCAAGGTTGAACCTATCAATTAACCTCCAATTGGGCCCAAACTTGGCCCAAACGGTCTTGAGATCGTTTGGACATCATCCAAACGGTCTTGAGACCGTTTGCCCAAAGTTTGACCAAAAACCAAGTCGGTTGGATTAGGGTTGAACTCCAATTTGGTCTAAAATCAGCATTTTTATCAATTCATCAACTTATTGCAATTGGACCTTCAAACTATTAGATTATCTCAACCCTAGACCTTCAAACGGTCTTGGGTTGTGCCCAAACGGTCTTGAGACCGTTTGGGTCCTTCAACCCAAAACTCAACAAGATCTATGTTTTAAAACAGCAATTTTGACCCGATTAGGGTTTGGATGTTGAAGTGCCTTCAACTCTCAAATGGTTAAGAATTAAACTTTGATTCTTTGCAGGAATGAAATTCAATATATAACCAACAAACCCTCAAACGGTCGTCCCTTGGTCAACCCTATCAAACGGTCTTGAGACCGTTTCAATCCAAACGGTCTTGCAAGACCGTTTGAGATCAAACGGTTTGAAACCGTTTGACCTTAAACGGTTTGCAACCGTTTGGACCAAAAGGGTCCAAGGTCGTTTGATAAAGTAACATAGGGATTCATGCCCCTCATCTTCAACCTCTGTCAAGGTCGGTTCTTCCACCGTTTTGCTTGCAAAAGTGCAAGGAAGAAGGGAGGTAGAAGAAGAACTAACATGCTAAATTGCAAGAACAAAGTATGCATATAAAGCAAGAGTTTAGAGTTATAAAACCCGCCTAAAGGTTGTTCCTTGAGCTCCAAGCCTTCAAGATCCAAGATTTAATGGCGTCTTTGAGCTCCACAGGTTCGGTCAAGGTGAATTCTCCAAGGAAAGTTGAGAAGAGATGGCTAGAAAGATAGAACTAAGTGAGCTAGCCATGAATCAACCTTGAAAATGAGTTTCCTCCATGAATTCAAGCAAAAGGGATGATCTAAACTTACCTAGAACCCTTGGTCGTCCGTCTCTGCTCCAGAGCTTAGCCTTGGTCGGTTGAGAAAGAAGAGAAGAAGTGAAGGAAATGAAAGATTCGTTCACTTGTTGCAAAGGAAAAGCTTATATACTTTAGGCCTTTTTACACCATAAGGACCTCTAAAGCATGGAATTTACATCTAAGTCTCTCCTTGCTCAAGGGCACGTTTAAACTCATCTAAACCTATGCAAAGCTCATGAAATCTCAAGATCTAAGGGTAAATAAATCCAATTTTCAACTAAGGTACATACATGAAAGGTCTCCATACCCATATTAGGTGACTTTCACCACAAAGATCTCTTTTCTTATCTGATTATTCATTGATGTGTCCCTTTCATCATTTCTACTCTAAATGATGACAAGAGTTATAAAAGATGTTCTAGAAAGTGAAAATTACAAGTTTCACCCTTTAATTTGGGTAAATTGCACTTTACTCCAAATTAGGGTTTTCAAGCATATGGATTGCTTCCACAGCTGCACCTTGGTGCTAAAGCTTGGGAAATCCTTCTTACTTCATCATATTTACTCATATGATGTCTTATTATCATAAGAACATCTTAACCTATGAACATTGCAAGTTAACCCCTTTAACTGGGTAATTTGCACATAGGCCCCTGCACTACAAAACAATGCTACAACTTTACATATAAAGTAGCAAAATTGAAAGTAAATGTTCCTGAGGAACTTAATTACATGCCAGGGAGTATTCACAAGTATATAATTACATATTTAAGCAAAACTTCTAGGGTTAGGTTATAACCCAGGTCAGGGATGTTACAAATTATCCACCCCTTCACAAGGATTTCGTCCCCGAAATCGATAAAACGTATTAGGAGAAAAGAGCAGGGTATTTCCTTCTCATTTCATCCTCTAGTTCCCTAGTGGCTTCTTCAACACCACAATGGTTCCAGAGGACTTTCATGAGGCTTATATCTTTCTTCTTTAACTTTTTAGTTCTGGTATCAAGGATTGACACTGGTCCCTCCTCATATGTTATATCATCATTTAATTCTACTTCCATTGGTTGTAGAACTGACTCGGTGTCTGGGTGACATTTCCTCAGCATGGAAATGTGAAACACATGATGTAACTTCTGCAACTCTTGAGGTAATTCTAGCCTATAGGCCACCTTTCCAACTCTTTCAACAATTGGATAAGGTCCCATAAATCTAGGAGCTAACTTCCCTTTCCTTCCAAAATGAAGGACTCCTTTCCAAGGTGAGACCTTAAGATATACTCTGTCTCCAACCTGGAACTCTAGGGGTCTACGACGTTTATCAGCATTCGATTTCTGTCTATCCTGTGCATTCTTAAGTTGTTGCTGTATAACTTTAATCTTTTCTGTAGTTTGTTGTACAAGATCAGGACCTAACAACTGGTGCTCACCAGTCTCATACCAACACAAGGGTGATCTACAACGTCTACCATATAAGGCTTCATATGGTGCCATATCAATGCTATGCTGATAGCTATTGTTATAGGCAAACTCTATCAAGTTCAGATGTAGATCCCAACTCCCGGTAAATTGGAGAACACATGCTCTCAACAGGTCTTCCAAGGACTGTATAGTCCTTTCCGACTGTCCATCAGTCTGTGGGTGAAAGGTTGTACTAAACCTTAACTTGGTGCCTAGGGCTCTGTGTAACTGTTCCCAAAAGCGACTTGTAAATTGGGGACCTCTGTCAGAAACTATAGTGACATGAACTCCGTGCAAACGCACTATCTCTTGTACATACAACTATGATAACCTTTCAGCAGAATAGGTTGTTTTGACAGGTAGGAAATGTGCTGTGTTTGTCAACCTATCAACAACTACCCAAATGGAATCATGTCCTTTGTTTGTCCTGGGTAGGCCAACAACAAAGTCCATGGTCACATGGTCCCACTTCCATTGTGGTATGGGTAAGGGTTGCATTGTTCCTGTAGGTTTCTGATGCTCAACTTTGACCTGCTGACACACAGAACACCTTAGAACAAACTCAGCTACATCCTTCTTCATCCCAGGCCACCAATACATATCCTTCAAGTTTCGATACATCTTGGTGCTCCCTGGATGCATAGCATACATTGAAGAATGAGCTTCCTCTAGAACTATCTTCCTTAGGTTATCTACATCTGGCACTATCATCCTCCCATGATAGCATGCCACCTGGTCATCTGACTCATGAAAACCTTCTCGCTTCTCACTACCATACGCGGATCTAAACTGCTGAACTGCAGCATCTACTTGTTGTGCCTCATTTATCTACTCTCTTAGGGTAGGTTTAATCTGCATCTCAGCTAACAAACCAGCTAACAATGACACCTTCAACTGTACATTGTTTTTCCTTAAAGAGATAAGCATATCTCTCCTAGAGCATACTAAGGAACTTAGTTGTGCTCTATCCATGGTTGATGTTGCTGATTTCCTACTCAAGGCATCTGCAACCACATTGGCCTTGCCCAGATGGTAATCAATTGTACAATCATAGTCCTTGATTAACTCCATCCAGCGACGTTGCCTCATGTTAAGCTCATGTTGAGAGAAGATATACTTAAGGTTTTTGTGGTCTGTGAAAATCTGGAAGGTTTCTCCGTAGAGATAATGTCTCCAGATCTTCAAAGCATGGACCACAATAGCTAACTCTAGATCGTGTGTCGGATAATTCTCCTCGTGTTTCTTAAACTGTCGGGAAGCAAAAGAAATCACCTGTTTATCCTGCATCAACACACATCCAAGTCCATTCTTGGAGGCATCACAGAAGACTACATATCCTTTTCCTTGTTCAGGTAGCACAAGCACAGGTGCACTTGTCAACCTTTCTTTCAACAGCTGAAAAGACTGTTGACACTTATCACTCCAGGCAAAAGGTACATCTTTCCGGGTTAACTTGGTCAAAGGTAAGGATATAGAACTGAAATTCTTAATAAACCTTCGATAGTAACCAGCTAACCCCAAGAAACTTCTAATCTCCGTCTGTGTCTTAGGTTTGTATCCACTGTAGAACAGATTCCACCTTTTCAGGGTCAACACGAATTCCCGAGGCAGATATCACATGTCCAAGAAAAGATACCTCCGGCAGCCAGAACTCACACTTGCTAAATTTAGCGTATAGCTTGTGTTCTCTTAGCAAGGTCAGAGCTTGGCGAAAATGCTGCTCATGCTGCTGAGCATCTTTACTATAAATCAGGATGTCATCTATAAAGACGACAATACACTGATCAAGGGAGGGTCGAAAGACTCTATTCATGAGTTCCATGAATGCAGCTGGTGCATTGGTTAGTCCAAACGACATAACCGTGAACTCATAGTGACCATATCTTGTCCTAAAGGCAGACTTGGATATGTCACTATCCTTAATGCGGAGTTGATGATATCCAGATCTCAAATCTATCTTTGAGAAGACTGTTGCACCACGCAACTGGTCAAAAAGATCATCAATCCTCAACAAAGGGTACTTGTTCTTTATTGTTACTTTACTGAGTTGTCTATAGTCAATGCACAACCGCATTGATCCATCTTTCTTTTTAACAAACAAAACCAGAGCACCCCAAGGTGAAGTGCTCGGTCGGATAAAACCTTTCTCAAGTAACTCTTGAAGCTGTTTCTTGAGTTCTGCCATCTCGGCAGGTGCCATCCTATAAGGATTCTGGGCTATAGGTTTTTTATCTGGGACTAAATTGATTTCAAAATCAATCTCCCGAGGTGGTGGTATACCAGGAAGTTCTTCAGGAAACACATCCTCGAATTCCCTGACTATAGGAACTTCAACAGGGTTGGGACTCTCCTTGGTAACATCTACTACATGGGCCAAGAATGCATAACATCCTTGCCTCATCAGCTTATCAGCAACCATAGCTGATACAAGAAAAGTGGGCAGAATCTTTCTTTCTCCTTGAAATATCCATGTGTTGCTTTCATCAGCAAACACTGCCAACTTGGACTCACAATCCAAGACAACTCGATACCTTTCCAAGGTATTCATTCCGAGGATTACATCAAATCCTTGCATATCAAGCGGTATGAGGTCCACTTGAATGCAATGCTTAGAAAAGAAGAGTACGCAGGGAGAGCATACTTCTTGCAGAACGGCAGACCCACTCAACGAAGTCTCCAACAACAAACTATCTGCCCTATGACTAGCTGTCATATTGCAGTTGCAAATCACTCTTCGAGTGATGAAAGAGTGCGTAGCACCCAGGTCAATCAGAACAGATACTACACAAGATTTAGACATATCAGAATATAAAAGTTCCATATGACCTGTCACCACTTGTGGATCGACCACTGCCTCTGGTGGGTTCATAGCGTAGAACCTCGCTGTCGCCTTGTGTTGAGGTGGTGCTGATGATCCAGCTTGAGACGCTTGTCCACGTCCTCGAGCTGCTCCTTGAGATTGCATTCTCTGAGATCCTTGTTGATTCTGTCTCGGAGGCTGTGTCACACTGACAGGCTTAGGTCGGCAGTCCTTCATCAAGTGTCCCACTTTACCACAGTTGTAGCAACTTCTCTCCAGTTGTTGTGGTCTGGGTGGTCCAGTAAACTGACATTGATGCAGAACTCTGAGTCTCCTGAGGTGGTTGTCTTCGTCCTCTACCTCTACTTGGAGACCACTGAGTCTGAGAGCTAGATCTAGGTGGTGGAGGGTTAGGTGCAGAGGATCTAGGCTTCTTAAAGTCCCTAGATGAAGAACCCTGGAACTGTGGATATCTTTTCTGAGTTTGCCTCTTCTCAACCACAGATCTCTCTATCCTTCAAACTGACTCAACGAAGGTAGAGAATCTCTCTCGGTTTTCTAAGGCAGACACGGGGGTACTCATGTCAGCATTCAAACCCTTCTCGAATCTCCTGATTCTTTCTTCTTCTGTGGCAGCCATGTGCGGTCAAAACCGCAACAACTACATGAACTTAGCTTCATACTCGCTAATATTCATTACTCCTTACCTCAGTCTCTCAAATTGAGAGATCTTCTCATCTAGGAAGGTCTTTGGGAAATATCTATGAACAAATTCCCACCGAAAGTCTTCCCACGAGATCTCTTTCCAGGTCTCTTCTGCTCTTCCACTGTCCACCAATGACCAGCGCTTCCTTTGAGAAGATAGACAGCATGTCTGACCTTCTCAGCTTCAGGGATATTGAGAATCCTGAAAGCCTTCTCCAACTCCATCAACCATAGATCAGCATCTACGAGGTCAGCAGTCCCAAGGTACTCGGTAGCTCCGACACGACATAGTCGCTCGAACGTTTTTCCGATACCTTGACCTTATGGTTGGACAGGTGCCCTGGGTACAGGAATAGGCATCCTGTCGGTTATGTGTGTCATGGCAGTCATAAACTGCCCGAACATCGTCTGAACTGCTGGGTTACCCATGTCGGCTGGGTCGAACTGGGGTGGCTCAGGTACAGGATGTTCTATTTCTGGTACTCCTGCACCGCCTTGCGGTGCACTAGCACTACTTTCTACCACGTGCTCCTCATGTGGCTCTGACATTCTTATGTATCTTCTTCTCTTGAGGAGCAGAAGATTCTATTAGATAAGGAAGGAATATTAAATATAGACTCGACTTCCTAAGTCCTATGCCTCTGTAGACTCGGCGAACCTAGAGCTCTGATACCACTTAATTGTGGGCTCCGATCTCCAAACCACGAAATAATCACGATTTAAACATGAGCGGAAGCAATCGATAATCAGCGGAAGACAAAAATCACAGGAAATTAAAACTTTTCGAGACAAGAGCTTGAAACCACAAACCTTTTCCATAGAAAAAGGATTTAAACTGTATACATCTCTGTCAAATTACTTCTTGAGTAATTATATACAACATGATACAAAATCTCAAGAACTCATAACCAAAACACTCCAAGACCTGAGAGTACAGAGGACACATAGGACTGACTCTAACTACACCACATAGCAGGCTGAATCTCCACCTGAGATTTACTGCTGCTCCTGATGCTGCTGCTGCTGGGATTGGTCACCTTTAGACCGGTTCCTCCGTCTTCGACGACCACCTAAAAAGTTGAAGTCTACGGGGTGAGACAATTATACATAATTGCCCCAGCGAGAGTTATAACTCTCCACTAGAAGCTTTATAAGCAAACAAAGAATAACTTAAGCAGTAAAAGCTTTCAAAGCATTCATTAGCAGTTTTGATAATAAGCAAGAGTTCAACATTTATGAAACATGAAGAACATATACTTTATCCAGTGTAACATCAATCAAGTAATACTACGCTATTGATTATGTTTTTCAAACATTATTATGCCCTGTGGAGATGAGGCATACCACTCATACTCCAACTGATCGCTAAGAAGTCACATCAGTATCATACATAGGTCATTAAAAGAGCTGGATTCTTATGACCTCATCTTCCTCAGTCAGTTAGAGGATTGTTTGCAGGACATCTGTGAGGATGTCTGCTATTTATAGCTCACTAGGGTAAACTGGACCTTCACTATGTTTTTAGAGTTACAGTGGCATTTTGTACTCTCTTCGTCATCGAAAGATTTCTTGATTTTCTTTCACCGATGCGGTGTTTGTGTTTACTTTGGGAGAATAGTGATACATCTCACCTTTTGGGTTTGTAGTGAAGGTTTGACGGACTATAAAAATCTACATCAATTCCTACACTAGGATGTAAGGTTCTACACATCCATGTACCCCACATACTCAAAAGTATGTGATCCAGGAGTTCCCTTAGGAAAACCTGTTTCACCATCATTTAGACTCTGACAATGATGGATCTATGATCAGGGCTCTACATTACACTTGATTAGTTAGGTACATTCAGTATTCTTTTAACATCATACATTGTTCTTCAAACAATAATATTAGCATAACAACTATAAATGAGAATACTAAAATGTAGCAAGCCTAACTCTTTTCAATCATCTGTTCTCTATCATTTCATCACAAGTCATCTGTTAAGCATGACCTTGATGGTATTTATGGCTCTTACAGCCCATAAATCTCAATAGATGTCACTAGCAGTGCATCAAGATATTCCACTTATTCATAAAGCTTAAGACATGCTTTCAATGAATATAGTATTAAAATCCATACCTGGATATGATCATCATCTCATAACAACCTGCAAGGTTAATTCAACTGGTAATAGTAAACAATCCATCAATCAGGGTTTACTATTCATCTTTCATGTCACCACCCTAGAATTAGGGTTTACTATTCACTCCATGGTGAATTGTACTCATTACATCATCATGTATGAGAAACATCACCATTAAAGCTCTTAAGTAATATTAAGATTCACTAGACATCATAATTAGGGTTTCCATGATCTCACATGGGTGGATCATTCCCTATTCATGTACATTCATGTGTATTGAAAGTATCTTGCTTAAGTCTCCACCATAAAAGGGTACTTTCTCTCTCTTAGGATACTTTCTCTCTCCTATTACTAGTAGATGGTGATAACACCACTATAGATCAGGTTGGGCTAAGTCCTCATTGACTAACATAAGCCAAAACATCACTATCATGTGATTAGGGTTTGATTAGAACAAGGTTTTACTCCATTAAACCCCTCAAGGGTATTTTGGTAAATTACCTCATGATCACCATCATGGGTCAACTCATTAATCACTTAGTCGACCTAGGTTACCATTAGGGTTTATATTAGATCATCATTGAATCAATTACATCATCAATTGATTAAGTACAAACCACCTTGAACACCTTCAAACGGTTTCAACCTTCAACCACCAAACGGTCTTGAGACCGTTTGCCCTCAAACGGTCTTGAGACCATTTGACCTCAAACGGTCTTGAGACCGTTTGGGTGCGTTGACCGTTTTGACTTTCAAACTGTTTGAAGCTCATGCGGTTTGAAACCGTTTGATCAAAGCGACTTGAGATCGATTGGTCCAAACGACCTTGAGATCGTTTGAGCCCAAACGGTATTGAGACCGTTTGACCTCAAATGTTCTTGAGACCGTTTGACCTCAAACGGTCTTATACCGTTTGGATCCAAATGGTCTTGAGACCGTTTGGTCCAAATGGGCTCAAACCGTTTGGACCTCCAAAGTGGTTCAAAAGTTACAAACGTTTATGGTTAAGTATGTTGAAGCCCTCAATTGGCCAAAGCCATGTTAACCACTTATAAATTGAGTCAATTGAGATGAGCCTCAATCAATTGGACACTAAAATATTCCTCAATTGAAAGCCACTTAGGGTTAATTCTAATTCAATTAGGGTTTCCAATCGGATAGTCATCATTATTCAACAATGTGAATCAATTCAAGGTTGAACCTATCAATTCACCTCCAATTGGGCCCAAACTTGGCCCAAACGGTCTTGAGATCGTTTGGACATCATCCAAACGGTCTTGAGACCGTTTGCCTAAAGTTTGACCAAAAACCATGTCGGTTGGATTAGGGTTGAACTCCAATTAGGTCTAAAATCAGTATTTTTATCAATTCATCAACTTATTGCAATTGGACCTTCAAACTATTAGATTATCTCAACCCTAGACCTTCAAACAGTCTTGGGTTGTGCCCAAATGGTCTTGAGACCGTTTGGCGGAACCCCAAAATGGTCTTGAGACCGTTTGGGTCCTTCAACCCAAAACTCAACAAGATCTATGTTTTAAAACAGCAATTTTGACCCGATTAGGGTTTGGATGTTGAAGTGCCTTCAACTCTCAAATGGTTAAGAATTAAACTTTGATTCTTTGCAGGAATGAAATTCAATATATAACCAACAGACCCTAAAATGGTCGTCCCTTGGTCAACCCTATCAAATGGTCTTGAGACCGTTTCAATCCAAACGGTCTTGCAAGACCGTTTGAGATCAAACGGTTTGAAACCGTTTGACCTTAAACGGTTTGCAACCGTTTGGACCAAAAGGGTCCAAGGTCGTTTGATAAAGTAACATAGGGATTCACGCCCCTCATCTTCAACCTCTGTCAAGGTCGGTTCTTCCACCGTTTAGCTTGCAAAAGTGCAAGGAAGAAGGGAGGTAGAAGAAGAACTAACATGCTAAATTGCAAGAACAAAGTATGCATATAAAGCAAGAGTTTAGAGTTATAAAACCTGCCTAAAGGTTGTTCCTTGAGCTCCAAGCCTTCAAGATCCAAGCTTTAATGGCGTCTTTGAGCTCCACAGGTTCGGTCAAGGTGAATTCTCCAAGGAAAGTTGAGAAGAGATGGCTAGAAAGATAGAACTAAGTGAGCTAGCCATGAATCCAACCTTGAAAACGAGTTTCCTCCATGAATTCAAGCAAAAGGGATGACCTAAACTTACCTAGAACCCTTGGTCGTCCCTCTCTGCTCCAGAGCTTAGCCTTGGTCGGTTGAGAAAGAAGAGAAGAAGTGAAGGAAATGAAAGATCCGTTCACTTGTTGCAAGGGAAAAGCTTATATACTTTAGGCCTTTTTACACCATAAGGACCTCTAAAGCATGGAATTTACATCTAAGTCTCTCCTTGCTCAAGGGCACGTCCAAACTCATCTAAACCTATGCAAAGCTCATGAAATCTCAAGATCTAAGGGTAAAGAAAGCCAATTTTCAACTAAGGTACATACATGAAAGGTCTCCATACCCATATTAGGTGACTTTCACCACAAAGATCTCTTTTCTTATCTGATTATTCATTGATGTGTCCCTTTCATCATTTCTACTCTAAATGATGACAAGAGTTATAAAATATGTTCTAGAAAGTGAAAATTACAAGTTGCACCCTTTAATTTGGGTAAATTGCACTTTACTCCAAATTAGGGTTTTCAAGCATAGGGATTGCTTCCACAGCTGCACCTTGGTGCTCAAGCTTGGGAAATCCTTCTTACTTCATCATATTTACTCATATGATGTCTTATTATCATAAGAACATCTTAACCTGTGAACATTGCAAGTTAACCCCTTTAACTGGGTAATTTTCACATAGGCCCCTGCACTACAAAACAATGCTACAACTTTACATATAAAGGAGCAAAATTGAAAGTAAATGTTCCTGAGGAACTTAATTACATGCCAGGGAGTATTCAAAAGTATATAATTACATATTTAAGCAAAACTTCTAGGGTTAGGTTGTAACCCAGGTCAGGGATGTTACAATAACACCTTGCTAGTCATGACCTCACACCAATAAGTCTTGTTTCTTCTATAGATATCCCATCTATCTTTCATGATTAGTGCTTGATTCCACTCCTCATAGTTTTAGGTCCCAGTCTTCCATTAATTTGGTTGCTAGTAATTTTGTCCCAAGACATAAGGAGCACTCTTCTTCTATTGTTTCCTCCACTCTAAACAAAGTTCCTAATTTCACTATAATTTTTTTCGCACATTTAGATTGGGATTTTGGACATGTACATAATATAGGTTGGAATGATGGAGAGGGTGCTCTTCTCCAAGCACACTCTGCAAGCCATGGATAAGCTTCTAGCCACCCACACATTAATTATGTTTGAAACCTTCTCAAGAACTTCATTGTATGTGCTCTTATTTACCTTGTAATGTCATATGGGGACACCAGGTACTTTCCAAGGTCTTGGGTTCTCTTCAAATTATTTAGATCATAGATAATGTCTGCCTCCAATTTGATCATGCTCTTGAGAAGTAAATTCTAGTTTTCTCAATTGAGATAGCCTGACCAAATGTTTATTCAGACTCCTTAAAGCATTTTAGGATAATGTTCATATTCAATTCATCTGCTTTATCAAATAGGACAACATCATTCATAAAGCATAGGTGGGTGATTCATGGACCTTTCCTACAGAGCTAAATGGGATGCCACAACTTCTTATTTATGAGATATTAAATCATTCAGCTCAATCGCTTAATACAAAGCACAAAGATGTAAGGCCTTAGTGGGTCACCCTACCTCAGACCCCTAGATGGTTTGGAAGGGGTGGAGACTCGACCATTCCATGCAACATAAGGCATTCCATTCATAATACAAGTCATAATATAAAGCTGCAAATTCTTAGGTATATGTGTCATGTATAAGGTATCATCTATGAAGTGCCACTTCATCTTGTTGTACGCTTCGGTAATATTTGTCTTTATGGCCATCGTTTTGGCTGAATTTTTTCATCTCATTGTATGGATCAGTTTCTGGACCACAACAACATTGTAAAATATCTTATGTCAAGGCACAGAGGCACTTTGGGTAGGGATTATCCAACACAGATGCCAATCTATGAGGCGATCGACCACAACCTTCTAGATGATCTTCAAAATCATGTTGTTGAGATAGATGGGTCAAAACTGGTAGCTTAATTCTGACATCAAACATTTAGGAATTAGGATTACTGTCAAAACACATAATCACCAATTAAGACTGGAACCAATGAGAGCATCATTGATGGTCTTCACTAATGACTCTTTCAAAGTAGCCCAATTGGATTCAATGAAATGGGGTGATATGCCATTAGGGCCTGTTGCCTTATATGTATCCAAATATTTTAGGATTTTTTTCAATTTCAGTCGATTGAATAGTGCTAGACAAGAGAAGATTTAGATCTTTCAAGATCTTAGTGTATTGGGTTGGATTTCTGCTTAAGCTATTCAAATCCAACTGGTAGGGGGTTGTTAATAAATCAATGAAGTATTTTGTCACCATTTTGAACACTTTAGGTGGATTAGTCTTAACCCTCCTTTTGGGCATTTCATGGTGTTGAATGTATTAACCATGCATCTTTAATTATCATAGGCATGGAAGAAGAGGGAGTTGTTGTCCTTATCCTTGTACAACCTGATATGGATCTTCTACTTCCAGTCTTTCTCTTCTTTGTATACACTTGAGCTGGTTCTTCCTACATGTTGATACACATATGATCAGAATCCTCATCACACCTTTCATCTTAATTTTTTTGAATAATGTCAATATTCCTAATGAGGTGATCTTTTTGGTCTCTATTTTTTCTTTGTCTCAAATCGTTCCATTTTCCAGAGAGAGCTTCAGGCTTGATCGAGGACTTTGGTGAAGTTTAGTTTTCTGTTCCATCACTCTTGGAGACATGTTGGAATGACTCATCAAGGTTTCATGATGCTTTGGTCATGATGCTTTGCCATTAGTTTCTATCTTTGAATCCATCCGCCATTTTTTAATATTTAATGTATTCTTTTATTAATGCAACATATGCATCTACAATTAGCAATTCAATACGTAATTGGCCCACAAGCTAACAGTCTTGAATTCACTTCTAATTTATTATTTTGAGACCATTTATTGAGTGATATAGTGAATTAGTGTTAGAGGGTTTTATATAAATATTTATTAAGGATATAAGTATATTCATGGACAATGTGTTGACATTATATTTTTTTAGGATTTTCTTCACATGAATTACTTTCCTTAACCCTTATATGCAACTATATCCATTATTTAAGCAAAGTTACTTTTGTAAAGATATTTGATAGAATTACCTTTTCAAAAAATCCATCTTTACATTATTATTTTTGTCCCTTTATGACTTGTTGATGCATTTCTCAACATATTATTAACAATCATATGTGAAAACTTGTTTACATTACTTTGTAGTTTTATATATACCTAGTAATCTATATTTCATATCAATTTTTATTGTTTACCTAAGTATTATACCCATAGATATCAAATTTTTGGGAATTAGGATTTTTATTGACTAGAGGGCATGTTTTGATAGGTTACAACACTCCACCTCTTAAAGGGGATTTTGTCTCCAAAATCCTACCATCCCTACACAACCAACTAACTACTCTCCACCCCTTAAAAGGTTTAACCTAATAATACCAATTAAGTAACTCTTAAAGATATTAAAGTTACATATGGATATTTTAGTTGTGAACACCTTATGTTGTTCATAGGCCACACATCCAACTAACATGTCACAAATATCTAGGGTTGTGATTTGGGTCCTGGGGTTTATAACATACAACCTTGAGTTTGACGAGAATATAAAAAAGTATTGGGTACAACTTTATACAACAAAATGTGACACAAAAAGGTAGCTCAAATAAACTTTTAGCACAAACCACATTTTTCTTGTCAAAACTATGGCTTCATATTTCCATTCTAACTAATATTGGTCTCTTCTCTAGATGAACCACATACATTTATTGTTAGGTCATGAAAGCATGGATAAAATCAAAGAATTTTTTATTCATATAATAGTGTGATAGAAAATAGGTTTTTCTTCAAAAATCATACAACATAAAACAAAATGAGCTCAAAATCAATGTAAGAATCAAATCACAATGTATTTGATATTTACATTCATTGAATTGACTTTTTTATCCTCATCACTAGCTCCATCCTAAAGAAAATATCATAACATTCATAGAGATATGTCACTACTAATCTACATATTAGGGTATGAACTTATTGGTTCCATCACATTAGGGTTTACTTACCAAGATCATTGTGCATTCCTCATATGATTCTACATCTTTCTTTCACCATATCAATTAGGGTAAACATCTCATATAGGGTTTTCACATAGGGTAAAGGTCCCATATGGAACTAATGTGATAAGATAGGATAACCTATAAGAGATCAAATTGAAATATTCAGATTCCTACCACCATGTAATTGATTATGTTTGTAAGGAGTGAGGTTAGAGAGGAGATTCACACCCTACTCGATTTGAGGAATATATCCATCTAATCCAAAAACACAAATGAGTACATAGGAATCAGTGTATTTTGTCATTTCTCAATGTGAAAGATATACAAGAGTGGAAGTGGAAATGTATGTAATTTCTATATTCAACTATTCAAGAATTATATAATAATCTATCACTTGGGGTTACTTGAAACATACAACTTCAAAATCTATGCATAGGAAGTCCAAACTATCCATGTCTATCTCCTAGTAGTCAGCCTCACTAAACCAAGTCCATATCATCATATCAGGTCAAATATATCCTTCACCGAAGGAGTTGGATGCATACCCTACTAGATATGACAAAATATTTGTTGTCAGCATATATACCAGCATGACCATATTATAAGGAATTGAGTAATATTAGGTAAAACGACATCAACAAATTATTCAAAGCTTTCCAAATAAAGAGGGACATCAGATATCCAAATGAATATCAAAGAGAACATTCAAAGAAGATAAACAAGAAGAGATACCTTGCCTTTTAAACAATGCCACATCAAAATAAAACAAAACAAAAATAGTTGTATGTTGAGTAATAAAAATACTAGCATATACTAGAAAGTAAGGTAGGACTCCACATATTGCATACCAAGGGGAAGAAGGACTAAAACCTTAGTTCCCGATAAATATAGAATTTTGTAGGGTAATAGAACCCAGTACATGGTAAGGAAATAAAGCACAATGCCTAATATTATATGTGGAAGGGGAATAAAATGTAGTGCCTAGCATTAAAATAAAATCCAATGCTTAAATCATCATAAATGGCAAGTCAATTAAAACCAGTGCCTATATAGTGTCACTACTTCTAGTTGTGACTAGTCATTCACACATGTAAATAGGGTAGGCAAGATAAAGTATAGTCACATTCAAATAAGGGACCAAATCATCCAACTAATATCAATGGGATCATAGGACCCATAAAACAGTATCCAAACATTTCCACAACTAAAATGCATCATCAGATCATATATATCAACCATGGGAAAGTGAAGATATCATGTATTTCATTTTATCAAACTAAGTTTACCACATGAAAGAGGATGGATCAATATATAAATCAAGGACGAACAGGCATATCAGACAAAGAATGAAGATACAAGACCTGCTTTAGTATACTTAATCAAAATAGGTCAACCTAATATGAAAAGAAATTTCATCTTACTAATACCTCATCCAGGTTAGAGAGAGAATCAAAATCTTAATTTATCAATATGACTCATAAGGGAATGTAACATACCTATATCCAATCCACCATGATCTGAATCAAACCTTAGATTCACATCAGGGTTCGATGCCACCTATTCAACACATAATTGAAACTAGGGTTAAGTTCACATTAATTACATGAACCCAAATAATTTTCTTTTTAATTTATGTGAATAATATTATGAAAATCATACCATCTTATAATTTATATATTTCTTGATGTCATAGTATATTGTACTTTATTTTTCTAACTTCTAAATTATTGTATATTTATTTTTAGAATTTCCAACAAATTAGGATAATCTTTGAAAGAACACATTTTTATTTTATTTGATTTAGGTGATGAAACCGATACCATTTGATAGAGAAACTATTGATTTAAAACATGTTTTATTTTATTTTTTTGAGCTATAAATGATTTACTACAAATTTGATAAGAATCAACCAATTAGAAAATAGAAATGAGCCAAGAATAATATGTTATCCATTATTAAAACTATGTTGTGATGGACCAATTAGGGATGGCCTTATGGCTCACACCTACAATGAATTAGGAGCCCGGATAAACAAACTAAATATGTAAAATTTATGGAAAATCCCAAATCTTGCACGACACACTTAGAAGAACCCATGGAAAAATTGTAAAGTGCATGCTCACAATCGTCTTCCCTTCAAAGACATAACACAATGTATTGTAGGTTCAGAGTTACAATGTCTTGAAGTCATGGCTCAAAAACTTAAATTTTGACGCTTACACATGTTGAAACGGATCCCATTGATACCGCAAGATCATATCAATAGCAGAAAGATAAAACAAGAAACCCAAACAAGTGGGATGTCCTCAAGAAGACCTCACACCATGGAAGCACAAACTTGTGACCATGGAAAACTAGAAAGCCAAATAAAAAAACAAAAGAGATTTGCTAAAACAAATATAAGAGATGAAATTAAGCTTTACGTAGTAAAATCTTGAGAAAGAATGCCTTAAGGGTCGAGTATTGATATGAAACCTATAGAGATGAAAAAGGATTGGTTTTAAGATACCATGATGAGGGCATAAAGTGATGTGTGAATATCCTTTGTGAAGGTACCAGGAAGGGTTTGAACTTGACTTCACCCTTATCCATGGTTGTAGATTCCTTGCTGCACTTGAGTTGCCAACAGTAGATAGACAAAGATGGTCAAGCATACTAGAGGAGAGAACATGTTAATGGAATACTAGTCACATGTCCCTAGAGGAACAATGGAGCTAAGAAGATGATTTTTTGGAGGTTTGAAGACTTGAGGAAGCAAGGAGAAGCAAGGGTAAGAGAAAATAAGGTATCAACATGGTAAAAAGGAAAGCATGGTGTGACAATGGTGTCAAGGTCCCAAACCTCTATGATATATAGGGTCATTAGAAGAAAAAAAATGAGAGGAATATAAAGGAGATAATATTAGATCTCATGGAGAGGAGTAGATAATGAACGAAGGTTAACTTTACATGTAGGGAAGCCAACGTTGTAGCTGACGACCTTGAAAAAATACACAGAATCCATGGAAGTGGGTATGGTTGGCATACCCAACCCCCCATTGAGATCCATGATCTCGTAGCTAGAAGTGTGTAAGGGTGGTAGTACTACCTCATTTAAAGTTTCAAGTCTAATTACTGATTGTAATTTTCACTTAAATGTCTCACACGAGGAGGGTAGGATGAATAAGATTGCCCACTAAATTCTCTAAAAATGAAACTAAAGATGTATTGAATGATAAGTTGATCTTTGGAGAAAGGAACTGGAACAAAAAGGATTGATCATTAGTAGGAGCAAAACAGAGTATGTTCATTGCAATTTCAATCAATCTTGCAGTGTAAATGGTGGAGCCAAGTTGGATAGAGTAGACATACCAAAATGTGATATATAGACTACTCGGGAACTTTCAGTATGTTAGACCTTTAGAACTATTTTGGATAAATAATATATTAAAAAAATTGATGTTCTTTCCATGCATCTGGAGTTACTCCCAATTGTCATATCTAAGACCAAATATTCATGTACTTGTTGAAATTTGAAATAGAAGTGTAATCATTAATAAATATGTCTTCTTTGTAGTGTATTAGTATCATATGAAAAAATGTATACAGATGTTATTATAAGTGATTTAGAGTTGATATGAAACTATTATAAGGCCTTAATATAACTATTCTAAAACTACACTAGAAATTCCTTTGACAAGGTCTATAATTTCAAAGTAGGCCATCTATGCATAGAGGTGACACTTATGATGTAGGATAATGTCTTCATTAAAATTCCCTCATACTTTTGAATTTAGATTTGAAACTTGGCATGGTGGTGTGTAACTATAAAGTGATATGTTATCCTTAATTTCAAATGGTTATGTTTTTGTTACATAGTATTGAACCTAATGTGGGTTTATATGATGCAATTACCCTTTTTATGTCTCGTATTGGGATTTTATGCAGTAGTGAGTACTTGGAATTATATGATGAAGCTTATTACACTTTATGAAGATGTTTTGCTTCACTTTTATACTTAATAAATGAAAAAATAATTTTATAAACTATATAAACATTATTATATCAAAGTGGAAGATATGTATCGTAAAGAAACTAACTGAATAACCAAAGAGTAAATCAGAGGAATTTTAATTAAATGTGGGATTTAACAATTAATGTAAATCATTTATGAAAAGTAGTTTTGATAAGGTGAATCTCTACCTAACATGTTTACAATGTGTTACATTCGTCCACTTTTGCAATGATAATGTTGAATAAATGAGTTACAAAATATGGAATTAAAGTAAATCTTGGTATGGGTTAAATATATATAAAGTTAAACTATTTCCTTATTGTTGATGCTTGAGTGCAAGGATATGTGTGTCATAATTGGGATGTTGTCTAGACCCAATAGTTAAATACCATCCATGTTTGAATATAAAAGTGAATGAGTGATGTGACCTTATGAGTTTAATTACCTTACCTCCAAATAATAATGAATACTTTATTATACTAAGTATTGTTGCAATATGTTATGGTTAATCTCATTACATGATTATGTTTGTTCTAAATAGTGAATACTTGTCTTTTTTCAGGTATGTTATAGTAGCCTATTTTTATTTACTTAAATTAAATAATGGAAATGAATTTGATGCCTTGAATAAGGATGATGTTTTATGACTTGATATTATGGGTCTTCTTATGATAAGAATTATGTCTTAGGCCTAGGTATGGCCAAGGATGAAACATGAACCCTTATTTGGTGGTATTAGATATTTTTGGATACATTGTAAATCGTTAATGGTTTCTATGACTGATTTAATTTCTAATCCACTTTTACATCATGTGTGTAACTCATTTGATGAAGACTAAAAATATTTAAGTGTTCTAGTGAATCCAGTGTAACCATAATCTTGTAGTGCCTGAATCTATAGACCAATTTCCATGGGATAGTGAGGCAATTAGTGAAATGAGTATCATTGTAGAAACATAAGGGTTGTTACATGATTCTAAGAGTTATATATTGATGAGTATGCATGAGTTCAGGGATTGTACATCTATGTCATATTGATTCCAAGCTTGTATGAGCCTGGTAGAGGGTGTAGCTCTAGTAATATGTGAAATGTGATATGTGTTAAGTGATATGTGAAAAGTAGTAAATGATATGTTATTGATACAAGTTTCATAGCCCAATTACATATAATGTGGCATATGTACCAAGGAAGAACCTGGTTTGTTCTGGACTTTCCATTTATCTCTACACTAGTATTTGGTCTTTGGGCCTCTACATTATTTACCATCACTCTAACTAAGGTTTGGAAGATCTTTAGGAATCTAAAAATCCTATGATCTTGTAAGGGGCAGATTGTGAATTTACAACTGTCAGCCAATATTTTGAGTGATACACCTCCAATTACCCACATAAATAATGAAATGTGTAACTACACCGTGTAGTATATTTGTTTAGGTTTAAGTGATGAATCACATGGATGCACAATTTTATACTAGAATTTTGTGATTAAAGAAAACTATATGACACCATGAAGTGTAATCCAAATATGAATGATGTAAAAAGGAGTTCCTAGAACGTGAAAGAACACCAAGCTTGTGTGATAATCCAATGTTTGAAGCTGAGGTTCCAGAAAATGATGAGGTAAAGGATAGAGGAGTACATATATCAAGATTCAGTTATGTGTAGCAACCAGGGTAATCATAAAGTGGTTTTTTGAATGTTCAAATGAGTACAAGGAAGTTCAAGGATAATATGTGTTATTAGAAGGATTTAAGGTGTAAAATTCATATAAGAAGATGAAACTTGAATGATACATGTGGTATGAGATGATAGATAAAAAGGACAACAAATGGAGCATAGTTGAACCTGAGTTAATCTCAAACCAACCCATGTTTATTATGAAAGAGTTGAGGTAAAATAATCATGAAGAGAAGATTAAATAGATTACCTTGGAAATTAAATATATTAAATGAAATTATGTGAATAATCATGAGGAATTGAATTGAATATGAAGAAAGGTGAGAAGGTAAAAACCTTAACTTGGTAAAAAGTTTGATTATTGTCAAGGATGTGTGGTGAAAATCAAGATGAGTATTGATGTTGATTGACATAACAATTTGTAGATCTAATATTTTTTATAATAATTGCGAAATCACTAGATTGATACCATGATAAAATAAGGATGAGTGAGGACCTGGTGATTAAATATGAAATTTTCTTGATCCTCTTGTAGTACTATAGGATGATAATTGTATCACACATATGTTATGGGTGGAAGGCTTGCTTGGGAAGAACATGTCCCAGTTATAGAATATGGACATGATGATAATTAAGAGTAAAGTAATAGCATGTGATATTTACTCATGTGATTATGATTTAGTTGTAAACCTATATCAAGCCATGATTCATTACTAAGATGAACAGAATGAAGTATCCATTAATAGAATGAATTTCAAGAATTGGTGAACTAATGTGTCACGGAACTGGTATCCCAGTCCCATGAACCAAACGTATATCAAAGGCGATATGCGGAAGCGTAAATCTTAGCACACATGAACAGATAACAAGATACAAGCACCAACATAAACTCAACAAATCAACAAGATATATTAAGCAACATCATTATATTACACGATTTGAATTACATATTCAAGAGTCACTTTGTATAAGTCTACTCATGTATACTATATCTGGATCTTACAACAAGTACACCTAGCATAGATCACCAAGCCCTTCATCTTTAAAGCTATCTCTGAACCTAAAAACAACATACGAGAAATGGGTCAACACACGAGGTGTTGAGTATGGGGCCGAAAGATACACATATATATAAGCTTTGCATAATTTTGAAAAGATTTCAAGATTAAATGAACAAGAATAAACATGTTAATTGTTTAACAAATGTGAAACCATGTTTTATGTCATTTCACTCCATTATACCAACAATATCAAATATGTTTAAGGCCTTTGACTATCTTCCCGTCGGAAGGGTCCGTAAGGGTGCTCAAGCTTAGCTAACCCTTTTATACGAGAGGGACCTTAAGGTCGTAACCAAGAGCCCTTTATCAACAATATTATAATGGAGTTCCAAATATATATGTGTTCAAGTTATAAAACTGACGAGGCAAACATCGAGTAACACATAGAAATACTACATGGCAATATTTGAGAAAATAGACAAACAAGCATACAATATATGTCTTTTCAAGCAAGAAAGCGATAGTCATATAACTAGATAAGGCCCATACCTAATTCTGAGATTCATATCCTAACTTATCCTTCATCATCTAGCCACATGCCAAACCTGATTGACAACAAGATTGCATATACACATTAGATTCTTATCATTAACCCTAATTAGGTGCATTTTAGGGTTTTGGCCAAGATGGGTTCCAAGTTGCTTATTGGTTGATTATATGATATTGTACTGATCTAAAGGTCATCATGATGGTGTGGTTCAAGTCTCATGCCGTTATGACATTCCATGCTCTTCCTATAAACATATCAAGGTTTAAGGCATTTACAAGCATTCTAGGGTCAAAAGACTCATAAAGAAGCAACTAAGGTCTGAGATCATCAAGACATGAGATTCAGACAAGATGCAAGATTAGCTCAGAAAGATATAGATACATGAATCATATTTCGAGAAATATAGCAACTTTGATCAAGATCATATATTAAAGTCCAAGGACAAGTCACATAGTGCAAACGGGAGTAATTCTTAAGCAATAGGGGTGGTAAGGACCCTACTATAGATCAAATATGTACTAAAGGTTCTGATTTCATGATTAGGCAGATAGATGATCATTAAAGGTTCAAGCTTTATCACTTAGGTGCATTGAATGAACTCAACATGGATAAAGTTATCATTATCAAGAAATCAGGGGAGTAAACATTAGAATTAGGGCCTGGAACCATGAACAATTGGTAGGTCTCGTCGAGTTGATCAATTTGGTATATTTATTTGTCTAATTTGGACTTAGGAGTTGGAAGATATCATTTTTACAATGTTTACATTGAAAACTAAAGTGGATATCATAGAGGGAGTTACCATTTATTTCTTTGTCATCCTGGGCCCTTGATGGGTGACTGGACGGCTCCTGTGCGTGCGCAAATCTCGGGCCCCAGGCATTTGGGCTTCGACCAGGCTGGTTTTCCCCCGATCCAGCAGCCTCCTAGTCCAACTGAAACGTCCGCTCTCCCCTTTGTCGCGATTCCTCTGTTCGTGGTGTTGGAACAGGGGAGGAGCAGGGGAAAACACCCCACCCGCCTATCCTTCTCCGGCTGCGGCTGCAGCACCTGTAGGAGCTCGGGAAGCTAAGGGGTCGGCACAGTGCATACTGCCATCATCCGCCGCCCTCAACTCTCACGCTGGCTGGATGGGAGGTGGTGTATGGGCGAGCTTGATATCCTCCCCAGCAGGTCCATGGTTGGCGGCAACCAGGTAGAAGAAGAGGGGAAAGAAGAAGGAAAGTGCCTGGAGCAAGGCGGCGACTGGAGATGGCTAGGGAAAAAGCAAAATGAGGCAGACAAGGGGGTTATAAATAAGCCAGAGATCTAGGGTTTGAAACCCAAGCCGCTGTGAGCGTTACTCCATTGCCCGATTTGGCAAGAGGTTACAGAAGAATTTTCCAACCTACGATTTTTCCAAAACAGAAGGGCGGAGAGGGCAAGAAACTGGGCCCCGATTGTATATTTGGGGCCCACTGAGGGTCAAATTGAAGCTAAAACAACTAATTCAAGTGAGAAACTAGTCATTTTTGAAAAGTCACAACTCGCTCTACAAATGTCCGAATAGGGTGAATTTTGCACTATTGGACTCGTTGTTGAAAACTCTACATCATGATTTATATTGGAAAGAATAAAGATTATTGAAATGAGGATCAACATATATATTAAGATGGTGACATATTGAAGTTTAGAACATAGCTCAAAAAGGCAAATTAATGTCAAACATCTCAACTGATCATTGGTGGGACTAACAGGAAGTATAACCACACTCACACTATGCAATTGATATTCAATTGAGTATAAGTCACTTGATGAGAGAGAAACAATACAATAAAAGAGATAGAAAAACAAGGTTGTCACATAATGTCCTTCATATAATGAAAACCCAAATATGAAAATTTGGTAAAGAGAGTACTTAACTGAGGAAGAATGTAAAATATGAAGAACTTACCCTTAATGGGAGAATAGAAAACATGATAGTTTGAGAAAGGAAAAAATATGAGTTATAGTCAACAAGAAAGACAAATGGAGTACGATAATAGTACTAATTCCTAGAAAATGCCAAGTAATTTAGATAAGATAATAAATGATGCATAATAGCTGAAACTTGGAATCAAATATAAAGAGTGTTCCTAATTATATATAAGAACTTCATGATAACCATGCACTATTTACGATGATACATTAGAATAAGAAGTGAATAAGTGCATTTGACATGGTGTTATGGGTAGACCTATCAAAATGGGTCAAAATCCGCGGGCGCCCATGGGTTGACCCGTTTAAGTTGGGTTTGGGTGGCAAAATTTACCACCCGCTGAAAATCACCCAAACCCATACACACCCATTTATTAAGCGGGTTTCGCGGGTGATCCGTGGGCACCCGCGGGTAACCCAGTTAATTGAAGCAAATATATTCATATACATAATATACACATACATCTATCAAAAGATGTTGCTTGTTTTGTACAAGTTAATTCTTTACCTTTACCAACAATAATTGTATTCTCTTTATTTTATGTTTGCAATAGGCAATAACAAGTATTTGTAATATTAGGAATGCCTAATGTTACATGACAAAATTATGTATTTTTCTTGTGATATTTATCTAATAAAATTACATCGATTTTCCTAATTTATATCAACATACAACTAGCTGCTACTTTTTCATATAGCAAAAACTAATCGAATAGTTTGACATCAAACATAGTAGTTGGTTGGTTCTTTTGCACTATATTTGACATAAAAACAATAGTTACAAGCTGATTCAAATGTTATTTTTAGTGTTAAAGAAAGCAACGGGTACCTTATTGTTGATTGTACACATTTTATATGGGCATCCGCGGGCAACCCGCAACCCGCTGGGTCGGGTTTGGGTATGCTTTTCTTCCACCCGTTTAGAAGTGTATCTTTTTGACCCGCACCCACCAGACCCGCACCCGCAATGATCCAACCCAAACCCAACCCACCCACCCATTTGACAGGTCTAGTTATGGGTAGCTTCTTTGTTGTTCTCTTCCGCAACAATATTAGATTGGCATGATCTTAATCTAACATAGTCTGTGCATCAACCTATTATTTGTAATAGATGAATTAAATCATAGATTTACCTAATAAGAATATTATGATCCATTAGTATCTCATCTAATGCATAACCTTGACCTAGTTAACCAAATTGAAAAATGTCCATAAAGAAGAGAATGAAATTACAATACTTAAGTTGGAAGAATGGCTTATTAATAGATGCACATATGTGTAATCAATATACACTCTAATTGAGGTGACAAAAAATGAATCATAAGTCCACTTAATATGATTTGAAATCCTAAATTAGTTTATTGAGGCTAGGGTAAGAACAATATTAAATCTATCCTTCAAATGTGCAAAATGTTTGCTTTGGTTTAACTGACATACTACATATGATCCTAGGATGAATACTCAACTTTGGGGACCAAGTACATCTAGTAAGTCAACCATTAGTCATGATGGCAAGCTATGTACTCCTCCATATTTATAACTGGGCATTTATATACTATATTTTCCCATAACGAGGCAGCTTTTGAAATACTTTCTCTTATTTCATTTTTTGTGCAAATCATATACTCTCAATTGGACTTCATGTTATTCTTTTGAAATTACTATTATCATGTTGAATTGGGTCAATGACCCCACTAGCTTGGTTATTATTTTGGAAATTTGAATGGTGAATGTAAATTGTCTTTCCACTCTATTTATAAAACCAAACGAATATCAAAGACAACAGACGAAAGCGTGAAATTATTGGCATACATGAACAAGTAACAAGATAAAGACACCAACAATATCTCAACATTCAGCAGTTTCATTAGGCAACATCCTTTTATTACAAGATTTCACTTACATATTCAAGAGCACAATTTTACAAGACTATTCATGTATACTAGGTGTCCTACAACAAGCACACCTTACATAGCTCACAAGCCCATCACTTCTAGCCATCTATGAGCCTATAAAATACGTGAAATAAGGCAGGTCAAGCACACAAAGTGTTGAGTACAGGGCTAAAAGATACATATACATAAGCTTTGCATAATTTGAAAAGACTTACAGATGTAATGAATAAGAAGTAAAATAAGTCAAGTATTTAGCAAAGTGAGAACCCATGTTTTATATCAATTTTCTCCAATTATACCAATAACATCATATATCATTAGGACTTTGACCCACTTCCCATTGGAAGGGCCTATAAGGGTGCTCAAGATTAGCTAACCCTTTTATGCGTAAGGGACCTCAAGGCCATTGCCAAGAGCTAACCCTTTTATCAACATGGTCTGCCCTATCTTGACAACTCAAGTAGGATGCCCAACCTCATGTTCTTACACTGAGAATACATGCAGGTGCACAAGGTTTGTATAATGAAGTTTCTATTTTATGTTAACAAGTTATAAAGCAACTATATGAGACAAACATCAAGTACACTACTAGAATACTACATGGAAATATTTGAACAAGTAAACAAGCATACATATGTATCACATTCAATAAAGAAAGCCATAGTCATATAATTATTAAAGCAAGTACTTGATTCAGAGGATTTGTAACTTAGCTCGTCCTTTACCATCTAGATCATAAGCCAACCTGATTAAGCATAGGATTACATACATGCATTAGATTCTAATCATTAACCCTAATTAGATTCATTTTAGGGTTTTGTCCAAGTTAGGTTCCAAGTTGGTTATTAGTTCATTTTATTGTCCTCTTATTGACATACGATCCATCATAATGGTGTGGTTCAAGTTTCATGTAATTTTGAGGTTTCATGCATTTATATGACTATTTCAAGATTCATGTTCCTCATGTACATTCTATGGTAAAAGCCTCATAATAGGGCATACAAGGTCATGATCCAAACAAGACAAGGGATCCACACTACAAAAAAGAGTTGATTTAGATACATTTATTCTAGCTACATATACTATATTTGTAGTCAAAACCTTTTTTCTTTACATATTATATAACTATAAATAAAATAAATATAGATAATTCTAATGACTACAAAATTAACTACATATATCCATTACCTACAAAATTTTCTTTTAACCCTCTCCTCCTCCCGCCCCTTACCAATTCCAAATAAACCATACCCTAAAAAAATTGTAAGTTTACCGCGCATGAATCCCTCCTCCCCCTATTTCCGTGGTTAGTACTCCCTTCTCCCCAATCGACACTGCATGGAACACGTGCTCCATCTCCCCCTTCCCCCAAACCCCCACCCCCATCTTCTCACAATCACCACAACCACCAAACAACCCTCTATATGATCTCTCTCTTTACCTCTCACCCTATTCTCCTCCCTCCTATCCCAACCTCTGATACTGACAAGTAGTCAGAGTGAGGCGGGGAAACGTCGATGACCTATGGGGGCGGTGATCTTTTGGATGAAGTGGGTCTCACACATAAGGCAAGGGAGAAGACACTATTCTAAATGAAAATAAGGCAATCGATTCAATCCCATTTTCATTGTCTAAGCTGGTTTATATACGAGGTGCCCCCTCTATAGATCACACTGACTACTATGTGAATGCTCACGATTGCAAGGCCTAACGACCTGATTCCTTTAATGATTAGTGACAACGACCACCTGATGTGTGTAGTGCCTCATCTTGTCATCTGTCATCCCCGCCACAGGTAGTGTGGGTGGAGCATGTTTAGTCCCAACTATCTGGAGGGCCCCATGTGTATCAACTTCCTCATTCCTTCTTATGGACGTTGTTAATTGACATTATCTTCTCCCTATTTCGATCTATTTGTGTTGCCAGCCGAATGGTTATGGTTTGTGTAATCAGTAATCAGGTTCTTAACCAATTTAATTTATACTAAACTATTGGTTCCTTTTCAATGAACATAGTGTCATTGCGTCACCTCGAGATTGTCCACTAGTTGGTCACAAATCATATAGTCCAATCTTTGTAATTTGTCAGACAAGTTGTTGAAATGTCAATGCAAAGTACTGATCTGGAATGTCTAGTATAATATCCTTCAATGAGTAATGGTCAAGGACACATTAGTGTATTTTAAATACAAAGTTTAATGTTTTATAATATTTGCTGATCTGAGAAAATACTGCATGATGATTCTTCCACATAGTTTCCCTAAAATAGGCACCTTTCACTGTGCATCCTATCCACAATATATAACTGAGTTTCAGTGGCCAATTTCCTTCTATTATTGTTCTCCATATTCCATCTTCAGTGTTTCTATGTGGTCAGTATGGTGACCAATATGGTGTGCTCCCCAACATTGCTAGCCAATAGGATGATCAAAGTGGACACACACCATTATCTACACCCAAAACAGACAATCCTCTGGAAAATTCAAATTGATGGGACTTGATAAAATCTTTGTAGTTGGGAAATAGTTTGGATGACCTCATTGTTCCAGAAATGTTGGTCTCTATCAGTTAAGTTACTCACCCTCATTACTTCCTTGTCTTTGTCTTGAGTTTCTTGTGTAGGAGTAGTTTCATGTCCTATTACGCAGTTGGCGTATATGAAGATTCTGCAACTCTCTATATGCCATGGGTGGTACTCATTAATTTATATGAAATTAAAACAAGTTCATGAAAATAAACCCAAGTCTTGCATAATAAGGACTTGGAGGGAAATCTTGTACATGATGGTCTGTCTAGAAATGCATCCAAGAAAGGTAGGGCATCCAAAAATGTATTCTTTTTTTTAATTGATAGTTTATGTGGATGGTATATTGTCCCAGCACATATTTTTGGTAAATATTTAATATTGTTCGAACGTTTGATTGCTTAAAATTAATATGTTCCATTCTCTAGAGTAGTTGGTTCCCACATTCCAAATAGTGGTTCAACTTTAGCTTACCTTTCAACCATACATTCAAATATTGCTATTGTTCATAGTGGACATTAATCAACACACATTGAGGACTTATGGTTTGGTTGTCTATGGTATTTAGAGGAGCATTTTGGGTGCTTGGGATATGATTATGTTTTCCTATCTTTGTGTATTTATAGTGGTATCACATTTCTTATATAGATGACAAATTTTATGGGATATGATTATGTATGCATATATTTATGGTTTTTAGAGGAGCATTGTGGGTGCATCATGGATTGTACTTTTATATATTGATCATTTCACTTGCCACTATTTTGAAAGCAAGTTATTGAAGATACATATTTCTATGGGGACATTAGTTATTATGTCTACTGCACATTCTGTTGGAGTAGCCATGGCATCATTTTCCCTCTATTTTCATATGATCAAACATTGATTTTATTGATTAGACTTAAATTTTCCTTCATCTTTGATATTATACAGAATCCATGCAACCAATATATGTTCATCACATTTTGGAGTGTAAGAAAAAGTGGATAGTGATATGAAATTAAGTTAAAGATAACAGAGTGATAGTGGCATCCCTTCTTCGTGTCTTTGGATGTTAGGATGGGGACAATGGGACCGAACTGACAATATAAAACATCCATGCTATGATGAGTCGTCTAACATTAGAAGTACACTATTTTACTTGGTTCTGATTATACTCACCATTTTGGAAGGTTAATATGCCCAATAAGAAAAGTAATTTACATTTCAAAACATATATAGTAGGTGTTTAAACAGGGTTCTCAGTACATGTACAACTACTGATAGAGACATAGAGGCCACAAGATGCCTAGGGCCTGACCTAACATTTTGGATAAAAATAATTTGTTAGGATGAGTAGATATTCCTTGAAATAGAGTGCCTGACTAAAAGGGACCTTATCCACATGATAAAAAATTATTTAATTCTTTTGTTGTAGTAATTCCATCAAACTTTTTGTGCTAGAAATAACACTTTCTGGTTATTTTGAAGGTGTTCATTATGGGGATGAGAGTCAGATGAATCTTCCAAGTTAGAAGATTTCTATGGGCTTGAGTTAAGCATCAAGGTTTGAATCATCTATCTGAGAGGATTAAGAAATATCTTAATCTAGAAAAGCTAAATGGGGTTCATCAATCTTATTCTGAATCATTTGGTCAGCATGTTTATTCTACTCCTTGCATAAAGCTCCATCAACCTCCATCCATTCTTACTTTTTAGCTAAACTGCTGAAGAAGCATGGTTTTCAACCAAAGGTAATCTATTTTGGTCGTGTTGATCATTTCTAGTCTGAGTAGCATTGTCCAATCAACATACTTGAGTTTCTTCTAATATTCCATAAGAAAGATTGCATGTTACACTTGCTTTCTATCTATGGGCTTCAAAGCCAACTTGCATCAGTCAGATCATGAAATATTTCTTATGGTGTATCCTTTTTTCATTTTAGAACTTTCTGTCTATGGGCTTCAAAGCCAACTTGCATTAGTATGATCATAAAATATTTTTTATGTTGCAGGGTAGCTGACTTAGTTGTTATCTTTTCTATTATTATAGGGGCTCATCACATATGACATACTAACTCTTACAAGAGCAGGAACAATAATGCCTCAGAGTCCAACATAGTCCTCAATGAGAGCTCCATAGTCGGTTTGAGCAATGTCATCTAAGAATTTAGTGACATGATCAATTGCTAGTTTCTGGCTCTCGGCAAAGCCTTTGCACTTCTGTGTTTCATACTGTCCAGACCCTCTAGGAAGTATTCATACTACTTAATTGGCACACAACATTCAAGTGAGTGCTAAAATATTGCAATGGTCTATTTCACTTATCATACTATAACATAATTAATGGCAGTAGGATTGTAGTTGTCATTGCTCTATATTCTTTGAAGCATCACACACCTTTATAATATTTTCTATTAACAAGCCTCATATAATACATTATACAATAAATCCTAGCACTATAGTAAATATAAACGAATTTCTAAAAGTCTTACCAAGTTGCTGAACAACAAATGTCAATCACGATATTTGTACCAACAATAATTATATAGTTTTGAGCCTCCAAACAGAGTGACCAATAAACATGAAAAGAATGTTTTCAGATGTGGAACACCACCTCATTCCATAAATAATGAAAATTTGAGTAATTTTATGTGGAAATCAACAACATCCTACACCAAACACACACATACATGAATTACGTTAATAACCACAATTGTACTTCCAATAAATACTGGAGCAGCCAGCCCATGATCAATTTTTATACAGAAATATAAGCTATCTACAAGATAAAAGAACTGCAAAATTGGTAAAACAAATTGTAAACGTTTTTTTTGGAAATAGGTAAATATTGTCAAAGGAACTTGTATAAAGCCAAGACCTATCGAACCTACAAAAATGTATACATGGGGGTGTTATCTACAAAAACCTCAGTATCTTTTAGCCTTCTCAGATAGACCTGAAGCAAGTCCTTTTCTAACTTTGAGAGACTGGGCAAGGGATTTGGTTATGTTGTCCACAACCCCTTCCTCATTACACTTTTTCCTACCATGGATTCTATTGTTTCTTTCCTCTCATATGTGATAAAAAACTCCTGATAAGAAGAGGCATCCAATAGCAACACAATGTTTGCTATTCAATTTCATTAGCAACTTGTTTATCATGCCTTCAATGTTGTCATCAAAAAATTGTCCCCATTCACTCTTGATGCACACAATGGCCTAAACACGTCTGAAAAAATTACATCCCCCAAAGATTTTTTTCGTGGTTTTCATCATGTGTATTGCAAAGCATAAAAGTTGTTTGAACCTGCATACCCCACCTAGTCATTCTGTCCTTCATAGGAAGTCTCCCACAGATTGTTTTGTACATGGTAGTACTCCATTTCGGAATGTGGCAGGGATTCCACAATAGCTTGTACCATATGACATCACTCCCAAAGTTAGTGTTGATCCATGGTGTCACCATCACATTGACCAGAGAGGCAATACCATCCAAATCAATATTATAAGCATTGTGCATGACATCCCATTTCCTACACATATTCATCCACACCCTTGAAGATGAACTATCATATCCCCTGTAAAGCCCACCATATCTATTCCCCAGCCACGCAAACAAGATGTTCTCCTTATTCCTAAGGAATCTATCAACCCTTCTTCCATGGCTTTGCTTCACCATTTCTTCAGGCACTGTAATGTTCATACCTCCCTTGTAGAAAGGCTTCGAATGTTGTCCCAAGCCATGGCATGCCCTTTGTTACCCCAAACAAAATTGGCTATTAGTTTTCTCATATTATCAGCAGTAGCATGAGGAATATCACAAACCTCACTCCAAAATACTACCATAGCCTGTAAGACTGATCTGGTTAGCATCAACCTACTGACCATAGACAGTCGCAAAGCCACCCATCCCTGTATCTTGGATCTAAGATAGTCCAAGCATTAAGCAAAATCCCTGGAAGACCCTTTCCCACCCGCAACAGGGGCGCCAAGATATCTAGTAGGTAGTCTACCCACTTTGATCCCAGTCGCTCTTCTAATTCTTCCTTTTCTAGCATCACAGGATTTAGAGAGGTAAATATTGGATTTGATAGTACTCATATAGAGCCCACACAGGTAGCGAAACTTCATCAACACCTTCTTCATTTCTTTCACTCTATTAGCATGCCCTGATGTGAACATCATGATGTCATCAACAAATATCAGATGGGATTTTACTTTTGTGTTCTTGACTTTAAATGGTCTTACTTTACCTCTTCTTTCTACTTCATTCAGCATGGTGGTGAGTCCTTCCATAACAATGGTGAACAACATGGGGGAAAGCAGCTCCCCCTGTCTCGAGCCATTTGAAGCTTTAAAGAGCCCTACATGTCCTCCATTTAAGAGAATGGAGAAGGAGGTAGTAGATATGCATTGCTTTATAATTTGTATCCATCTGTCATTGAATCCAAGTGACTCCATGATAGCCCACAGTGCCTCCCATCTGAAATGATCATATGCCTTCACGTGGTCCATCTTCAAGCAAGCTTTGGCACTACTTTTATTTGTCTTGAAGCCAGTAATAAACTCAACCATCAGCAAGGTGCTGTCAGCAATTCTCCTCCCGCTGATGAATGTGCTTTTCTCCTTGGAGATAATGTGAGGAAGCACCTTCTTCATTCGTCCTACAATTACTTTGTACACAATTTTATATAATACATTACAACAAGCAATCGGCCTATAGTCGGCAATGCTTACAATATCATTTTTCTTAGGGATTAGCTTGATAAAAACATGGTTGACAGCCATCACCATATTGTGACCATTAATTATCCATCTAACATCTTTCATTATATCGTACTTGATCAAGCTCCACATGCTATGGAAGAACTTGGCATTCATGCCATCAGGCCCCGGGGCCTTACTGGCATTGATGGAGAAAACCGCCCTCCTAACTTCATCCTCCTCAGCCTGAGAGAAAAGCAGGGCATTGTCATTCTCATTTACTCTTCTTCCAGGTAACATGTCAGAGTAGTTGGGTCAACTTCTCTCTTCTTGGCTATACAACTTTGTGAACTAGTTGATGGCATTTAAGGCCACCCCATATCTACTGTCCACCAGCTGACCATTTTCGTCCATCAATTCATGTATTGATTCCTTAAGCTCTTTCTTCTTTACTACCCTATGGTAAATCTTAGTGTTACGATCTCCATCTCTCACCCACTCCATTTTGCTTCTCTACCAGTAATACACCTCTTTAGCTTTCTTCAGCTTACACAACCTATCTTCAACTTCTCTTTCTTATTTTATGAGTCTCTGATTAAGAGGATTGAACTTGATTATCTCCATAACAAGCTTGTATTTCAATTCGGCTTCTGTAATTAAATTCCCCAGGTTGATCTTCTCTTTGTTCCATTTTTTAAGGGCCTTCTTCGTGTTCTGTATCTTCTTCAGAGCAATGTACAAGTCGTTGCCATCTACATTTATACTCCAACTCTTCTCTACAACCTCCTTGAAGTTGGCCACTCACACCACCAATTAAGGAACCAGAAAGGTCTCCTGATTTTAGGTTTATCAACTAGTTCAATATTCATCCATGAGTGATCACTCAAGGGATTGGATCCAATTTTTATATAAGAGTTGGACCAGAGGTTTAGCCATTGTTCATTCACCAAACATTTGTCTATAGCACTCGCAATCCTCTTGTGCTTAGCTTTTTTGTTCAACTAGGTGGTCCTACCTCCCACTGTATTCAGTTCAATTAGTCGTGTCTCCTCAACCATGTTGTTGAAAGGTGCCATTACTCTCTCAAGAACAACCCTACCCCCAAACTTCTCATCCAATCTCCTAACATTGTTAAAATCCCCAATGGTAAGCCTGGGAAATTCATGATGAGTTGTGTCAGGCAAAACTTTCCACATCCTCATTCTATCTCTCTCCAACCTTTCACCATACACACTTGACAAGATTAAGTTAGCTCCCCCTTGGTTACAATAAGACACTATCATAACTTGATCGGATATGTTGATAGCAATAACATCCCAAATTGCCCTTTTCCAACCGATGACAATCCGGCCACCATCTCTATGGGACATGTTCGACAAAGCATTCCAGTTGTTAGGGAAAAGTGTATCGACTCTTTCACATACAAATCTTCTAATTTTTGTTTCTAAGCACACCACAAGGGATGCACCAATCTCTGTATGGCCTTCCTCAACTCTCTTTGGCTCCCCGCCAAAGATGCGCCTCGCACGTTCCATGTGAGGATCGACATTTAACTAGTTTTGGTAGTACCTCCCCTAGACCCCGGTGGGGTACTTCTCCTTCCTTTCTTGGCCACCGTTCTAGTCTACCTCAGGCTTCTAATTCTACATGGTTCCCCTCCTCCAAGGTCCTCCTCTCCCACTTCATCCAAAACTAAAAAAGGATTATCCTCTTTGACTGCCTTCACTTGTTTGGTCAAGCCTTCACTAGGGGTCTCATTCCCTTGTATCTTGCCCTCTTCAATCACCACAACTACCTGCGGAGAACCAGTAACCACTTTGTCAGTAACTTTATCAGCAACTCCTGTAGTCACAGTGCTATATGCAGTCTTCTCCCCAGTATCATTGGCCTCCTCATTGGATTTAGGCATAGTCACCTTCTCCTTGCCTTTCCTGGATCCCAGAGGGGGTCTTGATTTCCCTGTCCTTCTTCTTCTTCCATGAGGTGGGTCTGGGATGATGGGTGGAGTGTGACACACCGTCTTGCTCCTCTCACTAAGGTATTCCCCATTGACATGTCTGAAAACCTTGCAACTACTACATCTGTCTGGCAAAGCTTCGTACTTGAATCTTACTTCTCATTCATCTCCGTTGGGCAGCTCTACCAGGACCTCAGGAGGGAGTTCTTTTTCTAGTGATATGTCAACGCAGAATCTAGCACACCCCTGAATAGACCTGTTTGATCTCCTGTCGATGGCGCAAGGTACTCCGACGGCGTACGCAATGACTGCAATGGCCCTCAATGTCCAATGCTTGCCAACATCCAGGAGTGAAACCTAGACCGACGCCATGGTAAAGGCTACTCTATGAGTGTCCGCTTGGGGTGTCCATCTGCGAATGAGCACCAATTGGTCATCGAAGAACCAAGGACCCTTCAGCATAGACGCATTTCTATCCGCATCACTAGTAAACCTAGTCAGGAATAGCCCACCATCCAAGTAAAAACTTCAATCTCTCCTTTCAGTCGCCACTGCCTAATCATCCATCCCTTCAGTTGTTGAGGATGTCTTTTCTTCCCTAGGATTTGAACAATCACCGAGTATCAGTGATAGTCCTCCATCTCATCCATGATGGGGTCGTTAAATAATGTCCACAGCCGCTTGTCCCCCTCCTTTAGGAATGGGACCTTAGGGTCCATCATCACCATGTCCCAGAGCTTGGGAGGGGGGGCCGGCCACAGACTTGACCCAGTCGTGCCTGACGGTGACATCCAGATCAGGTGCGAACCAATCTTCAACAGCTTTCGAGCCACTGGAGCCTGCCTGCTGGGTGGAGGCGGAGGGGGGTGGAGAGCCCCTAATTTCCATGATCGCTGAGCTAACCTAACGAGGGGGGCGAGGAATATTTTCATGGATCTTAATCATGTTCTTGTAACAAATTGTAAACTTTGTCCATGTAAGAAATACTAACAAGAAGGATTATTGCAACCTCGCATTTCAACTTACCATATATCTTGGAATAATGGAATAGTAGCAGATAGTCAAGTTGTTTTGAAAAGATTCACGAGAATCTGGTAGAGGCTGAAGATCTCATCAGCTCCATCACTACATCAAACCATCTTAGGACACGTCAAAGGCACACTTCAAGGGAATTAGCAATGCCCATAATCAAAGAACCCAACAACTAATGAGCTGAGAATCCAGAACATTATGACTGACAAAAATACTCTAAAATACATCATAAAGGAGGCCAGGTTAGAAGCAAACAGAAAGAACATGACCCTCATTCATAGAAAAAAACAAAGACCTTATGCATTATCCTAGAAATGAGATAATAAGCAATTCAAGATAGACTTTCATGTGGAAGCATAAACTCTTTAGGATGTTTGTTATGGGATGTAGTCATGTTCTTTTGGTAATAGGCATAACATGGTATCTTTGGTTACATGTTCCTTCTTATTTCTTGGTGCATTAACAACATGTAAATGTATGCTAAAGTTGGCATTTGGATTTTGACCCACTAATATATCGTCAAATGATCCCTAGATAATCTAGAAACAAACCTACATATAAGAACACATTGTACATCTCAAAACAAAGTAGACATGTTATTATAAAAATTTATGAATGACCTTTAGTTTTTGTTATGAGCCAAGAGAGGTTTTCATCCATCCATCTTTCTCCATAATTGTCATCTTCTATGGTACAATGGGTTCCAAGAAACCCATATTAATTTTCACTGTTAGCAAAAACATCTAATCCTATATCGTGAACATCCACAGATCTTTCATGAATTTCGCCATCTATATAGGAGGATGTGCAAAATGTGCAACTTTTTGATTATTATCAGTTCCTTAGTGATTGTAATTCTTGGGGATCTCTTATGATCAAATCTTTTTTACAATATTTGTCATTTTGTTTATATGATTTTTGAAGATTTCTAAAGATTATAGTTCTCTATACCCCACCAGCTTCTGATAGTGATGTTTTGAATGCAAATGCAAGTCATTGTTCTGTAGCAAGAATCATCAATTACATTTGCTAGCATCACAAAGATTTTGTGTAGTTTACTCTCTTTATGTTTGAAGAAGTCATTCCAAGACTATATATAAGAATATGTTGCTAGATTAGGAGCTTCAGTTTTTCAAAAGTGTATGGTCCTCACTCCTCTAGTCCAGGAGTAACTTGTTAGTATTATGAAAGATAATAATTTCCGTACAAAAAAATTGACCTTCCTTCTATGGATGTGTGCAATGAAGAATACTAGACTTCTCTGAATAAAAAAGTCTATCAAGTGAACCAATTCGATTCTTATGTAGGTTCACGCCATAAAGTGTGTGAGGAGGATGCTTTGGCTGCACTTTTCTTCTCTAAAGTTTATCATGTGAAGTCTTCATACACTAACATGCCATACAATGGCTAGAAAATGCATTGTAGAAACAATATCGTTTTACATCATCAACAAAATTCAAGAGATGACTAACTCATTTACTGGTCATCCAATGGACTCGGCAATCATATCAGTCAATAGACACCAGGAGACTCATCATATTTTCTATCACTAGCAATGCTCGCTCTTTGGTTACTACAATCTTCAGTTCAACATCACGAACAAACTCATTGTTTCCAACTCTAACATACTGAATCTGCAACTGCTACTTCTAATCAGGTGCAATGATGCCAATCATGTTATTTGATGCTACATACTCATTATTCAACTTGGGGGAAACTGAAGGAATACCATTTGTTTGAATTTCTGTGTCCCTTGATCAACCAAGTTTGCCTTTGCTATAACTTCAACAACATTAGTCACTACCATGGAAGCTATCCTGACTCTTAAGAAACTTTTCTCCATGAATGGAAGGATTTGTATTTATTTCCCAATTCCATGGAAGTTCTAAATTTGAGAGATCAATACTTCTCACAACTTCATTTTCAATATCCTCTGGCCTTGACTAAGGGCAGTAGTCACCCCTTTCTGGAGACCACCATGATTATTTTGTATTATCTTGGACCCAAACTTCATGATGTTGCATGGTTTTTCTTGCCAGAGCACATCATTTTTACAAATGAGTGTTTTATTCTTCTACCCACCATTGACCAACAAACTTTTTGTATTGTTCACTCTTGTAGTACCCAATTCCAAAAGCATGGCACCAACATTTCAATATCTGAGACAAATATGAATTAAGCATGCATTTCTTGAGTATTCTCACCGCCTTCATAGATGTTTGGTTTGGGTTTAAGGGGAGACAGAGAAGGCAGCGGAAACAAAAAAAATCTTCTCCCAAACCCATAATAAAGGAATTGCGTCAACGTCTATACAATAGGAAGGATGGTTTGTAGAGGCATTTTTTGTCCAGAGGCTTGCTCGGCGATGTTACCTCACGACTTGCGCGGTCTTCACCTCCGGTCTTGGACGGTGTCTGTGCAGCTCCTGGTCTCACCAGGACTGTCAGGATTGATAGCTGTCCTCTGAGTGGCAGAAGTCTCCCGCCTCTGAAGTAGTCCACACGGACCACCTGGAATTCCAATCTCCTTGTCCCACAAGGAATCAAAAGGAGTCGCACCCTCCTGTCGGCGTACTAGTCACCGACACACTGTCCTACCACCAGTCGATTTTCTGCAGTTTTCTTTCCCTTGTTGTACCTCCCTTATCAGGTAGCACTTGATTGGGCTCTCTCATAGTTACCAAAAATAGAGAGAATGACAACTTTACAGAGCAACTGGTGCACTGAGTTGTTGTTCTGAGAAGCCCCCACTACCCCTATATATAGTAGGGTCATGGGACAGGGTTCTCTACCCTGGGCAATGCAGGATTAATGAAAGAGTATAAGGGTTTGAGATTTTCTAAAAAAACAACCAACTGCGTCACCTAAACTGATCGTTTCATGCATGAAACAGTCGATTGGGGAGTTGAGCCGATCAGTTCACACCTCAACCGATCGGTTGGGACCCCTGAGCCTATTGGCTCACTTCTGAGCCGATCGGTTTGTGGTCCTGATTGACTTTCAAATTTGTTTCCGATTAATCAAATATTAATCCTTGTCCAAATCGAATTTGTGCAAGTGAAACAAATTGTATTTGCAAAATAATCTTCGGACTTTCCAAACGATCTCAGTTATACCAGTTGAGCCGATCAGTTCAACTCTTGAACCAGTCGGTTCAACCTGTCTTGAGCGGATCGGTTCATCACATGAGTCGATCAGTTCACCAATCTGAGCCGATCGGTTCATCACATGAGCTGATCGGTTGGGGCAGCAGACTGTGCAAAATCAGTCAATCACAGTTTCAATCAATCTGGTACTCTAATCAATCGGTCCAACACCTTGAACACTATGATACTGAGCTATCAATTGATTGAGTGTTTAATTGAACTACTAAACTACTTTAGTAATCAATCTAAACATCATTTGTGGATAAACTCCTCTTCCAGGTTAATTCCTATGTGTGTGTCCCTACAGGTCCATTTCACGTTGGCAGTGAAAGTCCATAACACTTATGACTGCACAAGCAAAGAGCGGTGCCTAGTCCCACATCAACGCTACCCAAGTGAAATAGAAAGTTGGAGAACAACTTTCAATCCTACAATCTGTGAATGGTGTTACAATGAATGTATAATTCCCTTGTCACTGATATCCCAAACGAACTCAAGGCATGGAACAATCATCATGTCAATGTTCATTCACTTTCTTGATCTCAGAGTAGATTGGAGGAGATATGTATGACATCAGTATCACATATTGATTCACACATGCGTGCGCACGCCTATCTCAATCCTACTCATCAAGTGGCCATGGATATCAAACTCCCTCAGGAGGGACAAATCCCATATATATCACTCACCCCTCAAAAGCCCCATGCATTAAAGCCACCCAATCATCACCTTTATAACAACCCATGTTTCAGGACTGCGTTTGATGATGTCAAAATGTACCCAACTACATGTGTTGAGTGTAGTGATTTTAGGTCTAAGAATCACACTCACCACCATCACTGTGAGAACTGACTATGACTACCATGTCATGGTTCCACGTGTCAAACTCACGGTAGGTCTGTCCGGTAAGCTTGTTCTCTAACAAGTACCTATGTGTTTGGTTTGATATCTCCATATCATGACTAACGAGATTCTGTCATCAACCAACACCACAATTTAGTCTTATGTGTCATTTTTGTCTATCTACCTTCCACAATGACATTCGACTAGGGATATAATAAGAATGTACAAACTCTTAGCATCTGTATGATCTCATCGATCAGGTCCTTAACCTGAAAGCATACGTCATTGAGTACTTTCATTCTCTAGACATTCAATCTGTTCTATGATTATCTCATATGACTGAACCAGAAAGAATTGGAAGCTTGCCTTTGATGTTTATCAAATCAATCTTAATGTATCCCACCAATCATCCCATGATTGGCTCTCAGGGCATACATACCAACAGACTCCCACTTGCACTGCGAGCCAATCACCCTTGAATCATATTCTTAGTGATCTTCAAACATGTCCCATATGTTACTGTGATCTAGTGCTTGCATAGTGAGTTATCGAAACATCTTGCCAAATTCGGTATCAACTGCATGTCTCTCATCTCTTTGTTGTGTACGTCACGTGTATGAGATGGAGTTGCCGTAATATGCGATCTAGTATTCCTTTGCTAATCTTTAGCCACATTGCATGACAAAGTACTCTTTACTTGTCATCAAAGATCAGAATATCAATAAGTTCATCTCATGAACTTCCAGATCCATATAGTGTCCACTGTTGTTCTCTAACACACGGATACTCGGCTTTTCCTTTTAAACGGCTTTATTGGAACGTTTCCATTTATGAACAAACATTCACTTTTATATATCTCATATATATTTTGTGATTAATTTTCTGTCCTTTTTGGAACTTTGCAACAGTGTAACTCTTTACAGTGAACCCTTCCTTATTTCCATAGAACTAGTACTTCTCAAGTACTTATCAAGTTCTTATGGTTTTCCAGTAACCCTTACTGGAACTAGACAAACATACACTCGTCATGTCCCACATACGAGTTATCAGGATGAGCATATCATATTGTCATGTCCTACACACAAGATGATAAATGTGTCTTGTTCTTGCCATGTCCATACATGCAAGATGATGGGATGATTGCATACATGATAGATCCATATCTATTCTTAGTGTTCCCATTCTTCATAAGAATTGGACACTTGGCCTTGGGATACTAACTCCATGTAACATGGATAAGTTTTCTCCCATTGAATATGTGCACACTGAACCCTTCAGTATAGACTGCCAATGTATGCTCTCTCTTTTTAGGTCAAGAGGTTTTCGAGAAATATCTCTATAGATCTCTATTCCTATCAGATAGTAAATGTCTCTATCTTCCTTAAAGATAATTTCCACTTTGGATTTCCATTCTAGAACATTTCCATTTCACATCAACATGTGGAATGTGAATACGCTCCCACTAAATCACAAATCCCTTCTTTATCTTTGACATATCAGTCAAACCCTTTGACTATATTATCAAAGTAAAGATCACAGTTCTGAGTTGCTTGCACTCAATCAATCACATTGATTAGTCCATTGTAACTTATAGACTTCATTTGCATTAATGGATTCATAAACCTTATAGGTTGTGTCACGTACACATCCTTAGTTTTATTCCTCATAGGAATGCAGTTTTAATATCCGTATGCCAAATGTCTTAGTCACTAAGTTTCAACAAGCATCATCCTTCTCAAAATGTTATCCATGTGTCTTAACACTTAAGACTCATTCACACTTATGAGTTTCATCCCAATGGGTGCTATCATCAAGGTCACACCTTATGGTTCACATGGAAGTCATTTAGGATGTAATGGTCATAAACCATAACTCAAAATCTGGTTCCTCGTAGTTGATTCATCACATGACCAACTCATCACATAGATAATCGAGGTGTATCTGTCAAGGATATAAGAATTCACAACTCTTTGTGATTCTTAATGTCCTCTATTAGTGTAGGGTATTCTAAGAAGAATTTAGTTATTTGATAATCATCCTCTAACTCCTTAGAGTATGACTCCTTTTGATTTAGACATCACCATGCCTTAATCATGATCTTAATATGATACACTATCATAATCACTCATAAGGATCTCAAACATTTGGTTCAAGTATTTCATTCATTGATCTCATCAAGAATTAATACTATACTAAATTTGTACTTCATCTATGATATTCTTGAACATTTCAATATATTCATATTGGTATTTCTCTAAACACCGTTTGAAGTATTAGCCTTTAATCCAATAGGTATGTAAATACATCACATGTATTACACCTAATAGGATAACCATTCTCCCACTACTACTAGTGAAGATTGATTAATAATGTATAAGAGATTCATGTCTCTTACCGGTTCTCTAACCAAAAGAGTCTATATTTATCCATCATATGGAAACTAGAAATGAATTTCTCATGATAATGCTAATTTGATTGTTTGAGTTATAAATAACTTTTAGGTATCCTTTTATCTTATGCATACCAAGTATCACAAGATAAGCAAGGCATTGCCACAATGATTGAAACATCAACTTTATTAATTGCCATCATTGTCATACAATATGCAAAAATTAAAGTGTTTCTATTCATTGAAATAGCAGTTCATAACTCTATTACATGCCTTTAAGGATGAAAATAAACTAAAGTACTCCTATTTATGGCGGAAACACTTGCCCCATTTATTGAGTGCTTTACATTTTATATCTTGGTATCATATACCTCAAAAATGTTACAAGTTTATTTCATGACACCTTCAAGTGGAGACGTCTGTTGCCTCCTTCTTCTTTAGTTCTTCCAGATAGAGTGGACAATTCCTTTTCCAATGTCCTGGCTTTTGACAATGGTGGCAATTGCCTCTCTTGGTCACGCCTCCCTTGTCCTTGAGAGTTGAAGACGCCTTGGGCTCCTGGCTAGCATCAGAACCTTTCTAAGCCTTGCCCTTTCCCTTACGCTTGGACTTGCCTTTCTTGCTACTGATCATCATCATAGACTTAGGCTTGTCCTTCTTCATCTGTGTCTCGGCTGTCCTCAACAAGCCCAACAACTCTGTCAATGGCTTGTCAAAGTTGTTCATGTTGTAGTTCATCATAAACTGACTGTAGGATTCTGGTAATGATTACAGTATCACGTCAGTAGCCAACTCTTGGCTCAGGGGAAATCCCAGTCTCGTCAGGTTCTCCACATACTCAATCATCTTGAGCGTGTGAGGACTAACTGGATCTCCTTCTATCATGACGCACTTGAACAAAGCCCTGGAGACATCATATCTCTCTTTCTTTGCTTGCTCTTCATACATGTTCTTGAGATGTTGAATCATCTCAATGACACCCATGTTCTCATTTTGTCTCTGGAACTTGTGGTTCATGGAGCACAACATCAAGCACTTTGCATCAATGGCATCATCAGAATGCTTCTTATAAGCATCCCTTTCTACCTTTGGTGCGGTAGGAGCAGGTTCCTCTGTAACTGGAGTATCCAAGACATGGAGCTTTCGCTCTTGAGTGAGAACAATTGTCAATGTCCTAAACCAGTCATGGAAGTTAGTCCCATTCAGCTTGTCCTTTTTAAGGACCGATCAGAACGAAAAGTGATTGTTGTTTGTTGTCATTTGTACTACAAAAAGGAAATATATGCAATTTAGTCCAAAACTCAATTTTGACTTATTTGATTGATTTGAAAAGTTGACGATATAATTAGGGCTTTAATTAATTATCGCTCCCACTATTTTTTTATTCAAATTGATAGCCCTCACTATCAATTTGGAAGATTGCAGCGTACAATCTTCTAGTGGGTCAAGATCCTAAAATCCTCTGAGTCATGGACCAACTAGGGCTGTCACCCACGACTTAGATCTTCCAGGTAGGCAACTCTTGCAAATTGCATCATATGCAACTCTTAAAAGATGTCATATGCAAGTCCTTGCCATGATCACCTCCATGCCTCAAGGTGCTAGATCCTATCTAGGTCACCTTGTTAAGTCCGACCCAAAACCAACATGATGAATATGCACCCTGCTAAGGTAGACCCACATATCCATCCTTCACGCTTCCACGAGATAGACAGTGCACCACGCTAGGGAATGCCCACACTTGGCCGATCAAGCTTTTCACGTGTGTCGCATTTGGAAGGCATCTAAAACTTTAATATTTAATGAGGGATTTGATTTTATAGGTACATATACATATCCAATCACCACAATATATAGTACATATCATATACATGATATATCCCACAGAAAACATATGAAATGATAAAAGCGATGATTATGGCCATCCTAATGTGATTCCTCGAGCCAAGAGGAATCACGCTCATCTAGGTCTACATCATATGCAACCTGTACAAGATGAAGTGCTATAACCATCTGAGTTGATCAACACATCACATGAATGACCTACTCGCTCTAGCCAGTCGTCTGGGTGCCACCAGCCGATCGGTTGGCTCCTCTAACTGATCGGTTCGTCTGGTCATCGTGCATCTCTTCATGGACGCAACCCGATCGTCTCTCTCCTCGAACCGGTCATCTAGATCACCAACTGATCGGTTCACGCCTTGAACCGATCATCTCAGTTGTGTCAGGTTGTCTGTCATTCTTTGACATAACATGAAATAAAAAGATCTATCATATTTTACATTTGAATTGGGAAACCCCGAGTTACATTCGGGGGGAGAAAAGGTTGGAAAGAAATCTCGAGTTATCTCGAGTTACATCAGTAATAGGAGATAGGGAATCGGTGTGCAGACCGAGATGCAAACAACCACATACAACCAAGCACACATATAGGGTTTATTGGCCATAACCACGCTATACATCCACCACAAAACTCATTTAACGGCGACGCGTATCGAGTGCATTCATATTACATATCATATATGTATATTGGGATTTTGTGGATTTAGGATTGGGCATGCATAAAGCCAATTTTATTCGCATCGTATGCAATAAATAAAGGCAAGAAACCAAAATCGATCATATCGATAATCCTAAAGCATAGAGCAGTTGATGTGGCTCTGATACCACTGTTGGGTTTTAGGGGAGTTAGAGAAGGCAGCGGAAACAAAAAAATCTTCTCCCAAACCCATAATAAAGGAATCGTGTCAACATATCTACAATAGGAAGGATGGTTTGTAGAGGTGTACCTTGTCCCGAGGCTTGCTCGACGACGTTACCTCATGGCTTGCGCAATCTTCACCTCCGGTCTTAGACAGTGTCTGTGCAACTCCTGGTCTTACAGGGACTTTCGGGATTGACAACTGTCCTCTGAACAATAGAAGTCTCCCACCTCTGAAGTAGTCCACACAGACCACCTGGACCTCCAATCTCCTTGTCCCACAAGGAATCAGAAGGAGTCACACCCTCCTGTAGGCATACTAGTCACCGACACACTCTCCTGCCACCAGTCGCTTTTCTGCAATTGTCTTTCCCTTGTTGTGCCTCCCTTATCGGGTAGCACTTGCTTGGGCTCTCTCTCAGTTACCAAAACCAGAGAGTACGACAACTTTGTAGAGCAGCTGGTGCACTGAGTTGTTGTTCTGAGAATCCCCACTACCCCTATATATATAGGAGGGTTATGGGACAAGGTTCTCTTCCCCGGGAAATGCAGGATTAATGCAGGAGTAGAAGGGTTCGAGATTTTCCACAAAAACAACCAACTGCATCACCTGAACCAATCGTTTCATGCATGAAAAAGTTGTTTGGGGAGTTGAGTTGATCGGTTTACACCTCAACCGATCGGTTGGAACCCCTGATCTGATCGGCTCACTTCTGAGCCGATCAGCTCGTGGTCCTGATTGACTTTCAAATTTGTTTTCGATTAATCAAATATTAATCCTTGTCCAAATCAAATTTGTACAAGTAAAACAAATTGTATTTGCAAAATAGTCTTATGACTTTCCAAACGATCTCGGTTAGACCAGTTGAGTTGATTGGTTCAACTCTTGAACCAATCGGTTCAGCCTGTCTTGAGCCGATCAGTTCATCACATGAGCCAATCGGTTCACCAACCTGAGCCGATCAGTTCATCACATGAGCCGATCGGTTGGGGCAGCAGTGTTGGCTAAATGGACATCATTTAAATCCCTTTGTTTTGATAATGACAAACATTTCATTCTTATCGATCTAACGTGCTATTGAGTGTTGCAGGAATAAAGTGGATGGCAAATATTTGGAAGATCTATATGCTAAATTGCTTTAATTTCATGAATGTAATCAATTGTAAAACTTGTACAAATATATAATGTACAAGTACTTAGACATCATGTAAATCAAGTGTTATCTTAGCCAATCACAACACTTAGATAGGTCATCCCCTAAAATAGTGTCACATTTGCACACTCAAACACACACTTAGTACTTAGTTTAAAATGTTGAAACAGGGTCATTCTCGGTTGACAAACTTCTCGACCGAGACACTCTCGGTCGACAAACTCTTCGACCGAGAATGACCCAGGTAGCCGTTAGACACAGTAGACAAAGTAGTTGGGAGTTGGATCAGAACGTTATATACACTTAACTCCAGGCAGTCCCTCGGTCGACAAAACTTCGACCGACTGGGATCTCGGTCGACAATTCCTCGACTGAGAATGTCTCTGTCTGCACTTTTTAGAATTAATTAACTAGCCGTTGTTAGTGCAACTAATGGATACCTGCCGGCTAGTTGAGCACTTAGAACCCCCTAGAAAGTGTCTAGAATATCCTTAAGCATCCATAGGCCATTCCTATAAATAGGACAAGCCATAGGACACCCAAAGTACACTTCTGCAATACTTGAGCTTACATACTTGCAATTGGCAATCTGTTTTGAGCTATTGAGCAACACTAGCATTGGCTACTCACTTCCCTTGCTCTAAATTCGTGTCCTATAGGCTAGCATCTCCTATCCACTAAACTTAAACTTCAATACTCATTGGTTAGGAGATCTATACGCTTGATATAGGCAAATCAAGCCTTGTGCTTCAAAGTGGTAATTGTAATTTCCATTTCCTTTCTTGTTCTTTCTTATTGTTTGTACTCTCCTTGCTACTCCTAGGGTTGGAGGCTGCGGATTGGAGAGGGTTTGATCTTCTTGGTGAAGAAGGAGGTCTTTGGACTACTTCTAGAAGGCTGTTGCAATGGGAAGCTACTTTAAGAGGAAGGCTACTTCAAGGGGGAGCTTGAAGTTACTTCAAGAAGGCTGCTTCAAGGTCGGTGCAACTACTTCAAGGTGAAGGCTGTCCAAAGGGTATAGAAAGTATTGTAATTTGATGTAAATTCCTTGAGAGGTAATAAAATGTAATACTTTCAAAATCCCGGTTGGGTAAGCAACCGGATAGTGGATTGACTGCCTTAGTATTTGCTAAGGTTGGAACCACTCTAAACACCTTGTCTCCTTCTTATTATTTCAATTGTGGTTGTTTGAGTTAAATTACTTTAAAATAATCATAAAACCCTATTCACCCCCCCTCTAGTGGTTTTTCAATTGGTATCAGAGCAGGGCTTCAAGGAACTCTAATAAAGTCTTAAAGAATGGGTGACGGGTTGCTCAACAACCTCAACTTGGAAGGAACACTCGTGGCTAGACCTCCTGCTTTTGATGGAACTAACTACACTTACTGGATGAGGAGGATGCAATTTTACTTCCAAGGAATCAGTTGGGACTTATGGAGAATGGTATCAACTCCTTATGAACTTCCTCTTACGGAGTATGCAAATTGGGATGTCAATACGGTAAAGTCTGCGCAAATGAATGCAAAAGTTGTAAGTATACTTTATTGCTCAATTTCAGTTGGTGAGTTTAATAGAATATCAAATTATGAAACAAATTATGAAATATGGCATAGACTTTCGATAACATATGAAGGAACTGTTCAAGTAAAGAATTCTAAAATCGGAATGCTTAAACAGAAATTTGAACAATTCCGTAAGGATCAAAATAAATCTATTAGTGAAATGTATGCAAAATTTTCTTCTATTGTGAATGGTTTGAATGCTTTAGGCAAAGTTATTAGTGAGGAAGACCAGGTGTCAAAGATTCTTAGATCACTTCCTCCCAAGTACAAGCCCAAAGTGACTGCCATTGAAGAAGCAAATGACCTCACCCGACTAAGGATGGAGCAACTCATTGGCAACCTAGAAGCACATGAGGCAACCTTGGAGGAAGAGGAACGACGAGAGCGTGAACTACAACAAGGAAGAAAGAAGTATGTGGCTCTAAAATCTTCAAAGATCATCACCCAATAAAGTGATGAAACAAGTGAAGAAGAAGGAGAAGAAGCCCTAATTGTTAATGGTAAGAAATATATAAGATTTAGATCTAACAAAATTGCTAGTTCTTCTTCTTCCCCTCCTAGGTGCTTCAAATGTGGAAAGAAAGGACATCTCAAAAATGAATGTCCTAAAGCAAAGAAAGGAAAGAAAAGCTCACACAAAAAGAAGGGAGAAAAATCTTATAATGCTGCGTTGGATGAGTCAAGTGATAGTGAAAGTGGAGAAGAGAAGGTGGAATGTCTCATGGCAAAAGAAGATGATGACGACTCCCAAGAGGTAAGCCTTCTTGATTTGCCTAAAGAAGATTTAATTGCTAGTCTACAAGAAACTCATGACAAATATGTTGACTACAAAAAGAAACTAAAGAAGGTCACCAAAACAAATGAGGAATTATATGCTAGATTAAATGATCTTTCTTCTGAAAAGAACAATATTGCTCTTGAAAATTTGTCTTTACAAAACCCTTAAATGATTGTAATAGAAAGTTACTTTAGAAACGAACCATGATCTTCTTTCTCAAGAAAAGGTTGATTTGCTTGCTAAACTAAATAATTTTTAGACTCAACCTATTCTATGTAATCATCTAGATTATGATAATGTTGTTAAGGAAAGAAACTATCTATTATCTAATTTAGATAAAGCAAGAATAGATATAAATAAGAAGATGGATGAGATTGCTAAGCTACAAAGAGAAATAAATGGTTTAAAGGGAAATGACATTCTTGATAATATTCTAAAAAATTCTTCTAGCTACAATGGAAGAAGAGGCTTGGGATATGTTCTAAAAAGAAGAGCTCAAGCATCCAAGACTAAGACCATGTTTGTACCTAAAACTACAATTCAGAATCCTCGAAAAAGAAATGAAATTGACTCTATTTCCTGTCATTTTTGTCTACGTCTTGGACATTATTCTTTTTCATGCCCTTATAAGAAGAAGGATTGTGAGTTAGTTTGGGTCCCTAAACCTCAAACTTAGAAAACTTGAATGTAATTTAGTTGAGATATGATCTAATGCTTACTCTTGAAAATCAAAATATCTTATCTCAACTAAACAAATAGCTTCATGTATTGTTTTAAATTCAGAACTGATATAAATAGATTACTGAAACAAACAGAAACATTTTCGGTCGACAAAAAGTTCGACCGAGATACTCTCGGTCGAGAAAACTTCGACCGAGAAAATGCCTGTGACATACCAAAATATACAGCAGAAATCTTTGTGAAACAGAAACTATTCCGATCGAGAAATAATCGATCAGAGCAAAAATCGATCGAAAAATGGTCGACCGAACAGACTCATGCTCCTATTCAGTTCTAATCTATAAAACAGCAACTTTCTCGATCGACAAATTGTTCGATTGAGACACTTTTCGGTCGAACTTTTGTTGACCGAATGAGTTTCTGATCAGTTTTCTTTGTTAAAACATTTTCAGCTTGTAATTAAATGTACCTAACCATAACGGACCATCACATGGGTACCAAAACCTACATCTTAATGCAGGATTGGGTGGTCAACAGTGGATGTTCCAAACACATGACTGGAAACAAGGAGGCATTTCAAACTTTTGAAGAAAAGAAAAGTGGAACAGTCACTTTTGGAGACAATGGTAAAGGTAAAATTGTTGGAATAGGTAATATTGGTACAAATCTTGAAATAAAGAATGGTTTACTTGTTGACGGCTTACACCATAATTTAATAAGTGTTAGTCAATTATGTGATAGTGGATATGATGTTATATTCAACAAAAATTGTTGCAAGTTACTAATAGAAAATACTACAAATGTTGTTTATGAAGGAAAAAGAGTTGGAAATCTTTATATTCTTAGACCTAACTCTATGAAATATGTAGTTGGAAAATGCTTACTTGCAAATGAAAATTCTTTACAACTATGGCATAGAAAATTGGGTCATGCTAGTTCACATGTTATCAAAAAGCTAGTTAAATATGATCTTGTTCGTGGTTTGCCTAATCTATCTTTTGATCAAGCTGAAAATTGTGAACCATGTGCTTTGGGTAAACAAACAAAAACCTCTTTTAAATCCAAAAATGTACTTAGCACCTATAGATCCTTAGAACTCATTCATATGGATCTATTTGGACCTATGCAGACACAATCTATTGGTGGCAAAAGATATTGTTTTGTTATTGTTGATGATTATAGTAGATATACATGGGTACACTTTCTTGCAAACAAAGATGACACTATTCAAGTTTTTATTAAATTTTGTTCCAAGATTGAAAATCTATTACAAAACAAAATATGGACAATTAGGAGTGATCATGGTGGAGAATTTGAGAACCATTTATTTGAAGAATTTTGCACATCTCAAGGCTACACTCACAATTTTTCTGCTCCACGCACTCCACAACAAAATGGTATAGTTGAAAGGAAAAATCGATCACTACAAGAAATGGCTAGGACTATGATGCTCGAACATAATACACCTAAAACATTTTGGGCTGAAGCGGTAAACACAGCTTGCTATGTGTTAAATAGAGTAACTGTTCATTCCTATTTGAAGAAAACACCATATGAAATCATATATAATAAGAAACCTAGGGTTGACTATTTTCATACTTTCGGATCAACATGCTACATTCCAAACACAAAAGAGGATAGAGACAAGTTTGACTCTAAATCACATAAAGCGTTTTTCTTGGGATATTCTACTTCTAGCAAAGCATTTAGAGTTTACAACACTATTTCTAGAAAAGTTGAGGAATCAATTCACATCTCTTTTCATGAAGAGCCACAATCTAAAAACCTTGAAGTAATTGATCTTACTCATCAATTAGAAAATTTATCAATACCTAATGATAATGACAAAAACACTACTAGTGATCACCAAGTTGAAACACAACCTGTTCCTAGACTCATTAAGGATCATCTTCAAGAATTAATCATTGGAAATCCAAATGATAAAGTCAAAACTCGTTCTTCTTTTAAAGATGTTGCAAATATGGCATTTATCTCTATAATTGAACCTAAAAAGGTAATTGAAGCTCTCAAAGATGACTATTGGATAATGGCAATGCAAGAAGAATTAAACCAATTCACTAAAAATGACGTATGGGACTTAGTTCCTAAACCCCAAGATAAAACCATTATTGGAACTAAATGGGTTTTTAGAAATAAATTAAATGAAGTAGGAGAAGTGGTAAGAAATAAAGCTAGGCTAGTAGCACAAGGATATAATCAACAAGAAGGGATAAACTTTGATGAAACATATGAACTAGTAGCAAGACTTGAAGCAATTAGAATGTTACTAGCTATAGCTTCACACAAAAACATCAAACTTTTTCAAATGGATGTAAAAAGTGCATTTCTCAATGGGATAATCCAAGAAGAAGTATATGTTTCCCAACCACCAGGTTTTGAAATACCGGAAAAAGGTGACTATGTATACAAACTTAAGAAGGCACTTTATGGTTTGAAACAAGCACCTAGAAATTGGTATGAAAGGCTCAAGAACTATTTATTTGATAATGATTTTTCTATTGGAAATTCAGATTCTACTTTATTCTTCAAAACATATGCATCTGATTTTCTAGTTGTTCAAATATATGTTGATGACATTATCTTTGGTGCTTCAAATGAATCATTATGCAAACAATTCAGTGATATTATGCAACAAGAATTTGAAATGAGCCTCATGGGTGAACTAAGTTTCTTTCTTGATTTTCAAATTAAACAAACGTCTACCGGGATTTTTATAAGCCAAGAAAAGTACACCAATGAACTCTTAAAATGTTTTGGGATGGACCAGTGTAAACATGCTACCACTCCAACAGCTACCTCTACTAAAATTGATAAGGATGAAAATGGGGAACCTATTGATGATTCCTTATATAGAGACATGATTGGTAGTTTACTTTACTTAACCACTTCTAGACCGGACATCATGTTTTCAGTTGGTCTTTGTGCTCGATTTCAATCACATCCTATGCATTCTCACTTTCAAGCTGACAAACGGATCTTTCAATACTTTGTCGGCACCACATGTTATGGTTTATGGTATCCTAAAGGACAATCCTTGGATTTTAAAGCTTATACTGATGTCGACTACGCTGGTTGTCGACATGATTGCAAAAGCACTAGTGGTAGTTGTTTCTTGTTAGGAAGAGCCTTAGTATCTTGGTTTAGCAAGAAACAAAATACGGTTGCCCTCTCTACAACTGAAGCTGAATATATGGCAGTTGGATCTTGTTGTGCTCAAGTGCTCTATATGCAACAACTGTTAAACGATTATGGCTTTACTTTTTCATCTACGCCTATCTTTTGTGACAACACAAGCGCTATAAACTTAGCACATAATCCCATTCTACACAGCCGAGCTAAACATATTGAAATTCATCACCACTTTTTATGGGATCATATCTCTAAGAATCATGTATCCCTTCATCATGTTGATACGGAAGATCAATTGGCTGATATCTTCACAAAACTGCTTCCACTAGACCAATTTAACAAAATAAGGAAGCAACTACTCATCACTCCCTTAGAAGATGTTTTCTTTGATATTTGTGCATCTTAAAAATGGTTTTAATCGTGTTATTTTTGTCTTTCAAATGGACATCTTTTTCAAAAGATTTGATGGCTATCTATTTATGGGGGATATCAAGTTAAGGGGGAGTTTTTTTTTAATGTTTAACAGATATCTTTTTGAAATGACAAAGGGGGAGAAATAAATGTAAATCTTAAAATGTAACTTTGAAAAACTCAATCAATGAGTTTCATAATCTCATGGCTTTACATTAAAAGTTGCTATATTCCCTAAAGGATTATTTTCTATGTTCCATACTTCTTTGGGAATAATAAGCACACATTTCAAGAAATTTACAAAGTAAATCTCAGGTATGAAACTCAACTCATTTTAAAGACTAGTTGATTTATATTTTGGAAATGTTTGTCATCTTCAAAAAGGGGGAGATTGTTGGCTAAATGGACATCATTTAAATCCCTTTGTTTTGATAATGACAAACATTTCATTCTTGTCGATCTAACGTGCTACTTGAGTGTTGCCGGAATAAAGTGGATGACAAATATTTGGAAGATCTATATGCTAAATTGCTTTAATTTCATGAATGTAATCAATTGTAAAACTTGTACAAATATATAATGTACAAGTACTTAGACATCATGTAAATCAAGCGTTAGATCTTCCTTAGCCAATCACAACACTTAGATAGGTCATCCCCTAAAATAGTGTCACATGTGCACACTCATACACATACTTAGTACTTCGTTTAAAATGTTGAAACAGGGTCATTCTCGGTCGACAAACTTCTCGACTGAGACACTCTCGGTCGACAAACTCTTCGACCGAGAATGACCCAGGTAGCTGTTAGACACAGCATACAAAGTAGTTGGGAGTTGGATCAGAACATTATATACACTTAACTCCAGGAAGTCCCTTGGTCGACAAAACTTCGACCGACTGGGATCTCGGTCGACAATTCCTTGACCGAGAATGTCTCTGTCTGCACTTTTCAGAATTAATTAACTAGTCGTTGTTAGTGCAACTAACGGATACCTAACTGCTAGTTGAGCACTTAGAACCCCCTAGAAAGTGTCTAAAACGTCCTTAAGCATCCATAGGACATTCCTATAAATAGGACAAGCCATAGGACACCCAAAGTACACTTGTGCAATACTTGAGCTTACATACTTGCAATTGGGAATCTGTTTTGAGCTATTGAGCAACACTAGCATTGGCTACTCACTTCCCTTGCTCTAAATTTGTGTCCTATAGGCTAGCGTCTCCTATACACTAAACCTACACTTCAATAGTCATTGGTTAGGAGATCTATACGCTTGATATAGGCAAATCAAGCCTTGTGCTTCAAAGTGGTAATTGTAATTTCCATTTCCTTTCTTGTTCTTTCTTATTGCTTGTACTCTCCTTGCTACTCCTAGGGTTGGAGGCTGCGGATTGGAGAGGGTTTGATCTTCTTGGTGAAGAAGGAGGTCTTTGGACTACTTCTAGAAGGCTGTTGCAACGGGAAGCTACTTCAAGAGGAAGGCTACTTCAAGGGGGAGCTTGAAGTTACTTCAAGAAGGTTGCTTCAAGGGTGGTGCAACTACTTCAAGGTGAAGGCTGTCCAAAGGGTGTAGAAAGTATTGTAATTTTATGTAAATTCCTTGAGAGGTAATAAAATTTAATACTTTCAAAATCCCAGTTGGGTAAGCAACTGGGTAGTGGATTGACTGCCTTAGTATTTGCTAAGGTTGGAACCACTCTAAACACCTTGTCACCTTCTTATTATGTCAATTGTGGTTGTTTGAGTTAAATTACATTAAAATAATCATAAAACCCTATTCACCCCCCCTCTAGTGGTTTTTCAAGCAGACTATGCAAAATCAGTCAATCTCAGTTTCAATCAATCTGATACTCTAATCAATCGGTCCAACACCTTGAACACTATGATACTGAGCTATTAATTGATTGAGTGTTTAATTGAAGTACTAAACTCCTTTAGTAATCAATCTAAACATCATTTGTGGATAAACTCCTCTTCCAGGTTAAATCCTATGTGTGTGACCCTATAGGTCCATTTCATGTTGGTAGTGAAAGTCCATAACACTTATGACTTCACAAGAAAAGAGCAGTGCCTAGTCGCACATCAGTGCTACCTAAGTGAAATAGAAAGTTGGAGAACAACTTTCAATCCTACAATCTGTGAATGGTGTTACAGTGAATGTATAATTCCTTTATCACTGATATCCTGAATGAACTCAAGGCATGGAATAGTCATCCTGTCAATGTTCATTCACTTTCTTGATCTCAGAGTAGATTGGAGGAGATATGTATGACATCAATATCACATAGTGATTCACACATCCGTGCACACACCTATCTCAATCCTACTCGTCAAGTGGCCATGGATATCAAACTCCCTCAAGAGGGAAAAATCCCATATCTGTCATTCACCCCTCAAAAGCTCCATGCGTCAAAGCTACCCAATCATCACCTTTATAACAACCCATGTTTCAGGACTGCATTTTATGATGTCAAAGTGTACCCAACAACATGTGTTGAGTGTAGTGATTTTAGGTCTAAGAATCACACTCACCACCATCACTGTGATAACTAACTGTAACTACCATGTCATGGTTCCATGTGTCAAACTCACGGTGGGTCTGTCTGGTAAACTTGTTCTCTAACAAGTACCTATGTGTTTGGTTTGATATCTCCATATCATGACTAACGAGATTCTGTTATCAACCAACACCACAATCTAGTCTTGTATGTCATTGTTGTCTATTTACCTTCAACAATGACGTCCGACTAGGGACATAATAAAAATGTACAAACTCTTAGCATCTGTATGATCTCATCATTCATGTCCTTAACCTGAAAGAATACGTCATTGAGTATTGTCATTCTCTAGACATTCAATCTATTCTATCATTATCTCATATGACTGAACCAGAAAGAATTGGAAGCTTGCCTTTGATGTTTATCAAATCAATCTTACTGTATCCCACCAATCATCCCATGATTGGCTCTCAGGGCATACATACCAACAGTTTGTTTCTTGGGTTTCAATTTGGAAATCATGCTTCTCGGTTGGTCTGAATTTATTACTTGTTGAATCAACTATTATGGGTCATGTCTTTACTGCACCTGAAGAACTAGGAGCTCTCTCCACTCCTGTGTCGGCAATACTTCTGCAAGTCAGTGTGTGGCCAGAATGAGGCAAACACTTATCCATATTTCGTTGGCACAAAGTAAGGATTGCAACTAATTGATGTCACATCTCTCCCAAAGATCATGAGTCTCTTGCATCACATTCCTTCTGCTCCTTGTTCTGTCAAAATTGACCTCAACTTTTCGATTGACTTCCTCATGAGCTTCCTCTCTAGATTTCTGCAATACATATTATAAATCTAATGTGGCCTTGTGGCATTCTTCCCTTTTATGATTTCTCTCTTCATCCATATGAACTTCAAGTTCAATATCCTACCTTTCTTATTGTTAATTATTACATGTGAGACAACATAATATTGCATTCATACCTTAAGTCATTTGTTGTGATCGTTTAGAAACATTTGAAGCATTGTTGAAGCTACATTCATCTTGTTCAGTTCCTTCCTTTTAGGTTCTATCAAGGAGTTGAAATTATCAATTTGGTTGATGCATGATTTGGTTATTGTTGTATGAGAAGTCTGTTCGAGCATGTGCCAAACTTTTGTCTCTGATTTGAGAACTATTGTGTTAGAATATTCCGTGAAGGGTTTGATCACTAATCCTTATTATTTACTATATGAATGTAAGTACATGGGTTTCTAGAATGTCATAACAAATCCTTGTTATTTGAGAAATATAGCCATCATGATATGAAGCACAATAAAACTATTTCTAATACATTATGCATGTCATTACGCAGTGGGATACTTTGACTGGACATAATGATTTTGCTAGAATTTGTAGGTCTTGTGCCTTCAATTCAGATTCTCTTAGATGGTGATGAAACTTCATATCCAGATTCATTTGTAATCATGATTTTTTTATCATTTGTGCAATTTGTTTATGTAATTAGTTGCATCTTCATAGACTTATGTGCTTACATGATAGTCATACATGGTTTTTCCAGGTTTGCAGTGCTAATGACAAGGGAGCCATGATGTAGATGACCAAAAGTTTGTTTCTTTTAGTATTTTCAAATTTGTTTTTCACCTATCATCATCTAACATGTGTCATTTACTGTCAGTTGCAGAGCTTCTCCCTTCATTATGAAACAACCATTAGTTCATATAATGAGTGGATGGCAAAGGTCAGTGACTCATCATGGGCGAATCATATTGAATATCCTATAGTGTAGCAGTAGCCACTTCTTACATCATTCTACATTTGTCAACTACCGTACTAAAATGTGTAATATCTCAACACCTTGGTCAACAATCAAGTTTTGTAAAGATAGCAGTTATCAGCCAAATAAAATCTGATAAGTGTTAAGCTAAAGGCGTTACATTTAAGCATATTATTATACGTATGAATTTGATTATTTTGCAACTTTAAGATAGGGAAATTGTGTTTCCCCTACTTCTTTACTTACTGGTAGTTGTGCTTACTTCCCTAGCACTTAGTTTTGTGTTGTTTGTTATGGGCTTAACAAGAACTCTTGCTATGTTTGACACAACCTATAACATATTCCTAGGTAGCTCCATATCCCTCACCTTGAGAAGGATTAACTATCCGTGAATTAGGATATGATAAGGATTAACTCAAAATTTTATTTCAAGTGTTAATATGATGACTGATTTACATGGCAACCATCATTCATTCAGCATGTACATATCATTGCAAAGCCAACTAGCCTATAAATCCAATATAGGGACAACCATAGTTGATTAGAATAGACACTAAAAACAATGTGCAGTTATGCACGACAAATATCATTGTTTTGGTCACATGCTTGACAACACAGATGGCATCATGAGCATGTAACCGTATAGTGGATTAGCACTAGGCACAGTAAAGGTTCAAACCAGTAAAAAAATAGCTACCACACCCCAGTCCCCTTCAACTGAAATGAGCATATGGCCCGAGTGAAGCTGCTAATCACTGAACCAACCAGATTGAATAGTTTATTTCTTATTACATTACTAGGTTGAAAGAGATATGCTTGTTACTTAAGCATCCAACAGATGATTGAACAACCTGAGTGATCAATTAGATGATTCTGATTTTCTTCCCATCATATATAGTGCACCCACATAATGACTTGTATGTGTAGTTTTTGTGGAGAAGGTGCTTAGAGTCCAGCCGAGGTGAAGAAGCTCTACCTGCTCTTGAGAGCACCCGACACCAAGGCTACCACACAACGTATGCATGCCGAGGTTAGTGTTTCTACTTCTGACGCATTTATTTCTACCAACATGCCACCTGCCCTTCTCCTCAATCCAGTCGACCTACCAAGTCATAACTCAATGCACTAACAAAAAATCATGATAGTAGTTAAGCATGCAAGTTCACTGTTGAGCACTGCTTAAATAAGAACTGGTCATCATTTTAGTTAGTTGTACATGTGCAACGCATATCCTAGGTTGATAGTGGTATCACCACAAGAGTAAGCATTGTTTAAATTATAAATGGCCATCTTTCTAATTAGTTGTACATGTGAAACACATTTCTTGGGTAGACAGCTCGTATTTAAATTTACATTAAACTTGTGACTTTACTATGAATAATTTCTATCACCACAACAGTAAGCATTATTTAAATGATGGTTGGTTGCCATTTTTTGTTAGGTTAACATGTGGCAGAGCATGTTCTGGCTTGAATGTGAGTTGTTGTTTGAATTTTGGTCCTTTCTAAAAAATTTGGCAGATGTTGTATACACATTAATCTGTATGAGTTAGAACATTTTGGACAGTAGCTTAAAAGTGAGCGAGTTACCGATCCCAAGGGAGATGTGCAGACACATAAAATTATGAAATTGCAGTGCCTACTCGATGTAGCACTAAGTTAATGATCTTGTCAAGAAGCTCAATAGTATAGAGAATACATGCTTACAAATGAGTTAATCACTGTACTAATTTATTAAAAGTATGCACACTACGAGGACATTTAGATTGGTGAGCAACTTGAGTGGTCAGGTGCAATTGTCCTATGTGGAGTCATTTTACTGAATAATTTAATGCATACATATTGCAAGAAGATTTAGATCAATATAAATTTAGATGAAATTTCTCTCAAGTAGGCCTAGCTACACCGTCAATGACGTTGTAGTGATTTAGTGGTCACATGCCAAGATGTACCGGTCAGAATAAGACAAATAATAATATATCATCTTAATCAATCACACAATTATGAATTGCAATAAAATGAGTGTGTCAGGGTTGTTGGCTCAAAATTTATGGCATGTCAATTTCACCTGTTCTAAAGGGAAACAAAGTATGATATAATTACAATAATTATGTAAAGAAAGGGCCTTTAAGTGTTTGTTTCCACAAGTTACCGATATCCACATTATTATCTCATTGAAGGTTTCAGCTGCAACCTCTTTCTCATTGGAATTCATAGTAGAGACACTTTTCGATAAACCGCTAGTCACGCAAGTTACATGGTCACCATGTGAGTGTGAGGTCACTTCAGGTAGTCTGCCTGAAGTTGCCAACATATTTATCTTTTCTTTATCTGGCCCACTCCCACCTAATCCATACCTGTTTGCCTATAGGTTCGAATTTGCAACTTACATCCCATTAGTAGAATAAGTGAGGTATTGGGCCGGAGACGCTTGGTGCTTTGAAGCTCCTAAGATATAATAATTATTAAGTACACATGCCGCATTGAGCTAGCTATTAGAAAAAAATATTCTTCTAAGGTTTAGATTTTAAAAAAGAATGTTAAAAACAATTTGCAAAAATTAGTAGTACGTTAAGCGTATCCAGGTTTGTACTTTCTGCCCTAACTTTGCATTTGAATAAAGTTGCAAACACTTCTAAGTATTGTATTGATTATACGAACATACAAATTTTGGACGGTTTGCAACTTCATATGGGAAAATAGGATGACAAAATTCTTGTCAGAAAATTACTGAGAAACAATATAAGATTTTTCATATAAGCAGGACTTGGATGGGGATGTAAATGAATTTATCTGTCAAAGTGATTCATTTTTGAAGGGGGTGTTTTGATTATGACGTTTTCATTATTCAGTTTTGTTTTGATCTGACTACCATATTATCACAACAGTTGTTGGTAAACAATGATGCCATTATAACTCATATATAGCTATGTTTTGTATACATTCTGATGTGTATAACTTTTAGCAAGGCAACTTGATAATTCTCTATGACCTTTTTTGTAGGTCAGGTTATTTGATGCCAAGAATGATTGTAGAGAAGGCCTTCGTATCACATCTTCATCCTAGACAAAATAATCCATTTGCATAACATTGATTGGAGTATCATAAACTGGTGTTCATGTACATGTGAAAGGTAAACTATACAATAATTTTATTGGTTTGTTCCAGTACACATCATTTTCTCAAAATTAGTGTCATACTCTCTTACTTTCACCCGCATAACACAAATTATGTTACTGCAGGTTAATTTATAGCTGGCTTTCATATCTCTTGTACGACAATAACTGCCACAGCAAAAGGAAGAGAGGACAAAGGAATTATCTAATATATAGTCTCATATTCACAAAATATGTGCTGAGATATATGGAAACCTCAAACTTGGAGACACAATGGAACTTCCGGTTGGTTATGAGAATTATTTGTCTTTAAAGAAACTCCATGAATATCAATATCAATTACATGAGCTTCCTTTGGCCAATCAGAAGCAGATCATGCACAGAGAAGTTCTCTATTTTCAATCAAGAAGAGAAATATCTTAGCAATATTTCTCTTCTTATGAGTGTATCAATGTTATCATATTTGTTGATGATATAAGTGGTGGAATTAATACAAAAGAAAATCAAGATAGAAGAAGATGCACATGATCATGTGGCATATAGAGTCTGTAGTGTGGATAGAGGCAGTCAGAAGAAGATATTGTATACATGTATCTTTTCCATGCATAGTGTAAAATAGGGGTCAGTTTAATGTCCTCCCCATGTGTAATCATTGTTTAAATATAAATAAAAGTATCATTATTGACATTGTAAGCACAACTCGATCTTTATTAACATTCATCTTTTATCTTTTTGAAAACCCCTCTATATTGGTAAGCGACTGACTGGATACATAATGTCTCTTACTACATATGTATGTGTAGTACATGGTGTCTTTCACTACACACTAGCTATAATTACATGAGTAGTAAGTGCTAATTTTTTCTATACATGAAATACATATACAAATTGTAACCAATTTCATCTCTCCCTACATATCATAGCTATAAATTGAATTGTAGTCATATATTTAGCTACAATGCAAACTACCTTTTTATATGTAAGGACATTTTTTACCTACAAATGAATTTTTAGCCTGAAGAATAAGTAACTACAACTTTGAAAAATGTAGCCTAAACAATTAGCTACACGGGTATAAGCTTCATATTCTAATGTAAGGATAAATGTAGCCAAAGCTTTTAGCTACAAAATTTGGGGCTTTCACTACAATTTTTTTTTGTAGTTAAAGACCATATTTTTCGTAGTGCTAAGAATAAAACATGATATAGATTAAGAAAGTTTGGACACAAGAAGCATATTCGAATGTAGGTGGGCGTCCCCTAGGATAAGGCCTCAAAGTCCAACATTGGTATCAACATACCCACATACATTCAGTCATCAACATAGTTCATATATACCTTCAAGATTCAACATGATTCTAAAGTGGGACATCCACACACAATATATCTTGAGGGATAGAGGGCATTCTGATTTAAGAGAGGGGAAACGAAGCAAAATGATCCACATAATAATTTAGGTGCAAGAACCACAATTCAAGGCACCAATCTCACATTAGACAAATTAGGGTTACATACACCATTGAATCTGCACTTGGGGTGAGCCTTAGGTATTGGGATATTAACATCATGGAGTTACATATTCAAGAATATAAATGAGTTTCATGTACAAGACATGTCAAATGTAACACTGGAAGCAAGAGTATAACATACATCCCCATAAAGGGGCATCACCATGCCTTTAGATCCATATGAGTAAACATAGAAAAAAGGGGCAGATAGAGATGATATTATAGCCAAAAAGGGATATAGATAACTGATCTTTTAGGTTGACTATGTATTAGTCCAGATGAAGAAGCATGATTAGTCGTTTAGAGGGCAAGATACTTCATTGAACTCCAACCGTCACAAAAGTGTTGTAGAGTTATCCATGATCTATATGAGTGATTAGGATCATCAAAATATTCAAACCAGCATGGAATCTTTTGAGTTGATGTCTAGGAGGGTGGGTGGTCATTAAAAATTCAAGTTTAACCATGCACATGCATTAAGAGTGGTCAACATAGTCAAAATGTGTGTTTTTGACTAAACAAAGGACAACAGTGACATTTTTAGAGTCTGACATGATGCCCAAGTTGTAGATATTTTTGAGAGGATCAAAATGATATATTGTTTCACTAGATTTGGCCAAGGGATGAGTGAGTTATTGATTTTAAAACTTTCCAGTTAGAAACTATAGTAATAGGGGGGTGTTACCTTTCATTTATCATTGCTTAATCTCGCCGTCAATGTGGGATCCGACGTTCCAGGGTGAGTGCCTCATTCAAGCGCAAGCATCCAGTGGGCTGTGGTCAGCCACCGGTCTGCTGGCAGGAGGACGCCCAGAACTGGACTGGGCGAGCTGTAGTCGCTCGTGATCCATCACAACGGTTGCCAACCGCCATCTTCAAGGTGCTCGACCCGTGTGAACAGTGGTGGAGCCATGGGGGATACCTTGCCAGAGCTGAGAGAATGAGGGAAATTTGAGTGATCGAGACCCCACGAGCAGGCCGTCCACCACTGGGCGTGAGGGGGACCGAGGGGCAAAGCCCCAAACTAGTTGCTCGGTGGCGCCGCCATGGTCGAGGGAGCTCGAGGAGGGTGTGAAGGCAGTTGTAGGGTGTGTGAACATGGAGAGTAAAAGAGGCAAAAGCAAGAGGGAGTCAAGACAAAGAGAAATGGAGTGTCAATTTCTCAAAACGTCAAGAACTGAAGCCTATTGGCCGATCCAAAGGAGCCTTACTGTAGCAGTCCTACAGTGTACGAACCAAGGAGAGTGACGGGTCAACAGCCGTTGGATCTTCAATCTTAGATTGAACAACCACCAACTCAAGCATGTTAGGGTTAGACCAGCCAAGGTTGGCGGCTGTTGGGCCACACACCCCCTTGATTCGGCCCATTAAAGCTTAGAAACCAATTAAATCAAGTATAATTTGAATCAATTTCAGATTATCATAAGTTGGGCTAGGAATCTCCGATTGAGGTGATTTTTATACCATTGGATTCACAATTGAATTATCTACATCTTGATATATATTTTAGACAATAAAAATTATTTATGGAAGGTTAAATTTAATATGAAAGATGGTGATATATTATAAAATGACACATGGTTCAACATTACAAATTAATGTTGCATATAGTAGAAATGAGCATTGTTGTGACCAAGTTGGAGTGTCAACACACTCCTTCTATAAAATTGAATAAGAGGCAACTTCTAGAGAGAGAGAATATAATATAGGAGAGAGAAAGAGTCATGTTATTATAGTATGTTAGGTAAATCAACTGATTTAACTATCGTAGATGTTTATGCGTAACCATTAGGGCGCGCTACTTCCGCTCGGAGTGTGCTACTTCCACCTTATTATATACAGAGGCATGCTACTTACACCTAAGGTGTACTACTTCCACTCATTTTACTTAGGTCAATGACTCAGTTGTGTCATGGCCCTGCTACAGTGACTTTATTTAAATATATTGGCATGCAAATATTTATATGATTGGATTGTTGATAATGACTTGAACTGTGATTTAAACTATTTAATTGTACTTTCTCATTCTTTTGGAAATTCTTTCTCTTGTTACTTCTCATTGGAACTTACTTAGATTTAATGGCCCCCTTTTTATGGGAACATCTTAGTTTACTTTTGAAATAATTAATGCCCTAATTAATCTTCTAATGTACATACTCAGCTTGTGCTGATTCATTCTTTGTTTCCTATTTTTCTGGGTGTTCCCTCCACCCAGGTGTAGGTGTTTTCTAGGGAAGAGACTCTGGATAATCATGAGCTCATTGGAAAATATAAGAATGACTTGAGATAGCCTTGTTACCCTCTGCATATGGGCCTATGTGTATATAGATGTAACCTTTTCATTTTATGTACCCTTAGGGTGAGAAAGTTATGTACATAGAAATATTTTGTAACTGTGTAGATAATTATGTTTTCCACTACTTAATGTTTTCATAGCTCGTGTTTGTACCATTGAGTTGGCCCACTATTGAGTCCCACTCATTGCACAAACATTCAATATTTTACATAATCATGCATTATTTCATTAATCTGATCAAAGGTTACACCTTTTATGGAAAACATGGGATTAAAAAGTTGAATTAGTGACTGCAACCTAGTCCATTGCATAAGGTGTTGTTGAGAGGATTAACTTGATATATAATTTCATATATTTTGGCCTTGTTCTTGATCCGAGTCGTTGGTCCTTAATCCAATGGTCGCGTCCTAGCTCTATGGTGCACGCTCCTGGACCAGCCCCCTCGCCCACATGGCGCTCTATGATTTGTCAAAGTTTGTGTGACACCCCGGTCCCCGAGCCATCTCTAATGACCTCAAAGACCCGGGGGTCACCCTCGGTAAACCACTCTTAACTTTTACTTTACTTGATCACTTAAATTCAACTTAAAGTAGAATCTTATAATTTGGAATAAACTGAAATCTTACCAAACTGCGGAAGAAAACTTCTATTTACTTTACTAAGTAGGTAAAGCAGGTTTACACAACATTTTACAACTTACTTGCAGAATATGAAGTACAACAATTAATTGAAAACTTAACTACATATTTCATTACATTCTCTCTAACTACCACACACATGTCCCAAGGACCGAGGGGAAAGGATCAAGAGACCTCTAGACCTAACTAAACACTACCTTCTAAATGTCTGGGTGATACGATCGTTCATCTTCCTCGTGCTGACGCTGACCTGAAAAATGTTTCAGTAGGTTGGTGAGCTACTGGCTCAGTGAATAGAATTTCGCCCAACCAGATAACTCATTTATGTTTATTAATTGGAATAATATGCAAGAAATACTACACTGAGCAGGTATAAAACAATATAGCTTAAATATCAGGAAATATCAACATCTCATTAAAATAACAACTGATGCAAGCTATAGTTACAATTAAATAACAAAAATTATCAACATTTCATTTAAAGAACAATTGATACAAATCTAAACTTCTACTTTCCTAACTCTTTAACTTATAATAAACTATGTGAACCTATATGAACATATTTTATCTTATTCCCTGATCATATACAGTGTACTCTACATATGAAGACTCGTAGCGAACTACGATCCCACCGTACAAGACCTAGCTGACACCCCATGATAGCTAAGTCTGACTGTTGTCTTGGTCTGCCATAGGAACTCTGGCTCTCTGGCCTCGACATTCTATGGTGCCGTAATCTGGACTCCTCCTCTAAGATGAGTACACAGGCGGAGGGTCAAGCCATCTATTACTCTAGTGCCACCAAGATCCTGTCTTTGGTTGATGTTGGACACTACATGGCATTTCTGTACACTAGTGTCACTAGGATCCTATCTCTGATTGATGTTGGACACTACATACTGTATTTAAGGAGACTTCCACTAGGGCATCGTCCCCCGTACCACCTGATAGCATGCTCTGACCCCCATATACTAGACTCTGCCAGGGTTAGGTCGTTTCACCCCTAAGGCGCAGACCTCATATAGGGGTTCTACGGTGTTAAGAGCTCTTAAATCTATTATTTTATTATACTTGGAAAAACTCTTGCTACATTGTACCTTTCTCTCACTTATACTTAACTTTGGTATCCCTATGGTACCAAGTCTATTTATTTAAAACGTGTAAATACAACATGTATATCATTTCTAACTTGGCAGTGTAATATACTCAAACACTATAATTTACTGAGAAATCAACTTGTTGTACTTGTAGGTAGATTTAAATAAATAAAATACTTGTCAACTTGACACTTACATACTAAATTCATACAGTTAATGAATTTTTCTTACTTATTCTTGACTCTGGTATCTCTATGGTACTGAGTCTATTCGTCTGAATCTTATAAATGTAACTACACTGCTATATACTAAAAATTCAACTGGTTATGCAGGCAGGCAGACTGAAATACTTAAACATATAGAGTACATGTCAACTGGCTCTGATATTTACTTGAATCATGCAGTAAAACTACTCATTATCCTGATCAGGACTATTCACTTGGCATAAGCACAATCATTATTAACAACTATGAAATTACTCATATTTTCTCGGAAAATGTGCACATTTAACCCTAATCCTGGTTTGTGCATCACATAACTCAATTAAGATTTAATTACTTATCACCACACAAATTATTAATAATAATTGAGGATTTCTAATAATATTCTCTGGGAAACGTGCCAATTCATGTTACTACTAAATTGCACACATTAACTATAGCAGTGAGCATGCATATTGGTTTCTATTGAAACATTTAATGTCATTATCTTTTTCTTTAAAACCGCACGTCTGATAATTTACTAAAATCTGTACTGCCTAGGTTTATACCCAAACCATACCGTTATTGGTCGTGTATTACTAATTTCAACTTTCAAACTGAGCAAATTAGGTTCCGATTAACCATGCAATTTCACTGGTTCAATCCACACTGAACAAATGCTAAACTAGATCATATAAAGTGTAAAGAAACAATTTATGAAATAAAAAATCGAGTGTCGCCAAATACTGCACGGCGCCTGTTATCTGCGAAAAAAGCACATTTAACCAAAAATTTTCAAATACCAAAGTTTAATCATGCTAAGTGAGTGAAATTCTACTCACAGCGATTCGAGATGTCCGGATTCGTCCGGAATTGCATCCAGAGTCTGTTTCCAGGCGAATTTTGGTTGTCTTCTACCTTGGATGTTTTCATGTTCACAGCCCCTCTGCACCGAACAAACCAACCCCTAATCCAGGTTGGCGGAAAAGCTGGGTTCTTGGCTAGAAACTGAAAATCTTTACTTGGATGTTCGATTCGGAATCAAAAGTAGCTATTGATGCTGGAAAACGCACCCAAACCACCCCCTTCTTGGTCGTGCACAACAGCAGTGTTGCTGCTTGCCGTGGTCCAGGTGGTTAGACGGCTGGCTAGGTAAGGAAAAGTGTAGTAGTGGAGGAAGTAGAGAGGAGAGGAGGAAGAAAGGAAGAAGAGGAAGAAGGAAGAACGACTGCTGGAAATGGCAGCTAGGATCGCCCTGCGATCCTTCTCTACTGCGGAAGTCGGTTGTGTGCCGCTTGCAACGGTTGCCCGAAGAACAAATAAGGAAGAGAGAAAGAAAAGAAAAGCTTATAAAGCAAAAAATTTGGAAAAATTGCAAATTCAACCCTAGAATTTAAAAAGGTCATAATTGTTGACTCGAAGGTTCGAATATCACGATTTCTTTTGCAACATTTTAAGTGTGAGATCCTCTACAAATCCAAGGTATAAAATGATGCCAATTAGCTTGTCTCAGCTAATCAAAACTCTAATCACATCTTAAGCGCTTAGCTTAGCTTAATTAACTTGATAATGCACTAATCACCACATGAGCACTTAACTTATCTCAATTAACTTAGTTATGTACTAATCATGATACTTACTAGTTAATCATGGAGTGGGTCATAACAGTTTGTCAAGTTGGCATCACTCAGGGTGGATCTGAGTGCAAGAAGGAGATGATGGACCACTGCTCCCGACAGTGGTGGTTAGGTTTCTCCAACCCACACCTTGCCTGTCCGAGCTGAAATGACCGTCTCGTGAAAACAGGATTAACTAATGCGGAAGCGAATTATTTGTAGCAAATTACTGAAAATCACTGAAAGTTTAAAACTTTTTGCAAAGAGATCCATTCACAGGAAAACTCTTTAACCATGAACCAAAGTATTCCAAATTCATCCTGGTTCACAAGTACACAACCTGTACCATTCCTTTTCAAGGATTACAACATTGACTGCCCTGTTAACAAATATACACAGGCAGTATAAAAACTTCGAGGCACTAAGCCAAAACTCAGATTGATACATTTAAAACTCCGAGGACCTGAGAGTACAGAGACGACACATAGGACTACTATCTATATGACTAGATAGACAATATCTCCACCTGAGATCTTATTTTTGTCCCTACTGTTGATGTTGCTCTTTCCCTGTTCTAGGGTTTCTTCTCTGCCTTCCATGCATACCTAAAAATATTTCCCACGGGGGTGAGACAAGTGAAAAATGCCCCAGCGAGAGATATAACTCTCTGCCGAAAACATTGTTATTGCAGTTTTTTAAATTAAAACTGAGCAGGGGTTACTTTTACATTATCACGTAGAATTATTCATCATAGAACATAATAAGATAATCTCCATTCTCAAGGAGGTTATTGCATCTACCCATGGTAGATAAGTAATTCATCTGTCTACTTTGCAGAGAATATAAAGAAACATAATTAACATTTAACTACTAAGGAATGCACAAAGAAATGCAACATCATCCAATGAATCTCCGTATTCAATCCTTAAGCAAACATGTTATACGGCTGATTACATTTTACAATCACACTTATGCTCTAAGGAGATGAGATATACCGCTCATACTCCAACCGACCATTACAAAATCGCCTCAGTACCATACATAGGTCATCAAAAGAGCCGGATTCTTATGACCTCATCTGTCTCGGTCAGTACGAGACCACATGCAGGACATCTCGTGTCTCTGCTAACTATCTAGCCAGGGTATTCTGGCACCTTCGCTACAGAGTTACAGCGTTAACTGCACTCTCATCGCCAATCATGAGATTTCTTGTTTATCTCCTCGATCAGACATTAATTATCATTGGGAGATTCGTGAAACATCCATCCCGACATATTCATGAAGGATTGAGAGGTTTCTTGTTTACCTTCCAACAATCTCTTCAAGAGGATGTAAGGATATTTTCGCCCATTTACCCCCACATATTCAAAATATGTGCTCCGGGTTTTGCCGCGGGCACCCGTTTCACCATCACCTATTCCTGACGATGATGGATCTATGGTCAGAGAACTACATGAATAGATTTCACTTGATTTATTAAGTACATTCCCATATTCTTTTAGCATCAGCCAAGTTTTCAAATATAACTTATTACAACAATGCTATAAAGAGACATGTACTACTTTTATCAGATATTTATCAGTCTTTCAAAGACCCTGGGAACTCAATCCTTCATTTCAATACTGGGAATTCTCATCCCTTCACATTCTCATCACCATAATCATATGGTTCTGGGTATTCCAACCCTTAACTCATCATTGAGCATTATTATACCTTTTTTTAGTAACTATCACCTTCAGGTCATCTGACCAAGGCATTCATGATACTTGTTACACAAGCATCACACCTGGCTCACAAGGCCATGAAATATCTTGTCACCTCTCACTAGGTAACAACTTACACATGTGACACATAAAAGTCCATGCATATTGCTTCTTTTACTAAGCAACAACAACATTAAGGCACATAATGCCAATCAACATTTATTATATAATTGTCACAACTCAAACTAGCTATATACATCACCTCGTAATATTTGTATGGTTATTAGGCATGATAACAGTCATACAAGATATTCATCACATCATGTGATGCAATAGTAACACCATTATTCCTCTACCAGGAATTAGGGTTTACTATCAAATAGGGCTTTTCATTCCCTTTACCCAAATTAGGGTTAGGGTTCCCCATTTCTCATTAATAAAGATTTCATGATCTCATTATCTCTACAACCCTTAATACATTATTCCATACCTTTGGGGCATTCAAGGATATCATATTTGATTATTCTAGAACATTACTTTCATCATATAGCATTAATGATCATCAATTCAAGGTATGAGTTCATTTCTCATCCTCATCATGGTATGATTATATCATACACATCATTTGGGCTTAACCCCATTCTCAAGGTACATTAATTAACACTCATCAAGGTGTAACAACTCATTACATTTCATTGTAATAGTTGCATAACACACTTCATATGTTTCTTACCCAATTATATTGGATTTGAAGTACATCAAGGCATATAAACCCTGAAGTGTTGGATGTGATAACTATCATATTTTGATGTATCACTTTCTCATCACTTCAGACTCTCCTGAAATAGCCATATTATCTTGTATTAAGGTATTTCCCTTCTTAATACATTCCATCACTAATCACTTACCTATAGCATATAATGCATAGGCCACACATTAGAGTTGTCCAACTATCTTTAATTATATGGACTTGTCTAATGGTAAAGACATTGCTTACAATTAGGTTGCATATATTCAACCACATGAAATGTTTCACCTTTATAAGACCATTACTTCTATCTCATCATTAGGGTTTCTTTATACCCTTACTTAAGATTAGAATTATAATTCATTGTCATATTATCCAAGATTAGGGCTTTATGTATTATGACTCCTCATTAGAGTCTCGCATGCCTTCATCCTTCTTAGGGCCTCTTATCACAACATAACATTAGTACGTCATGTGTTGTTAATATTTAGTTAAGGTTTCTCATGGAATCACCCTCAACTAGGGTTTCTCATGGAATCACCCTCAAATAGGGTTTCCACCATAGTTTCCCATAATTTGGGTCTACTATTCATCTCTATTAGGATTTCATTCAATTATCCATAATTGGAGATTCACTATTCATCAGAATTAGGGATTTACATCTCTTTTCCCTAAATTAGAGTTTCACTTATGATTACCCTAGATTAGGGCTACATCCTTACCCTGGATTATGGTTTCATTTAGAATTGCCCTCAATTAGGGTTAGAATTCAATAACCCTGTCAATTAGGGTTTATGTTCATGATTAGGGTTTCATGATCTCTTTTCTTAAGTATCATACCCTTAATCTCAACATAAATCATATTCATGTTATGAATTCATGCTAAAATCATCTCAACTTGATAAGGTCATATCATCCCTTCAATCAAGTATATACAACTATGAATGACATAGTGTACCAAGTCATTGATCCTATAAGCAATTAGGGTTCATCCCTTAGTTGGCACTAATCAGTTAGGTACTAATAGGGTTTCAATGTTTGTACCTTCATTGATTATCATTACTAATCATTATTGGATCAATGAGTCATTCATCATCTCTATTCTCGAGATATTCAATCACCTTGGACCTCCATTACGTAAGGTATCCAATTGAATTGATCAATTGAATCTACAATTGCAATAGGTACTCAATTAGGTTAATCAATTGGACCTTCAGTTGCATTAGGTTCTCCATTGGACTAACCAATTGAACCTTCTATTGCATAACATAACTTGACCTTGAAACCACCTAGGTCTCCAAACGGTTTGAGACCGTTTGCCCAAGTAGGTGAAGACCGTTTCCAAGTAGGTGAAGACCGTTTGGCCAAGTAGGTGAAGACCGTTTGGACAAGTAGGTGAAGACTGTTTGGCCAAGAAGGTGAAGACTATTTTCCCATCCAACCCTTGGATTCTAGTGAAATTTCATCAAGGTTTGGTCTATTGAGTTGATCAACACATCAACACTTGGTTGTAATATGATTTGGTACCTTTGGACCTTCAATTGGTCAACTATACTTAACCCCAGACCTCCAAACGGTCTTGGGTGATCCCCAAACGGTTTTGAAACTGTTTGGCTATCCAACCCAAAATCGCAAATTAACTCATTGGAAATTCAGCACTGATTACAATTAGGGTTTGCCCAATTGATTAGCCTTCAACTCATGATTCCTTGGGAATTCATCCATCAAATTTGGTGAGTTAATAACCAACATAATTAGGAACAGTAATCTCAAACGGTAAACACTTGGTCAACCATCTCAAATGGTTTTGAAACCGTTTGCCCAAAAAGGCAAATTAATCAAGTTGAAAAATCAGCACTTAATCCAATTAGGATTTGCCTAATGGATTAGCCTTCAACTCATGATTCCTTTGGAATTAATCCATCAAATTTGGTGAATTATTAACCAACATTATTAGGAACAGTAATCTCAAACGGTCAACGCTTGGTCAACCATCTCAAACTGTTTTGAAACCGTTTTCCCAAAAATTCCAATTAATCTGGTTGAAGATCAGCACTTAATCCAATTAGGGATTACCTAATTGATTAGCCTTCAACTCACGATTCCTTTGGAATTAACCCATCAAATTTGGTGAGTTATTAACCAACATTATTAGAAACAGTAATCGCAAACGGTCAATGCTTGGTCAACCATCACAAACGGTTTTGAAACCGTTTTCCCAAAAATTCCAATTAATCAGGTTGAAGATCAGCACTTAATCCAATTAGGGATTACCTAATTGATTAGACTTCAACTCACGATTACTTTGGAATTAACCCCTCAAATTTGGTGAGTTATTAACCAACATTATTAGGACCATTAATCTCAAACGGTCAACGCTTGGTCAGCCATCTCAAACGGTTTTGAAATCGTTTGACCAAAAATTCCAATTAATCAGGTTGAAGATCAGCACTTAATCCAATTAGGGATTACCTAATTGATTAGCCTTCAACTCACGATTCCTTTGGAATAAACCCGTCAAATTTGGTTAGTTATTAAACAACATTATTAGGAACATGATTCTCAAACGGTCAACCCTTGGTCAACTCCCTCAAACGGTTTTGAAACCATTTTCTTCTAAACGGTTTGCAAACCGTTTGATCACCAAACGGTTTGGTGAAACCGTTTGGTTCCACGTTCCAAACTGTTTGCCCAAGATATTTGGGGAGGTGAGTGCTTATGATGATGTCATCATCATCAAGCTTCGTCCCTGAAGTTCTAACAACTTCTGAATTCATGAATTAATCAATTTCAACCAGGAATTAATCAAGATAATGAAGGAATCATTGAAATTACAAGATTAATGGTTGAATAACAATGTAAAAAGGGTTCAAGTTATAAAACCCGCCTCCAATTGAGATTCCAAGCTCCAAGATCACGTCAAAAATGGTGGATGCAACTCCTTTCACCATTCCAAGTTTCGTCCTCATGGTTTGAGTGAAAAGGAATGGTTATAATTGAAGAGGAGATCGAAATAGGAAGATATCCATAATTTATTTTCGATTTCCACCATGGAATTAAGATGAGTGAGGGTCAATAAGCTTACCAACAGGTTGCATCTCGTCCTCCTGTTTCTCCTAAGTCCCCTTGAGCTCATCCAAAGCAAGGGAAGAAGAAAGGGCCGAAAAATCCTTTCAATTGATTTGGAAATGAAGTTTTTATGAAGGAAGTTGAGGAGAGAGAAAGCATTTTTAATTTCCCTCAACTCTCAAATTGGTGCCACATAAACCCCCTCACTCCCTTCTGTACGAAGGCACCTTCATTTGCCTTTAATTATCCTTCATTATCCTCAAATTAAAAGAAAAGCAAATTAAGCACCTTAATCATATAAAAGTAATATCCATAATGTGAGTGGATATTACTTTCCTTTATAATAAGGTGAGTGGAGTTTCACCTCCTTTAGATATTTTCGTGCCTTATCTATGCAAAAGGACGTCTATCCTTATTCAAACTCAACCAATAACATTTTGGTTGAATGCCCTTTAATTAATATATTCATTTTTTTCCCTAAATTGAATTAGGGTTTCAATTAGGATTAAATCTTGATTATTTTAATATCAAGATTCTCTCTCCTCCAACTTAATTCAAATGAGGTGCCCCTCTCATTTTATCTGCTCCACATGATCCCAACAATAGGGACCATTTAGAAGTGGTAAATTGCATATTGAACCCTAGGTTTTGGGTAAGTTGCACATTACTCCAAAACTAGGTTTTAATGCACAAGCCTTGCTTTATCAGCTCTTTCGTGGTACTCAGGCTACCATAAGCCATACCTTTGCATCATCTTCATTCTCATGATGCTTCAACACATGAGGAACATATTATCATGCATAATTTACACTTAAACCCCTCAACTTGGGTATTTTGCACATTAGTCCAAAACAAACAAAACATTGATTTCAACAATGTTCAAAAAGGACTAGAATTGCAACATAAGTTCCGCTTGAGCCCTAATTACCTTTCACAAGATGATATTAAGAATTTAATCATCCTTCTTAATCAAAACACCTAGGGTTAAATTATAACCCAGGTCAGGGGTGTTACAAATTATAAACCCCTAACAAGGATTTCATCCCCGAAATCCCAGATAAAGGAAGACAGATGTATTTCATTCATCATACTATCTAGTCTTCACATAACATCTCCTTATTATGGAGACACCATAAAACTTTGATCAGCACAAAGTGTTTCCATACAAGATTCTCATAGAATCAACACACAAGGCACATGCTCCATTGTTCCTCATCATTGACTATAGAGTCAACTTTGTGTCAAACAACACTTCTCTTATTCAAAGAAACATCATACATTCTTTATTAATATCATGTTTATGCAGAGCATAAACCCCTAACATATGATGTTCATATTGTTTTATATATCCAGACTAATTTCACAGTTGACCACCCCAGGTAGCCAACCTAACCCATCTGATAACTCTCAGATACCAGAATCTTTCACCTTGGTATCTATCACATGTGTTGGAAACACATCATATATATCTCTTCCTTTCATCTTGGAACATTAATTGTTTCATATATCCTCATCTTGGGACCAAAGTCCAAGATAACTGATACTTTTCTAAGTATCCAATACATGAACTCCTTTATCTTATGCACATCAAGTGTCCTAAGACCCACTTGATTTCCATGTCCCTGTAAGGAAAGAAAACAAGGATTCATATTCCTCTTATTAATTCATGTATTTTCGACTATTCTTGAACCATTTACTCTTTATCTTATCCTAGGTTCCTTGCCTTTAGCATTGGAATTTGTAAGGATGATTGCATGTCATTATCCCTTTCTTTATTATTATCTAGCATGTTTATGATCATCTCATGATCTCATCACATTTCCCATTTCCTCATTATGGGAAAGATCTGTATTATGCAAGCAGCATTATTGAACAGGGTTCGTCTCCCTTATTCTTATTCTTATCTTATGAGGAGTACATTTTTAGTTCCTCATACAACATGCTCATCTGAGATTATCTTAGACTTATCTTTCTTATGCATGGGATATGACACATTTTTTCATTCCAGATTTCTGATTTCATGATACTCATTAGATTGTCTCAGAATGACTACTTGATCAGAGCAATCAAAAAGACAACAATCTAAGAGTTTCCATACCCACTTTATCATCAATAGTTGTATACCTGGCCAGGGTATATAAATATTGAGATTAAGTGGTATGCACTTTGTATATTATCATATTCCTTCTTTTCATATTATCACAAGCATAAGGCTTAACATCCCTGAATTTTATCCAGGCATCTCTTCTATACCTCATCTTTTCTTATAGAGGTAAGAACAACACAAAACATTTGTAATGTTTTACCATGCAAAACATAAGTCCTCATAGGACTGATCAAGGAAAGTTCAATCATTTCCTTTCTCAATTAATCCAGGAATTCATAGGATGACATATTTAAATGACATTATCTTGTCTAACTTGTCATAATTCGTGAATTATTCGCTGCCTCGGGCTAACTCTGCCTCAAAGGTTGATTCAATAGGCTATGGTTGAGCACAGACTCAATTTAAGTCTAGAAATTCATCATTTCCTTTTGCTACAACCTGTTGATACTAATAACAAATCATGTTGATATCTAAAACATCATCATTGGGGCTGGTAATCTAGGTTACACTTCTAATGCTTGATCCACTATATACATTACTGTTGCCCTAAGTTCTCCAACAGTAATACTTAAAGAAGGATTTTCTTATTATGGTTGGATCATCTAGGGGATTCTCAGGCAATTGTCTCTCTCTTGCCTGTTCCCATGCACCTCTTCTTGGTGCAACATTGCTTCTCTCAGCATCAATCTCCTCATGTGACCCAGTCATCTTTAAGTTCTTCTTCTCTTATACGAGCAGAAGACACAATCAGATACACTGGATGACACCAGAATAGACTCTACTACCTTAGTCCTATGTCTCTGTAGACTCAACAAACCTAGAGCTCTGATACCACTAATTGAAACGACCGTCTCGCGAAAATAGGATTAACTAATGTGGAAGCGAATTATTTGCAGCAAATTACTGAAAATCACTGAAAATTTAAAACTTTATGCAAAGAGATCCATTCACAGGAAAACTCTTTAACCATGAACCAAAGTATTCCAAATTCATCCTGGTTTACAAGTACACAACCTGTACCATTCCTTTTCAAGGATTACAACATTGACTACCCTGTTAACAAATATACACAGGCAGTATAAAAACTTCGAGGCACTAAGCCAAAACTCAGATTGATACATTTAAAACTCCGAGGACCTGAGAGTACAGAGACGAAACATAGGACTACTATCTATATGACTAGATAGACAATATCTCCACCTGAGATCTTATTTTTGTCCCTACTGTTGCTGTTGCTCTTTCCCTGTTCTAGGGTTTCTGCTCTGCCTTCCATGCATACCTAAAAATGTTTCCCACGGGGTGAGACAATTGAAAATTGCCCCAGCGAGAAATATAACTCTCCGCCAAAAACATTGTTATTGCAGTTTATTAAATTAAAACTGAGCAGGGGTTACTTTTACATTATCAGGCATAATTATTAATCATAGAACAGAATAAGATAATCTCCATTCTCAAGGAGGTTATTGCATCTACCCATGGTAGATAAGTAATTCATCTGTCTACTTTGCAGAGAATATAAAGAAACATAATTAATATTTAACTACTAAGGAATGCACAAAGAAATGCAACATCAGCCGATGAATCTCCGTATTCAATCCTTAAGCAAACATGCTATACGGCTGATTACATTTTACAATCACACTTATGCTCTGAAGAGATGAGATATACCGCTCATACTCCAACCGACCATTACGAAATCGCCTCGGTACCATACATAGGTCATCAAAAGAGCCAGATTCTTATGACCTCATCTGTCTCGGTCAGTACGAGACCACATGCAGGACATCTCGTGTCTCTGCTAACTAGCTAGCCAGGGTATTCTGGCACCTTCGCTACAGAGTTACAGCGTCAACTGCACTCTCATCGCCAATCGAGAGATTTCTTGTTTATTTCCTCGATCAGACATTAAGTATCATTGGGAGATTCGTGATACATCCATCCTGACATATTCATGAAGGATTGAGAGGTTTCTTGTTTACCTTCCAACAATCTCTTCAAGAGGATGTAAGGATATTTTTGCCCATTTACCCCCACATATTCAAAAGATGTGCTCCGGGTTTTGCCGCGGGCACCCGTTTCACCATCACCTATTCCTGACGATGATGGATGTATGGTTAGAGCACTACATGAATAGATTTCACTTGATTTATTAAGTACATTCCCATATTCTTTTAGCATCAGCCAAGTTTTCAAACATAACTTATTACAACAATGCTATAAAGAGACATGTACTACTTTTATCAGATATTTATCAGTCTTTCAAAGACCCTGGGAACTCAATCCTTCATTTCAATACTGGGAATTCTCATCCCTTCACATTCTCGTCACCATAATCATATGGTTCTAGGTATTCCAACCCTTAACTCATCATTGAGCATTATTATACCTTTTTTTAGTAACTATCACCTTCAGGTCATCTGACCAAGGCATTCATGATACTTGTTACACAAGAATCACACTTGGCTCACAAGGCCATGAAATATCTTGTCACGTCTCAATAGGTAACAACTTACTCATGTGACTCATAAAAGTCCATGCATATTGCTTCTTTTACTAAGCAACAACAACATTAAGGCACATAATGCCAATCAACATTTATTATATAATTGTCACATCTCAAACTAGCTATATACATCACCTCATAATATCTGTATGGTTATTAGGCATGATAACAGTCATACAAGATATTCATCACATCATGTGATGCAATAGTAACACCATTATTCCTCTACCAGGAATTAGGGTTTACTATCAAATAGGGCTTTTCATTCCCTTTACCCAAATTAGGGTTAGGGTTCCCCATTTCTCATTAATAAAGATCTCATGATCTCATTATCTGTCCAACCCTTAATACATTATTCCATACCTCTGGGGCATTCAAGGATATCATATTTGATTATTCTAGAACATTACTTTCATCATATAGCATTAATGATCATCAATTCAAGGTATGAGTTCATTTCTCATCCTCATCATGGTATGATTATATCATACACATCATTTGGGCTTAACCCCATTCTCAAGGTACATTAATTAACACTCATCAAGGTGTAACAACTCATTACATTTCATTGTAATAGTTGCATAACACACTTCATATGTTTCTTACCCAATTATATTGGATTTGAAGTACATCAAGGCATATAAACCCTGAAGTGTTGGATGTGATAACTATCATATTTTGATGTATCACTTTCTCATCACTTCAGACTCTCCTGAAATAGCCATCTTATCTTGTATTAAGGTATTTCCCTTCTTAATACATTCCATCACTAATCACTTACCTATAGCATATAATGCATAGGCCACACATTAGAGTTGTCCAACTATCTTTAATGATATGGACTTGTATAATGGTAAAGACATTGCTTACAATTAGGTTGCATATATTTAACCACATGAAATGTTTCACCTTTATAAGGCCATTACTTCTATGTCATCATTAGGGTTTCTTTATACCCTTACTTAAGATTAGAATTATAATTCATTGTCATATTATCCAAGATTAGGGCTTTATGTATTATGACTCCTCATTAGAGTCTCACATGCCTTCATCCTTCTTAGGGCCTCTTATCACAACATAACATTAGTACGTCATGTGGTGTTAATATTTAGTTAAGGTTTCTCATGGAATCACCCTCAACTAGGGTTTCTCATGGAATCACCCTCAACTAGGGTTTCCACCATAGTTTCCCACAATTTGGGTCTACTATTCATCTCTATTAGGATTTCATTCAATTATCCATAATTGGAGATTCACTATTCATCCGAATTAGGGATTTACATCTCTTTTCCCTAAATTAGAGTTTCACTTATGATTACCCTAGATTAGGGCTACATCCTTACCCTGGATTATGGTTTCATTTAGAATTGCCCTCAATTAGGGTTAGAATTCAATAACCCTGTCAATTAGGGTTTATGTTCATGATTAGGGTTTCATGATCTCTTTTCTTAAGGATCATACCCTTAATCTCCACATGAATCATATTCATGTTATGAATTCATGCTAAAATCATCTCAACTTGATAAGGTCATATCATCCCTTCAATCAAGTATATACAACTATGAATGACATAGTGTACCAAGTCATTGATCCTATAAGCAATTAGGGTCTATCCCTTATTTGGCACTAATCAGTTAGGTACTAATAGGGTTTCAATGTTTGTACCTTCATTGATTATCATTACTAATCATCATTGGATCAATGAGTCATTCATCATCTCTATTCTCGAGAGATTCAATCACCTTGGACCTCCATTACATAAGGTATCCAATTGAATTGATCAATTGAATCTACAATTGCAATAGGTACTCAATTAGGTTAATCAATTGGACCTTCAGTTGCATTAGGTTCTCCATTGGACTAACCAATTGAACCTTCTATTGCATAACATAACTTGACCTTGAAACCACCTAGGTCTCCAAACGGTTTGAGACCGTTTGCCCAAGTAGGTGAAGACCGTTTGGCCAAGTAGGTGAAGACCGTTTGGCCAAGTAGGTGAAGAACGTTTGGCCAAGCAGGTGAAGACCGTTTGCCCATCCAACCCTTGGATTCTAGTGAAATTTCATCAAGGTTTGGTCTATTGAGTTAATCAACACATCAACACTTGGTTGTAATATGATTTGGTACCTTTGGACCTTCAATTGGTCAACTATACTTAACCCTAGACCTCCAAATGGTCTTGGGTGATCCCCAAACGGTCTTGAGACCGTTTGGGTTATCCCCAAACGGTTTTGAAACCGTTTGGGCTATCCAACCCAAAATCTCAAATTAACTCATTGGAAATTCAGCACTGATTTCAATTAGGGTTTGCCCAATTGATTAGCCTTCAACTCATGATTCCTTGGGAATTCATCCATAAAATTTGGTGAGTTAACAATAAACATCATTAGGAACAGTAATCCCAAATGGTCAACGCTTTTTCAACCATCTCAAACGGTTTTGAAACCGTTTTCCCAAAAAGGCAAATTAATCAAGTTGAAAAATCAGCACTTAATCCAATTAGGATTTGCCTAATGGATTAGCCTTCAACTCATGATTCCTTGGGAATTAATCCAGAAAATTTGGTGAGTTATTAAAAAACATTATTAGGAACAGTAATCTCAAACGGTCAACGCTTGGTCAACCATCTCAAATGGTTTTGAAATCGTCTGCCCAAAAATTCCAATTAATCAGGTTGAAGATCAGCACTTAATCCAATTAGGGATTACCTAATTGATTAGCCTTCAACTCACGATTCCTTTGGAATTAACCCATCAAATTTGGTGAGTTATTAACCAACATTATTAGGAACAGTAATAACAAACGGTCAACGCTTGGTCAACCATTGTAAATGGTTTTGAAACCGTTTTCCCAAAAATTGCAATTAATCAGGTTGAAGATAAGCACTTAATCCAATTAGGGATTACCCAATTGACTAGCCTTCAACTCACGATTACTTTGGAATTAACCCCTCAAATTTGGTGAGTTATTAACCAACATTATTAGGAACATTAATATCAAACGGTCAACGCTTGGTCAACCATATCAAACGGTTTTGAAACCGTTTTCCCAAAAAGGCAAATTAATCAAGTTGAAAAATCAGCACTTAATCCAATTAGGATTTGCCTAATGGATTAGCCTTCAACTCATGATTCCTTGGGAATTAATCCATCAAATTTGGTGAGTTATTAAAAAACATTATATGGAACAGTAATCTCAAACGGTCAATGCTTGGTCAACCATCTCAAACGGTTTTGAAATCATTTGCCCAAAAATTCCAATTAATCAGGTTGAAGATCAGCACTTAATCCAATTAGGGATTACCTAATTGATTAGCCTTCAACTCACGATTCCTTTGGAATAAACCCATCAAATTTGGTGAGTTATTAACCAACATTATTAGGAACATGATTCTCAAACGGTCAACCCTTGGTTAACTCCCTCAAACGTTTTTGAAAGCGTTTTCTCCTAAATGGTTCGCAAACCGTTTGATCACCAAACGGTTTGGTGAAACCGTTTGGTTCCAAGTTCCAAACCGTTTGCCCAAGATATTTGGGGAGGTGTGTGCTTATGATGATGTAATCATCATCAATCTTCGTTCCTGAAGTTCTAACAATTTCTGATTTCATGAATTAATCAATTTCAACCAGCAATTAATCAAGATAATGAAGGAATCATTGAAATTACAAGATTAATGGTTGAATAACAATGTAAAAAGGGTTCAAGTTATAAAACCCGCCTCCAATTGAGCTTCCAAGCTCCAAGATCACGTCAACAACGGTGGATGCAACTCCTTTCACCATTCCAAGTTTCGTCCTCATTGTTTGAGTGAAAAGGAATGGTTATAATTGAAGAGGAGATCGAAATAGGAAGAAATCCATAATTTATTTTCGATTTCCACCATGGAATCAAGATGAATGAGGGTCAATAAGCTTACCAACAGGTTCGGGCTCATCCTCATATTTCTCCTAAGTCCCCTTGAGCTCATCCAAAACAAGAGAAGAAGAAAGGGCCGAAAAATCCTTTCAATTGATTTGGAAATGAAGTTTTTATGAAGGATGTTGAGGAGAGAGAGCATTTTTAATTTCCCTCAACTCTCAAATTGGTGCCACATAAACCCCCTCACTCCCTTGTGTACGAAGGCACCTTCCTTTGCCTTTAATTATCCTTCATTATCCTCAAATTAAAAGAAAAGCAAATTAAGCACCTTAATCATATAAAAGTAATATCCATAATGTGAGTGGATATTACTTTCCTTTATAATAAGGTGAGTGGAGTTTCACCTCCTTTAGATATTTTCGTGCCTTATCTATGAAAAAGGACGTCTATCCTTATTCAAACTCAACCAATAACATTTTGGTTGAAGGCCCTTTAATTAAAATATTCATTTTTTTGCCCTAAATTGAATTAGGGTTTCAATTAGGATTAAATCTTGATTATTTTAATATCAAGATTCTCTCTCCTCCAACTTAATTCAAATGAGGCGCCCCTCTCATTTTATCTGCTCCACATGATCCCAAGAAACAATAGGGACCATTTAGAAGTGGTAAATTGCATATTGAACCCTAGGTTTTGGGTAAGTTGCACATTACTCCAAAACTAAGTTTTAATGCACAAACCTTGCTTTATCAGCTCTTTCTTGGTACTCAGGCTACCATAAGCCATACCTTTGCATCATCTTCATTCTCATGATGCTTCAACACATGAGGCAGATATTATCATGCACAATTTGCACTTAAACCCCTCAACTTGGGTATTTTGCACATTAGTCCAAAACAAACAAAACATTGATTTCAACAATGTTCAAAAAGGACTAGAATTGCAACATAAGTTCCTCTTGCGCCCTAATTACCTTTCAGAAGATGATATTAAGAATTTAATCATCCTTCTTAATCAAAACACCTAGGGTTAAAGTATAACCCAGGTCAGGGATGTTACAAATTATAAACCCCTAATAAGGATTTCGTCCCCGAAATCCCAGATAAAGGAAGACAGATGTATTTCATTCATCATACTATCTAGTCTTCACATAACATCTCCTTATTATGGAGACACCATAAAACTTTGATCAGCACAAAGTGTTTCCATACAAGATTCTCATAGAATCAACACACAAGGCACATGCTCCATTGTTCCTCATCATTGACTATAGAGTCAACTTTGTGTCAAACAACACTTCTCTTATTCAGAGAAACATCATACATTCTTTATAAATATCATGTTTATGCAGAGCATAAACCCCTAACATATGATGTTCATATTGTTTTATATATCCAGACTAATTTCACAGTTGACCACCCCAGGTAGCCAACCTAACCCATCTGATAACTCTCAGATACCAGAATCTTTCACCTTGGTATCTATCACATGTGTTGGAAACACATCATATATATCTCTTCCTTTCATCTTGGAACATTAATTGTTTCATATATCCTCATCTTGGGACCAAAGTCCAAGATAACTGATACTTTTCTAAGTATCCAATACATGAACTCCTTTATCTTATGCACATCAAGTGTCCTAAGACCCACTTGATTTCCATGTCCCTGAAAGGAAAGAAAACAAGGAGTCATATTCCTCTTATTAATTCATGTATTTTCGACTATTCTTGAACCATTTACACTTTATCTTATCCTAGGTTCCTTGCCTTTAGCATTGGAATTTGTAAGGATGATTGCATGTCATTATCCCTTTCTTTATTATTATCTAGCATGTTTATATTCATCTCATGATCTCATCACATTTCCCATTTCCTCATTATGGGAAAGATATGTATTATGCAAGCAACATTATTGAACAGGGTTCGTCTCCCTTATTCTTATTCTTATCTTATGAGGAGTAAATTTTTAGTTCCTCATACAACATGCTCATATGAGATTATCTCAGACTTATCTTTCTTATGCATGGGATATGACACATTGTTCATTCCAAATTTCTGATTTCATGATACTCATTAGATTGTCTCAGAATGACTACTTGATCAGAGCAATCAAAAAGACAACAATCTAAGAGTTTCCATACCCACTTTATCATCAATAGTTGTATACCTGGTCAGGGTATATAAATATTGAGATTAAGTGGTATGCACTTTGTATATTATCATATTCCTTCTTTTCATATTATCACAAGCATAAGGCTTAACATCCCTGAATTTTATCCAGGCATCTCTTCTATACCTCATCTTTTCTTATAGAGGTAAGAACAACATAAAACATTTGTAATGTTTTACCATGAAAAACATAAGTCCTCATAGGACTGATCAAGGAAAGTTCAAACATTTCCTTTCTCAATTAATCTAGGAATTCATAGGATGACATATTTAAATGACATTATCTTGTCTAACTTGTCATAATTCGTGAATTATTCACTGCCTCGGGCTAACTCTGCCTCAAAGGTTGATTCAACAGGCTATGGTTGAGCACAGACTCAATTTAAGTCTAGAAATTCATCATTTCCTTTTGCTTCAACCTGCTGATACTAATCACAAATCCTGTTGATATCTAAAACATCATCATTGGGGCTGGTAATCTAGGTTACACTGCCAATGCTTGATCCACTATATACATTACTGTTGCCCTAAGTTCTCCAACAATAATACTTAAAGAAGGATTTTCTTATTATAGTTGGATCAGCTAGGGGATTCTCAGGCAATTGTCTCTCTCTTTCCTGTTCCCATGCACCTCTTCTTAGTGCAACATTGCTGCTCTCAGCATCAATCTCCTCATGTGACCCAGTCATCTTTAAGTTCTTCTTCTCTTATACGAGTAGAAGACAATATCAGATACACTAGATGACACCAGAATAGACTCTACTACCTTAGTCCTATGTCTCTGTAGACTCAACGAACCTAGAGCTCTGATACCACTAATTGAAAAAATAGGATTAACTAATGCGGAAGCGAATTATTTGCAGCAAATTACTGAAAATCACTGAAAATTTAAAACTTTTTGCAAAGAGATCCATTCACAGGAAAACTCTTTAACCATGAACCAAAGTATTCCAAATTAATCCTGGTTCACAAGTACACAACCTGTACCATTCCTTTTCAAGGATTACAACATTGACTACCCTGTTAACAAATATACACAGGCAGTATAAAAACTTCGAGGCACTAAGCCAAAACTCAGATTGATACATTTAAAACTCCGAGGACTTGAGAGTACAGAGATGACACATAGGACTACTATCTATATGACTAGATAGATAATATCTCCACCTGAGATCTTATTTTTGTCCCTGCTGTTGCTATTGCTCTTTCCCTGTTCTAGGGTTTCTGCTCTGCCTTCCATGCATACCTAAAAATGTTTCCCACGGGGGTGAGACAATTGAAAATTGCCCCAACGAGAGATATAACTCTCCGCCAAAAACATTGTTATTGCAGTTTATTAAATCAAAACTGAGCAGGGGTTACTTTTACATTATCAGGCAGAATTATTCATCATACAACAGAATAAGATAATCTCCCTTCTCAAGGAGGTTATTGCATCTACCCATGGTAGATAAGTAATTCATCTGTCTACTTTGCAGAGAATATAAGGAAACATAATTAATATTTAACTACTAAGGAATTCACAATGAAATGCAACATCAGCCGATGAATCTCCATATTCAATCCTTAAGCAAACATGCTATACGGTTGATTACATTTTACAATCACACTTATGCTCTGAGGAGATGAGATATACCGCTCAAACTCCAACCAACCATTACGAAATCACCTCGGTACCATACATAGGTCATCAAAAGAGCCAATTTCTTATGACCTCATCTGTCTCGGTCAGTACGAGACCACATGCAAGACATCTCGTGTCTCTGCTAACTAGCTAGCCAGGGTATTCTGGCACCTTCGCTACAGAGTTACAACTTCAACTGCACTCTCATCGCCAATCGAGAGATTTCTTTTTTATCTCCTCGATCAGACATTACGTATCATTGGGAGATTCGTGATACATCCATCCCGACATATTCATGAAGGATTGAGAGGTTTCTTGTTTACCTTCCAACAATCTCTTCAAGAGGATGTAAGGATATTTTCGCCCATTTACCCCCACATATTCAAAAGATGTGCTCCGGGTTTTGCCGCGGGCACCCGTTTCACCATCACCTATTCCTGACGATGATGGATCTATGGTCAGAGCACTACATGAATAGATTTCACTTGATTTATTAATTACATTCCCATATTCTTTTAGCATCAGCCATGTTTACAAACATAACTTATTACAACAATGCTATAAAGAGACATGTACTACTTTTATCAGATATTTATCAGTCTTTCAAAGACCATGGGAACTCAGTCCTTCATTTCAATACTGGGAATTCTCATCCCTTCACATTCTCATCACCATAATCATATGGTTCTGGGTATATCAACCCTTAACTCATCATTGAGCATTATTATACCTTTTTTTTAGTAACTATCACCTTCAGGTCATCTGACCAAGGCATTCATGATACTTGTTACACAAGCATCACACCTGGCTCACAAGGCCATGAAATATCTTGTCACCTCTCACTAGGTAACAACTTACTCATGTGACTCATAAAAGTCCATGCATATTGCTTCTTTTACTAAGCAACAACAACATTAAGGCACATAATGCCAATCAACATTTATTATATAATTGTCACAGCTCAAACTAGCTATATACATCACCTCATAATATCTGTATGGTTATTAGGCATGATAACAGTCATACAAGATATTCATCACATCATGTGATGCAATAGTAACACCATTATTCCTCTACCAGGAATTAGGGTTTACTATCAAATAGGGCTTTTCATTCCCTTTACCCAAATTAGGGTTAGGGTTCCCCATTTCTCATTAATAAAGATTTCATGATCTCATTATATGTCCAACCCTTAATACATTATTCCATACCTCTGGGGCATTCAAGGATATCATATTTGATTATTCTAGAACATTACTTTCATCATATAGCATTAATGATCATCAATTCAAGGTATGAGTTCATTTCTCATCCTCATCATGGTATGATTATATCATACACATCATTTGGGCTTAACCCCATTCTCAAGGTACATTAATTAACACTCATCAAGGTGTAACAACTCATTACATTTCATTGTAATAGTTGCATAACACACTTCATATGTTTCTTACCCAATTATATTGGATTTGAAGTACATCAAGGCATATAAACCCTGAAGTGTTGGATGTGATAACTATCATATTTTGATGTATCACTTTCTCATCACTTCAGACTCTCCTGAAATAGCCATCTTATCTTGTATTAAGGTATTTCCCTTCTTAATACATTCCATCACTAATCACTTACCTATAGCATATAATGCATAGGCCACACATTAGAGTTGTCCAACTATCTTTAATGATATGGACTTGTATAATGGTAAAGACATTGCTTACAATTAGGTTGCATATATTCAACCACATGAAATGTTTCACCTTTATAAGGCCATTACTTCTATGTCATCATTAGGGTTTCTTTATACCCTTACTTAATATTAGAATTATAATTCATTGTCATATTATCCAAGATTAGGGCTTTATGTATTATGACTCCTCATTAGAGTCTCACATGCCTTCATCCTTCTTAGGGCCTCTTATCACAACATAACATTAGTACATCATGTGGTGTTAATATTTAGTTAAGGTTTCTCATGGAATCACCCTCAACTAGGGTTTCTCATGGAATCACCCTCAACTAGGGTTTCCACCATAGTTTCCCACAATTTGGGTCTACTATTCATCTCTATTAGGATTTCATTCAATTATCCATAATTGGAGATTCACTATTCATCCGAATTAGAGATTTACATCTCTTTTCCCTAAATTAGAGTTTCACTTATGATTACCCTAGATTAGGGCTACATCCTTACCCTGGATTATGGTTTCATTTAGAATTGCCCTCAATTAGGGTTAGAATTCAATAACCCTGTCAATTAGGGTTTATGTTCATGATTAGGGTTTCATGATCTCTTTTCTTAAGGATCATACCCTTAATCTCCACATGAATCATATTCATGTTATGAATTCATGCTAAAATCATCTCAACTTGATAAGGTCATATCATCCCTTCAATCAAGTATATACAACTATGAATGACATAGTGTACCAAGTCATTGATCCTATAAGCAATTAGGGTCCATCCCTTATTTGGCACTAATCAGTTAGGTACTAATAGGGTTTCAATGTTTGTACCTTCATTGATTATCATTACTAATCATCATTGGATCAATGAGTCATTCATCATCTCTATTCTCGAGAGATTCAATCACCTTGGACCTCCATTACATAAGGTATCCAATTGAATTGATCAATTGAATCTAAAATTGCAATAGGTACTCAATTAGGTTAATCAATTGGACCTTCAGTTGCATTAGGTTCTCCATTGGACTAACCAATTGAACCTTCTATTGCATAACATAACTTGACCTTGAAACCACTTAGGTCTCCAAACGGTTTGAGACCGTTTGCCCAAGTAGGTGAAGACCGTTTGGCCAAGTAGGTGAAGACCGTTTGGCCAAGTAGGTGAAGAACGTTTGGCCAAGCAGGTGAAGACCGTTTGCCCATCCAACCCTTGGTTTCTAGTGAAATTTCATCAAGGTTTGGTCTATTGAGTTGATCAACACATCAGCACTTGGTTGTAATATGATTTGGTACCTTTGGACCTTCAATTGGTCAACTATACTTAACCCCAGACCTCCAAACGGTCTTGGGTGAACCCCAAACGGTCTTGAGACCGTTTGGGTTATCCCCAAACTGTTTTGAAACCGTTTGGGCTATCCAACCCAAAATCTCAAATTAACTCATTGGAAATTCAGCACTGATTTCAATTAGGGTTTGCCCAATTGATTAGCCTTCAACTCATGATTCCTTGGGAATTCATCCATCAAATTTGGTGAGTTAATAATCAACATCATTAGGAACAGTAATCTCAAGCGGTCAACGCTTTGTCAACCATCTCAAACGGTTTTGAAACCGTTTGCCCAAAAAGGCAAATTAATCAAGTTGAAAAATCAGCACTTAATCCAATTAGGATTTGCCTAATGGATTAGCCTTCAACTCATGATTCCTTGGGAATTAATCAATGAAATTTGGTGAGTTATTAAAAAACATTATTAGGAACAGTAATCTCAAACGGTCAACGCTTGGTCAACCATCTCAAACGGTTTTGAAATCATTTGCCCAAAAATTCCAATTAATCAGGTTGAAGATCAGCACTTAATCCAATTAGGGATTACCTAATTGATTAGCCTTCAACTCACGATTCCTTTGGAATTAACCCATCAAATTTGGTGAGTTATTAACCAACATTATTCGGAACAGTAATATCAAACGTTCAACGCTTGGTCAACCATCGCAAATGGTTTTGAAACCGTTTTCCCGAAAATTCCAATTAATCGGGTTGAAGATCAGCACTTAATCCAATTAGGGATTACCTAATTGATTAGCCTTCAACTCACGATTACATTAGAATTAACCCCTCAAATTTGGTGAGTTATTAAAAAACATTATTAGGAACATTAATATCAAACGGTCAACACTTGGTCAACCATCTCAAACGGTTTTAAAACCGTTTGCCCAAAAATTCCAATTAATCAGGTTGAAGATCAGCACTTAATCCAATTAGGGATTACCTAATTGATTAGCCTTCAACTCACGATTCCTTTGGAATTAACCCATCAAATTTGGTGAGTTATTAACCAACATTATTAGGAACATGATTCTCAAACGGTCAACCCTTGGGCAACTCCCTCAAACGTTTTTGAAACCGTTTTCTCCTAAACGGTTTGCAAACCGTTTGATCACCAAACGGTTTGGTGAAACCGTTTGGTTCCAAGTTCCAAACCGTTTGCCCAAGATATTTGGGGAGGTGTGTGCTTATGATGATGTCATCATCATCAAGATTCCTTCCTGAAGTTCTAACAACTTCTGATTTCATGAATTAATCAATTTCAACCAGCAATTAATCAAGATAATGAAGGAATCGTTGAAATTACAAGATTAATGGTTGAATAACAATGTAAAAAGGGTTCAAGTTATAAAACCCGCCTCCAATTGAGCTTCCAAGATCCAAGATCACGTCAACAATGGTGGATGCAACTCCTTTCACCATTCCAAGTTTTGTCCTCATGGTTTGAGTGAAAAGGAATGGTTATAATTGAAGAGGAGATCGAAATAGGAAGAAATCCATAATTTATTTTCAATTTCTACCATGGAATCAAGATGAATGAGGGTCAATAAGCTTACCAACAGGTTGGGGCTTGTCCTCCTATTTCTCCTAAGTCCCCTTGAGCTCTTCCAAAGAAAGGGAAGAAGAAAGGTCCGAAAAATCCTTTCAATTGATTTGGAAATGAAGTTTTTATGCAGGAAGTTGAGGAGAGAGAAAGCATTTTTAATTTCCCTCAACTCTCAAATTGGTGCCACATAAACCCCCTCACTCCCTTGTGTACGAAGGCACCTTCCTTTGCCTTTAATTATCCTTCATTATCCTCAAATTAAAAGAAAAGCAAATTAAGCACCTTAATCATATAAAAGTAATATCCATAATGTGAGTGGATATTACTTTCCTTTATAATAAGGTGAGTGGAGTTTCACCTCCTTTAGATATTTTCGTGCCTTATCTATGAAAAAGGACGTCTATCCTTATTAAAACTCAACCAATAACATTTTGGTTGAAGGCCCTTTAATTAAAATATTCATTTTTTTGCCCTAAATTGAATTAGGGTTTCAATTAGGATTAAATCTTGATTATTTTAATATCAAGATTCTCTCTCCTCCAACTTAATTCAAATGAGGCGCCCCTCTCATTTTATCTGCTCCACATGATCCCAAGAAACAATAGGGACCATTTAGAAGTGGTAAATTGCATATTGAACCCTAGGTTTTGGGTAAGTTGCACATTACTCCAAAACTAAGTTTTAATGCACAAGCCTTGCTTTATCAGCTCTTTCTTGGTACTCAGGCTACCATAAGCCATACCTTTGCATCATCTTCATTCTCATGATGCTTCAACACATGAGGCAGATATTATCATGCACAATTTGCACTTAAACCCCTCAACTTGGGTATTTTGCACATTAGTCCAAAACAAACAAAACATTGATTTCAACAATGTTCAAAAAGGACTAGAATTGCAACATAAGTTCCTCTTGCGCCCTAATTACCTTTCAGAAGATGATATTAAGAATTTAATCATCCTTCTTAATCAAAACACCTAGGGTTAAAGTATAACCCAGGTCAGGGGTGTTACAAATTATAAACCCCTAATAAGGATTTCGTCCCCGAAATCCCAGATAAAGGAAGACAGATGTATTTCATTATCATACTATCTAGTCTTCACATAACATCTCCTTATTATGGAGACACCATAAAACTTTGATCAGCACAAAGTGTTTCCATACAAGATTCTCATAGAATCAACACACAAGGCACATGCTCCATTGTTCCTCATCATTGACTATAGAGTCAACTTTGTGTCAAACAACACTTCTCTTATTCAGAGAAACATCATACATTCTTTATAAATATCATGTTTATGCAGAGCATAAACCCCTAACATATGATGTTCATATTGTTTTATATATCCAGACTAATTTCACAGTTGACCACCCCAGGTAGCCAACCTAACCCATCTGATAACTCTCAGATACCAGAATCTTTCACCTTGGTATCTATCATATGTGTTGGAAACACATCATATATATCTCTTCCTTTCATCTTGGAACATTAATTGTTTCATATATCCTCATCTTGGGACCAAAGTCCAAGATAACTGATACTTTTCTAAGTATCCAATACATGAACTCCTTTATCTTATGCACATCAAGTGTCCTAAGACCCACTTGATTTCCATGTCCCTGAAAGGAAAGAAAACAAGGATTCATATTCCTCTTATTAATTCATGTATTTTCGACTATTCTTGAACCATTTACTCTTTATCTTATCCTAGGTTCCTTTCCTTTAGCATTGGAATTTGTAAGGATGATTGCATGTCATTATCCCTTTCTTTATTATTATCTAGCATGTTTATGTTCATCTCATGATCTCATCACATTTCCCATTTCCTCATTATGGGAAAGATATGTATTATGCAAGCAACATTATTGAACAGGGTTTGTCTCCCTTATTCTTATTCTTATCTTATGAGGAGTACATTTTTAGTTCCTCATACAACATGCTCATATGAGATTATCTCAGACTTATCTTTCTTATGCATGGGATATGACACATTTGTTCATTCCAGATTTCTGATTTCATGATACTCATTAGATTGTCTCAGAATGACTACTGGATCAGAGCAATCAAAAAGACAACAATCTAAGAGTTTCCATACCCACTTTATCATCAATAGTTGTATACCTGGTCAGGGTATATAAATATTGAGATTAAGTGGTATGCACTTTGTATATTATCATATTCCTTCTTTTCATATTATCACAAGCATAAGGCTTAACATCCCTGAATTTTATCTAGGCATATCTTCTATACCTAATCTTTTCTTATTGAGGTAAGAACAACATAAAACATTTGTAATGTTTTACCATGCAAAACATAAGTCCTCATAGGACTGATCAAGGAAAGTTCAATCATTTCCTTTCTCAATTAATCCAGGAATTCATAGGATGACATATTTAAATGACATTATCTTGTCTAACTTGTCATAATTCGTGAATTATTTGCTGCCTCAGGCTAACTCTGTCTCAAAGGTTGATTCAACAGGCTATGGTTGAGCACAGACTCAATTTAAGTCTAGAAATTCATCATTTCCTTTTGCTTCAACCTGCTGATACTAATCACAAATCCTGTTGATATCTAAAACATCATCATTGGGGCTGGTAATCTAGGTTACACTGCCAATGCTTGATCCACTATATACATTACTGTTGCCCTAAGTTCTCCAACAATAATACTTAAAGAAGGATTTTCTTATTATAGTTGGATCAGCTAGGGGATTCTCAGGCAATTGTCTCTCTCTTACCTGTTCCCATGCACCTCTTCTTGGTGCAACATTGCTGCTCTCAGCATCAATCTCCTCATGTGACCCAGTCATCTTTAAGTTCTTCTTCTCTTATACGAGTAGAAGACACTATCAGATACACTAGATGACACCAGAATAGACTCTACTACCTTAGTCCTATGTCTCTGTAGACTCAGCGAACCTAGAGCTCTGATACCACTAATTGAAACGACCGTCTCGCGAAAATAGGATTAACTAATGCAGAAGCAAATTATTTGCAGCAAATTACTGAAAATCACTGAAAATTTAAAACTTTTTGCAAAGAGATCCATTCACAGGAAAACTCTTTAACCATGAACCAAAGTATTGCAAATTCATCCTGGTTCACAACTACACAACCTGTACCATTCCTTTTCAAGGATTACAACATTGACTACCCTGTTAACAAATATACACAGGCAGTATAAAAACTTCGAGGCACTAAGCCAAAACTCAGATTGATACATTTAAAACTCTGAGGACCTGAGAGTACAGAGATGACACATAGGACTACTATCTATATGACTAGATAGACAATATCTCCACCTGAGATCTTATTTTTTTCCCTGCTGTTGCTTCTGCTCTTTCCCTGTTCTAGGGTTTCTGCTCTGCCTTCCATGCATACCTAAAAATGTTTCCCACGGGGGTGAGACAATTGAAAATTGCCCCAACGAGAGATATAACTCTCCGCGAAAAACATTGTTATTGCAGTTTATTAAATTAAAACTGAGCAGGGGTTACTTTTACATTATCAGGCAAAATTATTCATCATAGAACAGAATAAGATAATCTCCATTCTCAAGGAGGTTATTGCATCTACCCATGGTAGATAAGTAATTCATCTGTCTACTTTGCAGAGAATATAAGGAAACATAATTAATATTTAACTACTAAGGAATGCACAAAGAAATGCAACATCAGCCGATGAATCTCCGTATTCAATCCTTAAGAAAACATGCTATACGGCTAATTACATTTTACAATCACACTTATGCTCTGAGGAGATGAGATATACCGCTCATACTCCAACCGACCATTACGAAATCACCTCGGTACCATACATAGGTCATCAAAAGAGCCAATTTCTTATGACCTCATCTATCTCGGTCAGTACGAGACCACATGCAGGACATCTCGTGTCTCTGCTAACTAGCTAGCCAGGGTATTCTGGCACCTTCGCTACAGAGTTACAGCGTCAACTGCACTCTCATCGCCAATCGAGAGATTTCTTTTTTATCTCCTCGATCAGACATTACGTATCATTGGGAGATTCGTGATACATCCATCCCGACATATTCATAAAGGATTGAGAGGTTTCTTGTTTACCTTCCAACAATCTCTTCAAGAGTATGTAAGGATATTTTCGCCCATTTACCCCCACATATTCAAAAGATGTGCTTCGGGTTTTGCCGCGGGCACCCATTTCACCATCACCTATTCCTGACGATGATGGATCTATGGTCAGAGCACTACATGAATAGATTTCACTTGATTTATTAAGTACATTCCCATATTCTTTTAGCATCATCCAAGTTTTCAAACATAACTTATTACAACAATGCTATAAAGAGACATGTACTACTTTTATCAGATATTTATCAGTCTTTCAAAGACCATGGGAACTCAATCCTTCATTTCAATACTGGGAATTCTCATCCCTTCACATTCTCATCACCATAATCATATGGTTCTGGGTATTCCAACCCTTAACTCATCATTGAGCATTATTATACCTTTTTTTAGTAACTATCACCTTCAGGTCATCTGACCAAGGCATTCATGATACTTGTTACACAAGCATCACACCTGGCTCACAAGGCCATGAAATATCTTGTCACCTCTCACTAGGTAACAACTTACTCATGTGACTCATAAAAGTCCATGCATATTGCTTCTTTTACTAAGCAACAACAATATTAAGGCACATAATGCCAATCAACATTTATTATATAATTGTCACAGCTCAAACTAGCTATATACATCACCTCATAATATCTGTATGGTTATTAGGCATGATAACAGTCATACAAGATATTCATCACATCATGTGATGCAATAGTAACACCATTATTCCTCTACCAGGAATTAGGGTTTACTATCAAATAGGGTTTTTCATTCCCTTTACCCAAATTAGGGTTTGGGTTCCCCATTTCTCATTAATAAAGATTTCATGATCTCATTATCTGTCCAACCCTTAATACATTATTCCATACCTCTGGGGAATTCAAGGATATCATATTTGATTATTCTAGAACATTACTTTCATCATATAGCATTAATGATCATCAATTCAAGGTATGAGTTCATTTCTCATCCTCATCATGGTATGATTATATCATACACATCATTTGGGCTTAACCCCATTCTCAAGGTACATTAATTAACACTCATCAAGGTGTAACAACTCATTACATTTCATTGTAATAGTTGCATAACACACTTCATATGTTTCTTACCCAATTATATTGGATTTGAAGTACATCAAGGCATATAAACCCTGAAGTGTTGGATGTGATAACTATCATATTTTGATGTATCACTTTCTCATCACTTCAGACTCTCCTGAAATAGCCATCTTATCTTGTATTAAGGTATTTCCCTTCTTAATACATTCCATCACTAATCACTTACCTATAGCATATAATGCATAGGCCACACATTAGAGTTGTCCAACTATCTTTAATGATATGGACTTGTCTAATGGTAAAGACATTGCTTACAATTAGGTTGCATATATTCAACCACATGAAATGTTTCACCTTTATAAGACCATTACTTCTATCTCATCATTAGGGTTTCTTTATACCCTTACTTAAGATTAGAATTATAATTCATTGCCATATTATCCAAGATTAGGGCTTTATGTATTATGACTCCTCATTAGAGTCTTGCATCCCTTCATCCTTCTTAGGGCCTCTTATCACAACATAACATTAGTACGTCATGTGCTGTTAATATTTAGTTAAGGTTTCTCATGGAATCACCCTCAACTAGGGTTTCTCATGGAATCACCCTCAAATAGGGTTTCCACCATAGTTTCCCATAATTTGGGTCTACTATTCATCTCTATTAGGATTTCATTCAATTATCCATAATTGGAGATTCACTATTCATCCCAATTAGGGATTTACATCGTTTTTCCCTAAATTAGAGTTTCACTTATGATTACCCTAGATTAGGGCTACATCCTTACCCTGGATTATGGTTTCATTTAGAATTGCCCTCAATTAGGGTTAGAATTCAATAACCCTGTCAATTAGGGTTTATGTTCATGATTAGGGTTTCATGATCTCTTTTCTTAAGGATCATACCCTTAATCTCCACATGAATCATATTCATGTTATGAATTCAAGCTAAAATCATCTCAACTTGATACGGTCATATCATCCCTTCAATCAAGTATATACAACTATGAATGACATAGTGTACCAAGTCATTGATCCTATAAGCAATTAGGGTTCATCCCTTATTTGGCACTAATCACTTAGGTACTAATAGGGTTTCAATGTTTGTACCTTCATTGATTATCATTACTAATCATCATTGGATCAATGAGTCATTCATCATCTCTATTCTCGAGAGATTCAATCACCTTGGACCTCCATTACATAAGGTATCCAATTGAATTGATCAATTGAATCTACAATTGCAATAGGTACTCAATTAGGTTAATCAATTGGACATTCAGTTGCATTAGGTTCTCCATTGGACTAACCAATTGAACCTTCTATTGCATAACATAACTTGACCTTGAAACCTCCTAGGTCTCCAAACGGTTTGAGACCGTCTGCCCAAGCAGGTGAAGATCGTTTGGCCAAGTAGGTGAAGACCATTTGGCCAAGTAGGTGAAGACCGTTTGGCCAAGCAGGTGAAGACCGTTTGCCCATCCAACCCTTGGATTCTAGTGAAATTTCATCAAGGTTTGGTCTATTGAGTTGATCAACACATCAGCAGTTAGTTGTAATATGATTTGGTACCTTTGGACCTTCAATTGGTCAACTATACTTAACCCCAGACCTCCAAACGGTCTTGGGTGATCCCCAAACGGTTTTGAAACCGTTTGGGCTATCCAACCCAAAATCTCAAATTAACTCATTGAAAATTCAGCACTGATTTCAATTAGGGTTTTCCCAATTGATTAGCCTTCAACTCATGATTCCTTGGGAATTCATCCATAAAATTTGGTGAGTTAATAATCAACATCATTAGGAACAGTAATAGCAAACGGTCAATGCTTGGTCAACCATCTCAAACGGTTTTGAAACCGTTTGCCCAAAAAGGCAAATTAATCAAGTTGAAAAATCAGCACTTAATCCAATTAGGATTTGCCTAATGGATTAGCCTTCAACTCATGATTCCTTGGGACTTAATCCATAAACTTTGGTGAGTTATTAACCAACATTATTAGGAACAGTAATATCAAACGGTCAACGCTTGGTCAACCATCTCAAACGGTTTTGAAACTGTTTTCCCAAACATTCCAATTAATCAGTTTGAAGATCAGCACTTAATCCAATTAGGGATTACCTAATTGATTAGCCTTCAACTCACGATTACTTTGGAATTAACCCCTCAAATTTGGTGAGTTACTAACCAACATTATTTGGAACAGTAATCTCAAACATTCAACGCTTGGTCAACCATCGCAAATGGTTTTGAAACCGTTTGCCCAAAAATTCCAATTAATCAGGTTGAAGATCAGCACTTAATCCAATTAGGGATTTCCTAATTGATTAGCCTTCAACTCACGATTACTTTGGAATTAACCGCTAAAATGTGGTGAGTTATTAACCAAAATTATTAGAAACATTAATATAAAACGGTCAATGCTTGGTCAACCATCTCAAACGGTTTTGAAACCGTTTTCCCAAAAATTCCAATTAATCAGGTTGAAGATCAACACTTAATCCAATTAGGGATTACTTAATTGATTAGCCTTCGACTCACGATTCCTTTGGAATTAACCCCTCAAATGTGGTGAGTTATTAACCAACATTATTAGGAACATGATTCTCAAATGGTCAACCCTTGGTCAACTCCCTCAAACGGTTTTGTAACCGATTTCTCCTAAACGGTTTGCAAACCGTTTGATCACCAAACGGTTTGGTGAAACCGTTTGGTTCCAAGTTCCAAACCGTTTTCCCAAGATATTTGGGGAGGTGTGTGCTTATGATGATGTAATCATCATCAAGCTTCGTCCTTGAAGTTCTAACAACTTCTGATTTCATGAATTAATCAATTTCAACCAGTAATTAATCAAGATAATGAAGGAATCATTGAAATTACAAGATTAATGGTTGAATAACAATGTAAAAAGGGTTCAAGTTATAAAACCCGCCTCCAATTGAGCTTCCAAGCTCCAAGATCACGTCAACAACGGTGGATGCAACTCCTTTCACCATTCCAAGTTTCGTCCTCATGGTTTGAGTGAAAATGAATGGTTAGAATTGAAGAGGAGATCGAAATAGGAAGAAATCCATAATTTATTTTCGATTTCCACCATGGAATCAAGATGAATGAGGGTCAATAAGCTTACCAACAGATTGGGGATCGTCCTCCTGTTTCTCCTAAGTCCCCTTGAGCTCATCCAAAGCAAGGGAATAAGAAAGGGCCGAAAAATCCTTTCAATTGATTTGGAAATGAAGTTTTTATGAAGGAAGTTGAGGAGAGAGAAAGCATTTTTAATTTCCCTCAACTCTCAAATTGGTGCCACATAAACCCCCTCACTCCCTTGTGTACGAAGGCACCTTCCTTTTCCTTTAATTATCCTTCATTATCCTCAAATTAAAAGAAAAGCAAATTAAGCACCTTAATCATATAAAAGTAATATCCATAATGTGAGTGGATATTACTTTCCTTTATAATAAGGTGAGTGGAGTTTCACCTCCTTTAGATATTTTCGTGCCTTATCTATGCAAAAGGACGTCTATCCTTATTCAAACTCAACCAATAACATTTTGGTTGAAGGCCCTTTAATTAATATATTCATTTTTTCCCCTAAATTGAATTAGGGTTTCAATTAGGATTAAATCTTGATTATTTTAATATCAAGATTCTCTCTCCTCCAACTAAATTCAAATGAGGCGCCCCTCTCATTTTATCTGCTCCACATGATCCCAAGAAACAATAGGGACCATTTAGAAGTGGTAAATTGCATATTGAACCCTAGATTTTGGGTAAGTTGCACATTACTCCAAAACTAGGTTTTAATGCACAAGCCTTGCTTTATCAGCTCTTTCTTGGTACTCAGTCTACCATAAGCCATACCTTTGCATCATCTTCATTCTCATGATTCTTCAACACATGAGGAACATATTATCATGCACAATTTGCACTTAAACCCCTCAACTTGGGTATTTTTCACATTAGTCCAAAACAAACAAAACATTGATTTCAACAATGTTCAAAAAGGACTAGAATTGCAACATAAGTTCCTCTTGAGCCCTAATTACCTTTCACAAGATGATATTAAGAATTTAATCATCCTTCTTAATCAAAACACCTAGGTTTAAATTATAACCCAGGTCAGGGGTGTTACACGAGCGTTCCTAGCCATGACGGCGGCTGCGGTAGCGGTTGCCGGAGCTACCAGAAAAAGGGCACGGAGGGCCGAGGGAGGAAGGGAGGGTGAGGAGGAAGCTTTCTGCAACCCCACAAACCTAGGGGGTGGTCCAAAGCAACCAAATGACACCTGACGTGGTGGTATCAAGCTCTTTGGAGCTATGGTGGCACTATGGTTAGAAGGGTAACTAGAAGAGAAGAGTAGGGCACATGGAGTGTGAGAAAGAGTGGAATGAAGGGGGAAGTGATGAGAAAGAAGAATCAAATGTATTTTGATAGTCAATTGCATCAAATGAACTAACAAGGCCACAAATTGGATGGCGCAAAGGCATTGTTACGTTGTGCTCAACGTCGTTGGCACCAAATACACATGAATGAAGGGGAAGATGTTCGTGACCTTTGGATCTTCTAACTCATAATCCAACATCCAACACATAAAATGCTAGGGTTTGGGAGTGGGAGAGGTTGTGGTTGGGCCGCTCGCCCTTCCAAGGCCTAGTTGGGCCAGCCCAAAGAAAAAACCAAGGTTCCAAATTTAAATAAAGTCAAATAAAAATAAGTGGATCTTTGCAAACTCATAACTTAGGCTAGGAAGGTCCAGTTGGAGTGATTATCATGTTGTTGGAAAGATAATTGAGAGATATACAACAATATATATAGTATAGAGCCAAAAGAGTATAGTAATGAATTACATTTTACTTTTACGATGGATACATATCAAGGAGTGATACCCATTTCAATTTCTCAAATTGGAGTCACATATTATGAAAGTAGTCATCGAGATTGTCAAATTGTGTTATCATAACACCCAAACTATGAGTAGATGTCCAAATTATTAATAAGGCCACTTCATGAGAGAGAGAGAGTGAGTCCAATAGAAGAGATAAAAAGTTAGGTCAGCACACAACGTCACCCTACTTCCCATCAAAAAGGAAAGTGGATATGGATGACTACTATAGCAATGTACTGGGAATCTTTGATTGCCATAAATGAATCAACATTTCTCCCTGACCTTGGAGGCTCTGTCATTGGATGGGGTGGGATTTAATAGCAAGAGGGAGCACCAAAGAAACCTCCTATAAGGATTTTCTACACTTCATGTAGTCACAAGGGTGTATTTCTACTATTCCTCAATCTCCCAGTCTTCTATACAAGCCTTCCTCTCGAAGGCTACTCTCTATTGGGTGTAGTGCTCAGAGTGGTGAGGGAAGGCAGAAGATACTCTCCCACTATTATATCCTCAACATTTAGTAAATTTGGAATACATAACTATAAGAAATTTTTATAAATAAATTCCCAAATTATATTTGATAAGATAACAATTATGACCACTTTCTACATGGGTGCAATTCATGTCCCATATAAAGTCCCACAAACTACTTTCTTTGAAAATAAGTCTTAGTGACATAAGTTGAATTACGAAAGGGAATTTAGTTTGTTTTTTGGTTTTACATAATCCATAAATAGTAGTTGGCTAAAGAAAGAATGGGAACTCCAATAAATAAAGGACTTGTTGAAATTAAGGATAAAACAGAAGCAAAAAAGGACACTCTGCTAGGGTTTCCTGGAGACGACGCTCTGCGATCGCATGCGTGGAGGAGGCGCTCACGGCCGTGGTGGCCGTGGCGCGGGCAGAGGATACTTCAACATTGCTCGCACATCCGGAAATGGGAGCATTGAAGGCCCGCCGGAACCGACCATTGATGTCCCTCCTCAGACAGCAGATGGTAACACCGACGCCATGCTCGAGGAACCTGCTGCAGTACTAGAGAAGGAAGCTGTGAAGGAAGGCGTGAATAGTCCCCGTTCTCCAGTCTCCTACCGCGATGCGGTATCTGGCCGCTCGGACAGCGCCCCACCATTGGTTGGGCCCGCATCGCCGGACGTTCTAAAACCAGAAGATATACGCGTCGATCGTAGCGGCGCCCTCCCCCATATCACTGTCAATCCGGGAGTGCTACCACCATTGTTGGAACCATGGAAATTTGTAGTTGTTATCAAGGTCGTCGGGATTAATGTTGGCTTCACCGCTCTTGTAACATCCCTGACCTGGGTTATGAATTAACCCTAGATTGTTTTGCTTAAAAAGGTTAAGAAGATTCTTAATCTTATCTTGTGAAAAGTAATTAGGGCTCATGAGAAACTTATGTTTCAATTTTGGTCCTGTTTGAACAATGTTGAAGCAATGTTTGCTTATTTTGGACCAAAGTGCAAATTACCCAATTTGAGGGGTTAAATTGCAAATTTTGCATGGTAAGATGTTCCTATGATGTTGAGACATCATAAGAATGAATATGATGTAGTGGTATGGCTTTCACAAGCTCGGGCACCAGGATTAAGCTTGTAAAGCAGTGTTGTGCATTAAAACCTAGTTTTGGTGAAAAGTGCAATTTACCCAAAACCTAGGGTTCAATATGCAAATTACCACTTCCATAAGGTCCCTAATGTTTCTTGGAAACATGTAGAGCAAATAAAATGAGATGGGTGCCTCATTTGAATTAAGTTGGAGGAGAGAGAATCTTGATATTAAAATAATCAAGATTAATGCCTAATTGAAACCCTAATTTGATTTAGGGCAAAAATGAATAAAAATAATTGAAGGGATTTCAACCAAAATGTTTTGGGTTGATTTTGAATAAGGATGAACGTTCCTTTGCCAAGATAAGGAACTAAAATATCCTAAGTAGGTGAAATTCCACTCACCTTATTATAAGAAAAAGAAAACCCACTCACATATGGATATTAATATAATAAGCATTAAGGTGCTTAATTTGATTTTCTTTAAATCAAGGATAATGAAGGAGAATTAAAGGCAAAGGAAGGTTCCTCGTCCTTAAGGGATTTGAGGGGGAAGAGGCGGCCATATTTTTGGAATTTAATGCATTTTAATAATGCATTTTCTCTCTCTTCAATTTCCTTATAAAAGTGCCTTTTTCAAGCCAAATGAAAGGCTAATTCGGATTTTCTTCTTCCCCTTGCTTGCAAAACCGACCAAGGAGCTAGGGAGGAGAAGGTAGCACGTCCCCAACCTGTGGGTGAGCCCTTTACCTTCGTTCTCTTTGATTTCATGGTGGAAATCAAAAATAAATTATGGAATCCTTCTTATTTCGATCTCCTCTTCAACCCTAGCCAACTTTTGCAATCAAAAGCTTGAGAACGAGCCTAGGGGGAGTTGCAAGAGCTTCATCCACCATTAATGGCGTGAGCTTGGAGCTTTGGAGCTCAATTGGAGGAGGGTTTTATAACTCAAACCCTTAAACATTGCTATTGCATCAATTCTCTATGCTTTGTTGATTGATTTCTTCAATTTGATGCACTCTTGTTTCTTGCTGCAATTTCCATCAAGAACGGTTGCTGTTCTTGGTTGTTCGAAGGAAGGGGATGATGAAATCATCCTAGATGCTTATCCAAAGAAAATTACCAAGCAAAACCGTTTTGATAGCTACTCCAAATCGTTTTAATTTGATTGGTTATGCGGTTTCAGAAAACCGTTTAAGGGCAAACGGTTTGAGACCGTTTGGGAGAAAATGGTCTCAAGACCGTTTGAGATGGTTGACCAAGCGTTGACCATTTGCGAATTTTGTTCCTAATTATGTAGGCTGATAACCCTCCAAATTTGAGGGATTAACTCCAAAGGAATCGAGAGTTGAAGGCCAATCAATTAGGCAATCAAATTGAATTATGTGCTGATTTTCAACCTGATCAACTTGACCGGCTTGGGCAAACGGTCTCAAGACCCTTTGAGTGCGTTGACCAAGCGTTGACCGTATTAGATTTTTGATCCTAATTATGTTGGCTAATGACTCACCAAGTTTTATGGGTTAACTCCCAAGGAATCGTGAGTTGAAGCCTAATCAATTAGGGAAACCTAATTGGATTAAGTGCTGATTTTCAACCTGATCAACTTGACCTGCTTGGGAAAACGGTCTCAAGACCGTTTGAGTGCGTTGACCAAGCGTTGACCGTATGAGATATTTGTTCATAATGATGTTGGTTAATTACCCTCCAAATTTGAGGGGTTAATTACAAAGGTATCATGAGTTGAAGACTAATCAATTAGGCAAACCCTAATTGAAAATAGTGCTGAAATTCCAATGAGTTAAGTTGAGATTTTGGGTTGATTAGCCCAAACGGTCTCAAGACCGTTTGGGGATCACCCCAAGACCGTTTGGAGGTCTGGGGTCAAGTATAGTTGACCAATTGGAGGTCCAAAGGTACCAAATCATACTGCAACTAAATGTTGATTTGTTGATCATCTCGATAGACCAATCCATGATGAATTTTCACTAGAGTCCAAAGGTTGGATGGGCAAACGGTCTCAAGACCGTTTGGAGGTCATCCAAACAGTCTCAAGACCGTTTGGTGGTCACCCAAGACCGTTTGGAGGTCTAGGGTTGAGTATAGTTCAGTGGTTGAAGGTCTAAAGATATCAAGTTGATCTGCAATAGATTGCTGATTTGGTGAGCACTTCAATGAACCAAACCCTAATTAGATTGCTTGGATTGGAGTGATATGATGGGAAAACGGTCTCAAGACCGTTTGGAGCTCATCCAAACGGTCTCAATACCGTTTGGTGGTCACCCAAGACCGTTTGGAGGTCTAGGGTTGAGTATAGTTCAGTGGTTGAAGGTCTAAAGATATCAAGTTGATCTGCAATAGATTGCTGATTTGGTGAGCACTTCAATGAACCAAACCCTAATTAGATTGCTTGGATTGGAGTGATATGATGGGAAAACGGTCTCAAGACCGTTTGGGGCTCATCCAAACGGTCTCAAGACCGTTTGGTGGTCACCCAAGACCGTTTGGAGGTCTAGGGTTGAGTATGGTTAGGTGTTTGAAGGTCTAAAGGTACCAAGTTGTTATACAATGCAATGTTGATTTGGTGATCAATCCAATGATCCAAACCTTAATTGGATGGCTTGGATTTGAGTGATATGATGGGCAAACGGTCTCAAGACCGTTTGGAGGTCATCCAAACGACCTCAAGACCGTTTGGGGTCAGGTCATACCCAACTTGGATGATGGTTCAATGGTTTCAAAGCAACTAGTCTTACATTGATTAGTGTTGTTGAATCATCGATTCCAAACCCTAATTCAATTGAATCAAACCCTAATTGATGACCAATTGAGGGTTAATTAAGGGTCAAATAAGTTGAAGGTTGACCTATTTAAACTCAATTGAAGTATGGGTATAGGTCCAATTGATGTTTGGTTCCATGAATTTAATGATTGAAGGAATCAACATTGGAAACCCTAATTCAATTGGATACCTTATGTCATTAAAGGTCCAATGGATCAAACCTTTTTGAAAACCTAATGTGATTAGGTGGGAGATACCTTTAATGGTACTAGTCATTAATGCATAACAAATGCATGGATCCAATACATGATGTAAACCCTAATTGAGGCCGATTTCATGTATAACCCTATTAAGAGGTTGCCTGCATGTGAAATCACTAATTAGGATGAATAGTAAACCCTAATTCCTTTGGATACCTTATGTAATGGAGGTCCAATGTGATGATGAATGTACTATTGATCCAATGATGGTTAGTAATGTTAACCAATGAAGGAACAAAGGTTAAAACCCTAATAGTACCTAAGTGATTAGTGTCAATTAAGGGATGAACCCTAATTGCTGATAAGATCAATGACTTGGTACACTATGTAAATCATAGTTGTATGTACTTGATTGAAGGGTTGATATGACCTAATCAAGTTAAGAAGCTGATAGCATGAATTCATACATAAATATGAATCATGTGGTGTATAAGGGTTATGATCCTTAATCAAAGAGATCATGAAACCCTAAACATGAACATAAACCCTAATTGATAGGGTTATTGAATTCAACCCTAGTTGAGGGTGATTCCATGTGAAACCCTAGTTGAGGGTGATTCCATGTGAAACCCTAGTTGAGGGTGATTCAATGTAAAACCCTAGTTGAGGGTGATTCCATATGAAACCCTAGTTGAGGGTGATTCCATTTGAAACCCTAGTTGAGGGTGATTCCATGTGAAACCCTAGTTGAGGGTGATTCCATGTGAAACCCTAGTTGAGGGTGATTCCATGTGAAACCTTAGTTGAGGGTGATTCCAAGTGAAACCCTAATTGAGGGTGCATCCATGTGGAACCCTAGTTGAGGGTGATTTCATGAGAAACCCTAATTGGGAATGCATCCCTAATTACTTATAGGACCAATGACTTGGTACCCTATGTTAATTATAGTTGTATGCATATGATTGAAGGGTTGATGTGACCTAATCAAGTTGAAAGGATCAAATAATAGAATTCATGTATAAATATGATTCATGTGATGATCCTATGTAGCACGACCGTGCAAGGTAGCACGGCCGTGGCGACTCTACTCAGTACGACCGTGCAAGGTAGCACGGCCATGGTGGTCTATGCTTGACTTAGAGATGAATTGAAAGTGACCTAACATGGTCGTTTTGTTAATTCTCAACTTAAGGATGAGAGAGATACTCATACCTTGTGATGATAATCATTTAATGATAATTGATGAGAATAAATAAGTATGAGTGAATACTTATGGTATAAATGTTGGCTCCTAGATGTGGGGAGCAATGAACTAGGGTTTGATCATTGATAATATGATCTTGAAAACCTAAATGGTTAATAATGGAAAACCCTATTCTTAATGAAGGGTAATGATATGTGAGAGAAAGCCCTAATTGATGGAAAACCCTAACCCTGGTAAGGGAGTAGTGGTGTTACCCTGTATTGCATGATGTGTTGTAAACTTGATAAGTCTATTATCATGTGTGACAATCATGCGGGTTTCATGAGTTGATGATCATAGCCAGGTATGAGCTATGATGTTTATTTGATAAGAATTGATTGGCCATATGTGCCATTATGTTTTTGTTACTGAGAAAGAAGTAACAAGATGAGTTGGGCTGGTAAGCCTTTGTTTTAAGTTGTTGCCTAGTGAGAGGTGACAAGATGTGAATGGCCTTGTGCGCCATGTGAATAAAGTTGTTGCCTAGTGAGAGGTGACAAGATGTGAATGGCCTTGTGCGCCATGTGAATAAAGTTGTTGCCTAGTGAGAGGTGACAATATGTGAATGGTTTTGTGAGCCATGTGAATAAAGTTGTTGCCTAGTGAAAGGTGACAAGATGTACAGTGTTCTGATGAGCCATGTGTGATGGAAACCCAAATCCTGATAAAGGATTAAGGGTAATACCCTTGAATTATTAATACATTGTTTTTGCATGGTATTGATAGATAATTGATGTACTGCTATTATATGTGCTAACCATGCAGGTATTATGAGATGATGAGCATAGCCAGGTATGAGCTATGATGTATTATTAGTTTGAATTGTTAATTGGGCCTTGTGTGCCATAATATACCTTGTGCCTGGTAAGAGGTGGCAAGAGAATTAATGTGCATCAAGTTCCATGATGGATGCTTGTGTAGCAAGTATCATACTTACCTTGGTCAAATGACCTAAAGGTGTTAGTTACCTGATAAAGAGGTAATAGTGCTCAAGTGATGAACAAAGGGTTTGAATACCCAAGATTTCACAGTTATGGTATTGAAATTGAGAATGGATGAGAAGCCCCAGTGTTGAAATGAGGGATTAAGATCCCAACACCTTGTGAAAAGAGTATGACTACGAGCCATGACTCCACAATGATAATGCCAGGCTTTAGTCATATGATCTAAGCCTGAAGAGAGTTAATGCAGTGATAATGATTCTGTAGTTTGAATAGATGTTATACATGTTCTTCATATTCATTAAAGGAATAGTAACATGTTTATTCTATCAAGTTACAGTTGCAATGCTTTTGATATAGAATAATGATTTAATCTGTTAGACATCAAAATATCTGCTGTCAAATAAATATGATTTCCCTATTCACATTTATCTTATTAAGTTGCAATAATAATGTTTCTGGCGGAGAGTTATATCTCTCGCTGGGGCAATTTTTATAATTGTCTCACCCCCGTGGGAACCACATTTTTAGGTGGACGCGGACGAGGAGACAGGAATCCTTCAGGAGGTGAAGGACATCAGCAGTAGCAGGGATAGCAGTAAAGTCTCAGGTGGAGACATTGACTGTCATGTCATGTTCAGATGTATATAGAAGTCCTATGTGTCGTCTCTGTACTCTCAGGTCCTTGGAGTAGTAGTTAATGATTTCGAGATTTTGGCTTAGTGCCTCAAGGGTTTTATACTACCTGTGTACAGTTAAGACAGAGTAGTTAATGTTTGTATTCCTCGAGAAGCAAAAGTACATGAGATGTATATATATGAACCAGGATGTAAAGTTTTACTTTGGTTCTGAATGAAAGAGTTTTCCTATGAATGGATCCCTTTGCAAAAAGTTTTAATTTTTAGTGATTTTCGCTAATCCGCTGCTTGATGAACGCTTCCGCATTAGTTAATCTTGTTTTCGCGAGACGGTCGTCACAATTTAGTGGTATCAGAGCTCTAGGTTCGCTGAGTCTACAGAGACATAGGACTAAGTTGTTGAGTCTGTGTTAGTGTCCTCCAGTATACCCTATAATGATTTCTTCTTGTGTAGAAAAAGGGTAAAGTTTAAAATGACTGGAGAACACAAGAAACACATTGCTGAGGGCAATGTTGTTGCACCAAGAAGAGGTGCAAGGGATCAGACGAGAATAGTATGAGTGCCTGAGAATCCCCATTAAGACCTGATCAGAATAGAGAATCCTATGATCATGCTCTTATTGGGTAGATTAGGGCAACAGTGATGCATATAGTGGACTGGATACTAGCCTTACAACCTAGATTATCAGTCCTTAATACAAAAAGTTTGAGCTTTAAAAGAGTACACTCAGACTCAAAAACAAAGTTCTGAAAGTTTTAAGAAATCGATATATTCTACTCCGGAAGTATTATCAAGATTCCAAACCCGGACACAATGGATGTCAAGTAGGGATAGGGATCATAGTAATATTCCAAATAGAGCCTCCAATATAGCATCATCATCGATAACTGGACCTCACTGACCCTATGTTGCACCTAGGATCTATTATCAATGTAGACAACCGGGACATCTAGTAAAGGATTGTCCATGCGAGAATTTAATGATGACTCAACCTCAAGGGCAGAGTCAGCAAGGACCACAAAGGAGGCATTACTCTAGTAACAACAGAGGACGTGGACATATGTCCGAGACAGGTCAGATGAAATAAAATTCATTTTGATATTTCATTCCATGAATTCTATGTGTTATAGATATGAAAGTAGTTGTTTTTGAGCTTCCTTTGACTAGCCCTATACTCAGTGTTCCTTAAAATGTTTTATAACCTCCTTTATCTGTGTGTTGAAAGATGAGATTTAGAAGTGATGCCTGGAGAAAATCTAGGAAATGGAAATCTTGTGTGTACAATGATATGAAAAGTGAGGAATATGATAGCAAATAAAGTGCATACTACCTAATCTCAATACTTATATACCCTGGCCAGGTATATGATCATTGAAGATAAGGCAAGTATGAAACTCTTAGATTGTTATCTTTTTTATTACTCTGATCAAGTAGTCATTCTGAAACAATCTAGAGAGTATAATGAGACAAAAAGGAAAAGCTATGTGAACATTCCCAACAAAAAGGAAAAGCTATGTGAACATTCCCAACAAAAAAGGAAAAGCTATGTGAACATTCCCAATTAAAAGGAAAAGCTATGTGAACATTCCCAACTAAAAGGAAAAGCTATGTGAACATTCCCAACTAAAAAGGAAAAGCTATGTGAACATTCCCAACTAAAAGGAAAAGCTATGTGAACATTCCCAACAAAAAGGAAAAGCTATGTGAACATTCCCAATAAAAAGGAAAAGCTATGTGAACATTCCCAACAAAAAGGAAAAGCTATGTGAACATTTCCAACTAAAAGGAAAAGCTATGTGAACATTCCCAACAAAAAGGAAAAGCTATGTGAACATTCCCAACAAAAAGGAAAAGCTATGTGAACATTCCCAACAAAAATGAAAAGCTATGTGAACATTCCCAACCAAAAGGAAAAGCTATGTGAACATTCCCGACAAAAAGGAAAAGCTATGTGAACATTCCCAATTAAAAGGAAAAGCTATGTGAACATTCCCAATTAAAAGGAAAAGCTATGTGAACATTCCCAATAAAAAGTAAGAGCTATGTGAACATTCCCAATTACATAGAGTTTGCTAAGTGAATTATCTATGTTAGATATATATATTTTTTTCTTTTGATAAGTATTCTTGAGTGATTATTGAAGTATGTTCTTTTATGCTTCTTCCTTTCAATGATATGGACATCATATGTTAGGGGTTTATGCTCTGCATAAACATTGATGAGGTTGAGCTAATGAAAGGAGCTTTGTGTGGAATCACAGAGTTCATGATATCTCCATGATATTAAGATGATATGTGGAGACTTGAGGGCATGATTAATGAACAATATGTTCCTCCTTTTCCTGGGATTTCGAGGACGAAATCCTTGTTAGGGGTTTATAATTTGTAACATCCCTGACCTGGGTTATGAATTAACCCTAGATTGTTTTGCTTAAAAAGGTTAAGAAGATTCTTAATCTTATCTTGTGAAAAGTAATTAGGGCTCATGAGAAACTTATGTTTCAATTTTGGTCCTGTTTGAACAATGTTGAAGCAATATTTGCTTATTTTGGACCAAAGTGCAAATTACCCAATTTGAGGGGTTAAATTGAAAATTTTGCATGGTAAGATGTTCCTATGATGTTGAGACATCATAAGAATGAATATGATGTAGTGGTATTGCTTTCACAAGCTCGGGCACCAGGATTAAGCTTGTAAAGCAGTGTTGTGCATTAAAACCTAGTTTTGGTGAAAAGTGCAATTTACCCAAAACATAGGGTTTAATATGCAAATTACCACTTCCATAAGGTCCCTAATGTTTCTTTGAAACATGTAGAGCAAATAAAATGAGATGGGTGCCTCATTTGAATTAAGTTGGAGGAGAGAGAATCTTGATATTAAAATAATCAACATTAATGCCTAATTGAAACCCTAATTTGATTTAGGGCAAAAATGAATAAAAATAACTGAAGGGCTTTCAACCAAAATGTTTTGGGTTGATTTTTAATAAGGATGAACGTTCCTTTGCCAAGATAAGGAACGAAAATATCCTAAGTAGGTGAAATTCCACTCACCTTATTATAAGAAAAAGAAAACCCACTCACATATGGATATTAATATAATAAGCATTAAGGTGCTTAATTTGATTTTCTTTAAATCAAGGATAATGAAGGAGAATTAAAGGAAAAGGAAGGTGCCTCGTCCTTAAGGGATTTGAGGGGGAAGAGGCGGCCATATTTTTGGAATTTAATGCATTTTAATAATGCATTTTCTCTCTCTTCAATTTCCTTATAAAAGTGCCTTTTTCAAGCCAAATGAAAGGCTATTTCGGATTTTCTTCTTCCCCTTGCTTGCAAAACCGACCAAGGAGCTAGGGAGGAGCAGGTAGCACGTCCCCAACCTGTGGGTGAGCCCTTGACCTTCGTTCTCTTTGATTTCATGGTGGAAATCGAAAATAAATTATGGAATCCTTCTTATTTCGATCTCCTCTTCAACCCTAGCCAACTTTTGCAATCAAAAGCTTGAGAACGAGCCTAGGGGGAGTTGCAAGAGCTTCATCCACCATTAATGGCGTGAGCTTGGAGCTTTGGATCTCAATTGGAGGCGGTTTTTATAACTCAAACCCTTTAACATTTCTATTGCATCAATTCTCTATGCTTTGTTGATTGATTTCTTCAATTTGATGCACTCTTGTTTCTTGCTGCAATTTCCATCAAGAACGGTTGCTGTTCTTGGTTGTTCGAAGGAAGGGGATGATGAAATCATCCTAGATGCTTATCCAAAGAAAATTACCAAGCAAAACCGTTTTGATAGCTACTCCAAATCGTTTTAATTTGATTGGTTATGCGGTTTCAGCAAACCGTTTAAGGGCAAACGGTTTGAGACCGTTTGGGAGAAAACGGTCTCAAGACCGTTTGAGATGGTTGACCAAGCGTTGACCGTTTGGTAATTTTGTTCCTAATTATGTAGTCTGATAACCCTCCAAATTTGAGGGATTAACTCCAAAGGAATCGAGAGTTGAAGGCCAATCAATTAGGCAATCAAATTGAATTATGTGCTGATTTTCAACCTGATCAACTTGACCTTCTTGGGAAAACGGTCTCAAGACCGTTTGAGTGCGTTGACCAAGCGTTGCCCGTATGAGATTTTTGATCCTAATTATGTTGGCTAATGACTCACCAAGTTTTATGGGTTAACTCCCAAGGAATCTTGAGTTGAAGCCTAATCAATTAGGGAAACCTAATTGGATTAAGTGCTGATTTTCAACCTGATCAACTTGACCTGCTTGGGCAAACGGTCTCAAGACCGTTTGAGTGCGTTGACCAAGCGTTGACCGTATGAGATTTTTGTTCATAATGATGTTGGTTAATGACCCTCCAAATTTTAGGGGTTAATTCCAAAGGTATCATGAGTTGAAGACTAATCAATTAGGCAAACCCTAATTGAAAATAGTGCTGAAATTCCAATGAGTTAAGTTGAGATTTTGGGTTGATTAGCCCAAACGGTCTCAAGACCGTTTGGGGATCACCCAAACGGTCTCAAGACCGTTTGGGGATCACCCCAAGACCGTTTGGAGGTCTGGGGTCAAGTATGGTTGACCAATTGGAGGTCCAAAGGTACCAAATCATACTGCAACTAAATGATGATTTGTTGATCAACTCGATAGACCAATCCATGATGAATTTTCACTAGAGTCCAAAGGTTGGATGGGCAAACGGTCTCAAGACCGTTTTGAGGTCATCCAAACGGTCTCAAGACCGTTTGGTGGTCACCCAAGACCGTTTGGAGGTCTAGGGTTGAGTATAGTTCAGTGGTTGAAGGTCTAAAGATATCAAGTTGATCTGCAATAGATTGCTGATTTGGTGAAAACTTCAATGAACCAAACCCTAATTAGATTGCTTGAATTGGAGTGATATGATGGGCAAACGGTCTCAAGACCGTTTGAAGCTCATCCAAACGGTCTCAAGACCGTTTGGTGGTCACCCAAGACCGTTTGGAGGTCTAGGGTTGAGTATAGTTCAGTGGTTGAAGGTCTAAAGATATCAAGTGGATCTGCAATAGATTGCTGATTTGGTGAGCACTTCAATGAACCAAACCCTAATTAGATTGCTTGGATTGGAGTGATATGATGGGAAAACGGTCTCAAGACCGTTTGGAGCTCATCCAAACGGTCTCAAGACCGTTTGGTGGTCACCCAAGACCGTTTGGAGGTCTAGGGTTGAGTATGGTTAGGTGTTTGAAGGTCTAAAGGTACCAAGCTGTTATACAATGCAATGTTGATTTGGTGATCAATCCAATGATCCAAACCTTAATTGGATGGCTTGGATTTGAGTGATATGATGGGCAAACGGTCTCAAGACCGTTTGGAGGTCATCCAAACGACCTCAAGACCGTTTGGGGTCAGGTCATACCCAACTTGGATGATGGTTCAATGGTTTCAAAGCAACTAGTCTTACATTGATTAGTGTTGTTGAATCATCGATTCCAAACCCTAATTCAATTGAATCAAACCCTAATTTATGACCAATTGAGGGTTAATTAAGGGTCAAATAAGTTGAAGGTTGACCTATTTAAACTCAATTGAAGTATGGGTATAGGTCCAATTGATGATTAGTTCCATGAATCCAATGATTGAAGGAATCAACATTGGAAACCCTAATTCAATTGGATACCTTATGTCATTAAAGGTCCAATGGATCAAACCTTTTTGAAAACCTAATGTGATTAGGTGGGAGATACCTTTAATGGTACTAGTCATTAATGCATAACAAATGCATGGATCCAATACATGATGTAAACCCTAATTGAGGCCGATTTCATGTATAACCCTATTAAGAGGTTGCCTACATGTGAAATCACTAATTAGGATGAATAGTAAACCCTAATTCCTTTGGATACCTTATGTAATGGAGGTCCAATGTGATGATGAATGTACTATTGATCCAATGATGGTTAGTAATGTTAACCAATGAAGGAACAAAGGTTAAAACCCTAATAGTACCTAAGTGATTAGTGTCAATTAAGGGATGAACCCTAATTGCTGATAAGATCAATGACTTGGTACACTATGTAAATCATAGTTGTATGTACTTGATTGAAGGGTTGATATGACCTAATCAAGTTAAGAAGCTGATAGCATGAATTCATACATGAATATGAATCATGTGGTGTATAAGGGTTATGATCCTTAATCAAAGAGATCATGAAACCCTAAACATGAACATAAACCCTAATTGACAGGGTTATTGAATTCAACCCTAGTTGAGGGTGATTCCATGTGAAACCCTAGTTGAGGGTGATTACATGTGAAACCCTGGTTGAGGGTGATTCAATGTAAAACCCTAGTTGAGGGTGATTCCATATGAAACCCTAGTTGAGGGTGATTCCATGTGAAACCCTAGTTGAGGGTGATTCAATGTAAAACCCTAGTTGAGGGTGATTCCATGTGAAACCCTATTTGAGGGTGATTCCATGTGAAACCCTAGTTGAGGGTGATTCCATGTGAAACCCTAGTTGAGGGTGATTCCAAGTGAAACCCTAATTGAGGGTGCATCCATGTGGAACCCTATTTGAGGGTGATTTCATGAGAAACCCTAATTGGGAATGCATCCCTAATTACTTATAGGACCAATGACTTGGTACCCTATGTTAATTATAGTTGTATGCATATGATTGAAGGGTTGATGTGACCTAATCAAGTTGAAAGGATCAAATAATAGAATTCATATATAAATATGATTCATGTGATGATCCTATGTAGCACGACCGTGCAAGGCAGCACGGCCGTGGCGACTCTACTCAGTACGACCGTGCAAGGTAGCACGGCCGTGGTGGTCTATGCTTGACTTAGAGCTGAATTGAAAGTGACCTAACATGGTCATTTTGTCAATTCTCAACTTAAGGATGAGAGAGATACTCATACCTTGTGATGATAATCATTTAATGATAATTGATGGGAATAAATAAGTATGAGTGAATACTTATGGTATAAATGTTGGCTCCTAGATGTGGGGAGCAATGAACTAGGGTTTGATCATTGATAATATGATCTTGAAAACCTAAATGGTTAATAATGGAAAACCCTATTCTTAATGAAGGGTAATGATATGTGAGAGAAAGCCCTAATTGATGGAAAACCCTAACCCTGGTAAGGGAATAGTGGTGTTACCCTGTATTGCATGATGTGTTGTAAACCTGATAAGTCTATTATCATGTGTGACAATCATGCGGGTTTCATGAGTTGATGATCATAGCCAGGTATGAGCTATGATGTTTATTTGATAAGAATTGATTGGCCATATGTGCCATTATGTTTTTGTTACTGAGAAAGAAGTAACAAGATGAGTTGGGCTGGTAAGCCTTTGTTTTAAGTTGTTGCCTAGTGAGAGGTGACAAGATGTGAATGGCCTTGTGCGCCATGTGAATAAAGTTGTTGCCTAGTGAGAGGTGACAAGATGTGAATGGCCTTGTGCGCCATGTGAATAAAGTTGTTGCCTAGTGAGAGGTGACAATATGTGAATGGTTTTGTGAGCCATGTGAATAAAGTTGTTTCCTAGTGAAAGGTGACAAGATGTACAGTGTTCTGATGAGCCATGTGTGATGGAAACCCAAATCCTGATAAAGGATTAAGGGTAATACCCTTGAATTATTAATACATTGTTTTTGCATGGTATTGATAGATAATTGATGTACTGCTATTATATGTGCTAACCATGCAGGTATTATGAGATGATGAGCATAGCCAGGTATGAGCTATGATGTATTATTAGTTTTAATTATTAATTGGGCCTTGTGTGCCATAATATACCTTGTGTCTGGTAAGAGGTGGCAAGAGAATTAATGTGCATCAAGTGCCATGATGGATGCTTGTGTAGCAAGTATCATACTTACCTTGGTCAAATGACCTAAAGGTGTTAGTTACCTGAGAAAGAGGTAATAGTGCTCAAGTGATGAACAAAGGGTTTGAATACCCAGGATTTCACAGTTATGGTATTGAAATTGAGAATGGATGAGAAGCCCCAGTGTTGAAATGAGGGATTAAGATCCCAACACCTTGTGAAAAGAGTATGGCTACGAGCCATGACTCCACAATGATAATGCCAGGCTTTAGTCATATGATCTAAGCCTGAAGAGAGTTAATGCAGTGATAATGATTCTGTAGTTTGAATAGATGTTATACATGTTCTTCATATTCATTAAAGGAATAGTAACATGTTTATTCTATCAAGTTACAGTTGCAATGCTTTTGATATAGAATAATGATTTAATCTGTTAGACATCAAAATATCTGCTGTCAATCAAATATGATTTCCCTAATCACATTTATCTTATTAAGTTGCAATAATAATGTTTCTGGCAGAGAGTTATATCTCTCGCTGGGGCAATTTTTATAATTGTCTCACCCCCGTGGGAACCACATTTTTAGGTGGACGCGAACGAGGAGACAGGAATCCTTCAGGAGGTGAAGGACATCAGCAGTAGCAGGGACAGCAGTAAAGTCTCAGGTGGAGACATTGACTGTCATGTCATGTTCAGATGTATATAGAAGTCCTATGTGTCGTCTCTGTACTCTCAGGTCCTTGGAGTAGTAGTTAATGATTTCGAGATTTTGGCTTAGTGCCTCGAGGGTTTTATACTACCTGTGTACAGTTAAGACAGAGTAGTTAATGTTTGTATTCCTCGAGAAGCAAAAGTACATGAGATGTATATATATGAACCAGGATGTAAAGTTTTACTTTGGTTCTGAATGAAAGAGTTTTCCTATGAATGGATCCCTTTGCAAAAAGTTTTAATTTTTAGTGATTTTCGCTAATCCGCTGCTTGATGAACGCTTCCTCATTAGTTAATCTTGTTTTTGCGCGACGGTCGTCACAGCTCTCGTCAACCGTATCATGTCACTATGGAGGCTAACAGAGCAGTTCCGCGTGGTGGATCTTGAGTTGGGATACTACATCATCCAACTGAGCAACCACGATGATTACGTCTGTGCGCTGACAGAAGGCCCATGGACGATTTTTGGGAATTACCTGTCTGTCCAATCCTGGTCCTCATCCTTTCATCCTACGGATCATATTCCTCGTAAGCTTATGGTTTGGCTAAGGATCCCGGAACTCTCGATCTTTCTCTACCAATACGAATTGCTATCCAGTATTGGAGATGTTGTGGGGAAAACGATAAAGGTGGATACCACAACATTGTCTGGCCATCATGGCAAATTTCCTAGGTTAGCAGTCGAGGTGGACACAGGGAAACCGCTGTGCTGGCCATCTACCTTAATGGAGAATACTATCGACTCGAATATGAAAACCTTCCCACTGTCTGCCTAAAGTGTTGAAGGGTTGGGCACAATGAAAAAGACTGTACTTTTATCGCGCCCTTCGTCCCTTCAGAACCCTCATCCTCATCGGGCCCTCCCTTAGTGAATCCCGCCACTTACACCATGCAAATCCACGCCAAGAAACCTGTACGGCGTCCCCCTCCAGCGAAGAAGCCTTCCCGTGAGAAAGCTGACCGGGTGGATGACAGCGTCGACCCCAGCAAGCAGGTGGATGCTAGTGTTGATGATCCACCACCGCCAGAACAGTCGGAAGATCAACCTGTCGGGGATGACGGTTGGCAGACAGTCCATTCCAAGAAACAAAAGAAGCGAATCCAGAAAGAAAGGCTACAAAAGCAAGCTAGCCAAAGCTCGAGTATGCTACCATCGGAAACCAACTAAAAAAACAAGGATAATAACACTGCAGTCACTCTAGTTGATGATGGCACTTGTTCGGGAAGGTACCAAGAACTTGCTACCGACTCCCCCTTCCAGTTTGTCGCCAAAGAAAATCTGGTGGCTCCCACACACCAGGGTTTTCATTGGGGTGATAGGGGGGAGGAGGAGGAGTCCTCCTCAGGAGTAGGAGGATTGTGTACCAAACTGTCAGTCCAGGATGGGAGAGGAAAAAAGGAAAGCTTGCACAATATGTGGGTAATATGAATCAAGGACCAGCGACTAAGCGGGCAATTGATTTCAGCAATGAAATAGTTGAAGTTCAAGATGATGAGATGGTCGGTGACGATGCTTCCATCGGCCTGTGTGCAGACATTGTTTAGTGGTTGCACCCCGTTCCCTTACCCCCTTAATGATTAATATCCTCTGCTGGAATATACAAGGTGCTTGTCTCAAGAAGAAAATTTGGCTTCTCAAAGACTACAAAAGGAGATACAAACTTCATTTGCTTGCTATTGTTGAGCCACGTATTAGTGGCACCAAAGCTGAAAATGTTATTCGGCAACTTGGTTTTTCTTCTTCACATCGTGTAGAAGCCATCGGCTTCTTTGGAGGTATCTGGCTCCTCTGGGATGACGCCCGCTGCTCGATTGAGGTTGTTCAAAACCACCGTCAATTCATTCACTGTTTCGTCAACAACTCCTGGCACCTGACTGTGGTGTATGGGAGCCCAAACCCCTCCAAGAGGGATTTTCTCTGGAACAGACTGCGTGAGATTGCTACTACTGTCCACGGTGCCTGGGTAGTACTTGGTGATTTCAACACAATGTTGGACACATCTAAAAAGCTGAATGGACATTCCTTTGATCGTCGCTCTAGTCGGAAGTTCAACTCCACCCTTCTTCAAACAGGTCTCGCTGAAGTAAAAACAAACGGGCCTTTCTTTACTTTCAAGCGTCTCCAACTTCTTGAGCGACTGGATAGGGTCATCGCCAATGAGCTTTGGATGACTCAGGCTGCTTCTGCCTCTATTGTTGTACTCCCCCCACTCTACAGCGACCACAACCCGCTCCTTATCCATGCAAACCCGCCTAACAGTAGAAGACATCATCCTTTCCGTACCAAGGACAGCTGGTCCCTCTTGCCCGAGTTCAAACAGGTACTCCACAACATGTGGGATCCCTGTAAGAGCTTCAACGATGCTCTCCCTGCTTTTTGCACGGCTGCTATGAAATGGGATAATACCCAACGTCATTCTAACAACAAGCTGAAGAATAGAATTCTTTGTAAACTCAACAAGCATCAGGTTTCAATTGAACTCTCAAATTCTTCTTCTTTTACTCTCACCATGGATCGTTTGCAAGATGCGTACATCAACATTCTTCTCCTGGAGGAGGCTGACTGGCGACAGCGCGCCAATATTAATTGGCTTATTTTGGGGGACGATAATACAAAGTTCTTTAACACTTACGTCAAAGCTCGGCGACGTCACAACAAAATTTCCCACCTTAAAGATCCTAATGGCAGCTGGGTAGATAGCCCGATTTGTGTGAAAGACATGGTGCACACCTTCTTCCTCAACCTGATGACGACGCCCCCTACAACTCCTAGGACTACAATTTTAGTGAAGGCCTTCCCTGGTTCCTTCCTGCATCCTAGTGCTGATGAATGCACTCTCCTCCATCAAACTCCTACTGCTGCAGAAGTTAAGAAAGTCATGTTCTCTATGGCACCAAACAAGTCCCCCGGGCCTGATGGGGTTTACAACTCTTTCTTACAGAAGAATTGGACTTGGGTGGGGCCTTCAGTTACCCACACAGTGCAAGCTGCCTTCCACACTGGTGTTATAGATGATCGTCTTGCAGACTCTATCACTGTCCTGATTCCTAAATGTACGTAGCCTCAGTCATGCAGTTTTCTGCGGCCCATCTCTTTGAACAACACATGCTTTAAGCTCATCTCCAAAATAATTGTGGAACGCATTAAGCCCCTTCTCCAAAATTGGGTCTCTGAAACGCAATCTAGCTTCATTCTGGGCAGAAGAATCACAGATAATATCATCCTCGTTCAAGAAGTCATCCATACCATGCGCAACAAACACAGTGGGAAAATGATGGCATGCATCAAAATTGATTTGGCAAAAGCTTTTGACAAAGTGGGCTGGCCTTTTATCCTTGATACTCTGCAATGCACCAGACTTCCTGAGAAAATTATCAACATCATCATGCAAATTGTGACCAAGGGTAATATGTCCATCCTTTGGGAAGGTGTCCCGCTTGAACCTTTTAAAACCTCCCAAGGTGTTCGCCAGGGAGATCCTATTAGTCCTTATATCTTCATTCTCTGTATGGAAAGGCTTAGTCAGGATATCTCACTCGCAGTGGAATCTGGTGAGTGGAGGCCAATTTGACTGTCCCGCCATGGGCCACCTCTGTCACACGTTCGTTTTGCGGATGATATCCTTTTTATGGCAGAAGCATCCATGACACAAGCAAAAGTTATCAATAAAGTTCTTACCACCTTCTCTAAAGCATCCGGCCAGGTGATCTCCAAGACAAAATCAAGATGTTTCTTCTCTCCTAATACTCCATGCAGTACCATTGCCTCCTTTAGTCATCGATTGGGTATCCAAAGTACCTCAGATTTGGGAAGATATTTAGGTGTCCCCATCTTGCACCATCGGATCAATAAAGCAACACACTCTGTGATCACAGACTCCATCAAAGATCGTATGACTAGCTGGTCAGCCCGCCACTTATCCCTTGCCAGAAGGATCACTCTTGCAAAGGCCACCCTTCAAGCTATCCCAAGCTATGCCATGCAGTCTGTTCAACTATCTCCATCGCTTTGTGATGATATCAACAAGCACATCAAGAATTTCATTTGGTCCGGTGGTAGGACACATCACAACCTTTCTCTTGTCTCCTGGAAAGTTCTCACTCTGTCCAAAGACAAAGGTGGGCTTGGAATCAAGGATGTACGAATCCAAAATCAAGCACTTATGCTTAAAAATGTCTGGCTCTTTATTACAAATCTGCATGCCCTTTGGGTACGGGTGATGAAGGATAAATACATTAAGAATGGGACACCTATTAAGAAGGCCAGTTCCTCGGCGTGGGCGTTCATTCAAAAAAATCTACCTGACATTCAGCGTGCCTCTAGTGTCAGCATTAATAGTGGCACCTCCACAAATGTCTGGACTGCAAAGTGGTTGCATGTCCTCTCTATGCGAGACCTGGAACCTAACCTCCTGCCGCCCCAAGGGCTTGAAGATCTTTCTGTAAATTCCATGGCACTAGACAATGGTGACTGGGATTGGGCTTTCATCCACGAGTACCTACCCGAGAGCTCTTGGCACCACATCCGTCACACCCATCCTCGGGCCATGGCTGTAGGTGACGATGAGTGGTACTGGCCACTCACTCCTTCCAGGACTTTCGCTACGAAATCTATCTACACATGGCTTCATAGCATCTCGCATACTGGCAACGACGGCAAGTGGAGCTCCATCTGGAAACTTCAACTCCCTGCCCGCTTCAAGACTTTCCTCTGGCTACTTCAGCACAAGGCGCTTCTTACAAACATGGAGAAAGCTCGACGCCATATCCCCACGGACGCTACCTGCCCCGTATGCAACAATGCCGCCGACACCCTTCTGCACTGTCTCCGGGACTGCCCACCAAGTAGGAATGTATGGCTCGCCTTGAGCACCCCTCTGGCCTTCTTCCAGTTGACAGAAGATTCCTAGCTTCTTGAAATCCTCTCCTGTAAATGCACCGATGAGGAGTCCATGATCCCCATAGTGGTCGTTTGGGCCATCTGGCTGCACCGCAATGGTTTTATCCATAATCAACAATCTCTCACGACGGATCAGCGTGTTGCATTCATCAAGAACAAGGTCCGTGCTATTTTGAGCATCCCTGCCACAGTGATCAACGCTCCTATAGCATCCACAGATGTTATCAGACCACCTGCCACGCACAACATTTTGATATTTGTTGATGCCTCCTATTCTTCACCGTATGCTGCTGCCGGTATGGGTATTCATGTTGTGGATGATAATGGCAGACACATAATGGGCTATGGCTCGCCCAGCTGCGCCGGTTCGGCATTGGAAGCAGAAATCCAAAGCATTCTTTGTGCCTTGGATCTCTGCAAAACTACGGGGTGGTGCTCCCCTACCATCCTGTCGGATGCTCTCAATGCGGTTCGTATCACTACTGAGATCGATCCTGCAACAACCATGCTCCGTCCCCACATGAGGTGGCTTAGGATGCTTTGTGAAGATGTGGGGAAACCCTTCTTTTCACATGTACCTAGGAATTTTAATAGGATTGCCAATGGCATAGCTCAGTTCTCCAAAAACTCCTCTAGTCCTTTTTCTTTTTCTTCTAATCAGCCTTCTTGGCTTAATATAGATTTAAATGTATGCATTTCTGGAATTTGGCCTGCAATAGAGAGCAGGATGAATGAAAGCTAATCTCTATGGTTTTCCCAAAAAAAAGGACTTGTTAAAATTAATGAGCAATTGGTGAGTAAATTTTATCAAACAGATATGATGTTGGCAACTAAATAGTTTTTCTCATCCCAATAGTGCACTCAATTACTAAATACATTAATATAGGATAGCTTCACAAGTTGGGATGGAAAAAATAAATAATTAATGCCTAAAATGAATCAATTAATGCCTTTTCTTAAGGAAATAAAAGGGTCTTTAACCTGTATATTTTGCCACCAACTCTTGCCTAAATTGAGATATGATTATCAAAAGGTTTCCTTTTAACTTTGGGGCCAATTGAGGTGAAGATGAAAGAAATATGATTCATTTAAGTTCATTTAATCAAAAGTTCACAAATAGGTCCCTATGATAAAACTATACTAATATAAAAAAGGGAGGTTTTTTTGTCTATTTATAAATTTATCCATTCAAAACTCCTTTTACCAATTAGAAGCCAATATTTTGAGTTGAGGTTCTCTTCTTCACTCAATCTCTTCTCACATTTTTTTTACTTTTTTCCTATTTTAATTTCTTGTTATTCACTCATTCCCAAACCAAAACAACCACTATCCCATCCATAACTACACCTCATTCTCTCACCACGTTCCCAACAACTCCACAACATATTCCATGTTCTGTACCATCTTCAACCACCATACCACCATGATCTCCTCTATCTCTCTCTTCAATGAGCAATACACTCTCCTATTTTTTCTCCTATGAATTCTAGTTGGTTCCTTTGTCCATGACGACTGAACAAAGTCATGGGAGTGTCCATTTAGAATACTTCCTCTTTGTCCCACTCTGTCCACCCTAACTTAGTTTTACATACACCCCCAAAACCACCTACGATATGTATTCCGATTTAATTCCACACGTTTCTCCCAAACCACCCACGATTATTCCTTTATTAGTAATTGTATGTGCTTTTCACACAATCCTATTTATATCAACTAATTAAACGAGTCATATATTTAATTTGAATAAACAAATATAATGATAAAGTTATTATTAACATGGAAACTTATTAATAATGTGATACATACTATTTGTTTCTTCCAATATTCAAGATATTTTTTACTATTATATCCAATATGTTTATCAGATTGGGTAGGTACTTTTCTTCTCTTCTCGGTCAATTATCTTTTCTTGTTGTGGCCACTTTGTTTGGCCGACCCATGTTTACTTTTGCACATTTTCAACTTTGATTCTTATACAGGTTTCTATGCATAGTCCACAATGTTGCTTTATTTATTATTGTCAACTTTGATTGTTTGACTATTAGATAAGTTTAACTTCTCCTAGTAATACTATTCATTTCACAAATATAAATTTTCCACATTAAACCATGTCACTAACTTCCCAATTATAATGCCAACCTCAATTAATAGTCGAGGACAATTGATAAACACTAGACTATATGCCATGACATTTATGTCAAAATGATAAGAAGATTACAAAAAGTAATAGACTCATTCACATGTGTCTATGTGTTATAGAGTAGTACAATAATAAAGTGATAATCATTTATTTTCTTGGGCACACATTTGATACATAAAATGAGGGAGATATAATTCCCAGTTTGACTTATTGTATTTCCTTTTGTAGAAGTTGGATGCCCAGACATAAATAATAGTATAGGGAGATTGTTTCCCTCATAACCATATATGATTGTTGTGAATTTTTCCTAAGATTATGTTTTGCAAGGGTATAACACCTTCAAATAAAATTATCTATTTTGCACTTCTCTTTTTGAAAAGAAATAATATAGTAAATTCTCATGTATCGTATCTGAAAAGAACATCACTCTACATGTATTTATTATATTAGATGTTTAAATTCAATATCAAATAATATGACTAATTTTAGAGGCCGTAAATATTTATTTTTTCTAATGATAAGTGTCTTGGTATCACATACGGAATTTCATACCCAGTTAAAAATTGTCAATTAGAGTTTCCCAAATTACATTCTAAAATCACCTAGGTTTTTTGTTTTTTTTTGCCGTTCTTTTGTCCTTAGTGATATTATCTTTTTGGAATTATGACAAGTTCCTATAATTCAGATTTGAACGAGCAGAAGCATCACGAGAATAAACACAACAAAGTTTATAATTTTAAAATCAAATATATGAATATTGATATAGGAATGCATCATTTTGTTCCACACTAATATCATGGTATAAAACTATTAAATAAGGTAAAGAGAGACATACCATGAAAATTCAAATGTAAACAATTAATTGTGTATACAACATTCCACACCTTTCAATTACGTATTTTGAGTTGGAGGTAGCTCTAATACCCATTGTGACCATGCCGCCATGTCATCTATCTTTGTTTTATCTTTGAAGGGTAGAAACACAGTGCCCAATGACATGAAAAAATCATTTTTTGTGCTTGAACACATAAATAGAAGTTGTATATTTTTAAATGTTATAATTTAATTAAGAACAGCTATAACTATTTTAAACTTAAAGCAGTACTTTTAAGATTTGTCTATAAAAGCACATTAAAATCACAATCTGACAACACATATTTGTGATCATTATAAAAGCACCAATGATTATACTTTAACTCTAATTTCATGAATGGTCGTTGAATGTCGAATAATTTCACATTTTATCTTGTATACATAATACATAGTTGTAAATATTAAAACATCCAAGATAGATCATCTAGTTCATTTAAATGAGATGCATATGTTGTTAAAAAACATAAAGAATGATATAAATGAAAATATATTTTGTATCAATTTTAATCAAAGAGTACTTGGCATAAAGCATAACACATGTTTTACCTGTCAAGTCCTATCTAGCATGAATCTAATATCAACCCATCCAGTCGAATACATGGATTTAAGAAATCTAATGGCTAATTTCATTGAAAGATGAACATTAATATTTTTTATAATGTGATAAAATATTTTTAACATTAATAAATAATAGTTTATAGAACCACTATGAAATCACACATGGTATATAAAATATTTCTAACATTTACTAATAATATTTTATAGAAGCATAAGGACATATTGTATCCTAATGGGGTATAGTAGACCCTCGCGTCCAAATATTTAGCTTATGAAGTTTTATATAATACAGTAATTCCATGAACAAAATATCAGCTAAGGGAAACATAATTCTTTTTTATATAATCTAAACTCAAGATATATGGCATGTATTTATTTATAACATGCAATAGCATAAAATCCACTTAAACATTTACCATGAAATATATGGCTAGCCTACCCATTTAACCTCTTTATACTAATGATCACTTTGTTGATTAGGATCTTCAATTTGAGCACAAAACAAAAAGATAAGAGAAATTATTACTTTTGGAAAAACTTCATTCTAGTGAGGTTGCCTATTTCAATTGTCAAAAATCTAATGTCTAATTTCATCAAAATATGCACAATTGTAATTTTTTAGGAGCAACAAAATATTTATAGCATTCATTAAATAATATTTTATAGAACCATAATGACATAACATGTATTCATACTTCATACCATCTATATATACATGCACAAACCTAATCATCTGATTTCATAAGATAGAGAGAGTAGACTTTAATCTTTTCTGGAATGTAGAATAGAAACCCTAGCAATTTTGTTTGTCGGCCTCAAATTGTATAATAAACCCATCATCTGCTTTGCCCATTATAAATTTGAAACTAATTTTTCATTTTTTAATCTATATAGTTACAAAATAAGTGTCCATTACTTAAATCTACAAGTTTAAATTCTATTATCTAGAATATGTGGTAGTGTTACAACATTGTGAAACTTAGAAGAAAATCTATTATGGTTGTTGTCAAAATTAAGAGATAATACTTGATATTTAAAGGGGGTGCATAAGAATACACGAAAGTAGTATGCATCGGAACCTTAAAGTAGGGTATATGATGCATAAAAGTAGAAAATAAAAAAAGAAAACAAAATTGGTTCAGACATGCCTACAAGTTAAAAGATCAAATAACTGTCAAGTTTATAAAGTGTGTGTTTGATCTTAGGATTTATGTGTGTCAAGTAGAAGTACAAGGTTGGTGATTTGTACAATTTAAGCACACTTCAACATGCTCTGACCTATTGAACATAAGTTATATATATGGTGATTATAATTACTAAAGTTGGAGCTAGACATTAAGTATATACAAGACCTTTATGAAATATACTCATGGAAGATATGATCTGATTCAAAAAAGTTATTTATTACAAGAATTTTATAAAAGAAAAACATGGGCTCATAAAGATGTGGTTTCGTGGACTCCCCCTTTGATTTTTAATGAAAAGGCTCCCAAGGCCATCCAACCTACAAGACAATTTGCCCAACTTGCGACAATTGTTGTCTATCTTTGACTGGACTAAAAATACAATAATGAAATAACAAGTCATCTGAGTGTTTACAATATCCATTCATTATGCTATTAATTGGTACCTATGCATGACAATACAAAGGCATCTATAAGTTTTCAATATAGATGAAGGAATGTGTAAGCATACCAATATTTAGTGGTACTGGTAAATTAATCAGCGCATGATCAGAGTAACAAGATTATTTCTTAAGACTGCATTATCAATATGCAATTAGTCGTGTATGCAATATATTACAAGCATAATGTATAGTCCTTAGAGATTCATCGAGTAACTTGATATAGTTAATTAATATTTATATACACAGACCAACCTCCAACAAACACGATGTTTTGATAGTGATTAATGAGTCCTTAACTTATTAATCCACATAACCATATTGCGTTAATTGTTTTAAGGCTTAAAAAACCATGTCATCCAAGCCAAATAAATTAAAATGAAAAAGAAATATCTTAGTTATGAGTATATCTTTCAAATTTCTTCCCTAGTATTTGAAACAAACGAACAATGAAATATAAGAAATAATCATATAGAAATTATGCCTCAAACCAAAACATAAATTGAAACTTTTACCTCAGTACTGCATAATAAGAATTGTTGATCATAAGATTGATGGTATGCACGTAACTTAGCTTTTAGAAGTGAAATATTTTTAAATAGTCAACACAAACTTACTTGAGATTTGACACAAGCAGGCCCTCGAAAGCTTCCATATAGGAATTGGACTAAGATTTTGTGACGCTCACGAGGCCTCACGCGCGGTCTCAAGCGCAGGTGAAACCGCCGCCAAATTGCCACCACGTGGCAGTTGGTAATTGGGCCTTTTTTTGGAATTATGTAAAAGGCAAATAAATTTGTTTCGCTTATAACTTTTAAACCGTAATGAATTTTTTAATGAAACAAAAACCGTTGGTTTGGTTACAAAAAATGTAATCTAACAAACCTAATATTGACATATTTTTGAGATAAAAAAAATAAAAAATGATATATATATATGTCAATTGACAACCAACTATGGTGCCCATACCCATAAATGGTTATTAACACCCAAAAATGGTTAATTGACGCCCAAAATAGTGCATTTACACCCAAAAGCATAAATATGGTGCCCACATAAGCTAATGACACTCATAAATGCCTAATGATGCCCAAATATGGTTATTTGATGCCTAAAATAGTTCACTTACACCTAAAATTATAACGACACCCACAAATGGCTAATGACTCTCATAAATGGCTAATGACACCCAAATATAGTTATTTGCCGCTTAAAATAGTTCATTGACACCTAAAATTATAACAACGCCCACAAATGCCTAATGACACCCATAAATGGTCAATGACACCCATAAATGGCTAACGACATCCAAATATGGTCATTTGACGCCTAAAACAATTCAATGATACCTAAAATTATAACGACGCCCACAAATTACTAATGACACCCAAATATGGTTATTTGACGCCTAAAATAGTTTACTGACACCTAAAATTATAACGACGCCCACAAATGGCTAATGACACCCATAAATGGCAAATGACACCTAAATATGGTTATTTGACGCCTAAAATGGTTCACTGACACCTAAAAGTATAACGACGCCCAAAAATGGCTAACAACACCCAAACAAGGTAATTGACGCCAAAAATGATTCATTGACACCCATAAGTTTAAAATGACGCCCAAATAAGGTATCAACAATCAAAATAACATAATGACACCCAAATAACTTATTGGTACCCATAAATAGCTAATGACACCCAAAGATGGTTAATTGACATCAAAAATAACCGATTCATATTATTTTTATATTTTTTTGTTAAAAATATATCAATATTAATCTTGTTGGAATGCATTTTTCGTAACGAATACAATGATTTTTATTTCGTCAAAAAATTCACCACGGTTCAAAAGTTATAAGCAAAACAAATTTATTTATCAATTACATAACCTCTATTTACCCATCTAATTACACCCCGCCACGTCACCAATTGCCCACATACCAAAACCACCTTCAAAAAGGCAAAACTTCTCAAAATTTCTCAAAACCACCTTCCAAGTTGAGGTGCTTTTGATGGTAACCGCGGGTTATCAAATCATTTTCGATAGGAATTCTACCATCATAGATGATGTCAGATAGGGTATGTTTCTGACTTCCCGTAAAACCTCCAGAGTATCCAGTATGAACAGAACGCAGAATGCAAGAAAGTAGAAAACATTAACACACTTTTCACTGTCAATATCCTTTGATTCGTTTAACCAAATGTTCTTAGTAAAATACTCAAGAAAAAGTGACAACTCTGCCCTCCTTCTCAGCATCACGTATAACATGAATGGTTGCTCCATGTATTGCAAGCCCTTAAAAACTCATATTCATATATGAATTGAAAATGATCCATGCAAACAGATAGTATATTATAGTAATAAAAAGCTCCTAGAAACAATAATCATTTAACCCGTGATCTCGCCATGGTCTTGCCTCCTCTATGAGGCAGCAATAGTTTTCTTATTCTTAAGCGCTACTTATTCACTTGTGCCATGAACTAAATTTGTTCGCCGCCTTATTCCTTATTTATCATATTGATACTGAACCATTACAAATAGAGTATAGTAGTTAATCCGGCCAGTGTAGCACAGATAGTTCGGTCCGGTTTATCTTCTTCGGGGGACTTGGGTTTGAAACCTCCTGCACTTGTTTGAGGGAGGGGGGAGACTAAGTCTCCTAACTCGAAAAAGAGTAGCTTAGTTTATTTTTCATTTAAGACATTAAGAAAAGTTAGATTTTCTATGAAGTTTAATAATAGAAAGACCAAACTATATTAGCACTTGGCGGAGGATGTATATTCTTGTCTACCGGGCCTCTCTCTTAAAACATCATAATAGCATTGTGTTCCGCATCACTTCATTGTGTGGTATTATATCAGTAAAGAAATCAGGAGAAAAGCCCATATTAACATCATCCAGTCAGCTACATTTAGGAGCAGATTAAGAGCCAGTAGTAGCTAGTAAAGCCTTGTGACCCATACGCCATTGCGCTTCAGAGTTATATTATTACAGAGGGTGTAGACTTTTGCATTTGTGGGATTTTGTTGAACCACCGGTTGCATCTTCAGATTACAGCTATTGTCATTATAGGTACAGAACTGATGGCACAACACGACTTTGATCCTCCGTACGGAAAATAGACAAGAAGAAATGGAGGGGCAACAGAGGAGGAAACAATATCTTCTTTCCTTTATGCCTATTATGAGCAGGGTCCAGTCAGCTACATTTACGAGCAAATTGGGGGGCTGTAGTGTTAATGTCTTGCGATAATTGAACTCAGCTCTTCAGAGTTATTATCATTGCAGATGGTGTAGCGTTTCCTAGAAGTAGGAATTTTTTTTTTGAAGCAAGGACGAGTTACCCTATAAGAGGGATCCCTTGTCATCTATTAAAAGACTAAATCAGTCCTAGATGTAAGATCTTGTTGAACCACCGACTGCATCTCCAGATCACAGATGTTGTCATTAATTGATGTCACAATATCACGTTGATCCTCTGTACAGAGATTATACAACATGGAAAGGAGAGCTGAAGGGGCAATAGAGGAGACGGAGACATTATCTTCTTTCTCTTATGGCAATTACGAAGATGGCTCTCCTGGTCGCATAGCCACTGCTACTGTGCAGAAATATTAGCCTCCTACAATTCGTCTTTCTTCGACAGTCAGGGGGTCGTAAGATGATTAACATGGTTGTGACGAATAGATCGCGCGGCGGCCGTCCGGGCGAATTAGGTATAGACGACGATGTGAATTAAGGTTTTGGGTAGCGGACAATGAGGATTAAGGTTTTCGGTAGCGGGCAAATAGGAAGTCGACGGAAGATAGACTACGATGAAGAAGAGACCAATTTTTCTCAACTACCCGAAGAAGGGACGGAAACGAGTAGGGGTGCTTAATAAACTAGAATAATAGATTTGTAACATTCTAATCTCGCACATTTCCGTCAAATGGTTATTAAGTCCAGATTATTAATTTGTATATTATATTCACCATCCCAAAACGTAAATCCTGCTGCACACATAGGATTTGGCAGTCCATTTATAATTGAACACTCACCACAATAAGCAAAATATCAGTCGCCTTGTCATTGTTTCCTTAATTCTCGCCCTCTCCCCATTTTTCCTTTCCTACCCCACCTCTCCCCATAACTTATCTACGTTAATTCTTCCACCAAAGTCGTTATACTTAACATAAACCAAGAGAATTCCAACACGTTCTCCAAAACAAATTGCCATCGCCTTCCATTCTTTCCTCAATTCTCGCCCACAATCTCCATGGGCGTACACGTGGTGAGAAGTTACTGGTTGTGGGTAGTTTCTCATGAATGAAACAAGTATTATAAAAATGGAGTTTACCAAATGACAGCCGCGACGTATGCCCAAGCTGCTTAGCCTGCTTACAACCTTTGTGGATGGAGATTACCATTGCGTGCCGGCATGTTACAGAGACCCATCGGAGAGGCATAAACCCGATGACGGTCGCGACATATGCCCATGGTCGCTTGCACAACATCTCGATGACATGCTCAGGATTTTCTCAAATGAAGTTCCCTTGCCGGTTGCTTTCCTTGCCAACACCAAGTTGTTCCGGGAGCCCAACAGCAAGACCACTGACATGAATCTCCATGGGGGCAAGCAGGTAATGATACCACACCATCCGCTTTGCCACAGCCAAGCCGCTCTGTGGAATCCAAGCTTATCAACTTCAACGTCATTGACATGATCTTGTCGCTGTGCATGCCCACATGCGTCATGTACATTATATAGCAATGTGGAACATATGTTGATGGTTCGGATAAGTTGTGGAACCAATGACAAAGCTCCAGTATTAAATAGTTATGAAGAGTAATTTTGGTTGCTCGCACCTATTCTTCTTTCGACACCCATCGTAGTTCAGAAGTGATATCTCCTCAACATACCAGGGAGTCCCAATTGATAGAGACAATCGTTTTGCCGTTGGAATATGTATTCATATTTGTCTCCAAACAGCTTCATGGTGCTTAATTATATATTTATTATTGCTACAACATTCTATTCAGTTCTTGCCCTTACTTTCTATTTAACATCCAATTATCTTAACTCCATAATTTTTTCTCTTTATCTCTCCATGGTTCTACTTGTAAACTCGACAACATGATAATAATTTGTGTGGAGGATACCTCCACCATCTTAAATCATAAATGATGATTCACATAAATAGTATTTGAAAAGTCGCCCCCCTTATATTATGTACATTTAAGGATTTTTTAATAACCCACAAAAATATATCGATTTCTTCCCTCTCTAGAATTTGAGAAACAATTTTTTATCCCTCAACTGCATACACTATTATTTCAGTCAAAACTATATATTCATATTCATTACCACCCATAATTCGAAGAAAATTCGACTCCTCGCCTTTTTAGGACGCACATTTAATCCCACCTCCGTCCATGTATATACTTTTTCCTATATAAAACTGTCGCCACCCAACTACTTCAATCCTAATTCAAATCTTTTTTCTTTATGGTGCATGCTTTAATTTTGGTTTTGTCAATTAAGTTTCTCAAAACACATAAAGAAATAGCAACTTATAAGTAATTCAAAAAATATAAAAAATGAATCAAATTTTATTTGAAAAAGGTCTTTTTTAGTAGTATAGATATTACTATAGACAGTTTGATCCCCATTCTCTTCTTGATATTAGGAAAGTCGTCCCTCTTATTTCATGTACAATTAATGATTTATTCTTTTATAGAAATAAACATCACACAATAAATCATGGTCATTTATAACAGTTTGAAATTGCATGTATGGTGTCATGAAGAGGTGACGACCGTTGTTAAACCGCCTCCCACTAATCATGTTTCTTACATTCATTCTCTTTATTAACCCACAAAAATATCTTAATTTCCTCCCTCTCCCTCACTCAGTTTTAAGAACTAATTTTTTTTATCTCCCACCTAACTACACTATTATTTCGTCAAAACCATGTTTTTCTATTCATTGCCACCCATAATTTGAAGAAAAATTGACTCCCTACTTTTTAGGACGTACGTTTTAATCCCACCTCCATCCACGTTCACCCAACTCTTTCCATCCTAATTTCTTTGACTAATGTTTATTCTTTTTGGCATGTGCTTTAATTTTGCATTTCTTAGTTACGTTTCTCAAGCCACAAAGAGAACATATTAACTTATAAGTCATTTAAGATATGTAAAAAATGAATCAATTTTATTGGATTTTTTTATAGTAGTACATATATTACTATAAACACTTTGATCTCCATTTTCTCCCTGACCTATACTACTATATAAAGAGGAAGTTTTTCCTTCAAATTATAGTTGTGAGATTTTCATCCTTAAAACAACGTCAACTAATTAGAAGGCAACATTGTGAAAAAACGTCAACCAATCAGATGGCACAAAGGCAATGTTAGGTGGTGCTCAGTGTCGTTGGCGTTGGATACGTACGAACGAAGGGGATGATGTTTGTGACCCTTGGATATTCTGATCCGTAATCCAACGGTGAAAATGTAAAGCATGATAGGGTTTGGTAGTGGGAGAGGCGACGGCTGGTCCGCTCACCCTCCCGAGGCCTGGTTGGGTCCACCCAAAGACAAAACTAGGGTTCCAAATTGAATTAAATTAAATTAAAATAAGGGGATTTTTTCAAGCTCATAACTTGGGCAAGGAAGTTCTGATTGTAGTGATTCTCATGTCGTTGGAAAGATAATTGATAGATACAACATTGTATATAGTATAGAGAAAAAAAGAGTACAATAATGAAGTTCAATTTCACTAGTAAGATGGATACATATCAAGGAGTGGTACCCAATTCAATTTCTCAAATTAGAACCACATAATATAAAATTAGTCATCGAGGTTGTCAAATTGGGTTATCATAACACCCAAACTATGAGTAGATCTTTAAAAGAAGGCCACTTGATGAGAGAGAACAAGTACAATATAAGAGATGAAAAGTCAGGTCATCACATCCTCTCCTCCTTCAAAGAAAGTTTTTTCCTCAAAATTCATTCAAGATCATATTTAAGAGTCAAAGTCAAAGTCCATCGACTCTAGGTATCCAACCATAGTTGTCAAGGCATTCCCCACAATGGGATGCATATTTTTAAGGTATTCCCATAGAGCCAATCATGTGATGATTTACATGGCATATACCATAAAGGATTTGATTTATACTCATAGAGGTAAGGTTCCAATTCATTATGTTTCATTCAATTATGAGATAATGAGGAAAAATTATGAATCTCTACAGAATAATATTAATCACTGATGTATGTCTTTAAGTATTAGCATTGGGGAATTGAGATCATACAAATGTTAAGAGTACACATACATATTCTCGTTATGTCCCTATCAGATTATTAATGTGGAAGGTAGACACCAGTATCGCAAAAGACAAGAGTGTGGTTTGGTTGATGACAGAATCTCATTAGTCATAATATAGAAATATCAAACCAAGCACACAAATACATGTTACGGAATAGTGTATCTAATAGACTCACCTTGAGTGTGACAAATGGAAACTATCATTGGTGGTCATAGTCATTTCTCATAGTGAAGATGGTGTGATTCTTAGACCTAAAATCACTACACTTATCACATGTCGTTGGGTATGCTTTGACATCATAAAATGTAGTCCTGAAACATGGGTTGTTATAAAGGTGATGATTGGGTGACTTTGGCACATGGGAATAGACTATGAGTGATAGATATGGGATGTATCCCTCCTACTAGAGTATGATATGGGATTTGTCCCTCCTACTAGATAAGAGAAGCTGGGAAACACATTTTCATGCACATGTGAATCAAAATATAATATTGAAGTCACATTATCTCAGACAGTCTGCTCTTGGTTCGAGGAACTTGGATTGAATTTTGAGAGGTTGACCATACATGCCTTGAGTTCATCCTGGATATCAGAGACAAAGGAATTATACAATCACTACAACGCCTTACACATTGTATGTTGAAGTTTTTCTCCAACTTTCCATTCACTTGGGTAGTACTGATGTGTGACTAGGCACTGCTCCTTGCTTGTGATGTCATAAGTTGGTTATGGACATTCACTGCCAATGTGATATGGGACCTATAGGGTCACACACAAAGTAACTCATCTAGAAGAGGAGTTTGATCTTGAATGATGATTGGATTGATTTCTAAAGTATTTAAGTATTCAATTCATGCAACATATTGGCTGACTGCACTGCCAAATGACATGTCTAGTGTTGAAAGGACCGTTTTGGTAGCCAAATGAGCATCTCAAGTGTTGAGACAATCATTTAGGTTGTCAGACTAATCAAAGTTAGAATTGTCCAAGACAGCCCAAATTGTGGAGTGAACCAATTAGTTCAATCTGTTGAACCGATCAGTTCACTCAGGATTAGACGGCTCGGTTGAGGCCAAACAAAGGTTCTCAATGTTTCTTGAACTTGTTCGATTGCACAATATTTGTGGTGTAAGAAATTAATGTGTAATATTAATTGGAATCATATTGCCAACTTTGTATGCAATTAGGAAACTTCCAAATGGATGTTTGACAGTTCGAAATGACCATCTCGTGTGACCAAATGACCGTATCATGGCTTGCAGGTTGCAAAAATTTAAGATCTTTTGGTCCCTTCCATTCACGTACAATCCCGTACAGATTGGAAACCCTGACCCTAACCCCACCTATAAATAGAGGGGTACAACGGGCTTCGAAAACACAACACAAACAACTGAGAATCAATTTATCTGAAAATTGTTGTCCTCTCTGGTTGTGATAACCGAGAGAGCCCAAGCAAGTCCTACCTGACTATGGAGGGATAGCTATGGGAGAGAACAACTGAGGATCGTTTTTATGGGAGAGCAAGTTGGTGACTAGTATGCTAACTGAGAGGGACAACTCCTTCTTGTTTGTTCTAATTTAATGATAGGAGTTCTAGTTGGCCCGAGTGGACTGCTCTAGAGGTAGGAGTCCTTGGTTGCTTCTAGGAAGACAACTACAACATGTAGTCTGTGGTGAGACCAAAGGAGCACTGTAAAAGATGTTGTGTCCATTGTTCGTGGTGAAGACCAGGAGCTGCACATCCACTGTCTATGAGCAACTAGTAGACATTTGCATTGAAGTGAGTTTTTGTCACTGGACTTGCTCCAGGACCAGGTATAACTTGTTAAACCATCCTTCCTATTTCATAGTAGTTTACGCGATCTTTCTATTATGGGAAAATGAATAGATAAAATTTTGTTTCCATTTCTATACTTTGTGCCTGTATTTCCCAACAATGCACACTTAGGTTATCATCAACAAGGGTGTACTCATCTCAATCATATACATATTAATTGATGTTTTTTTCATATTACAAGATCATCATGGCATTAGGGTTTTCCCATCCCTTTGTATCCCTACATTAGGTCTTTTTTTCATATCTTCATATGGGACCAAAGTGTAGTATCAAAATCTATGTCATCAATTCTCAAGGGAAACATGTTCACAATCATGACTTACAAATGAGATTGTCATTGAATGTGTATATTTCATAATTATACTAGATTTCATGCATGGTTTAGTTTTCCCCAAGTTATGTTATTCATCACTAATGATGTTCATTATTCCTCATTAACTCTGAAATTCAGCAACTTATTCATCACTAATGATGTTCATTATTCCTCATTAGCTCTGAAATTCAGCAACTTATTCATCATGTTTTTCAATTTAAGACATCAAGAGTATTGTCATATTGAGTTAATCATTTTTCATTTTTGGGTCAAGAATGAAGCATCTTATTATTGATCATTCATGATAACATCTCAAGGCATCATCATATTGAGTTCATTAATTCATATCTATATCTTTTATGCAAGGTATTCCATATTAGGTCTAGCTCATGAGAGTGGCTTATCGTGCATATGCCAAAATTTTAAAGTAAGTGAGATACTTCATGTATCGATCATCATTCTAGGAGCAACATCATTGTTAAAGTTGAGGTTTCATAATTATCTAACTTGTATCTCAAATGAACTCCACAAGCTCAAGCCACTCATGCTAAGACCTATATATATATCCAACAAGACATGCTAACCACAACCATCTACCCATGACAAAATATCTACACATCTTCTAAGAAACAAGGCAACCACTAGATTCCTTTATATAAAACTACTAACCCGAGTGAGGCTCATCATGGAGATCATATGTCGTGTACATCATCTTAGGGTCTTGGGACATCTCCCTCACCTTTATAGCAATCATCATGTATCAAATACTTCTTTCTGTAGGGCTAATTGTAACATCCCTGACTTGGGTTATAACCTAACCCTAGAAGTTTTGCCTAAATATGTAATTATATACTTGTGAATACTCCCTGGCATGTAATTAAGTTCCTCAGGAACATTTACTTTCAATTTTTCTCCTTTATATGTAAAGTTGTAGCATTGTTTTGTAGTGCAGGGACCTATGTGCAAATTACCCAGTTAAAGGGGTTAACTTGCAATGTTCACAGATTAAGATGTTCTTATGATAATAAGACATCATATGAGTAAATATCATAAAATTTGAAGGATTTCCCAAGCTTGAGCACCAAGGTGCAGCTGTGGAAGCAATCCCTATGCTTGAAAACCCTAATTTGGAGTAAAGTGCAATTTACCCAAATTAAAGGGTGCAACTTGTAATTTTCACTTTCTAGAACATATTTTATAACTCTTGTCATCATTTAGAGTAGAAATGATGAAAGGGACACATCAATGAATAATCAGATAAGAAAAGAGATCTTTGTGGTGAAAGTCACCTAATATGGGTATGGAGACCTTTCATGTATGTACCCTAGTTGAAGGTTGGCTTTCTTTACCCTTAGATCTTGAGATTTTATGAGATTTGCATTAGTTTAGATGAGTTTGGACGTGCCCTTGAGCAAGGAGGGACTTAGATGTAAATTCCATACTTGAGGGGTCCTTATGGTGTAAAAAGGGCTAAAGTATATAAGCCTCTTTCCCCTCTTAGCAAGGGAACGATCCTTTCCCTTTCATTTCTTTTCCCTTGCTCAAAACAACTAAGGAGAACTCTGGATCTCAGGAGGATGACCAGGGGAGTGCAAGGTAGGTTTGGATCCTTCCCTTTTGCTTAATTCTTGGGAGAAACTCGAATTCAAGGTCAAATTCATGGCTAGCTCACTTAGTTCTATCCTTCTAGCCATCTCTTCTCAACTTTCCTTGGAGGATTCACCTTAGCTGACCTGTGGAGCTTCTGGGACGCCATTAAAGCTTGGAGCTTGGAGGCTTGGAGCTCTAGGAACAACCTTTAGGCGGGTTTTATAACTCTAAACTCTTGCTTTATATGCATACTTTGTTCTTGTAATTTAGCATGTTAGTTCTTCTTCTACCTCCCTTCTTCCTTGCACTTTTGCAAGCAAAACGGTGGAATAACCGACCTTGACAAAGGTTGAAGACGAGTGGCGTGAATCCCTATGTTACTTTATCAAATGACCTTGGACCCTTTTGGTCCAAACGGTTGCAAACCGTTTAAGGTCAAACGCTTTCAAATCGTTTGATCTCAAACGGTCTTGCAAGACCGTTTGGATTGAAATGGTCTCAAGACCATTTGATAGGGTTGACCAAGGGACGACCGTTTGAGGGTCTGTTGGTTATATATTGAATTTCATTCCTGCAAAGAATCAAAGTTCAATTCTTAACCTTTTGAGAGTTGAAGGCACTTCAACATCCAAACCCTAATCGGGTCAAAATTGCTGTTTTAAAACATAGATCTTGTTGAGTTTTGGGTTGAAGGACCCAAACGGTCTCAATACCATTTGGGGGTTCCTCCAAACGGTCTCAAGACCGTTTGGGCACAACCCAAGACCGTTTGAAGGTCTAGGGTTGATATAATCTAATGGTTTGAAGGTCCAATTGCAATAAGTTGATGAATTGATAAAAATGCTGATTTTTGACCTAATTGGAGTTCAACCCTAATCTAATAGACTTGGTTTTTGGTCAAACTTTGGGCAAACGGTCTCAAGACCGTTTGGATGATGTCCAAACGACCTCAAGACCGTTTGGGCCAAGTTTGGGCCCAATTGGAGGTCAATTGATAGGTTTAACCTTGAATTGATTCACAATGTTGAATATTGATGACCATCCGATTTGAAACCCTAATTGAAAAGGTTTCAACCCTAATTGGCTTTCAATTGAGGGTCAATTTGATGCCCAAGTGATTGAGGTTAATCTTAGTTAACTCAATTTATAAGTGGTTATCATGGGTTTGGTTAATTGAGGGGTTCAACATACATATCCATGACCAATTGTAACTTTTGAACCACTTTGGAGGTCCAAACCGTTTGAGCCCATTTGGACCAAACGGTCTCAAGACCGTTTGGATCCAAACGGTCTCAAGACCGTTTGAGGCCAAATGGTCGCAAGACCGTTTGAGGCCAAATGGTCTCAAGACCGTTTGGGCTCAAACGATCTCAAGGTCGTTTGGTCCAATCGATCTCAAGTTGATTTGATCAAACGGTTTCAAACCGCATGAGCTTCAAACGGTTTGAAAGTAAAAACGGTCAACGCACCCAAACGGTCTCAAGACCGTTTGAGTTCAAACGGTCTCAAGACCATTTGAGGGCAAACGGTCTCAAGACCGTTTGAGACCAAACGGTCTCAAGACCGTTTGGTGGTTGAATGTTGAAACCGTTTGAAGGTGTTCAAGGTGGTTTGTACTTAATCAATTGATGATGTAATTGATTCAATGATGATCTAATCTAAACCCTAATGGTAACCTAGGTCATTAAAGGACTAAGTGATTAATGAGTTGACCCATGATGGTCATCATGAGGTAAATTACCAAAATACCCTTGAGGGGTTTAATGGAGTAAAACCTTGTTCTAATCAAACCCTAATCACATGATAGTGATGTTTTGGCTTATGTTAGTCAATAAGGAGTTAACCCAACCTGATCTAGAGTGGTGTTATCACCATCTACTAGTAAGAGGAGAGAGAAAGTATCCTAAGAGAGAGAAAGTATCCTTTTATGATGGAAACTTAAGTAAGATACTTTCAATACACATGAATGTACATGAGTAGGGAATGATCCACCCATGTGAGATCATGGAAACCCTAATTATGATGTCTAGTGAATCTTAATCTTACTTAAGAGCTTTAATGATGATGTTTCTCATACATGATGATGTAATGAGTACAATTCACCATGGAGTGAATAGTAAACCCTAATTCTAGGGTGGTGACATGAAAGATGAATAGTAAACCCTGATTGATGAATTGTTTACTATTACCAGTTGAATTAACCTTGCAGGTTGTTATGAGATGATGATCATATCCAGGTATGGATTATAATACTATATTCATTGAAAGCATGTCTTAAGCTTTATGAATAAGTGAAATGTCTTGATGCACTGCTAGTGACATCTATTGAGATTTATGGGCTGTAAGAGCCATAAATACCATCAAGGTCAGGCTTAACAGATGACTTGTGATGAAATGATTTAGAACTGATGATTGAAAAGAGTTAGGCTTGCTACATTTTAGTATTCTCATTTATAGCTGTTATACTAATGTTATTGTTTGAAGAACAATGTATGATGTTAAAAGAATACTGAATGTACCTAACTAATCAAGTGTAATGTAGAGCCCTGATCATAGATCCATCATTGTCAGAGTCTAAATGATGGTGAAACAGGTTTTCCTAAGGGACTCCTGGATCACATACTTTTGAGTATGTGGGGTATATGGATGTGTAGAACCTTACATCCTAGTGTAGGAATTGATATAGATTTTTATAGTCCGTCAAACTTCACTACAAACCCAAAAGGTGAGATGTATTACTATTCCCCCAAAGTAAACACAAACACCGCATCGGTGAAAGATAATCAAGAAATCTTCCGATGACGAAGAGAGTACAGAACGCCACTGTAACTCTAAAAACATAGCGAAGGTCCAGTTTACCCTGGTGAGCTATAAATAGCAGACGTCCTGCCAGATGTCCTGCAAACAATCCTCTAACTGACTGAGGAAGATGAGGTCATAAGAATCCGGCTCTTTTAATGACCTATGTATGATACTGATGTGACTTCTTAGCGATCAGTTGGAGTATGAGTGGTATGCCTCATCTCCACAGGGCATAATAATGTTTGAAAAACATAATCAACAGCGTAGTATTACTTGATTGATGTTACACTGGATAAAGTATATGTTCTTCATGTTTCATAAATGTTGAACTCTTGCTTATTATCAAAACTGCTAATGAATGCTTTGAAAGCTTTTACTGCTTAAGTTATTCTTTGTTCACTTATAAAGCTTCTAGTGGAGAGTTATAACTCTCGCTGGGGCAATTATGTATAATTGTCTCACCCCGTAGACTTCAACTTTTTAGGTGGTCGTCGAAGACGGAGGAACCAGTCTAAAGGTGACCAATTCCAGCAGCAGCAGCACCAGGATCAACAGTAAATCTCAGGTGGAGATTCAGCCTGCTATGTGGTGTAGTTAGAGTCAGTCCTATGTGTCCTCTGTACTCTAAGGTCCTGGAGTGTTTTGGTTATGAGTTCTTGAGATTTTGTATCATGTTGTATATAATTACTCAAGAAGTAATTTGACAGAGATGTATACAGTTTAAATCCTTTTTCTATGGAAAAGGTTTGTGGTTTCAAGCTCTTGTCTCAAAAAGTTTTAATTTCCCGTGATTTTTGTCTTCCGCTGATTATCGATTGCTTCTGCTCATGTTTAAATCGTGATTATTTCGTGGTTTGGAGATCGGAGCCCACAATTAAGTGGTATCAGAGCTCTAGGTTCGCCGAGTCTACAGAGGCATAGGACTTAGGAAGTCGAGTCTATCTTTAGTATTCCTTCCTTATCTAATAGAATCTTCTGCTCCTCAGGAGAAGAAGATACATAAGAATGTCAGAGCCACATGAGGAGTACCAGAAATAGAACAGCCTGTACCTGAGCCACCCCAGTTCGACCCAGCCGACATGGGTAACCCAGCAGTTCAGAAGATGTTCGGGAAGTTTATGACTACCATGACACACATAACCGACAGGATGCATATGCCTGTACCCAGGGCACCTGTCCAACCAGAAGGTCAAGGTATCGGAAAAACGTTCGAGCGACTATGTCGTGTCGGAGCTACCGAGTACCTTGGGACTGCTGACCCCGCAGATGCTGATCTATGGTTGACGGAGTTGGAGAAGGCTTTCAGGATTCTCAATATCCCTAAAGCTGAGAAGGTCAGACATGTTGTCTATCTTCTCAAAGGAAGCGCTGGTCATTGGTGGACAATGGAAGAGCAGAAGAGACCTGGAATAGAGATCTCGTGGGAAGACTTTCGGCGGGAATTTGTTCATAGATATTTCCCAAAGACCTTCCTAGATGAGAAGATCTCTCATTTTGAGAGACTGAGGCAGGGAGTAATGAACATTAGCGAGTATGAAGCTAAGTTCATGGAGTTATTGCGGTTTTGTCCGCACATGGCTGCCACAGAAGAAGAAAGAATCAGGAGATTCAAGAGGGGTTTGAATGCTGACATGACTACCCCTGTCTCTGCCTTAGAAAACCGAGAGAGATTCTCTACCTTCGTTGAGCCAGTCCGAAGGATAGAGAGATCTGTGGTTGAGAAGAGGCAAACTCAGAAAAGATATCCACAGTTCCAGGGTTCTTCATCTAGGGACTTTAAGAAGCCTAGATCCTCTGCACCTAACCCTCCACCACCTAGATCTAGCTCTCAGACTCAGTGGTCTCCAAGTAGAGGTAGAGGACGAAGACAACCACCTCAGGAGACTCAGAGTTCTGCATCAATGTCAGTTACTGGACCACCCAGACCACAACAACTGGAGAGAAGTTGCTACAACTGTGGTAAAGTGGGACACTTGATGAAGGACTGCCGATCTAAGCCTGTCAGTGTGATACAGCCTCCGAGACAGAATCAACAAGGATCTCAGATAATGCAATCTCAAGGAGCAGCTCGAGGACGTGGACAAGCGTCTCAAGCTGGATCATCAACACCACCTCAACACCAGGCGACAGCGAGGTTCTACGCTATGAACCCACCAGAGGCAGTGGTCGATCCACAAGTGGTGACAGGTCAGATGGAACTTTTATATTCTGATATGTCTAAATATTGTGTAGTATCTGTTCTGATTGACCCGGGTGCTGCGCACTCTTTCATCACTCGAAGAGTGATTCGCAACTGCAATATGACAGCTAGTCATAGGGCAGATAGTTTGTTGTTGGAGACTCCGTTGAGTGGGTCTGCCGTTCTGCAAGAAGTATGCTCTCCCTGCGTACTCTTCTTTTCTGAGCATTGCATTCAAGTGGACCTCATACCGCTTGATATGCAAGGATTCGATGTAATCCTAGGGATGGATACCTTGGAAAGGTATCGAGTTGTCTTGGATTGTGAGTCGAAGTTGGCAGTGTTTGCTGATGAAAGCAACACATGGATCTTTCAAGGAGAAAGAAAGATTCTGCCCACTTGTCTTGTATCAGCTATGGTTGCTGATAAGCTGATGAGGCAAGGATGTTATGCATTCTTGGCCCATGTAGTAGATGTTACCAAGGAGAGTCCCAACCCTGTTGAAGTTCCTATAGTCAGGGAATTCGAGTATGTGTTTCCTAAAGAACTTCCTGGTATACCACCACCTCGGGAGATTGATTTTGAAATCAATTTAGTCCCAGATACAAAACCTATAGCCCAGACTCCTTATAGGATGGCGCCTGCCGAGATGGCAGAACTCAAGAAACAACTTCAAGAGTTACTTGAGAAAGGTTTTATCCGACCGAGCACTTCACCTTGGGGTGCTCCGGTTTTGTTTGTTAAAAAGAAAGATGGATCAATGCGGTTGTGCATTGACTATAGACAACTCAATAAAGTAACAATAAAGAACAAGTACCCTTTGCCGAGGATTGATGATCTTTTTGACCAGTTGCGTGGTGCAACAGTTTTCTCAAAGATAGATTTGAGATCTGGATATCATCAACTACGCATTAAGGACAGTGACATATCCAAGTCTGCCTTTAGGACAAGATATGGTCACTATGAGTTCACGGTTATGTCATTTGGACTAACCAATGCACCAGCTGCATTCATGGAACTCATGAATAGAGTCTTTCGACCTTTCCTTGATCAGTGTGTTGTCGTTTTCATAGATGACATACTGATTTATAGTAAGGATGCTCAGCAGCATGAGCAGCACCTTCGCCAAGCTTTGACCTTGCTAAGAGAACACAAGCTGTATGCAAAGTTTAGCAAGTGTGAATTCTGGCTGCCTGAGGTATCTTTTCTTGGGCATGTGATATCTGCCTCGGGAATTCGTGTTGACCCTGCAAAGGTAGAATCTATTCTACAATGGGGACAACCAAAGACACCGACGGAGATTAGAAGTTTCTTGGGATTAGCTGGTTACTATCGAAGGTTTATTAAGAATTTTAGTTCTATAGCCTTACCTTTGACCAAGTTAACCCGGAAAGATGTTCCTTTTATCTGGAGTGATAAGTGTCAACAGTCTTTTCAACTGTTGAAGGAAAGGTTGACAAGTGCACCTGTGCTTGTGCTACCTGAACAAGGAAAAGGATATGTAGTCTTCTGTGATGCCTCCAAGAATGGACTTGGATGTGTGTTGATGCAGGATGAACAGGTGATTTCTTTTGCTTCCCGACAGCTTAAGAAACACGAGGAGAATTATTCGACACACGATATAGAGTTAGCTGTTGTGGTCCATGCCTTGAAGATCTGGAGACATTATCTCTACGGAGAAACCTTCCAGATTTTCACAGACCACAAAAACCTTAAGTATATCTTCTCTCAACATGAGCTTAACATGAGGCAACGTCGCTGGATGGAGTTAATCAAGGACTATGATTGTACAATTGATTACCATCCGGGCAAGGCCAATGTGGTTGCAGATGCTTTGAGTAGGAAATCAGCAACATCAACCATGGATAGAGCACAACTAAGTTCCTTAGTATGCTCTAAGAGAGATATGCTTATCTCTTTAAGGCAAGACAATGTGCAGTTGAAGGTATCATTGTTAGCTGGTTTGTTAGCTGAGATGCAGATTAAACCTACCCTAAGAGAGCAGATAAAGGAGGCACAACAAATAGATGCTGCAGTTCAACAGATTAGATCTGAGTTTGGTGATGAGAAGCGGGAAGGTTTTCATGAGTCAGATGACCAGGTGGCATGCTATCATGGGAGGATGATAGTGCCAGATGTAGATAACCTGAGGAAGATAGTTCTTGAGAAAGCTCATTCTTCAATGTATGCTATGCATCCTGGGAGCACCAAGATGTATCGAAACTTGAAAGATATGTATTGGTGGCCTGGGATGAAGAAGGATGTAGCTGAGTTTGTTCTGAGGTGTCCTGTGTGTCAGCAGGTCAAGGCTGAACACCAGAAACCTGCAGGAACAATGCAACCTTTACCCATACCACAGTGGAAGTGGGACCATGTGACCATGGACTTTGTTGTTGGCCTACCCAGGACAAACAAAGGACATGATTCCATTTGGGTAGTTGTTGATAGGTTGACTAAGACAACACATTTCCTACCTGTCAAAACAACCTATTCTGCTGAAAGGTTATCCCAGTTGTATGTTCAGGAGATAGTGCGTTTGCACGGAGTTCCTGTCACTATAGTTTCTGACAGAGGTCCCCAGTTTACAAGTCACTTTTGGGAACAGTTACACAGAGCCTTAGGCACCAAACTAAGGTTTAGTACAACCTTTCACCCATAGACTGATGGACAGTCGGAAAGGACTATACAGACCTTGGAAGACCTGTTGAGAGCATGTGTTCTCCAGTTTACCGGGAGTTGGGATCTACATCTGAACTTGATAGAGTTTTCCTATAACAATAGCTATCAACATAGTATTGATATGGCACCCTATGAAGCTTTGTATGGTAGACGTTGTAGATCACCCTTGTGTTGGTATGAGACTGGTGAGCACCAGTTGTTAGGTCCTGATCTTGTGCAGCAAACTACAGAGAAGATTAAAGTTATACAACAACAACTTAAGACTACACAGGATAGGCAGAAGTCGTATACTGATAAACGTCGTAGACCCCTAGAGTTCCAGGTTGAAGATAGAGTGTATCTCAAGGTCTCACCTTGGAAAGGAGTCCTTCGTTTTGGAAGAAAAGGGAAGTTAGCTCCTAGATTTATGGGACCTTATCCAATTGTTGAGAGAGTTGGAAAGGTAGCCTATAGACTAGAGTTACCTCAAGAGTTGCAGAAGTTACATCCTGTGTTTCTCATTTCCATGCTGAGGAAATGTCACCCAGACACCGAGTCAGTTCTACAACCAATGGAAGTAGAATTAAATGATGATATAACATATGAGGAGGGACCAGTGTCAATCCTTGATACCAGAACTAAAAAGTTAAAGAAGAAAGATATAAGCCTCGTGAAAGTCCTCTGGAACCATCGTGGTGTTGAAGAAGCCACTTGGGAACTAGAGGATGAAATGAGAAGGAAATACCCTGCTCCTTTCTCCTAATACGTTTTATCGATTTCGAGGACGAAATCCTTGTGAAGGGGTGGATAATTTGTAACATCCCTGACCTGGGTTATAACCTAACCCTAGAATTTTTGCCTAAATATGTAATTATATACTTGTAAATACTCCCTGGCATGTAATTAAGTTCCTCAGGAACATTTACTTTCAATTTTGCTCCTTTATATGTAAAGTTGTAGCATTGTTTTGTAGTGCAGGGACCTATGTGCAAATTACCCAGTTAAAGGGGTTAACTTGCAATGTTCACATATTAAGATGTTCTTATGATAATAATACATCATATGAGTAAATATGATAAAGTTTGAAGGATTTCCCAAGCTTGAGCACCAAGGTGCAGCTGTGGAAGCAATCCCTATGCTTGAAAACCCTAATTTGGAGTAAAGTGCAATTTACCCAAATTAAAGGGTGAAACTTGTAATTTTCACTTTCTAGAACATCTTTTATAACTCTTGTCATCATTTAGAGTAGAAATGATGAAAGCGACACATCAATGAATAATCAGATAAGAAAAGAGATCTTTGTGGTGAAAGTCACCTAATATGGGTATGGAGACCTTTCATGTATGTACCCTAGTTAAAGGTTGGCTTTCTTTACCGTTAGATCTTGAGATTTTATGAGCTTTGCATTAGTTTAGATGAGTTTGTACGTGCCCTTGAGCAAGGATGGACTTAGATGTAAATTCCATACTTGATGGGTCCTTATGGTGTAAAAAGGGCTAAGGTATATAAGCCTCTTTCCCCTCTTACCAAGGGAACGATCCTTTCCCTTTCATTTCTTTTCCCTTGCTCAAAACAACTAAGGAGAGCTCTGGAGCTCAGGAGGATGACCAGGGGAGTGCAAGGTAGGTTTGGATCCTTCCCTTTTGCTTAATTCTTGGGAGAAACTCGAATTCAAGGTCAAATTCATGGCTAGCTCACTTAGTTCTATCCTTCTAGCCATCTCTTCTCAACTTTCCTTGGAGGATTCACCTTGGCCGACCTGTGGAGCTTCTAGGACGCCATTAAAGCTTGGATCTTGGAGGCTTGGAGCTCTAGGAACAACCTTTAGGCGGGTTTTATAACTCTAAACTCTTGCTTTATATGCATACTTTGTTCTTGTAATTTAGCATGTTAGTTCTTCTTCTACCTCCCTTCTTCCTTGCACTTTTGCAAGCAAAACGGTGGAAGAACCGACCTTGACAAAGGTTGAAGATGAGTGGCGTGAATCCCTATGTTACTTTATCAAACGACCTTGGACCCTTTTGGTCCAAACGGTTGCAAACCGTTTAAGGTCAAACGGTTTCAAACCGTTTGATCTCAAACGGTCTTGCAAGACCGTTTGGATTGAAACGGTCTCAAGACCATTTGATAGGGTTGACCAAGGGACGACCGTTTGAGGGTCTGTCGGTTATATATTGAATTTCATTCTTTCAAAGAATCAAAGTTCAATTCTTAACCTTTTGAGAGTTGAAGGCACTTCAACATCCAAACCCTAATCGGGTCAAAATTGTTGTTTTAAAACATAGATCTTGTTGAGTTTTGGGTTGAAGGACCCAAACGGTTTCAAGACCATTTGGGGGTTCCTCCAAACGGTCTCAAGACCGTTTGGGCACAACCCAAGACCGTTTGAAGGTCTAGGGTTGAGATAATCTAATGGTTTGAAGGTCCAATTGCAATAAGTTGATGAATTGATAAAAATGCTGATTTTTGACCTAATTGGAGTTCAACCCTAATCTAACCGACTTGGTTTTTGATAAAACTTTGGGCAAACGGTCTCAAGACCGTTTGGATGATGTCCAAACGACCGCAAGACCATTTGGGCCAAGTTTGGGCCCAATTGGAGGTCAATTGATAGGTTCAACCTTGAATTGATTCACAATGTTGAATATTGATGACCATCCGATTTGAAACCCTAATTGAAAAGGTTTCAACCCTAATTGGCTTTCAATTGAGGGTCAATTTAATGCCCAAGTGATTGAGGTTAATCTTAGTTAACTCAATTTATAAGTGGTTATCATGTGTTTGGTTAATTGAGGGGTTCAACATACATATCCATGACCAATTGTAACTTTTGAACCACTTTGGAGGTCCAAACGGTTTGAGCCCATTTGGACCAAACGGTCTCAAGACCGTTTGGATCCAAACGGTCTCAAGACCGTTTGAGGCCAAACGGTCTCAAGACCATTTGAGGCCAAATGGTCTCAAGACCGTTTGGGCTCAAACGATCTCAAGGTCGTTTGGTCCAATCGATCTCAAGTTGATTTGATCAAACGGTTTCAAACCGCATGAGCTTCAAACGGTTTGAAAGTCAAAACGGTCAACGCACCCAAACGGTCTCAAGACCGTTTGAGGTCAAACGGTCTCAAGACCATTTGAGGGCAAATGGTCTCAAGACCGTTTGAGACCAAACGGTCTCAAGACCGTTTGGTGGTTGAAGGTTGAAACCGTTTGAAGGTGTTCAAGGTGGTTTGTACTTAATCAATTGATGATGTAATTGATTCAATGATGATCTAATCTAAACCCTAATGGTAACCTAGGTCATTAAAGGACTAAGTGATTAATGAGTTGACCCATGATGGTGATCATGAGGTAAATTACCAAAATACCCTTGAGGGGTTTAATGGAGTAAAACCTTGTTCTAATCAAACCCTAATCACATGATAGTGATGTTTTGGCTTATGTTAGTCAATGAGGACTTAACCCAACCTGATCTAGAGTGGTGTTATCACCATCTACTAGTAAGATGAGAGATAAAGTATCCTAAGAGAGAGAAAGTATCCTTTTATGATGGAAACTTAAGTAAGATACTTTCAATACACATGAATGTACATGAGTAGGGAATGATCCACCCATGTGAGATCATGGAAACCCTAATTATGATGTCTAGTGAATCTTAATCTTACTTAAGAGCTTTAATGATGATGTTTCTCATACATGATGATGTAATGAGTACAATTCACCATGGAGTGAATAGTAAACCCTAATTCTAGGGTGGTGACATGAAAGATGAATAGTAAACCCTGATTAATGAATTGTTTACTATTACCAGTTGAATTAACCTTGCAGGTTGTTATGAGATGATGATCATATCCAGGTATGGATTATAATACTATATTCATTGAAAGCATATCTTAAGCTTTATGAATAAGTGCAATGTCTTGATGCACTGCTAGTGACATCCATTGAGATTTATGGGCTGTAAGAGCCATAAATACCATCAAGGTCATGCTTAACAGATGACTTGTGATGAAATGATTGAGAACTGATGATTGAAAAGAGTTAGGCTTGCTACATTTTAGTATTCTCATTTATAGTTGTTATACTAATGTTATTGTTTGAAGAACAATGTATGATGTTAAAAGAATACTGAATGTACCTAACTAATCAAGTGTAATGTAGAGCCCTGATCATAGATCCATCATTGTCAGAGTCTAAATGATGGTGAAACAGGTTTTCCTAAGGGAACTCCTGGATCACATACTTTTGAGTATGTGGGGTATATGGATGTGTAGAACCTTACATCCTAGTGTAGGAATTGATGTAGATTTTTATAGTTCGTCAAACCTTCACTACAAACCCAAAAGGTGAGATGTATCACTATTCTCCCAAAGTAAACACAAACACCGCATCGGTGAAAGATAATCAAGAAATCTTCCGATGACGAAGAGAGTACAGAATGCCACTGTAACTCTAAAAACATAGCGAAGGTCCAGTTTACCCTGGTGAGCTATAAATAGTAGACGTCCTGCCAGATGTCCTGCAAACAATCCTCTAACTGACTGAGGAAGATGAGGTCATAAGAATCCGACTCTTTTAATGACCTATGTATGATATTGATGTGACTTCGTAGCAATCAGTTGGAGTATGAGTGGTATGCCTCATCTCCACAGGGCATAATAATGTTTGAAAAACATAATCAACAGCGTAGTATTACTTGATTGATGTTACACTGGATAAAGTATATGTTCTTCATGTTTCATAAATGTTGAACTCTTGCTTATTATCAAAACTGCTAATGAATGCTTTGAAAGCTTTTACTGCTTAAGTTATTCTTTGTTCACTTATAAAGCTTCTAGTGGAGAGTTATAACTCTCGCTGGGGCAATTATGTATAATTGTCTCACCCCGTAGACTTCAACTTTTTAGGTGGTCGTCGAAGACGGAGGAACCGGTCTAAAGGTGACCAATCCCAGCAGCAGCAGCACCAGGAGCAGCAGTAAATCTCAGGTGGAGATTTAGCCTGCTATGTGGTGTAGTTAGAGTCAGTCCTATGTGTCCTCTGTACTCTCATGTCCTGGAGTGTTTTGGTTATGAGTTCTTGAGATTTTGTATCATGTTGTATATAATTACTCAAGAAGTAATTTGACAGAGATGTATACAGTTTAAATCCTTTTTCTATGGAAAAGGTTTGTAGTTTCAAGCTCTTATCTCAAAAAGTTTTAATTTCCCGTGATTTTTGTCTTCCGCTGATTATCGATTGCTTCCGCTCATGTTTAAATCGTGATTATTTCGTGGTTTGGAGATCGGAGCCCACACTAATCCCCTCATAGGAAATCTAGGGTTCAACATTTTCAAGGGTACCACACACTAGGTGAATAGACTTAATACTAAGAAGTAGTCTAGCTAGGGACTCATCATCATGTATATCATCGTGTACATTTTTCAACATTTCATATTTTTTGGAGTTTAGGTACTCTGACCTTCTCTCGTGGCAGGCCGATACATATCAAAAGGTCACCCTTTTCGTATGTCCCATGGTAGAGGTCATCCTTTGTAAGGAGATTTAGGCCTATGTTGGTCTTGAATCATATCCCATGTATCATATCTCAACATATACAAGACTAGGCATAAGCAAGCATGCCAACCCACTACCTATGTTTAGCACATCAACCAAGTCATATGTACCATACATGGTGATAGGTATAGCCAGGGTTGCATGGTCAAACTATTCTCATATCATCAAACTTAACTTGAATCATCTTGAAACATCTCATAATCATCTTATCAACATCATCATCATCATCGTCGTCATTGTTGTCATCATCATCATCATCGTCATCGTCGTCATCATCATCATCATCATCATCATCATCATCATCATCATCATCATCATCATCATCATCATCATCATCATCATCATCATCATCATCATCATCATCATCATCATCATCATCATCATCATCATCATCATCATCATCATCATCATCATCATCATCATCATCATCATCATCATCATCATCATCATCATCATCATCATCATCATCATCATCATCATCATCATCATCATCATCATCATCATCATCATCATCATCATCATCATCGTCATCATTATCATCATTGTCATTATCAATGTAGGTCATCTAGGATACTACTAGCCTAACCTTTATGTCTCTAGACAACTCTAAAGACTACAACTACCATCTAAACAATCTCATTTAGACTGATGTTACATCTCTTTCTATTAGGTTGCATGGACACTCACTACCTTTGTACGTGTGGTAACATTTTCATATGTACATATATATACTAATAATTGAAATAAGTTTTCTTCAATGTTTAAACAGGTATGAAAACCACCATACTCCATTCAAATAAAACCAAAACCAAAATGAGTTACCACACTCATTAGGAAGTCTAGTACCATGAAACCTAGGGAACTAGAAAGAACATGGTGCACACCTGTATAGATGCCCTACGCAATGCCCAAAAAATATGTCTAGGGTGGTAATCCAAACTCCTTTTTATCACACTCCTAAACCTACAACCCATACTACATGTTAGAAGCAGGAGAAAAGAAAGGTTTTAGGGATTACATAAGTCTACAATAGCTCTAGAACATCTAGATTCTAACCTAGAAGCTAAGTCAACTTAGTCCACAAAGGACATTTCATTAAGTTTCTAGGTTTGAGATGTAAGGTGAGTTTAGTTTGTGTTTCATGTGAGCAATGTTGGTGAAGTTATTGTTCATGCTCTGATACCATCTGTCACGAAATTGTTTGTTACCCAAATCCTAACTCTAAAGGACTACACAGTCGATGTCAATAGAACCTAGGCATCCGTCCCTAGCATGGTTTTAATAAAGTGTGAATCCAAAAGAAGAAATCTTAGTATACATGAACAAATAACAAGATAAAGGGACCAACATAATCTAAACATTCAACAATATTATTAAGCAACATTGTTCATTACAACCTTTTAATACATGTTTAAGAGTACAATTTTACCAGTCTGCTCATGGATACTAGGGATCTACAACAAGTACACCTGATATAGCTCACCAAGCCCATCAACTTCTACCCATATCTAAACATATAAAATATGTGAAACAAGGTTGGTCAAGCACACAAAGTGCTGAGTAAAGGGCTAAAAGATACATATACATACACTTTGCATAAATTGAAAAGCTTTGCAGAAGTAAATGAGCAAGAATAAACAAGTTAAGTAACTAGCAAAGTGAGAGCCCATATTTTTTTTCATGTTACTCCAATTATACCATCAATATCATGTATCATAAGGCTTTTGATCAACTTCTCATTGGAAGGATCCATAAGGGTGCTCAAGATTAGCTAACCCTTTTATACATGAGTGACCTCAATAACCACAATCATTGGGAAAAATCCTATTTCAACATTTGTATAATGGAGTTCTATATTATGTGTCAAAGTTATAAAACAATGAGATGAGGCAAGCATCAAGCACACACTAGAATAATACATGGTAATATTTGAGAAAGTAAATAAGCATACATATGTATCACATTATAAACAAGAAAGCCATAGTCATATAATTATTAAAGCTTGTACCTGATTCAGAGATTTCATAAACTATCTCATCCTTAACCAACTAGATCACAAGCAATACCTAATAAAGCATAAGATTGCATACATGCATTAAATTCTCATCATTAACCCTAACTAGATCCATTTTAGGGTTTTGGCCAAATTAGGTTCCAAGTTGGTTACATAGGGGTTTGATGATCTTTTACCAAACTAGAAGTCATCAAGAAGGTTTTGTTCGAGTTGCATGTCATTGCAAGGTTCCATCTTATGTTCTTATTACAAGATTCATGTCACATATGCACATTTTAGGGTAAAAGACTCATAATAGAGCAAACATGGTTAAGATTCAGCAAGACATGATGAGCAATCATAAGATATGGTTTAGATAAGAAAATTAGTTACATAAGAAGCTTATTAAAAGGTAGGTGGATGTCCCCTAGGGTCTAGGAATCAAACAAACAACATTATATCCACATTAAAATTATACATGCAGTCATCTAGATTATACATATGACATTAATGCTCAACATGAGACAGGGTGGGATATCCACATCATAGGGGTTAAAATAATAGAAGAATGATTGATAGGGAAGATAATAACAAATAAATCACATCAAGATTGGGGCACATGGAAGACAAGCAAACAATCCATAAGTTTACACTAGGTCATCACTAGTGAACTTAGGGTCACCTCCACTACCATTTCCAAACATGGGGTGAAATTTAGTCATAGGGTCTCACAACATCATGGTACTAATAATTTCATGGATAGTAAGAAGTGTGATGCACAAGGTAGTTCCAACATAACATTTGAATCAAGCATATCAAAACATCAACATAAAGGGGTCATATTGAAAGCATCACAAGCCTTGTGGACAAAAATAGCAAGAAATGGAATATGGACTTTTATTAGCATCAAAGAGGGTCATAGATTACTGATTTCAAGGTTCATCAAGCATTTTGTGTCATTAGGAAGCAAGCTTATCCCATTAGCACAAAAACATCATTAATCCTAAATACTAAAGTGCATCAAGGGTCATTCATGAACAATATAGGTGATTAGACCCTCATATAGTTCAAGAGTGCACAAAAGTTATTGGTTTAATGAATATAAGAGTTGGAGTGCATGAAGAATTAAATATTTTACATAATCATTCATTTTTTAATTCATATGAACAAAGGTTACACCTTTTATGGAAAAAGGGGACTAAAGATTGAATTAGTGTCTGCAACCTATTCCATAGTGCAGGCCTTGTTGATAGGATGAATTTGATGTATAATTTCATATATTTTGGACTTAGGGTATGGGAGATATGTTTTTCAAGATCAACATTCAAAACTATAGGGAAAAAGGTTGTTACTATTAATATCATGTGCTTGATCCTGGTTGTTGATCCTTCATCCAATGGTTGTATCTTAGATCTCTGGTGCATGCCCCTGGACCAACCCCCTCGCCTACGTGGAACTTTATGATTTTCCGATTATTGTCAAGATGGCATCTCCCAGGCGCCTCAGGGTGGTTCTGACCACGAGATGGCGATGGACCACCGCTCGCTACCATGGCGGTTGGGTTAAAAATGTGCCTTGCCCGCATGAGTCTTTTTGGATGCGGAGGAGGTTGTGGTAGCGGTTGCTGGAGCTATCAGAAAGAAGGGCACGAAGGCCCAAGGGAGGAAGGGCGGATGTCGAGAAGCTTTCTCCAACCCCATAAATGTAAGGTGGTGCTCCAAAGGAACCAAAGGATATCTAACTTGGTGGTATAGAGTTCGCCGGAGCTATGGTGGCATCATGGTAAGAAAGACAAGTAGAAGAGAAGAGTAGGAGCATGGAGCGTGAAAAAAGGTGGAATGAAGAGGGAAGTGATAAGAATGAAGAACCAAATGGATTTTGAGAGTCAATTGCATTGAATCAACTGAGAAGGCCATGGATTGGATGGCGCAAAGGCATTGTTAGATGGTGCTCAGCGCCATTGGCGCCAGATACATATGAACGAAGGGGATAATGCTTGTGATCCTTGGATTTTTTGATCCATAATCCGATGTCCAAAACAAAAGCATGCTAGGGTTTGGGAGTGGGAGAGGCGGTGGTTGGGCCGCTCGCCTTCCTGAGGCCTTTTTGGACCAACCCAAAAACAACACCAATGTTCCAAATTGAATTAAATCAAATAAAAATAAGTGGATCTTAGCAAACTCATACTTAGGCTAGGAAGGTCCGTTTGGAGTGATTCTCATGCCATTGGAAAGATAATTGATACATCTACAACATTATATACATTATAGAGCCAAAGAGAATAGTAATGAAGTTGAATTTCACTAGTAAAATAGATACATATCAAGGAGTGGTACCCATTTCAATTTCTAAACTAAGAGCCACATATTATGAAATTAGTCATTGAGGTTGTCAAATTGGGTTATCATAACACCCAAACTATGAGTAGATGTCCAAATTATTAAGAAGGCCACTTGATGAGAGAGAATGAGTACAATACAAGAGATGAACAGTCAGGTCATCACCCAATGTCTCCCTACTTAGCACCAAAAAGGAAAGTGAAGATGGATGACTGCGAAATCAATGTACCAAGAATCTTTGATTGCCAGAAATGACTCAAAACTACTCCCTGACCTTCGCGACTCTGACCTTGGATGGAGATGGGGTTTAACGGAAAGATGGATCACCAAAGAAACCTCCTATAATGATTTTCTACACTTCATGAAGTCACAAGGGTGTATTTCAACTGCTCCTCAATCTCCTCATCTTCCCTACAATTCTTCCTCTTGAGGGCTATTCTCTATTGGGTGTAGAGGATAGAGTATTGAGTGAAGGAAGAAGATCTTCTCCCACTATTATATCCTTAAGTTTTAGTAAATATGGAACATATGACTATAAGACTTGATTGATAAATAAATTCCCAAATTATATTTGATAAGATAACAATTGTGACCACTTTCTGACATTGGTACAAGTCATGACCCATGTAAAGGCCCAAAAACTACATTCTCTGCGAATAAGTCCTCGTGGCATAAGATGAAGAGATAAAAGAAATGTAGTGTGTTTTGTGGTTTTCCATAATCCATATATAGTGGTTGGCAGAAGAAAGAATGGGAAATCCAATAAATAAAGGACTTATTAAAAGTAATGAACAATTGGTGAGTAAATTTTCTTGAAAAGATATGATACTGGCAACTAAACAGTTTTCCTCATCCTAATAGTGCAGCCAATCAGTAAATACATTAATATAGGATAGATTATCAAGTTGGGATGGAAAAAGGAAATAATTGATGCCTAAAATGAATCAATTAACGCCTTTTCTTAAGGCAACAAAAGGGTGTTTAACTTGTATATTTTTCCACCAAATCTTGTCTAAATTTAGATTTAATTATCAAACAAATCTGAACTTTGGCACCGATTGGGAAAAAGATGAGAGAAATATGATTCATTTAAGTTCCTTTATTCAAAAGTTCACATATAGGTCCCTATGGTTCAATCTATACTACTATAAAAAAAGGGATTTTTTTGTCAATTTACAAATTAGCCATTCAAAACTCTTTTGATCAATTAGAAGCCAACATCTTCAGTTGGCTCCCTTCACTCAATCTCTTCTCACATTTTTCTCACATCTTTCCTATTTTAATTGCTTGTTATTCACTCTTTCCCAAACCAAAATAACAACTATCCCGTCTATAACTACTCCCCATTCTCTCACCACGTTCCCAACAAATCCCCAACATATTCGCTCTCCCTTACCATCTTCAACTACCATACCACTATTATCTGCTCTCTCTCTGCAGGAGCATTACTCTCTCCAATTTTTTCTGTGATGAATGCTAATCGTTTCCTTGCTCCATGACGAATGAACAAAGTCATGGGAGTGTCCATCCCAAAAACATCCTCTGCGCCCCACTCTTTCCACCCTAATTCAATTTTACATAGCACCCCAAAAACCACCTACGATAATATGATTATCTATTCTGATTTAACTCACGTTTCTCCTAGACCACCCAAGATTATGCCTTTTTTTGTTCCAATCTAATATCACACATTTCTGTCAATTGGTTATTTAGTTCAGATTATTAATTTGTATATTATATTCACTATCCCAAACGTATATCTTGTTGCCCACATAGGATTTGGTAGTCCATTTATAATTGAACACTCACCACAATAAACAAATATCAATCGCCTTCTCATTCTTTCCTTAATTCTCACATCCTCTCCCCATTTTTCCTTTCCTACTCCACCTCTCCCCATAACTTCTCTACGTTAATTCTTCCTCCAAATTTGTTATACTTCACATAAATCAAGAGAAGTCCAACACACTCTCCACAACAAATTGCCATCGCCTTCCATTCTTTCCTTGATTCTCGCCCACGATCTCCATGAGTGCAGACGTGGTGAGTAGTTACTGGTTGTGGGTAGTTTCTCATGAATGAAATTATTATTATAAAAATGTAGTTTAGCAAATGACAGCTGTGACATATGCTCAAGCTGCTTACAACTTTTGTGGATGACGATGACCGGCATGGTACAGAGACCCATCTGAGAGGCATAATCCTGACGACGGTCGCCACATATGCCCAAGGTCGCTTGCACAACATCTAGATGCCATGCTCACGATTTTCTCAAATGAAGTTCCCTTCTCGGTTGCTTTCTTTGCCAACACCAGACTGTTCCGGTTGCCCAACAGCAAGATCCTCTAGCATGAATCTCCATGGGGGCAAGAAGGTAATGATACCACACCATCCGCTTTGCCGCAGCCAAGCCGCTCTGTGGAATCCAAGCTTATCAACATCAACGTCATTGACATGATCTTGTCGCCGTGCATGCCCACATGAATCATGTACATTATATAAAAATGTGGAATATATGTTGATGGCTCGGGTAAGTTGTGGAACCGATGACAAAGAACCAGTATTAAATAGTTTTGGAGAGCAATTTCGGTTGCTCACACCTGTTCTTTCGACAACCATCGTAGTTCAGAAGTCGATATCTCCTCAACATAGTAGGGAGTACCAATTGATAGACACAGTCGTCTTAAGGTTGGTATATGTATTCGTATTTGTCCGGTTTGATTTTGCTGTTCCAGTGATGCTGTCTCGGCGCTGTCCCAGCCCGTGTTTGTCTGACATGTAGCCTGCTAAAAAAATGAAAAGCTTAAACGCTCGACTTGTATAGACCGGGACGTAGAATAAATGGAAGGCTCAATCAAACCGGAAAATACGACGTTTCCACGGTTAGGGCTGTCAATGGGGAGGGTATTATCCATTTACCCTTACCCATACCCTGGAGGGTGATGGAGCCTCCACTTACGTGGAGTTGCGTGCACCACTAAAAATCCTAGAGATAGAAGATCTCTAAGTTTAGCCTTGCTTATACTAAGTTAAAACTCCACCCACGTATGCTAGGATACGTGGAAGTCTTATCGCAGTATAGTTAAGGGTCGAATCCTCGAGACAACGGTCTTGTTGTTGCGAACAAGATGGAAAACGTTTGAATTTCACTTAATCACTCAATAGTTGGTATTTAGATAAAACGGTTGATTTGGTTGTTTTTAAGCTAAGTGCAAGTAAAGTAAAGAAAACAAGTAAATCTAGGTTGTTAACAATGATGAAAGATCACTAGGGTGTAATCGGTTTTTCACCGCCACTACACATCGATCAACACATGCAAAACAAAACTTAACCTGCAAAAAGAGTATGGTTAGTTAGTATCGTTGTAGACCTAGCCTCCTTTCGGATAATCTAGCTACGAGAATTGCAACGCCAGCCATTCCCGAACAAATGGTCACATTACTTTGCATCATTCCCCTCGCAAAGTGTGTTCCTCGACATATCAAGGTTGCACTTCCATACGTCAACTGATTCCATTTCATAGTATGAAAGTGCAACAGATGATAGTGAGTTTACTCCACTTCTTGAGATACACTTTTGGATACCGAAACAGATGCATGGTGGATACATGCACCAAGAACCAACACGCAAACGAGTTTCGAATCTAATAGTACAAACGTAGACAATTCATACTAAAAGATAAAGGATAACACAAGTTGGAGATCAAGCAACATGCATTCATTAATCGTTTGATGTCGAACAAACAAAGATAAGAACTCTCTATTGCAACCTAAGGATTACATTTTACATGATATGAAAGTATGGGTAGCGGGGCTACTCCCCGCACCCTAGTGAAGAAGACTACTCCCTCATGACTAGGACCGAGAAGGAGGCGAGAAGAGAGAGAGAGAGAGCATCATCCCCACAAAGGAGGGGTGAAAGTGAACTCCTTGGGGAGAGAGAGAAACGATCCACCAGTCTTCGTAGGTTGCATGATGAGGAGGTCTCCTCTTCCCACCTTCTTAGCGAAGAAGGAGAAAGCAGCTTCAGGATGGAGTATGGATCTCAGATCGACAGCCTCAGGGCGAAGGATGGAAGTGACAGGAGCTCTGGAACGATTGGGGCAGCCTTTCGACGTTTGAGAGTTCTCTCCCTTGAGGTGACCCTTGGGGTCTTATTTATAGGCTTAAGTTGAGCCCAAACGGTCTTGAGACCGTTTGGGGTTCTCAAACCGTTTGCCTTTATGCGGTCTCTGAGATCGTTTAGTCTTATGCGGTCTTGGGACCGTATGGCCTTCATGCAGTCTTGGGACCGTATGACCTTCATGTAGTCTTGGGACCGTATGGCCTTCATGCGGTCTTGGGACCGTATGACCTTCATGCGGTCTTGGGACCGTATGGCCTTCATGCGGTCTTGGGACCGTATGGCCTCCATGCAGTCTTGGGACCGTATGACCTTCATGCGGTCTTGGGACCGTATGACCTTCATGCGGTCTTGGGACCGTATGGCCTCCATCACTACTACAGAAACGGCCTTTGGCGTCGGTTTTTTAACCCCATTTGGCATCAGTTTCCGACCGACGCCTATGTGGGCGCCGCTAAAGGTCGAACACTTCGGCGTCGGTTTTTTAACCGACGCCTATTTAACCTATAGGCGTCAGTCTTTTAGTAGATAACCGACGCCAAAAGGGTTCGCGCCACAGAAAATAGCGTCATCTAGGGCACTTTCTGCGTCGGTGATTTACTAAAAGACCGACGCCTATATTCCATGTAGCGTCGGTCTTTTAGTAGATAACCGACGCATAAAGTGTCCTAGATGACGCCGTTTTCTGTGGCGCGAACCCTTTTGGCGTCGGTTATATACCAAAAGACCGACGCCTGGTTGTTGAAATAGGCGTCGGTTCGATACGAATATCTGACGCCATTTCCAAGACTGCTTTGGCCACATCAGGCGTCGGTTATCTATAAATAACCGACGCTGTAGGTCTTTGCTGACGGTTTTCTATAAATAACCGACGCCTATTTATATATATTTTTTTTCATATCAGTTTGCAGGCCTGCTGTGGCTGGTCAGCAGGATGAGAACTTGCAGTTCAGTTTTCTGAACTGCAGGTTTACGACATCCATTGATATCAGCCTACAAACAGGCCGCAAACCTGCAAAAGTCACAAGGAAAATTTCACACAAGTACATACATTCAGACATCAATTTAATTCACACATATAGAAACATTCAAATACATGTATTAACATTCAGAAATATTCATTTACAAAGTATCATTCATTATCGCTATCAACATCCCAATTATATCTTACAGTTGTCACTGCTTGTATGGCTTTTGCCCATTCTTCTCTTATTTCATTTAATGCTTCCATCGTATATGGAGAATGTATATTTTTTAAGCGTTTACCTGTAGTGTTGTCAGTTTTAAACACCTGCAAAGATAATGATGTATATATATAAGTAATAATATAAAAATAAGATTGATATATTTCATACTAACTAATGAGACTATATATAATACCTCATGTATGGTATCGATGTCCAATGCGGCATATCGGATAATCATATGCATAAATCGCATCACATAGTATGTGCATGCCCAGCCATTGTCTTGTGTAGCGCACTATAAATTGAAACATACAAAATAATACAATTAAGCACAATTCACATCAATAATATATACATTGGAGTCGGGAACTTACTTGTACGTTCTGCCAATTTATTGGTTGGTTCTTTTTCCTTGGGACCGTTCCTCCAGCCTTTTTGAATGCATCTAAACCCCTACATGTTAATATAACACAGTAAATTGCATAAGTAAATAATAATGTAATAAGAGATGTTAACATATACAAAAATGAAATATTTCTCACCAGAATAATGGCATTCTCATTACGTGTCCAATTTTAGTGTTTAATGTACTTCCCGCGGGATCTAGATAATAAACAGTGAACGTCCTGGGGACAATAACTAGTAACTCCCAATGTTTACCGCTAGAGGTAAAAAGTTAACAATTAATAACTCAAAATGCATAATAAAAATGGAATTTTCTTAAGTCCAAATTATAAATAAAGTAAACTTACTTGACATTGAATGGAGCTATTATTATCGTCTTCTTTTGCTGACCAAAAATTGTAAAAGCATCTATACAGTATTGTTGAACAGTATCAGGGTCTTTAGCTACCATACTAATCAATGATGGAATCAAAAATCCCACATGATCAAATGCAAATTGTTTGCAATGATCTTCGACTAAGTAGCTGCAAAACATATAGGCGTATGCATTAATATATAAGAAACCAGATCACCGGATCTTACACAAGGTATATGGATGTATAAATAAGATCTCACCTTATCCATGTCTCTATCATTGATGTATTCAGCCAATCATACATAAACAACTCAATAATATCTTGTATAAATAAATAGCTATCGTATGATTGACCTGCATAATCTGCATCTAAAGAAATAATTATAGGGCAATGTATATTATGTGCCCGTAGCCAACATGCCATTCCCCTACAAGCAGGACCTAACAGGTATGTTAGGTCAGTTGGAACCCAATCGGGTAATGCGGGAAGTGGAGGTGGAGGCCTAGGTGCTCTTGGTGTCTTCTTTTTAACCTGTACATATAATTTCATATCAGTTGACATCATATATACACATTAACAGTCTAAATCAATGTAAATTTATCTTACAATTTCAGTCGTGTAGACGACATCTGCTTTGGGCCACAATATGACCCCGCCTTCTGCCTCACCAAGTGTATCAATATCTGGGTGGGCATATGGCAACACAACTTCCCTCCAATCGGGTAACACACGTATCGGGCTCACACGAACGTAGCCCTGTGGCATTGGAGTCCCGTGAAACATTGCCCCAGGAAGGGACGGGTAAGCCTGCGCCTCTACAACAACGTAGTCTTGCATTCTTAAGCGGCATGGCTTCAATGCCTACAAATTTACATAAATAATATTATACATATATACATATCATCTTGAAAACATATCATCTTGAAAAGACTAGCTACAATGTCATAAACAATACTTACAGCAGACGTGCTAGGCGATGGGTCTCCAGGATTACTCGCAGTCTTTGCATCAGGAGAAGAGTGGGTCGCCATAGGCGTATTGGAAGCCTGAGATGCATGCCACCGCAGCAATTCTTCCTTGACCTTCTCAGCAACTACATTGTTGACCTTCTTAGCAACTAAATCCTCAACTCTCTTATTCTCCTATACATGGATAAAAGAAACATTAGCTTCTTATTAATGAATTTCCTTTTGCAGTAACATTCTAAAAAAAGAATAGGTTACCTCTTCTTGAGAAAGTCCCGCTCTGGGTTTGCGCTGGGATGGCCCAAAGAATGCTTTGATGCCAACACCAGCGCCGGCACCTCTAACACGTCCAGGATGCTCTGGGTTACCCAGAGCAACTGTCAATTCATCCCTTGTGCCCTGAGGGATGAACGAGCCTTGTTTCCTCTTCTCGTGCAGCTCCCGCTAATCACCATAAACAGAAATTGGTAAGTTAACACCACAAATAATCAATATTCAAACGATTTCTCTAAGAGTTGTATTTTACCATTTTTGCAGCTGCCTCAACAGTTACATGCTTCTTTATTTCACCCTTCTTGTTTTGCCTGCCAGCTATCCAGATATCATGGCGAGGCATGGGTGTGGCAGACTCCTGAGTAGGAGCAGACTCCTGAGCAGACTGCTGAGTAGCCGCAGACTCCGCCTGTAGTCTTTGGCGAACGCTTGCATAGCCTTTTGGACCCATAGTGTGGTCATGCACATTCAGTGCACGCCTTGCTTTTTGTGCGTCACTGAGGGCCTAGTTAGTATGCACATTAATGATTTGGTTAGTAGCACTAAATGTTAATCTTGAATAGGTGAATACAATGTATATTAATTAAATTGGGAGTGACGCCTAATACCTTGAATTCTTTAGATTTTCTTGAAGCAACAAAATTGTCCCAATCTTCTTTGTCCAAGAAGTTCCATTGTTCAAGGGCTGACTTCTTCTTCTTATCACCCTCTTTTATGTATTCTCTGTTCAGATTTGTCCTATAATTCCTAAGCATCTTTCCAGCGCGTTGCATCACATTTTTACGATGCAACTTCTCATCCAATGCAAACAGATTCTGTAAAATAGAAATGTTATTAACTAGTATCCAAAATAGAATTGCAAATAATAGAATTTGTAATCTACAAAATAGAATTGCAAATAATAATAACTCACGCATAAATCCTTCCATATCAAGTCTTTTTTCCCTTGAGGAACTTTATGCCAATTATCATACTTAACACCACAATGGCTCCGAGTGGTACACCCAAGATAGTTTACAAAATTATTGCGGTTCACTCCAATTGGATTTCCTCCATTATCAAACTCCACCACCAATTTGGATCCACTACCACTTAGCGCTAATAACTTCTTCAACAGAGTGATGCCCCTTTTCTTGTTAAGTGTTTGGTGCTGCACATCAAGTTGCTCCAGTGCTTCAGTGGGTATAGGTGCATCATCAACCTAAAATTTGACAAAAATAAACACACTAAATTAGCCCAATATAGAAATATAGGATATATGACATAACTAGAAGATAATGAATTTTATAAAAATACAGGATATGTTTTTAGAACTTACATTAGTATCCTCGCCATGCTCGTCATGGACAGCATGCTCATCATGGACTTCATGCTCATCATGGACATCATGCTCATCATGGTCAGCCATCTGAAAATGTCATTTAAAAGGCAACCATTTAGCATTTGTATTAACTAGAAAAAGGCAAACCTTTCGCATTTGTATTAACTAGAAAAAGACAAACATTTAGCATTTGTATAAACATACATGTCTCTAAAATTGTGATCTTTTATCAATTAACAATCCTTCATTGTGATCTCCGCGCACATATAAGTCATCATTAGCTTCAATATTTTTTGGAGTGGGCAACCCAACTGAGAATGGACTGGAGTCATCATACTTATCATAGTACTCTTCTTCATCTATAGGATCTTCAATGAACTGTATTTTACCATGAAGAACAACCGACCATTTATCATTCGCAGGATCATCGATATAGAATATTTGTTTCTCCTGTGATGCCAATATGAATGGTTCACCCTTCTCGCCAATATTTTCAAAGTTCACCAAAGTGAAACCCAATTCATCCACTATAACTCCTTTGGTGTTATCAACCCAATTACATTTAAAGAGCGGAATTTTGAAATCTATGTAGTCAAACTCCCAAATGTCCTCAATGACACACTAATATGACATTTTAGCTTCACGTGGACTCTTATCCTTTGCACTTGCAAAGTACATAGTCGACGCTTGAAGAGTGACCCCACTATTTTGGACGACACTCTTATCATCTTGGCGCTTTGTGTAATATGTGAATCCATTAATGTCAAACCCTTCATAAGACATAACATTCGGTTTTGGTTTAAAGGCGAGGCATTTGATAGTTTCTGTAATATCATTTGGTGTTTGAGATAGTTGATGTAAGACTTTATCTTCAAACCACTTAGTAAAAGTCTTATTATGCTCTCTAGCAAGCCACATTGAACTTGCTCGAGGATGTTGTCTCTTTATGAAATTGGTATGTTCCTCGATATAAACACTCACTTCGTCCATATTGTGTAAAATATACAAGTGAGCTTGTTCCAACTGCTCACGGCTGATTACTTTCACCTGTGATCCCAAAATTCCTTTGCCCTCCTCAATATTCTTGTCATCATCAGGAGTGTCATTACCACTGCAAAAGTCATTGCAAAAATCCATAACCTCTCTCTCCACATAACCTTCAATAATACTCCCTTCAGGCCGATAACGGTTTCGAACATCACCTTTAAAAACGCTCATGTATCGTTCAAAGGGATACATCCAATGCAAGAAAACTGGTCCCAACATTTTCACTTCCCTAGTCAAGTGGACAACAAGATGTACCATGATATCAAAGAACGAAGGAGGGAAATACATCTCAAGCTGACATAGGGTAACAACCACTTCTCTTTGCAAATTATCGAGAGTATCAGGGTCAATAACTTTGCTGCATAGACTGTTGAAAAAGAAACAAAGTCTGGTAATTGCAAACCTTACATGCTTCGGCAATATAGATCGAACTGCCATGGGCAATATTTGTTGCATTAGAGTGTGACAATCATGAGATTTAAGACCTATCAACTTCAGATCTTTCATTGATACCAATCTACGGATGTTGGATGAGTAACCATGTGGCACCTTAACATTTACCAAGCATTCACAAAAAGTTTTCTTCTCCTTTCTAGACAACGTGTAACAAGCGGGAGGTAAGTATGTTCTTTTATTACCCATTTCACGTAATTCTGTTAATTCTGACCTTATTCCCATTTCACGTAGGTCCAGTCTGGATTTTATCCCATCTTTAGTCTTACCTGGTATATTTAATAGAGTACTAATGATGCTATCACAGACATTTTTCTCAACGTGCATTACATCGATACAATGCCTGACTGTCAAAGAACTCCAATAAGGAAGATCCCAAAATATTGACTTCTTCTTGAATGAAGAATTGTCACTCCGTGTGGCCATACTACATTGTGATTTCTTACCAAATTCATTGACAATGTCTTTTACTCTTTCATAAACAACATCCCCTGGTATAGGTTTAGGTGCACTCTGTTCATCATTCCATCCATTGAATGCTTTGCGCTTCCTACGATACAGATGGAATTTTGAAAGAAACCTTCGATGACCAAGATATACAGTCTTGCCGCCATGTTTTAGTCTTATTGAATCAGTGTTTTCTTCACATATAGGACACGCTTTAGCTCCTTTGACACTATATCCAGACAAATTCCCATATGCTGGAAAGTCATTAATAGTGCAAAACAACATAGCGTGCAAACAAAATGTCTCTCTTGCTGAAGCATCATATGTCATCACACCTTCAGCCCAAAGTTTCTTTAAGTCATCAATCAAAGGTTCAAGATAAACATCGATATCATTTCCGGGTTGTTTAGGGCCCGATATCAACAATGACAACATAACGTGCTTATTTTTCATACACATCCAGGGAGGAAGATTGTATATAACAAGCATGACTGGCCAAGTGCTATGTTGGCTGCTTAATGTCCCGTACGGATTCATCCCATCTGTACAAAGCCCAAGTCTTAGATTCCTATCTTCTTCACCAAATTTAGGGTACAATAGATCAATCTTCTTCCACTGTGGGGAATCAGACGCATGTCGTAGGATCCCATCATTATTTTTCTTAACATATGCATGCCACCTCAAATTCTTCGCATCTTTCGGATTTGCAAACAAGCGTTGAAACCGTGCTATTATAGGTAGATACCACAACACCTTGGCAGGAGAACCAGTTTTGGACTCCCCCGAAGTCGTCAATTTATACCGTGACGCACCACATTTTGGACAATCTTTCAAATCTACATAGTCCTTTTGAAATAATACACAATCATTCGGGCATGCGTGTAACTTCTTGGCCTCCATTCCCATTGGGCACAACATTTTCTTTACCTGGTATGTTGAGATTGGAAGCTCGTTTCCTTCAGGAAGCATTTCTTTCAACAAAGTCAACAATGAAGTGAAGCTTTTGTCGCTCCATCTATTATTAGCTTTCAACTTATACAATCTCAACACAGCGCTAAGCTTCGTAAACTTAGCACAGCCTGTGTATAACGGTATCTCAGCATCATGCACAATGTTTCTAAAGATAGGAGGTGGATCGGTGTGCTCTACCCTACACCTATCCAGCATCGCATCAACGATGTCTGCTGGAACTGGTTCGTTCACATTTACGTCATCGGAGGCAATTTCTTCTTCTACCCAAGCACTGCTATCGACATCTACTGGTTTCGATTTTGAAATCTCTCCATGCCAGTGCCATTCTGTATAGCCTTGTACAATCCCGTTGCACATGACATGACTTTTGATTTCCTCACCAGTGTTGACTTTCAAGTTGTTACCGCAATGCCTACATGGACAGTAGAACCTATCTGTAGGTTTTTTCCTATGTTCCTCGGTAAATCTAATAAACTGATCAAGACCAGATATAAACTCTGGGGTGAAACGATTACGAATGGACATCCATGATCTATCCATTCTATGATCAGAGAAAACAAGTATATATTAGGAAACAAGTATATATTGGACTATCCAAGATTTACTCCTAATGAGTAAATCTTGGACGGGTTTCTAGGACAACAAACACAATAATAGATATCTACAATGAAGCCAGACTCCATACAAACAGTATATAATTTAGTGATTGTTCATTCTAATTTATACCAATGTACAAGTAATATAAAGAACAATGATTGTTCACATTCTAGGCCAACAAACACATGTGATGTCATTCTTATATATAGTAAATGTGTACCACCTATCCCATCCTTGAACACCTAATCTCACTAGTAAGTGTATAATGTGTATTGGGTTTTCAAGAAAATTTCGGCAGCATTTCCCCACTGTTCTCTAAGTACATATGTACTTATAGAACAAACGGGGAAATGCTACCAAAATTTTCTCAAAAACCCAATACACATTATACACTTACATCCTAAGTGAGATTAGGTGTTCAAGAACAATCCCAAACTGGGGACTATCCAAGATTTACTCCTAATGAGTAAATCTTGGACGGGTTTCTAGGCCAACAAACACAATAATATATATCTACAATGAAGCCGGACTCCATACAAACAGTATATAATTTAGTGATTGTTCATTCTAATTTATACCAATGTACAAGTAATATAAAGAACAATGATTGTTCACATTCTAGGCCAACAAACACATGTGATGTCATTCTTATATATAATAAATGTGTACCACCTAACCCATCCTTGAACACCTAATCATACTAGTAAGTGTATAATGTGTATTGGGTTTTCAAGAAAATTTCGGCAGCATTTCCCCGCTGTTCTCTAAGTACATATGTACTTAGAGAACAAACGGGGAAATGCTACCAAAATTTTCTCGAAAACCCAATACACATTATACACTTACATCCTAAGTGAGATTAGGTGTTCAAGAACAGTCCCAAACCGGGGACTATCCAAGATTTACTCCTAATGAGTCAATCTTGGACGGGTTTCTAGGCCAACAACATGGTTAATCCTAATATGTTGGGATCACATAATTATACTGGTAGGATTTTAATAGACATGATAAGTACCTAATCTATAGAGCATTATTAAATAATAAATCAAGAATTTAATAGTTTCAAACATGCAATAATTCACAATGCAATGTTATAAACTATAGGCAACATGGATAGATGAGACTAGAGTTCATATTAGAATAAAAATTAGCAACTTAGGACAAAGTGTGTTACCTTTCAATCTGTGTAACCTAGGGTTCAGAATATCATGATTTACTTAATGTGATAATCATAAGGACTTTATAATTTGCATGAAATAAATAAACATCCAACATCTATCACTTATTCAATCTTCAAGAAACCTTGACAAACATAGGAAGTAAATACATGTAATCATAAGTACAACCACGTACCTTGATGGTGATCCATGCAAATCATACATTAATTCACTGAGTATATTATCCAAGCAAATAAGAAAACCAAGCAATTAACTTTTGTTGCATGTATATACATCCTAAAGTGCCACAAATCATATAATAACATTAAACACTACTCAAGTCCTAATCTAGAGTTTAGGTTTCCTTATTATCCTGTTATCATTAGGGTTATTCTTGAACCCCCAATTCCTAAGTTCATTGATTTAATGACATAAAAAGATCCAGTTCATATTATGTTTAGCCATGATTATAAAACTATCATGTTATGATATTAGGACCACTTAAAGCAGATTAGGCACATTAAGCAAGCAGAGTAGGGAGCCAATTTCACGCAAGCAGATTAGGCAAGCAGATTAGGTCGGCACATAAAGAACCAATTTCGTGCCTGGGTAGGTCGGCGGGTACTTGGGCAAGCAGAGTAGGGTGAGGTCGAGCTGGTTGAGTATGTGGGCGGCGGCCGGCGAGCTCCAGAACCAGCGGCAGCGACTCCGACGAGCAGGAAGCGTCAGGCGGCGGCAGGCAGGCAGGCGGCCAGGCGGCGGCAGGCAGGCAGGCGGCGGTGGCAGGCGGCGGTGGGCAGGCAGGCGGAGGAGAAGGAGCAGCAGCACAGGAGAAGGGGGTGCGGCGGAGAAGGGGGCGCCAGAGTAGCAGTGGCGGCACGATGGCGCTGTCGTGGAGAGGAAGGAGCAGAGAAAAAGGGAAATCGACGGCGACAAAAGAAAAAAGGGCTCGCAATGAAATAGAGGAAAGGGGAAGAGTCGGGCATCGTGGGTTATAAAGTTCCAAAATAGCGTCGGTTGTTTTAAACAACCGACACCTAAACATCTTTAGCGTCGGTTGTTTGCAACAACCGACGTCCAATTGGACGATATTTTCATGAAAATGTTTGGCGGGAACCACCTTCAGCGTCGGTTATCCGTGTATAACCGACGCTGAAAGTGACACTTTCCGCGCAAATTTTCATCGCACATAGGCGTCGGGTTTCTACGTATATAACCGACGCTGACAATGACACTATTTTTTTATCGAAATATGGATTTCGCGGGCGACTTTAAGCGTCGGTTTTTTATAAACAATCGACGCTTAATACAAAGCGGTACCCGTGTCTGGCTGGTCTTCGAATATAGACGTCGGTTTGCTTAAACAACCGACGCCTTATATGTTAGGCGTCGATTTTCCTTAATAACCGACGCCCAGAAAAGTGACACTGAATGCTATTTCTGTAGTAGTGCATGCGGTCTTGGGACCGTATGGCCTTCCTGCGGTCTTGGGACCGTATGACCTTAATGCGGTCTTGGGACCGTATGGCCTCCATGCGGTCTTGGGACCGTATGGCCTCCATGCGGTTTTGGGACCGTATGGCCTCCATGCGGTCTTGGGACCGTATGGCCTTCATGCGGTCTTGGGACCGTATGGAGTCTTTGTAATTTTTTTGTGTTTTCCTTTAATGATAAAGAAGAGAAGTTAGTTTATTGGTATATCAGCAATAAAGTAAAAAGTTAATGATTCTATCTAATTTATCTAAGAAAGAGTATGGAAAATTAAGGAGAACTAATAAGATAACGTCACAAAATGGGAGGTTATCACCCCCCCTAACTTAGAGTCTAGCTTGTCCTCAAGTTAGATAGAGCTAAGGCATGCAGTGGTGAGGCGATTTTATTTAGTTAGGGTTTCCATGATCTTGCTTCAATTCTAGATCAGAGATCTACCGAGGTCTTATTAGGGCTTCTTCTTACACTAACTCTTTCGAGTATCAAGAGTTGTGTGGATCTCATGTTCCTTTCATATCACGAGTCTCGCATTGGGACCACCTTTCTTATTACGTGCATGTCATCGACTCTAATCATTTTTATACTTCTTTTGAGAAACCTACCGGCAGTTAGAGTGGGTATGAGGGTTGGCTTAAAAGGCTTATTGTGTAATTCCCCCTTCAAGTGGGGGAGGGTTTGTCTTATTCTTTTAGGGTCTCGGTACCGGGCACGACACATCTGCCTTCATGAGGGCAGCTGAATGTACCGGCCGGCCGAGTCCTTTATCAACCTTTTCATATATTAAGAGACCTTAGGATCTCACTACCGGGCACGACACATCTGCCTTCATGAGGGCAGCTGTATGTACCGGCCAGGTGAGATCTTTATTGGCTCTTCATATAGGTCCTTATGCGTGGCACAACTCTCATGTTTTTATTCAACACTTTGGCTTTTATTCAAAACTCACAGGCTTAGGAAGTGGGTTTTTGTTAGGGTTTTTGATTGGGCGGCCAAGCCTCTTTTATTGAAAGAAGAAAACTGTTCTTAGGGTTCCTGACATGCATTTATTTTTATTTGGTGGTCCGCTTGCGAGATTTCTTGATTTTGGATTTCCCCCTGATTTCCCTCTTGACCTTGAGAGCTTTCGATTTGCTTTGGCCCTAAAGTTGACCTGTGAAGAGTCTGAGATAGAATTGAAGCAAAAGCATAAAAACCAATTGTGAATGTAATTTATAAATTCTCCATTCATGCCTATATGATAATCTTGTTATTTATTCTTGAGGACTACTTTATCTCTAACTTAGCTAGGGGTGATTCTTTCTAGGATGAAAGTTATGCTTAAGAGTTATTTTATTGTAGAAATTACTGGAAAAAGTCTAAATATGAACATAAGGTTTGAAAATGATGTGCGGAAAAGTATGAGTTAAGGGAAGGAGTAGAGATAGAAGGGTTGAAGAAGAATGATACCTCGCCCTTGTCCAGTGCACTCCCCCCCAACTTATCACTCACTCTGTCCACAAAGTGTCAAAGTGATAGGTTGAGAAGTGCATGGACAAGGGCATTAGGCTTCTGTTAATCCTTTATTTACCCCATGAGTTCTGAGTAAGGTGGCTGCGAGCTTTACACTTAGTGCGTGGTAGTCCACTTCTGTCATGTCCTCTATAGGCTTGTGAAGGGCCACAATTGTATACATCCAGAAGAGGACGTGGAAGCCGCATTCGTTGGATTCTCTAATTTGCTGGGGGCACCTGTGGCAGAAGGCTGGTGGTTTGAAGTGATCTTTGTCATATGCCCGCGTGTGCTGACCCAAAAGATCGTGTAATTTGTCAGCACACTCCTTCGCCACTTCCTCCGTTGGTGCCTTTGGAGTTGTAGTATATTCTTTCGGTTCTAGATCATACTGGCTGTCGGAACTGTTGTAGATTATTGTTGTTCCTTCATGAAGATTAGTTGCCAATAACATCCAGTGCTCTTGATGAAATAAAGGTAGCATGATGAACTTCGGAGTTGTATGCTGGAGATAAGAGATGAGTGTCTCCTTTGTTCCAAAGTTCTTCAGCCCTAAAAGATCATCCTTCATGTAGGCAGACACCATATAGACCGTGTGGTGATTCCGTGCGAGTAAGTATTGATAAGCAGTCATTACACTTACAGATATGGAACCTTTGATCTGTACGGTTTCACGGAGGACATCTGCCATAACCAAGATATCCCCGTCAATATATACAAGCTCGTCCTTTTTGGCATATAGTCGTGACATTATGAGTCGGAGCTCATTGTCTGAAAGACTTTTGCAAGCTTCTCGATCGAAATTTGGAAATGATGGTTCAATGGCAGATGGGGGCACCATATGTGGTGAGGATCTCTTGATGGTTACCCCGGATATTAGATCAAAATCACCTTTATCTGGAGCCAGGTCGAAGGTGTAAGGGTTCCATTGACTTTGCTCGGTGACTTTGGTTGGCTTCTTTTCTTTTGCCAACTCCGCTAGGGTTTGTCTGAATGGTCTCCTCTGCGGACGTTGGATGGATGAAAAAAGATAACGAGGGACGTCATCTGGTGCCATAGTAGGGTCGTTGAAGAACCTTCTATCGCAGATAAGCTCCACGGCGTAACGCCCTCGCAAGGAGTGGAAATCTTTGTTAATGAGATCGGTGAATGGGACTTGCTGGTTTAGCGCTAAAATGTGTCATATAACGTAGAAAGCGCAGTCTCCCGATCCTTCAGTGGTTTGGACTTGTGAGTTGATTATTCTAAACCAGGGTTGACTCCAATCCTGGCGGAGAGAAGGGCATGCGGCCCATATGAGTTTTAGAAGCTAGAAAGGGATGCATCTTGCCTCCCCGGCTTCAGTGCCGACAAAGTTGATTATTCCGGCCTTTAGTTCACTAGCACAGAAGTTGTACACCTTTGCATCTCTAGCTAAGGTGTCCACGATCATACGTAGCCAGTGACCACAGACTTGAAATGGCACGGATATAAAACGTGGTCTTCTGGCCATTCCCCTATGCAACCGCTCAATGGATTTGTGCTGTAGTTCTTTGTATAGCAAGCACAAACCCAGAGCTGGTGAGGCGTTCAGAACTGGTTGCTGCCGCTTGGGACTTCTATAAATTTCGATAGAATTGGCAAGAAGGGTGCGGAAGGTTGCCATCTTCACCTCAGACCGGGGTCGGAGGATGGAGCGGAAATCCTCATGTGTCAACTTGCGCTTGGTCTTTGTGTTTTGATAGATAACATTCCCCCCTTCCTTGGCATCATCTACTATAGTGTTCAGGATGAAGATATCCTGTGCGTTTAAGGTAGAGATGGCCACCATATCGAGGTCGTGCATTTTATGAGGTAGAGGTGGCGGCGGGGGTAGTTCTTGCGGTGTGGGGGAAGAAGTCTGCTCTAAGTCGTCCATGTAATGCTGCAGATCTTCATCTCTGTCAGAATCAGAAGGAGTATCTAGTTCTTCATTAGTGTCTAGGTGTACTCTTTCTGATTCTTCCTGCTCAGGGGGAAAAGGCACTGAAGGTTCAGGTGCAGAGAGTTGTTGAGCTGCTGTGGCTGGTATACTGCTGCTGGTTCCCAGAATACATTTTTCGAACTCAGCAAAAGCCACTTCTTTCGCATCCTCCCCCAAAGATCCCGTGGAGTAGTTTAGGAATTGATCCCCATAATATATGTTGACGTTCTCCGTGTGAGCAGGGGATTTGGGATCTTTATCACCAGCTTGGTGATCTTTCTGGTGTTTTGGTTCTGTTCCTTGGCTGGGGCCCGCCCCAGCATCATCTGGCTTATCGGAGTCATCGGCTGAGGGGGTACTGTTGTTTGAGTCAGCGGAGGAATCAGAATCTTCATCGTCTTCATCTGCTGCTGATTTATCAGTTGTTTTCTTATGTGCTTTCTTCTTGCACTGACGATGGAGGGATTGTAGCTCGTCGTATGCCACTTGCACGTGCTCGTGTGTTTCGAGCAGTGTGTCGTGGGTTTCTTTTAAATCAGAATAACGCTCTTTGACTGAGAGGAGTCGTGTTGTGAGGTCAGTTACTTGAGCTCATAGTTGAATAAGCTCATTGTTTGATGACACCTCCTGGCAATTATGTAGTTGTGTGAGGGTGTTGTTGATGTCGTCCAGGCGCGTGCTGAAAGCTTGCTGTTGCTGCTTGAGCTCGCGGAGGGTCTCTGGCAGAGGTTGAGTCTGCGTAGAGATCCTATCGACCTGCTTTGCCAACGCTTCATGCTGGCGTTGTACTCCATGGATCAACTTGGGCAAGGTTTTACAGTGGTCGTCGATGTGGTCGACTTGCTTGGCCACTGAATCTTGGCGTTGTTGGATTCCTTGGAGGATGCTTGGCATGGCGCGGTTCTGCTCGTCAATCTTGGTGACCTGTTGTGTTAGACCCTGCACACAAGAAAAAATAGAATTTAAAATGTTAGAGGGGTCGGTGAGGAGGTTTCAGATGGTGTCGAATTGACGTCCGAATTCCTCACCGACGTTAGTAAAAGGGACCCCAGTAAATAAAGAGTGAGGTGGCTGGGGTCGGGGTGGAATGGTAGTGTCGTGCGGAAAAGACACTGTTGATGGACCCGCAAACTGCGTGGTGACTGTGGATGGGGTCACCAGCGATATCGGGGTGGTGGTGGATGGAAAAGGTGGTGACATACCCGGAGAGAGGAATGGATCCGAGAATGTTGATGGAAAGGCAGTGGAGGTGAAGGAGGTGAATTTGGGCGTTGTAGTGGAGAATGGGATGCCCGAAGTGAAGAAGGGTGGGGGTGGTGGTATGGTTGTGGAGAAGGGTGGTGTAGTGAAAAGTGGTGTGGAGGATGATTGAAGAGTGGTTGATTGTGGATAAATGGAAGATGGTGGGGTGGTTGAAGGTGGTGGGGTAGTGGATGTTGGTGTGGTGGGAGGTGGAGAGGTGGTAGTGAGCTCAAAATTTAGACTCATTATAAAAGAGTCTAGTGATGAGGTTGTAATATGCTCGTCTGGAAGGGGGGGCTCAGATTCGGGGTGGGGTTTTGATGTTGGTGTCCCCGATAGATCATGCGCCTTCACAAGCCTTCTGGAAGGTCGTTTGACTGGAACTTTTGTTATTTTAGCTTTCGGGGCATTTATGCTGAGCTCTGCCTGCCCTGCTATTTCTTTCTTCTCTGTGGCTTTGACTGAGGCTATGAGTTTGACGATCTCGTTGTCTTAGAATAGGAGCTTGTCCTTGTCATAGTCAGCAAGTTCTGGAAGTGGGAGTAGGGTTCAGGAGGATTTTGTTGTGGGGGCAGAAAACGTAGTGTAGCTTTGCATCTTTTTCTTTTATGATATAGGAGTTCTTTAATGTATGTTCGTTGGTAAGCATGTCGCCCTTTATTGGGTTGCATTTGGGTAGAAGTCTATCCATCTTAAGATATTTGATGATGGATGTGATATGACCACCCGTGCAAATTTCTTTTCCTAGGGCGAAGGCTGATAGCTTGAGGAGCATAAGACGTCCAATGTTAACTGGCATTCCATTTAGGGTGGACCAGAGAACATAGAGATCAGATATGAGTACAGTTCCTCCTTCTGATCTGGGGAAGAGTGCGCCAGCGATGATTTTGTGAAGTGTGCGCACTAGGCCAGAATGAATGTTAGAGGCCTTGCTTGTCTTTGCATCAAAATTTGGTATCCCTGTTAGTGATTTCCAGAAGGTATGTTTTTTGAACTTGGGGTGTTCTGTACCAGCGGCCTTAGCTTTCTTCATCTGGTCTTGGTTATCTATAAAGATTTCATTCAACATATTTTCAGTGATGACCACTTCGTTGTTAAAGATTCTGGTGGTTATTCTACGGTCACCACCGTCCCTTTCTCTATCCATGATGTCCACCGATTCTTTGTGGAAATATGTGAAGAATTATGTTGTTGGCTCAATATAGGGAGTTTAGGGTACAAATCATAGCCGAGAAAGATTGGAATTTTCAAGTAATGTGAGGATTCTATTATAGATCCCCATCTTCATAAGTATGCTTGGGCAGACATACTTAGTTGGTTTAAGAGTTTGGCTGATGGAAGGGATGTTATGGAGATAAAGATTTTCAGGTGGTGGTGATGTGGTGGTGATGGGGGGGAATAGGAACGGTAATTGTGGCAGGGGTGGTAGTGGTGGTGGTGGATGGTGGGATGTACCCTGCCAGGGTTTGTTCCCTTGCAGTGGCAGGGTGAACTTGCTTCCTGGCCCTTTTCTTGGGTGCTGGTTCTGATGTGGTTGCTTGGGCTTTTCTCTTCCCCTTAGACTTTGCAGTGGGTGATTCTGCCTCGGGGGAAGGCTGATATTCCGAGGTCTCGTCGGATGAAATTTCCTAAACCTCTTCTTCAGAGGGTACCTCAGCTAAGCATCTGTTGATGCGTTTGATCTCATGCATGACTTTGAGCAGGTTCACCTTTGTCGGGACCCTTCCAGTCGTTTCATAGCTATCTACGACTTGTTGTAGTTTGTCACAATCAGCTTCTAATTGTTCCCTTGTCTAGAAAGGGGCATCGGCTGTTCCTTGAGGTTGCTTGGAAGGTGATGTCATTCTAAAATTATTGACAAGAAAACAATAGTTAGAATTCTTAAATTTGAAATTATAACAAAGTAATGTTATTAGAATTTGAGGTTTATTAGATTGGTTGAGTTCAAACGGTTTTGAGACTGTTTGGTCTCAAACGGTCTTGAGACCATTTTTTTTTAAACAGGTTTGGAGGTCGGATGGTCCCAAACGGTTTGGAGACCGAATGGTCCCAAACGGTTTGGAGACTGAAAGGAAGATGAACCGCGCGGGAGACGAACCGCGCGGCCGTTCGTTGGCAGGGAACTGCGACGGCGACGAAGGGTAAGCATGTCGACGTTACCCACGACGATGGTGGCGACGACAGAGTTTGAAAATCCACGACCGTCTGGCGGTGGTGTAATTCATTGAACTGTTGGGTGGTCTACCTGTAAGTGAGGGCGGTGAGAATGCTGGGTGCGGCGAGTAGCAGAGCAGGAGCGCGGGAATGCGCAGGGACGATGACGGAGCCGGAGACGACAGCGAAAAAGCTGAGTCAACGACGAGGTGATGAAACGGCGGTGGAGACGACGGCAGCGTCAGAGAGGGAAACGAGCACGAAAATGAAGCTCTGGAATGAAACAGGGAAGTCGAGAATTCAGTATTCTAGAAGAAAGAACAGGGGGAGGGGGGGGGGTATTTATAGGATTTGGGGGGGGCGCCCCTAACCGCTAAGGTTTTTGTTTTTAAGACCTTGTGTTTTTATGTTTTTTTTAGATTATGTGAATTTTTATGTATTTTTTAGATTAATGATGAAAGAAATTAAAGAAAGCAAATAAAGTTTAAAAGAAAATAAAAGACTAGAAAATTAGAAAAGGTGATACTCAGGTCTTGGGTTGCCTCCCAAGAAGCGCTTTGGTTTAACGTCGCTGGCTCGACAAAATTCTGCTCCAGCTATGCTGATGTTATAGGATCTTGGATCTCTATAGTTTGTCTTAATAATTTGTCTGATGGAGTGTGGTATTTCTTTAATCTATGACCATTAACGGTCCTTTCTCCTCCATTATCATCGAGAATAATGACAGCTCCTGTCGGGTAGATATATTTGATTGTGAAAGGCCCCGACCATTTAGTGCAATTTTCCAAGAAACATTTTTAGTCTGGAATTGAATAAGAGGACTTTATCTCCGATGATTATATCCTTTCTTTTTATGTGGCCATCGTGCCACATCTTGGTTTGTTCTTTGTAAATTCTTGCATTGTGGTAGGCTGTCATTCGTAATTCTTCTAGTTCTTGGAGTTGAAGTTGTCTAAATTCACCAGCGCCTTTGAGATCGAAGTTTAGTTGCTTAATGGCCCACCAAGCCTTATGCTCTAATTCAACTGGCAAATGGCAAGACTTCCCCTACACTAATCGAAACGGTGTTGTTCCAATTGGTGTTTTGAAATCTGTGCGGTAGGCCCATAGAGCATCAGATAGTTTGGTGGACCAATCGGTGCGGTGCCTATTGACAGTTTTTTCCAGGATAGCTTTAATTTGCCTATTGGAGACTTCAACCTATCCACATGTCTGTGGATGATACGGTGTGGAAACTTTATGGTTGACTCCATATTTTCTTAATAAGGCTTCAAAGCTCCGTTCCAAGAAATGTGATCCACCGTCAGATATTATCATTCTTGGAACGCCAAATCTGGGGAATATTATCTCTTTAAACATCTTGATTACCGGTTTTGAATCACAAGAAATGGTTGGTAGAGCTTCTACCCATTTCGAAATGTAATCTACAGAAACCAAGATGTACATGAATTCGTAAGATGGGGGGAAAGGACCCATGTAATCTATCCCCCATACATCGAAGAGTTCGATTTCTTGCCATATATTCAATGGTATTTCGTTTCTTTTGGTTATCCCCCGGATAGTTGGCATTTGTCGCATGATCGCACGTATTCATGTGCATCCTTTGTAATGTTTGGCCAGTAAAAACCAGATTGCAGGACTTTAAGGGCTGTCTTCTTAGAACTCATGTGGCCCCCATTAGGGCCTGAGTGACAGTGCTCTAGAACCGAGGTGATTTCCGTCTCTGGAATGCATCGACGAAAAAGTCCATCTGCGCATAAGCGGAATAGGTAGGGCTCGTCCCAGAAATACTTCTGAGCGTCATGAATGAATTTATTTTTGTCATGGTAAGATGCAGATAGATGAATGATTCATGTTTCCAAATAATTAACAATATCAGCATACCAGGGAAATCCAGTAGCAATCTTCATTAGTTGATCATCTGGTAAAGAGTCTTGAATGGGTAATTTATCAGAATCTTTAGCTTCAATACGACTGAGGTGATCCGCGACGACATTTTCAACCCCACTTTTGTCTTTAATCTCTAAGTCAAACTCCTGAAGCATTAAAACCCATCTGATAAGTCGGGGTTTAGCATCTTGTTTTTGGACCAAGTATCGTATCGCAGAATGTTCAGTATATACTATGACTTTTGACCCGATTAAGTAAGACCGAAATTTTTCAAAAGCATAGATAACTGCCAGGAACTCTTTTTCGGTGGTAGTATAATTCTTTTGTGCCTCATCAAGCGTCTTGGAGGCATAATATATGACGTAAGGCTTTTTGTCTATCCTTTGACCAAGGACTGCCCCTATAGCATAATTGCTAGTGTCACACATAATTTCAAACGGTTGAGACCAGTCAGGAGCTCTTAGAATAGGGGCAGAGATAAATGCATTCTTTAGAGTTATGAAGCTATTAATGCATTCTTGGTCAAATATAAAATCAGCTTCTTTGGTCAGCAGGTGAGTCAGTGGCTTTGCTATTTTTGAAAAATCTTTTATAAATCTCCTGTAGAATCCTGCATGACCAAGGAATGCCCTGACTCCTCTGATGTCTTTAGGTGGAGTTAGCTTTGAGATGACATCTACTTTTGCTTTATCCACTTCAATCTCTTTACTACTTACTCGATGTCCTAGGACCACACCTTCAGTCACCATAAAGTGACACTTTTCCCAGTTCAAGATCAGGTTGGTGTCCTCACATCTTTGCAGGACTTTTCCTAAATTGAGTAAACAGTTGTCGAAAGAATCTCCGTATACGGAAAAATCATCCATGAAGACTTCCATGATGGATTCTGTTAATCCGGCGAAGATAGCGTTCATACATCTTTGGAAGGTTGCGGGTGCATTACATAACCCGAAAGGCATCCTTCTGAAGGCATATGTTCCAAAAGGGCAGGTGAAAGTGGTTTTTTCTTGATCTTCAGGATGGATTGGGATTTGGTAAAATCTTGAATATCCGTCAAGGTAGCAGAAATGTTTTTGGTGAGCGAGTCGTTCGAGAACTTCATCCAAGAAGGGCAAGGGGAAATGATCTTTCCTTGTTGCTTTGTTAAGTTTTCTGTAGTCAATGCACATTCTCCACCCAGTTACTGTTCTAGTAGGTACCAGTTCATTTTTGTCATTAAGAAAAATAGTGGTCCCCCCTTTTTTAGGGACCACCTGCACGGGACTTACCCATTGAGAATCCGAGATTGGGTAGATGATACCTGCTTTCAGAAGTTTGAGAACCTCGAGGCGAACTACCTCCTTGAGATTGGGGTTCAACTTTCTTTGATGTTCCCTTGATGGTTTGAATTCTTCCATCATAGGCAATATGTGCATGCATAAAGCTGCATTTATACCCGTCAAGTCAGTCATCTTGTATCTGATAGCTTTCTTGTGTCTCTTTAGTTCATCAAGAAGTCTGTCTTCTTGGTCTACTTCTAGAGTGGAGCTGATAATCACTGGACAAAGTTTCTCATTGTCGAGAAAGACATGTTTGAGTCCCTAGGGTAGGGCTTTCATTTCAGGAGCCTTAGGTGGCTCGGTTGCTTCTATAATGGTGACAGCCTTAAGTTCTTCAAAGGTGGCCGTTGGGGCTTCTTCAGCTTTTTCTAAGTATTGAAGGCATTGTTGCACTAGTTCATTTGCCGAGAATTCTACTTTCGGATTAGTCAAGGTATTTTCCAATTCATCAGAGGGTTCAGACATTTCTAATTGGGACATTTGATATATAGCATCCAGGAGAAAAACTTCCTCTTGAATGCTTGGACCTTTCATGCTATTAAGAACTCTGAACTGAAAAGCTTCCTTCCCAAGTCTCAAGATAATAGTCCCTGCTTCTACATCGATAAGCGCTCAGGCAGTAGCTAGGAAAGGTCTGCCAAAGATTATTGGGTATCTTAGGTCTTCTTGTATGTCCATAATAACGAAATCGCACGGAACATAAGAATTCGTTCCAATCTTGACAGGTATATCTTCAATGATTCCAAGGGGAGCAATTATGGTAAAGTCGGCTACCTGAATTGTCATTGTCGTAGGTAGCAAATCAGTGAAACCTAATCTTTTACACATAGAGTAAGGCATGATGGATATACTTGCCCCTAAATCTGCTAAGCCCTTCTTGCTGGAGCCATTTCCAATAGAACACTGAATACCGAAGGAACCTGGGTCCTTCTTTTTCTTTGGCATTTTGTTAAGCAGAATGTCTGATGTGGTCTGAGCTAGTTTCACTGTTTCGTGCTCTTCTGTCATGTATTTTCTTGATAGAAGGGTTTTCAGGTATTTAGCCCAAGCGGGCACTTCGGAAAGAGCATCGAGGAATGGTATATCAATGTATAGTTTCTTCATAGCTTCTTTGAATTTCTGGAACCTAGTGTCCATTTTGGTTCCTTTCAGCCTGTCCGGATAAGGAATTCTGGGTGGAACTTCTAGCATTGGTTCGTTTTCTTTTTCTCTTTCAGTAGTTGTAGTAGGTTTTTCCTTTTCATTGGTTGAGCTTTCTGTTGGGGAAAGAACAACTACATCATCATCATCATGGATGATTCTAGTGGTATCAGGAAGGACACGACCAGACCTTGTGGTGACAGCATTCAGTTGCTGAGGTCTATTTTGGTCATGCCTTGGGTTTGCTTCTGGTTGCCCAGCTAAGGTACCTACTGGTGGTTTTAACTGAGCAGCAATCTGTGCTAATTGGACCTCTACAACCTTTTGTTGAGCCTGTTGGTTTGCAAGCATGGTTTGCTGAGACTGTAGCATCTGTCTAATCAAAGAAATTTCATCAGATGGTTGGGGAGGGGCACTCCTCTGTTGATATTGAGTGACTTGCTGCCCTTGTGGTTGCTGTGGAGGTGCTGTTAATTGCGGTTGTTGTGGCTGCTGCAACTGAGGTTGTTGCAGCTATGGGTGCAGTCTTTAAGGGGTATATTGGTAAGAGGGATTCCTAGGATAATTGGATCGTTGGAACCCATTTCTATAATTCCCTTGATTTTAGTTGAAGTTATTTTTAAATCCTGGTGGTTGTCTATTGAAAGATCCACCTTGTGTCTGTTGTTGTGGATTGCCAGTCCCTGCAGGATTCCCGTATTGAAAACCAGGGTGGTTTCTTGGTTTGTCTGGATTGTAATACACCTGGCCAGGTATTGAGTGAATGGAGTTGACTTGCTCTGGCATTTGGTCCTCGGGTTGTTCAATAATGGGTTCATATTACGGCACTGGTGGTTGTAGATCCATCATAACATTGTATAATAGACCACATGATAATGTGGGATGATCAGATGCATGGCAAGCTTCGCAAGTTCCAGTAGCTGCTTTTACTTGTTGAAACTGGGAGCTTTTCTTCTTGTCGTATTCTCCAAAATAAGTTTCGAGAGCTTGTTGCTTAGTAGCAATAGTCTTTAGGGCTTCTGCAATGGCCTTGAGTTCCATGTATTCTTCAGCCTTGTAGACTTTAAGGACTCCCTTAGATTGGTTAGACGACCTTCCCCAATTGGTTTGGTTCTCAACCCCTAACGTAACTATATTCCAGGCATCTTCATAGTTCTTTCTCATAAAGTTTCCTCCAGATGAGGAGTCTAAAAATTGCTTGATATCATCACTTACTCCTCTATAGAATGTTTCTATTAGTTGATTTTGAGATATGCCATGATGAGGGCACTTTCTTAGGAGTTCTTTGAATCTTTTCCAAGCTTCCGCAAGTGTTTCTACGGGTAGTTGGGCAAAGTGGTTAATCTGTCCCCAAATCTCATAGGTTAGTGAAGGTGGAAAGAATTTCTCAAGAAACTTTTCTTCTAAGGGGATCCAAGTAGTGATGATAGGGTGCCTATCTAAAGCATTGTACCAACTTAGTGCTCTTCCAGATAAGGTGAAGTGAAAAAGGTGTAACATTATTGCCTCCAAGGCAACTCCCGCTTGAGGTACAAGGCGGCAGAGTGACTTGAATCTCTTGAGATGATCCATGCAATTGTCTCCAGGTCCTCCAGAGAAAGAGATGCCTTGCATGATCTGGATCCATTACGTCCGGATTTCAAAGTTTGGTATGTTAATAATCGGTGGTCGGACTGCGTGATCATCTTCATAATTCTTTGGGACTGCGTAGTCCCGAAGTTGCTTGTTTCTTAGCGCTAATTGAGCAGCAACGTTCTCGGCTTGGATGCGGGCTTGTTCCTCAGCTCGAATCTCGGCAATGAGTTGTGCTCGTTGTGCAGCTATGGAGGTGTTGACTCTTTCTGCAACGAGGCGTTGCTCCTCAGCCATCTGTCTGGCTCTTTGGTGATTAAGTCTAATCCTTCGATGGAAACTTCTTTCTACCTCAGAGTCGTACTCTGGTTCAGGGGAGAATCCGATGTGATGCGGAGTTTGCATACACATTTTCTACCTGAGTAGAAGGAAATTCATACGTTTAGATGATGAAGAGAAACAAAGAAATCAAGAATATTTGGAGTAATGGTTAAAAGAAAGTGTAAAATCCTAACCAACTAACAAGGTACTAAACGAAATTAGAACGTTCCGTTGTCCCCGGCAACAGCGCCAATTTTTGATGGAGCCTCCACTTACGTGGAGTTGCGTGCACCACTAAAAATCCTAGAGATAGAAGATCTCTAAGTTTAGCCTTGCTTATACTAAGTTAAAACTCCACCCACGTATGCTAGGATATGTGGAAGTCTTATCACAGTATAGTTAAGGGTCGAATCCTCGAGACAACGGTCTTGTTGTTGCGAACAAGATGGAAAACGTTTGAATTTCACTTAATCACTCAATAGTTGGTATTTAGATAAAAAGGTTGATTTGGTTGTTTTTAAGCTAAGTGCAAGTAAAGTAAAGAAAGCAAGTAAATCTAGGTTGTTAACAATGATGAAAGATCACTAGGGTGTAATCGGTTTTTCACTACCACTACACATCGATCAACACATGCAAAGCAAAACTTAACCTGCAAAAAGAGTTTGGTTAGTTAGTATCCTTGTAGACCTAGCCTCCTTTCGGATAATCTAGCTACGAGAAATGTGGGAATGTTGCAACGTCAGCCATTCCCGAACAAATGGTCACATTACTTTGCATCATTCCCCTCACAAAGTGTGTTCCTCGACATACCAAGGTTGCACTTCCATACGTCCACTGATTCCATTTCATAGTATGAAAGTGCAACGGATGATAGTGAGTTTACTCCACTTCTTGAGATACACTTCTGGATACCGAAATAGATGCATGGTGGATACATGCACCAAGAACCAACACGCAAACGAGTTTCAAATCTAATAGTACAAACGTAGACAATTCATACTAAAAGATAAAGGATAACACAAGTTGGAGATCAAGCAACATGCATTCATTAATCGTTTGATGTCGAACTAACAAAGATAAGAACTCTCTATTACAACCTAAGGATTACATTTTACATGATATGAAAGTATGGGTAGCGGGGCTACTCCCCGCACCCTAGTGAAGAAGACTACTCCCTCATGACTAGGACCAAGAAGGAGGCGAGAAGAGAGAGAGAGCATCATCCCCATAAAGGAGGGGGGAAAGTCAACTCCTTGGGGAGAGAGAGAAACGATCCACCAGTCTTCGTAGGTTGCACGATGAGGAGGTCTCCTCTTCCCACCTTCTTAGCGAAGAAGGAGAAAGCAGCTTCAGGATGGAGTATGGATCTCAGATCGACAGCCTCAGGGCGGAGGATGGAAGTGGCAGGAGCTCTGGAACGATTGGGGCAGCCTTTCGACGTCTGAGAGTTCTCTCCCTTGAGGTGACCCTTGGGGTCTTATTTATAGGCTTAAGTTGAGCCCAAACGGTCTTGAGACCGTTTGGGGTTCTCAAACCATTTGCCTTTATGTGGTCTCTGAGATCGTTTAGTCTTCATGCGGTCTTGGGACCGTATGGCCTTCATGCGGTCTTGGGACCGCATGGCCTCCATGCGGTCTTGGGACCGTATGGCCTCCATGCGGTCTTGGGACCGTATGGCCTCCATGCGGTCTTGGGACCGTATGACCTCCATGCGGTCTTGGGACCGTATGGCCTCCATGCGGTCTTGGGACCGTATGGCCTTCATGCGGTCTTGGGACCGTATGGCCTTCATGCGGTCTTGGGACCGTATGGAGTCTTTGTAATTTTTTTGTGTTTTCCTGTAATGATAAAGAAGAGAAGTTAGTTTATTGGTATATCAGCAATAAAGTAAAAAGTTAATGATTCTATCTAATTTATCTAAGAAAGAGTATGGAAAATTAAGGAGAACTAATAAGATAACGTCACAAAATGGGAGGTTATCAGAGGGTAAGGGTAAGGGTAGAGATTTTTATTACCCTTTATCCATTTACCCATTCCCCGTTTCCCCGCTATACTATAAGGGGAGGGTAAGGTATAAACATTATCCATACCCTTTTACCCTTTTACCCACACATGATATAAAGGTTACACAAAAATATATTCTAAAGGGGTTTGTATGTAAATGTTTAACCCTAATACTTTATTCTATCATTGGAAAATGACTTGGTGTTGTGCTTGTAATACTTTCTTGTTGAGGGAAAAATATATATATCTTGCGGAAAATGAGGTGTTGGTGAAACACTTATTTGTTATGCATACTTATGTAAAGGAAAAAATAATTTATGCATAAAAAATTGTTATTGTGTGAATTGACTTAACTTTACACGGAGAAAACATATGTTTTTGAATTGGATATAATATTTTATATGTTTTAATCAATAAATTAGTTATAAATTATTAAAAATCAACACACAATGTGTATAAAACTCTTTTTTATCAAAATTACCTGCTTACCCTTTACCCTCCCCGTTTACCCTGTGGAGAAGAGGGTAAGGGTAAGGAGATTGAGGAGAAGGATAATTACCCTTACCCTTACCCACTACTCAAAGAGGGTAAGGGTAAGGGTAAGACCTTACCCTCCCCATACCCTCCCCATTGACAGCCCTATCCACGGCACATTCTCACCAAAACACGTCCACTGGAACCCGAATACGTCCACTAGAATCAAGCAACACTGGAGCAGTATTATCTGTGCATCGACATGTTCATGTCCCCGCTGCATTGCCGATCAAGAATTTATAGTTCCAGTGAATAAGTATAACGGTAGAATCCTTCTTCTTCCAGAAATGAAATATAATATCGTGTTTATATTTACATTAACAACATATAAGAAACTTATTGTTACAATCTTATATATGTGATTCAACATTTTGTATTATCGAGTCTAGTACGTTTATATAACAAAACAAAAATGTATTTAGTGTTAGATATGTGCCTATATAAGTCATATATATAACATTGGCTAAGTCCAATGTAGTGCAGCTAGTACATGGGAAAAATATAGTTTTGTACCTAGTACAAATGGGGAAGAAGTTTTATCCCACATTGATTACTCTTGGAACTTTTGTGATCCTTATATGTAGGATCACATGTGACACTAGTGTCCAAAGGTCCTAGGAGTGGGTATGCTCACATCCTTGGTGGATATGGTGACCACAACACAGATGCACACACATGTGTGTGCGCCATTTCACGCCTCACCTCGTCTGGTGGGGGTCGAGCTTGTGTCTTGTGGATTGTAAATAATATTTTTCATCTTCTTTTTACACTAAGATACAATTACGTAATTAATTAATCATTTCTTTCTAAATAGATTTATTAAACATAATTAAAAAGTGTTTTCCTTGTGAATTCAAGAGCGATTGAGTGATTGTATTTTAATGGAAATAAGATTTGGGTGTGTGTAAGGCTATAAATACGCTCCAGTCATTAGGAATAAACACATCTAAAATGAACATCAGTCGTTAGTCGTTTCGTTTGTATTTTGTAAACCCTAAATGAGAGCTTTCAACCTTTGCTTTCGAGTTGATGTTGGAGTTATTCTCCTATGAATAGCAAGTTCTTCCTTCTCCTCATTAGAGATGCGATCTGTTAGGCGGTGGTTCCTACGGTCGTTGGGCTGCGATGGTAGTGCAACGAACGTCGTTAAGCACGAGCGAGACGACAACCTTCTTTAGGTTCGTGACCAGATCGACTAGAAGAACGACGCCTATCTAGAGGGATTGCGGGTTGCTAATCTTCTTAAGTAACACACTTGTTTTTCAATGAACAATTTGGTTTGTGCCTCTAATTTCATTTTTATTTTCTCATACATTGTTTATTCTTATACTTCTTATCTGGATTTGGCTTGAACATGTTAATTAATTTGTATTTGTTGTTGTTGCATGTAACGACATAAATATAAAATTTATAACTTTTAGAATAACCTATTAAATGGGAAAATTTTCGTAAACCAGTGGCAACATGAACACATTTTCACTAAAAGCATACACAAAAGCAAAGGTGTAGTATTACGACATCTTTCTTCTCCATGTTGAATATGTTTATGATTTTGTTCTTGATAGAAGAAATCGTAAACTAAGAACCATTGAATGAATCTGAACTTAACATGCCTTAATCGTTAGTTTTCTTAAACAAACACAGGTAAGGATACCCGCATTATATTCCTAGTAATGAATCACAAGCAACAACCCCGCCATGCTGAAGTCACTTAAGTACACAGACAGAGATCATGCATGTCATCTTAAATGAATTTCTACTAGGACCATTCCCAAAACAATCCATAAAATCTTTGCCTCGTAATAATGAACACGTTCCTCTAGAAGGATTATACCGTTACATTTATTCACTGGAACTACACATTCTTCTTGATCAGCGATGTAGCGGGGACATGAACAGGTGCACAGAAAATACTGCTTCAGTGTTGCTTGATTCCACTAGACGAGTTCGGGTGATTATGTATCGTGCAAACCTCTACCCGATCGTATTTTCCGGTTTGATTGAGCCATCCACTTATTCCACGTCCCGGTCTATACAAGCCGAGCGTTTAAGATTTTCATTTTTTAGCAGACTACGTGTCAGACAAACACAGGCTGGGACAACGCCCATACAACATCACTGGAACAGCAAAATCAAACCCCATATTTGTCTCCAAACAGATCCATGGTGCTGAATTATATATTTGATATTGCTATAACATTTTATTTACTTCTTGCCCTTACTTGCTATTTAACTTTCAATTATCTTAACTCCATAATTTTGCTCTCTTTATCTCTCCATAGTTCTACTTGTAAACTCGACAAGATAAAAATAATTTGTGTGGAGGATACCTCCACCATCTAAAACCATAAACGACGGTTCACATAATTAGTATTTGAAAACTCGGGCCCCTTGTTTTATGTACATTTACTGTTTTTTTAATAACCCACAAAAATATCTTGATTTCCTCCCTCTTTCGAACTTGAGAAATGAATTTTTATCCCTCAACCGTCTACACTATTATTTTAGTCAAAACTATGTTTTCATATTCATTACCACCCATAATTTTAAGATAATTCGACTCATCGCCTTATTAGGACGCACATTTAATCTCACCTCCGTCCATGTATACACTCTTTCTTTTATAAAATTGCCGCCACCCAACTTCTTTAATCCTAATTACTTTGACTAATCTTTATTCGTTGTGGCATGTTATTTGATTTTAGCTTTGTCAGTTATGTTTCTCAAAACACACATAGAAATAGCAACTTATAAGTCATTCAAAATATAAAAAAAATGAATATTGTTATTTGATTGGAATGATAGAAAGTACACTTGTTTTGATCTCATTTGTGTATCTCCAATCATTGGGAACAATTTGAATAACTTTAAGGCAGGCAAGTAAACTTCTGATGTGACCACTCATAAAGCTCGTAAGTATGAAGCTGCATGTGAAGAAAACCATCATCATTTTCCATCCTTTTTCTTTGATATCTTTGGTGTACTTACTGATGACTTAATTTCCCTCCTACAACACAAACAACATATCATAATATGAATGTGGTGATGTCATCTTCTATTTTTTCAGATTTTATCTTTAGATCACTAGAGTTTTACCATACAAAAAGGATTGACGGCCTAATTTGTAGCTTGGGCCTCTACGGAGACGTTTATTTAGGGAATTATGCATCTCGTGTATTATTTAAATCTTTGAGGCAAGTGACTCAGTCAATTTATAAAAGTGAATCAAAATTTATTTGAAAAATAGTCCTCTTTTTAGTAGTGTAGATATTACTATAAACACTGTGATCCCCATTATCTTCTTTATATTCGGAAAGTCAACCCTCTTATTTTATGTACATCTAATGATTTATTCTTAGAAATAAAACATCACGAAATAAATCATGGTCATTTATAGCAGTTTCAAATTGCATGCATGGTGCCATGAAGAGGTGGTGGCCGTTTCTAAACAACCTCCCACTAATCACGTTTCTTGCATTCATTCTCTTTAATAACCCACAAAAATATCTTAATTTCATCCCTCTTCCTCTCTCAGCTTTAAGAAACAATTTTTTTTATCCCCGACCCGCCTACACTATTATGTCATCAAAACCATATTTTTCTATTCATTGTCACACATAATTTGAAGAAAAATCGACTCCCTACTTTTTAGAAGGCACGTTTTAATCCCACCTTCATCCACGTTCACCCAACCCTTCCATCCTAATTTCATTTGCTAATTTTATTTTTTTTGGAATGTGCTTTAATTTTGATTTCCTCAGTTACGTTTCTCAAAACACACAAAGAAATAGAAACTTATAAGTCATTTACAATATGTAAAAAATAAATCAGTTTTATTTGAAATTCTTTTTAATAGTAGTACAAATATTACTATAAACACTTCGATCTCCATTCTCTCCTTGATCTATACTACTGTAAAAGGATGAAATTTTTCTGACAAATTATAGTTGTCCCATTTTCAATCCTTAAAAAGCCATCAACCAATCGGAAGGCAACATTGTGAAATGTTATTTCCTGCTTGTTCCACTCTGCTCTCATAGTTTTACTCCATTTTATGCTAGTTTTAGTTCTTTTATTATATAAAGAGAATATTACCTCCTACCCACATCATCACTTATTTCCCATGACGTCCTCGATGAGCTCTCTCTCGCATCACTTATTTCCCATGACATCCTTGATGGGCTCTCTCTCCACTCCAAATGTCCCAAACTTTCTCAATCAATTCATCTTTTTGTTGACCACATTATGCAAGATAAGGGACGTCATGACTTGACACAAACTATGCACAAGAAAAAATAAACTTTGTGATAAAAAAATATTTGAAGTTTATTAATAAAAGAGGGAGATTTTTACTAATAGTAAAGCTCACAACATAATGCATGCACTATTCTTTTAGAATAGTATAATTAACAAACGAAATTGTAATTTACTTTTATTTATTGAAGAGGGTTTAGATATGCACATGAATACACAATATCCGAATATTATGGTAGCTATATTGTGTATTATATTTTATGTTTTTATATTTTTGAAATATACTTATAAAATATTATTCCCTATATATAATATTATCAGTGTGTACTGCATGAATATACACATTTTTAAAGAAAATTATTCAATTGTCCAAATATTGTTTGACATTTGAATGGTGATGAATAATAGGAACTGTATATACAATGTGAATAATCTACACTATGTCGATGCATCCAACTATATTAAATATTAATAGTACTTCATTTATATATATGCAAGAATATGGATGCATCCAACTATATTACATATTAATAATACTTCATTTATATATATGGAATAATATGGATGCATCTAACTATATTACATATTAACATGTGCTCGACATTAAATTTTATTAATATACAAAATTATAAAGATTTTTTTATTTTTATTTTTATTATATTGATTTTTTTAAAAATAAGTTTAACATTTTAAAAAGGCTTGTGCACGTGTGTGTTTACTATTATAGAGAAAAAGGACACTTCGTGCACATATTAATTACTCAATGTAATTTTAAATGACATAAATTTTGAATATAAGAATATAGAAGAAAATTCAAAATATTCAAAGTCACCCTTTGACCCATGTGATTAATTATGCAATTATCTAAAATTTTATAAAGAAGGAAGATGGGACTAACTAATCGATGGCTTTGGATCTAAAATTTTGACTAAAAAGGACAAAACCAAATAGAAGGTTTCACCAAGTTTTTATAGGAAAAGGAGTTACAAGGAGAGAATCATAATTGTTTCACAAAATTGGGGTTTTAATAAAAACAAAGGGATCTTATTTTTGTTCAATCCCTCAAGAACTCTAATACTACCAATCCCTCCTCCCTTCTGTACTACCTAGGCCTATATTTGAATGAGGGATCTTGTTTGTTTAGCAAGAAGAACGGAATGGTACCGACCCTTTTACATGGCCCAGAACCCTGAAAATACATAGGGGCTTCTCACAAACGTGGAAGCTTTGCTTCATGACCATCACAGTGAAGAAAGCAAGAGAAACCTCATAGGACTTTGAGGAAGCAGAGAAGAATGCCCCTCAGTCATATTCTTCTATTAGATTGAGATGCTGCTTGTAGTGCAGTAGACAGCGAGACTGACACTGTTACGACCCCACCTCCCGATAACCCCCAATTAAGGGAGACCGAATGGTCGAAGCTGCACACATAATTTCCAGATCAAAGGTTCGACATTTAACCAAGAACAATTATTAAATTCTACTAACTAAACTGAAAAGTTGTAAGAAAATAAACTTTTGCATACCTTTTTGAAAACTTGGATCTTTAACTTCTATCCACATATGAATTGTACTCTAACTAATCCTCCTTGTATTTTAATTCATGTATTTCACAATATGATGATTTACTGTTTGTCCTTTTGGATTTGTACCTAAAACGCCGACAAATAAAACATCGGTTAGCATAAAGCTGGTATGTGGGGGAAACAATAATCGTGCAATTATTCATAACAATGTATTGCAGCCAGTTACCATTTAACAAACAATTTTACATTTTAAATATAACTGCATGATCCATTCCTTCCCTATCCTCTGCGCTGTCCCTTTAGTAGTTCCCCATTAAACCCCTCATGGTCCCACCTATAGGTGAACCAATTTCTAGGGTTGAGTCACATGGCACTACCCGTAAGTAGCCCACTCCTTAACTCATGGCATGCTAAAGGGTCTCATGGCACTACACTTCGTAGCCCAATTTCTAACCCACAATAACCTAGACCTTACTCTAGGTTACCCCTTTTTAGCCTCTATAAGCCACAGAGGTGGATTCGGATCTAAGCCAATTATATATATATTCATGGTGGTAATCGTAGTCACTTTATAGTTGCATGAAATAAAAGGCATCCAACAGTTATTTTCAAGCAACTGATAAACACATTTGGAAATCGCCGTGAAACCAAAGCGATTATTCATAAGCGTAACCACATACCTATTCAGTAGATTTCTCAAGCTAAAATCAATTCTAGCCAAGAAAGCAATCCAAGCAAGTAATTCAACCACATAATCAAGAATCCTGAAAAACACATGTACTCTATTTACTACACACTTTATCAGGATTCTTTCTATTCAACTTGAAATCGCTTCCTAAGGTTTCTCTATCCATTTTAGGGTTTCATTTTACATTTAGGGTTTCCCTTCATCTTTTACCATATTAAACCCTAATTATCTCATCCATTCTTCAATATTAAGGTTATCAAAATATAACCCTATTTTCAGATTAAAGGGACCATTAACCATCAATTAATTTCATTAAGCTTCTTTTACATTAAAGCTACTATTTTTATCCTTTTAATCCATGACAAGATCATTATACTCATTTATCATCAATTCATAGTTCATTATGGCCTAATTCACCAATGAACTCTATATATCATTACATCCACCTTTTATTCATTAGAAAACCCTAATTACTATATTAAGGGTATCTACCCACAATTAGGAACTTTTATATACAAATAACTTAGAACCATCATTTAACAACATATTTTCACAATTTTCAATTAAATATGATCTTATCCTATTTTACAATAAATTAGGGTTTCTAAATGCTTAATCATACTTATATAAGGTAAAAACCCTAAAGCATGCAATTTCACATCTAGATCAGGTTTGAATCTAACATTATCATTCAATAGGTTATTAATACTTAAATTAACCCATTAAGCATACTAAATTCAACCTTTAATCACAAATAGGGTTTTTAACCTAACTTTAATGCATTTTTCATCAAATTATTATAATTTTGCAATAAGGAACGGAAAAAATATTTATTATCATTTTTATTGTATTCCTCTCATTCTTCTGATCAAAATACATATATTATTCGTATTTATCTGAGCTACAGTTTATTAGATATGAATTTTGTAAATTTACTTACTTTGGGCCAATGGGGGGCTTCCACGTAGGCGTCTTCCATGCAACGTTGCTCCTTGCTTTGAAAACATTTTGAAAGGTCACTTTTACCCTCGGCTAAGTGGATCATCTCTTTAGCCCACAAAGGGCATATCCGTCCAATGCCAGGGCCATCTTCCTCCTTGCGATCGGCCGCGTCCAGGCCGCTGATGGCTGTCTCACGGCTTGCCCTTCCTCCCTGAGGCTCGAGGATCACTGCCAAAGGCTGCCCCAGGTCCGCAGCACCTTGGCGCACATGAGGCGCCCATAAGCCACGACCAAAATGGCCGATCATGCGCAGAGTGCTTCCTTGGTTGCTGCCGCACATGCTGCAGATTTGCAGATCTCCGTCAAGGGCTGCGCATAGATGAAAACACGAAAAAGGTATCTGGCCCTTCTGGGTAAGTCATGGAATATCCCTTCCTCTAACAGGACCACAACAAAACCCTTTGTTACCCTAGGATAGTGCTATACCCTCTTGACTTGGGTTTGCACTAAAACAAAGAAGAGAAAGATAGGGAAGAGAGATGAAGGCATGAGTTTTCTCTTTGATCTCGACCAAGGGCTCTACCCCTTATATAAGGGAGGGTATCCATGCCCCAGAACGTTCATCCATGAGGGAACAAGTCCCTATCCTAATAGGAAAATATTTTCCTTCATTAAGAAGCAACTTCTCTCTCTTCATAAACCCTTTAAACATACTTTGTTATTTGGATATTAGGAATTCAAAATTCCTCTTTCATTTTCTTTGTACTTGCCCTTTTTAATCCATAAGCATGAATTTCTATTTTTTTTAGTAGACACTATTTTCCTTTTTAACAATATCACAAAATTCATTAATAATGTATCACATTATCCTTTTATTTTGCAATTTTGGTATTTTCTCTATCTTTCTTCTTTATTGGGACTCCTTGGATCCCAAGACACTATATTATTTCAAAATTCATTTTCAAGGATACTTATTATCATTCTAGACGCATCTATATGCATTATTTCACATTATCTTGTTTATTTCTTATTAAAATATTTCCTTTTGAGGATTTCTCTTTATTTCTCTTTCATTTTCCTCATTGGTATTCCTTTTATCATTAGGAATCCTTGGGATATGAAAATCCACCCAGGATAACTCCATTATACCTCTTTTCACTAATTTCCAACATGTTCTCATTATTTTCATTTTCTTTCTTAATAAAGAAATATTTAATTGATCTTTTATTTTCTTATTACACTCTTTATGCAACTTTGGACTCCTTACAACCCAAGAGGCACGAAATCCCTCTTTGGATTTGTCTTCTAGAGGTTTCCACATTTTTCTTTTCTCAAATATCCAATTATTCATTTACTAATTGAATTTTCTTGTTATCTGGGCCAAATAGCCAATAAAACCCACAACACTATCATCAAGGCTATTGTAAACAAAACTCATTTATTAAAAACAAATTATATCATTATTTGTTCAAATATTTTTAATATGAGAAATTACATTTCGCACCCAATGAACCCAAGAATTGGGGTTGTAACATCCTTCCCCTCTTATAGGAATTTTGTCCTCAAAATTCTATCAAGCAAAAAAACAATTCAGGATAAGACTTTCCCATGTCTATCATTGGCCCCTATTGGCTTTACCTTACCCATGGCGTTTCCAAAGAACCTTTATCATCACATATTATGAGTTCTTTCACTCTGGCATCTATAAACTGCACATGTGACCCAGGTCGTTTCAACCTTCCTTGGGCTCACTAGGTTCATTGCTCAGCACATGGTCTGGGTACCTCACAGAGTGCTCTAAATTGGACACCTGAAACTTATCACACATTACTTTATCCTGAGGGGTAGGGTCAACCAAAACCTTCTCCACCAAACCATGTCAAAAGAACCCATGCATCGGGGACTCAACTCTCTTAGCTATAACTTAGAGGGGTCGGATTTTCATGTCACATATTCTCCCACGGTGAACTACATGTCAGTCTACTTTGCATCTGCTCATGACTCTCGTCGTGTCTAGTCTCCTTTCATCCATTGCACGATCAAAGTGACTTCATCTACACGCACTGTGGTCCCTTTTCTAACCATCACGTGGTCTTTCAACAACATCACCTTACTGAAGTGGTGACCGACACAACCTCCCTTACAGAGCTTCTTTAAATCCTGATACTGGTTATGGTGGTTATCATCACATCTTTCATAGGACAAGACATGTCTCTATGTATTACCCTGAATGAGCACATATGCTCTCATCAGACCTCATAGTCTGGATCATATTAACCATTAGTTAAGGGTAATAAATTGTACTAATATCGAGTTCTTCATGTACCTACTTTCACCTTTTAGAAGGGAACCTTTAGGTCAAACTCAAGAACCTTTGAACTCACATCATGGTCTAGTTGAACCATCTCTCTCATGGGTAGTTCAACCAGATCTGTCCCTTGACAGAACTCTTTCTTTCTCATGTCATCTAGGTAAGGTGATCTATCATAACCCATATTGCATCTCGACCTTCCTTGGTCCAGGGGAGACTTACAAAATCCATAGTGATGAACTCCCTTTCTCTTTCGATAACTCTTTATCCTCTATATCAATGCACTGGGTCACCGGTGCTCATCCTTCACCTTCTGTCATGCATGGTAACATACCACATGCAACCTCATCTCTAGCATCCATAGTACTTCTACCACTCATTATCTCAGTAGTACCATGGTGTATGGTGATCTCAAAATCATTATTTCCTGTATGTCATGATTCCTCAAGATTGATTCCTTGGAACCCTAAACCACTCTCATCAGGGTTTTATTACCTTAGTACCCAAAGAAGTGTATCCGAGGTTCTATCACCATCCTTTCATTACATCATGGACTAGACCGGCTCACCAAACAACCATTAACTTGTTCAACATATCTCGTTACATCTGAGTGTTAGCCAAAACACATCTCCTTTTCAAACTTAGGGTTAGCCTACCAACCTCAACTTCTTCCAGCCCAGGAAGATATAACTCAACCAGAGCATCAATTACCACTTCAGATCCTTACGTATTAGGTAATGTTGATGACATACACCTCCATGTATTCCACTTATTACCTCATCTCAGCTCTAAATCTATCTTCATTGAGAACACTTTGAGCTCATCTTCTTGGTGATCAACCTCAACCTTGTATGACTCATATCTCATGATAAAAACATCCTAATAAGGTGACTACCTCATTCCTCTTAGTGTTGGTAAACCATCCAGGTATCGTTCACTTTACCAGGGTATGTTATCTTCTTTGTCCCCATATCTCATGGCAACGTTCCAACCCACATCATATTTATCCTTGGTGTATGGCATGCGTACTATCCTATCTCTCTCTCCCATAACAAGAGGAAATAAGCATTTGGCTGCAGTCCAAAGATAGAGTTCTTCCTATTCCAAGAGTAGAGATGGTACATCCCACCTTGCCAGTACACCTTTAAATCTAAGTTCGAACGCGCTGTTTATGCCTCTATATTACAATCAGCTTGATATCAAAGTTACCTCCATGGAAAAGTGGTTTCGAACCTACTTGGGTCACCTCACAATCCTTGGTCATCCCCTCTAGATCTATAGGGTGCCAGAACTTTTAGGGTCATCCCTCTTCCCTTATGCATCCAGAGAGTGCCCTACTCATTTTCCCTTTGGGTCCCATGAGTTCATTAAGGTGATCAATCTCCTAAGCCATGACCCTCAGACAATGATAGCTGTTACCTCCTGACCCTATGGTCATATGCAACTAGGGAATTAGGCAACTCCTACTTCCACCAGTATTATCTCTACCTGACCCTAGGATAGACTTAGGATTGTCTTATAGTACACGTTCAACTTAGAACCTTACCCAAGCCTTCATCATCTCTTTCTACATTCGAGGGTTGTCTTTCCTCCTTTCATAGGGGTCATGGTGACCTGCCCACCTTGGTCACGCCCCATGTCGATTACCTCCATGGTAACACATCCTCATGCAGTTAGAGATGGATATCTATGGGTCTACAGGTTCATTCTCATACCATGTACTTAGCTTCTCAAGATCCTATGAGACCTCTTTAGGTTTCAAAACCCACAAAACTGGTATACACCCTAAAAAGGTCTCTCTCCCAGGATAGGAGGAACTACATTTTGACAACGAGGTCACAAACTCCCTTAGGTCTAGGGTTTACATCCACATGCTTAACCCTAGCAAGCTATTAAGACACAAGAAGACCACCTACTAAACCAGGCTAGGTCATACAGGTTCTCATTCCTCAACATTAGATCAAGATCATACCTTCCCAAGTCATAAACTTACCTATTAAGGGTTCATCAAACATACCTTTAATCTTAAGGGGTTCCCTTTTTCTCTATACATGAGGAGTACCATGCTCGAAACTATAGCAACTTAATTCTCATCATGAGCATTAGGTATACCACTTCCCCTCTTATACCTAGGAACCATATGTTCACTTTCCTGATGTCCAACTGTATGCTCAACCTCTTAACCACAAATCAAACATGTACCGGGTATGCCATACACTTCCTGTCATCCTTCTCCTCGATCAACACTTTAAAGTTGAGTCCTCCTCAAGGACAATCAACAAGGTACAAGGCCTCATAACCTGTTACTAAACCTCTCCAGGTCTAAGGAACTCTTCTTCTCATCTATATCGTAGGTCCAGATGTACCAGCAGACTCATCCTCTGTCTAGGGTTAGGTTCCTCTCATGGCAACCAAGACATCATCAACCTCTAGGGATCAAGAATGTGGCGACCAGTATCACCCACTTAGGTCGCATCATCCCCAACTCCCTACTTTTCCTCATATCTCAGAGTCTAGGATTCCAACCTTCTTGCTTGGTTCCTTCTCTCTCTTTCTAGAGCTAACCCTATTACCAACCTCACCATTAGAGGTCCTCTTTTCATGAAGGATCAAGCTCACAAGCATACCTCCACGTGGGTGAAGCCTATTATGTTTGCTTAAGGTTATCCATAGCTCTTTATGCTTATCTCATAAGCTATCCTTCATACTCTCCTGGTCAGGGTTTCAACCTATTGCTTGCACTACTAACGTACTCAGGGTGCATGCTATGCCCTACTCACATAAGCCCATAGGGTTTCTATAGGTCCTTCGCTAACCTCATCATCGAAGGAGCTATCCTTTACTCTAACATGCACGACCCTTTCTAGGGTTGGGTCGCATGAGGTACTTGGTCATCCAACCTCTCATGGCTCATACGTGATCCAAGGCATGTCCATCCAAACACCTGGTCTAACTCATCATGCCCTCTCTCTCTCTAACCTTCACTTAGGATTAGGGTTAACATCATCCTCAGAGGATGTGCAAGGTCTCTCTACTTATAATGGAGATCTCTGCCTCCATTACTAACTCTCTTTACTTATCCTCCTGACAAGAAGGTCTAGCCTCAGGTCTCTTCTGAGGGCATGACAACTTATGTCATACGACCTAAGCATGTATCTATCCTTTGGTTTGTGCTTAACCTATTAAGCTTATGTCCATGACATCCTATTTACATGCTTTTCATTAATTTGGTGGAGGATTCTTTAGACCTTATTAACCTTACCCATACCTCAAGATGGTGAGGAGAAGAGAGAAAACCCTATTCCTTAAGGTCCTTAACAAAATCTGTGATGAGAAGGGATGAATAAGATGAGAAAGTCCTAAAGGTATCTTATTTCGATTCAAACCCTAAGACTTTGGCCAGACAGTCACACGGATCCGGGAGTCCTCGTATTCCGACTATCGGTGCGGAGGAAAATGTTTCCAGCCCCCGGTCATGATCCTTTTCTAGACACCTCCGTTATTTGGATAATCCTCTAATAACTCCCTTGGGTTCTATAGAGTTTTTAAAATTTAATAATTATTAATGGTGAAGTGAGGAACCTACGCTCTGATACCAAATGTTACGACCCCACCTCCCGATAACACCCAATTAAGGGAGACCGAGAGGTTGAAGCCGCACACATAATTTCCAGATCAAAGGTTCGACATTTAACCAAGAACAATTATTAAATTCTACTAACTAAACTGAAAAGCTGTAAGAAAATAAACTTTTGCATACCTTTTTGAAAACTTGGATCTCTAAACTTCTATCCACATATGAATTCTACTCTAACTAATCCTCCTTGTATTTTAATTCATGTATTTCACAATATGACGATTTACTGCTTGTCCATTTGGCTTTGTACCTAAAATGCCGACAAACAAAATGTCAGTCAGCATAAAGCCGGTATGTGGGCGAAACAATATTAGTGCAATTATTCATAACAATGTATTGCAGCCAATTACCATTTAACAAACAATTTTACATTTTAAATTTAACTGCACGATCCATGCCTTCCCTATCCTCTGCACTATCCCTTATAGTAGTTCCCCATTAAACCCCTCATGGTCCCACCTATAGGTGAACCAGTTTCTAGGGTTGAGTCACATGGCACTACCCGTAAGTAGCCCACTCCTTAACTCATGGCATGCTAAAGGGTCTCATGGCACTACACTTGGTAGCCCAATTTCTAACCCACAATAACCTAGACCTTACTCTAGGTTACCCCTTTTTAGCCTCTATAAGCCACAGAGGTGGATTCGGATCTAAGCCAATTATATATATATTCATGGTGATAATCGTAGTCACTTTATAGTTGCATGAAATAAAAGGCATCCAACAGTTATTTTCAAGCAACTGATAAACACATTTGGAAATCGCCGTGAAACCAAAGCGATTATTCATAAGCGTAACCACATACCTATTCAGTAGATTTCTCAAGCTAAAATCAATTCTAGCCAAGAAAGCAATCCAAGCAAGTAATTCAACCACATAATCAAGAATCCTGAAAAACACATGTACTCTATTTACTACACACTTTATCAGGATTCTTTCTATTCAACTTGAAATCGCTTCCTAAGGTTTCTCTATCCATTTTAGGGTTTCATTTTACATTTAGGGTTTCCCTTCATCTTTTACCATATTAAACCCTAATTATCTCATCCATTCTTCAATATTAAGGTTATCAAAATATAACCCTATTTTCAGATTAAAGGGACCATTAACCATCAATTAATTTCATTAAGCTTCTTTTACATTAAAGCTACTATTTTTATCCTTTTAATCCATGACAAGATCATTATACTCATTTATCATCAATTCATAGTTCATTATGGCCTAATTCACCAATGAACTCTATATATCATTACATCCACCTTTTATTCATTAGAAAACCCTAATTACTATATTAAGGGTATCTACCCACAATTAGGAACTTTTATATACAAATAACTTAGAACCATCATTTAACAACATATTTTCACAATTTTCAATTAAATATGATCTTATCCTATTTTACAATAAATTAGGGTTTCTAAATGCTTAATCATACTTATATAAGGTAAAAACCCTAAAGCATGCAATTTCACATCTAGATCAGGTTTGAATCTAACATTATCATTCAATAGGTTATTAATACTTAAATTAACCCATTAAGCATACTAGATTCAACCTTTAATCACAAATAGGGTTTTTAACCTAACTTTAATGCATTTTTCATCAAATTATTATAATTTTGCAATAAGGAACGGAAAAAATATTTATTATCATTTTTATTGTATTCCTCTCATTCTTCTGATCAAAATACATATATTATTCGTATTTATCTGAGCTACAGTTTATTAGATATGAATTTTGTAAATTTACTTACTTTGGGCTATCCATTTTTATTGTATTCCTCTCATTCTTCTGATCAAGATTCTTTCTATTCAACTTGAAATCGCTTCCTAAGGTTTCTCTATCCATTTTAGGGTTTCATTTTACATTTAGGGTTTCTCTATTTAGGTTACCCCTTTTTAGCCTCTACAAGCCACAGAGGTGGATTCAGATCTAAGCCAGTTATATATATATATTCATGGTGATAATCGTAGTCACTTTATAGTTGCGTGAAAAAAAGGCATCCAATAGTTATTTTCAAGCAACCGATAAACACGTTTGGAAATCTCCGTGAAACCAAAGCGATTATTCATAAGCGTAACCACATACCTGTTCAGTAGATTTCTCAAGCCAATATCAATTCCATCCTAGAAAGAAATCCAAGCAAGTAATTCAACCACAGAATCAAGAATCCTGAAAAACACATGTACTCTATTTACTACACACTTTATTAAGATTCTTTCTATTCAACTTGAAATCGCTTCCTAAGGTTTCTGTATCCATTTTAGGGTTTCATTTTGCATTTAGGGTTTCCCTTCATCTTTTACCATATTAAACCCTAATTATCTCATCCATTCCTCAATATTAAGGTTATCAAAATATAACCCTATTTTCAGATTAAAGGCACCATTAACCATCAATTAATTTCATTAAGCTTCTTTTACATTAAATATACTATTTTTATCCTTTTAATCCATGACAAGATCATTATACTCATTTATCATCAATTCATAGTTCATTATGGTCTAATTCACCAATGAACTCTATATATCATTACATCCACCTTTTATTCATTAGAAAACCCTAATTACTATATTAAGGGTATTTACCCACAATTAGGAACTTTTATATACAAATAACTTAGAATTATCATTTAACAACATATTTTCACATTTTTCAATTAAACATGATTTTATCCTCTTTTACCCTAAATTAGGGTTTCTAAATGCTTAATCATACTCATATGAGGTAAAAACCCTAAATCATGCAATTTCACATCTAGATCATGTTTGAATCTAACGTTATCATTCAACAGGTTATTAATAATTAAATTAACCCATTAAGCATACTAGATTCAACCTTTAATCACAAATAGGGTTTTTAACCTAACTTTAATGCATTTTTCATCAACTTATTATACTTTTGCAATTAGGGACGGAATAAATATTTAATATCATTTTTATTGGATTCCTTTTGTTCTTCTGATCAAAATACATATATTAATCATATTTATCTGAGCTATGGTTTATTAGATATGAATTTTGCAAAGTTACTTACTTTGGGCCAATGGGGGGCTTCCACGTAGGCATCTTCCATGCAACGTTGCTCCTTGCTTTGAAAACATTTTGAAAGGTCACTTTTACCCTTAGTTAAGTGGATCATCTCTTTAGCCCACGAAGGACATATCCGTCCAATGCCAGGGTCGTCTTCCTCCTTGCGATCGGCCGCGTCCAGGCCGCCGATGGCTAAGTCCCCCGGCTTGCCCTTCCTCCCTGAGGCTCGAGGATCACTGCCAAAGGCTGCCGCCCCAGGTCTGCAACATCTTGGCGCACATGAGGAGCCCCTAAGCCACGACCAAAATGGCCGATCCTGCGTGGGGTGCTTCCTTGGTTGCTGCCGCACCTACTGCAGATTTACAGATCTTCGACAAGGCACTACTACAGAAATGCCTTTTAGCGTCGGTTGTTTAACCCGCTTTGGCGTAGGTTTCCGAGCGACGCCTATGTGGGCGCCGCTAAAGGTCTAACACTTCAGCGTCGGTTTTTTAACCGACGCCTATTTAACTTAGAGGCGTCGGTTGTTTATAGAAAACCGACGCCAAAAGGGTTCGCGCCACAGAAAACGACGTCATCTAGGACACATTCTGCGTCGGTGTTTAATTGGTAACCGACGCAAAAGTGTCCTAGATGACGCTGTTTTCTGTGGCGCGAACCCGTTTGGCGTCGGTGATCAACTAAACAACCGACGCCATACTTCAAGATGACACGGCCGTGCTTCCCTGCACGGCCGTGTTTAGTACTATAGACGTCGGTTTTATATGAATAAGCGACACCTTTTCCACCACGGCCGTGCTTTCCTGCACGGTCGGGTTGTTTGTAATATTAGGCGTCGGTTTTTATCCAATAACCGACGCTGTAGGTCTTTGCTGACAGTTTTCTGTAAATAACCGACGCCTATATCTTTTTTTTTCATATCAGTTTGCAGGCCTGCTGTGGCTGGTCAGCAGGATGAGAACCTGCAGTTTAATTTTCTGAACTGCAGGTTTACGACATCCATTGATATCAACCTACAAGCAGGCCACAAACCTGCAAAAGTCCCAAGGAAAATTTCACACAAGTAGATACATTCAGACATCAATTCAATTCTCACATTCACACATATAGAAACATTCAAATACATGTATTAACATTCAGAAATATTCATTTACAAAGTATCATTCATTATCGCTATCAACATCCCAATTATATCTTACAGTTGCCACTGCTTGTATGGCTTTTGCCCATTCTTCTCTTATTTCATTTAATGCTTCCATCGTATATGGAGCATGTATATTTTTTAAGCGTTTACCTATAGTGTTGTCAGTTTTAAACACCTGCAAAGAGAATGATGTATATATATAAGTAATAATATAAAAATAAGATTGATATATTTCATACTAACTAATGAGACTATATATAATACCTCATGTATGGTATCGATGTCCAATGCGGCATGTTTGATAATCATCTGCATAAATTGCATCACATAGTATGCGCATGCCCAGCCATTGTCTTGTGTAGCACACTATAAATTGAAACATACAGAATAATACAACTAAGCACAATTCACATCAATAATATATACATTGGAGTCGGGAACTTACTTGTACGTTCTGCCAATTTATTGGCTGGTTCTTTTTCCTTGGGACCATTCCTCTAGCCTTTTTGAATGCATCTAAACCCCTACATGTTAATATAACACAGTAAATTACATAAGTAAATAGTAATGTAATAACAGATGTTAACAGATACAAAAATGAAATATTTCTCACCAGAATAATGGCATTCTCATTACGTGTCCAATTTTAGTGTATAATATACTTCCCGCGGGATCTAGATAATAAATAGTGAACGTCCCGGGGACAATAACTAGTAACTCCCAATGTCTACCGCTAGAGGTAAAAAGTTAACAATTAATAACTCAAAATGCACAATAAAAATGGAATTTTCTTAAGTCCAAATTATAAATAAAGTAAACGTACTTGACATTGAATGGAGCTATTATTATCTTCTTGTTTTGCTGACCGAAAATTTTAAAAGCATCTATACAGTATTGTTGAACACTATCAGGGTCTTTAGCTACCATACTAATCAATGATGGAATCAAAAATCCCACATGATCAAATGCAAATTGTTTGCAATGATCTTCGACTAAGTAGCTGCAAAACATGTATTACATATGCATTAATATATAAGAAACCAGATCACCGGATCTTACACAAGGTATATGGATGTATAAATAAGATCTCACCTTATCCATGTCTCTATCATTGATGTATTCAGCCAATCATACATAAACAGCTCAATAATATCTTGTATAAATAAAGAGCTATCGTATGATTGATCTGCATAATCTGCATCTAAAGAAACAATTATCGGGCAATGTATATTATGTGCCCATAGCCAACATGCCATTCCCCTACAAGCAAGACCTAACGGGTATGTTAGGTCAGTTGGAACCCAAGTTGGTAATGCGGGAAGTGGAGGTGGAGGCCTAGGTGCTCCTGGTGTCTTCTTTTTAACCTGTATATATAATTTCATATCAGTTGACATCATATATACACATGAACAGTCTAAATCAATGTAAATTTATCTTACAATTTCAGTAGTGTAAACGATATCTGCTTTGGGCCACAATATGACCCCGTCTTCTGCCTCAGCAAGTGTATCAATATCCGGGTGGGGATATGGCAATGTAGCTTCCCTCCAATCGGGTAACACACGTAATGGGCCCACACGAACGTAGCCCTGTGGCATTGGAGTCCCGTGAAACCTTTCCCTAGGAAGGGACGGGTAAGCCTGCGCCTCTGCAACAACATAGTCTTGTATTCTTAAGCGGCATGGCTTCAATGCATACAAATTTACGTAAAGAATGTTATACATATATACATATCATCTTGAAAACATATCATCTTGAAAAGACTAGCTACAATGTCATAAACAATACTTACAGCAGACGTGTTAGGCGATGGGTCTCCAGGATTACTCACAGTCTTTGCATCAGGAGAAGAGTGGGTCGCCATAGGCTGATTGGAAGCCTGAGATGCCTGCCACTGCAGCAATTCTTCCTTGACCTTCTCAGCAACTACATCGTTGACCTTCTTAGCAACTATATCCTCGACTCTCTTATTCTCCTATACATGGATAAAAGAAACATTAGCTTCTTATTATTGAATTTCCTTTTGTAGTAACATTCGAAAAAAAGAATAGGTTACCTCTTCTTGAGAAAGTCCCGCTCTGGGTTTGCGCTGGGATGGCCCAAAGAATGCTTTGATGCCCTCACCAGCGCCTGCACCCCTAACACGTCCAGGATGCTCTGGGTTACCCAGAGCAACTGTCAATTCATCCCTTGTGCCTTGAGGGATGAACGTGCCTTGTTTCCTCTGCTCGTGCAGCTCCCGCTAATCACCATCAACAGAAATTGGTAAGTTAACACCACAAATAATCAATATTCAAACGATTGCTCTAAGAGTTGTATTTTAGCATTTTCGCAGCCACCTCAGCAGTTACGTGCTTCTTTATTTCACCCTTCTTGTTTTGCCTCCCAGCTATCCAAATATCATGGCGAGGCATGGGTCTGGCAGACTCCTGAGTAGGAGCAGACTCCTGAGTAGCCGCAGACTCCGCCTGTAGTCTTTGGCGAACGCTTGCATAGCCTTTTGGACCCATAGTGTGGTCATGCACATTCAGTGCACGCCTTGCTTTTTGTGCGTCACTGAGGGCCTAGTTAGTATGCACATTAATGATTTGGTTAGTAGCACTAAATGTTAATCTTGAATAGATGAATACAATGTATATTAATTAAATTGGGAGTGACGCCTAATACCTTGAATTCTTCAGATTTTCTTGAAGCAACAAAATTGTCCCAATCTTCTTTGTCCAAGAAGTTCCATTGTTCAAGGGATAACTTCTTCTTCTTATCACCCTCTTTTATGTATTCTCTATTCAGATTTGTCCTATAATTCCTAAGCATCTTTCCAGCGCATTGCATCACACTTTTACGATCCAACTTCTCATCTAATGCAAACAGATTCTGTAAAATAGAAATGTTATTAACTAGTATCCAAAATAGAATTGCAAATAATAGAATTTGTAATCTACAAAATAGAATTGCAAATAATAATAACTCACACATAAATCCTTCCATATCAAGTCTTTTTTCCCCTGAGGAACTTTATGCCAATTATCATACTTAACACCACAATGACTCCGAGTGGTACACCCAAGATAGTTTACAAAATTATTGTGGTTCACTCCAATTGCATTTCCTCCATTATCAAACTCCACAACCAATTTGGATCCACTGCCACTTAGCGCTATTAACTTCTTCAACAGAGTGATGCCCCTTTTCTTGTTAAGTGTTTGGTGTTGCGCATCAAGTTGCTCCAGTGCTTCAGTGGGTACATGTGCATCATCAACCTAAAATTTGACAAAAATAAACACACTGAATTAGCCCAATATAGAAATATAGGATATATGACATAACTAGAAGATAATGAATTTTATAGAAATACATGATATGTTTTTAGAACTTACATTGGTATCCTCGCCATGCTCGTCATGGACAGAATGCTCATCATGGACTTCATGCTCATCATGGACATCATGCTCATCATGGTCAGCCATCTGAAAATGTCATTAAAAAGGCAAACATTTAGCATTTGTATTAACTAGAAAAAGGCAAACATTTAGCATTTGTATTAACTAGAAAAAGGCAAACATTTAGCATTTGTATAAACTAGAAAAAGGCAAACATTTAGCATTTGTATAAACATACATGTCTCTAAAATTGTGATCTTTTATCAATTAACAATCCTTCATTGTGATATCTACGCACATACAAGTCATCATTAGCTTCAATATTTTGTGGAGTTGGCAACCCAACTGAGAATGGACTGGAGTCATCATACTTATCATAGTACTCTTCTTCATCTATAGGATCTTCAATGAACTGTCTTTTATCATGAAGAACAACCGACCATTTATCATTTGCAGGATCATCGATATAGAATATTTGTTTCGCCTGTGATGCCAATATGAATGGTTCACCCTTCTCGCCAATCTTTTCAAAGTTCACCAAAGTGAAACCCAATTCATCCACTATAACTCCTTTGGTGTTATCAACTCAATTACATTTAAAGAGCGGAATTTTGAAATCTATGTAGTCAAACTCCCAAATGTCTTCAATGACACCGTAATATGACATTTTAGCTTCACGTGGACTCTTATCCTTTGCACTTGCAAAGTACATAGTCGACGCTTGAAGAGTGACGCCACTATTTTGGATGACACTCTTATCATCTTGGCGCTTTGTGTAATATGTGAATCCATTAATGTCAAACCCTTCATAAGACATAACATTAGGTTTTGGTTTAAAGGTGAGGCATTTGATAGTTTCTGTAATATCATTTGGTGTTTCAGATAGTTGATGTAAGACTTTATCTTCAAACCACTTAGTAAAAGTCTTATTATGCTCTCTAGCAAGCCACATTGAACTTGCTCGAGGATGTTGTCTCTTTATGAAATTGGTATGTTCCTCGATATAAACACTCACTTCGTCCATATTGTGTAAAATATACAAGTGAGCTTGTTCCAACTTCTCACGGCTGATTACTTTCACCCGTGATCCCAAAATTCCTTTGCCCTCCTCAATATTCTTGTCATTATCAGGAGTGTCATTACCACTGAGAAAGTCATTGGAAAAATCCATAACCTCTCTCGCCACATAACCTTCAATAATACCGTGATGCACCACATTTTGGACAATCTTTCAAATCTACATAGTCTTTTTGAAATAATACACAATCATTCGGGCATGTGTGTATCTTCTTGGCCTCCATTCCCATTGGGCACAACATTTTCTTTACCTGGTATGTTGAGATTGGCAGCTCGTTTCCTTCAGGAAGCATTTCTTTCAACAAAATCAACAATGAAGTGAAGCTTTTGTCGCTCCATCTATTGTTAGCTTTCAACTTATACAATCTCAACACAGCGCTAAGCTTCGTAAACTTAGCACAGCCTGTGTATAACGGTATCTCAGCATCATGCACAATGTTTCTAAAGATAGGAGGTGGATCGGTGTTCTCTACCCTACAACTATCCAGCATCACATCAACGATGTCTGCTGGAACTGGTTCGTTCACATTTACGTCATCGGAGGCAATTTCTTCTTCCACCCAAGCACTGCTATCGACATCTACTGGTTTCGATTTTGAAATCTCTCCATGCCAGTGCCATTCTGTATAGCCTTGTACAATCCCGTTGCACATGACATGACTTTTGATTTCCTCACCAGTGTTGACTTTCAAGTTGTTACCGCAATGCCTACATGGACAGTAGAACCTATCTGTAGGTTTTTTCCTATGTTCCTCGGCAAATCTAATAAACTGATCAAGACCAGATATAAACTCTGGGGTGCAACGATTACGAATGGACATCCATGATCTATCCATTCTATGATCAGAGAAAACAAGTATATATTAGGAAACAAGTATATATTAGGAAAAGATTAGGGTATACACTTACATCCTAAGTGTATAATGTGATGTCATTCTTATATATAATAAATGTGTACCACCTATCCCATTCTTGAACACCTAATCTCACTAGTAAGTGTATAATGTGTATTGGGGTTTCAAGAAAATTTCGGCAGCATTTCCCCGCTGTTCTCTAAGTACATATGTACTTAAAGAACAAACGGGGAAATGCTACCGAAATTTTCTCGAAAACCCAATACACATTATACACTTACATCCTAAGTGAGATTAGGTGTTCAAGAATAGTCCCAAACTGGGGACTATCTAAGATTTACTCCTAATGAGTCAATCTTGGATGGGTTTCTATGCCAACAAACACATTTGATGTCATTCTTATATATAATAAATGTGTACCACCTATCCCATCCTTGAACACCTAATCTCACTAGTAAGTGTAAAATGTGTATTGGGTTTTCAAGAAAATTTCGGCAGCATTTCCCCATTGTTCTCTAAGTACATATGTACTTAGAGATCAAACGGGGAAATGCTACCGAAATTTTCTCGAAAACCCAATGCACATTATACACTTACATCCTAAGTGAGATTAGGTGTTCAAGAACAATCCCAAACCGGGGACTATCCAAGATTTACTCCTAATGAGTAAATCTTGGACGGGTTTCTAGGCCAAAAAACACATTTGATGTGATTCTTATATATAATAAATGTGTACCACCTATCCCATCCTTGAACACCTAATCTCACTAGTAAGTGTATAATGTGTATTGGGTTTTCAAGAAAATTTCGGCAGCATTTCCCCGCTGTTCTCTAAGTACATATGTACTTAGAGAACAAACGGGGAAATGCTACCGAAATTTTCTCGAAAAACCAATACACATTATACACTTACATCCTAAGTGAGATTAGGTGTTTAAGAATAGTCCCAAACCGGGGACTATCCAAGATTTACTCCTAATGAGTCAATCTTGGACGGGTTTCTAGGCCAAAAAACACAATAATAGATATGTACATGTTAGAGTTTCATCACAATTAATGTTAGGGTTTCATCACAATTGATGTTAGGGTTTCATCAATGTTAGGTTTAATCAAATCAAATTAGGATGCTAGAATTTACAAGTTTAAATCTTATTTCAACATGCATCAAAATTTACTGAATTAAGTCAAACATTAGGATTAGAAGCACAAATATATGCAAGCAAAAAATTTGTTCATATCCTAGGATTTACATAAAACATTACATGAAAATTTGTTCATATCCTTACCAACAGCAAGCACGACCGTGGCTGTGTTGGCCTACCACAGCCGTGCTAGACAACACAGCCGTGGTAGGCCAACACAACCATGGTCGTGCTTGCTGCATGTTGGTATATAGCTAGGGAGAAGGAGAGGTAGCGCTACCTGGAGCTAGTGTGGAGAGGACCGCCGGCGGCAGTAGTGTGTGGAGGAGCTAGAGCAGCAGTGGCAGCGACAGCAACAAACGACCGGGGGTGGGAGGCGGGCAGAAGCAACTGACGGTCGGAGAAGCAGCAGGCGCCGGCCGGAGAAGCACCAGGAGAAGAAGCAGCAGCGGCGCCGGTGAGCAGAAGAGAACCAGAGCAGCGGCGGCGAGCAGCAGCAACCGACGATGGGTGATTTTGGGAGAACGGCAGTGAGCAGAAGCACAAAAGAGAAGTCACGATGAAACAGGAAGAAAGGGGGAAGAGTCGGGTATCAGGTCTATTAAGTTGATCAATGGCGTCGGTTATCTACACAACCGACGCCTGTTATGCTTTAGCGTCGGTTAATAGTAAAACACCGACGCCCAAATAGAAAACTTTTACCCTAAATTATTTGGTGGGAACCATTATCAGCGTCGGTTATCCAAGGATAAGCGACACCTAAAGTGGAACTTTTCGCGCAAAATTTCATTTCAAATAGGCGTCGGTTAATAGTTAAAACACCGACGCTGTATATGGCCCAAATTTTTTTCGTCCGAAAATTGGATTTTGCGGGCGCTTTTTGGCGTCGGTCGGTTATAGTTAGCCGACGCTGAATACAAAGTGGTACCCGTGTCTGGCTGGTCTTCAAATATAGACGTCGGTTTGCCTACATAACCGACGCCTGATATTATAGGCGTCAGTTTTCCTTAATAACCGATGCCCAGAAAAGCGACACAGAACGCTATTTCTGTAGTAGTGAGGGCTGCGCATAGATGAAAGAATGAAAAAGGTATCTAGCCCTTATGGGTAAGTCATGGAAGATCCCTTCCTCTAACAGGACCACAACAAAACCCCTCGTTACGCTAGGATAGTGCTATACTCTCCTGACTAGGGTTTGCACTAAAACAAAGAAGAGAAAGATAGGGAAGAGAGAGGAAGGTGTGAGTTTTCTCTTTGATCTCGACCAAGGGCTCTACCCCTTATATAGGGGAGGCTATCCATGCCCCAAAACATTCATCCAAGAGGGAACAAGTCCCTATCCTAATAGGAAAATATTTTTCCTTCATTAAGAAGTAACTTCTCTCTCTTCATAAACCCTTTAAACATACTTTGTTATTTGGATATTAGGAATTCGAAATTCCTCTTTCATTTTCTTTGTACTTGCCCTTTTTAATCCATAAGCATGAATTTCTATTTTCTTTTAGTAGACACTATTTTCATTTTTAACAATATCACAAAATTCATTAATAATGTATCACATTATCCTTTTATTTTACAATTTTGGTATTTTGTCTATCTTTCTTCTTCATTGGGACTCCTTGGATCCCAAGACACTCTATTATTTCGAAATTCCTTTTCAAGGATACTTATTATCCTTCTAGATGCATCTATATGCATTATTTCACATTATCTTGTTTATTTCTTATTAAAATATTTCCTTTTGAGGATTTCTCTTTCATTTTCCTCATTGGTTTTCCTTTTATCATTAGGAATCCTTGGGATACGAAAATCCACCAAGGATAACTCCATTATACCTCTTTTCACTTATTTCCCACATTTTCTCATTATTTTCAATTTCTTTCTTAATAAAGAAATATGTAATTGATCTTTTCTTTTCTTATTGCACTCTTTATGCAACTTTGGACTCCTCAGAACCCAAGAGGCACGAAATACCTCTTTGGATTTGTCTTCTAGAGGTTTCCACATTTTTCTTTTCTCAAATATCCAATTATTCATTTACTAATTGAATTTTCTTGTTATCTGGGCCCGATAGCCAATAAAGCCCACAACACTATCATCAAGTATATTGTAAACGGAACTCATTTATTCAAAACAAATTATATCATTTTTTTTAAATATCTTTAATATGAGAAATTACATTTCACACCCAATGAACCCAATAATTGGGGTTGTAACATCCTACCCCTCTTATAGGAATTTTGTACTCAAAATTCTATCAAGCAAACAAACAATTCAGGATAAGATTTTCCCATGTCCATCATTGGCCCCTATGTGGCTTTACCTTACCCATGGCACTTCCAAAGAACTAGTATCATCACATATTCTAAGTTCTTTCACTCTGGCGTCTATAAACTGCACAGGTGACTCAGGGCGTTTCAGCCTTCCTTGGGCTCACTAGGTTCATTGCTCAACACATGGTGTGGGTACCTCACATAGTGCTCTAAATTGGACAGCTGAAACTTATCACACATTAATTTATCTTGAGGGGTAAGGTCAACCAAAACCTTCTCCCCCAAACCATGTCAAAAGAACCCATGCATCGGGGACTCACCTCTCTTAGCTATAACTTAGAGAGGTCAGATTTTCATGTCACATATTCTCCCCTGGTGAACTGCATGTCAGTCTACTTTGCATCTGCTCATGACTCTCATCATGTCTAGTCTCCTTTCAGCCATTGCACGATCAAAGTGACTTCATCTACACGCACTGTGGTCCCTTTTCTAACCATCATGTGGTCCTTTCACCAACATCACCTTACTAAAGTGGTGACCGACACAACCTCCCTTATAGAGCTTCTTTAAATCCCGATACTGGTTATGGTGGTTATCATCACATATTTCATAGGACAAGAACTGTCTCTATGTATTACCCTGGATGAGCACATATGCTCTCATCAGACCCTCTAGTCTGGATCATAGTAACCATTAGTTAAGGGTAATAAACTGTACTAACATCGAGTTCTTCATGTACCTACTTTCACCTTTTGGAAGGGAACCTTTAGGTCAAACTCAAGAACCTTTGAACTCGCATCATGGTGTAGTTGAACCATCTCTCTCATGGGTAGTTCAACCAGATCTGTCCCTTGACAGAACTCTTTCTTTCTCATGTCATCTAGGTAAGGCGATCTATCATAACCCATATTGCATCTCGACCTTCCTTGGTCTAGGGGAGATTTACAACATCCATAGTGATGAATTCCCTTTCTCTTTTGGGAACTCTTTATCCTCTATATCAATGCACTGGGTTACCGGTGCTCATCCTTCACCTTCTGTCATGCATGGTAACATACTACATGCATCCTCATCTCTAGCATCCATAGTACTGCTACCACTCATTATCTTAGTAGTACCATGGTGCATGGTGATCTCAAAATCATTATTTTCTGTATGTCTTGATTCCTCAAGATTGATTACTTGGAACCCTAAACCACTCTCATCAGGGTTTTATTACCTTCCTACCCAAAGAAGTGTATCTGAGGTTCTATCACCATCCTTTCATTACATCAGGGACTAGACTGGCTCACCAAACAACCATTAACTTGTTCAACATATCTCATTACATCTGAGTGTTAGCCAAAACACATCTCCTTTCCAAACTTAGGGTTAGCCTACCAACCTCAAGTTCTTCTAGCCCAGGAAGATATAACTCAACCAGAGCATCCATTACCACTTCACATCCTTACGTATTAGGTAAAGTTGATGACATACACCTCCATGTATTCCACTTATTACCTCATATCAACTCTAAATCTATCTTCATTGAGAACACTTTGAGCTCATCTTCTTGGTGATCAACCTCAACCTTGTATGACTCATATCTCATGATTAAAACATCCTCATAAGGTGACTACCTCATTCCTCTTAGTGTTGGTAAACCATCCAGGTATCGTTCACTTTACCAGGGTATGTTATCTTCTCTGTCCCCATATCTCGTGGCAACGTTCCAACCCACATCATATTTATCCTTGGTGTATGACATGTGTACTGTCCTATCTCTCACTCCCATAACAAGAGGAAATAAGCATTTGGCTGCAGTCCAAATACATTGTTCTTCCTATTCTAAGAGTAGAGATGGTACATCCCACCTTGCCAGTACACCTTTAAATCTAAGTTGGAATGTGTCGTTTATGCCTCTATATTATGATCATCTTGATATCAAAGTTACCTCCATGGAAAAGTGGTTTCGAACCTACTTGGGTCTCCTCACAATCCTTGGTCATCCCCTCTAGATCTATAGGGTGCCAGCACTTCTAGGGTCATCCCTCTTCCCTTATGCATCCAGAGAGTGCCCTACTCATTTGCCCTTTGGGTCCCATGAGTTCATGAAGGTGATCAATCTCCTAACCCATGACCCTCAGACAATGATAGCTGTTACCTCCCAACCCTATGGTCATGTGCAACTAGGGAATTAGGCAACTCCTACTTCCATCAGTCTTATCCCTACCTGACCCTAGGATAGACTTAGGATTCTCTTATAGTACACATTCAGCTTAGAACCTTACCCAAGCCTTCATCATCTCTTTCTACATTCGAGGGTTGTCTTTCCTCCTTTCATAGGGGTCATGGTGACCTGCCCACCTTGGTCAGGCCCCATTTCGATTACCTCCATGGTAACACATCTTCATTGTTACAACCCCAATTTTGGGTTCACTTTCTGAGAAATATAATTTCTCATATTAAAGATAAATGAACAAATAATGATGTCTTTTGATTGAATGCATGAATTTCATTACAATAGCCTTGATGATTGCTTTGTGGGCTTTATTGGCTATTGAGCCCAATAACAAGGAAATTCAAGTAGTAAATGAATAATTGAGTTTTTGAGAAAAGAAAGGTGTGGAAACCTCTAGAAGGAAAAAGAATACAATCCAAAGTTGGATTTCGTGCCTCTTGGGTTCCTTGGGTCCCAAGGAGTCTAAAGTTGCATAGAGGATGCAATAAGAAAAGAAAAGACTAATTAAGTATTTCCTTGTTAAGAAAGAAATTGAAAATAATGTTGAAATGTGGAAAATATGTAAAAAGGGCTATAATTGAGTTATCCTTGGTGGATTTTCATATCCCAAGGATTCCTAATGTTATAATAAATTCCAATAGGAAAATAGAAGAGAGATAAAGAGAAATCCCTTTAAAAGAAAATTAAAAAGGAAAAAAAATTGATTAATAAAAGGGAAATATGAGAAATAGACTTTCAAGTGAAGATAAAGGCAAATAGATTTTCCCCAATATGGGAATCCATGCCTTTGGGATTGCTTGAGGTCCAAGGGACCCAAATTAATAAGATAATCACAAAGAAAAAAGGAATACAAATTAATATGGATTAATTAATGAGAGAACTTGGGAGAGAAGGAAGCCTTCTCATCCATTACTTTTTGTTTGCCAAATTTTATACAAAGCTAGGTAATAATTAAACGAACATTCCCTTAAAATTTGAGTTAATTTGGAGTTATGTTTTGGGAGATATCAATTTTCCAAGTTATCTCCAATTTGGAAATTATTTGGAATTAAAGAAATAGATTTCTTTCCTTTGTGTTTGAACGCGAACAACAAGGTCTGTTGGATCTTGATCCAACGTTGAACGGCCTTCGCCTAAGTCCCACTGGGATTGTGATTTTGTGGCCAACTAAGGGACTTTCCCTCTTAGATTCATCGTGATTCACTGGATGTGCAAGCTGGCTAAGGATTCTATTGGACTCAAGGAATGAAACCGAAGGGAAACACCCTTAGTTTGATGAGGTTTGGTTGCCGATTAAGGAAGTACCCAATCCGGTAGGGGGTTGCCGACCCTATATATAGGGGACGGTGGTAGGGGGTATCAACATCTCTTTTTGCTGGTCCAAACCCTACGACAGAGCACAAGGATCTCGTTGGTGCCTTCAATTGCTAAATCTACTTTGACCTTCACCCTCGCCACCTCCGTGAAGCTCGTCAGAGTCCGACAATCAGGAGAGAGCCCCGACGTGTTTACCACATGCAATTGGGCCCCTAGTCGAGTTCGTTGATGGGAGAGAGAGCTTCCCAACCTGTTGGCGAGGTCGCAGGTGGCTGGGATTACAAAGTCAACACTGAGGTTGACCATCACACATCTGTTGTACTCGACGCGAGGAAGAAGAAGAGAACCGTAGAATTGACTATTTTGCCCCTCCGCACTCCTTTTGCTGGTAAGGACAGTTCGGTCCTTTGCTTCCTTTTGATCGCTTATGGCGCACGTGATCCTGGTTGCTGGATCCTGAGTGGACCAGCAGACTGCGGATCCGACGCCTCTCGTTTTTCTAAAAATAGCAAGTAAATTAAGAAAAAGGGTTTTCTTGTTAAAAATTGTATCTTGTGCTAGAAAACTCAGATTAAGGAACTTAATACATGAAAAATGATCAAAAAAATATGAGGAATACGCTAAAAATGGTTTTGACATCTAAATATGTATATTTTTGCAAAAGTGAATATTTTGATGGAAAAGTGTTAACTTGCAATTAGGAAACCCTAATTGTTAATCAAGGATATATTTAATCTTGCAATTAGGTTAATTCAAGCATGGTTAACTTGTTCAATGATAAAGTTAGTTTTTAACCTGGGTTGATGATGGAATTGCAAGAATTAGGGTTTTAAATCTAATGTAGTAATTAATACCCTTAGAAACCTAAGTGGGAAAGAAAAGATATAATTAATCCAAAAAAATTAAGGTTTTGTGGACCTAACCTGATCTTAAGGATCTTAATGGAAAATAAGACAAGATAATTAGGGTTTGATGGATATTTTGATAAAAGTAAAATAAAAGTGGTAAAAAGGGAATGAAACCCTAATTTTCAAGGAACCATAAAATTGGAATAGAAATCCTAAGGAAGAAGTTGAAATTGGATAAATGTTGATAAAAGGAAGTTGGAATGTTTATTTCAGGATTTCTGTGCACTTTTCTTGCTTGACTGGATTTTCTCTCTCTACATAATTTTGTCTCCAAATCTACAAATCAGGTATGTGGTTAATTATGAATAACCACCTTAGTTTCTCGAGGATTTTCCGGATGGTTAATCGCATTGAATGAAAATTATCAGTTTGGATGTTCATACTTGCAAACTATAAAGTTACTATGATTATCACATTAATAATAGAAGTATGGATTCTTGCACCCACATGCCACCCTGATGGATGATGCCAAAGGTCAGGCCTAGATGGGTAGACCAATGGACACCTTGAGTGGTAACCCCAGGCACCAAGCTCGGGAATGAGAAGGTGGCCTATGATATTGCATGACTAGTGGGCACCATGAGTGGTGACCCCCAAGCACCAAGCTCGAGATTGAGAAGGTGGCCTTAAGTCATTGGCAAAGGAAACCCTAAGTTGGGTATGCCAGGGTTAGGGCAAAAGCAGTGGAGAATGTCATACTGAAAAGTGTAATTTGGCTTGTTATTTAACTTGATTGTGATAGTTAGATTGTTATCCTTATGTGCAAACTTTTGGTTGTCCCCACATACCAGTATATTTCGATATACTGACCGACGTTTTGTTTGTCGACGTTTTAGGAACAACACTTGAAAGAACAAATAGTAAAGTGACACATTGTGAAAGTAAAACATAAAGTGCAATGAGGATTAGTTAGAGTAGATTCAAGCTTGGATAGATAGATTCCCAAAGTTTTCAAAGGTAAGTAAAATTTTAATTTTATACCAAATTCCAGTTAGTTAGTAGAATTTCATAATTGTTATTGATTATTTGTCGAACCTTTGATCCTGTTAATTGAATAACGGCTCTGACCTTTGGGTCTCCCTTAATTGGGGGTTACCGGGAGGCGGGGTTGTTACAATTGGTATCAGAGCGTAGGTTCCTCATTTAACTTTTAATAATTATTAAATTTTACAAATTCCATAGAACTGAGGGAGTTATTAGAGGATTGTCTAAAAGACTGAGGTGTCTAGAAAAGGATCACATCCGAGGGCTGGTAATATTTTCCTCCGCACCGCTAGTCGGAATACGAGGACTCCTGGATCCGTGTGACTGCATGGCCGATGTCTTAGGATATGACTCGAAATAAGATACCTTTAGGACTCTCTCATCTTGTTCATCCCTTCTCAACTCAAATCCTATTAAAAACATTAAGCATTAGGGTTTCCTCTCTTCTCCTCACCCTCTTGAGGTATGCGTAAGGTTGATAAGGATTAAGGAATCCTCCACCAAATTAATAGAAAGCATGTAAATAAGATGTCATGGACATAAGCTTAATAGAGTAAGTGTAAAGGAATAGAAACATGCTTAGGTCGTATGACACGAGTTGTCATTGCCCTCAGGAGAGACCTGAGGATAGACCTCCTTGGTAGGAGGATGAGTAAGAGAGTTAGTACTGGAGGTGGAGACCTCCATTAAAAATAGAGACTTGGCATATCCTCTGAGGATAATGCTAACCCTAACCCTAAGTGAAGGTTAGAGATGACATGATGAGTTAGATGTCATGCCTTGGATGCCATATGAGCCATGAGAAGTTGGATGACCGAGTACCTTTGGCGACCCAACCCTGGGAAGGGTCGAGCAGGTTAGAGTGAACGATAGCTCCTTCATGAGGTTAGAGAAGAACCTATGGAAACCCCATGAGCTTCTATGTGCATGGCATAGTAGGCACCCGAAGTACGTCAAGTAGTGCGGGCAGTAGGTTGAAACCCTATCCAGAAGGGCATGATGGATGGATTATGAGATAAGCATAAAGAGATATGAATAACCTCGGGCAAAGTTTGAACATAGGCTTCACCCACGTAGAGATATGCTTGTGGGCTTGATCCGTCATGGAGAAAGGACCTCTAGTAGTAAGGTTGGATGTGGAGTTAGCCTCAGAGAGAGAAAGCAAGACTCAAGAAAGAGGGTTGGAAGCTTAGATTCCAAGACATGAGGAATAGTGGGGAGTTGAGGATGATGCGACCTAAGTGGATGATAGTGGTTGCCTTATGCTTGACCCCTAGAGGCCGATGATATCTTGGTTGCCTTTATAGGAACCAAACCCTAGAGAGAGGATGAGGCTTCTGGTACATATGTGCCTATGGTATAAGTGTTACCTACTGAGATGGGACAAAGAGTGCCTTAGACCCTGAGGAGGTTTAGGTAACTAGTTGTGAGGCTTTATACCTAGTTGGTTGTCTTTAAGGAGGACTCAACTCTGGGGTGTTGCTCATATAAAAGGATCATGGGAGTACATGACGTACCTTGGACATGCTTGATTCATGGTTAAGAGGTTGACCATGTAGTTGGATGTCCAAAAGTGAACCTAGGGTTCCTGGCCGAAGAGGGGAAGTGGTGTACCTAATACTCATGATGAGAATTGAGTCTCTATATTTTTGAGCATGGTACTCTTCATGTATAGAGGAAAAGGAAACCCCTTAAGTTAAAGGTAGGTTTGATGAACCCCTCACAACTAAGTTGACCTAATGTTGAGGAAAGAGAACAAGTATGACCTAACATGGTTTAATAGGTGATCTGCTTGTGCCTTAGTAGCTACTGGGTTAAGCATGTTCATGCGAATGTAAACCCTAAGGACGGTTGTGACCTTGTTGTCAAGAGTTGTAGTTTCTTCCCATCCTGGGAGAGGGACCCTTTGGTAGGGTGTATACCAGTTTTGCTAGTTTTCAGGTAACCTAAAGAAGTTTCATAGGATCTTGAGAAACTAAGTGAAAAGTACATGGAATGAGAATGAACCTGTAGACCCATAGATAACCATCTCTAAGTGCATGTGGATGTATTACCATGAAGGTAACCGATATGGGGCTTGACCAAGGCAGGAAGGTTGCCATGACCCCTATGAAGGGATGAAAGTCAGTCATGAATGTAGGGAGAGATGATGAAGGATTGGGTAAGGTTCTAACTTGAACATGTACTTTAATGGAATCCTAAGTCTATCCTAGGGTCAGGTAGGGATGAGACCGATGGAAGAAGGATTTGCCTAATTCCCTAGTTGCACATGACCATAGGGTTGGGAGGTAACAACTATCATTGTCTGAGGGACATGGGTTAGGAGATTGATCACCTTCATGAACTCATGGGACCCGAAGGGCATATGAGTAGGGCACTCTCTGGATGCATAAGGGAAAAGGGATGACCCCAAAAGTGCCGGCTCCCTATAGACCTAGAGGAGATGACCAAGGATTGTGCTTGGACCAAGTAAGTTCAAGACCAGTTTTCCATGGAAGTAATTTTGATATCATGATGTTTGTGATGTGGAGACATGAGTTGCACGTTTCAACTTAGATTTGAAGGTGTACTGGCAAGGTGGGATGTACCATCTCTACTCCTGGAACGGGAAGAACTCTGTATTTGGACGGCCGCCAAATGCTTATTTCTTCTTGTTATGGGAGTGAGAGATAGGATAGTACGCATGCCTTACACCAAGGATAAAGATGATGTAAGTTGGAACATTGCTACAAGGTATGAGGATAGAGATGATAACATACCTTTGTGGAAGGAATAATACATGGATGGTTTACAAACACTAAGAGAAGTAGTGTAGTCATCTTATGAGGATGTTTTATCAGGAGCTATGTGGAATTTGCAAGTTAACCAAGGTTGAGTTTGATCACCATTAGGATGATCTTAGGGCTTCTTGATGAAGACAAACTTAAAGTTTGAGATGAGATGATAAATATAATACATGGAGGTGTATGTCTTCGCCTTTACCTAACACCTAAGGATAAGAAGTGGAAATGAATGCCCTGATTGAGATATAGCTGCCTAGTTGAGCTGGAAGCTAGAAGAAGTTGAGGTTGATAAGCCAACCTTAAGTTGAGAAAAATAGATAAGTTTGGCTAACACTCTGATATAACGAGATCTATTGAATAAGATTAGTGGTTGTTTGGATAGCTAGCCTAGTCCTTGATATGGTAGAAGGATGGTTGTAAAACCCTGGATACACTTCTTCAGATAGGAAGGTGATGAAACCCCGACAAAAGTGGTTTAGGTTTCCGAGGAATCGATCTTGAGGAATCATGACATACAGGAGATCATGATCACCATACATCATGAAACTACAAAGATGGTGAATGATAGTGTCACTTTGGATGCTTAAAACAAAGTTGCATGTAGCATGTGGCCATGCAAGCTAGGAGGGAAGGACGAACACCAGTAACCCAGTACATGGATATAAAGTAAAAGAGTTCCCGAGAGGGAAGGGGAGTTCATCACTGTGGATGTTGTGAGTGTTCCCCTGGACCAAGGAAGGTCGAGATCCAATATGGGTTATGGTAGATCACCTTACCTAGAGGACATGAGAAAGGAAGAGTACTATCACGAGATAGATTCAGTTGAACTATTTAAGAGAGAAAGATGGTTCGACCATACCATGATGTGAGTTCAAAAGTTCTTGGGTATGACCAAGGTTTACTTACATGAGGTGGAAGTAGATACATGAAGAACTCGATGATAGTATAGTTTATCACCCCATACTAATGGAAAGTATGATCCAGACTAGAGGGTCTGATGAGAGCATGTGTGCTCATTCATGGTGATACATAGAGACAGTTTTTAAGATGTGATGTTAACCACCATAACCTTTATCGGGATGCAAGAAGTCTTATAGAGAGGTTGTGTCGGTCACCACTTCATTAAGATGATGTTGGTGAAGGAGGCCTCACGAAGGTCAGAAGAGAACCATAGTGTGTGTAGATGAAGTCGCTTTAATCGTGCAATGGCTGAGAGAGAGCCCAGAGGTGACATGAGTCACGAGATGATGCAAAGAAGACTGACATGCAGTTCACTATGGGAGAATATGTGATGTGAAAATCCGACCCCTCTAAGCTACAGCTGAGAAAGATGAGTCCCCGATATATGGGTCCATTTGAGATGGATTGGTGGAGATAGTTGTGCCCTTAGGATAGCATGATGAGTCATGTGTTCCATGAGTCCGATCTAGAGCACTATGTAAGGTACCCAAGCCATGTGCTGAGCCCTAAACCTATTCGGCTTTTGAGAGGCTGAAATGTCTAGAGTCACCTAAGAGGGTACGATATACCAAGGTAAGAAAGAACTTAGATGGAAGAATATGAGATGATAAAGGTTCTTAGGAAGCACCATGGAAAGGGTAAGGCCACATGGGAGCCATGATGGACATATGTAAGGCTTAGCCTAAATTGTTTGTTTGCTTGATGGAATTTTGAGGGCAAAATTCCTATAAGAGGGGAAGGATGTTACAACCCCAATTTTGGGTTCATTTGCGGAGAAATATGATTTCTCATATTAAAGATAAACGAACAAATAATGATGTCTTTTGATTGAATGCATTAATTTCATTACAATAGCCTTGATGATTGCTTTGTGGGCTTTATTGGCTATTGAGCCCAATAACAAGGAAATTCAAATAGTAAATGAATAATTGAGTTTTTGAGAAAAGAAAGGTGTGGAAACCTCCAGAAGGCAAAAGAATACAATCCAAAGTTGGATTTCGTGCCTCTTGGGTTCCTTGGGTCCCAAGGAGTCTAAACTTGCATAGAGGATGCAATAAGAAAAGAAAAGACTAATTAAGTATTTCCTTGTTAAGAAAGAAATTGAAAATAATGTTAAAATGTGGAAAATATATAAAAAGGGGTATAATTGAGTTATTCTTGGTGGATTTTCGTATTCCAAGGATTCCTAATGTTATAAGAAATTCCAATAGGAAAATAGAAGAGAGATAAAGAGAAATCCCTTTAAAAGAAAATTAAAAAGGAAAAAAAATTGATTAATAAAAGGGAAATATGAGAAATAGACTTTCAAGGGAAGATAAAGGCAAATAGATTTTCCCCAATATGGGAATCCATGCCTTTGGGATTGCTTGAGGTCCAAGAGACCCAAATTAACAAGATAATCACAAAGAAAAAAGGAATACAAATTAATTTGGATTAATTAATGAGAGAACTTGGGAGAGAAGGAAGCCTTCTCATCCATTGATTTTTGTTTCCCAAATTTTGTACAAATCTAGGAAATAATTAAAGGAACATTCCCTTAAAATTTGAATTAATTTGGAGTTATGGTTTGGGAGATATCGATTTTCCAAGTTATCTCCAATTTGGAAATTATTTGGAATTAAAGAAATAGATTTCTTTCCTTTGTGTTTGAATGCGAACAACAAGGTCCGTTGGATCTTGATCCAACGTAGAATGGCCTTCGTCTAAGTCCCACTGGGACTGTGATTCTATGGCCAACTGAGGGACTTTCCCTCTTAGATTCCTCGTGATTCACTGGATGTGCAGGCTGGCTAAGGATTCCGTTGGACTCAAGGAAAGAAACCGAAGGGAAACACCCTTGGTTTGATGAGGTTTGGTTGCCGATTGAGGAAGTACCAAATCCGGTAGGTGGTTGCCGACCCGATATATAGGGGACGTTGGTAGGGGGTGTCATCATATCTTTTTGCTGGTCCAAACCCTACGGCAGAGCACAAGGATCTCGTTGGTGCCTTCAATTGCTAAATCTACTTCGACCTTCACCCTCGCCACCTCCGTGAAGCTCTCCGGAGTCCGGCAAGTAGGAGAGAGCCCCGCCATGTTTACCACCTGCAATTGGGCCCCTAGTCGAGTTCGTCGATGGGAGACGGAGCTTCCCAACCTATTGGCGCGGTCGCAAGTGGCTGGGATCGTGAAGTCAACACTGAGGTTGACCATCACACATCTTTTGTGCTCGACGCGAGGAAGAAGAAGAGAACCGCATAATTGACCATTTTGCCCCTCTACACTCCTTTTGCTGGTAAGGACAGTTCGGTCCTTTTCTTCCTTTTGATCGCTTATGGCGCACACGATCCTGGTCATTGGATCCTGAGTGGACCAGCGGACCGCGGATCTGACGTCTCTCGTTTTTCTAAAAATAGCAAGTAAATTAAGAAAAAGGGTTTTCTTGTCAAAAAATGTATCTTGAGCTAGAAAACTCAGATTAAGGAACTTAATACATGAAAAATGATCAGAAAAATATGAGGAATATGTTAAAAATGGTTTTGACATCTAAATCTGTATATTTTTGCAAAAGTGAATATTTTGATGGAAAAGTGTTAATTTGCAATTAGGAAACCCTAATTGTTAATCAAGGATATATTTAATCTTGCAATTAGGTTAATTCAAGCATGGTTAACTTGTTCAATGATAAAGTTAGTTTTTAACCTGGTTTGATGATGGAATTGCAAGAATTAGGGTTTTAAATCTAATGTAGTAATTAATACCCTTAGAAACCTAAGTGGGAAAGAAAAGATATAATTAATCCAAAAAAATTAGGGTTTTGTGGACCTAACCTGATCTTAAGGATCTTAATGGAAAATAAGACAAGATAATTAGGGTTTGATGGATATTTTGATAAAAGTAAAATAAAAGTGGTAAAAAGGGAATGAAACCCTAATTTTCAAGGAACCCTAAAATTGGAAAAGAAATCCTAAGGAATAAGATGAAATTGTATAAATGTTGATAAAAGGAAGTTGGAATGTTTATTTCAGGATTTCTATGCACTTTGCTTGCTTGACTGGATTTTCTCTCTCTACATAATTCTGTCTCCAAATCTACAAATCCGGTATGTGGTTAATTATGAATAACCACCTTAGTTTCTCGAGGAATTTCCGGATGGTTAATCGCATTGAATGAAAATTATTAGTTTGGATGTTCATACTTACAAACTATAAAGTCACTATGATTATCACATTAATAATAGAAGTATGGATTCTGACACCCACATGCCACCCTGATGGATGATGCCAAAGGTCAGGCCCAGATGGGTAGACCAATGGACACCTTGAGTGGTAACCTCAGGCACCAAGATCGGGAATGAGAAGGTGGCCTATGATATTTCATGACTAGTGGGCACCATGAGTGGTGACCCCCAGGCACCAAGCTCGGGATTGAGAAGGTGGCCTTAAGTCATTGGCAAAGGAAACCCTAAGGTGGGTATGCCAGGGTTAGGGAAAAAGTAGTGGAGAATGTCATACTGAAAAGTGTAAATTGGCTTGTTATTTAACTTGATTGTGATAGTTAGATTGTTATCCTTATGTGCAAACTTTTAGTTGTCCCCACATACCAGTATATTTGGATATACTGACCGACATTTTGTTTGTCGGCCTTTTAGGAACAACACTTGAAAGAACAAACAGTAAAGTGACACATTGTGAAAGTAAAACATAAAGTGCAAGGAGGATTAGTTAGAGTAGATTCAAGCTTGGATAGATAGATTGCCAATGTTTTCAAAGGTAAGTAAAATTTTAATTTTATACCAAATTCGAGTTAGTTAGTAGAATTTCATAATTGTTATTGATTATTTGTCGAACCTTTGATCCTGTTAATTGAATAACGGCTCTGACCTTGGGGTCTCCCTTAATTGGGGGTTACCAGGAGGCGGGGTCATTACACTCATGCACTTAGAGATGGATATCTATGGCTCTACAGGTTCATTCTCATACCATGTACTTAGCTTCTCAAGATCCTATGAGACCTCTTTAGGTTTCAAAACCCACAAAACTGGTATACACCCTCAAAAGGGTCTCTCTCCCAAGATAGGAGGAACTACATTTTGATAACGAGGTCACAAACTCCCTTAGGTCTAGGGTTTACATCCACATGCTTAACCTTAGCAAGCTATTAAGACACAACTAGACCGTCTACTAAACCAAGCTAGGTCATACAAGTTCTCATTCCTCAACATTAGATCAAGACCATACCTTCCGATGTCATAAACTTAGCTATTAAGGGTTCATCAAACATACCTTTAATCTTAAGGGGTTTCCCTTTTTCTATATACATGAGGAGTACCATGCTCGAAACTATAGCAACTTAATTCTCATCATGAGCATTAGGTATACCACTTCCCCTCTTATACCTAGGAACCATATGTTCACTTACCTGATGTCCAACTGTATGCTCAACCTCTTAACCACAAATCAAACATGTACCAGGTATGACATACACTTCCTGTCATCCTTCTCCTCGATCAACACTTTAAAGTTGAGTCCTCCTCAAGGACAATCAACAAGGTATAAGGCCTCATAACCTGTTACTGAACCTCTCCAGGTCTAAGGAACTCTTCTTCTCATCTATACCGTAGGTGCAGATGTACCAACAGACTCATCCTCTCTCTAGGGTTAGGTTCCTCTCATGGAAACCAAGAAATAATTAACCTCTAGGGATCAAGCATGTGGAAACCACTATCATCCACTTAGGTCGCATCATCCTCAACTCCCTACTTTTCCTCATATCTCGGAGTCTAGGATTCCAACCTTCTTGCTTGGTTCCTGCTCTCTCTTTCTAGAGCTAACCCTACAACCAACCTCACCATTAGAGGTTCTCTCTTCATGAAGGATCAAGCTAACAAACATACCTCCACGTGGGTGAAGCCTATTATGTTTGCTCAAGGTTATCCATAGCTCTTTATGCTTATCTCATAATCTATCCTTCATACTCTCCTAATCAGTGTTTCAACCTAATGCTCACACTACTAACGTACCCTGGGTGCATGCTATACCCTACTCGCAAAAGCCCATAGGGTTTCTACATGTCCTTCGCTAACGTCATCATCGAAGGAGCTATCCTTTACTCTAACATGCACGACCCTTTCCAGGGTTGGGTCACCAGAGGTACTAGGTCATCCAACCTCTCATGTCTCATACGTCATCCAAGGCATGTCCATCCAAATACCTAGTCTAACTCATCATGCCCTCTATCTCTAACCTTCACTTAGGGTTAGGGTTAACATCATCTTCAGAGGATGTGCCAGGTCTCTACTTATAATGGAGATCTCTGCCTCCATGACTAACTCTCTTTACTTATCCTCCTAACAAGAAGGTCTAGCCTTAGGTCTCTTCTAAGGGCATGACAACTTATGTCATACGGCCTAAGCATGTATCTATCCTTTGGTTTGCGCTTAACCTATTAAATTTATGTCCATGACATCCTATTTACATGCTTTTCATTAATTTGGTGGAGGATTCTTTAGACCTTATTAACCTTACCCATACCTCAAGAGGGCGAGGAGAAGAGAGAAAAACCTATTCCTTAAGGTCCTTAACATAATTTGTGATGAGAAGGGATGAATAAGATGAGAAAGTCCTAAAGGTATCTTATTTCGATTCAAACTCTAAGACTTTGGCCAAGCAGTCACACAGATCTAGGAGTCCTTGTATTCTGACTAGCGGTGCGGAGGAAAATGTTTCCAGCCCCCGGTCGTGATCCTTTTCTAGACACCTTCATCATTTGGATAATCCTCTAATAACTCCCTTGGGTTTAATGGAGTTTGTAAAATTTAATAATTATTAATGGTTAAGTGAGGAACCTACGCTTTGATACCAAATGTTACGACCCCACCTCTCAATAACCCCCAATTAAGGGAGACCGAGAGGTCGAAGCCGCACACATAATTTCTGGATCAAAGGTTCGGCATTTAACCAATAACAATTATTAAATTCTACTAACTAAACTGAAAATTGTAAGAAAATAAACTTTTGCATACCTTTTTGAAAACTTGGATCTCTAAAATTCTATCCACATATGAATTCTACTCTAACTAATCCTCCTTGTATTTTAATTCATGTATTTCACAATATGACGATTTACTGTTTGTCCTTTTGGCTTTGTACCTAAAACGCCGACAAACAAAATATCGGTTAGCATAAAGCTGGTATGTGGGGGAAACAATAATCATGCAATTATTCATAACAATGTATTGCAGCCAATTACCATTTAACAAACAATTTTACATTTTAAATATAACTATGCGATCAATGCCTTCCCTATCCTCTACGTTGTCCCTTATAGTAGTTCCCCATTAAACCTGTCAATGTCCCACCTATAGGTGAACCATTTTCTAGGGTTGATTCACATGGCACTACCCATAAGTAGCCCACTCCTTAACTCATGGCATACTAAAGGGTCTCATGGCACTACACTTGGTAGCCCAATTTCTAACCCTCTATAACCTAGACCTCACTCTAGGTTACCCCTTTTTAGCCTCTACAAGCCACATAGGTGGATTCAGATCTAAGCCAGTTATATATATATTCATGGTGATAATCGTAGTCACTTTATAGTTGCATGAAATAAAAGGCATCCAACAGTTATTTTCAAGCAACCGATAAACACATTTGGAAATCGCCGTGAAACCAAAGCGATTATTCATAAGCGTAACCACATACCTGTTCAGTAGACTTCTCAAGCTAATATCAATTCCAGCAAAGAAAGCAATCCAAGTAAGTAATTCAACCACATAATCAAGAATACTGAAAAACACATGTACTCTATTTACTACACACTGTATCAAGATTCTTTCTATTTAACTTGAAATCGCTTCCTAAGGATTATGTATCCATTTTAGGGTTTCATTTTGCATTTAGGGTTTCCCTTCATCTTTTACCATATTAAACCCTAATTATCTCATCCATTCTTCAATATTAAGGTTATCAAAATATAACCCAATTTTCATATTAAAGGCACCATTAATCATCAATTAATTTCATTAAGCTTCTTTTACATTAAAGCTACTATTTTTATCCTTTTAATCCAGGACAAGATCATTATAGTCATGTATCATCAATTCGTACTTCATTATGGCCTAATTCACCAATGAACTCTATATATCATTACATCCACCTTTTATTCATTAGAAAACCCTAATTACTATATTAAGGGTATTTACCTACAATTAGGAACTTTTATATTCAAATAACTTAAAACCATCATTTTACAACATATTTTCACATTTTTCAATTAAATATGAACTTATCCTCTTTTACCCTAAATTAGGGTTTCTAAATGCTTAATCATACTCATATGAGGTAAAAACCCTAAAGCATGCAATTTCACATCTATATCAGGTTCGAATCTTACATTATCATTCAACATGTTATTAATACTTAAATTAACCCATTAAGCATACTAGATTCAACCTTTAATCACAAATAGGGTTTTTAACCTAACTTCAATGCATTTTTCATCAACTTATTGTATTTTTGCAATTAGGAACAGAATAAATATTTAATATCATTTTTATTGGATTCCTCTCATTCTTTTGATCAAAATACATTATTCGTATTTATCTGAGCTACAGTTTATTAGATATGAATTTTGCAAAGTTACTTGCTTTGGGCCAATGGGGGGCTGCAATGTAGGCGTCTTCCATGCAACGTTGCTCCTTGCTTTGAAAACATTTTGAAAGGTAACTTTTACCCTCAGTTAAGTGGATCATCTCTTTAGCCCACGAAGGGCATATCCGTCCAATGCCAGGGTCGTCTTCCTCCTTGCGATCGGCCGCGTCCAGGCCGCCAATGGCTGCGTCCCGTGGCTAGCCATTCCTCCCTGAGGCTCGAGGATCACTGCCAAAGGCTGCCCCAGGTCCGCAGCACCTTGGCGCACATGAGGCGCCCCTAAGCCATGACCAAAATGGCTGATTCTGCGTGGGGTGCTTCCTTGGTTGCTGCCGCTCCTGCTGCAAATTTATAGATCTCCGGCAAGGGCTGTGCGTAGACGAAAGCACGAAAAAGGTATCTGGCCCTTCTGGGTAAGTCGTGGAAGATCCCTTCCTCTAACAGGACCACAACAAAGCCTATCGTTACCCTAGGATAGTGTTATACCCTCTTGACTAGGGTTTGCACTAAAACAAAGAAGAGAAGGATAGGGAAGAGAGAGGAAGGTGTGAGTTTTCTCTTTGATCTCAACCAAGGGCTCTACCCCTTATATAGGGGAGGGTATCCATGCCCCATAACGTTCATCCAAGAGGTAACAAGTCCCTATCCTAATAGGAAAATATTTTTCCTTCATTAAGAAGCAACTTCTTTCTCTTCATAAACCCTTTAAACATACTTTGTTATTTGGATATTTGGAATTCGAAATTCCTCTTTCATTTTCTTTGTACTTTCCCTTTTTAATTCATAAACATGAATTTCTATTTTCTTTTAGTAGACACTATTTTCCTTTTTAACAATATCACAAAATTCATTAATAATGTATCACATTATCCTTTTATTTTGCAATTTTGGTATTTTCTGTATCTTTCTTCTTTATTGGGACTCCTTGGATCCCAAGACACTCTATTATTTCGAAATTCCTTTTCAAGGATACTTATTATCCTTCTAGATGCATCTATATGTATTATTTCACATTATCTTATTTATTTCTTGTTAAAATATTTCCTTTTAAGGATTTCTCTTTATTTCTATTTCATTTTCCTCATTGGTATTCCTTTTATCATTAGGAATCCTTGGGATATGAAAATCCACCAAGGATTACTCCATTATACCTCTTTTCACTTATTTCCCACATTTTCTCATTATTTTCAATTTCTTTCTTAATAAAGAAATATTTAATTGATCTTTTCTTTTCTTATTGCACTCTTTATGCAACTTTGGACTCCTTGGAACCCAAGGAACCCAAGAGGCACAAAATCCCTCTTTGGATTTGTCTTCTAGAGGTTTCCACATTTTTCTTTTCTCAAATATCCAATTATCCATTTACTAATTGAATTTTCTTGGAATCTGGGCCCGATAGCCAATAAAGCCCACAAAACTATCATCAAGGCTATTGTAAACGGAACTCATTTATTCAAAACAAATTATATCATTATTTTTTCAAATATCTTTAATATGAGAAATTACATTTCACACCCAATGAACCCAAAAATTGGGGTTGTAACTGGCACACAACACCCACTACTACAGAAATTGCTTATAACATCACATTTATAGACCTCGATTATTACCTAAAACTGATGCCTAAACCCTACAACGTCTGCTAATTACAGAGACCGACATCTATATTTGAAGACCTGCCAGACACGTGTATCGCTTTTTATTAAGTGTCGGCTCCTAAGACGAAGCGACGCCTAAAATAGCCCGCCAAATCCAAATTTTGAAGCGAAACAAAATTACCCTCAAAGTTTCACATACGGCGTCAGTTTTGTACCTAATAACCGACGCCTAAAGATGAAAAACTTTACCAATAAAGGTCATCAATTTTTGTGGAAAAACCGATGCTAATATGGTTTCGTGCGCCATCCCCGCGAAAATTTTTAGGATTAAGATTGTCCAATGGACGTCGGTTTTTTCTGGCAACCGACACTAATGTATATTAGGTGTCCATTTATTAGATAATCGATGCCTTTATCAACTTAATAGGTCCCGCAAGAAAAAGACTCTTCCCCCATTCATCTTTGTTTCATCATGAGAAATAGACCCTTCCGCCGCTCCCGACGTCGGCAGTCATCCAGCCTGCTCCCTCCTCCTTGTGTGCCGCCGCCGCCCTTCTCACTACTCGCCGCCGTCGGCCGCTGTTCTCCATGCCGCCACTGCTGGTTCAGGAGCTCACCGGCCTTCTTCCTACTCCAGAGCTCACCGCCTGCTGCAGAGCTCGTTGGCCTTCTACTTGCTCCAGAGATCGCCACTCATTGGCTTCCTTCTCCAGAGCTCACCGCCTACTGCCTGCTCACCGCCACCCTTCTCCCTCCTCCTTGCTCGCTCACTGGCTTCCTGCTCACCTCTCTTCCATGCTCGCCTGCCTGCTTGGCCTTCCCATTCGGCTTCCATGTACACCCATCAGTGTCGCCCTCTCTCCCTGCTCCAGAGCAAGATGCCCGACTGGGCTCAAACAGAGGTAAACATCCCCCAAAACCCTCTATCTCGCCCTCTCTCGGAGCTCTAGAGCAAGACGCTATGATTTGTATTTACTTAAATACTGATTTGTATTTACTTAAATACTGCTATTGTAAATCAACCTAGGATATGAATAAATCTTGTGCTTGCATATATTTGTGCTTCTAATCCTCATGCTTGACCTAATTTAGTAAACCCTAGGAATTGATAGTTTAAATGCATCTAAACATTCATAAGCTATTAATGTGTCATCGTCTCTCTTCCTAATGTATTGATTAATTTAGGAAGCATTGATATGTTGTTATGGCCATCCACAAGTGTTTTTGTAATAAAATTGTGTGTTGAATGGGGTTGTGAACAAGGAACTGGTGTTGTATTTGTTGGCTTAGAAACCCATCCAAGATTTACTCATTAGGAGTAAATCTTGGATAGTCCCCCGTTTGGGACTGTTCTTGAAAACCTAATCTTACTTAGGATGTAAGTGTATAATGTGTATTGGGTTTTCAAGAAAATTTCGACAGAATTTCCCCGTTTGTTCTCTAAGTACATATGTACTTGGAGAACAATGGGGAAATGCTGCCGAAATTTTCTTGAAAACCCAATACACATTATACACTTACTAGTGAGATTAGGTGTTCAAGAATGGGATAGGTGGTACACATTTATTATATATAAAAATGAAATCACATGTATAAACCCTAAAGTTTTAACCATAAACTCTAATCTGTTTACCCTAGACCCTAATATTGTTGTAATATATACTTATTTTCTCTTTGATCATAGAATAGATCGATCATGGATGTCCATTCACAATCGCTGCACCCCAAAGTTTTTTTCTGGTCTTGAGCAGTTTATTAGATTTGCCGAGGAACATAGGAAACAACCCGGAGATAGGTTCTACTGTCCATGTAGGCATTGCGGTAACAACTTGAAATTCAGTACTGGTGATGAAATCAGAAGTCATGTCATGTGCAACGGGATTGTACAAGGCTATACAGAATGGCACTGGCATGGAGAGATTTAAAACTTGAAACCAGTGGATGTCGATAGCAGTGCTTGTGTGGAAGAAGAAATTGCCTCCGATGACGTGGATGTGAATGAACCAGTTCCAGTAGACATCGTTGATGCGATGCTGGATTGTTGTGGGGTAGAGCACACCGATCCACCTCCCATGTTTAGAAACATTGTGCATGATGCTGAGATACCGTTATACACAGGTTGTAAGTTTACGAAGCTTAGTGCTGTGTTGAGATTGTATAAACTGAAAGCTAACAATCCATGGAGTGACAAAAGCTTCACGCCATTGTTGTCTTTGTTGAAAGAAATTCTTCCTGAAGGAAATGAGCTTCCGATCTCAACATACCGGTTAAAGAAATTGTTGTGCCCAATGGGAATGGAGGCCAAGAAGATACATGCATGCAAGAATGATTGTGTATTATTTCAAAAGGACTATGTGGATTTGAAAGATTGTCCGAAATGTGGTGCGTCAATGTATAAATTGACGACTTTGGGGGAGTCCAAAACTGGTTCTCCCACCAAGGTGATGCGGTATCTACCTATAAAAGCACGGTTTCAACACTTGTTTGCCAATCTTATAGATGTGAAGAATTTGAGGTGGCATGAAGATGTTAAGAAAAATAATGATGGGATCCTACGACATGCATCTGATTCCCCACAGTGGAAGAAGATTGATTTATTGTACCCTGAATTCGGTGAAGAGGACAAGAATCTAAGACTTGGGCTTTGTATAGATAGGATGAATTCGTACGGGACATTGAGTAGCCAACATAGCACTTGGCCAGTTATGCTTGTTATATACAATCTTCCTCCCTGGTTGTATATGAAAAATAAGTATGTTATGCTGCCGTCTTTAATATCGGGCCCTAAACAACCTGGAAATGATATTGACATTTATCTTGAACCTATGATTGATGACTTGAAGAAGCTCTGGGATGAAGGTGTGATGATCTATGATGCTTCACGAAGAGAGACATTTTGTTTGTACGCTATGTTGTTTTGCACTGTGAATGACTTTCCAGCATATGGGAATTTTTCTAGATATAGTGTCAAAGGATCTAAAGCGTGTCCTATATGTGAAGAGAACACTGATTCAATATGATTAAAACACGGCGGCAAGACTGTATATCTTTCTCATCGAAGGTGAATGCTTGGTAAATGTTAAGGTGCCACAGGGTTACTCATCCAACATCCGTACATTGGTATCAATGAAAGATCTGAAGTTGATAGGTCTTAAATCTCATGATTGTCACACTCTAATGCAACAAATATTTCCTTTGGCAATTAGATCTATATTGCCGAAGCATGTAAGGTTTGCAATCACCAGACTTTGTTTCTTTTTCAACAGTCTGTGCAGTAAAGTTATTGACCCTGATACTCTCGATAATTTGCAAAGATAAGTGGTTATTACCCTATGTCAGCTTGAGATGTATTTTCCTCTGTCGTTCTTTGATATCATGGTACATCTTGTTGTCCATTTGACTAGGGAAGTGAAAATGTTGGGACCGATTTTCTTGCATTGGATGTATCCCTTTGAACGATACATGAGCATTTTTAAAGGTGATGTTCAAAACTGTTATCGGCCTGAAGGGAGTATTATTGAGGGTTATGTGGCGAGAGAGGTTGTGGATTTTTGCAATGACTTTCTGAGTGGTAATGACACTCCCGTGAATGACAAGAATATTGAGGAGCATTTTGGCAAAGGAGTTTTGGGATCACGGGTGAAAGTAATCAGCCGTGAGCAGTTGGAGCAAGGTCACTTGTATATTTTACACAACATCGACGAAGTGAGTGTTTATATAGAGGAACATACCAATTTCATCAAGAGATAATATCCTCGATCCAATTAAATGTGGCTTGCTAGAGAGCATAACAAGACATTTATTAAGTGGTTTGAAGATAAAGTCTTACATCAACTATCTCAAACACCAGATAATCTTACTGAAACCATCAAATGCCTAACCTTTAAACCAAAATTGAATGTTATGTCTTATGAAGGGTTTGACATAAATGGTTTTTCATATTACACAAAGCATCAAGATGATAAGAGTGTCGTCCAAAACAGCGGGGTCACCCTTCACGCGTCTTCATTATTTTTTGCAAGTGCAAAGGATAAAAGTCCACATGAAGCTAAAATGTCATATTACGGTGTCATTGAAGACATATGGGAGTTTGACTATGTAGATTTCAGAATTACGCTCTTTAAATGTAATTGGGTTGACAACAACAAAGGAGTTATAGTGGATGAATTGGGTTTCACGCTAGTGAACTTTGAAAATATTGGCGAGAAGGGTGAACCATTCATATTGGCATCACAGGGAAAACAAGTATTTTATAGGGATGATCCTGCAAATGATAAATGGTCGGTTGTTCTTCATGGTAAAAGACAGTTCATTGAAGATTCTATAGATGAAGAAGAGTACTATGATAAGTATGATGACTCCAATCCATTCTCAGTTGGGTTGCTAACACCACCAAACATTGAAGATGGGGATCACAATGACTTGTATGTTCACGGGGATCATAATGAAGGATTGTTAATTGATAAAAGATCACAATATTAGAGGCATGGCTGTTTATATTTTTATTATGTTCCCATGATGACCGTGCTAATGATCACCGCGAGGGTGAGGACGTGCTTGCACTGCCTGACAATGTCAGTTTTAAGAATATATCCCTGAGGGTTATATCTATATGTTCATTTATAATTATATTATGTAAGTGTGTTTTTAACAAATTTTTAGGATACTAGTTAATAGAAATTCTATTTAATTTGTAGAGAATATTTGATCTGGATGAAAAGTTGCATCGTAAATGTGTGATGCAATGTTGTGGGAGGGTCCTAAGGAACTTTAGGACCAATCTCAGCTAAGATTACATAGCAATGCTGAGAATAGGTTCTTGATTGATTCCAATTCTAGACATTGATCAATATTTCACTAACTCTACACTAATAATTTTTGTTTGTATTCTCTTTGAAAAATAAATATAGGAAGAAGGAAGCCACACAACAATGGAACTACGTGACCCCAAAGACTGGGAGGAGTTTGTTACCCAAAGAAAAATAGATGAATTCAAGGTATTAAGCGCCACTCCCAATTTAATTAATATACGTTTTTATGTATTCACCTATTCAAGATTAACCTTTAGTGTTACTAACCAAATCAATGTGCTAACTAACTAGGCTATCAACGATGCTCAATGAGCAAGGTGTGCACTGAGAGAAAGCAAGCATCCCACACTAAGGTTATATAGATATATAGTGGGACTAAGGTGAAGATCCCACCTGCTAAAACAGGTTATCGACAACTACATGTTATGACTGGGACGTTGTGATTCAACAACCGTATGCATTAGCAGGAGGACAAACAGATTTCACCACGAGTTAACATTGAAGAAGGTCTACTAACCTACACTGAGCTAAATAAGTTTATTAGTACTAGCCTAAGGCACAAGTACCGTTCGTCGGGACAATGATGGTCGTGGAAGCGTAGTGGCCACCAGCTTAGTGGCCACTACACGTTCAACTGGCCAGTGGCCACTAAGCTTCCATGACCATCATTGTCCCGATGAATGGTACTTGTGCCTTAGGCTAGTACTGATAAACTTGTTTAGCTCAGTGTAGGTTTGTAGACCTTCTTCAATGTTAACTCGTGATGAAATCTGTTTGTCCTCCTGCTAATGCATATAGTTGCTGAATCACGACCTCCCGGTCATAACATGTAGTTGTTGGTAACCTGTTTTAGCAGGTGGGATCATCACCTTAGTCCCACTATATATGTACTAAGCTAGTGTTGTATGTAAATTCGGCGTTGCTGTTGTTATGCACTATATATGTGTTAGTCTGTCATGTTGTTATACGAATCTGAAACACTTGTGCGTGCTGCACTTTATGTATTGTATCTGTATCATGCTTCTCTTCATTGTGGCAAAAGCCCTGCAAAGAGTGGGAATTTTTTAATATGATTTTTTTGAAAATGATGACAATGATGAATAAATAATAACTTTGTTCTCATAATTAATATTGTGTGAATGTGAATGAATTTTTATGAATTGGCATATGTGTGTGAAAATCATCAATACATGAATGTTTCTACATGTGTCTGAATGTGAAAAGAGATGAAATAAATGGAACTACAGGTTGCTACTGGTTTCTACATGCGTGTGATGAAAAAATAATATGAATTAAATATTCTTATACATGAGTGTGAATCACATATATATAATATTGTCCATCATGTTAATTTTGTAGGTTTGTGGCCTGTTGTTGGATGATATCAATGGATGTCATAAAACCTGTAGTTCATAACTGAACTGTAGGTTTCTCATCCTGTGACCAGCCACAGTAGGTCTGCAGACTGATAGAAAAAAACATAAAATAGGCGTCGGTTATTTGAACAAAACCGACACCTAAGACATATGACGATGGTTTTTGACCTAGAACCGACGTCTATGTGACTAGGTACCACGACCGTGCTGGGAAGTAGGGACGTGGTGGCAGGAAGGGGATATGGCGTTGGTTATTATCACAAAACTGACGTCGGTTCAGATGATGTGACGTCGGTTTCTCTTAGAAAACTGATTCTTATAATCCCTTTGCTGGTGTGTTTTGGTGGCGGGAAGAGTTTTGGCGGAGGTTGTTTAGTAAACAACTAACGCATTTAGTCCCTTTGCTGGCGCGTTTTCAGTGGCGGGAAGAGTTTAGGCATCAGTTTTTACTAAACAACCGACACTGATATTCCCTTTGCTGGCACGTTTTCGGTGGCAGAAAACATTTTGGCGTCAGTTGGAATCCGACACCGAAGGTGTCCCCCTTTAGTGGCACCCACTTGGGTCTCGCTTTGAAACCGACACTAAAGGGCTTAAATAACCGACACTAAAAGGCTTTTATGTAGTAGTGACCTATGTCAGTGGCTCAGAAGAACATGCCCAAGATGGTCGCCGAGAGCACAAGCTAGACCTGTCAGATAGATTCAAGAGGGCAGGGAGGAATACAAAGATTTTGAGGTGAATATCCATCTGTGAACATGCACTAGTGGCACTTAGGTAAGGACTTGATCTTCCTTTTATTTTTAAGTAACACATCATCATTCTCAACAAGAAAGGACTACCCTATGCATCTCTGGCCACTACAACCATTGCTATATTTTAGCCAAGTTCAACCAAGGTCCCTGGAGGTGGCCAAGTTCCTTCGTAGCCATTGGAACCTCCCTTTTAGGCATTACATGAGGGAAGATGAAGCTCGTTGTCATCTTGCATGGCTGGAGTCTATTTCCTCTCACCATTGTGAGGTAGGAGGAGATTCAAGGTCAAATGACCCAACAGCCCATGGGGGCACGCTCAAAGCGGGAGGGCATTAATGTCTTTTCCCATTTAAACTCATTTCAATTTAGGCTATGTTAAGAAAAGGGAATGTTGTTGTTGTGTCAACATACTATTGGTTGAAAAGGGGTAATCTTGAAATATGCATAATTAATTATTGGTAAATTGGATGGGAACAAACTGCATATGAAAATTGATTAGAAAAATGAGAGGCACATATAAAAAATATAATTGAGATTTAATTATGATTCCTTTTCCAAAATTTCATAGAGATACAATCTTTAATGTAAAATATGCACAAAATTCCTAATTCCATGATTTTAGTGCTCATCACTTGTTTAAATAATATCAAAGGATAAATCTTAACATTTTTGGACACAAAGAACATCTTGGACCGATTTTTGGTTAAAAGTTCATATGTTACTAAAATTAGGGTTTGAAAAATGGATAATCAATAATATGTGTTAAAGTGGTGTTTAATACATAAAAATATGAGTTTTTGATGAATAGCTTGTTAATCATGTTAAATATGGTTCTTTATGATATAATTTGATAAATGTGGTATATAACAATGATTTGACACGATTATGACCATAATGATGATAATTTGAATTGTTAATGTGAATAACCATGCATATGAAGAATTAATGTTTTGAAGTTAAAGATGATAACTTTAATGAACTCAGACTAATCCATGTAATCATAATGAAAAGATATGTTGATTTAGTAATTAGGGTTATACATGATGTCAAATGTAAATTATAACTCTAATATTGTGCGAGAGAATTAGGGTTTCACCCTTATTCCTTATCTGAATCCTAAACCTTAGATTAGGACCGAGTAGGATTTAATGTGAATAATGAGATGGTGGAACTTTAGGATCTACATTAATGCATACAAAAAGTGGATTGCTTAATTTTCTTGTTGATTGGATAATATGCTTGAAGTATAAATGTTGCATGATCTGCATGGTTCACCATTGAGGTACGTGGTTACATTTATGACTACCCACATTAGTTTGTTAGAGTTTGTTGAGTGTTTCTTGAGGATTGGACAACTAAACTTTTATATTTTTATTTACATTTAGTTTAATTGTAATGCCACTATGAGTATCATGTAAATTTAGATATGATATATTGAACCTTAGGCTGATGAGTATCGAGGGGTGAAGCAAAGGAGCCTTGGAAGGGACAATGATCACACCTAAGATAATATATTCAGTAAGGGACACATTTCATATTTGCAAGTAATTGATCGTTATATTTTGTTATATACTTACACACATTTTGCATGCACCCAACGTACATAATATATTTTGATATGTTTATTTGTTGTTTTGTTTGATTGTATTTTAGGTACATGCTTGATAAGATGATATAAAGATATGGTGGACAAATGAAACAACTTGAAGAAATTAAAATTAATTTTTAAGGACAGTTTGATAGATGATACTTATTCTCATTTATAATCTTCTACTAAAGGAATGTTGTGTAAGTTGTAGAGAAACATGTTGTAAACAACATATTCAAATTAATGGAAATTATTTGCTATTGATTATTATTTGTATAAAATATTGATCCATGGGAAATTTTTAGGTAATTTATCTCATCTTTTGTCCTTCTTTAATTGGTGGTTGTTGAAAAGTGAGGTCTTTAAATTTGGTATCAGAGTACAAGATTTTTGAAATAATATTTAATAGTTTATAATTTCAAGTAATCCTTAGCAATCTCTGAAGGATTATTAAGGCATGACTTGATGGTAAAGATGTCTAGAATGGATCATGGTTTTGGGGAATGGAAATATTTTCCTCCGCATAATTGAGTTGGTATGCAAGGACTCCCTTAGCCAATGTAATTCTTACCAGGCCAGAATGGAGGGTTTACCTGAAGTAATGTTTCCTGTGAATCTCTTCATCTCTTTCACCCACTTCTCATCCTCTATTATTAATAAACACTATAGGAGAAATTCCCTCTTCATCTCAAGTTAGAGTTTTTAAGAAGAAATACGATTAATGCATCCTTTGTCAATTAATGTACATTTAATATAATAACGTACACATAATGTGAAAATAATAGTGTACATGTAAAAGTAAAGAGAAAATTTATTATGGGTTTTTCCTTATGAGGGTAACCCTAGAAGGAACTAGAGTTGGTTTAGAAAAGACCCTAGTGGCTCAAGGGACATAGAAACCCTAAGGGGCAAGGTATAGTCCCTAACCAACACATTAAACCCTAATTCTGGGAAATGGGAAAATAATGGGGATAATAGAAATCCAACTTATATGATCCCTAATTGGGGTGAAACTGATTAAGAAATATATAAGTAAATGAGTTAGGTGACTCAGTCTTCCATGCATATGTGCATGTGGAACAAGTTGTTAATGATAAAAGTTTTAAGAGACATAAGCAACCTACAAATAATACATTTATGGGTGTAACCTTCTGAAACCATGTATCGATATCTAGTGAGTTAAAGGGTATGGATAAAGTCATTAGGGAGATGACTGGTGACCAAGCTTTAAAAAGGAAAGCCTACATATGGCTATGAAATCACCTCAAGCCAAGATAGGAGGGCCTATGTATGAAATGTCCACTCTAGGGATCACACCCTTAGAGAGGGTTCCCCATAAAGAGGCTACCCCAAATAGAGGGCACACCATTAAGAAAAGAGGATAATGATTGTATGGTTAAAATAAGAAATGCTTATTTAGGTTTCTTAAAAATATGATAATAAGAAACTTTAAGGGTAAGAGGAAACATGAAATATAAATAGGTTTATGTGACCCAACCTCCAATGCCTGGATGAGGAGAAACTCATGCATGATGCATGTCAGAGGTTTTAAAGACACATGAGAGATATAAGTAACCAATAGTTATGCATGAAAATGAAAATATAAGTATAACATGCTCATAACCCTAATGCTATCTGTAGAGGAATGGAAGAATAAATAATAGCCCCAGTGAGTGGGGTAAGCTATTGATGCTACCCCCAGCAAGTTGGTATGCCATTGAATGTACCCCAGTGAGTGGGTTTGCAATTGAAACTACCCCCATTTAGTGGGTGTGTTATTGAAATTACATCAAGAGAATGAGTATGCCACCCCCAACGAGTGGGTATGCCACTAAAATACTCCGAGAGAGTGAGTGTGATATTATGGACACCCCCAACAAGTGGGTATGCTTAGAGATTACCCTCAAAGTGTGGGTAGATGACCGGCCTAAATCTCACATCCAAAGGGCGTGGATTACAGTAGTCGGACTTTTAAAGAGATAGCCCGACTCTTAGGCCCCCACAACGATAAATGGGGTTCGATGTAGCGATCGGGGTCGAACACAGGGACAAGGTTGGTTGTGTTAAGAATGCAAAATCAAACACTCTTATCCTCCAGCCAAAAAGGGTACAAGAGATTTTCCTAAGGAACGATATCACATGAACGAGAATAGTAATATAAACAAGAAAAGGGATTGAACTGTAAACAAGTAAATGGGGAAAACCCGGGTTGGGGTTCATCATCTAAAGCACCTCACCAACATGTAACACTGTCTCTCTCTCTTGCATACTAATATCAAGATTACAAGCAACCATTCAAACATCTATTCCACTCTCTCTCAAGATGAGGATAGATCTAAGTCTAAAAGAAGCCTCTCTCTCGAGATGACAACTCAAAAACCTCGCAGCAAAACAACTGGTTAAAGCTTTAGCATTCCAACACTCTCGTGCAATCATACCACTCCATGACACAGGATAAAAGTGATATTACTCTCTCGAGATATCAACAATCAAACATCACTAGATGGTAGCTAAGCATACAAGTGAAGCATTAAAAATAGGTGCATGGAGATAATCTTGATAAGAATATGTATATTAAAAAAAAAAGAGACAATATACATGCTGGGAGAGCGTTAGTGGCTGCTCCCCACCCAAGTTAAGGTGTTAGCCACTCATACTTACAGAAAACATGATGGCGTTACATACAGATAGATCCATGAGGTCCACGAAGAGGGGAAGAGGTACAGCGGGATGAAGCGATAGATTTGGAAGAGAATAACATGATACTACACACTACTTCTTCAGATCTGGATGTACCGTGTGGATGGCCTTCTCTTGTTGAAGAAGGGGTGGATGACAATCTTCTCTTTCCTCAGCTTTCACTCTTGGAGGTCCAAGACTGATGGATGGATGGTCGAAGATGAGTCTGAAATGCAGCAGCACTTCGTGGCCTTGGGATCTAATCTGTATGATCTAATGCTTTGACAAGATAGGTGGGGGTGCTATTTAGAGGTGCCTTCCACCGACTTAGAACCGCAGTCGTGGTCTTTCCTTTAAGTGAAGGCAAGACCGCGGTCACAGTCTCCGCATTATTCCTCCTTGGTAGCGATCTTTCTTGGCCGCGATCCTCATAAAACCTCGGTCGCGGTCTTTGAGTGCCCGCGGTCATGATCTTTAGAATAGATGCGGTCACGACGTTGAGTCACCGCGGTCGCGGTCGTCATCTTTAGAATAGCTGTGGTCACGACATTGATTCACCGTGGTCATGGTCTTTGAGTGACCGTGGCTGTGATCTTTAGTATCACCGTGGTCGCGGTGTTGATGTGATGCAAACCACAAGTGCTGTGAGAGAAGTGAGTGCGGAGAGGAACCACAGTCACGGTCTCAGGATGATCACGGTCACAGTCTTTTGAATAACCACGGTCATGTTCTCTAAGATCGCGATCACGGTTATGTTGATTCCTAAAATCATTAAATAAGGCTTTAGTCAAAAAGATGGAGAAATTAGGTGAAAAGTTAACTAAAATTATACTAAAAGTGGTGTAAAATATATATAGAAACTACGTAAAGTACAGTGTTATTAGTAGATCATTGAAATACTCCTAGAGAGTGAGTATGAATACACCCAACATGAGGGTATACTTAGATACTATGCAAGTAAGGGTTGAGAAGTTATAATATAAAATGTATGTCGAATAGGTTATGGTTACAAAAATAATGAAAATTCAACTTTTAGGGTTGTTGTCCCAACCTCGGGTGGTCAACCAAGGAGTTGGAAAAAGGACCTATGGGGGAGGAAAAACCCTAGTCCTTGGGGTCAAGTTGTGGCTAGAGATCCAAGATGGCACCTTAGGTTAGGACCTTCCCTAGAAGGGAGAGATGATAAATCAATTTAATGATTGAGTCTACCTTAAATGTCGCCTAAAGTGTAAATAATATGAAAGCACATAGCTTGAGTATGATTCTTTGAACCCAAGTATGCCATCTCTAAGGAACATGAGGAAAAGTCAATATGGAAGTGGCTGACAATATGAGACCAAGTCTAGAAAAGGAAATCTCCATGAGCTCAATGAGGAGACATAAACTGAATAATGAGCACCACAAGAAACGAAGGAAATCTGGGTTAAAGAATTACATATGAAAATAATATGTACTGAAATAGAATGGAGTAAAAACATCTCAACAAACCTTGGGAAGGGTACATCCCTATGACAATCCTAAGGTCAAGTAGGAGGATTAAAGGTACATACAAATGATGGGATTATGAGCTAATTGTGCCCTGATTGCATAAAACCATGAGGTCAGGAGATAATAGCTATGTTTGACCGAGGCACATGACTCAAGATATTGGCCAATTTCATGAGTTCATGAGGCCCAAGGAGTGAATGTGAGAGGCACTTCCTAGATGAATAAGATTGAGGTCACTCTAAAAGTAGTTGTACCCCTAGAGACCTCAAGGAAATGACTAAGGCTTATAATATAGTAGGTGCAATCATGAAAGATACAAGAAGTCATGTAATAATAAAATTAGTTGTGCACAAACTCAAGATTGAGAGAGACACTTGACTAAATGAAATATAAGACTGATGTGGAATTAAAAGGTACAATTTAGAGTCATGTTGAGAATGATTCAACCTAAACTATGAAATCTTAAGATAATGTGCGTAAACCATCTCATTGTGAGGGAGAGAGATTGAGTAGACACATGTTAATCTTAAAATTGACACACGAGGATCAATATGTTAAGTTAAACTTAATGATATGACCTACGGTTGGAGGTGTTACCTCACCCTTATGTGAAGATAAATGAACAATAGGTTGGGAACCTAGGTGAAAAGGTAATCACCAAGTAAATTGAAATCATAGGTGGAAGTGTAATCACCAACAGATAACATCATGTACATAATAAGGATGTGGATATACTAAGAATATAATTTGGGTATCAAACTTAGTAATCGTCTGGAGAAATTTCATATCAACAAAAATTGTTTAGGATAATCTAAGAGGGTCTCTAACCCTATGTTGCAGAATCTAAGTAGAGTAAGCATTCTCTTTGGCCTTACTAGGTTTTAATTTTAGGGACAAAATTCCTTTTAAGGAGGGGTGACTGTTTTTTGGTCGTATCGGAGGGGTGAATGTTATATACTCAGATTTGTTAAATCTAGAATAAATAACTATGAGACATTATTGATAAACAAATTCCTGTATTTTATTTGATAAGATAACAATTGCAACCACTTTGTGGCATGGGTACAATTCATGACCCATATGAAGGCCCAAATGACTACTTGCTTTGCCAAAAAGTCCTTATGGAATAAGTTGAAGAAATAAAAAGTTGTTTCATGTGTTTTGTGGTTTTACATAATCCATTAATAGTGGTTGGCTAAATAAAGAATGGAAAATCCAATAAATAAAGGAATTGTTAAAAGTAATGAACAATTGTTGAGTATATTTGTTTGAAAAGATTTTTTGTTGGAAATGAAATAGCTCTTCTTGGCCTAATAGTGCACTCAGTGAGTAAATACATTAATATAGGATAGATTGACAAGTTGGTATGGAAAAAGGAAATAATTGATGCCTAAAATGAATCAATTAAATATTTTTCTTAAGGGGAAAGAAAAGGGTGCTTGAATTGTATATTTTTCCACTAAATTATGCCCAAACTGAGTTTTTATTATCAAGAGGTTTCCTTTAAACATTGGGACCAATCGAGATACATATGAGAGAAATATGAGTCATTTAAGTTCCTTTAAGTAGAAGTTCACATATAGGTCCCTATGATACAAAAAGAAAAAAAGGACACTTCGTGCCCATGTTAATTACTCAATGTAATTTTAAATGACAGATATTTCAAATATAAGAATATCGAAGAAAATTCATAGCATTAAAAATCCCTTTGATCCATGTGATTCATTATGCAATTATCTAGAATCTTATAAAGGAAAATTAAACTAATTAATGGATGGGTTTGGATCTAGTATTTTTCCTAAACAAGTACTAGATCAAATAGAAGGTTTTCCCCAATTTTTATATGAAAAGGAGTTACTAAGAGAGATTCATAATTACTTTACTAAGTTGGGATTTTAATAAAAAAAGTCCCCTTTTTGTGAGAGGCTTTCCTTTTATTTCAATTCACCAAGAACTCTAACCCTACCAATTTCTTCTCCCTCCCATAATACCTAGGCCTATATAGAATGAGTGATCTTCTCCATTCAACAGGAAGAATTGAATGGTACCGACCCTTTGGCGTGGAACAAAACCCTAGAAATACCTAGGGGAGTCTCATGAATGTGGAACCTTTACTTCATCACCATCACGATGAAGCAAGTGAGAGAAGCCTGACATGCCTTTGAGGATGTAGAGAAGATAGCCCATCAGTCATCCTCTTCGACGAGATCAAGACACCACTTGCTGGGCCGTAGTGAAAGAGATAGGCGCACGTGACACCAAAGTCAACAAATCGGAAAATCAGGCCCAAAATGGCCAACAAGAGCACGAGCTAGGCATATCGACTAGATTTAAGAGGGAAGTGAGAAATAGAAGTATTCTGAGGAGAATCTCCATTTGCAAACATGCACTAGCATCACCTAGGTAAGGACCTAAGCTTCCTTTTCTTGTTTTGTACAAGTCATCATTCTTGGCAAGCTAGGACTACCCTTCACATCTCTAGCCACCACAATTGTTGCTAGCTTTCAGCCAGGTTCGACCAGAATCCCTGGAGGTGGCCAAGTCCCTCTGTAGCTATTGGAACCTCCCCTTCAGGTGATATGCGAGGGAAGGTCAACCTTGTTGTCTCTTACATGAATGGAGTCCATTTTCTCTCACAATCGTGAGGTAGGAGGAGATTCGAGGTCAAATGACCCAGTAGATCATGAGGGCACACTTAATGTGGGAGGACATCAATGTGTTTTCCCCAATAAACCTATTTCAGTTCTAGTGATGTTAAGGAAGAATGTGGCAATGTACTATTGGTTGAAAAGGTTAGTCTTGAAATATTCGTGGTTAATTATTGGAAAATTGGATGGGAACAAACTGTATATGAAAATTTATCAAAAAAATGAGAAGAACACAAAGAAAATATAGTTGAGACCTAATTTTTCTTCCTTTTCCAAAAGTGAATAAAGATACAATCTTTAATGTAAAATATGATTAGAAACCCTACTTTCATTATTTTAATGGTCATCACTTGTTTAAATGACATTAAAGCATACAACTTAAGCTTTTTGGATACAAAGAGCATATTGGACCTATTTTACATTAAAAGTTCATATTTGTTAAAATAACTGTCTCTAAAGTGGACATCAATAATATGTGTTAAAGTGTTGTCTAATACATAAAAACCTTAGTTTTTGATGAATAGGTTGTTAGTCATGTTAAATATGTTCTTTATGATGTAATATGATAAGTGTGGTATATAATGGTGATTTAACTTGATTATGACCATAATGATGATAATTAGAATTGTTAGTGTGAATAACCATGCATATGAAAAATTAAAGTTTTGAAGTTAGAGATGATAACTTTAATGAACTTGTACTAATCCAAATAATCATAATGAAAGGATATGTTGAATTAGTAATTACGATTATACCTGATGTACAATGTGGATTAATAAGTCTAATAAAGTATTGTGCGAGACAATTAGGGTTGTAACTTTATTCCTTATCCAAATCCTAAACCCTAGAATAGGACCGAGTAGGGCTTGATGTGATTAATGTGTTGGTTACACTTTAGGATTTACATTCATGCAGATGAAAATGTAGATTGCTTGATTTTCTTATTTATTGGATAATATGCTTTAAGTATATATATTGCATGATCTACGTGGTTCACCATTTACGTATGTGGTTACACTTTTGACTACCTTCATTAGTTTGTTGAAATTTTCCAAGTGTTTCTCCAGGAATGAACAAGTAATATTTGGGTGTTTATTTATATTTTGTTCAATTATAATGCCAATATGAGTATCACATAAATATAGATGTCATATTTTAAACCCTAGGTTGATGAGTATCAAGGATTGATGTACATGATCCCAGAAAGGGACATTGATCATGCCCAAGATAATATATCCAGTAAGGGCCAGAATATGTAAGTAAAATTAAAATTCTTGTTTCCAAGTAATTGATTGGTATACATTGTTATATACTTGCACATATTTTGCATACACCTCACACACACAATATATTTCGATATGCTGATTTGTTGTTTTGTTTTGTAGTGTTTTAGATACAAGCTATATAAGATGATATCAAGAGAAGATGGATAGATGAAATAACTTGAAGACATTAAAATTAACTATTAAGGAGGATTAGATAGATGATAATTCTTCTCATATGTACAATTCTAATGAAGGAAAGTTATGCAAGCTTTAGAGGAACATCTTGTAAACAACATATTTGAATTAATGGAAATTATTTGCTATAAATTATTATTTTTTTAAAAACTAGTTTGTTGGTAATTGTTTTGGTAATGGATCTCATATTTTTGGCCTTCCTTGCTTGGGTGTTGCTGAAAAGTGAGGTTTTTACCTTTGGTATCAGAGCACCCAATTTTTCAAATAATATTAATAGTTTATAATTTCAAGTCATATGTAGAAATCCAAGGAGAATCATAAAGGCATGACTTGTTGGTAGCGGTGTCTAGAATGGATCATGGTTTCAGGGGTTGTCAATATTTCCCTCCGCACCATTGAGTTGGTAATACTAGGAATCCCTTAGACAGTGTGATTTTGGCCAGGCCAGAACTGAGAGTTTGCCTGAGGTAATCTTTCCTCTAAGTCTTATCATCTATTTCACCCAATTCTCATCCTCTTTTATTAATAAACCCTAAAAGGGAACTTCCCTCCTCACCCCAAGTTAGGGTTTTTGAGAATAAGTAGGATTAATGTGTCATCTACCAATTCATGTACATGTAATATGGTAATGTACATGTATAATGGAAATAATAGTGTACATGTAAAAGTAAAGAGAAAATAGTCTATGGGATTTTACTTAAGATGGTAACCTATATTGAACTAGAGTTGGTTTAGAAAAAACCTTAGTGGGTCAAGGGACATAAAAACCCCAAGGGGAAGGGTATAGTCCCTAACCCTCATACTTAACCCTTATTATGGGACATGGGAATAGAATGGGTGTGATTGAAATCCTACCAATACGAACCCTAATTAGGGTGAAAAGGATTAACAAATATATAAGTAAATGTGTTAGGTGACTCACTATTCCATGCATATGTGCATGTGGAACAAGGCATTAATGAGAAAAGTTTTAAGAAACATAAGAAACCTATGAATAATGATTTATAGATGTAACATTCTCAAATCCTATGTCGATCTTAGGTGAGTTATAGGAAATGGGGTGAATAAAGTCATCATATATATGATTGGTGATCATGCTTACAAAGGAAAGCCTAAGTATGATTATGAAATCCCCTCGGGCAAAGAGAGGAGGGCCTATGTATGAAATGTCCACTGTAGGGATCAAACTATTAGAGAGGGTTCCCCATAAAGAGGCTACCCTAAAGAGAGGGCACACCATTAATAAAAGAGGATAAGGGTGCCAAGATTAAAATAAGAAAAAAATCATTTAGGTTGTATGGAAAGATGATAATATGAAATGTTTAGAGTAAGAGGAAATAGGAAATATAAATAGGTTTACGTGGAGAAATTCATGCATGATGGAGGTGAAACATTTTGAATATACATTAGAGACATAAGTAACCAATGATTATACATGAAAATGGAAATATAAATATAACTTGTTCATCACCCTAATGCATCTCTAGAGGAATGGAAGAATAAAGAATACCCCCAGCGAGTGGGTAACATGTTGAGAGTACCCCCAGCGAGTGGGTATGTCATTGAACGTACCCCCAATGAGTTGGTATGCAATAAAAACTACCCCTAGTGAGTGGGTGTGTTATTGAAATTATCTCTATAGAATTAGTATGTCACTCCCAATGAGTGGGTATGCCATCAAAATACTCCTATAGAGTAGTATGATATTATAGACACCCCCAATGAGTGGGTACGATTAGAGACTACCCCCAAAGAGTGGGTCGATCATTGAAATACTCCCAACGAATGAGTTTGAATACCCCAACTGAGTGGGTATACACAAATACTGAACAAGTAAGGGTTGAGTAGTTATAATATAAAATGTATGTTCAACATTTTATGGTGACAAAAAAATGAAAATTCAACTTTTAGGGTTGGTGTCCCAACCTGGGATGGGTCAACCCAAGAGTGGGAAAAAGGACTTATGGGGAGGAGAAACCCTAGACCTTGCGGTCTGGGTGTGGCTAGAGAGCCTAACCTCCTCCTGTGAGTCACGAGGGTACCCTAGGTTAGGACCTTTCCTAAGTGGTGAAGATGATAAAGCAATTTATAGATTGAGGTAACCTTAAATGTAAAGAATATGAAAGTACATATATTGAGTATGATTCCTTGAACCCAAGTATGCCATCTCAAAGGAAGATGAGGATAAGACACTATAGAAATGGTTGCTAGTATGAGAGCAAGTTTTTAAAAGAAATTTTCCATGAGCCTAATGAGGAGACATAAAGTGAATAATGAACATCATAAGAGATTAAGGAAATTTGGGTTAAAGAATTACATTTGAAAATAATGTGTAACAAAATAGAATGCAGTAATAACATGTCTACAAACTCTTGGAAGGGTAGAGTCGTAAGCCAATCCTAAGGTCAAGTAGGAGTATTAAAGGTACATATATTATGCCTTGAATGTATAAGACCATCAGTTTGGGAGTTAACATCTATGTTTCCCTAATGCTCATGAATCAGAAGATTGGACACTTTCCTGAGTTCAAGAGGCCCAAGGAGTGAATGTGAAAGGCACTCCCTAGATGCATAAGGATGGGATCACTCCAAAAGTACTTGAACCTCTATAGACCTTAAGGAACAGGCTAAAGCTCATAATGCACACTACTACAGAAATGGCTTATAAAGTCACTTTTCAAGGTGTCGGTTGTATACATAAACGGACACCTAAACTCTACAGTGTCGGTTTATAACATAAACCGACATACAATCTGTGAAGGTCGACCAGACACGGGTACCGCTTTTATTAAGTATCGGTTAATTAATAAAAAACTGACACCTAAAATCAACCGCCGAAACCAAAATTCCAGCGAAAAAATTACCTCCAAAATTTGACATATGTCGTCGGTTCATAAATAAATATCCGACGACTAAAGGGTATTCGCGAGACAGGAATAGGTGTCGTTTGACCTTTAGTTAAAAACCGATGACTATAATATAGTATAGGTGCCGGTTTTTGGAATAGAACCAACACAGTTGGTTTATTTGTCAGTTTATTAGAATAACTGACGCTTATTGTCAACTTAATAGCTCACCAGTGCGAGCTTCTCTTCCCCTTTCCCAGTTTCATTCCCGATTTCAGTTAGGTCTGGCGATTTCTTGCTCGCCCCCGCCGGTCGTTGCTCCTCCGCCGCCGCTCGGTGCTCCTACTCCTGCCCTCGCCGCCGCTCTGTGCTCACTGGCGGCCATGCTCCTGCTCCTGCTCCTGCTCCTACTCCTGCCCTCTGTGCTCACCGGCGGCCGTCCGTGCTCCTGCTCCGTTCCCTCGCCGCTGCTCCGTGCCCTCGTCGCTGCTCCGTGCCCTCGCCGCCGCTGCTCCGTGCCCTCGCCGCCGCTGCTCCTCTCTTTGCCGCCACGTCCGTCGGTGGTTGTTGTGCTCCGGCTGCTGCTCTCCTCTGACCTCAAGGTATGCCCGCCCGCCCTGCCTTCTAACTTCTTCCTCTACTCCAGCGGCTGCTTGGGCGGTGCCAAGGCACACCCAAGCAGCTGCTGGGCGTTTTTTTTTTTAAGTTATTTACTTATTTGTGTTTAGGGTTTAGGTATTGATTTTGTGCTTCTACTGAGTTGAATCCTCTATTGTCTATACAATACATGTAATTTTGATCAAGTGATGATATGTAAATGTAGAAATAAGTTAGTAAGGTATCAATGATAAGTCTGCTGTAATGTGATGCAAAATAGTTATTGTATCATGCATATCTTAATACTTTTTTGTTTTATAGTTGTATAGGGTGTTTTATGTGTGACAAGTCTATTGTTTTATATATAGTTGTGCATACCTGCGAGTTATCAGGAACACCTAAATGAATGTCTAACACCTAAATGAATATTTAGTTGTGTATTTTCCTAGTATCATGAAATATTCTCAATCGTGTGTATCACATGGGATTCTTATCTCAACACAATAGACTGCAATATATGCATCTAATGCCTTAAATGGAAGACTCGAATGTTATAAAATCCCATCAAAGTAGGTAGAAACAACTTATACATATTCAGATCTTAATAATTCCATGAAGTGCACATTATCTTACTCAGGAAAAGTATGTGTATAATGTAGGATTCGTTCCATATAATGGTTCTATTTTAGTAAGCACCTAGAAACCCGTCCAAGATTTACTCATTAGGAGTAAATCTTGGATAGTCCCCGATTTGGGACTGTTCTTGAACACCTAATCTCACTTAGGATGTAAGTGTATAATGTGTATTGGGTTTTCGAGAAAATTTCGGTAGCATTTCCTCGTTTGTTCTCTAAGTACATATGTAGACTTCTTTTCAAGCTATCATGTCTACCACAATAAAGTTGGTTATGACAAGCAATAAAAGGTTAACTGATGTTATACAACTTTTTCTAAAAATATATAACATCGTTATATGTACTTACACTTTGTTAATACTAATATTATGCAGTCTCTGTCCACCCATAACAGTCACTATGAACTGGGCCTCTATGTCAATGTTAACGTTCCCTATTGAAGAACAATTGGACATCATCCTAGATGATTGTTCCTTAAACCAATTGGTCATACCCAAACATTGGCGTTTTCTAAAAGGAATACACTACATGCCTGGTAAAGTGACCCTAACTTTTGGCAATTATTCACATGTTATCGAGGTTGAGTATGATTTGGCGGGAAATCTTGTATCAAAATCCGGTTGGCGTGATTGGATTGGAGAGATGCATGTGGTCCGTTGCAACAGGCTTTTTCTCCGTCCAGTTGGCCATAATTCCATCAAAGTTTGGATAACCAACAGCAACTGCGAGACCCCCGATCATCTACTGTGGTATGAGCGCACGTCGTCGCATATCAGCTCGGACGAATCTGAATCTGAGGCCCCTGTCAGTTCAGATTCGTCTAAATACAGTGAGGAGCTTCGTGACACAGCTTCATCATCAAAAAGACCACGGTAAGTCCAATTAACAAATATAATTGTCAACACAAAAAAATTGTGTTTACACTTTTTGTTTGAAAGCAATCAATACTCATAGCTGCTTTCTATTCTGAACTTCAGGAGAAGATCGCCAAAATGATAAGTCCTCGAAGTTACTGATGCGGGACCATGTTGATGTAGTATTTAGTTGTCTATCTATCTATACTTGTCTGTATTAATAGTTTTTTTAATTATGCGCATGTTTAGGGGTACACCAACCCCTTTGTTTAGTTATTGTTTAGGGGTACACCCCTGTGTGTGGATGTAAAAAGAGATTAATGAATGGAACTGAAAGTTGCTACATGAATGCTTATAACTGAAGTGTGTGTTCCCATGAATGTTCCCATTTGCATGATTACACTACTATTTTCTCATATTATATAGTCTATTTTAATATGACATACTTACTCATATGGTATATTTTGGGTAAGTTTACTTTACTTATATCTTTAACTTAAGTATAGTATATATATGCATACATGTGCATTTTTTTATAAAATTGTATAGAAAATCAAAACCCGTTCTTGGTGAGAATCCTAATCACCATTCTTGCTTAATGATGAACTGTGAAAGTAATCAGCTGTGAGCAGTTGGAACAAGGTCATTTGTATATTTTACACAACATGGACGAAGTGAACGTTTATATCGAGGAACATACCAATTTCATGAAAAGACAATATCCTCAAGCCAATACAATGTGGCTTGCTAGAGAGCATGACAAGACTTTTATTAAGTGGTTTGAAGATAAAGTCTTACATCAACTATCTCAAACACCAGATGATATTACTGAAACTATCAAATGCCTCGCCTTTAAACCAAAGTTGACTGTTATGTCTTATGAAGGGTATGACATTAATGGATTCACATATTCCACAAAGCGCCAAGATGATAAGAGTGTCGTCCAAAACAGTGGGGTCACCCTTCAATCATCGACTATGTTTTTTGCAATTGCAAAGGATAAGAGTCCACGTGAAGCTAAAATGTCATATTACAGTGTCATTGAAGAGATATGGGAATTTGACTACATAGATTTCAGAATTCCGCTCTTCAAATGTAATTGGGCTGATAACACCAAAGGAGTTATAGTGGATGAATTAGGTTTCACTTTACTGAACTTTGAAAAGACTGGTGAGAAGGCTGAACCATTCATATTGGCATCACAGGCGAAACAAGTATTTTATATCGATGATCCTGCAAATGATAAATGGTCGGTTGTTCTTCATGGTAAAAGACAGTTCATTGAAGATCCTATAGATGAAGAAGAGTACTATGATAAATATGATGACTCCAGTCCATTCTCAGTTGGGTTGCCAACTCCACAAAATATTGAAGCTAATGATGACTTATATGTGCGTGGAGATCACAATGAAGGATTGTTAATTGATAAAAGATCACAATTTTAGAGGCATGCATGTTTATATTTTTTTATTGAAGCTAAATGTTTACTTTTTTAATATCAATATCATTTTCTGATTTGATGTTTCATTATCTTCTAGTTAATACAAATGCTAAACATTGTGGGAGGGTGCTAAAGAACTATAGGACCAATCTCACCCGAGATTACATACGCGATGCTGAGAATAGGTTCTTGATTGATTCCAATTCTAGACATTGATCAGTATTTCACTAACTCTACACTAATAATTTTTTTTTGTATTCTCTTTGAAAAATAAATATAGGAAGAAGGAAGCCACACAACAATGGAACTACTTGGACCCCAAAGACTGGGAGGAGTTTGTTACCCAAAGAAAAACAGATGAATTCAAGGTATTAAGTGCCACTCCCAATTTAATTAATATACGTTTTTATGTATTCACCTATTCAAGATTAACCTTTATTGTTACTAATTAACCAAATCAATGTGCTAACCAACTAGGCTATCAGCGATGCTCAACGACAACTACATGTTACGACCGCACAATGGGTCCAAGAGGATATGCAGGCGTTCACCAAAGCTTATATACATATATAGGCAGCAAGCCATGAAACAGCAAAAGAAGCCCCAATGAAGAGAAGCAGGATACAGATACAATACATAAAGTGCAGCACACACAAGTGCTTCAGATTCATATAACAACATGATAGAATAACACATATATAGTGCATAACAACAACAGCGCCGAATTTATATACAACACTAGCTTAGTACATATATAGTGGGACTAAGGTGATGATCCCAACTGCTAAAACAAGTTCCTGACAACTATATGTTACGACTGAGAGGTCGTGATTCAGCAACCGTATGCATTAGCAGGTGGATCTATTTGTCCTCCTGCTAATGAATACGGTTGCTGAATCACGACCTCCCAGTTGTAACATGTAGTTTTCGGTAACCTATTTTAGCAGGCGGGATCGTCACCTTAGTCCCACTATATATGTACTAAGCTAGTGTTGTATGTAAATTCGACGCTGCTGTTGTTATGTACTATATATGTGTTAGTCTGTCATGTTGTATGGACATCGATTGTATTGCTCATGTATTATATAGTCTCATTAGATAATATGAAATATATCAATCTTATTTATAGCTCATTAATTATATATACACATCATTCTCTTTACAGGTGTTTAAAGTTGACCCCACTACAGGAACAGACTTACCAGATGTACATGCTCCCTATACGATGGGAGAATTAATTGAAGTAAGAGAAGAATGGGAAACAACCATACAAATAGTGGGGGTTTTAAAATATAATTGGGATGTTGATAGCGAATAATGACTAAAGAATGATATTTTGTAAATGAATTTCTGAATTATAATATATGTGTGAATGTTTCTACATGTCTAGATGTTTCTACATGTGTATGAGTGAAAATGAATGAAAGTGTTGGTTGATATATGAATGTTTCTACATGTGTGAATGTGAATGAATGGAACTACAGATTGCTAGCTACATGAATGTTTCTAAATGTGTGAAAACAAAATGGAACTGCAGGTTGTATTGCTAAATGCATGTGTAAATATTTTTGTTGTTAAATTTGCAGGTTTGTGGCCTGTTGTTGGCTGATATCAATGGATGTCGTAAAACCTACAGTTAACTGCAGGTTTCTCATCCTGCGACCAGCCACAGCAGGTCTGCAGACGGATAGAAAAAAAAACAAAACAATAGGCGTCGGTTATTTGTATAACACCGACACACAAAGTTATAGTGTCAATTTTATATAAATAACCGACGCCTGTTTCCTGTGACGCGAAGGTATATGGCATCGGTTTATTATCTAATAATCAACGCTGATAGTGGCCAAGATGGCGCCCTTTCTGTGGCGTGAAGGTATATGGTGTCAGTTTCTTATCTAATAACCAACGCCTATACCTTCGCGCCACAGGAAACATGCGCGATTTCGGTGGCGCGCGAAGAGTTTGGGCATCGGTTTTGGAACCGACGCGTAATGGGTGAGCTTTTAGTGTCCCCCACATAGGTGTCACTTAGAAACCGACACTAAAGGTAGGTTCTGTATTAGTGGCATGAGGTGTAATCATGATAGATATAAGAAGTCAACCTAAGGAGTGAGAGAAACCCTTGACTGAATGAAATATAATGCTGACGTGGAAATAAAAAGTATAGTTTAGAGTCATGTTGATAATCACTCGACCTAAATTATGAAATATTAGGATAGTGTGTGTGTACATCATCTCATTATGAGGGAGACAGATTGGGTACACACATGTTATGCTTAAAATTGATTATAGAGGATGAATACGTTAAGTTAAACTTAATGACATGACCTTGTTTTGGAGGTGTTACCTCACTCTTATGTGAAGATAAATGAACAATTGGTTGGGAACCTAGGTGAAAAGGTAATCACCAAGTAAATTGAAATTATATATGTAAGTGTAATTACCAATGGATAGCATCGTGTATATACTAGGGATGCGGATAAACTAGGAATATAATTTGGGTATCAAACTTAGTAATCTTGTTTAGAAATTACATTTCAATAAAAGTTGTAAAGAATAATAAAAGAAGGGTTGTGTAAGGAGGTGGGATCACCCCCTTACTAAAATAAAAATTTGAAGAATTAACATCCATTCTAAACACACTCAAAGGTATGTCAGAATAGGTATAAATTTTCCAAATTTATTATAATGGTATGCAAAAGACCAAAGTGTAGAAGTGGAATAAAAATAATGACTATATTCAATTTTCACAAAAGATTACAAAAGTACATTGTAATATTCCATAAGGGTTTACATGTATGATACAACATAAGGATCTAAATAGAGGGAAATCTAAACCATAACAACGTTGTCTCCAAGCTTTAACTCCTTAAGCTAGTCCAAAATTTCATGCCTTATCATCCAAGTCCTTCACCTAGGGTTGGAAGCATACCCCAGGAAGAAGAGAAAATAGATGACATCAGCAAAGGTTGGTATGCGCATAATAAATAAGAAATTGATCAATATATGGAATAAAGGATATCAAATATAAAAGGCTTCCCATAGAAAGGATAAGGACCACCCAAATGGGTATTAAGAGAAAAGGAATTGAAATCATATGATAAAAAAATAATACTTGCCATTAATAAAACATAAAGATTGTACCACACAAGCACATCTAAAGAATTAGGGCACACACCCCATATCATCAATAAGCATGCATGTGAGATAAACATAGCCCTAGAACAATATAAACACAAAGACGGCCAAGTCTCATAAACTTGAAACCTTATAGAGAACGGAATATTGCCAATCTCCCAAATATATAAAACATGGGCCAAGAATCACACATCTTGCCCTGGATATGAGGTTCCTTTCCATCCCAAAAGAGCCAGAAATATCACATCTGCTCGGCAAGAAATAACACATATGCCATAAAAACTAATGTAATTACACTACTCTAGTGCTACTAAATCACATAGCATGTTAAATGTAGAGGCAAGTAGAAAGTATAGTGAAAATATATAAACTAGTCACCACATAAGTCACCAACATATACATCCACATCATAAATGGGCAAAAGACATCACATGACATCTTTTAGAGTTCCATCATGAACAAATCATAAATAAGTGTTCAAAAGAATATACATGATCACATGATCAATATAAAACAAGGTTGTTCTTATGAACCATGATTTTTAAAACAAAAGACATTGTGTATAGGCTAATTTCCATAGGACAAAGAGAATGAATGAGCATAGGTGAATTGCTCAACATAGAAGAATAGTAGATACATCATACCTCAACTTCAGAGTCTAAATAGTCCAAGTCAGTCCTAGATCCAAGCCCACGCCTCCATAAGAACATATAGGGAAGGTGGAAAGATCCAATAAGTAAGGTTACCAAGCTTAGAGAGGTTGATTTCTCCAACAAAGCTCCTATCTCGAGCAAGAAGCACCTTCTCCAATTTAGAGGTGAAAAACCTAACAAACGAACATGGAGATGAGCTGTTTATGGGTTCTAGGTGGGGTTTCACAATGGAAGGCCATGGTTCCAACCTGGAGGAAGGTGGAAAGAAGAATAACAACATGAAAATAGGGAAGGAAAGGAGGATACTTACTAGTTTTGGTCAAAATCACCAAGGAGGAGCTTAAGAAATACTAAATAGAGAAATTTGGAACCCTAGGAGCGTTCTTCACCAAGGTAGGAACCTCCTTTTACCTTGGCACAGAACCTTCGTGGAAAAATATAGTAGGAATGATGCTCTAAGATAAATTGAATAAAGGAGAGAAAGAGTTTTCAAATTGGGACTTGGGAAGGGGTAGATATGGCTATATAAAGAAAGAGGTCTAGTATGAGGTGTCTATGAGACTTTCCATGTGTCTTATATAAGGGTGTCCATGGACATGCAAGACATTATGGATAAGGAAGAAGTCAAGCACGAGGTTTCAAGTTACTCTCCATGTGTCCAATGCTAAGGGTGCCTATGGACATGCAAATCTTTATGGATAAGGAAGAAGTCAAGCGTGAGGTGTCCATGGAGCTTTCCATGTGTCCTTAGCCAAATGATTTCTTGGCCATGCAAGAGGACAGCTCATAGAGGTTTCTTAAATGTAAAATTTCGGTTTATGGACACTTATAGGCCATCCTAACCGACCTCCAATAAAATAAATAACCCCATTGGTTGATAGCTTCTAAAGATAAGCTCATTTATAAAGAGAGTAATCCCTAAAATGCCCTTGGAAAGAAACACCTTCAAACAAAGGTACATATAGGTGCCCCATGGTCAAAAACTCGATAATGGTAAGGGAATATATAAGGATTATAATTCATGTGACAATTTTCAATGAAAACCTCCCATTTGGGAAAATTGTAGCAAAGTCCAGAATGTACCTAAAATTGCATAACTTGCACAAACAACATCCAAATTGGACCAAACTTCATCCACAAGTTATCTTTGATGTGTTGAATATGAATTTTCCATTATTTCCATATTTTGAAGTTATGTGAACACATTATTCATTATTTATGCCTTTTACTCATTTTCTCTCTCCTAAACTTATCCTAATATTCCAAGGTTGTCCAAATTAGACGAAATTTGGCATGTAGGCTAATTTTGATATATAGATTTCGAATTTGAAGTTTGTTTCCACTTTTGAGACTTCTTTTTATTAGATATGTCATATGGCCCATTAACAACCCATTATCTAAATTATTCATCCAATTAAGTTTCTTATCATCATATTACTACCAAAATGAGTTATGTGATATAATTTATGTATCCATTATAAACCTAAGATTAATGTTAGAACATTAGGTTACATTCAGGTGATCTATATAGGCATTAGCTCGTTGGGGTTATACTAAACATCTATTTTGGTCTAACATTCAACCTTGTTTGGCAAAGTCCAAAATGTCATCTTCTAGGGTAGGGTCTGAGATCTAGTATGTTACAAGTTGCTAACCCTAAGGTGTTGAATCTAAGTTACGTAAGCATTCACCTTGACCTTACTAGGTGTGAATTTTGGGGATAAAATTCCTTTTTAAGAGGGTTGAATCTTATATCCTAAAATTTTGTTAAATTTGGAATACACACTTGATTGATAAACAAATTCAGATAATATTACAATTATTACCACTTTGTGGGATGGGTACAATTAATTACCCATATAAAGGCCAACAAAACTACTTGCTTTGCAAATAAGTCCTTGCGGCATAAGTTGAAGAAACTAAAGAAATTTTTTATTTTTTGTGATTTGCATAATCCATTAATAGTGGTTAAAAAAAGAATGAAATGGAAATTCAATAGATAAAGGAACTATTGAAAGCAATGAACAATTGGTGAGTAAATTTTCTCAAAAGGATATGTTGTTGGCAACAAAATAGTTCTACTCGACACAATAGTGCACTCAATTAGTAAATACACTAATATCGGATAGCTTGCCAAGTTTGGATGGAAAAAGGAAATAATTGATGCCTAACATGAATCAATTAATGCCTTTTCTTACGACAAGAAAAGGGTGTTTAACTTGTCTTTCTTGCCACCAAATATTATCTAAATTGAGATTTCTCAAGAAGGAAGATGGGACTAATTAATTGATAGGTTTGTATTTGATATTTTTTTGTAACAAGAAAAATACCAAATAGAAGGTTTTCCTTAAGGTTTTATAGAAAAATGAGTTACTAATAGAGAATCATAATTACTTTACAAAATTGGGATTTTAATAAATATAAAGTTACCTTTTTGTGAGAGACTTTCCTTTTCTTTCACTCCCCCGAGAACTCTAACCCTAGCAATCTCTCCTCCCTCCTGTACTTCTTAGGCCTATATTAGAATGAGGTATCTTCTTCATTCAATAGGAAGAACTGAATGGTATTGACCCTTTCGCATGGCCTAGAACCGAGGAAATACCTACCAAAATCTCATGAATGTGGAAACTTTGATCCATCGCCATCACAATGAAGTAAGAGAGAGAAACGTGATAGGCCTTTGAGGAAGTAAAGAAGAACTCCCCTCATTCATATTCTTTGACGAGATTGAGACTTCACTTGTAGGGTAGTAGCCAACGAGACAAGTTCATGCAACACTTGTGTCATCAACTCAGAAGATCAGGCCCAAAGTGGCCAACAAGAGAATGATCTAGGCATGTTAGCTAGATTCAAGAGGGAAGGGAGAAATAGAAGGATTTAAATAGAATATCCATATGTGAATATGCACCAATGACACCTAGGTAACAACCTGAGCTTCCTTTTCTTATTATGTAACATGTTGACGTTCTCAACAAGCTAGGACTACCCTCTGCATCTCCAATAATTGTGACCATTTCTTTCTTTCATCTAGGTTCGATAAGGGTCCTCAGAGGTGACTGTGTCTCTTTGAAGACATTGGAACCTCCCCTTCATGCGCTACACAAGGGAGGTCAATCCCATCACTACCTTGCATGGCTGGAGTTTGTTTCCTCTTGCGATCATGAGGTAGGAGGAGATTAGGTCAAATGACCCAAAAACCCATGAAGGAATGCCCAAAGTAGAAAGACATCAATGTCTTTTCCCCCTTAAACTAATTTCATTTTAGGTGATATTAAAAAGGGAATGTTGCTGACATGTCAAAGCATAATTAGTTGAAAAGGGTTAATCTTGAAGCATTTATAGTTAATTATTAGTAAATCATACGGGAACAAGATATATATGAAGATTGATCAGGAAAATGAGAGGAACAAAAAGAGAATATAATTGAGACCTAATTATTCTTCCCTTTCCATAAGTACATAAAGAGACATTTTTTAATGTGAAACATGCATAGAAAACCTAGTTTGATGGCTTTAATGGTCATTACTTATTTAATTGGCATTAAAGGGTAAAGCTTAATATTTTAAGATAGAAAGAGTATCTTGGACGTATTTTCATTTAAAAGTTCATATGTTACTAAAATTAGGGATTCTAAATTGGAAAATTAGTAATATGTATTAAAGCAATGTTTTATACATAAAAACCTTAATTTTTGATGAAAAGGTTGTTAAACATGTTAAATATGGTTATTTATAATATAATCTGATAAATGTGGTATATAATGGTGATTTAACATGATTATGACCATAATGATGATAACTACAATTGTTATGTTTTTTTTTATACAGGGTGCCTGCCTTTTTATTAAGTAATCAAATCGTCTGCAACAATTACAACGATCCAATCCTCAAAACCCTCCCCAATGCAGTAAGGGTTAACAAAAAGACAGGTAGAAGAGGCCAAGGTGTGAGCTACTCTATTGCCTTGCCTCCTAACAAAACAGAAAATAAAAGAAAGGAAACTAAGGGAAAGATCGATAATGTCCCAGATGATGATGTCTTCATAGCCTCATCCACCATACTCCTTCTTTACCGCCTCCACCAGAAGAAAGCAGTCTGTCTCCACCACCACGTCCACAAGACCCTTCCTGAGTGCTAGTTGCATGCCATTGAGAAAAACCATACCCTCCGCACTAAGAACTGAGTACGACTACTCTAGACGACATTGGAAGTTCCACAAAAGCTATTTGTGCTCGTCCCTAACAGATGTGACACAACCACTCTCACCAGATGTGTTGAGAGACCCATCTGTGTTGATTTTCACACTGCCCGGTGGTGGCCGGCGCTAAGAGACTATTCCAAGGGTTGAAGCTTGTAGAGTTGGATGGCTCACTGCTGTGTGGTATATTGCATGCTCCTTCATGAGGTTGATGAAGCTCGCTGCTAGACCCAGGAGAAAAGGTGGGTGATTATCAAAAAGAAATTTGTTTCTAGCAGCCCACGTCACCCAAAGAAGTGCACCCCCTTCCTCCTTGCACCTGCTGTCCTCCTTATCCATAAGGATGCTCACCAAGCTTCCCACGTCATGTATGTTCAGTTTTCCCAGCCAGTCAAAGTCACCTGTGGCCCATATCTTCCTCGCCAAGTCAAAGTGAAGCAACACATGTGAAGTATCCTCCCACTGTGCGCCCCCTTTCTCCTTGCACCTACTGTCCTCCTCATCCATAAGGCTACTCACAAAGCATCCCAAGTCATGTATGTTCAGTTTTCCCAGCCAGTCAAAGTCACCCGTGGCCCATATCTTCCTCGCCAAGTCACAGTGAAGCAACACATGTGAAGTATCCTCCCACTGTCTGCAATGGTGGCAGCTATTGTCTTGTATCACCTACTTTCTCTGAAGCTTCTCCTTGGTGGGAAGTATATTCCTAAGTGCTCTCCAAATAAAGTGCTTCAACTTTGGTGGCCATCCCTATTTCCATAGTTTTTTTCCACGCCTCCCCATCAACTCCATCCACCAAATCAGTGCATGCTCTAATAAAGGAGTATGCATTGCGAATAGAAAAAAGCCCATTGCTCCCTATCTCCCAATAAAGATTGTCCTCTACACTCCGTCGGGACAGTGGGATGTTGAGGTCGATCCTGGAAATGTGATTAGGAAAACAAGTCTCCACTACCTCCCTACGCCACTGGTTCATCTTACTATTGATCAAATCACTCACCCACCTATACTCCACTGGGCCATTTACTAAGTACATGTGCATAGTACCTCCGAGATGAGGAATCCACCTGTCCCTATAAATATGAATCCCTTTTCCATCCCCCACCCGCCATATAAAACCATTCTTTACTAGCTGCAAATCTCCCCATATGCTCCTCCATGTATAGCTGGGATTTCCCCCCAATTCGACTTGTAAGATAGATGAGGACTTGTAATATTTTGCCTTTAAAATCCGGGTAGCAAGGGACACCCCATGCACCGCCAACCTCCACCCTTGTTTTGCCAGCAATTCCTGGTTGAAAGCCTTCATGTCTCTAAACCCCATCCCTCCACCTTCTTTGGGTCTGCACAACCTTTCCCAACTCATCCAATGGATCTTCCTCTCGCCTTCCTTGGACCCCCACCAAAACCTTGCCATCATTGCCTGGATCTCATTGATAAGGCCGTTTGGGATTTTAAAGGTGCTCATAAGATACCTAGGGATAGCTTGGATGACCGCCTTAATCAACACCTCCTTTCCTGGCTTGGATAGGAACTGTTCTTTCCACCCTTGCAAATTTTTCCACACTCTATCTTTTATAGTAGCAAAAACAACTTTCTTAGACCTCCCAACCGTCGTAGGGAGTCCAAGATACTTCTCATACATATCTACCTCCCTTACTTGCATCTGGTTCTTAATCAACTCACGCCTTTCGTCGGTGACATTCACACTAAAAGATACCTCTATCTTCTCATAATTGATTTTCTACCCGGATGCCCTCTCGTATTGGCTGAAAATGCTAGCTAAAGCGGAACATTTTTCTAAGGTAGCCCGTGTGAACACAATGCTGTCGTCTACGAAAAAGAGGTGAGTAACACGTGGTGCCCATCTACATATTCTTATCCCATGGATTTTGTTAGCCTGTGCTTCTTTTGATAGAGAAAAGGAGAGTGCATCAACACAAAAAAGAAAGAGGTAGGGAGAGATTGGGTCACCTTGGCGAAGTCCTCTGGACAGGTTTGAAGATCCCCTGCTACTGCCATTGATGATGAACTTATGGGAGACACTGGTCACACACTCCATCACCTTGTTCCTCCATGTATCCGGCAACCCCATTCTCCTCATGACCTTTTCCAAGAACGTCCACTCCACCCTATCATACGCCTTGCTCATATCCAGTTTAAGAAACATCAATCCTTCCTTTCTTCCCTCCTATGCTTCATAGTATTGAACATCTCATAGACTACTAAAGCATTATCAGTAATCATTCTCCCACCAATGAAGGAACTTTGGTTTTCAGAGATAATCTCATTCATCAACGGTTTAATTCTGTTGGCCAGGACCTTAGTGATAATTTTGTAGGAAACATTACACAAGCTGATTGGGCGATACTCAGCTATTCGAACATGGATGTTTATTTTTGGAATGAGGACAATATCAGTATCATTGATATCTTTAATGCTTTCCTCCCCTCGCCACCACTTAACAATGAACCCCATCAAGCTGTGTTTAATAACCTCCCAGAAATTTTGATAAAAAAATGCTTTCATCCCATCCGGACCTGGAGCCTTATTTGGATGCATTTGGTTGAGTGCTTTCCATACTTCTGTCTCTGTGGGGACCTTATCTAAGTATAAATTGGACGTCTCAGAGATAACCCATGGAAAACCTTCAAGAAACTCCTCCATTCCAGCTGGATTAGTACTAGAGAAGAGAGCATTGAAATATGAGTAGATAATTTCAGCAATAGAGTCCAGCTCCATGTGCCAACTTCCATCTTCTTTGTAGAGACTGACTATCGTGTTGCGACTTCTTCTTTGACTTGCTTTATGGTGAAAATACTTCATATTCCTGTACCCATCTCTCATCTCATTTGTTCTAGCTCTGGATAACCAATAGCTTTCCTACATGCACTAAAGTTCTTACAACTCATTTGCGCTTTTCACATTCCTGTAACATATCACTAGATGGTGGCCGGTTCAGAGCACTACAAAGCTTCTTTTCTGTCTTCGCAATTCTTCTTTTAATGTTCCCAAACTTGTCTGCCGCCCACCCGACAAGCATTTCAGCACAAATCTCTATTTGTCCATTGAGGCCCAAAGCGGCATTATTTTCCCAAGCTTGTTTAACCACCTCATTGCACTCCGGTGAGGAAGGGCAGAATGTTTCGAATCTGAACCTTTTTTCATAGCATCCATTTCCCTGTCCCGGTCTTTCTGCCCACAAAAGAATCTGTCCATGGTCTGAATTGAGAATAGGAAAATTCTTAACTCTCCTTATGTTGAAGATGTCACACCGTTTCCTATCCGCCAAGAAATGGTCCAGCCTTTCCAAGATCAGATTGTTCACCTACTGTCCTCTCTTCCATGTGAATTTATTACCCATTTTTCTCAGATCAGTCAAATGACATCTATAAATCGCCTCTCTAAAGTTTTGCATATGCCATTCATTCCTTGGTTGTCCACCTTTCTTTTCAGTATGAGTAAGAATCTTTTTGAAGTCCCCTCCAAGCACAATAGGCCATCTTGAGTGAGCACAAATATCCTCCATCAGCTACCAAGTGTGATGCCTCTCATGGGTAGTTGCCCATCCATAAATACCAATGAAATAGAAACAGTCTGGACTGCCCTCGATCCCCACCATAACCGAGATATGGTGATCTGAGTACGACTTCACCATAACATCAACTCCCTTCCACCACAACCCCACCCCCTGCTCTTCCCCTACTATCAACTGCAAAACCCGAGTTGAAACCACACTTTCTCCTCACTGCCTCCTGATCACCTCCTCTACACATAGTCTCCATGATGAAGACTAAGTCGGGCAACTCTCTTCAACACCTCATCCTGAGAGAGTCTACCGTACCAGGGCTTCCCAAGCCCTGGACATTCCAACATAAAGTTTTCATGGCTCTTCGTGGGCCTGGACCTCCCCAGCACCCGCTACTGAACTGTTTTGTGGTACAAAAATTGTCTCTATCCTGATTCTTTTTCCCCCAAACACCTCTTATGTTTCTTTCACCTCCCGTGCCTCCTCCATTCCCCCTCTCCTTCTCTTCTCCCCCACCTAGGTATGCAACCCTCCATCCCCTTCGACTTCCCCACTCACCTGGCGATTCCAAAGTCTTGTAATTCTTCCCATTTTCTTTCCTTTATGCCTCCCCCCTATGCCCCCTGTAAGGTAGATACTTCCTTTCTCACTAACCCCTCCCCCTCACCAATCCTAGAACCTCCTTCTCCCGAGTGCATAGGTCATTTTTTAAGAGATCTCCCTTCCTTCCTGATCACCTGCCCATGCACACAGAGTGCTTCATCACCCCTCCCCTCACCTGGATTTTTGTTGACTCCATCATCGTCAATACCATCCGCCGTCAGAGAGGGTTTGCCATCTATCTGCTTGCCTCGATGATCATGTCCTCCACCCTTCATGTTGTTGTCATCGCCCCATGAGACAATTGTTATGTGAATAACCATGCATATGAATAATTGATGTTTTGAATTTAAAGATGATAACTTTAACGAACTCAGACTAATCATTTAATCATAGTGAAAGGATATGTTTATTTAGTAATTTGGGTTATACAATTTGTCCAATGCAGATAAATAACTCTGCTAAAGTATTGTGCAAGAGTGAGGGTTTTACTATTATTCCTTATCTAAATATAAAATCCTAGAATAATACCAAGTAGGGTTTAATGTGGTTAATGAGATGGTGACACTCTAAGATTTACATTCATGTATATTAAAATGTGGATAGCTTGACTTGCTTGTTGATTGGATAGCATGCTTGAAGTATATATCTGACATGATCTGCATGATTCACCATTTAGGTACATGGTTATGCTTATTACTACCTACATTAGTTTTTCATAGTTTTCTGAGTGTTTCTCAAGGATTGAAAAACTAAACTATTGGATGCTTATTTACAATTTGATCTATTACAATGCCACAATGAGTATCAGATGGATTTATATATCATCTTATGAACCCTAGGCTGATGATTATCAAGGATGCACACAAGACCCAGAAGGGAATGTGATCACGCCGAAGATAATATATCCTGTAAGGGCCAAAATATGTAAGGAAAATTATATTTCTCATTTGCAAGTAATTGATTATTATATGTTGTTATATACTTGCACACGTTTTGCATGCACCCCACATGCATAGTATATTTTGATATGATGATGTGTTGTTTTGTTTCACGGTGTTCTAGTTACATGCTAGATAAGATGATATCAAGATATGATGGATAGATGAAATAACTTGGAGAAATTATAATTAACTTTTAAGAAGGATTCAATAGATGATACTTCTTGTCATATGCATATTCTGATGATGGAATGTTATGTAACTCCTAGAAGAATATCTTTTAAGCAACATATTTAAATTAATGGAAATTATTTTCTATTGATTATTATCTATTAAAAGTATGGATCCTTGGGAAAATATTAGGTAATGGCTCTCATCTTTTTGGGCTTCCTTAATTGGGGGTTGTTGAAAAGTGAGGTCCTTACCCCCACAAATAGAAAACACATCGAGAAAGGGTTGCACAAGATCCATATAAGGTGGAGAGGATGATAGACGTGGTCAAATGAACTATGAGAAGCCCACCATTTGAGGCATAGAGATCAAGCTAGTAGATCACAACCTTATAGTTGGTGGCTACTCTACAAGAATCAGAGGTGGAAGATGAGATTTCCATCCCTATATTGCATTGGTAAACACTCAGATAAGGCCAACTAGTGCCTCAATATCCGATGGGGGTGTGTGTGTGGAACATAAAAAAACTAGACCTTGCTGTTAAGACTTACGACCATAGTCTATGGTATCTCACAGATCAATTATCCAATAATTCACACCAAAATAAATTTACGTAGGAACTTCATTTGTTCATGAAACATTGTATATATGTTCATAATATCACAAAGTAGCTTCTATCCACGGTTGAGACACAAACTCCATTATCTAGTCATGTAGTAAATTCTACAATCAACCTTATGGATATATGTATACATCATCAAGGAAACTAAAATTAATCATTGATTCTTTATCAAACAAATACCATATGCCTACTTATTATTACTGACCACCTCATGGTTCATCAATATTCTAGTTGAGTTTGTTGAGATTGCTAAATGCCCCTCTTGAACTCATTCGTTCCCAAAATGATGAAACAATGTTATTTGTCATGATTGAACTCAATTAGGTTCGACAATCATGATTTATATCTATGGTTGCACTTTTTGGTTGAAAAGAATCCATAGTTGGATAAACAATTCCCCAATTTGGTATCCGTCGTCCACATAATATTCATAGTCCTAAAACACTACATTGGGTATCAACACCCTAAAATCTGGTTTATCACATTCACCCCACCTTACATAGAATTTCGTCCTCAAAATTCACTTGTATCATACTTACAGTGGTGGAAGGAGTTTCAATACATATTGGCCACCACTTCTATGGTTCAGTTCTATCATACATTTGGATATATCCTAAGTTGTGACCTTAGGATTTTTGTGCATCTAGGGTGAAACCACCCCATCTTATATAGTTTGAAGCATCACATTTTTTGAACTGAACTGAGGCATCAGTTAATGTCTTAGTCATAACATGGCGTTCTTATATATATATTAGGATTTACATCCTTACAATGCCTTAAAGAGAAGAGTTTTATTAATACATATGATGTTAAGAAGGAACTTCTTAGGGTTTCATTTGCCATCCTTTAAATCATACATGGTGATGCCATTTCATGCCATTATCTACTGGAACCACTCGGAATAACATCATTAGTGTGGTTTATGATCAAGATCATACTACATTTCATCATTGGAGGGGATTAGTCTTCATATTTGAATATTAGGGTTTTTTCCCTATTGTGTGACAGTTATCGTCAAACTAGAAGCATAGTTTTAGAAGCATTAAAGTTAATAATTATATTTTATTATCATGCAATATATGATCCAAAGATATATATATATATATATATATATATATATTTATATTTATATTTATATTTATATATTTCAAGATCATGATTTGAAACTTATACATTTCATGTATGTTATGAAGAGAAAGAAAACATACTAATTCAATATTTTCATGATTTCAAACTAATATCTTACATGAATGATATGAGGGAAGGATAAATTAATAGTCCAAGCTTATCCAAGTGACTTTTCATACATAAGTCATCTTTATAGATCACATGAAGTTTCTAGTATCATATATTAAAATAGAGAGGAAGAAGGAACAACATGGGTGAGAATATTATGCAAAAGGCATTTGACGCCAAGAACTAGAGCTCCATATATCACCTCACTTGTAGCTAATGATGATCTTCACAAACTTACCTCACTCAAGATAGGACTAAACTCAGTCAAAGGGTTGACTTTCATATCATGAGTCATCGACCCATCATTTTTCTTCACCGTAATATCATATCTAGGAATTATATCGACTATAGAATCATACATAATGACTCAAATCATATACTGTAGAGTAATCTAGCTTTGTAAACATTATTTTGAATAGATATCTCATACATCTCATATATTTTGGAGGTTAGGTCCTATGACCTTTTCCCTTTGGGTCTCGCGCTCTCTTGAGTTAAACCCTTATCTTTGTCCTAACACAAGAAGTCTTCATTTGTAAATGAACTTGAGACTCATCATATTCAACCTTGTCTTAACGTAGAATACCTTATGAAGAAAAGCAACATACTTTCATCATCAACACTTCGTTGATATTTTCAAAAATGGAGTCATACCTCATATACAACTTAGATATTGATAAATTGACTTATATCATTAGAGATCATACTTAGGTAATATTATCCATACTCTTATATCACATATCACTCCCTTATAAAATTCTATACGTCACATCATGATAAGGCTGTACACATCTAATTTAGAACTACTCTCTTCTAGACTAACATCACTCCCTTTCACTTAGGTTTCATGACTACCTCCTTCTCTCCTATGTGAGGGACACATTTTGATATTTACTAACATATATAATAATTCATGATATTGGTTTTCTCCAATAAATCAAGCATCATAGAAAATAGTTGAGGCTTGAGATGATTTGGAAACTAAACCAATACAACAAAACTGAGTGTCCCACACAAAGTAGAGTCTAGTGCCATGCCACCTAGTGAAATGGTGAGAAAAAGGTGTAGACTAGTGTAGCTACCCAATACATACACGCTCTATATGGAGTTCAAAACACTTGTTTAAACCTAGTTCTCGAAGGTCTACATTTTAACCTTGAGGATAAGTCAAACCTAGTCCTATTCAACAACTAACTAAGTTTCTATGGCTTAAGTGAAAGGTGAGATTTAGTTTTTATGTTTCTTATTGAGCCATTGATAGGTGTAGCTATTGTTCATGCTCTGATAGCAACTATAACATCCCCATAGTCCACCTTCCCCAAACCCCATAGAGACGAGAAGACAAAATATGAAAACATTACTCAATTTTATTAGAGAGCGATGCAAAAGCATTATATAGATACCTGAACATAAAACTATAGGCATAGACCATAGCATTTTCAACATCCAACATGGATATTACAAAATAAGTTATTACAACTTAGATTTACACATTGAATAGAGAATTTTACAAGTCTATACATGTATGCTGAATCAGGATCGTAGAAAATAGGTACAACATGTTCAATCGCTCACTTCTTGTATTCTTCTCCCGTGCTAGTCCTAAGCCTAAAACATATATGAAACAATGCATCAACACACGAGGTGTTGTGTATGTGGGTAGAAAGATACATACTAATATTCTTACTTAATTAAAAATAATTTGAGAAAGAAAGAAAGAGTAAAAAAAACATTGTTTAATGTGAAAATCATGTATACGCATATTTTTAGATGTCTTTTGATGTGATTGTACAACTAGTGTCTCACATCATTTTTATGTGGCCCTTGGGCCATGGGAATGTGTCGACATTATATTTAGAAAAAGATAGAGAGAGAATGAAAACACTTAGTATCTACAATCCATCCATATTCTTTGTTTTTCTTAGTGACATGGCAAAGATCAATACTATGAACATAATGCATCCAATCAATATTTCCAAATAAGAAAAAGCAATACATCATAGCTATTTCAGATAGGTAAACTAGTCATATACTTAAATAAGGCCAACATACATGATTTTAGAGATTTTATTCATCCATGGTCATCTATATAATGTGGTCATCACCTAATTAATAACAATTAATCATCATTAATACAAGATTCACCACGATTAATGAGATTTTTGATTTAATTAGAGTTTTACCAATCCTAGGTTCAAATTATGATTAAATAATGTTTGCTATTTTTATACTGATATTTATGTTATACACAGATTCTTCTTCAATTTTCATATTTTTCTGATGTTCATTCTATTTTTTAAAATCATTATGAGGCTAAAAGAATATAATTATTCATTAATAAAAAAAGTTCTAATATTTAATTGCAATAGTCAAATATGATATGTTATTCTCTTTCCATATGAAACTAGGACTCAGGAGTATTTTCTCAGATTTAATTCCAATCATTTTCTATTTATACCATCTGAATGAACCCTAAAATGGAGCTTTATTATCTATTATATAAAACTACATTAGTTGTCCTTTAAAGTATGATATAATGCTCCTGTAATAAAGGAGATATTTTTTAGTCTGAGCATATTTTTAGGCATTATTTGGATAATGGAGCAATTTATAATCATATTTCTAAAGTTTAGTCTAATTTTGAGAACATAAAAGGAATTTACATATTGATTTGAGTGGAGTCAGATCTTTGAGTGGATCCTTCAAGGGCTCGACCCATAGACCTGCCATGGTTTGTCATCTCTACCATCCAAGTTTATGCCCCCCGTCGTCATCTTCTGCAGGTAACACTCGTGTTCGGTAAGGTATAATACAAAGTTGTTTCCTCTACAAAGATTGTATATGATGGAATCTTTAATGTCAGATCCTTGTGCGTGCCTCTGGCCAATCAATAGGGTGCTCTAGATCACCAAGTCCAAAGAACCAAAGACAACCACCTCCAGGAAGTTCCTCCCATATTCAAGGAACAACTTCCATGCCCGAGCTAGATGGGTGCGACTTAAGGTTAGTAGCTCCCTAGAGCCAGCACCATCGTCACAGAGTGAAAAGGGGTACAACATCTCCCTACTTCCCACCAAAAAGGAAACTGGAGATGGATGACTGCTAAACTATTTACCATGAATCTTTAATCACCTAAAACGAATCAGAAGTGATCCCTGACCTCGGTGGCTCTAGAATTAGATGCGGGTGGGGTTTAAGAGCAAGAGGGAATACCAACAAAACCACCTACAAAAATTTCTTCTACACCCATTCGAGAATATCCTCCATTCTTCCACTCCACCCCGAAGAGTATATTTTCTTTATTCTTATTCATTCCCGTTTATGTTACCATCTTCCCTACAAGCCTTTCTCTCGAGGGCTACCCACTGTTGGGTGTAGAGTAGGGAGTGGCGAGGGAAAGAAGATCTTCTCCCAGCAATAACAAACACAATGTGAGAGCGTTGCATAAGATTTGTAGAAGGTGGGGAGGATGATAGATGAGGTCAAATGCACTGTGAGAAGCCCACCATTTGATGAGTAGTGCCAAGCTGGTAGATCTCAACCTTATAGCTGGTGGCTGCTCTGCAAGAATCATACGTGGAAGACGAGACTTCCACCCTTATTGCATTGGTAGATGTTTAGATCACGACACATAGTGCCTCAATCTCGAATGCGGCTGTATGTGTGGCACATTCAACAACCAGATCTTGCTCTAAAGGCATACAACCACAATCTGTGATATCTCATTGATCAATTATCTTATAATTTAAATCTAAATAAATTTATTTAGGAACTTCTTTTGTTCATTTAACTTTGTATATAGGTTCATAATATCACAAAGTAGCTTTTGTCCATTTTTTGGGGTAAAAGCTTCATTATTTGGTCATGCAGTAAATTCTGCAAACAACCTTATGGATATATATAAACACCACTAAGAAAAATTCAATTAATTAGGGAATCTTGATCAAACCAGTCCCATTTGTCTTTTTATTGATCCTAGAAACATCATGGTTCATCAATATTCTAGTCGAGTTCTTTGAGATTGTTGAATTCCACTCTTGAACTGATCAGTTCCCATATAAATTATACAAAGTTATTCATCATGGTTGAACTCAATTAGGTCTGATAATCATGATTTATATCTATGATTACACTTTTTGGGTTGAAAAGAATCCACAATTAGATAACCGGTTAGTCAATTTGATATCAATCATCTACATAATATTCATAGTTCTCCAATACTAATTTGGGAATAAAAACCCTAAAATCTTGGTTATTACAACACATGTGGGCATGTGAGATTCTAGTCTTGAGTCGTGCATTCTAGGAATGTTCTAAAGGGTTGTCCATGGTGATGAACCCACCCTTGTGCAGCTCTCCATGATTGGGAGATGGGTGCCCATGCGCCATTATGGGTCTGCACTATTGTGAGGTCGTATAATTGATGCTTGACGAGGAAGTAAAAAGACTAAATGAGGGAGATTGTAACATCCTGAGATTGGAGGCCTTAAAAGGAATGATTGGAGTACCCATATCACTAAGTTGCACCTCCTTTATAGGGAGCCCATCACTAAAGAAGTTTGTGGTTAAGCATGCTCAGTCCAAAGTAGTACTAGGATGGGTGATTAGTTAGGAATTTGATCCCGTCTTGCATGTGAATGATGACAAAGCATGCAATTAAGGATAATGGTGGTTTTTGGGGTCATTCGTCATACCTAAAGCTCTGTTCGATCCTCGGGTAGCAGGCTCAAGAGTTACATTCTATCTTCCTTAAACCATGACCACCTACCAACATTATGCTTCAACTTTTGCAAATACATCTCGTGGTTGAGAAGTAACTTGTGTCTCCCTACCCATGAGGTCTGCTTATACATAAACTACCATACCACTCTAGATCCGTTGATATCCCAATCAGTTGTGGTTTGTACAAAGGATAAACCTTCTCCCAACACCAACTTCAACCAAAACCTATAAAGATAATCACTTGATTCTTCCCTCAAGTTGAGTTTTCCCTAAATCCTTTTCTAGATCCCCAAAAAAATGGGAACTTTGAGTAAAACTAAAAAAAGATCACAAAAGATCAATGCCTATATGTAATCTATTAGTTACTATGTTTCCGATTAGGAAATAATAGACTTGTAGGTATACAAAGATGATATTTTATAATCAATGTATTACATATATCTTAATTTTTTATAGATTGATTAATTCATAATGCATTTGAACACCGTATCACTATACACACATGTTAGGATATTACTATTAATAAATACACATAAGCCAATTTAGTATGTTTAACTATTTTATTTTCTAATGGCTTAATTTGCTGAATGTAATATATAAAATAGAAGATGGGGATTCATGTCTTTACAATATGGAATATGAAAGAGAGGGATAGTAAAAAGATTTATTTTGTAAATGTGGGTATGAATGACTTTATATTTTGAAGAACATACTTATGATGACTTTGTTATGGGTATATTACTCATATTTCATCTTAATAGTCATATGCATATCCATATTCATGTGAGAGATTGCAATATAAGCAATAGCATAAGAAGTATAAAATATTAATATATTAATTCTAGCATAATATAAATCTTAGATTTCCCTCATAAGAGTATTTTTTTCATTGGTATCTCATGTAACACATATCCTTGAAACTGGTTGATCAAATTGTGTTACATGATATGAAGTGAGAGAAATACTTTGCAATATCTAAATTGGAGGAATGCCTTTTATTACACACATATATATAACATAAACATGTTTAGATTTATGTGACTAAAGATGAATATTAGATAAAAATAGATATGTAATGTATCATATGTCCTCTTAATAATTTTAAAAACCCTAATATGCCATTAGATGGTAAGAACTAGGTCAAGAACAAAAAATAGCTATAAAAGGAATGATACACAAAATGTATCTCAGGGTAAAAAATGTTATATGGTGGATGAACATATATTAATTGATTTTATTTGTGAGTGTAATGACTAAATCATAATTGCTATTAATAAGACATATTTTTGATTAGGCTCCTCTTTCTAAATCTCTTAAATATGTTTTGAATCTTAATTATAGTTCACATGTTTATTGGATGATTATCACAATCCTACTTCTCATGTATATTGGTCTATTGACCCCAATTCCTTTATGTTGGATGCTTCCTTCCTTTTTTTACTTTATTTTTAAATTGGAACACACTATGACAGTGCCTACTCTACTCTATTTTAATGTGAGATTTTGAGTTAAAAATATAAAATCATAGTTCAACAATGTCTCAGGCATTGAGGTTTCATGTTTTAGGAATTGGGTTTTTCTTCCTCCTTCTTGACATTGGGTCTTTTTTCTCCTATCACATGATATATATGTACTGAGGTGTTATTCCTCATACCAGGTACACCAGTTTTATTCCACCTTGCATGTTTATACACATGGGAAGTGATAACTCCTCAAAATTTATTGCTAGTTCCCTGGTTACTCAATTTTTTAACAGAAATCTCTTATGAACTGAACTAAATGAAATTATTTTGTACTTATGGGAAAACCCTCTTTTGTTCCTTATGTTCTTAAAATTTTCAAATGTTTTTATATTACACACGTATACCATTTTTAATTGATGCATGCACTTTGTTTCCATTTTTTTCGGTGTTGTTTGAAACCACCCAGGTGTAGGTTCTTATAGGACAGAGACATATGCAGATCATATAGTGTATGTTGTACTTGTGGATAGCATTAAATTTCTAGGTTACCCCCTATAACTTGTCTTGGGTACAATTATATGTAGCTTGTATATCTTGTAATAATGCCCCCGAGATGAGAAACAATGCCCATATTATAATGAGAAAGTCATGGGTGGAGAATGTTAATGGATATATCCTATGTAGTTTCAAAAAGGAATAATGAATGTGAAATTATATTTGAAGAAGTGGTTGAGAAGAAATGTCAACCTAAACAACCTTACTTGTTGATAGAAGTATGAAATGTTGGATAATTTCAAATGTCTAAGAATAACACCACTTAATGAATTATTTATCTAGTAAATTGTTTACCTATGGAAGGTTAAATGTTTTAATAAATGCAAAATAAAAGTATTAGTAGAGAAGTAGTAGTCATTGTGGTTAAAAAGTGAAAATTTTCATACTAAACTATAGCACAACTGTATGAGGATAAGAGAGACAATTTATCTATATATGGACACTATAAAAAATATTACAATATGAATCATGATGAGTAGGGTAAAGAGACATCAATATTCTTAGAAGTTTGTACCATTAGTCTCATGTTTTATTAATAATTTTCCCTAATAAACATTATCATATAGAAACTATCTAATGTTCTTGCTAGACTTATTTCTCCTAACAAGGAACATGTTGTAGAGTTAGGTAAATTTAGAAATCTTTTGTGGTTGTTGGTAGAGTTCACATTGATCTTTAATTTGATTATGATAATTTATTTTGCCTGACTATATTGTATATTACCAAATTAGTTGATTTAGTCAAGTGAAAATGTATGCAGAGCTTCTTGAAATCTATGGTATTCTCTAAAAAATTCATTGAATTGGTGAAGCAATGTGTCATCTCCTTCATTTTCATTAATAATTAATGGTACATTTGAAGAATTCTTTAGAAATTTAAATGGACTTTGGAAAGGTGATCCAATACAACCCTTCATTGTTTCCATTACCATGTATGAATAAGATGATAATATGAGGAATATTTAAGAAGAAGAAGATTAGGACATACACTATCTGTTTAATAAAAAGGTTTTTTCTCATTTAGTGTTTATGTATGATATCATCATCTTCATTTAAGAAAGAAATAGATGTCTCAAATGTAATTTTAATTATGGTTCAAGAGTTTGTAAGGATGCTAGTTATGATGATAAATGAAAGATAGATAAAGATTTACTTATCAAAACCATGCATAAAATATAATGAAATTCCTTATGATATAGACATACATTATGGTCAATGACCTTTTAAATATCTAGAGCTTCCTATGGTTGAAGAGAACCTGAAAAGAAAATATTTACATGAATGTCTTGATATACCCAAATATATGATATCAAATTCCACTCCTAATCAAGAGCTCAAACATGAACCATATAATCTGCAAGAACAATAAAGGTGAAGAAACCATGTATGTGTTGTGAAGAATGGATTCTTTTAACTATATGATTTCTTATTATGAAGCTCGATTCTTTCTTCTAGGTGGGATAGATTAGCCTAACCAATTGGGAAATGTGGTTTAATTTTCAAATCTTAGTATACTTACTAGGCATTCATACAATGTTGGGGATCTGAAAACTAATGTAATATGACTCAACATGAGGAGGATGGATGACTGTTAGATATTGTAGTAACCTGTCTCATATCCTTGTAGGGTTGAGAAAATCTCAACCCACACTACAAAAATTAGACTAGAGTAGTGGATTTGGTTTGCTCCAATTTGGGATCATTGTGAGTCGGTTCGGTCAACTTCCCAAAAATTTATGAATCTTAATCTTTGAGTTAAAATCTAGTCAGATTGTGTACTGGATCAAATATCAGTTTAAATGTAAATTACCTTTATATATGAAATTATATTATGTTACAAGTATAAACAAGTTACATATAGAAACACTAGTAGTGTAAATGTTTGATATGGATTTAAAAAATATTATATGTAACCAATATTTCTATCAAATAAGTTGCAAAATACAAAAGGTGTGTAATTACGGTCCAAACGGTCTAGTCTCTCTCTCAGTTTGGTCCTACATTGAAATGGTTTATTGGTCAAATCCTACTTCAAAATGACCTTGTTTACCATCCATAAACATTTTTAAATTTAACCCTCAGTTTGGTTGAATCTTGTTCCATATGATTTTGGATCGACGCTCACCTCTACATTCTAAAGGATTGGTGTGGCATCTTAGACTCATAGAAAAGAATGATAACAATAACACATAAATATAAAGGATCATATAAAATGGCAAACTATGAAACGTATGTCAAATCAATCTTTGTCATGGTAATGATCAAGAACAAGTAGATGAAGTCACACACTCCTATATGGTCTAACCACATTTATATTTGGAATGACTTTCTACCAAATCTTAATGGAGCTAGTTAATGGATGAATGTAAACACAAATTTCTTTATTTGTGGCATGGATGAAAAAATAGTTAGAAATTTCTCTTGGTTGTGTAAGTTATGGAATGACATGTAGGAAACTTTAAAATTTATTTTTATAATTTAAATTTTTACAAATTTTAAATAAGAACTAATATTATATGACAACCTAATCGGAGGTGACCAAGTTCTCATAGGTTGGCACCTAATTATTTATTTGCACTTAATCTAGTTTCAAAGAAATGATAGGATATTAGGAGGTAGGAAAATTTATTTTTATCTAACTTTTTATAATTAGATAGATAAATCACTCTACTACATCTTACCTACAAAGAGTGGATGGGAACTATTGGTTCTAAATAAATTAAGTTTGGATATCTTGCTTCACCTGGTAAAAATGGTTTACGTGTTTATGTTTTAGAGCTTCCCTCTTATCTTTTACTCTTTGTATGGATACACACACAATGTTACTTGAACATTTTTCTCCCTTTATGGGGTCATGATCAAATATGTATAAATATTTTCTAATATATGTATTTAAATGAAGTGAATGTGTTATTTTAATATATTGTTATTTATATGAAGTATAATAAAAAAATAATATAATCCTATGTAAGTGCCATAATATTATATACATTTGTAATGGAATTTTATTTCACTTTATTGATTATACTTATTTTATGTATTGTGTAAGATATTCATTATATTGATATATCTTGTTTCTTTAAAGACTTATTTGCATAAATGCAGTTATGAAATGCCTACCATTAGGTTAAATCCATCATGTTGGTGATAAATAATTTGTTTGGGTTTTATATCCTTCACCGTTAATTTATTTCAATATTTTTTTTGGGTCAGTAAAGAAGCGACTAATTTATTGCATCCTCCTTTGTAGGATAACAAAAGTTATTTCATGTACTTGGTTTAATAACATATCAAAAAATGGTAATACAAGTACCAATATATCATAATAGAGATATTAAATGAAAATAAACTAGGCATGGTAGTGTAATGAAAACTATAACGAGAGTCTTTAAGTTGTAATGTTTCTAAGCCATTAGCAACCTGGTTTGAGCCTCCCCTAACAATGTTGATTTCCACATGACAAACTTTGTTAGGATTTCTCATAATGTATGTCTAAATTAGGGATTCATGTTGCATCCCTAAACTAAGGCTACACACATTCTTGAAATCATATTCAATAGTAACCTTCTTAAAACCCAACATGATTGCCTTAGTAAAGGTGTAGTCATTGCACAAAAGCTTATCCTATAAACTAGTTCAACAATCATCATGTGGATCTTGCCATTTACTCATTTTATGCCCTAGTCACTCAGAAATTTAGTCATAGAACCATACTCTCAAGAAATAGATATATTAAAATTAATCTTCAGTGAACCTGGTGACTAGTAGTCCATCTACACACTTCAATACTCACACTATTGACATTCTTGTTGAAGGTTTCCTTAATCAAACTTACTTGTCAACTTATCAAATTGGTGTGCTCATCAGGCTCAAGAGATAAACCCTCAAATACAAGCATGTTCACATCATTTCATATATATCGAGAAGAGTATCCATCAAGATATTTTTGTATTCCTTTGCCTTTAGAATGACACTCATCTACTACTATAGATTAAGTAGAGAAACCAATAAGTTTATCTAGTTCCTCAACAATATTCCATATCACATCAATTGTCTCCTAGTTACCTAGAGTTTTGAACATGGTCTCATCATCTTTATTACATATTATATAGGTTCTTTCTAGGCCCAAATGTATTGCAAATCATTTTTTATTTGTAACCATAGTATTATGGATGACTTTTCAGAGTAAATTCCTCCAATTTTCAAGTAATGTGGTTTCTCATATCTTCTCTCAAAAACAAACATATGTCATTAGAATTGATGCCCCTAATACCTAAATAGGTCAAACATGTAAAGAAGACAAAAGACTCAACTTTGTTTTTGAGTTAGGTGATATTTTAATGGCCTTACCAACTCCCTAGGATCTAATGTAGTTTCAAGAATGATGAATGGATTCACAGATCACCGCTTTCCACATCTAAGAACTTTGTCCTCGCTCATGCACATCTTATGTTTGAATTCTCTACACGTCACTCATCCAAGTAATTATTTGAGCTGAACACTTAAGAAAACACTACACGCTGATGGAAAACCTTAAAAGGAGGTGCATCTTGATGATATGAGTAGTCCCAATATTCATTTTGAAATCAATTTATTTAAGGAATAGAATATTGGGAAGTTAAAATCTCACTCACATGGACACTTTACAGTCTCATCAAGTATTAATTATATGGACACACAATCACTTTATCTAAGTCATCAAATCATGTGAAGTTACAATTTCACTCACAAAAAATCTTAGTATTCTCATCAATGATAACTTTAATGAACTCACATTATCTTCATCATTTCATTGTATAAAAAGAATGTAACATGTTCAGACAAATCCAATTCATGCGTATAATGGAAAGGGTGGCTCCAAGTTTTCCTTGTGAGTATCTTTCCTTATGCCTAGACTTTATTGTTTAAGAATGGAGTCAACATCTCCAAAATGGCTCCATCTAATGGAGAAGAACTAGATGTGACTCAATTTTTAATGTTGTGGCCCACTACCAAAGGATTTAGTAAATTTTCAGGAATCATCTTCCCCCCCAAAACTGTACAATAGCTTCATATGTGTGTTTTATCCTCACAATCAAAACAACCTAGTTCAACTTAGTGACATGTCACTAATGCAAGAATTTATTGCACATGTGATTTCACTAGTGCCAAAATCCCTAGTTTTAACTAAACCAAGTGTATGATTATTCCACCCGCATGGAGAGGGATCTCACCACACTATAGATTAGGATCAAGAATAAAGGATATAATACCTAAGAAGTAGTATGATCAAGATAACCACTGAAGAATTAGTACTTATCAAAAGAATTTGATTATTTTATTAAACTATGGTTGCAATGACAAAAAGATTGGATTAAAGCTAAAGATTTGTTAATGGTTGGAAACACTAGGGTGTGTGGGTTTGAACACTAATAACAAAATTCATAATATGGTTGCATCATACTAAGAATGAACATGCATAAGTTGAGGCAAAGTCATTTCCGCATTTGGCGTTAGGGATAAAACTGGATAGATATTACTCTAAGATCTGCATTAATAAAAGATCATTTACCTACCAAATCAGGAAACACCTGTAAATAATTTTCATGAAGGGTTTAACTTGTATCAAATGATATCCTAGATATTGGGTTTGAGCTTCTCTACAGATAAGATCTTACAAACGCTCAAAACAATCATCACAACTTCATTTGCTAGCATACGATGTTTAATACAAAAAATAATATTGTTCATAAAAGAGTAGACACTGTAAAGATAAAAAAATTGGGTAGTTCTCATAGTCCCCACATCCAAGCAAGGGGACCACTCAATCATCTCATTGATTATAAGATTAACATGTAAGAAGGGAAGAAGGAAATGACAATGCAAATTTTACAAGCACATTTCTTTGAACATGGAGATGATGGTGGTTGAAACAACAACAATAACATTATAGACGCTTGTCAAAGTTTGTCTTGAGGGCTTCATATTCCTTCATTGTGGACTAGATAAATCTATTTTAAGGGAGAAATAGTTGGACTGGAGATGGTGGATGGGATTTATCAAGTGATGGAAGTAGGGTGTTGTCGATTGTGCCTTTGTGAACCTAATGAAACAATCAAAGGATCTAGAGATGGATGTTGGAAATGAATTCCCATATCATGGCAGAGTCAAGACAACATCTTTTTCAATGGAATCTAGTAGTTGTATATATAGCCCTTGATTTAGGGTTTGAAACTCACCCAACCACAGACAATTATATTTTTATCCACCACTAATACATGGGAATACTTAGGAGGAGGATGAGGGCCCTCATTACTCCAAAAATTCTCACCAGTGCATGAGTGTTACTGGTTGGATAACACATAAATGAATCATTGGTAGACTCATGGGAATTTTCACATAGAATGTTATTATAATGATGTGCTTGTGGATGGTTCTCATCAATTTGGGATGTCATAAATTTGTTTGTTTCTCATCACTTGATGAGTGTAGCATCTGCATCTCTAAGTGCATTGAAACATTTTCCACAATTGGTGAGTGATTGGGTAGTGTTGTCATAGGTATATAGAGTCATTGGATGGTGTCCATCAGTTTGTGTAGACCAATGGAAATATGGATCATTGACACATCTCTAATAGTTTAGTTGTTCTTTGGCATGTCATGAATCCATACATTGACAATCAACATAATTGATGGATGATTAAAGCTAAAGACAATTTGGTCAATAGAAAACACCAGTGGGGGTATGACATGGGTGAATGCGCCTTCTTTGATGAAATAATAGATTGATGAAATCATCAACATATTTAAGTGAAGATCAATGAGAATCCAATTGAAAATCTAATTTTTCATTGGAACCACATATCCTACATTCATGTGTAGAGAACAAAGCTTGAACCTACTATAAAAAAGGATTATGTCAAAATCTTACAAACAAAAATAAAATTAAAGAAAACCTAAAGTAAAATGAGGTATATGAATGAAACAATAAACTAAATATGTAGATATAACTATGCATCAAAGAACTACTCTAATACAAAGTAAACTGAATATGTAACTATATGTATGAAATACCTAGTGATAGAAAACCCTAAAAAGGGGGTACACCTTGGTCATATGTGTAGCAAAATCATTCCTTCAAGAGTAATATTAAGTGAGGCATCAACTGTTGAGATTTTTCAAATAGGGTCCCAGATGGTGGCCCATGCATTCATATCCACTAAATTCACTACAATATTAGTAATAATTTTCATTAATAATTTCTTTGCAACTATATTACATTCTCTAGTAGGCAATGATAGTTCATCCAAGTTGACATTGAAAAGGGGCATATTTGTTTTTATCAACAACAACCAATATGTCACTCTTGATTTTCCAAGTACATGTAGCCCAAGTATGCATTATTCATTAAATTCTCACCAAATTACCAACATTGGTCTTCTTAGATATCCTCCTATGTACAATAGGAACCCCCAAGTAACAACCTATGTTATCCATTTTTATTGATGTTGCACATGATCCAGATAGAATCTTGCAAGGATATAGGGACACTATTAGATGAAAGGATGGAAGTTTCTTTAGATACTTATTGAGTTGAAGCTCTTATGAATTATTGGAGGCACCTCATTATATATGGTTCTTTGAAAGAGAATGATATTATCTACAAATAGTGACAAATATTTGGGCCTTCTCTTAAGAGTTTAATCAGATTCTGGTTACGTTTTTGACTTATATCTCAATATACTAGCTTAATGTCTCCATTCATAGAAGGACGTTATAAGGGGATGAAATGTCTCCTTATTTGTGACACCTAATGGGACTAAAGTTATCCAAAAGTTTCACAATTCAAACAAAGTTGATTTTATCCACAATTATAGAATTCATCATATAGTTTCTCCTACCTACTTGCTACTATACTTTCATTATAGCTATCTTCACAAAATTTAAATTTATAGACATACAATTTTTTATAAATTGATTTTAAAATTCATCATGTTACAAATGAATTCTTGACTAGAATGAAGTTATTAAAATTTTATGTCTAAGAACAAATATACTCTTGGTCAAAGACATTCAATCGTTGATATTATCCATTAAATGCTCAACTAGGATTTTTAATGCAAGTTTATGCCAATATTTATTCAAGAATATAGGCTTCAAGTGACTACACTTTTGTGTTTGGGATTTTTTGAATAAGATCAGTTACCAAATTACACATATCTGAAGGCAACATATTGCCTATTAGTGTGTTAATTATACTTATAGATATCGAATTTCCTACGAGCTTCTTATTCTTTTGGAGGAATAGGTTGTCCACTCCATCAGATCCAATGACCTTGTATCTTTAGCAGTACAATATGTATCTCCCTGTTGTTGGGTTTTTTTTGAAACATATTCTTTTTATCTTTTAAGAGAGATTTAAACTATCACAAGAAGTCTCAAATGAACTTCGTTTCTAGGTTCAGGTAGAAGTCAACTACATTTAAATAAATTTTCTAAAAGTTGGAACATTAATAGGATTGTGCACACAATTATTTGTGTCATATTTGGGAAATATAATGGAATTCATTCTCAATTTTGACTTAAGATATGCCAAAAAGAATATGATATTTGATCAACCAATTTTAAACCAATGGAAATGGATAAATTATTTCCAATTTTCATCATCTTTCCTTGAGATCTATTCAAACTCCATATAGTTACCTTTTGTATTCAATTGTGTTAGGTGTACATTGCAATGTTTAGGTTCTCAATCTTAGAAATGAGGTTTTATTTGTCCCTATGCAGTAACTTCCTTTGCTTTTGGTCCCATTAAACATTGTCAGTTTCACTTTACTCAAGTCTTGTTTATTCTTATTCGTTTCCTTTGCTTAGTTATGGACGAAGTAGTACTAAAACTCATTAACAAGGCTCCATTATGCTCTAGTTTTAAATAAAAGAAACCTTCATGCTCTACATATGCTCCATAGTAGGATCAAGCAATGGACTAATTTGATGCGGGGAGGTGGTTGAGATTCAATTCATTTAAAGTAATGAGGAAGGTTGTTGTCATAGAACCATTTGTTACCCAAATCCTAACTCCAAATGACTATAAAGTCAATGGTGATAGGACCTAGGCATCTATCTGTAGCAAGATATTATCAAAGGATGAATGCATAAGAGGAAATCTTAGCATACATGAACATATAACAAGATAAAACACCAATCATAATCTCAACATTCAATACGATATATTAAGCGACATTGTTTACTACAAGCTTTCAATAACATATTCAAGAGTACCGTTTTAAAAGTCTACTCATGTACACTAGGGATCTTACAACAAGTGCACCTGACATAGCTCACCAAGACCATCAACTTCTAGCCATCTCTAAACCTACAAAACATGTGAAGCAAGGCGGGTCAAGCACACAAGGTGCTGAGTACAAGGCTAAAAGATACATATGCATAAGCTCTACATAATTTAAAAAGATTTGCACTAGTAAACGAATAAGAATAAACTAATTAAGTATTTAGCAAAGTGATATCTCATGTTTTATATCTTTTCACTCCGGTTATACCATCATTTGGTGCATTGATCAATATCATGTATCTGTAAGGCCTTTTATGGACAACTTCTCATTGGAAGAGTCCATGAGGGTGGTCAAGATTATCTAACCCTTTTATCAACAATCCATCCTATCATGATTAGTCAAGTAGGACACTCAAACTTTTGTCCTTACCCTAACACTTTAGGCAGGTGCATGAAGTTTGTATAATGGAGTTTCTATATTATGTTTACAAATTATATAAATATGATAATGAGATAAACATCAGGTACAATACTAGAATACTACATGACAATAATTGAGAAAGTAAACAAGCATACATATGTATCACATTTCATGCAAGAAAGTCATAATGATATAATTATTACAGCATGTACATGATTCAGAGATTTCATAACCTATCCTTGACCATCTAGGTCTCAAGCAACAATTGGTTAAGTACAAGATTACATACATGCATTAGATTATCATCACTAACCCTAAGTAGCTTCATTTTTTGGTTTTGACCAAGTTTGATTTGAATTTAGTCATTATTGCATTTGATGATATTTTAATAACATAGAGGTCATCATGAAGGTGGGGTTCAAGTTTCATATCATTTTGAGGTCTCATTCATCTTATATAAAAATTTCAAGATTCAATTCACATACTTCCATTCTAAGGTTCAAAGACTCATAGTAGGGCAACCAAGGTCATAGTACATCAAGTCAAGAGGCCCAAGCATAAAATATGGATTAGATCAGCAAATAAGTGACACAGGAATCACCTACAAATATATGTGTATGTCTCCTAGGGTCTAGGCCCCAATTCCAAATCCTTGGGTATAAACATCTCATACATACATGTAAGCATTGACATAGTCTATTCCATGGACCAAGGTGGGACACCAACTTCCAATATATCCTAAGGAATTTAGAATTTCCTAATTTGAGAGGACATGATGAGTGGAATTGATTAACATAAGTATCAAGGTATTCAAACCACTATTCAAGTCACATGTCACATTAGGCAATATAGGGTTACAAATGTCATCATAGAGAAAGAGAGCATATCAGAGGGACTAAAGACACAATACATCATGAGGTTACTGATAGGCCTAAATCACATGTTCAAAATGTAGTGGATCTATATCAGTCTAACTATTAGATTTATAACGTGACAATCAGGCCCCCACAATTATTATACAGGGTCCAATGTAGCAGATCAAGGTCAAACCACAGGGACAAGGTTGGTAAGAGTTAGGAATGTAGAGCCTTAGACTTAAATACACCAAACGAAGGGGTAGAACAAGATGGTGTTCCCTAAGGAATGGTGTGATATAAACCAAACCAAGCAAGAAAGGTAAATGTAAGCAAACAAAGCAACAGAATAAGGATAAACAAGAAAGGTGTAACCAAAGTATGGATGGGAACTGGGATTCAGGTTTCACCTACTAAGATCTCTCATGAACATGCAATACTCACACCCCTTTGTTTACCCTTATCAATATTACAAGTAGTCATCATATATCTCTATTCCCTCCTCTCTCGAGCTTAGGATGGATTTCTTTTATAAGGTTGTGTCTCTCTTGAGATGGCAAACAAATAATCACAAAGCAACCATATGATCATTAGCTTTAGCATTCCAAAATTTTCATGGATTCATGCAACTCCTAACACTTAGATAAGGATAATACTACTCTTTCTAGACATTAACAATCATACATAACGAGACAATATCTAATCATGCAAGTGAAGCTTTTAAGAACTAGAGTATGGAGATAACTTTTTCTAAAAGTATATATTCAAAAGGATGTAAGTATATACATGTTGGGAGAGACTTAATGGCTACTCCCAACCCAAGTAAAGTGTTTACCCACTCATATTAATGGGTAGCATAACTGGGCTACAAAAGTGTAGACACATCAAGACAAGCAAAGAGGGTGAAGGTATAATGTGAGGGAGATGATATATCTAAAGAAGGAAGGAGGCGATACACCAATGGTACTTCTTCAGATCTAGATCTGGTGTAGGCATGAAATATGGGATATCCTTCTCTCAAAGAAGAGGATGGTAGGTCTTCCCTCTCCTCCAACATTTGTCTACAGGGGTCGAAGACTAATGGAGATGAATAAGGATGGCTCTGGAGTTGGGTATCACTTGGTTATACTTGATGATATGACCCCCTTTTGTGTGTGTGGTCGGGGCCTATTTATAGCCCCTTCCCACTGACTTAACCTCCCTGCATGGTCAAGATAGGTCACAGTCATGACTTCTCTCTTTTCTATACAGTCACAGTCATGACCCATGTCATGACCAAAACAATCATCCTACTCGAAGTCGTTGTCTCGATTATGTCAACGTCTTGGTCAGAACCACTCATTGCAATCGTGACCATTATTGGGCAGTCAGGGTAATGACTAGAAACTATTCATTTTGCTTGAAATAGATGTTGGATCTATCTCACTCGGATGCCTGTCTAGATGCATTTGTCTCTACCATGAGAAAGATGTATTAGTAGCAACTGAAGGTGAGTTTGCATGGATTAAAATGTATGAGTAGAGACTGAAGGTAATTTTACATGGATTAAAAAAGGATATTAGGTCAAATCCAAATGTTGTTAAAGGTCATTCGAATAGGCAAGAAAATTACAAAAGGATTGCTATTATATACATAAAACATGTGCATAAAGTCCACAAAATGACATGTTATCAACTCCCCCAAACTTAAAATCTAGCAGTCCTCAGGCTAATAGAAAGAATCAAATCACTGAGCTATGAGCTATAAGATATTTTTTTGAAGAACACACCAATACAAAATTATTCCATACTTATAGCAAAACCTTTGTGATAGGTTCGATTCACTTTCTTAGGTTCCATCTCCTTCCTTTATTTCCAGAGATAAGTGACTTTGTACCATTGCCACTAACTTTTGTAGTAAAGGACTCTCCCTTGCAATGACTTCCCTGCCCTTGGTTTCTGTCTATACTTGTAAATGGTTCCTGCAAGGGGTATCATTCACAATTGAACTTTATTTTAATTGTGTCTAGGCTATTTTGTTGGAGTAGGTTAGGCTTTCTAGTTCTACCTCTGAGCATGACATATATGCATTCTTGAGTGCAGCAATACACCGGCCGTGTGGAATCCTTTGACATCTTTTTAGTGAAATGTTCAGTTAATGAAAGAAAGTTCAAATCTCAAAATTATTCAAAAAATTTCAAAATTTTCTACTATGCAGTGGTAAAAGTAAGTGTTTATACAAGTTTCTTAAAGATTGGAAATTAAACTTAAGTGAAAAAATTGTACCTCTCATGCTCGTTTATAACTCCTCCCCAAAATTTATTATTCACTATGTCCCAGAGTGTTAAAGATGAAGGTGTAGGTATAAACGAGCCTGCTTTATTTTTGTTGTTTTTTAAAAATTGCCCATTTTGACTACAACATCATGTCGGTGTAGCCTCCTTTGAGTATGTGATATCTTTCATGTTGTAGACTTTTGACTTCCATCTCTCATAGGACTAGGGCTTCCATCTAGGCCAGGCAATAGAAACTAGAATCATTAGATAGATGCATCTTATGTGGACTTCTGTGACAAAATTGTATTTTCTTGAAGTCCTTGGTCTTTGAAATTTTGTATCCCTTGCCATGCTTGTGGATCATTTCAATGACTGCCTCCACACATGTTACTTCCTTTTCTTTAGTTGGCATCTTCTACATAGTCATGTTTGTATACTTGTTCAGTGCAAAGGCCAAATCTAAGCTATTGTATAGAATGGTGATCTTTGCTTTGATGTTGACTACAAGAAGAGTCCAATGATTATCTTGTAGTATTTCCAAGAGGATGAAATTAAGTGACGAGTCCTTTAAAAGTCGTTGTAGGCGGTGTTTTTCTCCAGAATCTTTGTTCTTTAGAATGTCATCAATGAGCAAGAAATAGGCCATATGTACATAAGGCGTGTTGTCACCTAGAAGTGATTGATACATAGACATCACACTTACTGCTAGGTACCCTCTTGTCTTTAGCATTTCATGGAGGTCATCCTTGATGACACATATGCCTTCTCTTTCAAATATAGCATCTCGTTGATTACCATCTTCTTTATGTATCTCCATTATTAGCAACATTGAATCCCAAAACAGGTCTTGGCAGACCCATATGTTAAAATCAGCAAAGGAGGGCTCTATCTATCTAGGTGACCTATCTGGGCATACCTCAGGCAACTCATCTTCATTGACATCCCCTTCTTTAAGTTTATCATCAGATACCTCTTTTTATTTTTCTTAGATTGTTGTGGTTATCACTTTTCAACATCTTTGGGACCTTGTTCCTCTTTTTGGGTTGCTTCATCATGGTGCTTCTCTATTGGCCACCCTTCCTTCCATGCAGATGCCCTAGCTGGGTCAATAGGGTTGACCCACAAGGACTTTAGTAGCTACCACAATAGTTATTTTTTTGGTAAGGGGATGCCTAAATACAAACTATTTGGTACAACATCAGGAGGGTTTGCGGGGTCCTTAAAGAATCGTCGATCATATATCACTTCGATAGCGTAGGTACCCCTCAAGCTGTGAAAGTCTTCTCAAAAAATGTCTTCTAATGAGACACCTTTGTTTATGGATTCCATCCTTCTCAACACTATAAATGCACAATTCCCTGTTTCACTTTGTTCTTGGGGGCCTTTAGTGGAGATGGAGAAGTTCTTTCAGTTAGACTTATGCCGATTTCTTGATCCTCATATGTCTCACTGGAGGAAGATAGGAACCTTTAAGATAACTCGTGCTTCCTTGTTCATGAATACTAGGGACATGCTTGACAGCTCATCGGTGCAACAATTGTATATTGTGGTGTGGTGCTCATATAGATTTTCAACAATTTAAGACCAATGATTTACTATCTTTATAGATAATGTGATGAAGCAGGTTTCTACCCTCTCCATAGAATCTTGGAGTTCTTTGTTGGCTTTACAGTCATACAACATTTTTTCCAAATGTGTTGTTCCATTAAATATTCATTATGCTTTATTGGTATGAAGGAATTCCTCTAGCAAATTAGCATAGAGAACTTTAAATATGATTTTGTGTACCCACACCCTCTTTAAGAAAATCCCTCTGAGGTGTTCCCATGTTAGGTACCATCCTTCATTATTATACAAAACATCTATGCTTGGAAGATTTTCATCTAGAACGTCATCAAGGATGTGTACATCCCTACAGGTTATTCTAGAAAGTGATGACATGTCCATGCCTTCCAACTTGCATGGAAGAGGGGGTGTTGCAACAATCTCTTCTTGTTCAGCAAGTGGGTCCCATTCTCTTGTTGGTTCATTGATGAAGAATGATGTAAGGCCACCTTCCTCAACAATTGATTCCCCTTCTCTAGCCTGATGTGCATTTATGGCAAGTGCAATGATAACAGGGGTACATGTAGAAGTAGGATCTTCAATAGTCTCCTTTAATTCTTCCTCGACATTGGCTTCTCCTATGCCTAAGCGAGAAGCCTCTTCTACATATTTCTTTGTAGTGGATGGCATCTTGATTACAACCTTGTTGAGTTCTTCTAGTGTGGCCACCATTTTACCGTCATTCACTGCATTGATGTACTCGTAATGGACTAGATGATGGAGGTACTAGTCAATGAGATCCATATTGTTGACAATTCCCTTTAGGAATTTGTTAACTGTTGCGGTGTTGAGGGAGTATGATATTTTAGTACTTTCTTTTGTTGGTATGTATGCCCTGAGAGGCAATCATGGGATGATTGGTTGGATACATTAAGATTGATTTGATAAACATCAAAGGAAAGCTTCCAATTCTTTCTGGTTCAGTCATATGAGATAATGATAGAACATATTGAATGTCTAGAGAATGATAGTACTCAATGATGTATGCCTTCAGGTTCAGGACTTGAATGATGAGATCATATAGATGCTAAGAGTTTGTACATTCTTATTATGTCCCTAGTCGGATGTCATTGTGGAAGGTAGATAGACAACAATGACACACAAGACTACATTGTGGTGTTGCTTGATGACAAAATCTCAGTAGTCATGATATGGAGATATAAAACCAAAGACATAGGTACTTGTTAGAGAACAAGTGTACCGAACAGACCCACTATGAGTTTTACACATGGAACCATGACATGGTAGTCACAGTTAGTTCTCATAGTGATGGTGGTGAGTGTGATTCTTTGACCTGAAATCACTACACTCAACACATGTCATTGGGTACACTTTGACATCCTCAAACACAGTCCTAAAACATGAGTTGTTATAAAGTTGATGATTGGGTGGCTTTGACACATGGGGCTTTTGAGGGGTGAGTGATAGATATTGGATTTGTCCCTCCTGAGGGAGTTGGATATCCATGGCCACTTGATGAGTAGGATTGAGATAGGCATGCATGCATGTGTGAATCAGTATGTGATGTTGATGTCATACATATCTCCTCCAATCAACTCTGAGATCAAGAAAGTGAATGAACGTTGATATGATGACTGTTCCAAGCCTTAAGTTCATTTGGGATATCAGTGATAAAGGAATTATACATTCACTGTAACACCATTCACATATTTTAGGATTGAAAGTTGTTCTCCCACTTTCTATTTCACTTGGGTAGCACTGATGTGTGACTAGGTACCGCTCTTTGCTTGAGAAGTCATAAGTGTTATGGATTTCACTGCCAACGTGAAATGGACCTACAGGGTCACACACATAGGATTTAACCTGGAAGAGGAGTTTATCCACAAACAATGTTTTGATTGATTAGTAAAGGAGTTTAGTAGTTCAATTAAACACTCAATCAATTGATAGCTCAGTATCATAGTGTTCAAGGTGTTGGACCGATTGATTGGAGTATTAGATTGATTGAAACTGCGATTGACTAATTTGCACAGTCTACTGCCCCAACCGATCGTCTCACAGGGTTGAACCGATCAGCTCAGGTTGGTGAACCGATCGGCTCAACTGGTGAGACGATCGGCTTAATTGTTGAACTGATCGATTCATGGACCAACTGAGATCGTTTGGAAAGTCAGAAGACTATTTTTCAAATACAATTTGTTTCACTTGTACAAATTCAATTTGGACAAGGATTAATATTTGATTAATCAGAAACAAATATAAAAGTCAATTTGAGTTGGATCAGGACTACGAACCGATTGGCTCAGAGCTCCTTCTAATCGGCTCAGAGCCCCAGACGATCGGCTCAGGTCCCAAACATTCGGCTCAGGGCCTAAAACGATAATTTCAAGATGTGAACCAATCAGATCAGCTGGCGCAAGATGGTTGTTTTGTGGAAAATCTCAAATCCTTCTACTCCTGCTTTAATCTCACATTGCCCAGGGTAGAGAACCCTATCCCATGACCCTCATATATATATAGAGGTAGTGGGGCCTTCTCAGGAACAACAACTCAGAACACCAGTTGTCCTGCAAACTTGCCACTCTCTCTGGTTTTGGTAACCAAGAGAGAGCCCAAGCAAGTGCTACCCGATAAGGAAGGCACAACAAAGGAAACACAAATGTAGAAAAGTAACTGGTTGCAGGAGAGTGTATTGGTGACTAGTACGCCGACAGGAGGGTACGACTCCTTCCAATTCTTTGTGGGACAAGGAGATTAGATTTCCAGGTGGTTCATGTGGACTACCGTAGAGGCGGGAGACTTCTGTTGCTCAGAGGACAACTGTCAATCTCGACAGTCCCGGTGAGACCAGGAGCTGACAGTCCCGGTAAGACCAGGAGTTGTACAGACACCATCCAAGACCGGAGGTGAACACTATGCAAGCTGTGAGGTAACGTCGTCGAGCAAGCCTCAGGACGAGGTCTGCCTCTACAAACCACCCTTCCTACTGTATAGACGTTGACACAATTCCTTTATTCTGGGTTTGGGAGACGAAAATTTTGTTTCTGGTGCCTTCTCTGTCTTCCCTAAAACCCAACAGTGATATCAGAGCCACATCAACTGCTCTATACTTTAGGATTATTGATATGATCAATTTTGGTTTGTCACCTTTATTTATTGCATATGATGTGAATAAAATTTGCTTTTTGCATGTCCAATCCTAAATCAACAAAATCCCAATATACATATATGATATGTAATATAAATGCACTAGATACGTGTCACCCTTAAATGAGTTTTGTGGTGGATGTATAGCGTGGTTATGGCTAATAAACCCTATGTATGTGTGCTTGGTTGTATGTGGCTGCTTGCATCTCGGTTTGTACACCGATTCCCTATCTCCTATTCCTGATGTAACTCGAGATAACTCGAGATTTCTTTCCTACCTTTGCTCCCCCCGAATGTAACTCGGGGTTTCCCAATTCAAATGTAAAATAGGATAGATATTTTTATTTCCTGTTATGTCAAAGAACGGAGGACAACCTGACGACGACTGAGACGATCGGTTCAAGGTATGAACTGATCAGTTGACGATCAGACAACTGGCTCGAGGAGCGAGATGGGTAGGTGGTGGCCATGAGTAGATGCACGATGACCAGATGAACCGATAGGTTGGAGGAGCCAATCGATTGTCTGGTGGCACCCAACCGACCGACCTGATGGCCAGCCAATCAATCATGGAGATGAGTTGATCAAACCCAGAACGCCAAAGCACAGAGTTCATCTTGTACATGTTGCATGTGATGTAGACCTAGATGATCGTGATTCCTCTTGGCTTGAGGAATTACATTAGGATGGCCATAATCATCGCTTTTATCATTTCACATGTTTTCTATGGGATATAGCATGTATATGATACATACTATAAATTGTGGTGATTGGATATGTATATGTACCTATAAAACCAAATCCCTCATCTAAATATTAAGTCTTTTACGCCTTCCATTAGTGGCATGCATGAAAAACTTGATCGACCAAGTGTAGGTTATGCCAAAGCATGGTGCGCTGTCTATCTCGTGGAAGTGTGAAGGGTAAACATGTAGGTTCTTCCAAAGCAGGGTGCATGTTTACCGTGTCGGATTTTGGGTTAGACTTAACTGGTGATTCTTAGAGCGTCTAAGCCCAGAGGCACAGAATGTTCATGACAAGGTGTGGTGCATGTTCATTCACCAAGAGTTGCATATGATGCAATTGGCATGATGGCCTACCTAAATAGTCAAGATTGTGGGCGATCAACCAAAGCTGACTCATGACTTGATGAAATATGGATCTTGACCCACTAGAAGATTGTACGCTGCAATCTTCAGAATTGATGGTGAGGGCTATCAATTTGAACAAAAATAGTGGGAGCGATAATTAATTAAAGTCCTAATTATATCCTAAAAACCTTTTCAAATCAATCAAGTCAAAAAGGAGTTTTTGGACTAAATTGCATATATTTCCTTTTTTAGTACAAATGACAACAAACAACAATCACTTTTCATTGCGATCGGTCCTTGAAAAGGACAAGTTGAATGGGACTAACTTCCACAACTGGTTTAGGACATTGAGAATTGTTCTCACTCAAGAGGGAAAACTCTATGTTCTGGATACTCCAATTCTAGAGGAACCTGCTCCTACCGCGCCAAAGGCAGAAATGGATGCTTATAAGAAGCATTCTGATGATGCCATTGATGCAAAGTGCTTGATGTTGTGCTCCATGAACCACGAGTTGCAGAGACAACATGAGAACATGGGTGTCATTGAGATGATTCAGCATGTCAAGAACATGTATGAAGATCAAGCATGGCAAGAGAGATATGATGTCTCTAGGGCATTGTTCAAGTGTGTCATGACAGAAGGAGATCCAGTTGGTCCTCACATGCTCATGATGATTGAGTATGTAGAGAGCCTGATAAGACTGGGATTTCCCATGAGCCAATAGTTGGCGACTGAGGTGATACTACAATTGTTGCCAGAATCCTACAGTCAGTTTGTGATGAACTACAACATGAACAACTTTGACAAGTCGTTGACAAAGTCGTTGGGCATGTTAAGGACAGCCGAGACACAGATGAAGAAGGACAAGCCTAAGTCTGTGATGATGATCAGTGATAAGAAAGGTAAGTCCAAGAGCAAGGGCATGGGCAAGGCTAAGAAAAGTTCTGATGCTAGCCAGCAGCCCAAGTCATCTTCAACTCTCAAGGCCAAGGGAGGTGTAATCAAGAGAGGCAATTGCCACCATTGTCAAAAGCCAAGACATTGGAAAAGGAATTGTCCACTCTATCTGGAAGAACTAAAGAAGAAGGAGGCGATAGACGTCTCCACCTGAAGGTGTCATGAAATAAACTTGTAGCATTTTTTTGAGGTATATGATACCAAGATATAAAATATAAAGCACTCAATAAATGGGGCAAGTGTTGCCGCCATAGATAGGAGTACTTTAGTTTATTTTCAGCCTTAAAGGCATGTAATAGAGTTATGAACTGCTATTTCATATTTGCCAATAGATGGAAACACATTATTTTTGCATATTGTATGACAATGATAGCAATTAATAAAGTTGATGTTTCAATCTTTATGGCAATGACTTATTTATCTTGTGGTACTTGGTATGCATAAGATGAAATGATACCTGAAAGTTATTGATAACTCAAACTGTCAAATTAGCATAAATAATGAGAAATTCATTTCTAGTTTCCATATGATGGATAAGTCTAGACTCTTTTGGTTAGACAACAAGTAAGAGACATGAATCTCTTGGACATGATTAATCAATCTTCACTAGTGGTAGTGGGAGAATGATTATCCTATTAGGTATAATACATGTGATGTATTTACATACCTATTGGAGCAAATGCTAATACTTCATGTGGTTTTTAGAGAAATACCAATATGAATATCTTGAAGTATTCAAGAGTATCATAGATGAAGTACAACTTTGGTAAAGTGTTAATTCTTGATGAGATCAATTAATGAAATACTTACACCAAATGTTTGAGAACCTTGAGAGTAATTATGATAGTGTATTATAGTAAACTCATGATTAAGGCATGGTGATGTCTAAATCAATAAGGAGTCATACTCTAAGGAGTTAGAGGATGATTATTAAATAACTAAGTTCTTCTTAAATAAAGAATACCCTACACTAATAAAGGACATTAAGAATCACAAAGGGTTGTGAGTTCTTATATCCTTAACAGATACACCTCGATTATCTATGTGATGAGTTGGTCATATGATGAGTCAACTATCTAGATGAATATGAGGAACCAAATTTTGAGTTATGGTTTATGACCATCACATCTTAAATGACTTCCATGTGAACCATGAGGTATGACCTTGATGGTAACACCTATTGGAATAAATCCATAAGTGCAAATGAGTCTTAAACGTTAAGACACATGGATAACATTTTGAGAAGGATGATGCTTGTTAACTGCAACTTAATGACTAAGAGATTTGGCATACGGATACTAAAACCACATTCCTATAAGGAATAAAACAAGGATGTATACATGGCACAACCTATAAGTTTTATGAATCCATTAATGAAAATGAAGCCTATAAGTTACAATGGACTAATCAATGTGATTGATTGAGTACAAGCAACTCATAACTGTGATCTTTACTTTGATAATATGGTCAAAGGGTTTGACTGATATGTCAAAGATAAAGAGAGATATGTGATTTAGTGGGAGCATATTCACATTCCACATGTTGATGTGAAATGGAGATGTTCTAGAATGGAATCCTTTGTGGAAATTATCTTTAGGGAAAATAGAGACGTTTCCTATGTGATAGAAATAGAGATCTATAGAGATAGTTCTCGAAAATCTCTTGACCTAAAAAGGAGATAGCATACATTGGAAATCTATACTGAAGGGTTCAGTGTGCACAAATTCAGTGGGAGAAAACTTGTCCATGTTACATGGAGTTAGTATCCCAAGGCCAAGTGTCCAATTATTATGAAGAATGAGAACACTAAAAATAGATATGGACCTATCATGTATGCAATCATCCAATTATCTTGCATGTATGGACATGGCAAGAATAAAATGCATTCATCTTGTATGTAGGACATGGCAATATGATATGCTCATCCTGATAACTCATATGTGGGACATGACGAATGGATGTCTGTCTAGTTCCAGTAAGGGTTACTAGAATATGATGAGAACTTGATAAGTACTTGAGAAGTACTAGTTCTATGGAAATAAGGAAGGGTTCACTGTAAAGAGTTACACTGATGTGAACTTCTGAAAAGGACCGAAAATTAATTGCAAAATATATATGGGATATATATATAATTGAATGTTTGTTGAATAATGGAAACGTTCCAATAAAGTTGTTTTAAAAGGAAATGCCGAGTATCCATGTCTTAGAGAACAACAATGGATACTATATGGATCTAGGAGTTCATAGAGATGAACTCATAGTTATTCTGGTCATTGATGACAAGTTAGGAGTACTTGGTCATGCAATATGACTAAAGGTTAGCAAAGGAATACTAGATCGCATATTACATCAACTCCATCTCATACATGTGACGTACATCGAAGAGATGAGAGACATCCAGTTAATACCAACTTTGGCAAGGTGTTTCCATAACTCACTATGTTAGTACCAGAGCACAGTAACATGTGGAACATGTTTGAAGATCACTAAGAATATGATTCAAGGGTGATTGGCTCACAGTGAAAGTGGGAGTCTATTGGTATGTATGCCCTGAGAGCCAATCATCGGATGATTGGTGGGATACATTAAGATTGATTTGATAAACATAAAAGGCAAGCTTCCAATTCTTTATAGTTCAGTCATATGAGATAATGATAGAACAAATTGAATGTCTAGAGAATGACAATACTCAATGATGTATGCCTTCAGGTTCAGGACTGGAACGATGAAATCATACAGATGCTAAGAGTTTGTACATTCTTATTATGTCCCTAGTCGGATGTCATTGTGGAAGGTAGATAGACAACAATGACATACAACTTGTACAATTACTCACAGAAAATCAAATAAAAAGAGGGCTTCACACTGGGTTCACAAAAAAAAAACAATGACACACACGACTAGATTGTGGTGTTGGTTGATGACAGAATCTCATTAGTCATGATATGGAGATATCAAACCAAACATATAGGTACTTGTTAGGGAACAAGTGTACTGGACAGACCCACCGTGAGTTTGACACATGGAACCATGACATGGTAGTCACAGTCAGTTCTCACATTGATGGTGGTGAGTGTTATTCTTTGACCTAAAATCACTACACTCAACACATGTCGTTGGGTATACTTTGACATCATCAAACATAGTCCTCAAACATGGGTTGTTATAAAGGTGATGATTGGGTGGCTTTGACACATGTGGCTTTTGAGGGGTGAGTGATAGATATGGGATTTATCCCTCCTGAGGGAGTTTGATATTCATGGCCACTTGATGAGTAGGATTGAGATAGGTGTTCACACATGTGTGAATCAATATGTTATATTGATGTCATACATATCTCCTCCAATCTACTCTGAGATCAAGAAAGTGAATGAACGTTGACAGGATAACTGTTCACCCATCCTAGTACTACCCATATCACCAAGGTGCACCTCCTTTGCCACTGACGCGCAAGCCAGGATCAACTTCCCGACTGGTCACCCATCCTAGTACTACTCCAAGCTGAGCACGCTTAACTATGGAGTTCTTTAGTGATGGGCTCCCGGAAAAGGAGGTGCACCTTGGTGATATGGGTAGTCCAATCATTCCTTTTAAGATCGTCTTATCCAAGGCCTCAAATCCTGGGACATTACATGGGTAGCACTGATGTGCGACTAGGCACCGCTCTTTGCTTGAGAAGTCATAAGTGTTATGGATTTTCACTACCAACGTGAAATGGACCTGTAGGGTCACACACATAGGATTTAACCTGAAAGAGGAGTTATCCACAAATAGTATTTAGATTGATTACTAAAGGAGTTTAGTAGTTCAATTAAACACTCAATCAATTGATAGCTCAATATCATAGTGTTCAGGGTGTTGGACTGATTGATTGGAATATCAAATTGATTGAAACTATGATTGACTGATTTCCACAGTCTGCTGCCCCAACCAATTGACTCACAGGGTTGAACTGATCGGTTCAGGTTGGTGAACCGATCGGCTCAACTGGTGAGATGATCAACTCATGTGTCATGAGACGATCAACTCAATTGTTGAACCGATCGATTCATGGACCAACCGAGATTGTTTGGAAAGTCAGAAGACTATTTTGCAAATACAATTTGTTTCACTTGTACAAATTAGATATAGACAAGGATTAATATTTGATTAATCAGAAACAAATATGAAAGTCAATTTGAGTTGGATCAGGACCATGAACTGATTAGCTCAGAGCTCCAGACGATCGGCTCAGAGCCCCATACAATCAACTTAGGTTCCAAACGATCGGTTCAACGACTGAAATGATCGTTTCAGGGTGTGAATCGATCGGTTCAGCTGGCGCAAGTTGGTTGTTTTGTGGAAAATCTTGAATCCTTCTACTCCTGCTTTAATCCCCCATTGCCCCGGGTAGAGAACCCGGTCCCATGACCCTCCTATATATAGGGGTAGTGGGGGCTTCTCAGGAACAACAACTTAGAACACCAATTGCTCTACAAAGTTGTCGGTCTCTCTAGTTTTGGTAACCAAGAGAGAGCCTGAGAAAGTGCTACCTGATAAGGGAGGCACAGCAAGGGAAAGACAACTGCAGAAAAGCAACTGGTTGTAGGAGAGTGTGTTGGTGACTAGTATGCCGACAGGAGGGTACGACTCCTTCTGATTCCTTGTGGGACAAGGAGATTGGAGTTCCAGGTGGTCTGTGCGGACTACTGCAGAGGCGGGAGACTTCTTCTGCTCGGAGGACAACTGTCAATCTCGACAGTCCCGGTGAGACCAGGAGCTGACAGTCCCGGTAAGACCAGGAGCTGCACAGACACCGTCCAAGACCGTAGGTGAAGACCATGCAAGCTGTGAGGTAATGTCGCCGAGCAAGCCTCAGGACAAGGTACGCCTCTACAAACCATCCTTCCTACTGTATAGACATTGATACGATTCCTTTATTCTGGGTTTGGGAGAATAAAATTTTTATTTCCGCTGCCTTCTCTATCTCCCCTAAAACCCAACAACTTTGTCCTTGACAAATGTATTTCCTATAGGTTGCTCAATAATATCTCTCTCGATCTCTGTGGGTTGATAATTTGAGTCAAGCCCCTACATTACATTGTTGTACATGCCCTTGGTGACTCTTGGCTCCTTGGGAGATGGTTTTTCTTTATCCTTAGTAGCATCCTATGGCTAATCTCTATGTACATTAGCACTTTCTTCTTTGTGTGATAGTGGTGCACTTACTGCTTCATAGTCAGGGTGATCAGGGTTGGAAGGGCTCAAGGAAGCTTGAGAAGCATAGGGGTTGGTCATAAACATTGACCTCTTTCTAGCTTGCCAATCTTCTAGTTCTTGTCGTTGAACTTTCATCTTTTTCCACTCTTCCTCTAATTGTTTGTGCTCCTTTGGAAGATCTTGTGTTGCCTCTTTGTAACCCTTGTGCATCATTTATTTCTTATCCCGTATTATGGATCTCTCTTTTTGAAGATCCTCCATATCATGTGACATTGTTTTGATGGCTTGCATCACCTGCAATTGGTGGAAGAGTACATTCCTCATGAACTCAGGAAGGTCGAACATCCTCTCATCTATCTTTGATACCTACATTTAGCACTTGCAGGTTATGAGAAAAGAAAAGTTCTTGTGAAGTAGAGTTGTGCACGTGCTGGAAGAGGGCATTGACTCGACTTCCCAATTCCTCCCCAAATGTCGGGATATGTTATTGTCATTCTCCAGATTTTGTTGTCGATGGTGGATGAGATGATGATGTTTTTGCTCCTTCTTATCGAGGGTAGTCCGGATGGGCTTTTTTCATTGGCTGGAGTGGGTTGTCATGTTTGCCTTCACACTCCATGCTCATTTCTTGTTCGACGCATGACGCATTGGGCTGCCCTAGTATCATCGGCACTTCATTTGTTGTTTGAGGAGTCAGGGTTTGTTGCTCGGGTTCCTCAAGAACATGGCTTGGTCCTTTTTTAGCCTCTTTAGTGAGTTCTCTTGTGTTAGTAGGGACACTCAGATTGTTGTCCGTCTCTGTCGTTGGTACCTCAGGTACTTTGTTTGTAGGAGGAGGGGAAGATGGAGTATTGTTGAACCCTTCATCATTCGAACTTGGTTCATCATTCAGGGAGGGTCGATTTGCAGCATCAAGTTTTCTTGAACGATATCAAGGGGGTTGAGATTCTGACACCTTGGCTCAACATTGCCGGATTGCTAGTTTCTTTCTTCCCTCCGACCCGCGCTGCTCTATTTCTATCACTAATTGTAGTTCTTGTTCAAACCTTACCGGCGAATGAGGATCTAGATCCCTTCTTATTGTACTAGAGTGCATTTTGTTCCTCCTCTTTGCTATGTCGTAGCTTGTGGGCATAATAGAATGTCACGTCTACGAGGGGGGAGGGGTAGAATTTTTGAGTTGCTTTATTTGTAGAAAAATGTCTTACCCCTCTGCACTAGGATTCTGATGTTTACCAAGGACTTGATATTGATATTCCTACTTTCCTCAGTAGGCTTATATTTGAGCATTTTTTAGCTTTTAGGAAGAAGGATCCAATCAAGGCTATTTGACCTCCCATGTAGAGTTCTTTGGTCTTCTTGGCTTCTGGCCCTATGGCAGTTGACAATATTAGTATTAACAACTTTCCTATATTTACTAGGCTCTTATTTAACATAGACCAGATGAGGAATAGGTCTCCCTTAGGCACCCCCCAGATTTGGATCTTGTGAAGATTGTGTTTGTTGTTATCTTTTGTGTTACCCTGATAAAGCAAGATGTGATGAGTGTTTCTTTGTAGTTCTTGGGGATATGTATAAGTTCTCATGTGAGATTTTCCCACATCTTGTGGCTTTTATATCCCACCATTTCTTTTTCACTCAGTGCTTTTGAGCAGGCTTCAACTTCTTTTTCGCTCCCAGTGAAGATTGTGTTCAGGAACTCTTCAGTGACATAATAATCCTTCCCTCCCATCCTTACATATAGTTCAAATTCCCCTCCTGCCACTTTGCACCCTTCGTCACTAATCGGTACTTTTTCAAGTGATGACACAAAATCAACTGTTAAGTATGTCTAGGGTATTGAATTAGATGTGCACAAGGTGCATAGGTTTGATCCGCCCAGAAATTCCATCACACTATAATAAAGTTCTAACTCTTTGAAGTCATGAATGTCGATGTATCTTGTCAGGTTAAAGCTTTTGGTCCTCAGGATCAAGTCATAGTTGGAATGGTGTACCTCGTCCCTCAGTATGAATTTCACCATTTTATCTATCATCATTACTTGCACTTCTATTTGTGCTACATTAGAGTCAACTTCTTGTCTCAGGGCCCTTGAATCAGCCTTTACAACCCTCTTCTATTTCTTGGTTTTGGTTTCAAGTGGCACAACTACCTTTCACTTCCCCTTCATCTTAGGCTCTTCTTTTTCAAGATTATACTCAAAAGTCTCTCTTTCTATAGTCCCTTGAGACTCTTTAGTCTCCTTCCATGTTCACATACTTCCTCTTCAGTAGCTCTAGATGGAGCTTCTTTTGTGGTGACATGTTGGGGTGGTCATTCATCACCTTAATTCTTGACTAAAGAGTTTCTTTTGCCCCTCTTAGAGGAGTTTCCTTCTTGGTCAAGGTATTGGACATGGAAGTCGACATTCTACAATTTCAATAGTAATAGATTATTAGGCATGATATAATTTGATATTGGTAATGATTATCACTAATTCTCATGTATCGGTTGAGGCAGTCCATTAATTGTCTCAGTCAGAACAAGGATGCCATGACCAAGATGGGTCTCGTGTGTCACGGTCAAGATAGATCAATAGAAATACGGTGGCACAACAACTGAAACTAGTGTCTCAACCAAACAAATTGTAACAATCATAACAAATGTCACGAGCATAACATCTATCTCAGTCAGAAAGTCTTTCACAACTGAAACTATCAAGGCAATCATGACCGATGTCGTGACTGAGATGGTGGGCAAAGTGTCACAACCATATCTAGAATCATGATCGACATGCATGTGTGGCATGGAATTTTTTACTTGGGGTTTCCATCATTTGGGATAGATGAGATAAGGACTAGGGATGGATGTTGCGAAGGTGATATCGGGGCAAACGAACAAAAGACAAAGTTGCGACCTAATTTATGGTTGAGACTGAAAAGGAGGTGTCTTGACGGAGATGAATGTTGCGACCACAATACATGTCTCTCTTGTGACAAATTTTGTGACCGAATAAAAAAACATAGATGGTCCATCTTCATAGTAGGGGGATGTGAAGGGTAAATGAAAAGGGTAATAAGTAGAAATGGCAAGCCATGATAGGGTTGTCAAAACATTGCAAGAGGGTATTAGCCATGATAGTAGCGACCAAGAGGAGGAAATGGGTCGTAAAGGACAATTGGAGGTTGGAGAAGAGAAAGGTGGAGTTATGTGAATTAGAGAAATTAGGTTGTGATGAAGAAAGGATTATAATAGGTATCTCGAGGATGTTAGAAAGAGAGTAAAGGATGAGACGGAACTGTGACAGCGTGATCTCAATTAGTTGTTGCTTTGGGGAAATGCTATCATCGTTGCCATCACTGTCATCCTTGAGTCTTCTCTGATTGCATGCTAGTTCTCTAATGAGTCGTCGCCAGGGTTTGTCTAAGTGGTGGCACAAGAGAGAAAGCAAAAGGGTTTTACTGTTCCAAAAACTTCTCTCTTATATATCTGATAGGTGTTTTGAATGTGATGGGTGTCGCAAACATAACATCAAACTAATGAAGTGACTATCTTGACCGTGATGAATGTCGAGACTAAGACACTAACGATAGTGTTTCCACAAAAATCAGATTTTTAAGAACCACTTCTCAAAAGAATAGAAATTACCCTTACCCGCACTTGAATTGAAGATGTAGCCACTGAGTTGATATTTAAGAGAAATTATTCAAGTACGAATTAATCATCATTTTTTTTGTCAAAAGGCAATTGAAAACATAACAAAAGATATGGAGTTTTAGAATTGACTATCTAATAATTTTATAGAAATTCAAAATTACTTTAAAATAGAGAAGCTCAAAATTAGACTAACAAATATGTATATTGTTTGAAATTAATGAAAAAGGGAGGAAGCATTTCAAAACTAAAGAAGGAAGTAAATAATTGGGTTGCCTCCCAAGAAGACATAATTTATAGTCTTTATCTTGACTTTTCTAATGAGACTTCTCAGTGTTCTTTAGGTGGTACTATTTGTGGGTGTTCTATGTCCAGTTCTGATCTTCTTACAATGCCTTCATCTGCATAATATCTTTTGACTCTATGCCCATTCACCTTAAAAGTACCACTATTTTCACTAGTACTCTCCATTAACCCAGATGGGTAGATTTTGATAGTAGAGATAGGGCCAATCCATTTGAACCTGAGTTTTCCTGAGAATAACCTGATTTTTTAATTAAATAGCAAAACATTTTCCTCTTTTGAAACATCCTTGTTCTTGATGTGGGCATCATGCCTCACTTTTGTTCTCTGCTTATAGATGTGAGCATTCTGATAGCCATGTAGCCTCAGTTATTCAAGCTCATGTAACTACATGTACCACTTCTTTCCATCCCTATCCATATTCATATTTAGGAACTTGATGGCCCAAAGGACTCTGTTATCTAGTTCTACTGGCAAATGGCACGACTTCCCATAGATGAGTTGGTAGGGGTTTGTCCCTATCGAAATTTTGTAAGTAGTCCTATATGCCCCTAGGGAGTCATCAAGTTTCATGGACCAGTCTTTACGGGTCCTACCGACAATTTTCTCTACGATCTCCTTAATATGATGATTTGATACTTCAAATTGACTAGACGTCTAGGGGTGGTATGGTGTGGTGACCTTATGCTTGACCCCGTACTTCTTCAGCAATGCTTCCAACTATTTTCCATTAAATGGGAGACCCTATCACTAATGACGGTGAGTTGAGCCCCAAATCTAAAAAAAATAGTCTTTTCAAATTAACTCACTACTACCTTAGAGTCACAAGTAGGAGTTCTTACATCTTGTACCCACTTGGAGACATAATCTACTGTGATCAGAATGTACTTGTTTCCTCTATAGGAGGGGAAGGGTCCCATATAATCTATTCCCCATACATCAAAGATCTCTACCTCTACCTAGTCAGACATAAGCATATCATTTCTTCTCGTAATATTTCCTGCAAGCTAGCATTCTCTACATGTCTTTACAAATGACATGGAATCCTTGAAGAGTGTTGACCAATAAAAGTTCGATTGTAGTACCTTAGATGTGGTCCTTTTGCATCCATGGTGACCTCCACATGATGAGGAATGACATTCCTTGAGGATTTGAGGAACCTCTTCTTATAGCACACAATGATGATATAAATTGTCAAACCATCTTCGGAATAAAAGAGGGTCATCCCATTAATAATTATTCATTTCTGAGAATAGTTTCTTCTTTTGATTGTAAGTTATCTCATAGGCTAAGTTCATAGGACAAATAGTTACAAATGACAGTGTACCAAGACAGATTTGGTTCGAATGACTTGGCCATCATCAAGCCCTCATCTGGGTAGTTTTCGTTCACGGGTACCTAATTTTCTTCACTGAATACTATTCTTGATAGGTTGTCGGTGACCACATTCTTCGTTCCTTTCTTGTCAATGATCTCCTGATCAAACTCTTGTAGAAACAAATCCCTTCCCAATAGTCTCAACTTTGTGTTCTTTTTATGCAAGAGATACTTTATGGCCATGTTTCTATCCAATCAAATATGATATGAACTTGTTGAAAGAAAATACTATTGCTATCATTTGTTTCTTGGTAGTGGTGTAGTTTACCAGAGCTTAATCGAGGGTTCTACTGGAATAGTAGATTGTGTAGTTCTTCTTCTCTCTCCTTTGTACAGGGACAACCCCGATGGCATAATCACTGGCATCAAACACGATTTCAAAAGGCAAATACCAATCAAGCGCTTGTAGTATCAGGACTGACGTCAAGGCAATCTTCATGACTTTAAATGATTCAAGGCAATTATTAGAGAAATCATATTCCACATCATTAACAAGGAGGTTTGATAATGGCTTTACAACCTTTGAGAAATCTTTTGTAGTATCCATCATTCTCCAGAAACCTCCTTACTCCTATGGTGGATTTTGGCGCATGTAACTTTGATATAGCTTCAATCTTGCTTGTATCCACTTCCATGCCTTTCTCAAAAATTTTGTATCCTAGAACTATGCCTTCTCTCACCATAAAATGGCATTTTCCCAATTCAGTACATGCTGCTTCTCCTCACATCTTCACAATAGTTTCAACATGTTTTCAAGACATATGTCAAAGTTAGGTCCATATACTGAGAAGTCGTCCATAAATACCTCCATTATGTATTCCATAAAATCCGAGAATATGGATATCATGCACCTTTGAAAGGTAGCAGGTGGATTAAATAACTCAAAACACATTCTAATGAAGGTGTATGTCCCATAGACACAAATGAAAGTAGTCTTTTCTTGATCATCAGGATGGATAGGGACTTGATAGAACCCCAAGTACCCATCAAGAAAATTGAAGTAGGATTGCCTTGCTAGCCTTTCTAATACTTGCTCAATTAAAGGGAGAGGGAAGTGGTCTTTCCTCATATTAGCATTGAGCTTTAGGTTGTTGATACACATTATCCACTCGATAACCGTTCGAGTGGCCACTTCATCCACATCGCTTTCCTTTACTACAATCATCCCTCCTTTCTTAGGTAGAATGTGGATCAAGTTGACCCAGTTTCTATCACTAAATGGGTAGATGATCCCTTCATCACACAACTTCTTTACTTCTTTCTTTACAACTTCTTTCAACATCTGATTCAATTTCCTTAGTGGTTGAGCTAGGAGTTTAACAGTTTCCTCAAGGTTGATAATGTGCATGCACAAAGCTGGACTGAATCCCTTTGTTGGCTAAATTGGAAATTAATATACCCTTTTTTATGATGACAAACATTTCATTCTTGTGGATCTAACATGCTACTTGAGTATTTCAGGGTTCAAAGGAATTAGGAAATCCTACCAAGTGGGAAGATGAAGATAAATGCAAATTAAAGATCAAATGCGCTTAAGTGTATAAATGTTCATGATTGTACTCAAATGTAAACACTTTTACAAGAAATATATTGTACAAGTATTAGACATCATGTAAATCAAGTGTTAGATCCTCCCTATCCACTTATAACCCTTAAATAGGTTTTCCCCCAAGGTTAGAGTCACCAACACACATTAAAACACACACTTTGTAGGTTATTCAAAAGTCTACAACAGGGACACCCACAGTCAAAGAACTTGTTGTCCGAGACACTCTCCGTCAAGGCTCTTGTCAACTGAGAACCACCTCAGTCGAAATTGTGAGCATTGTTCAACAACTTACAAAATTGTGCTCGAAATTAGTCTTCAATCGAAAATAACCTTGATCGAGCAAGCAACAATCTAAAACTTGCGACTGTTATACTGGGTGGTTGGTAGTTGGGAGTTGGAAATAGACATTGCAATATTTTTTCCTGAAACCTAGGCTCAGTCAAAAAGAACCTCGACCAAGACATAGTTTGGTTGACCAAATTGTCGACCGAGCAAGGTTCTGGGTTTCTCTTTTCAAGCACAAATAAATTAGCAATTGCTAGCCAACTAATGTACACCTAACATCTAGTTAAGCAATAAGAAGATTCTAGACACTCCCTACAATGTCCTTAATCACTTGTAAACCATTCCTATAAATAGGAGAGTCCTTAGGACACCCAAAACACAACTTGAATACACAATACACAAGCTACACTTGAGCATCCACTATTGAGAGCAACAAAGCTAGAATTCACTTGCCATCTTCATCCTTGTGCTCCAAAATTGTGTCATATAGTTACAATCTCCTAGCCACCATATATAGCCACGTCCATCCTAAGTGGATATGAGATCTAAACTCTTAATATAGGATCAAAGTGTTGTACTTATTTGGATAAGTATTTTCTTTCTTCTATATTGTATTTTATTCCTTGACTACTCCTAGGGTTGGAGGATGTTGAAAGGAGGTTGCTTGGTGCTACTTCAACAAAGTGAAGGCTGCTACAAGGTGTGCTTGAGATTACTTCAAGAAGGCTACTTCAAAGGAGGTTAGCGCTACTTCTAGGTGAAGGCTATCTCAAGGTGGTGGAGCTACTTCAAGGTGGTGAAGGCTGCTCCAAGGATTGCTCATGGTTACTTCAAGAAGACTGCTTCAAGGGGGTTGACGCTACTTCATGATCTTTCACCCTTGATATTTTTACACAAAATACCCTATAGCTTTTCTTTGCAGTCTGAGTTCCATCAGGAGTTTCTCTTCCTGGCTTTTAGTCAAAGACGAGTTGATGATAATTGGGTTTCTTTCGTCCTCATGTAAAAACTCATACTTCAACCCCTTAGGGAGTTGCTTTATCTCATGTTTAGGTTTTGGTGCAACTTTTTCTTCTAGTGTCCACTCCAGCGAGGCATACATCACAATTTCTACAATACATTCTTCGCCGTTGAAACCTTCCTCCTCAGGTTGATTCAGGTAATCCAGAATCTCAACCACTTTATAGTCTTCTAGATTGGGATAAGAATTGTTCAATGCTATCAAGAGAGGGTCGACTATCACATTGATTTCTTGTACTTTCTCACAATATTGAGTATAATTGTCGATAAAATAGGCTGGCTCAAATATAAAGGGTCCTCTCATGGTGTCTTGTACACGAAAATCGATGTGGTCATTACCAATGCAGAGAGTTATGATTCCCTCTTTGACATCTATTAGGGCTCCCCCAGTGGTGAGGAATATCCTACTAAATATCTTGGGGCACAATGGGTCTTCTACATTGTCTACCATCACTATATTACACATTATAAAGAATCATCCAACAAGAACGGGACATCCTCTACCACTCCTACTGGATTTTTAAAGGTGTGGTCAGCTAGTTGTATTCTCATGCCCGTCTTCACCATGTATGTCAGTCCAAGCATTTGGGCTAATGAAAGGGGCATAAGACTGATACTTGCCCCTAGATCAAAAAATCCATTTCTTTCTACATTATCTCCAACATTGAAAGGAATAGTAAATGCTCATGGGTCCCTTTTCTTTGTTGACATTGTGGCTTGAACAAAAGTTCTTGACATCTTTGCTAATTGTACTATCTTGATGTGATCACCTCTCCTTCTCTTCATAATCAAGTCTTTGAAAAACATAACCTAGGTAGGCATTTCCTCAATTGCATCCAGAAAAAAAATATCTAGGTGCAACTTCTTTACTACCTCCATAAACTTCTCATATCTTTGCTTTAGATGAGACTTGATCAACTTGTAGAGGAATGGTACTCTCAAAGAATAAGAATTTCTTTGGGTGAATGCTTCTTCAATTTGGTCGGGCTTCTTGGTATTCTCATTTTCTTTCCCTTTTCCCTTTTCTTTACTCTCATCTACTTTTGACGGACTTTCCTTCTCTAATTCCTTCTCTACTATAGGCAGTTTAGTTGGTTGCTTACGGCAATTTCTTCTTCTTGGTGAATTTCTTGATGTTGTTTTTCCATGACTATTCCTGATCGAAGAGTTGCCATCTTTTTCATTTCTATGTTTCATGGGATCTTCCCTTACAGATTCTTTACGAGATCTGCCAGTTGGGCTAGTTGTTGATCAATCTGCCTTTGATGTGTTTTCATATATGCCATATGGGTTTGCATCACGTTTAACACCCCTGAGTTAGTGATGGTGCTTTGAGTAAGCTGGTCATTCTGTGAAGCTTTCCATTTTGTAAAATTGAACAACTAATAAATCATGTCGGGCTAGTCCCTATCCTTGGCCTAATTTTGACTTTAATTTTGTCCTTGATTTTGGCAACTCACATTTTTTTTTGGTATTGACCTTGATAGTTGTTCTTGTTTTGCTGATAGCTGGTTGTTTTGGTTTACTAAGTTGGTCCACTTCCCTTTCCAAATTCTAGAGGTGGCTAAGATGAATTGCTCCGTTGATGAGATTTTTTGGCAACATCTTTATTTCCATAATTGAAACCATAGTGATCTGGTCTTTTATAGTTTATGTAGGAGATGTTCTCAGTCTCCTCTTCACTTTCACATTCTTCACTATCTTCTGGTCTTGTGCAAATAAAGTTAACAATCCCATGACCTTCACCACATGTGACACACTTCATAACTTTCTCCATAGGTTTCTTTCCCTTTCCTTCAGAGTCTTTTAGTTGTTTGGCATATGTGGAAATCTTTTGAATCTTAGTTGTGATCATTTCTAGACTCTTGGACTCGATAGAAGGTCCTTCAGATTTAGCCTTCTTAGATGAGCCCTTATCGCTTCTCTCATACTACATGCCTACTTGCAATGCATCCATATTATCAATGGACATCATAGTTCTCCTTGGATTCTTTCCAAGATAGTCACTCCCAGTGGAAACATTCAGCGAAGTCCGTGCTGTGGGAGTTAGCCTTTTGTAAAATGTTGTGATGAGAAAACCTTTCTTGTAGTTGTGACAAGGACAATCCCTTTGATACTATTGGTATCTTTCCCATGCTTTGTGAAGATTCTCTCCTAGTTTTTGCATGATGGAAGTGATCTTTTGCCTATTGTGAATAGTTTTCATTCTGGGATAGAACTTAGTAACCAAGGCATCAACATGGGGACTCCATCCATCAATGGATTGATGAGGTAGGTTAAGATACCAGGACAAAGATTTGTCCTCTCGAGAAAAGATGAATCCCTTGCAGTATATAACTTCTTGAGGCACTCCCCTCATCGTGATTGTGTCATAGATGTTCTTGAAGGTATAAATATAATGGTAAGGGTTCTCATTCTTTAAACTCCCTCAGAAAGGATTGTTCTATATCATTGAGATGACTGTAGGTTTCAGTTCAAAATTAGCTGCATCAAACTATGGGATGACGACTGGGCATCTTGACTCGTTATCTCTGGTAGTAGCCAATTCTCAAAGCATTTTATCTTCTTTGTCATCTTCATCATCATTGTTATGGTTGTTGCATTCGATCACAATGATTCCTTATGTGTCTTCTGTTGTGGTGGTGGTGGTGCTCGTGATGGCATCACCCTCCTCTTCATGTTCCTCACGATCATCTTCATGTCTCTCTTCACATTCTTTGTCCTCATGATGGTGACCATCTGATTGATGATACTCACGTTCTTCTTCAGTTTTTGGAAGCACTCTGTCATTCCGATCTTCTCAGAATGTCCTTCTTCTCTACAAGGTGACATGCTGATGTGAAAGGGAAGAAATTTGATGGTTACAATTGACCTCTCTTCAAGCTACCCAAATAGTTTGCACAGTCAAGTTAGAGAATTGGACGCATATAACAAAATATTCTAAGTAATCTCCATATGGTAGATTTAGAGATTTGTGCATTCAAGCTTATTGCTAAGCTTGAGGCATGGGTGTATAGTGAGTAGACTCGTTCTCTTAACACTACTATTTTTCCTTGACCCCAGCAATGGTGCAAAAAAGTTGTCCAGCCTAAATCACACGTACAAAACAACATGGATCTAGAGCAGTCAGACTCTTAGATTTATAACCCGACACTCAAGCCCCCACAACTTTTATACGGTGTATGATGTAGTAGATCGGGGTTGAGCCATAGGGACAAGGTTGGTTATTATTAGGAACGTAGATCCTTAGACTCAAGTACACCAAACAAAGAGGTAGAACAAGATGGTGTTCCCTAAGGAACGGTGTGATATAAACCAAACCTAGCAAGAAAGGTAAAGGTAAGAAAACAAAGCAAGAGAATAAGGTCAAACAAGAAAGATATAGCCAAAGTTGAAAAACCACTAGAGGGGGGGTGAATAGGGTTTTATGATAATTTTATTGTAATTTAACTCAAGCAACCAACCACAAGAATATTGGACAAGGGGACAAGGATTTAGAGTGGTTCCAATCTTAGAAAATACTAAGGAAGTCAGTCCACTACCCGGTTGCTTACCCAACTGGGATTTTGAAAGAATCAAATTTTATTACCTCGCAAGGACTTTACATAAAATTACAATTCTTTCACAAACCCTTCGGACAGCCTTCACCTAGAAGTAATTGCACCAACTTTGAAGCAACCTTCTTGAAGTAACTTCAAGCTCCCCCTTGAAGTAGCCTTCCTCTAGAAGTAGCTTCCCGTTGCAATAGCCTTCTTGAAGTAGTCCGAAGTCCACCTTCTCCACCGAGAAGAACCTTCTCCAATTCGCAGCCTCCAACCCTAGGAGTAGCAAGGAGAATACAAGCAATAAGAGTGAACAAGAAAGGAAAAAGGAAATTACAATTACCCTTTGAAGCACAAGGCTTGATTTGCCTATATCAAGCATATAGATCTCCTAACCAATGAATATTGAAGTGTTGGTTTGGTGGTTAGAAGATACTAGCCTACAGGACACAAATTTAGAGCAAGGAGAAGAATAACCAATTGCAAGTGTTGCTCAATTACTCAAAATAGATTGCTAATGTAAGTGTATGCTCAAGGATTGCTCAAGTGTAGAATTAGTGTGTTTAGGTGTCCTAAGGCATGTCCTATTTATAGGAATGACCTACAAGTACTTAAGGACGTTCTAGACACTTTCTAGGGGGTTCTAAGTGCTTAACTAGCCGTTAGGTAAACTTTAGTTGCTTTAGCAACGACTAGTTAATTAATTCTGAAAGTTGATGTCAGGACTCATCTCGGTCGAACTTTTGTCGACCGAGAGTCCTACTCGGTCGAGGGTTTGTCGACCGACAGACTCTCTGGAGAAAGTGTATGCAACGTTCATCTCCAACTGCCAACTACCTTGTCAGCTGTGTCTAACGGCTACTTGGGTCTTTCTTGGTCGAGGAGTTTGTCGACCGAGAGTGTCTCAGTCGAGGATTTTGTCGACCGAGATTGACCCTATTTCAATGTTTCAATTAAAGTACTAAGTGTGTATATGAGTGTGCATATGTGACACTATCAAAGGGGATGACCCATCTAAGTGTGGTGATTGGCTAGGGAAGATATAACAATTGATTTACATAATGTCTAAGTACTTGTACATTATATATTTGTACAAGTTTTACAATTGATTACATTTCATGAAATTACAATAATTCAAGCATATAGATCTTCCATAATATTTGTCATCCACCTTATTCTTGCAACACTCAAGTAGCACGTTAGATCGACAAGAATGAAATGTTTGTTATCATCAAAACAAAGGGATTATACTAATGTCCAATTTAGCCAACAAAAGTATGGATGGGATATTGGATTGGGTTTCTCCTACAAAGATCCACCACCAACATTCATTACTCACACCCCTTTGTGTACCCTTAGCAAGATTACAAGAAATCATCATATATGTCTATTCCCTCCTCTCTCAAGCTTAGGATATATATAGATTATTAGGTTTTTTATCACTCAAGATGGAAAACAAAAAATCACAAAGAAACCATATGATCATTATCTTTAGCATCCCAACATTTTCATGCATTCATGAAAATCCATACCACATAAATAAGGTCAATACTACTCTCTCAAGAAATTAACAATCATACATCACTAGACTATAGCTAATAATGCAAGTGAAGAATTTACAAACAAGAGTATGAAGATAACCATTCCTAAGAATATATATTCAAAAGTATGTAAGTATATACATGTTGGGAGAGTCTTAGTGGATACTCCCAACCCAATTAATTTGTTTAGCTACATATGTTAATAGGAAGCATAACGGGGCTACAAAAGTGTAGATACATAAAACCAAACGAAGAGGATGAAGGTACAATGTGAGGGAGATGATAGATATCAAGAAGGAAGGAGGTGATACACCAATGGTACTTATTTAGATCTAGATATGGTGTAGGGGTAGAAGATGGCAACTCCTTCTCTATGGAAGAGGATGGCATGTCTTCTTTCTCCTCCAACTTTCATCTTTGGAGGTCCAAGACCAATGGAGATGAATGATGATGGGTCTGGAGTTGGGAAACACTTTGTCATCCTTGATGATCTGACCCCCTTTTGTGTGTGAGGTGAGGCCTATTTATAGCCCCTGCCCACTGACATAACCTCCCTATTGCAATCGATATGGGTCACAGTCGTGACTTCTTTCTTTGCAGAACAGTCACGATCGCGACCTATGTCACGATTGAAACAATCATCCTAGTCAAATCCATTGTCTCTATTGTTTCAATGTCTTAGTCGGAACCACTCATCGCGGTCAAAACCACTATTGGGCAGTCATGGTCATGACAAGCAACTGTTCATTTTTCTCAAGACGGACGTTAGATCTGTCCCGGTCGAGATGCCTATCTAGATGCATTTTTCTCGACCTTGACAAAGATGTATTAGTATAGATCAAAGGTGAGTCTTCATGGATTAAGAAAGGATATTAGGTGAAATACAAATGTTGTTCAAGGTCATTAAATTTGGTAGGAAAATTACAGAAGGAATGCTATTATAGACATAAAATAGGTGCATGAAATCCACAAAATGACATGTTACCAGTTACAAATTTCAGGAATAGAAAGGCATTTGATGCACCATTCAGGTCAAACACATCAATCATATCAAAGTATGACCAAACATTCACTTAATAGGGATGCATTTATATATTTTGGGCCATATAGGACAAACATAGTCAGAAAGGTATTTAGGCAATGGACCTTGTATCATGAATGTATAATAGTCATTTATTTGAAGTTGATTAGGGATTAGTGAATATCAAGATTAACATGGTAGTGAAAATTACATCATTAGCGTGTGCAACAAGTCACATAAGATAAAACAATCCTAGAGAGTACATGAAATGTGATTAGTGCCCTCAAAATATTCAAGAGTGAACAAAATCACTGGTTTGATGATTATGAGTGTTGGGTATCAATAAAGGTACATGCATTATCATAAAGATGCATTTGTTTCAATCAAAAGACCAAAGCTAACCCCTTTTAAGGAAAATAGGGAAAAAGAAAAAGAATTACGGTCAGGATCCATCCCCATTGAGTAGTCCTTTTTGAGTGAATCAATTTTGTATATAATTTCATATATTTTTGAAGTAGGAGGTGGAAGATATAAATTTATAAAACTTGCATGAGAACTATATTGAAATGAGGGGGTGGGTTGTTACAATGATTTATGTTGTGATCTCGATCCTTGGATCAGGATCATGCAGCTGGCCAAAGTGGATAGCCTACGTTTTCCCGTGCTTGGTTGCCAGTGATGCCCAAATGGGGAGGTCGTCCTTCAGCCGCCAATATGTGATGTGTGGTGTCAATCTAGTCTTACCTCCCACCCATATGAACACCTGGTCCCAGTCAACCATTGTGTCGACTAGTCCACTTAGTAGCGGATCATACATGTGGCTCCCTAACATGACCAATGATCTTGGCTCTCCAATAGGGATCTGATAGTTGCGAGAGGTGCACTGTTTACAAAAACCCCGCCCGATACTGTGTCCCCAGTTCATGTCAGCGTAAGACAGTGAAGCTCACTAGCAACCCACCAGAAAGGAGAGTGAGGAGGAGATAGGTTTGGTGGAGCATTCACTAAAGCAATCATTGTCCTCATAAATCTTCTAAAGGGAACAACTTGCAATGAAGCAGCTTGGGCGCACCGCAACTATTTGTCAGAAGTGGGGGCCACCATGGGAGAACAAGAAAGAAGAAACAACAAGAGGGGGAGTTGCTGAGTTAGGAAAGAAGAAAAAAAATGAGGGGGACATAATGACTGAGAAGAAACTAGTCGAATGGAGTGTTTAAATTGGGTCAAGATGTCGAGAAACAAACAAATTTGTCATTGTAAAGGTCTGCTATAATAGCAGGTAAATTTGTATGAACCAAAGAAGGAGAGAACCCTAGAGTTATCATATCCTCATCTAACGGTCACAAAAAATGAAGAACTAGGGTTTCCATAAGAGAGAGAAGTGGTTGGGACGCACCCCACCCCAAATGGGCACATTAATTCCTATATCAAGTTAGATCAATTAGTTCAATTGAAATTCGAGTTAATTTTGGAAATCCATAACTTGGTCTATGAATGTCCAAGTGAGATGATGTTTCAATAGTTGGAAAGATGATTGAAATATCTACATCATGATATTCATTATAGAGTAGTGTGATCACATTGATAGTGTTCAATAATTCTTTCAAGGTGGTGACATGTTTAATGAACGATACTTAGATCAAAAGTAAAAATTGATGTCACATTTAGTAAAATTGAACATTGATGTGACTAAATTTGAGCCTCACAACTATCAAACTATCAAATTGACATATAATAGAGTAATAGGTCAATTGATGAGAGATAAATGATACAAGATGGGAGGGAGAAAAGCCAAGTTGTCACATCCTTCCCTCCCTAAAAGAAATTTAAACCTCCAAATTCATCCATGATCACAGAAAAGAGTCAAAGTTCATATTTTATCATATTTAAACTAACCAACCATATGTGTCAATGAATTTTCCATTGTTGGGTGCACACATAAGTTCCCATTCAGTCATGTACCCATGTAGATTCATAGATTTAAGCATTATTTAGTTTATCGTCATAGTACAAGATCTTTTTAACATGAGGGTTTCACATCCCATATACCTATAGATTTTGGGTTTCATGTTTCCGGACAAGCTCAAGTTGTGTTATTGAGATGAAGGTCATCAATTTCTCAAACAAACATGTTCAGCATCATCATCTCTAAATGAGATTATTATTGAATGTAAATATCATCATTATACTATCTTTCATGCATGATTTAGTTTTTCCCAATTATGTTCATCATTTCTTGTTTTGGATCAAGAATTCCACATCACATTCATGATTATTCATGTTAGGGATCCAATACATCATTGAAGTAAGTTCATGATTCCAAACTTACATCTTTCATGTATGTTATGATTTTATATTAGGTCTTGCTTGTGAGAGTGGCTTTTCGTACATATTCAAGTTTAACATAAGTAAGATTATTTCATGTATCATGCGTCAATTGAGGGATGACATTATCATCAACATTGAGGTTTTATATATATCTCACTTTTATCCCAAAAGGGCCCTACATGATCGAGTCACTCAAGCTAAGAGCTACCTATGTCCCACAAGACATGCTAACCACAATCCTCTACCCATTAGAAATTTTCTACCCAACTTTAAAAAACAAAGACAACCACTAGAACCAATAACCCAAGTATGACGCTCATCATGAAGATCACAGATCATGTACATCGTCTTAGGGTCTTGGGACATCTCCCTCATGTATATAGCAAACATCATATATTCTATTGCCTCTTTCTCTCGGGTTAGGTCTTTTCATAGGAAATCTAGGGTTCAACATTTACAAGGGAAACACACACTAGGTGACTCAACTCATATACTTACAAGTATTCTAGCTAGGGACTCATCATCATGCATTTCATCATTCATATTTTTCAATATTTCACAAATTTTGGAGGTTAGAAACTATTACCCTCTCATGTTTCAGGTTGACCCATATCGAGAGTTCAACCTTTTCATATGTCCTAGGCTAGAGGTCCCCCTTTACAAAGAGGTTGAGGCCTATGTTGGTCTTGAAGAATATGTCATTATCCATATCTTAATATACACAATACTAGGCACACACATGCATGCCAACCCACTAACTATGTTTAGCACATCAACCAAGTCACATGTACCTTAAATGGTTCTAGGTTTAGCTAGGGTTGTGTAACATCCTAGATTTTTCTATCGCCTCCAAATATGCTCACCTTTATACATAATGCACTCTATTTTAATCAATGATCTCACTAACCATCACTTGGATGTTTTAGAATCACATGTTTCTCAATTGATGTGTTATGATGACTAATTTCAATTTTGAACTCGATTATGTAATGTTGAGAGACTTAATAGAGATTGATGAAGCTTTGAATTTTTAAGATCTCTCAACATCTTGGTCTTGATCTTAATCCTTTTTTATTTGATGTTGGATGAAATTTGTGATCCAATGACCCCAATCTGATAATCATGGCAAAAGTTATGGCAATTTGTTTCTTGCACTTTTATAGCCTTTTTGGTCTTGTTATCCTTCCTGGTCCTCAGCCTATTTGTTTGCTCTTCGGTCTGGCCTTTGGGAGCACCCATATAGCTCCTTTCCACCGTGTGCCCTAGTACATAAATCCAACAATTGTGGATCACCCACCCATCTCCTACCTTGGAATAGGATACTACAGTGCCCTAGGGCACGACCACCACAGGGTCACGACACTACAAGGCCACCCAAGTCAAATTGAGGACATGGAAGTCTTCTTGATGCTCCCCCGACCTTGACTCTATTCTTTTCAAGAAGAATGGACATTGGGTAGGGGAATGGGACAACCCTCCTACCATGTCCGACCACCATGGCTGTGACCATGATCGGAAGGGGCATTCACTCCCCTCACACACTTCTTTTTGACCATTTGGCTTTGTAGCTCCTCCCTATTTGTTTCCCCCATATATGTATGGACAATTACTCCCTGAACACCCATATTCTATCCCTTTTTCTTCCTATAACTCCACCTGCTAACACTATCAAGGTCGAACCCATCCAATGCCCCTCGGTCGCGATCCAGACCATGGGAAAGTCCTTGTAGCCAAGGATCACCTGGGCGGCTCCTTATCAGTGCTTCTAGGACCCATTTCCTCCAAGAGTTTCCTTTATTCAACAATACTGGGGTGAGAAACATGGGTTCTACCTGTGTCAACCAACATGATGAAGATGATGACCAGTGGTTGTTCGATTGATATGAGTAGTTGACCAGGTTCCATCCAAGGGCATGCATAGGGAATTCCCTCTCACCTTACTCCCTCTTTCAATGACATGCCTTGCCCAGTCAGACCTGGACCTTGGACCCACACCAAAAACACATGCGGTCCCATGACCAAGTGCCAATCTGAGAGTGCGACGTCGCTCCCTCCCAGTATAATATCTCCCCCTCTTTATTTTATATTCCTAATCTTGTAACATTGATGAAAAATCACCCATAACTCCAAATGGGACATATTATATATGAAAATTGATCTACTTAATGTGATCTATCAAATAGACTTGGTTTCTGAGTCTATTTCCACTCGTATCTCTTGTTATGTTGAAAATGGAATAAAATGGATCTCTTTTACATGATTGAGCCCACATAGTCTTGATGACCGTGATCAGTAACTTATGATATCATATGACATTTTAATCTAACTTGACCATGCTTAGTCTTTTTTATGTATCTAATGTATGAAATTCACCATGTAATATTTGTATTTTGACTTTGATACTATGATCTTTAAGTTGATGTTCAAGTTGATTATATGAACTCAAACTCATCATGTTTTCTCTAAATTAGTATGTTTGATTCATGATTGATCTAAGTAACTTAATTTTACCACACTTGAACCCTATTGCGTCCTGATGTTAGGAAACATGCCATTAAAAGTGATATTTGTGGAGTTTTAATGATGATCCTTATATGTTGTGCTCAATCTTGATCAAATATGTTTGATAATATTTTGTGAACACGAAATTAGTAACTTTACATTCATTTATCACCTAAACATGACATTGAAATGTGACCTAATGTGAATATTACTATATTTGAGATCTAATATTCTACAAATGTCACCCTAATGGTCACACATGCTATTTTATGCATTAAATCAATAAGTTGTTTATGTTTATGAAACATATCGACCTTTATCTATCGGGTACTCGAATATTGAGAATCATGTATGAAAATGATTCAGTATGACTTAAATTGATGTAATGATAATATGACTTTAAGTTTATTCAAATCTTGTAATTTCCCTATTAAGGTCAATGAAACTGTATGTTTAAAATCCCTGATCTTATTAAGGATGTGTCACACTAAGTTGAAATGATGTATGATGTAGTATGTAGATTGAAGATGAATATTGGAGATGTCGAAATCAATCATCATGAATAATGGAACTTTGATTAAGTGAAATGTCCACCCTTGATGAGTATGTTTAAGATGACCTAATTCTTGTGTTGCTAATCCAGTCACACTTGTTTGTAATGTCAAGATCTATTTGATGGACTCTATTAAAAAATCTAATCATGTTGTATAATACTAATTTTCTCGTATCAAGGTATGCTTTATCCTCCTATTGGCTAGACTAGTGGTATTGAAATTGTATGTATGTATCTGGTATAAATCTTGTCTATGTACACTTGTTTGTGATATTTTTCCCTATGACTACTATGTTTTGGTCTTGATTACATATGTTGAAAAAACTTGAAAACATAATGACAGATGTCCATTATACAACCTTGGGTACATGCCTATATTCTTGGGGTAAGGCCACAAGGTTGGGTGACCTACTTGAGTTGTCATGATAGGGCAGACCATGTTGATACAAGGGTTATCTATTGGCAATGGCCTTGAGGTCCCTTAAACATAGGGTTAACTCTTGAAGTTTAGTCTTGTAGTCCCTCAAGTTGAAATAGGGTAGCTAATATTGAGCACCCTCAGTGACCCTTCATATGAGAATCTAGTCAAAGGCCTTATAATAGTGTCAGTATAATTTAAATGTACATAAAATACACTTGCATCTTAATAAAAAGTCTTTAATTTTTTTTTGCTTCATTCTTGTTATTTACTTTAAGCTTTTGCCAAGCAATATATGTTTTTAATCCTATAATTTTATATGTTTGCACAACGTAATCAGCACGGTTGTGCTGATGTATACCCATTTTATGATTTTAGGTAACAAGTACACTACGAATCCCTAATGATAAATAATACTTCCACACTTATTATAATCTGCTTGTAATCTGATGATATATAATGACATGCAAATGGAATTCACATGGTTGATACATGGCCTAAGATCTTATGTAAGGTATTAGTTTAGCATTCTTTTATGCTTTCTTGTCTCATACCTTAGTTGTTGTTTGTGGTTTTATTCATGCATACATTATGTGACCTATCCTATGAATGGATGTTGGGGTCCTCTCACCTTTGGCATTCTAGCCATTAGGAGTGATGATTTAGGTAACAAATAGTTTTGTGATAGATTGCATGGTCAAACTCATTTCATATCATAAAATTTACTTGAATCCTCTAATGTCAACTTATATCATCATGAAGCTACTCATAACATCATCATCATCATCATCATCATCATCATCAACAACAACAACATCATCATCTTCGTCGTCGTCATCATCATCATGATTGTCGTCATCGTTGTCGTCATCATCATCATCATCATCATCATCATCAACAACAACATAGGCCATCTAGGCTACTTACTAGCCTAACCTTTATCAAGAATTTAGAAAACTCTAAAGACTACGAGTATCATCTAAACACTCTCATCTAGACTGATGTTACATCTCTCTCTTGGGCTACATGGGCACTCACTACCTTTCTAAGCATGGTAACATTTTCATATTTACATGTACTTATACTTGAAATAAGTTTTCTCTAGTGTTAAAATGGGTGATGGAAACCACCATACTCCATTCGAATGAAACCAAAACCAAAATGAGTTTCCAACACTCATTGGGTAGTCTAGTACCATGACACCTAGAGAACTAGTAAGAAAATGGTGCACACCTGTGTAGCTACCCTAAGAAAATGCCCAAAACATATTTTTAGTGTTGTAATAAGATCTTCCTTTTCTCAATCTCTATAACCTACAACCCATACTATAGGATAGAAGGAGTAGAAAATAAAGGGTTCTAGGGTTAACAAGTCTAGACCTAGTTCTAAAACATCTAGGTTCTAACCTAGAGGCTAAGTCAACATAGTTTGTGAAGGACATCTTATTAAGTTTCTAGAGTTGAGATGTAAGGTTGAGTTTAGTTTGTGTTTCATGTGAGCAATGTTTGGTGTAGTCATTGTTCATGCTCTTATATCGTCTATCACAAAAATTTTTGTTACCCAAATCCTAATTCCAAATGACTATAAAGTCAATGGCTATAGAACCTAGGTGTCTGTCCCTAGCATGGTATTATCAAAGCACAAATGCGGAAGTGAAAAGCTTAGCATACATGAACAAATAACAAGATAAAAGAACCAATCATACTCTCAACATTCAACAAGACATATTAAGAAACATTGTTTTTTACAATCTTTCAATTAGATATTCAACAGTATCATTTTATAAGTCTTCCCATGTACACTAGAAATCTTACAACAAGTACACCTAACATAGATAACCAACTCCATCAAATTCTAGCCAACTCTAAACCTATAAATTACATGAAACAATGTAGGTCATGCACATGAAGTGCTTAGAACAAGTTTGAAAGATACATATACATAAGCTTTTCATAATTTGAAATGATTTACAGAAGTAAACAAACAAGAATAAACAAGTTTAATATTCAACAAACCAAGAGCCAGTGTTTTATATCATTTCACTATAATTATACCATCATTTTGTGCATTCATCAATATCATGTATTCATAAGGCCTTTTATGTATAACTTCTCATTGGAAGAGTCAATGAGGGTGATCAAGATTAGTTAACCCATTTATCAGTAGTTTTTCATATCTTATAAATTGAGTAGGATGCCAGACCTTATGTCCATACCCCAAAACTTCAGGCAGGTGCATGAGGTTTGTATAAGGAATTTTCTATATTATGTTTGCAAATTATAAAACAATGATAGAGAGATAAACATCGAGTACAATGCTAGAATACTACATAGAAATAGTTGAGAAAGTAAACAAGAATACCTATGTATCACATTTCAAGGAGGAAAGCCATAGCCATATATTTATTAAAGACCGCACCTAATTTAGAGATTTCATAAAATATCCTTGACTATCTAGATCTCAAGAAACACTAAGTTAAGCATAAGATTACATACATGCATTAGATTCTCATCAGTAACCCCAAGTAGCTTCATTTTAGGGTTTTGTCCAGTTAGGTTTCAGTAACTTATTAGTGCATTTGATGATCTTATACTAACATAGAGGTCATCATGAATTTGGGATTCTAGTTTCATATCATTTTGAGGTCCCATTCAACTTATATGAATATTTCAAGATTCTAGTCACTTACTTCTAGTATTAGGTCCAAAGATTCATAGTTGGATGACCAAGGTCATAGTCCATCAAGTCAAGAGGCCCAAGCATAAAAGATGGATTAGATCAGTAAATTAGTTACCTAGAAATCAACTTCAAATATAGGTGTATGTCTCCTATGGTTTAGGCCTCATATTACCACTCCTTAGGTATCAACATATCATGCATACATGTAAGCATAGATATAGTCTATTCCATTAGGGAACAACATATGGATGAAGGTGGGACACCAACATCCAATATATGATAAAGTATTTAGAATTTCACAATTTGAGAGGGGAGGACAGGGGAATTGATTCACATAAGTATCAAGGTATTTATACCACTATTCAAGTCACATAGGTCACATTAGGCAATATAGGGTTACAAATGTCATCATAGAGAAAGAAAGTGTATCATAGGGACTAAAGCCACAAAACATCATGAGGTTTCTGATTTCAGGAATAGAAAAGCATTTGATGCAACATTCAGGTAAAAGCATCAATCATATCAAAGTATGACCAGACATTCACATAATTGGGATAATTGATGTATTTAGGTCTATATAGCACAAACATAGTCAAAAGGGGATTTAGGCAATGGACCTTGTATCATAGATGTGTATTAGTCATTAACTTGAGGTTGATTAGGCATTAGTCAATATTAAGATGTAAGATTAACGTGGTAGTGCAAAGTACATCATTAGCATGTCCAACAAGTTATATAACAACAAACAGTCCTCAAGAGTACATTAAACATGATTAGGGCCCTCAAAATATTCAAGAGTGATCAAAATCTACTGGTTTGATGATAACAAGTGTAGGGTATTAATAAAGGTCCATGCATTACCACAAAGATGCATTAGCTTCATTCAAAATACCAAAGTTAACCTCCTTCAACAAAAACATGGAACAAGAAAAAGAATAAGGGTCTGGAAACATCCCCATTGTTTAGATCTTTTTGAGAGGATCAATTTATGTATAATTTCATATATTTTGGTAGAGGCAAGTGGAAAATATGAATTTTACAAAAGTTGCATGAGAACTATATTGAAATGGGGGGGGGGGGTTGTTACTATGATTTATATCATGATCCTGATCCTTGGATTAGGATCTTGTGGCTTGCCAAATCAGCTCACCTGGGTGTCTGTTACAACCCCAACTTTTGGGATCTTTTGGTGAGAAATGTAATTTCTCATATTAAAGATATTGGAACAAGTAATGATATAATTTGTCTTGAATAAATGTGTTTTTTTTTAAAATAGCCTTGTTGGTTGTTTTGTGGGATTTATTGGCTATTGGGCCCAATAACAAGAAAAAGATAAAAGAAACTCCATTAATTGAGTAAATAAGAAAATGTAGAAAAGAAAGGTGTAGAAACCTCTAGAAGGAAATGGAATATAATCCAAAGGTGGATTTCGTTCCTATTGGGTTCCTTGGGTTTCAAGGAGTCCAAAGTTGCAAAAAGAAAGCAATAAGAAAAGAAAAGATCAATGAAATATTTCTTTATTAAGAAAGAAATTGAAAACAATGATAAAATGTGGGAAATAAGTGAAAAGATGTATATTTGAGTTATCCTTGATGGATTTTCGTATCCAAAGGATTCTTAATGATAAATGGAATGCCAACGAGGAAAATAAAAAGAAAGATAAAGAGAAATCCTCAAAAAGAGATATTTTAATAAGAAATAAACAAGATAATGTGAGATAATGAATATAGATGCATCTAGAAGGATAATAAGTATCCTTAAAAAGGAATTTCGAAATATTTGAGTTTCTTGGGATCCAAGGAGTCCCAATGAAGAAAAATAAAGAGAAAATACCAATAATAGAAAATAAGAATATAATGTGAATACATTATTAATGGATTATGTGGTATTGTTAAGAAGGAAGTATTTTCTACTAAGGAAAACTTAATTTCATGATCAATGGATTAAAATGCAAGTAAAAAAGAGAATAAGTAAGAGGATTTTCAAATTCCTAATTATTCAAGAAATAAGAAATACCAAAGGGATAGTAAGGAGAGAGAAAGCTTGCTTCCTAATGAAGGAATTGGATTCCTATTGGGAAAAGACCTTGCATCTTTGTGGATGCATATCTTGGGGTGCGAAAATCCTCCCCTATATAAGGGGTAGAGCTCAGGGATGAGTTTTGAGGGGTTCCACATATTCCTTTCTTATTCTTCTCCTTCTTTGTAAGCAAACCGTAGCCGAGAGTAGGGATCTATCCCTGGAACTATGAATGTTCGTTGCATGGTCTTTCTTGATGAGGGAAGCATCCACGATCACCCCAGATCGATCGACTAACAACCCAGACCCGTTGTGTTCGCACACCTCCCACCATATGTCTGCAAAATGTTGTGATTGCAGCAGCAATCAAGAACCGATCTCGTGCTTGAGTGTCTAGCTTGACGACAACCCAACGACATCCAAACATGCATAGAGGCACAGCGGAGGCAGAGGAACTGCCCTAGAGGTAGACGAGGTCGAGGATGAGGAGCTGGAGCTTGCATACGGCCATTGTATATCTGTAGGTCGACCAAGAGCTGCGGAACCCAGCAGTCCTGAACCACCACCCTATCTATGACCCAATGGGTACCTCCATGTGCGCAGAGGAACGACGGAGGTAGGGTGTCGTGTTCTGGGGAGTTTCTAGTCTTGTAGAGAGTGGAAATGACCCCACAATCAACTACTATGGACGGCCGCCTAGGGTTCCCGAGCTGGAAGATGACATAGATGTTTTGGATGGATCTACCCCTCCGGGGTATGTTGTGTCGACCAACTTAAAGGTGGGCAGAACAGACTTTTCGAACTGTTCCAAATAAGTCAAGCAACGTTGCATGATAAAGGCTACGTGGCGCCTCCCTATTGGCTCAAGTAAGGTTTTATTACAAAAATCATATCTCCTTAATAGTAGCTCGGATGAATATGCATAAAATATGAAAGTTGATCAGAAAAATGAGGGAAATCCATTAAAAATATAATTGAAGCTGGATTCTAATTGAAATTCGAAAAGTAATGGAAGTTATCAACTTTAATGCTTTAATGAATAAGGAACCCTATTTTGAGATGATTAATGTGATTAGTAGGGTTTAATGGATGATTAAAGTTGGCATTAACTTGGTAATGATAAAAAGGAACATTAGGAACAAAAAGGATGAATTTTGCACATAATTGGCTTAATTTAGTGTTTCATGTGCATGAATATACTTTAATAGGCCTTAAAACCCTAATATTGGTAAATGTGACTGTTAATGGCTTTAATTATTCAAAATCGTGAATAAAGCTAAAATATGATGATTCTAAGCTATTTCAAATATAAAAATTCCTTATTGTGGATAAATACCCTTAATGTATAAATTAGGGTTTCCTAGTGGATAAAATGTATATTTAATGATAAATAACATTCATATGTGAATTAGACCATAATGAACTATGAATTGAGGATAAATGAGCATAATGACTTTGTCATGGATTAAAAGGATAAAAATCGTAGCTTTAATGAAAAAGAGGCTTAATGGACTTAATTGATGATTATTTGTGTTGTTTCTAAAATTAAGGTTATATGTTGTTAAAAGGTAAACTTCAACTGGCTTATTGTATTCCACCTCTTATAGAGAAAAGAACTTAAAGTCAGCCTAGGATGGATCGCTCAAATTATTGGCCCAGTACTGGATGTTGTTTTTTCTCCCATGGTAGCAAATCAAATGGTTATACACTAAGCGATGCAACCCCTATGCCACATAATGGATGCAGACCCCCTAAAAAAAGGCGTGTATCCTAAAAAGGAATAGAAACCTTAAGTAGCAAAATTGTTTGAATAGATTTTGATAAAAAGGAATTGGATGTAATTTCAGGACTCTTGTACTTGCTTGATTGGATGTCTTGATTGATTGGACTATTCTATCTCAATTCAGCCTAACAGGTATGTGGTTAATTATGATTAATCACATTAGTTTTCCCGAAGGTTTCCCGGATGGCTAATTGTACTGAATGCAACTTTACTGTTTGGATGTTCATACTGCAATTATAAAGTCACTATGGTTATCACAATTATAAATACATGTATATTCTCGCACCTACATGCCACCCTGATGGAAGATGCCATAAAGGTCAGTCCCAAGAGGGTATACCAATGGGCACAATGAGAGGTGACCCCAAACACCAAGCTCAGGAATGAGAAGGTGGTCTATGTTGCATGACTATGGGGCACCATGAGAGGTGACCCCCAGGCACCAAGTTCGGGATTGAGAAGGTGGCCTTAAGTCAATGGCAAAAGAGAAACCCTAGAGGGGTATTCCAGGGTTAGGGCAAAAGTGGTGGAGAATGACACATCGAAAATGTAAATTGGTTTGCTAATTTCCATGTTTGTGATAATTAAATTGTTAGCCATATTTGTGAAATTTTGGTTGTTCCCACATACCAGCATATTCCTATATGCTGACCGACATTTTTTTTCAACGTTTTAGGTACAACAATTGAAAGAACAAACAGTAAAGTGACACATTGTGGAAATAATAAATAAAGTGCTAGGAGTATTAGATAGAATGAATCTAGGATATGGATAGAGTAGTTTACCAAAGTTTTAAAAAGGTATGCAAAGTTTTATTTTATACCAGTTTTCATTTTAGTTGGTAAAATTTGATAATTGTTATTGATTATTTGTCGTACCTTTGATCATGTTTATTGAGATAATGGCTCTAACCTCTTGGTTTTCCTTAATTGGGGGTTACCAGGAGGTGGGGTCGTTACATTTGGTATCAGAGCATAGGTTCCTCATTTAATCTTTAATAATTATTAAATTTTACAAATTCCATAGAACCCAAGGGAGTTATTAGAGGATTTTTTGAAAGACAGAGGTGTCTAGAAAAGTATCACGGCCGGGGGCTGGCAAGATTTTCCTCCGCACCGCTAGCCAGAATACGAGGACTCCCAGATTATTGTGACTGCCTGGCCAATGTCTCAGGATTTAACTCGAAATAAGATACCTTTAGGACTCTCTCATCTTGTTCATCCCTTCTCAACTCAAATGTTGTTAAGGACCTTAAGGATTAGGGTTTTCTCTCTTTTCCTTACCCTCTTGAGGTATGGGTAAGGTTGATAAGGTCTAAGTAATCCTCCATCAAATTAATAAAATGTATGTAAATAAATTTCATGGACATAAGCTTAATAGATTAAGCATAAAGGAATAGATACATGCTTAGGTCGTATGACATAAGTTGTCATGCCCTCAGGAGAGACCTGAGGCTAGACCTTCTTGTCAGGAGGATAAGTAAAGAGAGTTAATCTTGGAGGTAGAGATCTCCATTACAAGTAGAGACCTGGCACATCCTCTGAGGATGATGTTAACCCTAACCCTAAGTGCAGGTTATAGAGAGAGATGACATGATGAGTCAAACATCATGGTACATCAGGTGTTTGGATAGACATGCCTTGGATTCTATATGAGCCATGAAAAGTTGGATGACCGAGTACCTTTGGCGAACCAACCCTGGGAAGGGTCGTGCATGTTAGAGTGAAGGATAGCAACTTCTTTGAAGAGTTTAGAGAAGAACCTATAAGAACCCCATGAGCTTATATGAGCATGGCATAGTAGGAACCCATAATACGTCAGTAGTGTGAGCAGTAGATTGAAACCCTGGCCAAGGGAGTATGTTGGATCATTGATGAGATAAGCATAAAGGGCTAGGGATGACCTTGAACAAACATAAGTTTCAACATAGGCTTCACCCACATAGAAGTATGCTTATGGGCTTTATCCTCCATGGAGAGAGGACCTCTAGTAGTAAGGTTGGATGTGGAGTTAGCTCTAGAGAGAGAAAGCATGACCCAAGAAAGAAGGTTGGAAGCTTAGATTTCGAGACATGAGGAACAACAGAGGGTTGAGGATGATGCGACCTAAGTGGATGATAATGGTTGCCTCATGCTTGACCCCTGGAGGCTGATGATATCTTGGTTTCCTTTAGAGGAACCAAACCCTAGATAGAGGATGATGCTTCTGGTACCTATGTGCCTATGGTGTAAGTGGTTACCTACTGAGATGAGACAAAGAGTGCCTTAGACCCTAAGGAGGTTTAAGTAACTAGTTGTGAGGCATTATACCTAGTTGGTTGTCCTGGAGGAGGACTCAACTCCGAGGTGTTTCTCATATAAAAGGATCATGGGAGTACATGAGATACCTTGGACGTGCTTGATTCGTGGTTAAGAGATTGAGCATGCAGTTTGATACCCAAAGGAGAACCTAGGGTTCCTAGGCCTAAGAGGGGAAGTGGTGTACTAGATGCTCATGATGAAGTTTTAGTTTTAATAGATTCGAGCGTGGTACTTCTCATGTTTAAAGGAAAGAGAAACCCCTTAAGTTTAAGGCAGGTTTGATGAACCCCCCACAACTAAGTTGATAACATGGGAAGGTATGATCTTGATCCAATGTTGAGGATCAGAACAAGTATGACCTAGCATGGTTTAGTAGGTGGTCTGCTTCTGCCTTAGTGGCTACTAAGTTAAGCATGCTCATGTGAATATAAACCCTAGGGATGTTTGTGACCTTGTTGTCAAGAGTTGTAGTTTCCTCCCATCTTGGGAGAGGAACCCTTTGGTAGGGTGTGTACCAATTTTGTGGGTTTTGTGGAAACCTAAAGAGGTCTCATAGGATCGTGAGAAGCTAAGTGGAAAAGTACATGTTATGAGAATGAACCTGTAGACCCATAGATAATCATCTCTAAGTGCATGTGGATGTGTTACCATGGAGGTAATCGGTATGGGGCCTGACCAAGGTAGGCAGGTCACCATGACCCCTATGAAAGGATGAAAGTCAGCCTAGGAATGCAGAGAGAGATGATGGAGACTTGGGTAAGGTTCTAAGTTGGACATGTACTATAATGGAATCCTAAGTCTATCCTAGGGTCAGGTAGGGATAAGATCGATGGAAGTAGGAGTTGCCTAATTCCCTAGTTGCACATGACCATAGGGTCAGGAGGTAACATTTATCATTGTCTGAGGGCCGTGGGTTAGGAGATTGATCACCTTCCTGAACTCATGGGACCCAGAGGGCAGATGAGCTGGGCACTCTCTGGATGCATAAGGGAAGAGGGATGACCCCAAAAGTGCCAGCACCCTATGGACCTAGAGGAGATGACCAAGGATTGTGTAGTGACCCAAGTAAGTTTGAGGTCAGTTTTCCATGGAAGTAACTTTGATATCAAGATAATTGTGATATAGAGACATAAGTTGCACATTTCAACTTCGATTTGAAAGTGTAATGGCAATGTGGGATGTACCATCTCTACTCTTAGAATAGGAAGAACTTTGTGTTTGGACGGCCGCCAAATGCTTATTTCCTCTTGTTATGGGAGTGAGAGATAGGACAGTACGCATGCGTTACACCAAGGATAAAGATGATGTGATTTGGAACGTTGCTATGAGGTATGAAGAGAGAGACGATAACATACCCTTGCAATGTGAACGATAGGTACAAACGATAAGAGTATTACGGTAATCATCTTGTGAGAATGTTTTATCATGAGCTATGTCGAATTTGCAAGTGATACAAGTTTGAGTTTGATAACCAAGAGGATGAGCTCAGAGTCTTCTGATGAAGATAGACTTAGAGTTTGAGACGAGATGACAAGTGGAATACATGGAAGTGTATGTTTTCAACACTACCTAATACCTAAGGATGTGAAGTGGTAATGGATTCTCCGGTTGAGATATAGCTACCTAGTTGGCTAGAGACTAGAAGAGGTTGTTAGGCTAACCCAATGTTTGGAAAGAAGATAGGTTTGGCTAACCCTCAGATGCAATGATACTGATTGATCAAGTTAATGGTTGGTTGGTTAGCCAGCCTAGTATTTGATGCAATGAAAGGATGGTGGTAGAACCTCAGATACACTTCTTTGGATAGGAAGGTAATAAAACCCTGATGAGAGTGGTTTAGGGATTCTGAGGAATCGATCTTGAGGAATCATGACATACAGGAGATCATGGTTTTAAGATCACCATACACCATGATACTACAAAGATAGTATGTGATAGTAGCACTTTGGATGCTTGATATTAAGTCGCATGTGGCATGGGGCCATGCAAGCTGGGGGTGAAGGATGAACACCAGTAACCCAGTGCTTTGGCATAGAGGATAAAGAGTCCCCAAAAGGGAATCAGAGTTCACCACTATGGATGTTGTGGTTAGTCTCCCCTTGATCCAGGGAGGTCATGATACAATGTGGGTTATGGTAGATCGCCTTACCTAGATGACATGAGGAAGAATGAGTTCTGTCAAGGGACAGATCCGGTTGAACTACATATGAGAGAAAGTTGGTTCAACTACACCATGATGTGAGTTCAAAAGTTCTTGAGTAGGACCTAAAGGTTCACTTCCATTAGGTGGAAGTAGATACATGAAGAACTCGATGTCAGTACAGTTTATCACCCCATACTAATGGTCAGTATGATCCAGACTAGAGGGTTTGATGAGGGCATGTGTGCTCATTCAGGGTGATACATAAAGACAATTCTTAAGAGGTAATGTTAACAACCATAGACTTTATCGGGATGGAAGAAGTTCTATAAGGAGGTTGTGTCGGTCACCACTTCATTAAGATGATGTTGGTGAAGGAGGCCTCACGAAGGTCAGGAAAGAACCACAATGTGTGCAGATGAAGTCGCTTTGATCATGCAATGGCTGAGAGGGAGTCAGAGGCGACATGAGTCGTGGGCTAATGCAAAGCAGACTGACATGCAGTTCACTATGGGAGAGTATGTGATGTGAAAATCCGACCCCTCTAAGGTACAACTGAGAAAACTGAGTCCCCGATATATGGGTCCATTTGAGATGGATTGGTGGAGAAGTTTGTGTTTAGCCTTACCCCTCAGGATAACATGATGTATAATGTGTTCCATGACTCTGATCTAGAGCACTATGTGAGGTACCCAAGCCATGTGATGAGCCCTGAACCTATTTGGCTTTTGAGAGGCTGAAAAAATCCTCAGTCACCTATGAGGGTATGATATACCAAGGTAAGAAAGAACTCAGATGGATGAATATGAGATGATGAAGTTTCTTGGGAAGCACCATGGAAAGGGTGAAGCCAAATGGGAGCCCTGATGGACATAAGAAAGGCTTATCCTGAATTGTTTGTTTGCTTGATGGAATTTTGAGGACAAAATTCTTATAAGAGGGGAAGGATGTTACAACCCCAACTTTTGGGATCTTTTGGTGAGAAATGTAATTTCTCATATTAAAAATATTGGAACAAGTAATGATATAATTTGTCTTGAATAAATGAGTTTCGTTTAAAATAGCCTTGCTGGTTGTTTTGTGGGCTTTATTGGCTATTGGGCCCAATAACACAAAAAAGACAAAAGAAACTCCATTAATTGAGTAAATAAGAAAATGGAGAAAAGAAAGGTGTACAAACCTCTAGAAGGAAATGGAATATAATCCAAAGGTGGATTTCGTGCCTCTTGGGTTCCAAGGAGTCCAAAGTTGCAAAAAGAAAGCAATAAGAAAAGAAAAGATCAATTAAATATTTCTTTATTAAGAAGGAAATTGAAAATAATGATAAAATGTGGGAAATAAGTGAAAAGAGGTATATTTGAGTTATCCTTGATGGATTTTCGTATCCAAAAGATTCCTAATGGTAAATGGAATGCCAATGAGGAAAATAAAAAGAAAGATAAAGAGAAATCCTCAAAAAGAGATATTTTAATAAGAAATAAACAAGATAATGTGATATAATGAATATAGATGCACCTAGAAGAATAATAAGTATCCATAAAAAAGAATTTCGAAATATTTGAGTTTCTTGGGATCTAAGGAGTCCCAATGAAGAAAAAGAAAGAGAAAATACAAATAATAGAAAATAAGAATATAATGTGAATACATTATTAATGGATTATGTGGTATTGTTAAGAAGGAAGTATTTTCTACTAAGGAAAACTTAATTTCATGATCAATGGATTAAAAGGCAAGTAAAAAAGAGAATAAGTAAGAATATTTTTGAATTCCTAATTATCCAAGAAATAAGAAATACCAAAGGGATAGTAAGGAGAGAGAAAGCTTGCTTCCTAATGAAAAAATTGAATTCCTATTGGTAAAAGACCTTGCATCTTTGTGGATGCACTTCTTGGGGTGCAAAAACCCTCCCCTATATAAGGGGTAGAGCTCAGGGACGAGTTTTGAGGGGTTCCACGTATTCCTCTCTTCTTCTTCTCCTTATTTGTAAGAAAACCCTAGATGAGAGTAGGGATCTATCCTTGGAACTATGAATGTTTGTTGCATGGTCTTTCTTGAGGCGGGAAGCCTCCACGATCACCCCAGATCGACGACTACCAACCCAGCCTCGTTGTCTTTGCACACCTCCCACCATATGTCTGCAAAATGTTGTGATTGCAGCAGCAATCAAAAACCGATCTTGCACTTGAGTGGCTAGCTTGACGATGATCCAACGGCGTCCAAACGTGTGTAGAGGCACGACGGAGGCAGAGGAACTGCCCTGGAGGTCGAGGATGAGGAGCTGGAGCTTGCGCACAACCGTTGTATGGCTGCAGGTCAGCCATGAGTTGTGGAACCTAGTAGGCCAGAACCACTACCCTATCTGTGACCCAATGGGTACCTCCCTGTGTGTAAAGGAATGGCAGAGGTAGGGTGTTGTGTTCCGGGGAGTTTCCGGTCTTGTAGGGAGGGGAAACGACCCCACAATCAACTGCTATGGACGGCCGCCTAGGGTTCCTGAGCTGGAAGATGACAGAGTGGTTTTGGATGGATCTACCCCTTCGGGGCATGCAGTGTCAACCAACTTAAAGGAGGGCAGAACGAACTTTTTGAAATATTCCAAACAAGTTGAGCAACGTTGCATGATAAAAGACATGTGGTGCCTCCCTATTTGCCCAAGTAAGGTTTTATTACAAAAATCATATCTCCTTAATAGTGTCTCAGATGAATATGCATAAAATATGAAAGTTGCTCAGAAAAATGAGGGGAATCCATTAAAAATATATTTGAAGCCTGATTCCGATTGCAATTCGAAAAGTAATGGAAGTTATCAACTTTAATGCTTTAATGAATAAGGAACTATATTTTGAGATGATTAATGTGATTTCTAGGTTTTAATGGATGATTAAAGTTGGCATTAACGTGTTAATGATAAAAAGGAACATTAGGAACAAAAAGGATGAACTTTGCATGTAATTGGCTTAATTTAGAGTTTCATGTGCATGAATATACGTTTATAGGCCTTGAAACCCTAATATTGGTAAATGCGACTCTTAATGGCTTTAATTATTCAAATCATGAATAAAGCTAAAATATGATGATTCTAAGCTATTTCAAGTATAATAGTTCCTCATTGTGGATAAATACCCTTAATGTAGAAATTAGGGTTTCCTAGTGGATAAAGGATATAATTAATGATAAATAACGTTCATATGTGAATTAGACCATAATGAACTATGAATTGAGGATAAATGAGCATAATGACTTTGTCATGGATTAAAAGGATAAAAATGGTAGCTTTAATGAAAAAGAGGCTTAATGAACTTAATTGATGATTATTTGTGTTTTTTTGAAATTAAGGTTTTATGTTGTTAAAAGGTGACCTTAATAACTTTCATGAAGGATAGATGAGAAATTAGGGTTTAAAAGAGTAAAATGAAGTAAAAACCCTAATTGCAAAGTCAACCCTAAAAGAGGTAGAAATCCTAAAAAGGAATAGAAACCTTAAGTAGTAAGATGGTTTGAATAGATTTTGATAAAAAGGAATTGGATGTAATTTCAGGACTCCTGTACTTGCTTGATTGGATGTCTTGATTGATTGGACTATTCTATCTCAATTTAGCCTAACATGTATGTGGTTAATTATGATTAATAGAATTAGTTTTCCCAAAGGTTTCTCGTATGGTTAATCGTAATGAATGCAACTTAACTATTTGGATGTTCATACTACAATTATAAAGACAATATGGTTATCACAATTATAAATACATGTGTATTCTCCCACCTACATGCCACCCTGATGGAAGATGCCATAAAGGTCAGGCCCAAGAGGGTAGACCAATTGGAACCATGAGAGGTGACCCCAGACACCAAGCTCAGGAATGAGAAGGTGGTCTATGTTGCATGACTATGGGGCACCATGAGAGGTGACCCCCAGGCACCAAGCTTGGGACTGAGAAGGTGGCCTTAAGTCAATGGCAAAAGAGAAACCCTAGAGGGGTATTCCAGGGTCAGGGATAAAGCGGTGGAGAATGACGCATCGAAAATGTAAATTGGTTTGCTAATTTCCCTATTTGTGATAATTAAATTGTTAGCCATATTTGTGAAATTTTGGTTGTTCCCACATTCCAGCATATTCCTATATGTTGACCGACGTGTTGTTTGTCGGCGTTTTAGGTACAACAATTGAAAGAACAAATAGTAAAGTGACACATTGTGGAAATAAGAAATATAGTGCAAGGAGGATTAGATAGAATGAATTCAGGCTGTGGATAGAGTAGCTTACTAATGTTTTAAAAAGGTATGCAAAGTTTTATTTTATACCAGTTTTCAGTTTAGTTGGTAAAATTTGATAATTGTTATTGATTATTTGTCAAACCTTTGATCCTGTTAATTGAGATAATGGCTCTGACCTCTTGGTCTCCCTTAATTGGGGGTTACCGGGAGGCAGGGTCATTAAAGTGTCCCTGCTCCTGGTGTCCAATCATGCCCCAACGAGCAGGCCATCCTCCAATCTCTAACACAATGTGTGGGGCATCAATATCAAGCTATCACCTGCCCATACTCATGGCTAGTCCCAATTGACGAATGTGTTGATCAGTCCACACAAATGTTTCCCACACATGGTGGTCCATGCATCGACTGATGATCTGGGCCCTCCAGTTGGAATCTGACAGTCGCGAGAGGTTCCCTCTTCATAGGAACCCCACTCACTATTGTGGCTTCAGTCTACATCGGTGCATGATAGTGTTCAGAGAACCACCTGAAAGGAGAGTGAGGGGGATCTAGGTTTCGAGGAGTGACCGCTGAAACTCGCCTCAACCTCATGAATCTTCTAGAGGGTACAACTTGTAGTGAAGCATCTTGGGTGCACCATAGTGGTTTTTGGAAGTGGCAGCCACCATGGGAGAACAAGAAATAAGAAACATCAAGAGGGGGAGATGTTGGGTTAGGAAAGAAGCAAAAATGAGGAGGAAATAATGATTGAGAAGAAATAAGTCAAATAGAGTGTTTAATTTGGCTCAAGACATCAAGAAACAAGGGGATTGCTCATTGTAAAGGTCTTCTACAGTTGCAGGTGAACTTGTACAAACTGAGGAAGGAAAGGACCCCAGAGTCATTGAATCCTCATCTAAGTCACAAAAAAGGAAGCTCTAGGGCTTCCACAAGTGAGGGCAGTGGTTGGGCCATGCCCCACCCCAAATGGTCCCATTAAGGCCTACATCAAGTTAGATCAATTAATTCAAGTGAAATTCGAGCTGGTTTTAGAAAGTCATAACTGGGGCTACGAATGTCCAATAGAGATGGTTTTTGAACTATTGGAAAAATATTTGAAATATCTACATCTTGATATTCATTATAGAGTAGTGTCATCACATTGATTGTTTTCAATAATTCTTTCAAGGTGGTGACATGTTTAATGAATGATACTTAGTTCAAAAGCATAAATTGGTGTCACATTTATTAAAATTGAACATTTGTGTGACTAAATTGGAGTCTCACGACCATCAAACCATCAAATTGACATTGAATAGAGTAATAGGCAAATTAATGAGAGAGAAAGGGAACACGATAGGAGGGAAAAAAGTTAGGTTGTCACATTTGTATTTTATGCAATGTGATTGAGTCACTCCTATAATAAGCCCTTCCGATGTTTGTATTACATTCCTTTGAAGAACATTTCATGAAGCCCAACATAAATGTAGAGTTGAAGGAAAATGTATGTCTTCATCAATATTAGAATTGAGACTGCCTCACATTTTGTCAGCTTTAGCAAGGTTTTAAACTGAAAGAATGCTACCCCAGACATAGCCATAGAGCCTATGTTGATTATGTGCCTCCATGGTAACTATCTAGCAGTAATGTGAATATTCATAAGAATAGACTTGACCAAAAAAGAACTATTAATAGAATCGTGGATGAACTATTGAAGCATAAGAGAAACCTTCACATGACATTCATATGAGTTCTATAGAAACCCACCCTCATGGAAAAACCACAATCTTCCATGTGGTGATTGATATTCTAGTACATTATTTTGATGACAAAATTTGCAACCTTACCAGTGAAACAATGGTCAAGAATTCCCATGATGTTTATATTTTTTGAGCAATGTACTCTTTGTAAACATTTACTATAAGATATTCTTTCCCTATTGTATTAGGCATGATAATTTCCATACAGGAAACTAGTTGTAAGATGGGAAGATAACTCATGTTTTGGGATTCTTCCATCCATTCATATCCAATGTTTTAGACAACTTATTTGTCTTCATGTATTATAGTATTACATCTCATATTATAAGGTGAATAATTCATTTTTGTGTTATAATCATCAAGATTCCCTCCTCAGAGACCTTTTATTAGTTTTTAGAACTACTTTTTGGCTGTTCTTAGTTGTCATTTAGATAGTTTTGGTAAATCTAACTTGTTTAAACTGATGACTTCTTATAACGACTTCATCATCAATAGTATCACACATTACTTGCAATCTCTACTTCTCTTTTCTCCCTTACTTACAAACCAAATTTCAATTAGCGGTCTCATTGACTTAGTTCAAGATATCCACTAAGACTATATGGTTCATTTGTCCTCAAAAGACAACCATTTCTTCTTTCAAGTATGGTGTGCCTAGCGTCTCGTCTCCTGATGATTTTCACTTGTTGTTTGTCTTTAGGTGATTGCATAGTTTTCATGTTTGTTTTGTTCTCAAAAAATTGTCTTGGTTGCATTGCATTTCCTTTTCTTATTGAATTTATGTTCTTTCAATAGAGTTTTTTCCATTTTATTTCTTCCTCCAACCACTTAACCTCATCATAGTCCACATTTTTAGTAGGTTTAGGGTTTAATGACTTCTCTGTCCTCTTGTGATATGTCTTAGGCATCCAACCTAAATGCACAGATTTAGCATAACTTGATATCAAAATATTTATCCATATCCATTAAATAAACTAATTGTTATTATTTGTATGTATCAATAACTACAATTATATCTCAATATAATATGTTTTCTAGATTTTTTATGGGCATTGATCTATATTAATCCTCCCAATCCTCTTTTCATAGTGCCAAAAAATATTTATTTGTATAGTGAGGTGGGTTACTTGAATAAGGTGTGGATCTATTAAGTATTGTTAGCCAAAGGTTGACATATATTCCTTGGTCCTTCTCTCTATGGATTCACTAAGCAGTGGGTTTTAGTACTCCTTCTTCATCATTCCTTAATAATATATAGATTGATTTTATGTCTTATCGAAATTCCACTTGTTCATTTCTTCTCCCTATTCTAATAAATATCGAGTGTCCAAAAATTTGTTGTAGCCTTTGTTGTGATGTCCCTCATTACTCCTTCTCTCTTCCCCTTATTATAAATATGATAGTCCCAGTTTGGATAGAACCTTGTTGCCTCAAACTCACAAGGCCTAGGGTGGTAGCATTCCACCTCTAGTCAAAGGTAGGGTATCACCCAACATCAATGTTGTGAAATACATACATGGTCTAGTTCATACATTTTTTCTATCATAGAGTCACATTCCACTTTGTTTTTGATCTATTCAGAGGTGTATAAGATTTAAAGTAATAGTGTAGTGCACCTTTATTCTTTAAATAATATACACCTCTAAAAAGTCTAATTTCTTGCATATTTTATAGATCATTCATATCCTAATATAAAATCTATTGAAGTCTAATTCACTTCCTAATATGTATTATATACACAAAGGTCTTCTTAACAGACAAAGGCTAGGAGGTAGGTCTTTTAAACAGACAAAAACCAGGACGTGTTCACCCATGTTGAGAAAGAAAACCAAAATTGCAGGTGTGACGTCCCCAGATTTTCTAAAACTTAAACTGATGTGTGACATCCAAATTGAAATCCTCACCTCATCGAGCATCCCAATTTAAACATCCCACACTAGGCTAAGAGAGATAAAATCAGAGGAAGTCAGAAGGAAACAATCAGTAGCACATGCACATGAACAATAATAAAACCATATACACATGTTCACCATTCAACATATAATTACAACATGAATTGTTACAACATTTATTATTACATATTGAACAGAAAACTTATACATATACATGTACTAATACTAAAATATAGGATCTTAAGACAAAAGGTCCACCTGTACATCAGCTCGCCACACAACTCTCAACTATCCTGGATCTTCAAGAGCATAACCACAACCTAAACAAAAGATTACATGCGGTACACGTCAGCACAATATTCAACAATATTGTACTGAGTATGCCTACGTGTCTTTTATATACCTCTCATCATATCTTGGCAATAAGATAAAACTAATATTTGGCAGTAACAGAAGAATATAACAAAAGCATATACTTGTACAAAGATATTTCATTAACAAAAGAGAACACACATTTTAAGCTCATTTCCCATTATATGTTTGTGCATATGCCTACCAGTGGGATAGATGTGTTCCGACTTTATGATCTTCTTACCAAAGAGATAGATCATTGTACATGTGATCTTCTTACCAAAGAGATAGATCACTTACTAGCACTATGCTTACCAAAGAGATATAGTGCTTTCATATAATGGAACAAATATATTATGTTTCATGTGTTCATAGCCATAAGTATGGAAAATTAGGCAACATATCATACAAGAACAATCATTTCATCCAATACCATATGCCAAGTATTTTACTACTCATATAACACAAGCATATTGCATAATAAGCCAAGTAAGAGGTAATGGCGTACCTTTTTTTTTTTAGTCTTAGGGAGACCCCGCTCCCCCTCCTCCTCAAAGAGGTGCCAGAGCCCGGATCCAAAGAGATAAACTTAATCACATATATCCAAGAGTCAACTACATCCTTGGTCAACCCTGATAAAGACAAGACCATATACTATCATCAGGTTCTCATCATCTTACATCTCATCTTAACCCTAATCGTGTTCATTAGGGTTTAGCTTATCTCATTATATTATATACATTATTACTTGTCTTATCTTCATCCCAATGTGGGATTTATGTTACTGATGTCATCTTCCATATTATGGTTCATTATCTAAATATTATCTTCCATAGTATTTTATGAACTTATTACCCTTAGGTTACATCATTAACCTAAGTTGGGTTTTTAAACCATGTATTAAGAATGTTCTTCATATAACATGAATTTTATGCATCTCATAGATATTTGACTTACATCTCAGCTTCAGATTAGCATATGAACCTACTCTGCAAATTTAACCATTTATTGAGCATGTATGCATTAATTACATATAATATAGGGTTATTAGCCTTAATTAGCCATATTAACTAAACTATAAGATTGTGTCATAACATGATCATATCTGACATCTATTGAATACTATATCGTATTTCAGATCACTGATGCATTTTCATAATTTTGGGTAATCAATTATTATTTATTAGGCATGAAAAGAGCATTTTACATCTTGCCTAATATCACTAACATATAAGCTTCAAAACACTGATATGATGGTTTTATATTGTTCTACTAATTTTTCTGAGAATAACGATACCTTGTTTGCATTTTTCTGATAAACATTCTATTTTTTACGAATTATGCAAGATCTGAGTATTTCTAAGGATTTTACCTCAATCGGCCAATCGGCCACTGCCACGTGGCTGGGCGCTTCCCTTTACTTGAGGCAGGCGCTCGGTTTGGGTTTGAGGGTTGGTTCACTAGTCTGGACCCGGTCCTCCTATGCGTGTGTCTCCTTTCTCCAGTGCTACTGGGATCTGCTCCTAGATGAAGCCGTCACCGCACAGCAAGGAAACGACCAGTCTCTCCTGCTCAGCGCGCTCCCGCCCGACCGCCATCACACAACCTCAGCCCCAAAGTGCACTGCCGTAAGCCTCGTCTCCAACAAGCTAGCAACCCGATCAAGCTTGCCACCACCGGCTATGCTTCAGATATGCTTCTCGGCGATTGGGAGCAAGGCCTGGTTCTGCACAAAGTAGAGAGGGAGCTGCCGCATCCATGGCTCCATCGAGGAATCTAGGAAGCAAAAGACTGCAGGTGATGGCACCATCGAGCTCTCCATGTTTTCATGCAGCACGACCTTCTTGCCGCCTCTAGTCTCCAGGTTGCTGCTATTGCGGCTCCTCCTCGCGGAGCCTATCACCTTAGTTCTCGAGCGCTGTTGTGGCTTGAGCAAGAAGTAATGATGACACCTTCCTCTCCGCTTCCTCTGTTGCTGCTTCAGGCTTCAAGCATGCTCCACAGAAGCATGCACTTCTCTACCCTGCTCTACCTACAGAAAGTGTTGGAGGGAGCAGTGGGAACCGATGAGATGAACTCCTCTATTCTCGTTCATATCCCACTTCTAACTCCTCTCAACACGACCAGGTTGTCCCACGATTGGTCACACATTTGTCCACGAATGATGATCGTGGTGGCTTGATTCTGCAATAGCTGAACTGCCTCCCATGTCAATTTATATGAACTGGGTTACGAAATAACGCCTTAGCCCTCCGATCTAGCCATAAAGGGCCTTGATATAGCCATGTCTCCAATCTAACCTACAGTCCATGGGCTGTAGTGCCCACCAAGGAAAGCAACCACTTCACTCGTTCTCTTGACCAAGGTGTGACAAGGCATTCACTAACAAATTAGACTATATATATATATATTTATAAGCTTTTCTCATGGATGCATCAAAAGTTAATCATTTATCCCACTTCAAACCTAAATTACATCATCTAGGAACTTCCAAACCTCAGGAAACTCTGACCAAAGCTTTATCATCATCCAAGCTGTATCACATCCAACTTTGATGTGAAAACTCAACTATATTACCAATCAAATAAATTCCTCAAAGAGGCATAAACTTATGGATCTTAATACTAATATCAACATAATTAACCATGAAACTTTACCAAAGTACTTGGAACTCTCAAACCAACTCAAACATATAAATTCAATTATATCTTTGGACATTTGAGGATTTTAAAAGTCCACTCTATCACATCCTACACACCTTAAAAGATATTTCATCCTCGAAATTAAGACAAAAATATAGCTTATCACATCATGTACATCTTAAAAGAACTTTCATCCTCGAAAGTAAGCCATAATCATACTTCCAGGGAAAACCTTATCTTATTCTTATCCACATGTAGGAACCATTCTATGTGCAACAGATCCATAAAGACAAATCTCCATGATCATAACCAAACCACTCTTGGGAGGTTTCAAGAGCATCTAGGATGAAACCTCACTTCATAGAAGGCTCAAACAAGGGTTTAGAAGCTTAGGTTATGTCACTACATATCTCACATGTTAGGGTTGCATATTTATCCTTACCCATGCATTACTATTCAACATGTTCCAAAGAAGTTAACTGAGGTTAACCCATTATCAAGGTGTCATCAACATTTTATTGAGCTAATTGTTAGAACATGTTCAACATTAACATATGCCTTTTAGGAGGGAGTTAATTATAATTAACCCACTTTATCCATCTAGATCATAACAAGGTGTCATAATCATTATGTGGTGCTAACTATCAAACTATATTTTCTTTTATCTTTATTAAGAACTAAGATTACCACCTCATGTAACAAGTTTCATTCAAATGATCTTATTTCATTGCTCATAATAAATTGATACATTTGTTAGTGATTTCATCACAAGATTAGCCAACAATTTCACATTATCATCAATATATATGTATATGGTTAACCATTTATGCATTGATATCAATTAAACCATCTCTAGGTTTCAATCATATCATGTCTATATATCACATCTTGATATTAGATCACATCTTACGTATATTATATCATGGTTGTGCTAACAAACTTATACAAGTGGCTCATTAGACATGTATTAAAACTTTATCTAGTCCAACTGAGTTTCTCCTGACACATAACATGAGGGTAGTGACATGCTCAGTCTCTCTGAGCTGACTCATCTATATGAGTGTCTCATAAACATATACTATATCTTCCCTCTCAGTCTAGGGTTCTCAGGTATACCTCATTGGCACTAGCGATTGCTTCACAAGCTCTAGCCACATAGGCACAAACCAAAACATGCTATGACATACTCTTCATAGGTCTCTAACCATGAAACATCATACCCAAAGCTCTCTTATACATACACCACTAGAGTCCTACATGGAACCACCAACCTGAGCATGAGGCCGTCCAGAAACTAACATAGCTACCTCCTCCAGGGTCTTGGGTTCTCTCCCTCATCCAAATGGCAGACATTCATATTCATATTCACATGCACACATATAACTAGCCTCTCTCTGTCTCTAGGGTTTGGTCTTCCCAAGGACGTCTAGGGTTCAACAAGACTATAGGAATCATGCATTAAGCAACACAACTCATTCACTCAGGAGTAGTCTAGTTCAGGACATATCATATCACATATCTCAGAATTCTCATATCTTGGAGTCTAGGTTCTCTGACCTTCTCCCTGTGGGTTTTTCTCTCTCTTGAGCTCACCCCAAAACTGGTCCCAACACTAGAGGTCCTCCTTTGTAAAAGAGCTTGAGGCTCATGCAGACTCACAACCTTGTCTTAACTTAACTTATCTCATCTCATAAAAGAACTCATACTTGCATCATCAAAACTTATCTCAAATCCTCAAACTGAACTTAAGTCCTCAAATACAAACATATATCATCATATATTATCTTATATCATCTATATAAGACCTACATCATATCATCAAAACTTATTTCATCTATTCCATCTATCATATATTCCAAACAAGGCTCTAGACATCTAATCTTGAACTATTCTCGCTTCTAGACTGATGTCATTCACTTTCACTTAGGTTGTGTGACCACCTCCAACTTGTACATGTGTGGGGACACATTTTTTTAATACATATATATAATAAAATATTATATAGTTTTTCTTCGATAAAATGAGCATCAAAGAAAACTATCAAGGTTCGAACTGATTGGAATCAAAAACCAAATCCTGAAAACGAGTGTCCCACACATAGTAGAGAGTCCAATGTCATGAAAACTAGTGAAAATGGTAAGAACATGGTGTAGACTAGCATAGCTACTCTAGACAATGTGCGCAATATGTCTAGGGTTTCTCTTCCCTTGATGCACGTCATTTCCAAATAGTACAATGTCCCATACCGCTGCACTACCAGGAAAGAACGACATCTAAGGACTTGCTACTCAACAAGCACCAGACTAGGCCTAGTTCTCAGACATCTATGTGCTAACCTAGAGGCTAGGTCAGATCTAGTCTATAAAAGATGACTAATCTTACCCTAAAATATTATTAAGTTCAAGGTTCTTTAGTTTTGAGTTGCATAATGAGAAAATGTCAGGCTTTACTATTGTTCATGCTCTGATACCACCTGTGACGTCCCCAGATTTTCTAAAACTTAAACTGATGTGTGACATCGAAATTGAAATCCTCACCTCAGCAAGAATCCCAATTTAAAAGAGAAAACCAGAGGAAGTCAGAAGGAAACAATCAGTAGCACATGCACATGAACAATAATAAAACCATATACACATGTTCACCATTCAACATATAATTACAACATGAATTGTTACAACATTTGTTATTACATATTGAACAGAAAACTTATACATATACATGTACTACTACTAAACTACAAGATCTTAAGACAACATGTCCACCTGTACATCAGCTCACCATACAACTCTCAACTATCCTGGATCTTCAAGAGCATAACCACAACCTAAACAAAAGATTACATTCGGTACACGTTAGCACAATATTCAAGAATATTGTACTGAGTAGGCCTACATGTCTTTTATATATCTCTCATCATATTTTGGCAATAAGATAAAGCTAATACTTGGCAGTAACAGAAGAATATAACAAAAGCATATACTTGTACAAAGATATTTCATTAACAAAAGAGAACACACATTTTAAGCTAATTTTCCATTATATGCTTGTGCATCTGCCTACCAATGGGATAGATGCGTTCCGGCCTTATGATCTGCTTACCAAAGAGATAGATCAGTGTACATGTGATCTGCTTATCAAAGAGATAGATCACTCACTAGCACTATGCTTACCAAAGAGATGTAGTGCTTTCATATAATGGAACAAATATATTATGTTTCATGTGTTCATAGCCATAAGTATGGAAAATCAGGCAACATATCATACAAGAATAATCATTTCATCCAATACCATATGCCAAGTATTTTACTACTCATATAACACAAGCATATTGCATAATAAGCCAAGTAAGAGGTAATGGCGTACCTTTTTTTTTTAGTCTTAGGGAGACCCCGCTCCCCCTCCTCCTTAAAGAGGTGCCAGAGTTCAGATCCAAAGAGATAAACTTAATCACATATATCCAAGAGTCAACTACATCCTTGGTCAACCCTGATAAACACAAGACCATATACTATCATCAGGTTCTCATCATCTTACATCTCATCTTAACCCTAATCGTGTTCATTAGGGTTTACCTTATCTCATTAAGTTATATACATTATTACTTGTCTTATCTTCATCCCTATGTGGGATTTATGTTACTGATGTCATCTTCCATATTATGGTTCATTATCTAAATATTATCTTCCATAGTATTTTATGCGCTTATTAGCCTTAGGTTACATCATTAACCTAAGTTGGGTTTTTAAACCATGTATTAAGAGAGTTCTTCATATAACATGAATTTTATGCATCTCATAGATATCTGACTTACATCTCAGCTTCAGATTAGCGATATGAACCTTCTCTGCAAATTTTACCATTTATTGAGCATGTATGCATTAATTACATATAATATAGGGTTATTAGCCTTAATTAGCCATATTAATCAAATTATAAGATTATGTGTCATAACATGATCATATCTGACATCTATTGAATACTATATCATATTTCAGATCACTGATGCATTTTCATAATTTTGGGTAATCATTTATTATTTATTAGGCATGAAAAGAGCATTTTACATCTTGCCTAATATGACTAAGATAGAAGCTTCAAAACACTGATATGATGGTTTCATATTGTTCTACTAATGTTTCTGAGAATAACAATACTTGTTTGCATTTTTCTGATAAACATTCTATTTTCTACGAATTATGCAAGATCTGAGTATTTCTAAGGATTTTACCTCAATCGGCCAATCGGCCACTGCCACGTGGCTGGGCGCTTCCCTTTACTTGAGGAAGGCGGACAGTTTGGGTTTGAGGGTTGGTTCACTAGTCTGGACCTGGTCCTCCTGTGCGTGCATCTCCTTTCTCCAGCGTCGCTGGGATCTGCTCCTGGACGAAGTCGTCACCGCACAACAAGGCAATGACCGGTCTCTGCTACTCAGTGCGCTCCCGCCCCGACCGCCATCGCACAGCCTCAGCCCCAAAGTGCGCTTCTGCAAGCCTCGTCTGCGACGAGCTAGCAACCCGGTCAAGCTTTCCACCACCAACTATGCTTCAGATCTGCTTCTCGGTGATTGGGAGCAAGGTCTGGTTCTGCACAAAGCAGAGAGGGCGTCGCCGCATACATGGCTGCATCGAGGAATCTAGGAAGCAAAAGACTACAGGTGACAGCACCATCGAGCTCGCCATGTCGTCCTGCAGCACGTCCTTCTTGCCGCCTCCAGTCTCTAGGTTGTTGCTATTTCGGCTCCTCCTCGCAGAGCCTGTCAGCTTAGTTCTCGAGCGTCGCTGTGGCTTGAGCAAGAAGTAACGATGACACCTTCCTCTCCACTTCCTCTGTTGCTGCTTCAGGCTTCAAGTGTGCTCCACAGAAGCCTGCAGTTCTCTACCCTGCTCTACCTACAGAAAGTGTTGGAGGGAGCAGTGGGAACCGATGAGATGAACTCCTCTATTCTCGTTCATATCCCACTTCTAACTCCTCTCAACACGACCAGGCTGTCCCACGATCGGTCACACGTTTGCCCATGAATGATGATCGTGGTGGCTTGATTCTGCAACAGTTGAACTGCCTCCCATGTCAATTTATATGAATTGGGTTACGAAATAAATCCTTAGCCCTCCGATCTGGCCATAAGGGGCCTCGACATAGCCATGTCTCCAATCTAACCTGCAGTGCCCACCAAGGAAAGAAACCACTTCACTCATTCTCTTGACCAAGGTGTGACAAGGCATTCACTAATAAATTAGACTATATATATATATTTATAAGCTTTTCTCATGGATGCATCAAATGTTAATCATTTATCCCACTTCAAACCTAAATTACATCATCTAGGAACTTCCAAACCTCAGGAAACTCTGACCAAAGATTTATCATCATCCAAGTTGTATCACATCCAACTTTGATGCCAAAACTCAACTATATTACCAATCAAATAAATTCCTCAAAGATGCATAAACTTATGGATCTTAATACTAATATCAACATAATTAACCATGAAACTTTACCAAAGTACTTGGAACTCTCAAACCAACTCAAACATATAAATTCAATTATATCTTTGGACATTTGAGGATTTTAAAAGTCCACTCTATCACATCCTACACACCTTAAAAGATATTTCATCCTCGAAATTAAGCCAAAAATCCAGCTTATCACATCATGTACATCTTAAAAGGACATTCATCCTCGAAAGTAAGCCATAATCATACTTCCAGGGAAAACCTTATCTTACTCTCATCCACATGTAGGAACCATTCTATGTGCAACATATCCACAAAGACAAAGGTCCATGATCTTAACCAAACCACTGTTGGGAGGTTTCAAGAGCATCTAGGATGAAACCTCACTTCATAGAAGGCTCAACCAAGGGTTTAGAAGCTTAGGTTATGTCACTACATATCTCAAATGTTAGGGTTACATATTTATCCTTACCCATGCATTATTATTCAACATGTTCCAAAGAAGTTAACTGAGGTTAACCCATTATGAAGGTGTCATCAACATTTTATTGAGCTAATTGTTAGAACATGTTCAACATTAACATATACCTTTTAGGAGGGAGTTAATTATAATTAACCCACTTTATCCATCTAGATCATAACAAGGTGTCATAGTCATTATGTGGTGCTAACTATCAAACTATATTTTCTTTTATCTTTATTAAGAACTAAGATTACCACCTCATGTAACAAGTTTCATTCAAATGATCTTATTTCATTTCTCATAATAAATTGATACATTTGTTAGTGATTTCATCACAAGATTAGCCATAAATTTCACATTATCATCAATATATATGTATATGGTTAACCATTTATGCATTGATATCAATTAAACCATCTCTAGGTTTCCATCATATCATGTCTATATATCACATCTCGATATTAGATCACATCTTACGTATATTATATCATGGTTGTGCTAACAAACTTATACAAGTGGCTCATTAGACATGTATTAAAACTTTATCTAGTCCAACTGAGTTTCTCCTGACACATAACATGAGGGTAGTGACATGCTCAGTCTCTCTGAGCTGACTCATCTATATGAGAGTCTCATAAACATATACTATATCTTCCCTCTCAGTCTAGGGTTCTCAGGTATACCTCATTGGCACTAGCGATTGCTTCACAAGCTCTAGCCACATAGGCACAAACCAAAACATGCTATGACATACTCTTCATAGGTCTCTAACCATGAAACATCATACCCAAAGCTCTCTTATACATACACCACTAGAGTCCTACATGGAACCACCAACCTGAGCATGAGGCCGTCCAGAAACTAACATAGCTACCTCCTCCAGGGTCTTGGGTTCTCTCCCTCATCCAAATGGCAGACATTCATATTCATATTCACATGCACACATATAACTAGCCTCTCTCTGTCTCTAGGGTTTGGTCTTCCCAAGGACGTCTAGGGTTCAACAAGACTATAGGAATCATGCATTAAGCAACACAACTCATTCACTCAGGAGTAGTCTAGTTCAGGACATATCATATCACATATCTCAGAATTCTCATATCTTGGAGTCTAGGTTCTATGACCTTCTCCCTGTGGGTTTTTCTCTCTCTTGAGCTCACCCCAAAACTGGTCCCAACACTAGAGGTCCTCCGTTGTAAAAGAGCTTGAGGCTCATGCAGACTCACAACCTTGTCTTAACTTAACTTATCTCATCTCATAAAAGAAATCATACTTGCATCATCAAAACTTATCTCAAATCCTCAAACTGAACTTAAGTCCTCAAAGACAAACATATATCATCCTATATTATCTTATATCATCTATATAAGACCTACATCATATCATCAAAACTTATTTCATCTATTCCATCTATCATATATTTCAAACAAGGCTCTAGACATCTAATCTTGAACTATTCTCGCTTCTAGACTGATATCATTCACTTTCACTTAGGTTGCGTGACCACCTCCTACTCGTACATGTGTGGGGACACATTTTTTTAATACATATATATAATAAAATATTATATAGTTTTTCTCTGATAAAATGAGCGTCAGAGAAAACTATCAAGGTTTGATCCGATTGGAATCAAAAACCAAATCCTGAAAACGAGTGTCCCACACATAGTAGAGAGTCTAGTGTCATGAAAACTAGTGAAAAGGGTAAGAACATGGTTTAGACTAGTGTAGCTACTCTAGACAACATGCACAATATGTCTAGGGTTTCTCTTCCCTTGATGCACATCATTTCCAAATAGTGCAACGTCCAATACCGCTGCACTACAAGGAAAGAATGACATCTAAGGACTTGCTACTCAACAAGCACCAGTCTAGGCCAAGTTCTCAGACATCTAGGTGCTAACCTAGAGGCTAGGTCAGATCTAGTCTCTAAAAGATGACTAATCTAACCCTAAAAGATTATTAAGTTCAAGGTTCTTTAGTTTTGAGTTGCATAATGAGAAAATGTTAGGCTTTACTATTGTTTATGCTCTAATACCACCTGTGACATCCCCAAATTTTCTAAAACTTAAACTTATGTGTGACATCCAAATTGAAATCCTCACCTCAGCGAGCATCCCAATTTAAACATCCTACACTAGGCTAAGAAAGAGAAAATTAGAAGAAGTCAGAAGGAAACAATCAGTAGCACATGCACATGAACAATAATAAAACCATATACACATGTTCACCATTCAACATATAATTACAACATGAATTGTTACAACATTTGTTATTACATATTGAACATAAAACTTATACATATACATGTACTACTACTAAACTACATGATCTTAAGACAACAGGTCCATCTGTACATCAGCTCGCCACACAACTCTCAACTATCCTGGATCATCAAGAGCATAACCACAACCTAAACAAAAGATTACATGTGGTACACGACAGCACAATATTCAAGAATATTGTACTGAGTATGCCTACATGTCTTTTATATACCTCTCATCATATCTTGGCAATAAGATAAAGCTAATACTTGGCAGTAACAGAAGAATATAACAAAAGCATATACTTGTACAAAGATATTTCATTAACAAAAGAGAACACACATTTTAAGCTCATTTTCCATTATATGCTTGTGCATCTGCCTACCAATGGGATAGATGCGTTCCGGCCTAATGATCTTCTTACCAAAGAGATCGATCAATGTACATGTGATCTGCTTACCAAAGAGATAGATCACTCACTACCACTATGCTTACCAAAGAGATATAGTGCTTTCATATAATGGAACAAATATATTATGTTTCATGTGTTCATAGACATAAGTATTGAAAATCAGGCAACATATCATACAAGAACAATCATTTCATCCAATACCATATGCCAAGTATTTTACTACTCATATAACACAAGCATATTGCATAATAAGCCAAGTAAGAGTTAATGGCGTACCTTTTTTTTTGTCTTAGGGAGACCCCGCTCCCCCTCCTCCTCAAATAGGTGCCATAGTCCGGATCCAAAGAGATAAACTTAATCACATATATCCAAGAGTCAACTACATCCTTGATCAACCGTGATAAAGACAAGACCATATACTATCATCAGGTTCTCATCATCTTACATCTCATCTTAACCCTAATCTTGTTCATTTGGGTTTAGCTTATCTCATTATGTTATATACATTATTACTTGTCTTATCTTCATCCCTATGTGGGATTTATGTTACTGATGTCATCTTCTATATTGTGGTTCATTATCTAAATATTATCATCCATAGTATTTTATGCACTTATTAGCCTTAAGTTACATCATTAACCTAAGTTGGGTTTTTAAACCATGTATTAAGAGTGTTCTTCATATAACATGAATTTTATGCATCTCATAGATATCTAACTTGCATCTTAGCTTCAGATTAGCGATATGAACCTACTCTACAAATTTCACCATTTATTGAGCATGTATGCATTAATTACATATAATATAGGGTTATTAGCCTTAATTAGCCATATTAATCAAATTATAAGATTATGTGTCATAACATGATCATATCTGACATCTATTGAATACTATATCATATTTCAGATCACTGATGCATTTTTCATAATTTTGGGTAATCATTTATTATTTATTAGGCATGAAAAGAGCATTTTACATCTTGCCTAATATCACTGAGATATAAGCTTCAAAACAATGATATGATGGTTTCATATTGTTCTACTAATGTTTCTAAGAATAACGATACCTTGTTTGCATTTTTCTGATAAACATTCTATTTTCTACGAATTATGCAAGATCTAAGTATTTCTAAGGATTTTACCTCAATCGGCCAATCGGCCACTGCCACATGGCTGGGCGCTTCCCTTTACTTGAGGCAGGTTGCCGGTTTGGGTTTGAGGGTTGGTTCACTAGTCTGGACTTGGTCCTCCTGTGCGTGCATCTCCTTTCTCCAGCGCCGCTGGGATCTGCTCCTGGACGAAGCCGTCGCCGCACAGCAAGGCAACAACCGGTCTCTCCTGCTCAGCGCGCTCCCACCCGATCGCCATCGCACAGCCTCAGCCCCAAAGTGCACTTTTGCAAGCCTCGTCTCCGACGAGCTAACAACCTGATCAAGCTTGCCGCCACCGACTATGCTTCAGATCTGCTTCTCGGCGATTGGGAGCAAGGTCTGGTTCTGTACAAAGCAGAGAGGGCACCGCCACATCCATGGCTCCATCGAAGAATCTGGGAAGCAAAAGATTGCAGGTGACGACACCATCAAGCTCTCCATGCCGTCCTACAGCACGTCCTTCTTCCCGCCTCCGGTCTCCAGGTTGCTGCTATTTCGGCTCCTCCTCGCGGAGCCTATCAGCTTAGTTCTCGGGCGCCACTGTGGCTTGCGCAAGAAGTAACGATGACAGCTTCCTCTCTGCTTCCTCTGTTGCTGCTTCAGGCTTCAAGAGTGATCCACGGAAGCCTGTACTTCTCTACCCTGCTCTACCTACAGAAAGTGTTGGAGGGAGCAGTGGGAATAGATGAGATGAACTCCTCTATTCTCGTTCATATCCCACTTCTAACTCCTCTCAACACGACCAGGCTGTCCCACGATCGGTCACACGTTTTCCCATGAATGATGATCGTAGTGGCTTGATTCTGCAATAGCTGAACTGCCTCCCATGTCAATTTATATGAATTGGGTTACGAAATAACTCCTTAGCCCTCCAATCTGGCCATAAAGGGCCTCAACATAGCCATGTCTCCAATCTAACCTACAATCCATGGGCTGCAGTGCCCACCAAGGAAAGCAGCAACTTCACTCGTTCTCCTGACCAAGGTGTGACAAGGCATTCACTAACAAATTAGACTATATATATATTTATAAGCTTTTCTCATGGATGCATCAAAAGTTAATCATTTATCCCACTTCAAACCTAAATTACATCATCTAGGAACTTCCAAACCCCAGGAAACTCTGACCAAAGCTTTATGATCATCCAAGCTGTATCACATCCAACTTTGATGCCAAAACTCAACTATATTACCATTCAAATAAATTCCTCAAAGAGGCATAAACTTATGGATCTTAATACTAATATCAACATAATTAACCATGAAACTTTACCAAAGTACTTGGAACTCTCAAACCAACTCAAACATATAAATTCAATTATACCTTTGGATATTTGAGGATTTTAAAAGTCCACTCTATCACATCCTACACACCTTAAAAGATATTTCATCCTCGAAATTAAGCCAGAAATCCAGCTTATCACATCATGTACATCTTAAAAGAACTTTCATCCTCGAAAGTAAGCCATAATCGTACTTCTAGGGAAAACCTTATCTTACTCTCATCCACATGTAGGAACCATTCTATGTGCAACATATCCACAAAGACAAAGGTCCATGATCATAACCAAACCACTCTTGGGAGGTTTCAAGAGCATCTAGGATGAAACCTCACTTCATAGAAGGCTCAAACAAGGGTTTATAAGCTTAGGTTATGTCACTACATATCTCACATGTTAGGGTTGCATATTTATCCATACCCATGCATTATTATTCAACATGTTCCAAAGAAGTTAACTGAGGTTAACCCATTATCAAGGTGTCATCAGCATTTTATTGAGGTAATTGTTAGAACATGTTCAACATTAACATATACCTTTTAGGAGGGAGTTAATTATAATTAACCCACTTTATCCATCTAGATCATAACAAGGTGTCATAATCATTATGTGGTGCTAACTATCAAACTATATTTTCTTTTATCTTTATTAAGAACTAAGATTACCACCTCATGTAACAAGTTTCATTCAAATGATCTTATTTCATTGCTCATAATAAATTCATACATTTGTTAGTGATTTCATCACAAGATTAGCCAACAATTTCACATTATCATCAATATATATGTATATGGTTAACCATTTATGCATTGATATCAATTAAACCATCTCTAGGTTTCAATCATATCATATCCATATATGACATCTCGATATTAGATCACATCTTACATATATTATATCATGGTTGTGCTAACAAACTTATACAAGTGGCTCATTAGAAATGTATTAAAACTTTATCTAGTCCAACTGAGTTTCTCCTGACACATAACATGAGGGTAGTGACATGCTCAATCTCTCTGAGCTGACTCATCTATATGAGTATCTCATAAACATATACTATATCTTCCCTCTCGATCTAGGGTTCACAGGTATACCTCATTGGCACTAGCGATTGCTTCACAAGCTTTACCCACATAGGCACAAACCAAAACATGCTATGACATACTCTTCATAGGTCTCTAACCATGAAACATCATACCCAAATCTCTCTTATACATACACAACTAGAGTCCTACATGGAACCACCAACCTGAGCATGAGGCCATCCAAAAACTAACATAGCTACCTCCTCCAGGATCTTGGGTTCTCTCCCTCATCCAGATTGTGATATCTTGGAATTTTGGGGTTTCCAACTAATTATACTAAAATTGTTATAATAATATTGACCTCATTGGAGGTATTGGTAGCCACAATGATGAGAACCTGATGATAGTATGTGATCTTGTCTTAATCAGGTTTAACAAAGTTATAGATGACATGAGGAGTATGTGATGATTAGGATATCTCTTTGGAAGGTACGCCATTACCTCTTACTTGGCTTATTATACAATATGCTTGTGTTATATGTGTAGTAAAATACTTGGCATATGATATTGGATGATATGATTGTTCTTGCATTATATCTTGCTTGATTTTCTGTACCTATATCTATGAACACATGAAACATAAAATATCTGATCCATCATATGATAGCACTAAACTCTTTGGTAGTACAGTGCATTGACAAACATCAAAGCCCTAGGGGCAGATGTAACATCAAAGCCCTAGGGGAAGATGTATGATTTATATGACAAGGCCTAAAGACATCAAAGCCCTAGGGGCAGATGTACGAGATATATGATGGAAACTAAGCTTAAAATATGTGTTCTCTTTTGTTATTGAACATCTTTGTACAAGTATACTCTTTTCTTATATTCTTCTGTTACTGCCAAGTATTAGTTTTAACTTATTGCCAAGAAATGATGAGAGGTAAATAAAAGACACGTAGGCGTACTCAGTACAATATTCTTGAATATTGTGCTGATGTGTACCGCATGTAATCTTTTGTTTAGGTTGTGGTTATGCTCTTGAAGATCCAGGATAGTTGAGAGTTGTGTGGCGAGCTGATGTTCAGGTGGACCTATTGTCTTAAGATCTTGTTGTTTAGATGTAGTACATGTATATGATATAGTTTTCTATTCAATATGTAATATCAAATGATGTAACAATTCATGTTGTAATTATGTGTTGAATGGTGAACATGTGTTGTGGTTTGTTTATTGTTCATGTGCATGTGTTGATTGTTTTCCTTTTGACTCCCTTGATTTTCTTCTTCTTCGTCTAGTGTGGGGCGTTTAAATTGGGATTCTCACTGAGGTGAGGGTTTCAATTTGGATGTCACACATCAGATTAAGTTTTAGAAAATCCGGGGACATCACAGTTGGTATCAAAGCATGAACAATAGCTACACCTAGCAATTGCTCACCATGAAACATAAAACTAAATTCCACCTCTCACATTAAATCCTAGAAACTTAGCAAGTTGTTCTACAGGAACTAGATTTGACTTAGCCTCTAGGTTAGAACCTAGATGTTCGAGAACTAGGTTTAGACAAGTGTCTGAAACCCTTTTCATATAGATCTCATATGTATTGAGTAGCTACACTAGTCTACACCATGTTCTCACCATTTCATTAGATTACATGACACCCGACTATCTACTGTGTGTTGGACACTCGAGTTTTCTGGTTTGGTTTTGTTTCCCAATCGGCTCGCACCTTGATAGTTTTCTCTGACACCTTCCTTCTCAGAGAAAAACTATATAATATTTTATTAGATATATGTAAATATAAAAATGTGTCCCTCACACAGGAGATTAGTGGGTGTTCATGCAATCTAAATGAAAGGGAGTGACATCAGTCTATAAGAGAGAATAGATCTAGATTAGAAGTCTAGAGCCTCATAAGGTTATGTGATAGATAGATACACAAAAGAAAGATGAAGGAAATAAGTATATAGAATCTTATCTAAGTTTGATCTCTGATGGTATAAGTTTCCTTATAAAGATTTAAATTGTATATTAGTTGAATCCAATTTTGGAGAATTTATACAAAATCTTGATGATGAAAGTACATTCTCTTTTCCTACTTAAGATAAGCTAAGTTAAGATAGAGATGAGTGTGCATGAGCCTCAAGCTCTTATACAAGGGGGATATCTAGTGGTAGGATGAGATATGTTGTGAACTCTAGAGAGAGTAAGACCCACAGGGAGAAGGTCATAGGACCTAGCCTCCAATATATGAGATACGTGTTAACAAAAAAAATGTGTCCTACACTAGATTACTCTTGAGTGTTGAGTTGAGTCCTTATGCATGATTCAAATATATATGTGAGAATTGGGTAAAAGAAAAGGATGGGTAGATGACCCATATGATAAAGTCAATCCTTTGGCTGAGTTAGGTCCTAGCTGGAGTGACATATTTTGTAAATCTCATCATTTACTGATCAAGTGAGGTAATATATGAACTCTAGTTATGAGAGTATGATGCTTTGTGCAAAAGATACTCAAAAATACAATTCTCCCTTCTTCTTCTCTTTCTTAATATATTATGATAGAAACCTCACTTGAGCTATATGAGGAGTCACTCGTATAGGCTTGACCTATTCTATATTCCCCCCCCCCCCCTATATCATACATGTAGCACCAAAGATTGAAATCATTATAAGTTTGACAATAAAATATTTCTTTCCCTTCATATGAAACATGAAAGATATGATGCTGAGATCATGGGATAAACTTAGTATATTCTCTTTTTCCCTTCACATAATACATGCAAGACATAAGAATTTAAACTCATGAACTTGATATAAAGATATTTTTTTGGATCATAGGATATACGATCAGAAATATAGTTTGTAACTTTGATCCTTCTCAATGTATTCTTCTAAGTTGAGTATGAATATCACACCATAGGGTGAAACCCTAATGGTCAAACACGTTACGTAAGCCCTTCTTAAGTTAAAAAAAAATTCTAATATCAAGGGGAAAGATAAATCTCCTATAATGCTGAAATCATTGTAAGATGTTAATGATGTCAGATTTGAATGATCTGAATACCATGGCATGTAAACGAATTCCTCTTGAACTTTAAAAGATGAAGAAAACTCGTATCCTTAGGGGTAATGTAATCCTAAGATATCACAATGTCAGGTTATGGCTAAGACATTAAGTGATGCTTCCACATATATATAAGGTGGGGTGGACACACCCAAGAATCTCTAGACCCTAAGATGACAACTTAGAGTGCATGCAATTATGGTGGTCTTAGAACCTAAGCAATGATGTTGTATATTAAGTTGAACTCCTAAATAGCCTCTTCAGAATGAGATTAGTATGAATTTCGAGGACGAAATTCTATTCAAGGTGGGGTGAATGTGATATCTTGGAATTTTGGGGTTTCCAACTAATTATACTAAAATTGTTATAATAATATTGACCTCATTGGAGGTATTGGTAGCCACAATGATGAGAACTTGATGATAGTATGTGATCTTGTCTTAATCAGGTTTAACAAAGTTATAGATGACATGAGGAGTATGTGATGATTAGGATATCTCTTTGGAAGGTACGCCATTACCTCTTACTTGGCTTATTATACAATATGCTTGTGTTATATGTGTAGTAAAATACTTGGCATATGATATTGGATGATATGATTGTTCTTGCATGATATGTTGCTTGCTTTTCCATACCTATGTCTATGACCACATGAAACATAAAATATTTGATCCATCATATGATAGCACTAAACTCTTTGGTAGTACAATGCATTGACAAACATCAAAGCCCTAGGGGCAGATGTAACATCAAAGCCCTAGGGGCAGATGTACGATTTATATGACAAGGCCTAAAGACATCAAAGCCCTAGGGGCAGATGTACGAGATATATGATGGAAACTAAGCTTAAAATATGTGTTCTCTTTTGTTATTGAACATCTTTGTGCAAGTATACTCTTTTCTTATATTCTTCTTTTACTGCCAAGTATTAGTTTTATCTTATTGCCAAGATATGATGAGAGGTAAATAAAAGACATGTAGGCGTACTCAGTACAATATTCTTGAATATTGTGCTGACGTGTACCGCATGTAATCTTTTGTTTAGTTTGTGGTTATGCTCTTGAAGATCCAGGATAGTTGAGAGTTGTGTGGCGAGCTGATGTTCAGGTGGACCTATTGTCTTAAGATCATGTTGTTTAGATGTAGTACATGTATATGATATAGTTTTCTATTCAATATGTAATATCAAATGATGTAACAATTCATGTTGTAATTATGTGTTGAATGGTGAACATGTGTTGTGGTTTGTTTATTGTTCATGTGCATGTGCTGATTGTTTTCCTTATGACTCCCTTGATTTTCTTCTTCTTAGCCTAATGTGGGGCATTTAAATTGGGATTCTCACTGAGGTGAGGGTTTCAATTTGGATGTCAAACATCAGATTAAGTTTTAGAAAATTCAGGTACGTCACACAGATGGCAGGCACTCATATTCTTATTCACTTGCACACATATAACGAGCCTCTCTCTGTCTCTAGGGTTTGGTCTTCTCAAGGACATCTAGGGTTCAACAAGACTATAGGAATCATGCATTAAGAAACACAACTCATTCACTCAGGAGTAGTCTAGTTCAGGACATATCATATCACATATCTCAGAATTCTCATATCTTGGAGTCTAGGTTCTCTGACCTTCTCCCTGTGGGTTTTGCTTTCTCTTGAGCTCACCCAAAACTGGTCCCAACACTAGAGGTCCTCCTTTGTAAAAGAGCTTGAGGCTCATGCAGACTCACAACCTTGTCTTAACTTAACTTATCTCATCTCATAAAAGAACTCATACTTGCATCATCAAAACTTATCTCAAATCCTCAAACTGAACTTAAGTCCTCAAAGACAAACATATATCATCATATATTATCTTATATCATCTATATAATACTTACATCATATCATCAAAACTTATTTCATCTATTCCATCTATCATATATTCCAAACAAGGCTCTAGACATCTAATATTGAACTATTCTCGCTTCTAGACTGATGTCATTCACTTTCACTTAGGTTGTGTGACCACCTCCTACTCGTACATGTGTGGGGACACATTTTTAATACATTTATATAAGAAAATATTATATAGTTTTTCTCTAATAAAACGAACGTCAGAGAAAACTATCAAGGTTCGATCCGATTGGAATCAAAAACCAAATCCTGAAAACGAGTGTCCCACACATAGTAGAGAGTCCAGTGTCATGAAAACTAGTGAAAAGGGTAAGAACATGGTGTAGACTAGTGTAGCTACTCTAGACAACGTGTGCAATATGTCTAGGGTTTCTCTTCCCTTGATGCACGTCATTTCCAAATAGTGCAACGTCCCATACCGCTGCACTACAAGGAAAGAATGACATCTAAGGACTTGCTACTCAACAAGCACCCGTCTAGACCTAGTTCTGAGACATCTAGGTACTAACCTAGAGGCTAGGTCAAATCTAGTCTCTAAAATATGACTAATCTAACCCTAAAATAATATTAAGTTCAAGGTTCTTTAGTTTTGAGTTGCATAATGAGCAAATGTCAGGCTTTACTATTGTTCATGCTCTAATACCACCTGTGACGTCCCCAGATTTTCTAAAACTTAAACTAATGTGTGACATCCAAATTGAAATCCTCACCTCAGCGAGCATCCCAATTTAAACATCCCACACTAGGCTAAGAAAGAGAAAATCAGAGGAGTCAGAAGGTAACAATCAGTAGCACATGCACATGAACAATAATAAAACCATATACACATGTTCACCATTCAACATATAATTACAACATGAATTGTTACAACATTTGTTATTACATATTGAATAGAAAACTTATACATATACATGTACTACTACTAAACTACAGGATCTTAAGACAACAGGTTCACCTGTACATCAGCTCGCCACACAACTCTCAACTATCCTGGATCATCAAGAGCATAACCACAACCTAAACAAAAGATTACCTGTGGTACACGTCAGCACAATATTCAAGAATATTGTACTGAGTATGCCTACGTGTCTTTTATATACCTCTCATCATATCTTGGCAATAAGATAAAACTAATACTTGGCAGTAACAGAAGAATATAACAAAATCATATACTTGTACAAAGATATTTCATTAACAAAAGAGAACACACATTTTAAGCTCATTTTCCATTATATGCTTGTGCATCTGCCTACCAATGGGATAGATGTGTTCCGGCCTTATGATCTACTTACCAAAGAGATAGATCATTGTACATGTGATCTGCTTACCAAAGAGATAGATCACTCACTAGCACTATGCTTACCAAAGAGATATAGTGCTTTCATATAATGGAACAAATATATTATGTTTCATGTATTCATAGCCATACGTATGGAGAATCAGGCAACATATCATACAAGAACAATAATTTCATCCAATACCATATGCCAACTATTTTACTACTCATATAACACAAGCATATTGCATAATAAGCCTAGTAAGAGGTAATGGTGTACCTTTTTTTTTAGTCTTTGGGAGACCCCGCTGCCCCTCCGCCTCAAATAGGTGCCAGAGCCCGGATCAAAAGAGATAAACTTAATCACATATATCCAAGAGACAACTACATCCTTGGTCAACCCTGTTAAAGACAAGACCATATACTATCATCAGGTTCTCATCATCTTACATCTCATCATAACCCTAATCGTGTTCATTAGGGTTTAGCTTATCTCATTATGTTATATACATTATTACTTGTCTTATCTTCATCCCTATGTGGGATTTATGTTACTGATGTCATCTTCCATATGATGGTTCATTATCTAAATATTATCTTCCATAGTATTTTATGAGCTTATTAGCCTTAGGTTACATCATTAACCTATGTTGGGTTTTTAAACCATGTATTAAGAGTGTTCTTCATATAACATGAATTGTATGCATCTCATAGATATCTAACTTACATCTTAGCTTCAGATTAACGATATGAACCTACTCTGCAAATTTCACCATTTATTGAGCATGTATGCATTAATTACATTAAATATAGGGTTATTAGCCTTAATTAGCCATATTAATCAAATTATAAGATTATGTGTCATAACATGATCATATCTGACATCGATTGAATACTATATCGTATTTCAAATCACTGATGCATTTTCATAATTTTAGGTAATCATTTATTATTTATTAGGCATGAAAAGAGCATTTTACATCTTGCCTAATATCACTGAGATATAAGCTTCAAAACACTGATATGATGGTTTCATATTGTTCTACTAGTTTTTCTGAGAATAACGATACCTTGTTTGCATTTTTCTGATAAACATTCTATTTTCTACGAATTATGCAAGATCTGAGTATTTCTAAGGATTTCATCTCAATCGGAAAATCGGCCACTGCCACATGGCTGGGCGCTTCCCTTTACTTGAGGCAGGCGGTCGGTTTGGGTTTGAGGGTTGGTTCACTAGTCTGGACCCAGTCCTCCTGTGCGTGCGTCTCCTTTCTCCAGCGCTGCTGGGATCTGCTCCTGGACGAAGCCGTCGCCGCACAGCAAGGCAACGACCGGTCTCTCCTGCTCAGCGCGCTCCCGCCCGACCGCCATCGCACACCCTCAGCCCCAAAGTGCGCTGCCGCAAGCCTCATCTCCGATGAGCTAGCAACCCGATCAAGCTTGCCGCCACCGACTATGCTTCAGATCTGCTTCTCGGTGATTGGGAGCAAGGTCTGGTTCTGCACAAAGCAAAGAGGGCGCCACCGCATCCATGGCTCCATCGAGGAATCTTGGAAGCAAAAGACTGCAGGTGATGGCACCATAGAGCTCTCCATGCCGTCCTGCAGCACGGCCTTCTTGCCGCCTCTGGTCTCTAGGTTGCTGGTATTGCGGCTCCTCCTCACAGAGCCTGTCAGCTTAGTTCTCGAGTGCCGCTGTGGCTTGAGCAAGAAGTAATGATGACACCTTCCTCTCCGCTTCCTCTATTGCTTCTTCAGGCTTCAAGCGTGCTCCACGGAATCCTGCACTTCTCTACCATGCTCTACCTACAGAAAGTGTTGGAGGGAGCAGTGGGAACCGATGAGATGAACTCCTCTATTCTCGTTCATATCCCACTTCTAACTCCTCTCAACACGACCAGGCTGTCCCACGATCGGTCACACGTTTGCCCACGAATGATGATCGTGGTGGCTTGATTCTGCAACAGCTAAATTGCCTCCCATGTCAATTTATATGAACTGGGTTACAAAATAACTCCTTAGCCCTCCGATCTGGCCATAAAGGGCCTCGACATAGCCATGTCTCCAATATAACCAACAGTCCATGGGCTGCAGTGCCCACCAAGGAAAGCAGCCACTTCACTCGTTCTCTTGACCAAGGTGTGATAAGGCATTCACTAACAAATTAGACTATATATATATTTATAAGCTTTTCTCATGGATGCATCAAAAGTGAATCATTTATCCCACTTCAAACCTAAATTACATCATCTAGGAACTTTCAAACCTCAGGAAACTTTGACCAAAGCTTTATCATCATCCAAGTTGTATCACATCCAACTTTGATGCCAAAACTCAACTATAATACCAATCAAATAAATTCCTCAAAGAGTCATAAACTTATGGATCTTAATACTAATATCAACATAATTAACCATGAAACTTTACCAAAGTACTTGGAACTCTCAAACCAACTCAAACATATAAATACAATTATATCTTTGGACATTTGCGAATTTTGAAAGTCCACTCTATCACAGCAGGTTAATTTGATTTTATCTTCTTAAGAAATAAACATGGAAGTAAAACTACCATTTCATATAGTATCTATGTCACAAATATTAATAATATCATTAGTTAGGTTCTTTTTTTGCTAATCACCTTAATAGGTATTCAAATTATATTTCACATGGTTGTCTACAACTTTGTTGGATTCCTAATATAGGTATTACAAAATCATGCACCCCCATATTCTTGCATAGTTGTATTCTTAAAACATGATCAATGTAAGGACCCTATCCTCCATTTAGGGATTATCCTGTTTTCTTTGCTTAACCCTGATGCATAGTTGCTTGCTAATCACCTTTAGTGGTGATTAGGGTTTGTTGGTGCTTTGGTGAGAGCTGGAGGTGCTACTTGCAATTAACCCAAGTCTAGGGTTTGTGGGCACATTTATCACCTTGTGAGGTGTTCCTCCCTCTCCTTTCTTCCTCTGGTGTTGAGAGGAAGAGTTGGGCTCGTTGTTTGAGTTCCTTTGGGCTTGGTTGAGCTTGTTGGGCCTTGTGGTGTGTTGCCTTTGCTCCTTTGGACCTTGTGTCGGGCAAGAGTGCCTAGGTGTGTCGCCCTGTGGTGTGTCGGCCTGTGGTGTGTCGGCCTAGGGAGTGTGTCAGCCATGGTGTGGAGGTGTGTCGCCCATGGACCTCTTTGACCACCTTTGACCTCATTTGTGTCACCACTAGTGGACACTTGGTGCTTGATGCTTGCATGTGGCAACGACCTTGGACATGTGTTTAGGGCATGTTAGAGTGGTGGCATTGCTCATGGACAAGTGTCCCTAGGTGGGCGACACCTTGCCTTGTCTTACCTTGGTTTCTCCTCCATCCTCTTCTATATATGTGTTTCCTTTCCCTTGCTAAGGATCCCTTTAGTTCCCTCTCCCTTGGTGCTCGATACCCACTTCCTTTGCAAGCTTGGTGGCCGATCCTTGCCTTGGAGTCTTCTTCTTCCTCTAGTGGTGGCCGAACCCTAGAGTGCCTTGCTCTTCTTCTTGTGGTGGTGCTTGGAGCTTGGTGCTAGGAGCTTGGAGCTTGCTTAAGGCGGGTTACATAACTCCTAACCCTGACAATACTACCTTCTTCTATATTCTTGTATGTTGCTTTTTATCATATCGGTTATGTATGTTGCTAAGTTTAGTTTCTTGCTTAGTTGCTCCTTGTTGGCCGAACCATGTTCTAGGATTTATTGTTGAGCAACACCCCTCTCCCTCCTTGGTCTAGAGAAGTGAGCTTGAAATCTAGTATCATGGGCAATACTCCTCTCTCATTTAAGTTGAGAGGTGAGCTTGCGTTCTAGTTGCTTGAGCAACACCCTTTTCTCACCATGGATTCGAGAGGTGAGCTTTGTGGTGGTTGTAGACCTTTGTTGGGGTTGATCCTTATGTTTCCCGATTGGTGATATGAAGTTGTGCAAGAGTCCTCTCTCATTTAAGTTGAGAGGTGAGCCATCTTCTTGATCCATTAGGGTTTTGGTACCCTTGTGCTTGAGGATGATGACGGCCTTGTTGGGTTGCATATTGCGCGATATAGTCTTGGAGGTGATGTTTCCTGATATCCCCCTTTGGCGTAGAGCTTTGGTCGACGGGTTGTGGTGTTGTGACGGGAGTGACACCCATGGTCCTTGCCTTGTTGTGTCGGGCATCGCACTATGCTGAGTACCCTACCTGACACACATAACCTAGGAGGTGGCTTGGTGTCGTTATACCTTGATGTTTTGGAAGCATTGCTAGCTAGTTCTGTAGTGGGTGTTACCCCTTGGCCCTAGCCCCGTGTGTGCTTCCGATATCCCTAGTGCACAATGCGTCGTTGCACGACACGGTGTTGCACGACACGCCCTTGGGCTTAGCTGCGTGATATGCTGATGACTGTTACGCTTTGGTTGCCCGATACACATGTGGTTGCACGACACCTATTGCACGATACACATAGGTGCACGACACCTAGGGTTGCCTGATACATCTTGAGCTGGTAGCCCGACATCCCTACTAGTGCTTGGCTGATATGTGGCTGGTTTGCTTGACCGTGATGAGGTTGTAGCGTTGGGCGATATGGGGGTAGTACCCTGGTCGATACTACCTTTAGTGAGGGTGCCCTACCCGTCACACTTCTTGTGAGGGTAGTGGGCGCTTCTAGTGAGGGTCTTGTTCCTTCTGGAAAACCTAGATGCTAGTTCTTGTTCATGTAATCACGGTTGGTTTATGATGGTGACCCTCGATATAGTAATTGATATGGTTGATCACATCTATGTAACCTGACATTATGTTACTTATGTTGATGATCATCTTGAATCATATGTATAATGATGAGTAAATAATAAGTATATAAGATGCCTTGCATGATGATATGGCCTATGTCTGTGGTCACAGGTTGAGGCATGTATGATAAAGCATATAATCATCAATGTTTCCCTATGTTTGATAATATGATCTTTCTGTTAATCTATGATGATTGTGTAGACTAACCATGCATGTATTTCATACAGATGCATAGCCAGGTAAAAGACTATGAGGTATATATGTGTGAGTAACACTACTTGATGGTTACTCTTGATGATGAGATAACATGCATGATGTATTTTGGTCTGAGGACCTGATGTTGGCTAAAGTGCCTAAGTTGATGTGTTATCCTCTGATGTTGAGATGAGGGATTGTTATCCCAAAGTGATGAGAATGCCTTATGAGGCAGTGGTTTCTTGTGATGAGGGATGAAGATCCCAGGATACTGTGATGGTGGTAACAATGAGGTAGCTTTATGTTATGCATGTGTTACAACTTGGTTGCCTCAATAATCCACTTAAAATATACTAACTAATCACGGTGGAACATATCATGTAGTTTTCCCTGGCCATAGATCCATCATCGTCCTGAGCTGGTGATGGTGAAATGGGTTCTCCTACGGGTTAACCCGGAGCACATATTGTTGAATATGTGAGGTTTCTCCTAGCCTAAAATAGAGAAGATGTGAGTGCAGCTGTGGTTGCAGACTCAGGATATATGTAGAGCATGGTGACCATGCCCATGGCTCAGTGTGATAGAGCATGAGTGCGTTCATGGCTCAGGGAGCACGGTGAACTGGCCCGTGGCTCAGATATACTAGTGTCGAGACCTGTACCGAGGCAGGCTAGAGGAAGGGTACCCTATGGAGCTGACCCTGTGGCTGAGGCCACTTAAGCACGAGATTGCGGTCCTGCTTTGGTTCTCATGGACTGACCACGAGGTGGGAGGTCGTGGAGTCCGGCTCTTCCATTGACCTTGTATGGCACCAGCTCCAGGTTTCGTAGTCATCGGTTGGATTTGAGCGGTACGACTCACTTCCTCAGGGCATAATAATACGTAATCCAGCTGAATAGTATTTATTGCTTAAGGAACAACACAAAACATTGATTGAGGCCTTGTTTGTGTAGTTGATCTTGTTATACTTGTAGTTACTTATATGTTCCTTATTCTATGTGGTAAGATCTTATAAACCTTATCTTGTTAATCATGTTCCATAAAGAAATACTTGGGTACATGCCTTCCGTACATCTTGGTAAGCTTGATGGTATGAATAGCTTCGCTATATAGACTGCTCTAGTCATACCTTTTATCATTTATCTACTGTTATTGCTTTAATCCTTCTATGGTTTTATGGTTTCATCGGGGAGTTATGTTTCTTGCTGGGACTGTGTGTCTCACCCCACTGGTTTACACCCTTTTTAGGTGTTCATGCTAGATGTGGTGGTGGTTGTGGGGTTGCGACCGAGCAGCAAGAAGAGCAGTAGAAGGTAAGAGATGGACATGTTGTTGTTTTGGTCATTTTGTAGTAGAGTCTTAGAGTCATCACTTTATTCTCAGGTCCTTGGAGGCATTTTGACGTTGTTTCACGATGTATAGCTGTTGATGTTTTGTATATCCTGTTACTGGCCAAATGTGGGCCGTTATGTACATATAAACAGGTGATGAACTCGTGTAATGACAGGACAGCTGATCTCCTAAGCTGTGGGCACGTATCCAGCTTGTAAATGTTTATATAACCTATTTCCTTGCAGGATGAGGATCTAAGTGTAATAGTTTCTTGGTTTATCCGTTTTTCGAAATCGATTTTAATTAACCCGTATTTTTGGTAATTTGTGGTTTATGGTGTTTTCCGCACGTTTTCGCATAATACCTCGTTGTCTGTGTGACAGCGGGATGTGTTGCCACAAGTTTGGTATCAGAGCTCTAGGTTCGCTGAGTCTACAGGGATTTAGGACTAGGTTGTGTCTGTTCTTATGAGTCTTCCAGATTTTCTTACAATCATATTCTGCCCTCAGCGGAAGAAAAAAGCCAAGATGTTTGGAAACCATGAAGAACATGCTGCCGAGAACAACGATGTTGCATCAGTTGATGGAGTTATAGGGCAGGCACATGGAGATCGGGTGCCTGAGGTCCCCCAACCTGACCCAGCCATTATAAAAAACCCTACCTATCAATAGCTTATTTGCAGATGATGGCTACGATGAATTTCATGGTAGAAAGATTTCTAGTGCCTTCGCCGAGAGCACAGACTCCCCATGGTGAAACATCGGGTATTTGGAAGACCTTTGAGCGGCTTCGCTGAGTCAGAGCTTCGGATTATGCTGGAATGGCTGATCCAGCGGATGCAGATCCATGGCTGACAAGTCTTGAGAAGGCTTTCTGGATCCTCGACATCCCCGAAGCAGACAAAGTTAAGCACGTTGTCTACCTTCTGAAAGGGAGTGCTGGTCACTGGTGGACCATCGAGGAGGAGAAGTGGCCCGGTGAGGTGATCGGTTGGGAAGTTTTCCGACGTGAGTTCGTCAGCAGATACTTTCCGAAGACGTATCTGGATGAGAAGATCAGTCAGTTTGAGCGCCTGGCCAAGGAACGATGAACATCACCGAGTATGAAGCCAAGTTCATGGACCTGTTGAGGTTTTGTCCTCACATGGCAGTGACAGATGACGAACGGATCAAACATTTTGAAAAAGGTTTGAGTGCTGAGCTGACAACACCTGCTTCTGCATTAGAGAACCATGAATGGTTTTCCATGTTTATGGAATCTGTCCAGAGGATCGAACGGTCAGTTAGGGAGAAAATAGAATCCATGTCTAAGAAGAGGCTTGCTCAGTTCCAGGGACAGAGGTTTGGTGGCTTCAAGAAGCCAAGGTTTTCAACACTTTCCGTGATGAGAGGTTCCAGTGTACCGTCACAATGCTCTTCGAGTAAGGGAAGAGGTTATGTTTCTTCACCGTCAAAGGCACATAGTACAGCTTCAGTGGAAGTGACAGGGCCATCTAGGCCACGGTTTGAAGTTAGGGCATGCTATATCTGCGGTCAGACAGGGCATTTCAAGTCAAATTTCCCAAGTAGAGATGTTGAAGTGACGCAACAGCTAAGACGGAATCAACAAGGATCAAATAGACAACAACCTAGTAGTAGCAAAGGGCGAGGACGCGGTCAAGCGTCGCAAGTGGGATCGTCAGCTCAAGGAAGCAGAGGACGTGGACAGCAAGCAACGACTCAATTCTATGTTATGAGTCAGCCGGAGGCGATAGTCAACCCACGAGTGGTGACAGGTCAGATGGAGTTATTTCATTCTGATATGTCTTCTTCTTGCTTTATATCTGTTCTGGTTGACGCGGTTGCTACACACTCTTTTATCGCCTATAGTATGCTTGAAAACTATCGTTTACCTGTTAGTTGTAAGAAGGATAGCCTGTTGTTAGAATCCCCTCTTTATGGTTCCTCGATGCTTCACGATGAGTGTCCATCTTGTGTCTTATCTTTTTTGGGACACAGTATACGAGTGGATCTTATACCACTTGATATGCGTGGTTTTGATGTGATCCTTGGAATGGATACCTTAGAGAGGTATAAGGTTGTTTTGGACTGTGGTTCCAAGCAGGATGTGTTTGATGATGACGGAGAGAAGTGGGTCTTCCAAGGAGATAGGAAGACTCTTCCGACATGTCTAGTGTCTGCTATGGTGGCGAAAAAGTTGTTACGGCAAGGATGTAAAGCATTCTTAGCTCACGTTGTGGATACCAAGGCAAAAGTTCCTAGCCTTAAGGAGGTAACGGTTGTCTGAGAGTTTGCAGATGTGTTTCCTGATGAGTTCCTCGGTGTTCCTCCACCTCGAGAAATTGATTTCGAGATCAATCTGGTTCCAGGAACACAGCCAGTTGCACAAACACCGTATAGGATGGCTCCAATAAAGATGGCAGCGCTTAAGAAGTAGCTGCAAGAGTTGTTGGAGAAAGGTTTCATCCGACTGAGTACATCGCCTTGGGGTGCTCCAGTGTTGTTCGTTAAGAAGAATGATGGATCGATGCGGCTGTGTATAGATTACCAACAGTTGAACAAGGTCACGATCAAGAACAAGTACTCGTTTCCTAGGATAGATGATATGTTCGATCAGTTGCGTGGTGCTATAATGTTTTCAAAGATCGATCTATGATCCAGATATCATCAATTGAGGATTAAGGCGGATGACATACCAAAGTCAGCTTTTAGGACTAGGTATGGTCACTTTGAGTTTGTAGTTATGACGTTTGGGCTAACCAATGTGCCTGCTGCTTTCATGGATTTGATGAACAGGGTGTTCCGTGTGTTCCTAGATCAGTTTGTTGTAGTCTTTATAGATGACATCTTGATCTATAGTCAGGATAGGTAAGAGCATGAGTGACATCTTCGACTAATGTTGACTCTTCTTCGCCAACATCAGTTGTATGCCAAGTTCAGTAAGTGTGAGTTCTAGTTGGAAGAAGTAACTTTCTTGGGTCATGTGATATTTGTAGAAGGAGTCAAGGTGGACCCGAAGAAGGTGGAGTCTGTTGCAGAATGGGAGCAGCCGAAGATGCCGACAAAAGTTCATAGTTTCCTAGGATTAGCAGGATACTACCGGAGGTTTATCAAGGACTTTAGTGCGATTGCATTGCCGATGAAGAAGTTGACTAGAAAGGATGTACCTTTTGTCTGGGATGATCGTTGTCAGCAAGCTTTCCAAAGTTTGAAGGAGAAGCTGACTAGTGCTCCAATACTAGTGTTGCCAGAGCCTAGAAAAGGCTATGTTGTTTTCTGTGATGCTTCCAAGAAAGGTTTAGGGTGTGTGCTAATGCAGGAAGATCATGTGGTTTCTTTTTCTTCGTGACAGCTTAAGAAACACGAGGAGAACTATTAGACTCATGACTTGGAGTTGGCAGCCGTGGTTCATGCGTTAACGATTTGGAGACACTATCTTTACGGGGAGGTATGCCATATCTTTATAGATCATAAGAACCTGAAGTACATCTTTTCGCAAAATGAGATAAACATGCGACAATGCCGATGTATGGAGCTAATCAATGATAATGACTGCACCATCGAGTATCATCCCGGTAAGATGAACGTGGTAGCTGATGCGCTTAGCTGAAAGTCTACTTCTCTCTCTACAAAGAAGGCACAGTTGAGTTCCTTGGTATGCTATAGATGGGATATGTTTGTCTCCTTGCGACAGATGAATGTGCATATGGGAGTTTCCTTATTAGAAGGACTTTTAGCACATATGGAAGTCAAGCCTACGCTGAGACAGCAGATCAAAGATGCACAACAAACAGATGATGCAGTGCAGTTGATCAGATCAGAGTTTGGAAGTGAAAAGCTCGATGGGTTCCATGAGTCCGAGGATGGACTAGTTTGCTATCATGATTGGATGGTGGTCCCTGATGCTGATAATCTGAGGAATCAAGTGCTCGAGGAAGCACACACATCGATGTATTCTATGCATCCAGGAGTCACCAAGATGAATCATAGTCTGAAGGATTTGTATTGTTGGCCTAGTTTGAAGAAAGATGTAGCCGAGTTTGTGGCTAGATGTGTGGTATGTCAGCAAGTCAAGGCTGAACATCAGAAGCCGGCAGGCACGTTACAACCCCTGCCAATACCACAGTGGAAATGGGATCATATAACCATGGATTTTGTAGTTGGTCTGCCCAGGACAACTAGGAATCATGATTCCATTTGGGTAATAGTGGACAGATTGACGAAGTATGCCCATTTCATACCTGTAAAGACAACGTATACAGCTGAAAAGCTCGCTCGGGTATATGTAGATGAGATAGTATGTTTGCACGGTGTTTCAGCAATGATAGTTTCTGACAGAGGTCCTTAGTTCACGAGTCATTTCTGGGAACATTTGCACAAAGCATTGGGAACACAACTAAGGTTCAGTACTGCCTTCCACCCGCAGACAGATGGACAGTCTGAGAGGACTATTCAGACTTTGGAGGATCTCCTTCGAGCTTGTGTTTTGTAGTTCCTAGGCAGTTGGGACGTACATCTCAGTTTGATAGAGTTTGCCTATAAAAATAATTATCTGCACAACATTGAAATGGCTCCTTATGAGGCCTTATATGGCAGGAAGTGCAGATCTCTGTTGTGTTGGTATGAGTCTGGTGAATATCAGCTTTTGGGTCCTGAGTTAGTATAGCAGACAACAGAAAAGATCAAAGTGATACAGCAACATCTGAAAGCGACACAGGATAGGCAAAAGTCTTACACAAACAATCACCGACGACCTTTGGAGTTCCAGGTAGGAGACAAAGTGTATCTTAAAGTCTCGTAGTGCAAAGGTGTGCTAAGGTTTGGCCAGAAGGGTAAGCTAGCACCCAGATATATGGGGCCATACCCGGTCATAGCACGTATGGGCAAGGTAGCTTACGAGTTAAAGTTGCCACCAGAGTTGCACAGGTTACACCCAGTGTTCCATGTCAGTATGCTGAAGAAAAGTCATCCGGATACAGGAATAGTGATACAGCCAGTCAAAGTTGAGATTGATGAAGATGTGACCTACGAGGAAGGTCCTATGATGATCCTTGATAGAAGAGTTAAGAAGCTAAAGAGGAAGGACCTGGTCCTGGTTAAGGTTCTTTGGCATCATCGCGACGTTGAGGAAGCCACGTGGGAGCTTGAGGAAGAGATGAGAAGGAATTACCCCTCGCTTTTCTCTTTGGATTTCGAGGACGAAATCCCTTTGTAGGGGGTTATAGCTTGTAAAGACCCTGACCTCCGATTAGGGATTATCTTGTTTGCTTTTCTTAACCCTAATGCTTAGTTGCTTGCTAATCACCTTTAGTGGTGATTAGGGTTTGTTGGTGCTTTGGTGAGAGCTGGAGGTGCTACTTGGAATTAACCCGAGTCTAGGGTTTGTGGGCAAGTTTGTCACCTTGTGAGGTGTTCCTCCCTCTCCTTGCTTCCTCTGGTGTTAAGAGGAAGAGTTGGGCTCATTGCTTGAGTTCCTTTGGGCTTGGTTGAGCTTGTTGGGCCTTGTGGTGCGTTGCCTTTGCTCCTTTGGACCTTGTGTCGGGCAGGAGTGCCTAGGTGTGTCAGATTGTGGTGTGTCGGTATGTGGTGTGTCAGCCTAGGGAGTGTGTCGGCCATGGTGTGGAGGTGTGTCACCCATGGACCTCTTTGACCACCTTTGACCTCGTTTGTGTCACCACTATTGGACAGTTGGTGCTTGATGCTTGCATGTGGCAATGGCCTTGGACATGTGTTTAGGGCATGTTAGAGTGGTGGCATTGCTCATGGACAAGTGTCCCTAGGTGGGAGACACCTTGCCTTGTCTTACCTTGGTTTCTCCTCCATCCTCTTCTATATATGTGTTTCCTTTCCCTTTCTAAGGATCCCTTTAGTTCCCTCTCCCTTGGTGCTCGATACCCTCTTCCTTTGCAAGCTTGGTGGCCGATCCTTGCCTTGGAGTCTTCTTCTTCCTCTAGTGGTGGCCGAACCCTAGAGTGCCTTGCTCTTCTTCTTGTGGTGGTGCTTGGAGCTTGATGCTAGGAGCTTGGAGCTTGCTTAAGGTGGGTTACATAACTCCTAAACCTAACCATACTACCTTCTTTTATATTCTTGTATGTTGCTTATGATCATATCGGTTATGTATGTTTCTAAGTTTAGTTTCTTACTTAGTTGCTCCTTGTTGGCCGAACCATGTTCTAGGGTTTCTTGTTGAGAAACACCCCTCTCCCTCTTTGGTCTAGAGAAGTGAGCTTGAACTCTAGTATCATGGGCAATACTCCTCTCTCGTTTAAGTTGAGAGGTGAGCTTGCGTTCTAGTTGCTTGAGCAACACCCTTTTCTCACCATGGATTCGAGAGGTGAGCTTTGTGGTGGTTGTAGACCTTTGTTGGGGTTGATCCTTGTGTTTCTCGATTGGTGATATGAAGTTCTGCAAGACTCCTCTCTCGTTTAAGTTGAGAGGTGAGCCATCTTCTTGATCCATTAGGGTTTTGGTACCCTTGTGCTTGAGGATGATGACGGCCTTGTTGGGTTGCATCTTGCCCGATATGGTCTTGGAGGTGATGCTTCCCGATATCCCCCTTTGGCCTAGAGCTTTGGTCGACAGGTTGTGGTGTTGTGACGGGCGTGACACCCCTGGTCCTTGCCTTATTGTGTCGGACATCGCACTATGCTGAGTACCCTGCCCAACACACATAACCTAGGAGGTGGCTTGGTGTCGTTATACCTTGATGTTGTGGAAGTATTGCTAGCTAGTTCTGTAGTGGGTGTTACCCCTTGGCCCTAGCCCTGTGTGTGCTGCCGATATCCCTAGTGCACAATGTGCCATTGCACGACACGGTGTTGCACGACACGCCCTTGGGCTTAGCTGACCGATATGCTGATGGCCGTTACGCTTTGGTTGCCCGATACACATGTGGTTGCACGACACCTGTTGCACGATACACATAGGTGCACGACACCTAGGGTTGCATGATACTTCTTGAGCTGGTAGCCCGACACCCCTGCTAGTGCTTGGCCAATATGTGGCTGGTTTGCTTGACCGTGATGAGGTTGTAGCGTTGGGCGATATGGGGGTAGTACCCTGGCCGATACTACCTTTAGTGAGGGTTCCCTACCCGTCACACTTCTGGTGAGGGTAGTGGGCACTTCTAGTGAGGGTCTTGTTCCTTCTGGAAAACCTAGATGCTAGTTCTTGTTCATGTAATCACAGTTGGTTTATGATGGTGACCCTCTATATAGTAATTGATATGGTTGATCACATCTATGTAACCTGACATTATGTTACTTATGTTTATGATCTTCTTGAATCATATGTATTATGTTGAGTAAATAATAAGTATACAAGATTCCTTGCATGATGATATGGCCTATGTTTGTGGTCACAGGTTGAGGCATGTATGATAAAGCATATAATCATCAATGTTGCCCTATGTTTGATAATATGATCCTTCTATTAATCTATGATGATTGTGTAGACTAACCATGCAGGTGTTTCATACAGATGCATAGCCAGGTAAAAGACTATGAGGTATATATGTGTGAGTAACACTACTTGATGGTTACTCTTGATGATGAGATAACATGCATGATGTGTTTTGGTCTGAGGACCTGACGTTGGCTAAAGTGCCTAAGTTGAGGTCTTATCCTCTGATGTTGAGATTAGGGATTGTTATCCCAAAGTGATGAGATTGCCTTATGAGGCAGTGGTTTCTTGTGATGAGGGATGAAGATCCCAGGATACTGTGATGGTGGTAACAATGAGGTAGCTTTATGTTATGCATGTGTTACAACTTGGTTGCCTCAACAATCCACTTAAAATATATTAACTAATCATAGTGGAACATATCATGTAGTTTGCCCTGGCCATAGATCCATCATCGTCAGGAGCTGGTGATGGTGAAACGAGTTCTCCTGCGGGTTAACCCGGAGTGCATATTGTTGAATATGTGAGGTTTCTCCTAGCCTAAAATAGAGAGGATGCGAGTGCAGCTGCGGTTGCAGACTCAGGATATATGTAGAGCATGGTGAACAGGCCCATGGCTCAGTGTGATAGAGCATGAGTGCGTTCATGGCTCAGGGAGCACAGTGAATTGGCCCGTGGCTCAGATATACTAGCATCGAGACTTGTACCGAGGCGGGATAGAGGAAGGGTAGCCTATGGAGCTGACCCTGTGGCTGAGGCCACCTAAGCACGAGATTGTGGTCCTGCTTTGTTTCTCATGCACTGACTACGAGGTGGGAGGTCATGGAGTTTGGCTCTTCCATTGACCTTGTATGGCACCAGATCCGGGTTTCACAGCTGTCGGTTGTATTTGAGCAGTACAACTCACTTCCTCAGGGCATAATAATATGTAATCCAGCCGAATAGTATTTATTGCTTAAGGCACAACACAGAACATTGATTGAGGCCTTGTTTGTGTAGTTGATCTTGTTATACTTGCAGTTACTTATACGTTCCTTATGTTATGTGGTAAGATCTTATAAACCTTATCTTGTTAATCATGTTCCATAAAGAAATACTTGGGTACATGCCTTCCGTACATCTTGGTAAGCTTGATGGTATGAATAGCTTCGCCATATAGACTGCTCTAGTCATACCTTTTATCAGTTGTCTGCTGTTATTGCTTTAATCCTTCTATGGTTTTATGGTTTCGGCGGGGAGTTATGTTTATCACTGGGACTATGTGTCTCACCCCGCTAGTTTACACCCTTTTTAGATGTTCGTGCTAGACATGGTGGTGGTCGCGGGGTTGCGGCCGAGCAGCAAGAAGAGCAGTAGAAGGCAAGAGATGGACATGCTTCTATTTTGGTCATTTTGTAGTAGAGTCTTAGAGTCATCCCTGTATTCTCAGGTCCTTAGAGGCATTTTGACGTTGTTTCATGATGTATAGCTGTTGATGTTTTGTATATCTTGCTGCTGGCCGGATGTGGGCCGTTATGTACATATAAACAGGTGATGAACTCGTGTAATGACCAGATAGCTGATCTCCTAAGTTGTGGGCACGTATCCAGCTTGTAAATGTTTATATAACCTGTTTCATTGCAGGATGAGGATCTAAGTGTAATAGTTTCTTGGTTTATCTACTTTCCGAAATCAGTTTTAATTAACCCGTGTTTTTGGTAATTTGTGGTTTATGGTGTTTTTCGCACGTTTTCGCATAGCACCTCACTGTCTCTGTGATAGTGGGATGTGTTTCCACAATCAACATAACATATGTTGGATTCAAGACATTAAACTATCATCTTTCTGATGCCCAAACGCGCCACAAATGAGATCACTCAAACCAAAGTGCAAAATTAAAGCTAAACATGTGTATTACAAGAAAACATAGGAAATTAAAACCGATTTGCAAAAGTACCATATGCCAAAAACCTATCACGTATAAGTCCACAAGCGTATCACATGCTTTAGATATTATATCATAAGGTGCTTACATCATTGTGCATCATCATTCATGTCATCAACCTATTACATAAGATACTTGTTCCACATATATACATATACACATGCCATATCTTACATACATGAATCACAAGTCAAAAACCTCGTATCCATATCGTATCCCCAAATAACATCAAGAACAACCCCAAAGACCAGAGTGTACATGGAATCCATCTAGGACTTTATCACCAAAAGACTATCAAGATACCCAACCTTATCGGCTACTGATCTTCCTTAGCTACACAACCTCTATCTCTTCGTGCACGACCTCCAAAATGATATGGAAACCCATGAGGTGAGACCAAGTGTCTCAGCAATAGATATAAATCTCGATTAACATATATTAAAGCACATATACTAAAAAGGTAGATAAAAAACCAAAAAGGTTGAGCAGATTCAAGTAAATGATATGTATCCATTAGACAAAGCAGATTTAGCAAAACTAGGCAGTTATCACTGAGTAGTAGAACAATTAATATTATAAAAAGGAATATGAAGAACATGTATAATAGTTGACTTCTCTTACCACCTTAAAATTCAAGAAATCAGTACAAAGATAGGACAAAGGGATAAACCAATGTTATTTGCATTTGACCCTGAGAAAAATACACTACACGGTTGTGTTTCATCTTTTATAATTGCCATAAGGATTTGAGTCATACAACCCATATCCAACCAAACACTGCTAAGTCGAAATTGGTGCCATACAAGGTCATAGAAGAGCCAGACTCAAGGACCTCCCCACACCTCTTGGTCAACACAAGGGAAAACATGGCAAAGACATATTAGTCTACTACAACAATGACATATAGTCAAGCTCAAGGATTGGCTCACACATGGTCATCCATATATAATCACACCTATCCCACCTTGGTATAGGTAATGGTGCTAGAAGAACAAACTCACACATTGACATTTTAAAAAGAATGATTGGCTCACTCATGGCCATCCATATCACAAGGAGAGTAGATCGCGCATGGATGTCTCACACAATTGTAATTGTGGACGCAAGGAATAACTCTTGCAACCACACATATTCAAAGATATGCACTCCAAGTTTCCCGCAAGAATGACTCGTTTCACCATCCACCTCTAAGACTAACACTGGAATGGATCAATGGCATAGGACACCTACATTATTAGAGTTTCTTTTGATTAAATTATGTGAATTGAGTATATTTTATCATCAATCAAGTTACAACATAAAAATCCAAAACAAACTCTTCTAAGATAAGGGAATAGTGCAACTCCAGAATATATAAAATGTATAAGGGGTGAACTAGTCACATCATCACAACATGATACTTGGAGCACTACTAATCACTAGGATATCACCAATGTCACATCATCGTTGGATATCGATCCCTCAATTATATCACTAGAAGATGTCACCTCATAATAGGCATCGAGACTTCACTAGGTCATAGGACCCATTACATCAATGTGATCTCATCACATCTCATCAAGGCTTATATCCATGACCATGTATCATATAATAATCACCATATAATACACAAGCCATGGCATTCATTTTGCCTGCATTCATATACTTAAGAGAGAAAATAATCATAATATGATAACCACTGCATGGGAGACAAGCAAACACATCACATGGCCCAACATTAGGGTTAAGGTTACATGCATAGTCGATTAGGGTTTATAGTTCCATTCAATCTTCAAACCATAGTCACACCATCTCCCACTTTATTGGAGTATATTAGGGTTAAAGAACATCATTAGGGTTGATCAAACCATCATCTAAACAACAATATACATGGGTCATTACTTGCTGACTCATATACATGTGTTGAGTATATGTTCATGTATGTGTCTCAACCACCCATCACACATATGTCTCTAACACCCATCACAAATTTGCCTCCACCGCAACAACTTGCTGTCTCGACCGCATTAAATATTGTGGAGTGTCAACCTCAAACCACAGGTTGTCCCAACTGAAACTAGGGCAGGCGTCACGACCACCACAAAGCGAAACATCTCGACAGCAACACAAGCAGGTCTCAACCGCCCATCACAGAAGGTGTCATGACCCTCAAACATGGTCACGAGCAGGCTTAAAATAGAAGCACCGATGCCACTAAAACCAAAATGCAACGTCTCGACCAAAACTAAAGCCATGTGTCTCAGCCCAAGGACAAACCTAGTGTCATGACCGAAACCAAACATGGTGTCATGAACAACCTAGGTCCAGCTACCTTAATAACACTTAGCTTCCATCAAAATAGAGATGAACCTTGATCAAAATAGAAGATAATTATGATGAAAATAGGAAGGAATTATCTAGGAAAACCATCATGATCTAGGAGGAAAACTCCACATAAAGAGACCGCAAAAAACCCTAAAACATGGGTCATAAGACAACCACAAAAGAACCTCATGCAAGAGAGATAAAACCACGATTAACAACTCCAAAGTAGAATCTAGACTTATACATCAAGATACATGAACCTCATGCATGCGACCAAAACATGGCCAAAAGATAGGAGGAACCATCCATATCATCACCATAAAAAAAGGGTACCATGAAATTAGGGTTTCATATTCTAACTAAACCAAACATGTTAACCACTATTATTCAAGCTCTAGAACATGATATCATCTACCCGCATATCAGAGTAACATTTTAGAGAGAGAAATAACAACATTCATATAAAGAGAAGTGCAATAATAGAGAGGGTGGAGTGTGATATAACCCGCCTTAAGGAAGATCACTACAAGGATTTCAAGCTCCAAGCACACTATCACTAAGGGAGGAAAAAGCTCCACCAATGGCTCTACTTTCGGCCACAAGAGCATCTTAAAGAGAAGAAGATACTAAGGTCAAAAGTTTCTCAAAAAGAGAGGGTAAAAGATCCCTAGGCCAAACCAAAGGAAGAAGGGGGAAATGAGAGAATAAAATCCCTCTCACTTGGGTACCGCCTTGTCAAAACATGACCTATGACCCTTGTGACAAGTAGCTTACTCTCAAGAATGACCACCATGGATAGTTCACAGTCTAAGGACGAGAAAAGATAATAATATGGGGTAGAATATCCAAGGAAACAACAAAAAGAAAGGCACACACTTACCAAGGTTGAAGATGAGTAGGAATGACCACATGCAAGGGATCTGATCAATAAAAGCTCCAAGGATTCAATCCTTCTTGCTCCTCAAGTCTCCAAGGAAGAGCAAGAGAGGGTGAGGAAGAAAGATGGCATAAAGGTTCACTTACATGGAGAGAAAAATGTTTATATATCAAAGGACGAGGGAGGTATGGTGAGGGATGATGTGTGAACACCTAAAGGTACCAAAGGGACACTTATCCATCCAAGAAACCAACATGCAACCACATAAAACATGCATGCATGAGATGATGACACAACCAATGTTGTGCCTCGACCACTAAGGTCCCCAAAACATTGGGCTTGAAACTACACCCAAGCACATGCCTTGCTTGAGATAAAAGGGATCTGTCAAAGGACTGTGTGTTACCTTCAACCTACCTACACTAACTACAAAGTCATAAACAATAGCCCATAGGTGCCCGTCCATGAAATAGCATGAGATCACACACAAGCATATATAGATAAGGCAATACTAGAGTGCAACATTTTAAATTGAACCTCAGTTTAAGTACATCTTAGATCCAAGCAAACAACAAAAGGTAGATGAGTTTGAAAAACTTATACTATTACATACAGGGAAAGAGTAACCCCTTTAACTACTATTAAAGCCCCGTGATAATGTGTTGTCCTTTGTTGTTGAAGATGCTTCATTCAGTCAGGTTCACTTCTGATTACCTAAATGCGGAACAAAAAAAAGGATTATGACAACCTTTACAGGATGCCCCCACGTCCTTTGTCCTGCAATAGCCTGGATAGCTGGAAGGTGGTAAATACAGCTCTTAGAATGGGGCTCGAACCTGAGTTTGCCCTAGAGGGGGACAAAGTGCCTACCACATGAGCTACGTTGGCTGGGTAATGCGGAACAAATAGGATACAAATTCAATGTGGGTGTAGAGGTACACTAAAATTTGAAACTAGCAAGTCTAAACGGTCAACATAATATAAGCTTGGCAATAGAACAAGAAGTAAGAGACTATAGGACAAACAATAAGGAAAACATGTAACAACATTTTAAAACATGTTTTAAATGCATTTAACCATTATACTTCATCATGTCATCGTAAGGCCATATATTCTTGTGACAAATTCCAATGGAAGAGTTCATAGGGCAAACTAAGGCACATAGCCAATAGGTGCACACATTTCAACCATGAGGGGCCCAAATGACCATTGCCATAGGGTCACCCTATATTCCACAAGGGTTGTACTCCCCTCTTGACAACTCAAGGAGGAGCACTGAGCCTCATGCCCAAACCCCATGAATTGGGTAGGGCACAAGTGTATGAGTACAATGGTTACTTTATTGTTTGAATGTTTTGTTCAACATGTTATATAGCAAAAGTTGAAACGATACCATAAGGTCACTTGTTTCAAACAATATTCATATACAAGCATTTAGACTCTACATATATAAGTAGCAAACAAGCCATAGCAATATCAATAGATCAAGGAGAGTAGAAAGTATACCTTGCTAAGGAGGTTGAAGTGGTAAACCTAACACAAGATGCTCAAAGTAAGATCCCCTCAAGGATGACCTATGATATAAGAAGCACAAAGAGGGGAAGTCTTAGATAGTATTGATTGAAAACATAACCAGGTTGCAAGGAGTATGGATGTTCTTATAGACTTAGGTCCTACAACAATCAATCATGATTATCTTTCATAACAAACACGTGCACATAATACTCATCATGGTACTAGCATCATTAGGTACCTATGGTCTAATTAGAACATCCATGTTCACAAGATAAATAAGATGCGTTCAGATCTGGTTTACAAATAGATAGATCATGGAGAAACATCAAAATTCGTACTTTCATCATGTGGTAACAAGCTTAGGTCATAAAGATCACTTACATTTACATGAGTGAGCACTAATGATCTTGTAATGTTAGTATGGCATAAAAGTGGGAGATCTTGATTTTAGAGTGTACAAAATAGAAAAGAGGTTTTGATAACATTTCATAGAGATCAAAAGATCCAAAACTACTTAAGTGCTCAAGTTGCATCATTTAGCATACAAAAGGGACAACTCATAAGTCATGGCACTTCAAAATATCATTCAAGAAACAATAAGAGTACGAGATCAAATGAAACTCATTTCAAGAGAGTGTAGGTAAGTTTGGTATTGTAAAATTGTGTTATTAATCATTAAGATCGTACAACGTGCAACGATTATTATGTTTGGATGATTAAAGGTCAAGAAGTGCAATAAAATAGTGATTCATGATAGATATGAACAATAATAGGGGAAATAGCCATCACCATTGAAAATGTGAGGTTTTTCCGATCATTTTGATATATAACACTTTGGCATTTGGATAAAAGATGAGGGAGATACATTGCTTAGAAAATTAGGGTAAGAGATTGGATTTTGGGGGCATTTTACCCTAAATTGGCCGGACATGAGGGAAAAGGGCGTGAGGCAAGCGGATCTGGGCCAATCGCGGGTGGTTGCCAGAACTCATCAGTGATTTGGGGAGGTGAGCAGTGATCCGAGGAGGCTGGAACCCTCTCTCCACCGCTTATGGGAGTGATGGGGAGTGGTTACGGGTGAAGCATTAAGGGAGGCCACTGAACGAGGGTGATGGCTAACTTCTATCGTCTCCTTCCTTTGCATGGGTGTCTAGCAACCGACAGCAGCGATGAATGATGAGGGGAACGAGGGACAGGGCTTCTACGCAGTTGGAGAAGATGAGTCAGTGTCGAGGCATGGCCTGGGGTGGTTTGAATAGAAGGGGGGAGGAAGCATCAGTTATGCTAGGGTTTGGGGCGTCACCGGCCCTTGGCTGCTTGCAAAGCAAGCCGGGCAGCTGCCTTCCCAGCCCATGTGCGAGCCTCATTGGCTACCACGGTGGGTCTCACAGCTAAAAGGAAGTAGGTACATGTGGTTGGAGAACATGGGTGCACTGGTTAGCTACTCTAAAGTTGTTGTGTAATGTACCTGCTTGGAGCATGTTGGGGAAGCCGTGGTCGTCAGATCGAGGGACAATCTGAGGCTCTCGCTCATCCAATGGCGCGAGGGTGGCAAGGCAGTGAGGTGAGTATATGAGTTGAGTGGGAAAGAAAAAAGGGGAAGAAGAATGTCCCTCGGGTGCACTGGGCCCACTCAAAGGCCATGAGAAGGTCGGTCCAAGAAAACAAATAAGGAAGGAAAAGGAAAAATAGGGTAAAAAGGAAAGAAAAGCAAGGTGTGTTCAAAGGACCATAAAATCCTTATATGAACTCCTATTAGAGTGAAACAACATGCCTTGGATTCCTAAGAAGAGTCTCTACAAGAGGGTAGAGGTGAAATAGGGATACAAAACTAAGGTTAGGGTCAGAATAGGAGGAAAGGAGTGTGATGAGAATACGGGTTGAGAACTAGATTAGGAGTGAAATTGAGTATCATGAGTGCATTGATTTTATTTCAACATCTAACAATTATGAATATAAAGTATCCAATCACAAAACTGGAAACTAGATAACTTCATAAGGCAAGATAGGGCTCAGAAGGTACTTACAAGGAGGCAAAACTAGTCCATCACATCCTCCCCTCCTTAAAAAGGAATTTTGTCCTAAAAAAATGACATCCTTGAAAAGGTCAGAAAAATGTGACTCCATGTCGGACTTGAGCTCCCAGGTGGCATCGTCACTACTCTGGTGCTTCCACAACACCTTCACCATATCAATCTACTTGTTCCTGAGCTCCTTAGTCTGACTATCCAGAATTTTGACTGCCACTTCCTGGTAGACAAAAGAGTTTCTTGACTCAATTGGTTCGTGGTTCAGAACATGGCTAGGATCTTTCACATATCTCTTTAGGTTGGAAACATGGAAGACATCATGCATCATATTATACTATGGAGGTTTGGCCAGTATGTATGCATATTCCCCAATACATGCCAATATTTCAAAAGGACTCACATATCTAGGACTCAACTTCCCTTTGTTCTTTACAATGGCCGAAATTGGCTTGACCTTCAAGAACACATGCTCTCCAACTTTAAAAGATAAGTCAGTCCTGTGTGCATCAACATATGATTTTTGTCTGTCTTGTGCCCTCTTCAACCTTTGCTTGATCAGATGAACATTATCAGAGTACAACTGCATCTCTTCAAATTTTATGATCCATCCCTTGCCGACTTCATCCCAATGGAGAGGTGACCTACATTGCCTCCTATATAGGGCTTCATATGGAGGGATGTTGAACTAGACTGATAGCTATTTTTGTAGGAAAACTCCACCAGGGGAAGGTAGTGGTCCCATGGGACACAGCAATCAAGAACACAAGATCGCGGAAGATCCTCTAAGATCTGAATTTTCCTTTCTAACTACCCATCTATCTGAGGGTGATATGCAGTATTGAAGTTTAATTGAGTTCCCAACTCTTGTTATACCTACTGCCAAAGGTGTGAATAGATATGGGAATCCCATGTAGTCTCACAATCTCTCTAATGTACAACTCAACAAGTTCAATGACCTTGGTGGTTATATTGATAGGAATGAAGTGGGATGACTTTGTCAAGCGATCCACTATTACCCATATGGCATCACTTCCTTTCTTGGTTTTTAGTAGACCCACTACAAATTCCATGGTGATGTTATCCCACTTCCACTTAGGGATATGTAGCGACTGTAGCAAACCTCCAGGTCTCTGGTGTTTAGCTTTGATCTATTGGCATGTAAGGCATTTTGAGATGAAGGTTGCTATATTAGTCTTCATATTTCTCCACCAGAAATGCCTTTGCAAGTCTTTGTACATCTTCATCGAAATAGGATGAACTGTGTACTTCGAACCATGTGCTTCATTTAGGATACTATCCTTCATAGAAGAGTCTTCGGGAATCCACAAGCGTTTTTTGTACCCAATACCTCCGTCAACACCCATAGATAGGTTTGCGTAAGGTTTCTCCATGAGTCTCATCATCTCTTCCAGACTGGAACTACCTTATTGTGTCGCTAGAAAATCAGACTGAAGGCCCAATTTCACATTGATGCTAGTAGTCTAATCTTGTCACCCAAGTGCATTGGGGCCATGGGGGAAAGAAGCTCCATATGTTTCCACTTTGTGGTAAAGATTGCAGCACACATGGCTTGTTTCCTACTCAAGGCGTCAGCTACTACACTCTCCTTACCAAGATGATAAGCGATGGTGAAATTGTAGTCCTTCATGTACTCCAACCATCTCCTTTGTCTCACATTTAGGTCTTCTAGGTCAAGATGCACTTCAGACTTTTATGATCGGTGAGGATGTCAAAAGTAGCACCATAGAGGTAGTGGCACCATATCTTTTGGGCATAGATGATGGCTGCCAACTCTTGGTCATGTGTGGGATAGTTGACCTCATTTGATTTCATCGATCTGGACGCATAGGCAAATACCTTTCTTTCTTGTGTCATCACACATCAGAGGCCAAACCTTGAAGCATCGGTGTAGATGAAAACCCATCATTGCCTGAAGGAAGGCTTAGAACAGGAGAAGAGGTGAGTCTGGTCTTGAGCTCCTAGAACCCAGACTCACAAGCTTCAGACCATACAAAATGTTCCCCTTTTCAAGTTAACTTGCTGAGAGGCAAAAGCAGTTTTACTGAAGTTCAGAATGAAATAACAATAGTAACCTGCTAACTCGAGGAAAATACATATCTCAAAAATAGTCTTTAGGGTTTTCCATTCAAGAACGGCCAAGATTTTGGCAGGGTCAATAGAAATATTCCCTCCAGAGATGAAGTGTCCCAAGAACATGACCTTGTCAATACAAAAGTCACATTTGGATAGCTTCCCACTGAATTTTTGTGTCTAGAGAATGTCCAGCACTTGGCGAAGATGGGATCAATGTTACTCACGGTCTTTGGCAAAGATAAGAATATCATAGATGAAGACCACCACAAAGTCATCCAAGAAAGGCTGGAGAATTTTATTCATCAGATTCATGAACACAACAAGAGAATTTGTTAAGTCGAATGACATAACCAAGAATTCATAGTGCCCATTATGAGTTCTAAATTCTGTATTTGGGACGTCTTCCTCTTTGACTTTGAGTTGGTGGTAACTAAAATGAAGGTCGATCTTTGAGAAGATATGGGAATGGCAGAGCTGATCAAAGAGGTCATCAATTCTGGGGAGGGGATACTTGTTCTTGATAGTAACATGATTAAGCATGCGATAATCGATACACATCCTCATAGAACCATCTTTGTTTTTCACAAAGAGTACATGTGCACCCTAAGAAGAAGAATTTGGGCGTACAAAACCCTTATAAAGAAGATCCTACAATTGTTTCATGATATCCCACAGCTCAGTAGGGGGCCATGCGGTTAGAGGCTCGAGAGATAAGTGCAGTACCAGACACAATGTTAATAGAGAACTCAATTTTGTGAGTGGGAGGTAGACTAGGAAGTTCTTTAGGAAATACATTGGGGTACTCACATACTAATTCAATAGAGTTTAAATATGATGTATCATGGTTTACTAGGGTCACAGAAGCCAAGAATTCTATGCACCATTTGGATATCAAAGATTGAGCCTTCATGGTAGAAATCACAAGGTTTTTGGCTCTGTCTTTCCTACCAGGAATGGTAAGGATACGCGAATCTGGTCTAGAGATGATGATTTTCTTTAAACGATAATCAATCATGGCATGGTTATTATACAACCAGTCCATTCCAAGAATGAGGTCAAAGTCCTCCATATCAAGCAAGATGAAGTTAGTTATAAATTTGTGAGGTCTATAAAAGAAGGGGACATTTTCAGCCACATTATAAGAGGTGGAGATCCTCCCACTAGGTGTTGAAACATCAAGGGTATAACCTAGGTATTTTTATTTATGATCAAACAACATGGAAAGACTCTGGGTTATGAAGGTATGAGTAGATCCAGAATAAAAAAGAGTGACAATAGGGTGATCATAGAGGATTAGGGTACCTGATTACAAACATATGTGCATAAGTAATTTATTCATTTCCAATTTCCTTCATCATTAACAAATACTAATTCAGAGTTAGGGATCCCTTCAATCAAATGATTTCCATTTGCATTAGCTTCCTCAGCATTAATGGAAAAAATACAAGCTTGTCGATGTTCAGGCTACTTACCCTTTTTGTAAAATGGTAGAGGAGGGTAGGGACAGGTTCCCTTGAAGTGCCCCTCTTCCTTGCAAAAGTGGCACACTAGATTCTAGAATCTGCATGGGCCAGGTTGTCGGCTCCACAATTGGTGCATCTTGGGAGCACACCCTAACCATTGTTGTCTCCACGGTTCTGACCTGGCCTGGGTTGTTGGTTGTTTTTGTTGTTTCCCCTTCCTTGACCTCTGTTCTAGCCACCATTTTCTCTACCATGACCCCTTCCCCAGACCTTGTTGTTGTTGTGATGAGGTGGTCCTTTGGGGCCTTGGGTAGCATGACCGCACCATTAAACCCTAGGTAGGCTAGGCTAGGTGTTTTCTTGGTTCCTGAACCCAGAGTTCTCTCCATGGACAAGGCTTGATCATAGGTGTCCTAAAAGTGGTGGGGCAAAAAGCAAACACAAAGGCATAGAGGGTGAGGTGTAACCAATTAAGAAAATGGTCCACCCTATTCTCTTTTGTCAACCCAGGGGCATGACATTCCAGGAGATAGGAAGTTCCTCCCATAGTCAACTATAGATAGGATCCCTTAGGTAAGGGGGTAGAACTATTCTTGCTTCTCCTTCCTCTCATAGACATGCATGAAATGGTTGATGAATATGTGTTTGAAGGCATCCCAATCAAGGTGGATATCAGGCTATGAGTGGATGTAGTTGTCCCACCATAACTTGGTTGCGCCCCTTAGCTACAAGGAGGAATAGGTAATCGTGTCCCCTTCAGGGCATGTAAGGACCCTAAAAGTGTTATCCATGGCAAGGAGTAAAGCATCAACCTTGTATATGACATCACTCTCATCCTCACCATGAAAGGTTTTAGGATTAATCTTGAGGAAATAAGAGATGGTGGGAACTCTAGGATCTGGGTTACGGGGTTCGGGTCCCTAGGGTAGTATTGATGTGGTGTGGTTGACCAAGGTGTGCATTGAATCCCTGAGGACACATCTCTATTCTTCCCAGTCCCCTGAGGCCATGGTTTTACTGGAAGGGGTCTCTTCAATCTCCTCTGATTCCACTCTTTCTCTCTGTGCCTTGCCCTTATCTCCTGGCTTTGTACCTGAGGTGCTAGCATTGGTGGCATGGGTCTTAGGAGGCATCTACAAAGTGGATTATTACCATTATTAGAGATAGCTTTGTGATCATGGTTCAAACTTTAGTAAAAGAGTAGATCATTATCATAATCGTATCGTTACATTATTACAAATTCATTTCATATTTTAGTTGTAACCCATCCTTAATGTACCCAAACTAGAGAAATCATGAGAGTATAACCATAGAGAGCTGAGATAAGATACTACCTTATCACATCTAATTGGATGGCCAGGGGTAGTCCTTAGAGAAGAGATGAGATGCTAGAAGAGTCTCTAGGTTTAAATAAAGAGACCTAACCCAATCGTGGATCCACTTAGGAAAGGTAGATGTGCAGAAGAACCCCAACCACCACTACTAGGTGGATTGGGAGTAATTATTAGCCAAAACCTCCACGTGGTGCACCATACCTACTACCTTAGCTCCACCATTATGGACTTATGTCCTTCTTAGGTTCTCATGATGTGCTATGCCCTACATACATAGAGGCTCATGTGTTCAAATCTGATACCATTTGTCACAGGATTGGTTGTTACCTTTAACCTACATCCACTCACTACAAAGTTAGCAACAATAGGCCTTAGGCACCCGTCTGTGAAATAGCATGAGATCACACAAAACATATATTAGATAAGGCAATACTAGAGTGCAACATCATAAAAAGAACCATGGTTTAAGTACATCTTAGATCCAAGAAAAAAACAAAAGGTAGATGAGTTTAAAACAACAAAACTATTACATAGAGGGAAAGAGTATCCCCTTTAACTACTAATAAATCCCCATGATAAGGTGTTGTCCTTTGTTGCTGAAGATGATTCATTCAGCTGGGTTCACTTTTGATTACCTAAATAGGGAACAAATAGGACACAAATTCAATGTGGGTGCAAAGGTACACTTGAAAATTGAAACTAGCAAGTTTAAACGGTTAACATAATATAATCTTGAAAATAGAACAAGAATTAAAAGACTATACGACAAACAACAAGGAAAACATGTAACAACATTTTTAAACATGTTTTAAGTGCATTTAACCATTATACTTCATCATGTAATCATAAGGCCTTACATTCTTGTGACAACTTCCAATGGAAGAGTCTATAGGGAAAACTAAGGCACATATACAATAGTTGCACACATTTCAACCATGAGGGGCCCAAATGACCATTGCCATTGGGTCACCCTATACTCCACAAGGGTTGTACTCCCCTCTTGACAACTCAAGGAGGAGCACAGAGCCTCATGCCCAAACCCCATTAATTGGGTAGGGCACAAGGGTTTGAGTACAATGGTTTTCTACTTTATTGTTTGAAGGTTTTGTTCAACATATAATATAGAAAAAGTTGAAAAGATACCAATATGTCAATTATTTCAAGCAATATTCATAGCTAAGAATTTAGACTCTACATATATAAGTATCAAACAAGCCATAGAAATAGAAATAGATCAAAGAGAGTAGAAAGTGAACCTTGCTAAGGAGGTCGATGTGGTAAACCTAGCACAAGATGCTCAAAGTAATATCCCCTCAAGGATGACCTATGATATAAGAATCACAATGAGGGTGAGTCTTAGATAGTATATATTGAAAACAAAACTCGGTTGCAAGGAGGATGTATGTTCTTAAAGACTTAGGTCCTACAACAATCAATCATGATTCTCTTTCATAACCAACATGTGCACATAATACTCATCATGGTACTAGCATCATTAGGCACCCATGGTCTAATTAGAACATCCATGTTTACAAGATATATAAGATCGGCTTAGATCTGGTTTTCAACTAGATACATCAGGGAGAAAAGTCAAAATTCATACATTCATCATGTGATAACAAGCTTAGGTCATAAAGATAACATACATGTACATGAGTGGGCACTAATGATCTTGTAATTTCAATATCGCATAAAATTGGTAGATCTTGATTTTAGAGTTTAAAAAACATAAAAGAGGTTACTGTTTTTGAAGTTGATAACATTTCATAGAGATCAAAAGATCCAAAACTACTTAAGTGCTCAAGTTACATCATTTAGCATACAAAAGGGACAACTCATGAGTCATGGCACTTCAAAATATCATTCAAGGACAAATAAGAGAATGAGATTACATGAAACTAATTTGAAGAGAGTGAAGGTTATTGTCGTACTACAGAATTGTGTTATTTATCATTAAGATCATACAACTTGCATGGATTATTAAGTTTGGATGATTAAGGTTAAGTAGTGCAATAAAACAATGATTCAGGATAGATATGAATGAAACTACGGGAAATAGCCATCACCATTGAAAAGGTGAGGTTTTTCCAATAATTTTAATATATAACACTTTGGCATTTGAATAAAAGATGGGGGCGATACATTACTTAGAAAATTAGGGCAAGAGATTGAAATTTGGGGAAATTTTACCCTAAATGGGCCAAGCATTAGGGAAAAGGACGTGAGGTAGGTAGATTTGGGCTGGTCGACAACACTCAGCAGTGGTCTGGGAAGGTGAGCAGCGATCTGAGGAGGTTGGAACCCTCTCTCAACCACGGATGGTAGTGGTGGGGAGTGGTTGCAGGTGAAGCATTGAGGGAGATCACCAAACGAGGGCGATATTGGGTTATGGTTTACCTCAATCATATCCTTCCTCTGCATGGGTGTTCTAGCAACCCACAACAATGACAAATGATGAGGGGAGAGAGGGATAGTGCTTCTTTGTAGTTGATGAAGATGAGTTGGTGTCGAGTCAGGGCCTGGTGTGGTTTAAATAGAAGGGGGGAGGAAGCACCTATTAGGCTAGGGTTTGGGGTGGCGCCGACCCTTGGCTTCTTGCAAAGCAAGCATGTCAGCTACCTTCCCAGCCCGTGTGCAAGCCCTATTGTCTATGGAGGTGGGTCTCACAACTGAAAGGAAGCAGCTAAGGGTGGTTGTAGAGTGCAGGTGCACTAGTCAGCTACTCCAAAGCTACTACATAGTGTACCTACTCGGAGTAGGATGGGGGAAGTTGTGGCTGTTAAATCGAGGGACGATCTCGGAGGCTTTCGCTCATCTAATGGCTGGAGGAAGGCCAGGTAGTGAGGTGAGGATACAGGTTGAGCGGGAAAGAAAAAAGGGGGAAACAGAGAACAGGCGGGACACACCTCACATGGGCTAGGCCCGTTCAAAGACCAAGAGAAGGCCGGTCTAAGAAAACATATAAGGATGGAAAAGAAGAAATAGGGGAAAAAGGAAAGAAAAGCAAGGTGCACTAGTATAGAAACAACCTTTAGTGTCAGTTATTTAAGGCCTTTGGCGTTAGTTTCAAAGTGACACCCAAGTGGGCGCCGCTAAAAGTCGAAACCTTCAGCGTCGATGTTAACACTGATGCCATAAAACACGTCAGCAAGGGCACCATAGGCATCGGTTATTTAATAAAATTGACATTATATCTAGGTCAAATATGTCGACATTTCACAAAAACCAACGTCATAATCCTTCCCACCACCAATAAAACGCACCAGCAAGGGCACCATAGACGTCAGTTTTTATATATAACCGACACTATATCCAGCTAAAGACGTCGATTTTATACTCATAACCGATGCCATATCCCTAGTGCCATGAAGACCCCACCAAGGTCGTACTTCCCAGTACAACCGTGGTACCTAGCCACATAGATGTCAGTTTTTTGCTAATAATCGATGATGTATGTCTTTGTTGTCGGTTTTATACTAATAATTGACGCCTATGTTCTGATTTTTTTTCTTATCAGTTTGCAGGCCTGTTGTATGACTGGTCAGCAAGATGTAGAACCTACAGTTCAGTTATGAACACTAGGTTTACAACATCCATTGATATCAGCCAACAACAGACCACAAACCTACAAAATTAACAAGATGGACAATAATTTATGATCACACACATGTATAAGAACATTTAATTCATATTATTTTTCATCACACACATGTAGAAACCAGTAGTTCCATTTCAAATTTCCTCCATTTTCACACACATTTAGCAACCTACAGTTCCATTCATTTCATCTCTTTTCACATTCAGACACATGTAGAAACATTCATGTATTAATCATCTTCACATTCAGACATATGACAATTCAGAAAAATTCATTCACATTCACACAAAAATAATTATGAGAACAAAGTTTAGAAATATCATTCTTTATTCATCATCGTCATTATCGCCATCAGTATCCCAATCAAATTTAAAAATTCCCACTATTTATAGGGCTTTTGCCCATTGTCCTCTTACATCATTTAAGTCTTCCATTGTATATGGAGTATGTACATCTAATAACTTTTCACCTGTATGGATGTCAGTTTTAAACACCTGCAAAGAGAATGACGTATATATATAATTAATAATATATAATAAGATTGATATATTTCATATTATCTAATCAGACTATATTATAATACCTGATGTATGGTATCGATTTCCATTGCGGCATGTTTGATAATTAGGTCCATAAATTACATCACATAGTATGCACATGCCCAACCATTGTCATGTGTAGCACACTATAAATTGAAACATACAAAATATTCAAAAATATAAATAAGCATAGTTCACATAAATAATATATACATTGGAGTTGGGAAATTACTTTCACATTCTCCCAAATTAGTGGCTATTTCTTTTTCTTGGGGACCTTTCCTCCAGCTTTTTGTAACTCATGTAAAGATCTACATGTTAATGTAACACATTAAATTGCATAATTAAATAGTAATGTAATAATAGATGTTAACAGATATAAAAATATAAAATATTTCTCACGGGAATAATGTCCTTTTCATTGTGTGTCCATATAATGTATTCAATTCCTTCCCCACAGGATCTAGATAATAGACAGTGAACATCTTGGGGACAATAACTAGTAACTCCCAATTCCTACCACTAGAGGTAAGAAAGTTAAAAATTAATAACTCAAAATCCACAATAAAAATGTAATTTTCTTAAGTCCAAATTATAAGTAAAGTAAACTTACTCAACATTGAATGGAGCTATTATCACTATCTTCTTTTTTTACTAAAATATTTAAAATCAGCGGAGCAATATGAAGTAATTGATCAAGGGTCTTTATCTATAAGACTAATCAAAGATGGAACCAAAAATCCCCCATGGGAAAATGAAAAATTTGTACATATCGTGTGTAAGTGGATGCAAAACATGTATTACATATGCATTAATATATAAGAAACCTAATCATCGTATATAAAACAAGGTATATGGATGTATAAACAAGATCTCACCATATCCATAGCTCTATCACACATATATTCAACCAATCATAACGAAACAACTCCAAAAAATCTTGTATGAATAGATTGTTATCGTATGATTGACCTACAACATCCTCCAGAATAGAAACATTTATAGGGAAATTTGAATCATGTTCGCCTATCCATACTTCAATACCCCTACAATTAGGACCTAACAAGTCGTGTAGGTCCCTTGGAAGCCAACTTGGTACTTCAGGAGGTGGAGGTGGAGGATGAGATGTAGCGGGTGTATTCCTTTTGACATGTATATATAATTTCAGATCAATTGACTCATATATACACACTAACAAATTAACATAATATAAATTTACCATACAATATTAGTATAGATGACATCTACTTTGGGCCACAATATCACTCCGCCTTTTGCCTCACCAAGCATTTTAGTATCTGGGTGGGCATATGGAAATGGAAGATCCCTCCAATTGGGGAGTACATGTATCAGGCTCACACGAATCACACCATCATGTACTGGAGTCCCATGAAACATGTCCCCTTGAAGGGGTGGGTAAGACTCGGCTTTTGCAATGATATATTCTTGACTTTTTAGATGACATGTCATCAACTCCTACAAATTTACGTAAATAATGTTATATACATATATACATAAAAATATAATCGTGAAAAGACTAGCTACTATGTCATAAAAATACTTACAGTGGAATATGCTAGGTGGGTCTACAGGATTACTCCCAACCTCTACAGTAGGAGAAGAGTGGAACACCACATGTACTGTCTGAGTGGCAGTCTGAGACGCCTGCCACTTCACAATTTCTTCTTGGATTCTCTTATTAATAAACTCATCTACCTATACATCGACAAAAGAAATGCTAGCTTTTGATTATTGAATTCCCTTTCACATTAACATTCTAAAAAAATAATAAGTTACATCAACATTTGATAATCCCGCTTTTGGGACAAGTTTGCACTGTGATGGCCCAAAGAACACTTTTATGCCCACACCAACGCATACATCCCTAACATGTCCAGGATGCTCTGGGTTACCCAGAGCAACTATCAATTCATCCCTAATGCCCTCAGGGATGAACTTGCCTTCCTTCCTCTGGTCATGAAGCTCCCACTAATCACCATCAATAGAAATTGGTAAGTAAACATAATAATAATCAGTATCGATCGATTGCTCTAAGAGTTCAATTTTACCATTTTTGCATCCGCCTCAGCAGTTGCGGGCATCGTTATATCTCCCTTCTTATTTTGCCTCCCAGCTATCCACATAGCATGGTGAGGCAGATGTGCGGGACCAATAGTAGAGGACTTTGCAATCTCTTGAGTAGTAGGAGACTGAGCTGTAGACTCAGCCTGTAGTCTTTGGAGAACACATAGATAGCCTTTCGGACCTATTGTGTGGTCATACACATTTAGTGCATGCCTTATTCTTTGAGCATCACTGATAGCCGTGTTAGTAAGCACATTGATTTGGTTAGTAACACTAAAGGTTAATAATGAATAGGTGAATACATAAATACGTATATTAATTAAATTGGGAGTGGCACTTAATACCTTGAATTCAACAGTTTTTCTTTTGGTAACAAACTCCTCCCAGTCATTGGGGTCCAGGTAGTTCCATTGCTCAATGGATAGCTTCTTCCTCTTCTCAGCATCTCGTATGTAATCTCAGGTGAGATTTGTCCTATAGTTCCTTAGGACCCTCCCACAGCATTGCATTAAGCATTTACGATGCAACTTTTCATCCAGTTTAAATATAGTCTGCAAAATAGAATTTCTATTAACTAGTATCCTAAAAATTAGTAATCTACAAAATAGAATTGAAAATAATAATAACTCATGCATAGTTCCTTCCATACTAAGTCTTTCTTCCCATTAGGAACTTTATGCCAAGATTCTACATTAGGACTACAATGTCTACGAGTAATAACCCTAAGATATGAAATAAACGAGTTGCGGTTGACTCCAACTGGATTTCCTGCATGATCAAAATCCACAACCAGTTTGGGTCCATTGCCCCTTTGTTGTAGTAACTTGTACAGCATAGTGATGCCCCTCACTTTTTCAAAAAAAAATTCTGCTCATCAAGTGCCCCAAGTTCTTCAGGGGGTACATCATCAACCTAAAATTTGACAAAATAAACACACTTACAAGATATAACTATAAATGGACATATAGATAGAAATATAGGATATATTTTTAAGACTTACATTGTGAGGCGGCGCATTGATATCCTCACCCTCACAGTAATCATCGTCACGGTTATCATGCTCATGCTCAGTCATCTAAAAGTGTCATTAAAAAATCAAACATTTAGCATTTGACATAACTTGAAGATAATAAAACATTGTAAAGTTTACATTTAGAAAAATAAAACATATAAAAAAATATAAACATGCATGCCTCTAATATTCCGATCTTTTATCAATTAACAATCATTCATTGTGATCTCTACGCACATACAAGTCATCATTAGATTCAATATTTTGTGGTGTTGGCAACCCAACTGAGAATGGACTGGAGTCATCATACTTATCATAGTACTCTTCTTCATCTATAGGATATTCAATGAACTATATTTTACCAAGAAAAACAACCGACCATTTATCATTTGTAGGATCATCGATATAAAATACTTGTTTCACCTGTTATGCCAATATGAATGATTCACCCTACTCGCCAATCTTTTCAAAGTTTACTAATGTGAAACCCAATTTATCCACTATAACTCCTTTGGTGTTATCAATCCAATTACATTTAAGGAGCAGAATTCTGAAATCTACATAGTCAAACTCCCATATGTCCTCAATGACACTGTAATATGACATTTTAGCTTCACATGGACTCTTATCCTTTGCACTTGCAAAAAACAATGAAGACGCTTGAAGGGTAACCCCACTATTTTGGATGACACTCTTATCATCTTAACTCTTTGTGTAATATGAGAATCCATTTATGTCAAACCCTTCATAAGACATAACATTCAATTTTGGTTTAAAGGCGAGACATTTGATAGTTTCAATAAGATTATTTGGTGTTTGAGATAGTTGATATAAGACTTTATCTTCAAACCACTTAATGAATGTCTTGTTTTGCTCACTAGCAAGCCACATTGAATTGGCTCCAGGATATTGTCTTTTGATGAAATTGGTATGTTCCTCAATATAAACACTCACTTAATAGATGTTGTGTAAAATATACAAGTGACCTTGTTCCAACTGCTAACGGCTGATTACTTTCATCCGTGATCCCAAAATTCCTATGTCGGAATACTCCTCAATATTCTTGTCATTAACAAGAGCATCATTACCACTCAGAAAGTCATTACAAAATTCCATAACCTCTCTCGCCGCATAACCCTCAATAATACTCCCGTCAGGCCGATAACGATTTCGAACATCACCTTTAAAAATGCTCATGTATCATTCAAAGGGATACATCCAATGCAAGCAAACTGCTCCCAACATTTTCACTTCCCTAGTCAAGTGTCTAACAAGATGTACCATGATATCAAAGAACGAAGGAGGAAAACATATCTCAAGCTGACATAGGGTAATAACTACTTCTCTTTGCAATTTATCGAGAGTATCATGGTCAATAAATTTGTTGCACAGATTGTTGAAAAAGAAAAAAAGTCTGGTGATTGCAAACCTTACATGCTTCGGCAATATAGATCGAATTGACATGAGCAATATTTGTTGCATTAGAGTGTGATAATAATGAGATTTAAGACCTATCAACTTTAGATCTTTCATTGATACCAATCTACAGATGTTGGATGAGTAACCATGTGGCACCTTAACATTTACCAAGCTTTCACAAAAAGCTTTCTCCTTTCTAGACATCGTGTAACAAGCGGGAGGTAAGTATGTTCTCCGATCGCTACTAACTACTTCTGTTAATTTTGTCCTTATTCCCATTTCACATAGGACCATTCTGGATTGTATCCCATCTTTAGTCTTACCTGGTATATTCAACAGAGTACCAATGATGCTATCACAGACATTTTTCTCAACGTGCATGACATCGATACAATGCCTGATTGCCAAAGAACTCCAATAAGGAAGATCCTAAAATATTGACTTCTTCTTAAATAAAAATTTGTCACTCCGTGTGGCCATGGTACATTGTGATCTCTTACCAAATTCATTGGCAAAGTCTTTTACTCTTTCATAAACAACCTCTCTTGGTATAGGTTTAGGTGTACTCCGTTCCTCATTTCGTCCATTGAATGCTTTGTGCAACCTACGATACAGATGGAATATTGGAGGAAACCTTCGATGACCAAGATATACAATCTTGCCGCCATGTTTTAGTCATATTGAATCAGTGTTCTCATCACATATAGGACACACTTTAGATCTTTTGACACTATATCCAGACAAATTCCCATATGCTGGAAAGTCATTAACAGTGCAAAACAACATAGCGTGCAAACGAAATGTCTCTCTTTGTGAAGCATCATAGGTCATCACACCTTCACCCCAGAGTTTTTTTAAGTCATCAATCAGAGGTTCAAGATAAACGTCGATATCATTTCCAGATTGTTTAAGGCCCGATATCAACAACGACAACATGATGTACTTATTTTTCATACACAACCAGGGAGGAAGATTGTATATAACAAGCATAACTGGCCAAGTGCTATGTTGGCTGCTCAATGTCCCGTACGAATTCATCCCATATGTACAAATCCCAAGTCTTAGATTCCTAACTTCTTCACCAAATTCAGGGTACGATAAATCAATCTTCTTCCACTGTGGGGAATCAGACGCATGTCATAGGATCCCATCATTATTTTTCTTAACATCTTCAGGCCACCTCAAATTCTTTACATCTATCGGATTGGCAAACAAGCATTGAAACTGTGATATTATAGGTAGATACCACATCACCTTGGTAGGAGAATCAGTTTTGGACTCTCCCGAAGTTGTCAATTTATACCTTGACGCACCACATTTTGGACAAACTTTCAAATCCACACAGTCCTTTTAAAATAATACACAATCATTTGGGCATGTGTGTATCTTCTTGGCCTCCATTCCCATTGGGCACAACAATTTCTTTAATTGGTATGTTGAGATTGGCAGCTCGTTTCCTTTAGGAAGAATTTCTTTCAACAAAGACAACAATGACGTGAAGCTTTTGTCGCTCCATCTATTGTTAGCTTTCAGCTTATACCATCTCAACACATCGCTAAGCTTCGTAAACTTAGTACAACCTGTGTATAATAGTATGTCAGCATCATGCACAATGTTTCTTAACATGGGAGGTGGATCGGTGTGATCTACCCCACAACTATCCATCACCGCATCAATGATGTCTACTGGAACTGGTTCATTCACTTCTATGTCATCGAAGGCAATTTCTTCTTCCACACAAGCACTGCTATCGACATCAACTGATTTCAGGTTTGAAATCTCTCCATGCCAGTTCCATTATGTATAGCCTTGTACAAAGCCATTGACATGACATGACTTTTGATTTCGTCACTAGTGCTGACTTTCAAGTTGTTACCGCAATGCCTACATGGACAGTAGAACCTATCTCTAGGTTGTTTCCTATGTTCCTCGATAAATCTAATAAACTGATCAAGACCAAAAATAAACTCTAGGGTGAAGTGATTTGGAATGAACATCCATGATCTATCCATTCTATGATCAAAGAGAAAACAAGTGTATATTAGGGTTTAGGGTTAAAATATTAGGGTCTAGGGTTAAAAGATTAGGGTTTATGGTTAAAGTTTAGGGTTTAAGGTCTTATATGTAATATATGTGTACCACCTATCCCATTCTTGAACACCTAATCTCACTAGTAAGTGTATAATGTGTATTGGGTTTTCAAGAAAATTTTGGTAGTGTTACCCCGCTATTCTCCAAGTACATATGTACTTAGAGACCAAATGGGGAAATGTTGCTGAAATTTTCTTAAAAACCCAATACACATTATACACTTACAACCTAAGTGAGATTAAGTGTTCAAGAACAGCTCCTAATGAGTAAATCTTGGATGGGTTTCTAAGCCAAAAAATACATGTATATTGTCATTCTTATACCTACAATCCTAGTTTCATCATTCATATCCTATGTTTTGTGTAACATCATTTAATCATGCTTGTCAGTAAATACTAAACAGTAAATAAACCATGATTCTATATATCAAAGATTTGAATCAAAATAAAGCCTAATGGTACATTGGGATAGTGAGAATATTATACCTCACTTGAAGGCTAAAGAAGAAATATATGCAAGTCAACAACACAAATGGATGACACAACAACTCAATTCAACCCCAAGAGCACAAGCACATCAACTCAATTCAGCACATGCAACAACACAAATGCACGATTCAATTATGTTATAATATATTAATTAGGGGTCAATATACATCAATTTTAGAGGATCAGGAAGAATTAACAACATTGCATAAACATGTACCCAATATCCAATTAGGGATCAAATAGGCAACCAGCATAACGGTCCTCTCATCACATTCCTCAAATCTGAGGTAGTAACACAGCCCAGAGGAGAAAGTTTACCAATGGTCCAGACACCACAAAGCAATTAAGAGTTGCACAACTTACCACATAAACTCATGCCAAACAAACATGCATAGAAACCACCACATATGAAATGATTCCATGACCTCAAATCACTAACAGTAATAATCAAGTGTATGTACATAAATAGCACAAATTCCCACAATAGCACAAGTTCACAACCAAGAGAGGATAAACAACAAAGAAACAAAATGAAGCACAATGGATACCACCCAAACAAGCAAAGAGACTCACACGAATGCAGAGCACATCATCAACAAAGCCATCCAAATCTCCTCTCATACACTACTCGCCGCCAACACCACCAAACAAACCCTATCTAGTGGAAGAGGAAGAGGAGTAGGACGAATAGGGAGGAGTAGGAAGAAGAGTGGAGGAAGAAGAGGAGCAGGCTGGATTGTAGGAAGACAAGTGGAGGAAGAATAGGAGCATGAAGAAGAACAACAGATAGTACCAATAGGTAGTGGCTTGAGCTCATGGCTCCTCAGCGTAGTGGTGGCACCAGCAGTTGTGTGGTAGCACAGTGGCGACGGCAGTTGTGTGGTGTCCGACAGTGAGCACAACTTCTCACCGGCAGTGAGGGTGGTACGGTGGCAGTGGCGGCTAGGAAGCCCAAAGAGCGGTGAGGGTAGTGGCTAGAGTAGAAGGGAGAGCGGCGATAGAGGAACAAATCACCAAAGCGTTAGTAGGTCGGATACAAAATGAAATCGAATACCAAAACTGACGTCTATACACATATTTTTCGTCGATTTCTACAAAAAAAAATGGACGTCTATCCACATATGCCGACAAAAAAATGTTCTTGAGTTACAACCATAGTCGTCAGTTGCCAAAAAAACTGACACCAATTGGGTAATTTGGGGGGTAAAAAATTTTGCGGGGACAGCGGTGAACACTCATCGGCGTTGGTTATTGTAAGAAAATCGATGACAAATATGGGGCTGATTTCTATCTCTTAAAAATCTTTAGTCATCAGTTATTTGGTAAACAACCGACGCCATATGTGAAATTTTGGAGGTAATTTTTTTGCACTGGAAAAATTGGATTTGGCAGGCGATTTTAGGCTTCAGTGTCTTATTAAGCAATCGACGCTAAATAAAAAGAGATACTCGTGTCTAGTCAGTCTTCACAAATAGATGTTGGTTTGTGTTTTCAGTCGACGTTGTAGGGTTTAGGCATCGGTTTTTTTTGGATACAACTGACGCATCTAAATGTGACGTTATAAGCTATTTCTGTAGTGGCAGTGTGTTCAAAGGACCATAAAACCCTCATATGAACTCCGATTGGAGTGAAACAACATGCCATGGACTCATGAGAAGAATCTCTACAAGAGGGTAGAGGTGAAATGGGGATATATAACCAAATTTAGGGTCAAAATAGGAGGAAAGAAGGGTGATGAGAATAAGGGTTGAGAACTAGCTTAGGAGTGTAATTGAGTACCACGAGTGCAATGATTTTATTTCAACATCTAACAATTATGAATATAGGTATCCAATTACAAAATTGAAACAAGATAACTTGATAAGACAAGATAGGGCTTAGAAGGTACCTACAAGAAGGAGGAAATACCGGTCCATCACATCCTCCCCTCCTTAAAAAGGAATTTTGTCCTCAAAATTGGACATCCTTGAAATGTTCAGGAAAATGTGAATCCATGTCAGACTTGAGCTCCCAGGTGGCATCACCACTGCTCTAGTTCTTTCCTAGAGTTAGGTCCAACTTAGGGTTAGAATGCACATACCTCACTTGAGTTTTCGTAGAGTAGACTTTTCAATAATTATGTGTCTCAAGTGTCCCTTTTATCCTAGGTACATATTTTCATCAAATAGATTAGGGCTTTAGTAATAAGTTTAGTGTAAAAATCGATTTTGGCCTTGAAAAATAGGCCAAACGATTTGGTATATTTTTCTAATTAGGAAAACATGTTTGTTGAGTAAATTTGAGGTTAAAATGAATTATTAATACATTTTAGGGCTTTTTAATTAGTCATTTTGGTTTATTGAAAAACCTTTCCTGAAAACTTGGAAATAAGGCTTGGGAAGCATTTTTATTGCATACGTTTTTTTTTCTGAATCCATAGCATATTTGTTTATATTTTTTTGATAATTGAGTAATTGTGATTTTTATAAAATAAATGAATCAGAAAATAGGAAAATGCCATGTAGGCCAATGAACTCGCAAAAGAAAAGAAAATATAGGATGTGGGCACGGATGACCTAGCCCAATCGTGGGCGGCCAAGTAGCAAGTCAGTGCTCGGGGGCCTTGGACAAGCGAGAAACCAATGGGTGCAAAATGTCCAAAATGCCCCTAGGAGGAAAATAAATGATAACGAGTGAGGGAGAGGGCAGGGTTGTAAAATCATGGTCATGATTCTTCCCCCACCTTTGCCCCACCATGGCTACAAAGTAGCTCGACTGGTTTGGGCATCTTAGCGAATCAAAACAAAATCATCATAAATTGGTCTCGAAATGAAGAGGAGAAGGTGGCAAACTCACTTGAGTCTCCAATTTGCACGTTGGCACCGCCAAGAGGCCACAAGAGCTGTCTCTGGGTTAGGGATGAGATTTCTATGTTGGTGGATTTAGTGAGAAGCTCTGGCCAAATTAAGGGTAGGATTTGATTGATGATGTTTTGGCGATGCCATTGGCATAAGTATTTATAGATGCATGGGTGGTATGATGGGAAAGCAAGTCGGCGGTGAGAACCTCTCATCTGAGAGATTGGGCATTTCCCAGTTTTCTTGAAACTAATGACGAGTAATGTCTCATTTGAAACATTAGAGCCTCACAAACTTGAAGCAAAAGAATTCATCGAAAATGATGGGGAATTGATCAAGAAATTGATCGGGGATTAATTCTTTGCAAAATGGTTCTATTTTTCACGGATCTATGAACTAAATGATGACTCAGTGAGCACCGGATCAAAAAATCGACGGTGCACAACTTCCACACCTTATTCGATTAATGTGTTACATTATTAATGCTCATACTTTAGGTTAAATGAGGGACATAATTGAAATCATATTAATTTCTATAGTTACACTATATTCCAATGAATATAATTCATTTGAAGAGTCAAACAAGGGTCTATTAATCCCAAATTTTAACCTTAGGCCGACATAAATGTCTAGAATATTCTTATGCCTTTGAACCTCATTTTTATTCATGTTATGGCTCTCAACCACCATATTGTCCATTAATGTGTTAATTTGTGTATAAGAAAATTGAGTTAAGATGAAAAAGATTTTTCATTAGATTTTTTAATGAAAATATGAGTAAATCCTCCCTCATTAAATCAATGGTCATCAATTAACTTAATATTCTCTTTTTCATGCTTTACTTGCCTTTTATGAGGAGAGAGGCGATGTGAGGTGATTAGAATACTCATTAACTACTTTTATTTACATTATGTTTTATTTCTAACTTTATTTAATAGTCATTTCATTTTTTGGACATTTTGTAACATAAATCTTGATAACAAATTAATTAAGGTAATTGCGCACTAACCCATCATGTTTACATACATACTTACTCCAAGCCACTCAGTTTACACAAAATCAACATTATGGACAACTTGATATAGAAAATAGGATATGTTTATGAAAGGGGTGAAATTTCAAGTACATTGAATTTAGTTCGTTACACAATGGCTGACCCCAGTCATCTCCTTCCTTTGTGTGGGTGTTCTAGCAACCCCCAACAATGACAATCGTTGAGGGGAGAGAGGGAAAGGGCTTCCATGCAGTTGAAGAAGATGATTCAGTGTCGAGGCAGGGCCTGCGATGGTTTAAATAGAAGTGGGGAGGAAGCATTGATTCAGCTAGGATTTAGGGAGGCGCCAGCCCTTGGCTGCTTGAAAAGCAAGTCGGCCATATGCGTTCCTAGCCCATGTGCGAGCCTTATTGGTTGTGGTGGCGGGTCTCAAGGTCGAAAGGAAGTAGGTACATGTGGTTGGAGAGTGCAGAGTGTGTTGGTCGACTACTCCAAAGCTACTGCATAGTGTACCTACTCGAAGTAGGTCAGGGCTAGCTGTGGTCATCGGATTGAGGGACGATCTAAGGCTCTCGCTCATCCAATCGCTTGATGGAGGACAAGCAGTGAGGTGAGGATAGGGGTTGAGCGGGAAAGAAACAAGTGGGAAACGAAGAAGAGGCAGGATGCACCTCATGTGAGCGAGTCCCATTCAAAGGCCAGGAGAAGGTCGGTCCAAGAAAACAAATAAGGAAGGAAAAGAAAAAATTGGGGAAAAATGAAAGAAAACCAATGTTTGTTCAAAGGACCATAAAACCCTCATTTGAACTCTGATTGGAGTAAAACAACATCCCTTAGATTCGTGACAAGAAACTCTACAAGAGGGTAGAGGTGAAATGGGGATAGAAAAATCAAGGATAGGGTCTAAATAGGAGGAAAGGAGGGTTATGAGAATAAGGGTTGAGAACTAGAATAGGAGTGTAATTGAGTACCATGAGTGCATTGATTTTCTTTCAACATCTAACAATTATTCATATAAGGTATCCAATTACAAAATTGAAAACAAGATAACTTCATAAGGCAAGATAGGGCTTAGATGGTACCAACAAGAAGGAGGAAAAATTAGTCCATCACAGGATCACCACCGCTCAAAGTCAAAATACAACACACAAGGACAACTATCACGACCCAAGATCCACATGGCCGAGAAAAAACACACCCAAGGAAGGTATCTCGGTCAAGTCACATGTCAAACCACCACAAGGTCGAGACATGGTCGACACACACCCAACCAAACACACATGCTCGAGACACTCAAAACCCTAGAAACCATGATCACCTCTAGTGATGCCACCACTCATCCAAGGCTCAATCAAGGCACCCCAAAGAATCCCACTCTCTCTCATAAAGCCTAGTAAGAGAAATTACACTCTATAGGTGGCAAATTTCAAGATTATGCTAAAAAATGGGTAAATTTGAATTTGGCCCAAAACAAGGGCACAAAGCACACACATCATCCTAACAAGCTCAAACTGGAGACTTAAGCTCTCCACAAGTTTAAAAGCATATCAAAGATTAAAGAAAGGTTATAAGAACATCATAAAGACAAAGCAAATAGGGTTAGCCCAAAACACTGGTTAGGGGTCTTACAATCTTCATAGTGAAAAAGTTGTCTTTTTATATTGATATTGTACAAGGATAGTTCTTTCTATACATGTAGAAACAAAATTCTATCATTTCTATCAAATAATCTACAATAGTATTGATTAATAGTGTCTTCTCAACACTACCCAAATGCCCATCTAATATGTTCGACTCTTACTAATACCACCACTTAATTTTCACTTCTATTCATGAACTTGTTTACATTGAACTTCAATACCTTTTAATTTGTGGTTCCAATATAACCATCTATTCCGAGGATAGAGTGTATGTTCTTCTTGTTATGCTATATTTGTGTTAGTTATTTCCATGTGGATTATTTTTAACTTTTGTATGTTCTTATCGTTATGCTACAATTCTAGTATGGATGTAACAATTGCCGAGAGTAAGTTAATTGGGTTTGTTTATTAAGGGTAAAATAATGTAGCATCAGTAAAATTTTACTAGTTACTTATAACAAACCACATTTTTTGGATTCTTTTTTAATGTGGGATCCAATTATCTTTCAAGTATCTTTGAAATCTATTGTGTTGTGGTGATCTTAAATGTCTAATGACATAAGTAAATTCATGTGTTTGAGTTATATTGAGAATTCAATATGTTTTTGAAAAAGATTAAAATTTCTATGATGATAATATTATGATTAAGGTCCATATGTGTATGACTTACTGAGAAAGTTAGTTGGTGGGTTAATCAAATATATATGAGTGCTAAAGTCAAAAAGAATATACCATGGACAATGATAAAGATGTGGTCCAAATATCATGTTGAAATGATCTTCCTATAGAAAGTTATCTAGGTTTTAATATAATGTGAATATTGAGGCTTTGATGTATTGGAGAACAAGGTATTTAATCAAATAGCCTATGTTCTGGTATTATCCAACATCACACTCATATCGCACTAGAGGAACCATGGATTTGTGTGGTGAAGGCTCTGATCTAGGCCCTTAGATGCATTTGATGGTTTCTACATCATCACCTTTTTAGTAGTTACTGCAAGGTTAGAAGCCACAAGTCTCACAACTCTGATCTTACCATGACCCATCAAGGGATGATACAACAAGTAATGTTCACCCTGTAGTTTGTGTCGGACTAGGACAAGTGTTCTTTTAAACACTTACATAAGGAATATAGATGAGAGAGCAAGAAGATCTCTCCCTCCCCCTTTGCCTCTTCTTAGTTAGCGGTTAAAGTTAGAGTGGGTAAGAAGAAGTCAATGTTAGAGTGCATGTTCGGGTACATGAACAAGACAAAGACAAAGAAGGAGGGTAGAGGAGTTCAAGTCCAGTCTGACCATGGACTGCTATGGTGGGTTTGGAAGTCAAACAACCTTAGATAATAGAGGAAGAGATGTGAGGTATAGGTTGTTGTTGTAGTCCCTTATACCTCTATCTAAGAGACTACCAAGGTCTCTATATCTCCATTGAATCTCCTCGACACTTCAGACATGAGCTTCAAGATAGGGAAACACTATTCTCCTTTCTAACTATAGTAGCAACATCTGCTGCTAGCGAGTTTGCATAGATCACAAGGGGAACTCACCTTTGTTTTTTGGGTGTGCCATAGTGATATAGAAGGACCTTATGAACCTTATATCTGAGAAACTCTATGTGAAGGAAGATGCGATCATGATAGATCTATCACTAGAGGAGGATCTCGCGACGACAACTTGAGAGGGATAGAACATGTTACACGATGAATGCTGAGAGAAGGGGAGCAGGTGGTCTAGTTAGGGACAAATCTGATGAACTGATCGGCTCAAAGCTGAACCTAGCATGTTGATGAATGCAAATCGCACCCCTTAGAGACATGTGGTGATACCTGATTGGTTCAAAAAGGAATAATTTTCTAGAAATACATGTATCTTAGATAAATCACATTAATTATCATGGTTGTCTATAAAATACAAGCAAGATACCAAAATTCTCAAAAAATGAGTAGAACAACATAAATTAAAAATAGCATCCCTTTGATGCTTAAATATCAGTTATATCATCTAAGATATATTACTCTTGTTTTATGGATGATGAATATCAAACGATGGCCTAAAATTATGATAATGCACCGGTATCTTCCAGATATGATATATAATCCATATTATATTTGAAATAATGATGTCGGAATATAAAATGACGTAATTTCTTTAATATGTATAACTAGGTATGATAACCCTAAATTAAGAATGAGAATTATTTTGTTGAACAATAAATGGTGAAATATTCAATATAAGCTCATATCAGTACATGAAACCTAGTTCATAAGTTTGAGAGCAAGATTATGCTATAGTTCACATGATATGATCATGGATCTTAATACATGATGAGATCACCCTAACTACATGGATATATGTAATTGAAGGTTAATGTATAGATAATGTTTTGGAAGACTCTGTTCTAAGAATGGACCACAATATGGAATATGATATCAGGAACATAATTATATGATAATATAAAAATAATGATGGTAATGCCCTAATGAGATAAGATAAGTAATGATGCACATATCCTAATGAGCTAAGTAAAACCCTAATGGGTATGACTACAGTTAATGAGGACATCTAATGCTTGGTATATTTCATCTTGTATTAATTAGGGATTAACCAAGTTAGATTGGACTCACGATTATGATGATTAGGATATCTCAATTCATGCTACACTTTACCTCTTACTTGGCCTATTATTTAATATGGTTGTATTATATGTATATAAGACTTGGCTTATGGTATTGGAGAAAGTAATTATTGTTGCATGTTATCTTGCTTGATTTTATGTATATATAGTATTGAATACATAAAACATAATATATTTGTTCCTATATATTGAAGCACTTCAACTCTTTGGAAATAAAGTGAGGAAAAGTAGACTACTTCAACTATTTGGTAGTCAAGTACTTGAAAGAGATCCAACTCTTTTGTAGTATGATCACACCATGAAATGATCCAACTCATTTGTAGTAGATCATAAAGGCCTTAATACATTCAACTCTAATGTGATGATATAATAGAAAATATTTCTAAAAGACATGTTCTCTTTTGTTAATCAAATCTTTTTTCAAATATACATTTGTTATCTTTTATTACTGTCAAGTTCTAGTTTTATGTTATTTCAAGTCATAGTATGAAATAGGTATATGAGTACATGTAGATGTACTCAACACAATAATTTTTGTTGACGTGTACCACTTGTAATCTCTTGTTTAGGTGATGTTGGCATATGAACTTGAAGACCTTGATAGTGGGAGTTGTTTGACGAGCATACGTACATGTGGAACTATTGTCAAAAATATCCTATTGTAGATGTAGTATATGTACATATAAAATTTTACTGTTCAATATGCAATATCAAATGTTGTAACAATTCAGTTTTTTAATTATATGATGAATGGTGAGATTTCAATTATGATTTTCTTTTGTTCATGTGCATGTGAGGTTTCCTCTGACTCCCTTGATTTCCTTGTTCTTAGCCTTGTCTGTGGAGTTTGAATTAAGATTCTCATAGTGTTGAGGGTTTTGATTTGGACATCACACATGTGGTCAAGTCGTTGGATATCCGATTACATCTCATCTAGATAGGGGATTAGTATAATTCCATATCTTTGGATACATAAATCTTAGTTTCATGGGTCTATTGAACATGACACAACTTGTACATAAATCACTACTTTAAATTTAGGGTAAATAACTTGTATTGAACATTGTGAGGTATCCATACTTCAGTGTGAATGATTTTTGGAATGTATTAGACGTGTAATGCCCCATGTTTGAGGAAACATCCATGACTACTGATTGGACCATATAGACGAAATCATAATACGTGTTTCCTAGTAAGGGTTTCATTGTAAATCCATTAGAGAAACAAACTAGTTAATAAATTCAAAGGTTTGAATCGCTAAAACAAATCCATCAATTGTAACTATCTTTAATATATATCTCTAACTACCATACCAGTTACTACAACTCCATCCAAATAGGTAAAATGGAACCAAAACTCGTACAAATGGGTATGCTTAAAGGAAAAATAAGAGCAAGTTCAAAGAATAGTGCATATAACACACAAAGTATGCATGAACATATCACCAGATGACCAACTAAATGAGTTTTGGAAAATTATTATGGAGACTGTGTTGAGAAAAATCAAGAATATATCATAGAATTGTTGATGAATATGATGAGGCGGGATATGAGATGTGTGTATTAACGTTAGTAAGGTACATGTAGATGTGATAGGTAAAATGTGGACGAAATAATATACTTGAAATACGAGAGTGAGAGATGATGAATAAACATGAATGCAATCCCATAAGAAATTTTGGAAAACCATTAAGTAGGGTGGTGTGACTAATATATATGATATTTTATGTATAATTCTCTATTGGAATTGTGTGTGGTTTCTTATCATATAATATGTCCATATGCAATCGATTTACAAGGAAAGATTTCAAATTAATCAACTAAAATGATAAATAATTTTCCCATAAATTTGATCATTGATTACACATTATTATTTTTTATATCTATAAGAATTACAATTTAAAATAAAATGGTTGTTAATATGTGTCCAAGAAATTGTGAACATCGGTTTTTATAATAAATAACGAAAATAAAATATTTTCCCATGAAAAATGAAGTGAAGTATGGTTCAAGTTTTTACGATTGCCAACTAATGATTTTTCATAATGGTAGATTGGATTAAGGAAATAGGATATCCTTAAGATTTTAAACTAACGTGAAGTAACTAGTTGTAAATATAAAAATATTGTGCATTCAAATCTCTAAAATTTAAGAATGGTGCTAGGTGTTATGTGAAATAGGTTTAAAACCATGCACCTATTGGTGTAGAATTGTATATATATATGAAAGTAGAGGTCACTAAATGGGTAACATTACTACACTTTAGTTGCAGTTTTCCAGGTCCATGGTTCCATAGGTAAGGTTTCAAGTTTACTAGAAGTTTCCATTTTATTGATTACACACATTTGGGAATAATTCTGTAAACAAGAGGTAAAATAGCTCAAAAATGTAACATAATTATATATAAATTCAAGTTAGACAATATCCACAACAACACAAGTTTTAATAAATACATGATATATCTAACATCGTAGCAAAATGACTACTTATGATATGAATAGAAGCAAGATACTACATACACTATTAAGATATCTTTGACAATTGTTTAATCATCTTCTTCACAAGAACATGCATGTATTCATTAAGGTCTTTGTTTCCAAAGCGCATACATAAAGATTCAAACTCTAAGATTGTGCTTGATATATTCTTGAACTCCTCAAATAGACCTTTAGAATTAAATACCACCCTGCTCTCTTTGTGGAATTCCATAATTAGGCTTGCTAACTCAATGGCATTTCTCCTAATATTTGGAACCTCAAATGAGGCTTCTTTGTATTTTTGTAGCATACAAACAAGTCGTGTTGTCAACAAATCAATATCATAATGTTCAATCTTGTCAAATTCAGTTCTTGATAATATCACCACTGCCAACCCATTAAATGATTGTAGTAGTTGTTCCTCCTCCTCATTTCCAATAATTTTTGAAGAGTCTATGTTGTAAAATAGTAGTTTGATTAGAAAAGAATGATGTTATTGAAACAGAGGTCTTCTATACGAATAGAGAATCTATTTTTTTGCTTACTTCTAGGATTGACTGAAATCAATTTACATAATATTATATAACTCAATTTCTTGTGATTGTTACAAAACAACTAAAACAACCTCATTTTGTAAGATTAACTTAATTTGAGCATCGTAATTCATATGACTAAATAATATATTTATTTTAAAAGATTTCTTAAATCAATATTTATGACACCATTAAAGAATTAACATCATGTATCAAGTATGTATTTAATCAATTATACTATTAGATATTGGAAAGTTCAAATTTAATATACATATGAGGATATTTTAAGTTTATCATTCTACATTTTTCAACCACTTTCCCAAATTTAAATAATTTATAGCATGACAAAATGATATCAATTAACAAATTTTATGTAATAAACAAAAATCCACATATGTGATACATTATTGAGTAATACTTTCTATGTATGTATATGCTTCGATTTATTTACTATTTTATATTTCCAAAAAAAATCAATAATCAATATAAGCAAATTCAAAACTAAACTTGCACTTAAAGATGCCTAATTTGCATTAGCACTGAGTTATACTACTATTTTACGTTTCCACATGCAATAAATGTCTAGAAAAAAGATATGTAGAAAAACGTTTTTTTTAAATAGCTCAATATCATTAAAAGAAAGCCATACGGCATCTACAAGATAGACATCTCTCATCAAGTAACCAAGCAACAACTCCTTTTGCTGAAAGACATAGCACAAGACTCAGATTGGGATGTGATAGGTACGCTTCTGCACCGTCCACCTCTTGTAGTGGCTGTCTAAAACAGCTATCTAGGATGGAATTCATCAATCGGTGTGGCTCCCGACTAAGGCATGTATGCCGCTCCCGACTAAGGCATATATCACCTCTTGTAGTGGCTGTCTAAAACAACTATCTGGGATGCAATGATGTCGTTGACATTGAGGTCTCGATCTATACAGACTAGATATACTGAGGGACAATTGGGTTCAATGCCTTTTTAAAGAAAAGTAATTTGGCATGACAGGCCTTCTATCTATAAGAATTTTGGTAGTAGCTCATGACTCTATAGCTAACAACATGTTCTTCCGCACATGACTAGTAATCTTGTCTACAGACTTGATAATAGCAATAAGTTTTACTTCTATAGACAACCATGTAGTTATTATGTTACCGTCACCACAAATTAGCAATCGGTGATTCCCATTAACAGTGCAACCTATGACTATAGCTTTATGTGAAATCTAGAAGGAAGCATTAGTGCAAACATAGAAGTTGCACTCTCTTCGCCAACTATGTTCAATAGTGTGGGCCTTGTTCACGACAGTAGTACCAATAAAATTAGTGATAGTATGTGACCATTCCACGATAAACGTAGTGGCTAGCTCTGTTTTAATCATCTTCCGCATGTGAACATGGTCATCACAAATTGTCTAGAAGTGCCAAACTGTGAAAACACACATTATAGGTGGCGTACCCGTGTAGCCTTGAGTAATACTTTATAACCACTTGTCTTTATTCAGAAGAAAGAAATAAGGATCCTTTTGTGTGCATGAGCCATCCCGCCCTACTTATCACAAATTGAAGAAGGTAGTGGATATTGGATTCTTTGTTATTATTGCATCTTGGACACGGATGAGAGACTTTGATATGGTGGTGTGCCTTCTACTTGATAGTATGGGACGATGTTCCAAGTTCCAACAACCAGAGAAAGGTCTATAATTTTTCCGAGATGTGAGGTTTCCATATTTTGCTCCAATTACCTGGGAAGACAAGTTCCTTAAACGTTTTGATCCACCTGTGATTTATCCATCAAAACGCCAGCCGGTTCTATGACAAAAGATCCATACCTGCCACTATATCTGGGCAAGGTGTGGTGTTAATAAAAATCCACATAGATTCGGGAAGGTAAGCATGTATAAAACAACAATCCCACCTTCCAGAGTCAAGCTTCACACAATCTATATTTAGTTAATCAAAGGGGGGTATAGAGGTTGGATCAAAATATGAGATTTAGCATACAAGCCAACGCTGTTCCAAAAATAAGTGCTTTGACCATGCTGAAAAATCTTCATGATGAGGTTATTGACTAGTGGAATATGTTGTCATATGAAACTCCAAGACGTAGAGCGCAAATGTGTGTCCATATCACTTCTTGTGGCATATTTCCCACGCACAATCTACACCCATAACTTAGAAGGTTTGGTGAGGTAGGAACACACATTCTTCAACATTAAAACAACATTATGGTCACGATCCACCTTGATGCTCAAACATCCCTTCTCTTTTGTTGATGTAATTTCCTTTGAGGAGACAAGGGACAACTTTTCCCACTTTCCGTGTCGTACAAAGCCATGCACATGGAGGTTTATATCATCATAGAGTGTCGTGGAGAGCTGAATTTTTTACATAATGTATGATGGTACGGATGTAGAGTAGATTATTCCAGTCTGATACATCGAGCATGAGAAAGATACTTCACCACCCAACTATTCATTTTCTTTTTGATGGATTCAAAAATACTATCATGAGTAGATTTGTTGAGTGTTTGATGTATGATTGGAACACTCAAGTATTTACCAACATTCTCTTTTTAGGGGAATCTTATCCTCCTACATATTGAACTTTTGAGATACATAAATGTTTGTAGAGAAGAAGCAAATAGATTTGCCGCGGGACACCGCTTGCCCAGAGACAAGTGACAAAGCATTAATAAATGTAGAAATAACTCTGGCTTGCTATTTTGAGGCCTCTCCCATCAAGAGTATCTCATTAGAGAAGTAGACATGCATGGCAGGAGTGCAACCATTGACATCCAGTGACCTAGATCCTCTACATAAATATTATATTGTCTAAGTCCCTCCATATATAGTAAAAAAACATAAGGAATTAGTGGATCACCTTGTTGCACCCCTTGTATAGAGTTAAAGGATTGATGAGGGGACCTTCCAAAATAATAGACGTTACCGGAAGTGACGTTTTCCTAAGTGAGGTTGACAAGATTAGAGCGCAGACCAACTCTCTTAAGGTTGTGTTCAATGATATTCCTGATCATATGGTCCAGACCTTTAGAAAGGTCAAGCTTGATTGTCATCCACTTCCTCATTCCTTTCATGATGCACATCGAGTGTATAACTTCATTAAGTAGGGTGTTGTCCATGATTTTCCTACCCAAGATGAAATTGTATCGGGTGGGCAATATCCAGTCATTCATATCCGTCTTAGTACACTCTGCCACCAAATTTGAGATGGCTATGAACATCACGTTAATAAGAGAAATTGGAGGAGGTCACTGCATCTTTGAGAAATATTTCTCTTTGGTATAAGCAGAAAATGAGAATTTACTATCTTGTTATTAGTAAAAGACATGGAGAAGGCCTCTTTCATTGTTGACACCACTAATGGACCCACACAATTTTAGTGTTGTTGAAGAAAATATGTGCTAACTCCATTAGGGCTTGATGCTTTAGATGGCTCCATCACAAAGATGGTTTTGCAGATATCTTCTATAGATAGAGATCTACACAGATTGAAGTGGGCTCTTTCAGGGAGACTAGGAAAGGACCCTGCAATTATATAATATGTTACATGCAAATACGACATTTTTGGGCTAAAATATATTTGAAATAAAGTTATGCATGGCTTATAATAGCCTCCTGATCTTAAATCTAGTTGTTAACTAGGTTTTTAACCTAAATATCTTGTTGTCATGCCTCTTGATCCGCTAAAAGGATTGAAAATGTTTGATATTACAATCACCCAAATGACCATTGAATCTGCGGTTTTTGTTTCCAAATAATTTCTTCTTTAAACAGCAGTTGTTTGTATTGTTCCTTCAACTCAATTACTCTCAAAGAGTTGGTTGTATTATTCCTTCAGCTCAAATAGTCTCAAAGAGTTGGTTGTATTGTATGTGTACTCTAGCTTGGATTTGACCACACCTTGACATTCTATTGATTTTGATTGAAGAAGTTTTTTTACAGACCCACTTGCAAGTGGCTCTTAGAAATTAGGCATAGCTTCCAAGAATTTTTTTCTCGTTCCAACTAGATGTGAAACATGCTTTGACAATCTCTGTGAAGGTTCAACTGGACTTGGTTTTAAACCATACTCATCTATCGACATACTTCTAACTATTGTTATCAAGAGAGGGTTCGGATCTGACGTTGCTCTAGTTAGCAATATGATGAAGTAGTTTTCATGCATCTCCATATATTCTTCCATTGCAATGACACAATCAAGTCTTTCTAGAAGTAATTTTTTGTTTGATGGTGAAAGGTTGACTGACTACACCAAGGTCAACAAGGTTACTATTGAGAAGAAAAACATGGAAGTGCAGTGAAGAGGCTATGCCAACAAAAGTGTCTCCCTTGTTCTCTAAACTATACAAGGGAGCATTAAAGTCATCTACAACCACCCATGCCTTTCCTCTTCATGGGATAAGGTCAGATAGTTGTCTACAATGCACTTGGCATCGTAAGGGATTAGGGTTGCCATACACTATCATGAGTAGCCACCTTCCTGTGATATTCTATATATTAAAAGTTTTTATCAAATTTTTTACACATATACAATTATGAAATTTATGTCATTAAATTACATAATCAAATGTATGAGAAAATGTAATATTCCTTTCTATCACATATATATAAGATACTATGTTTTAGACTACATTCATTTTTTTAGATGTGAATAGGCTTTTACTTTTCGAATAAAGGATTACCAAAATGGATGAAATATATCAAATGGTGTTAACATAAAAATATGACGACGATATTATTGTTTTTAGAGAAACCTTCCAAAAAATATGTTTACATTTTATATGTTTAAAACTATCATGCCATGAAATAATCCAATCTATAAGTATTTGATTATCAAATTTACAATAGAAAATTAGGAAAATAGTGTATTATGAAGAAAATTGTAATATTAAGTTGCTAGTCAAACCATGTAGTTGATAACTCAATATCAAAATTGATATTTGTTATTCTTTCTTATTCCAATTTATTTAAAATTTGTCAGTATGTGAATAAGTTTGATATAAGAAATTGTCATACTGTATAGAAATTTCAAAATTCAATGTAGAAAGTTCACATTTGGTCAATAAAATATTATATATTTTTTTAATTGATGTTCCCATGTTTTTATGGATAATGTGCAACTTACACAATATTAGCAAACTAATTATAAAAATAATACACTTTAGAAAGAATTTTGAAGTATATTCATATGCAAACAAAATAATATTTACTAGAAACAAATATGAATACACTAGGAAAATGTATTCATTTTCTTTATGATACAACAAAATAAAATTAATTTATAGCAAACTAGTATAAGATTCTATATTTAAATCAATTATACAACTACGATCATCAAAATAGTCTAGGAGTTATGAGTTGTAGTTATAAAATAAATCTCATTTGATGCTCTAGATATTTTTTGTCAAGGATAACTATAAGTATACATAGCAAGGACATTATAAAATAATCTAATTTATATATGAAGTATATTTATATATATGTAAATATATAGATGAAAACTATATTTTTCAGTAATTTTTTAAGAACATAGTTAAACATGTGAAATTTTTGTGAAGTTATTAAATTTCAATCTAAGAAGAATGTAATGTGTAATCTAAAATTAATACCTCTTGTTTTCTAACTAATAAAAAAGTAAAAGCAATGAATAATACTAACATATATAATAAATAATTCAAAAGATATTTTCAAATATGAAAGAACAAAGATATAGTGTAATCTCCTTTTTTTAAATGACAATATCTTGGCGTAATAGATATATAATTGATTTGTAAAATGAAATGACAATATTTTGGCATAATTCTATTAATAAGCATGAAAAGTTTAAGAAAACAAACTTTTTGAGTAAGAATACAAACAAAATGAGAATAACACATGTATTTTTAGAAATTACATCAAAAATATAAAAAATCGGTTGATGTGACATTAGCAAAAATACCAAGTTGTTATATGTTGTTTAGAGAGTTGAAAAAAAATGTTCACTATGTGAACATTGTTGTGGATTTTTATGATTTAGGTATGCACCCCTTATTTTCCAAGGTCATGGTGTTTCTGAATATTTTCTCCATGCATATCTTAATTACTTTCATGATATTGATATTACATATTTAATAAATGGAGTAGCATCTTTCCCTTTTGCATGTTGGAAATGTTGACATCTACTTGTGTGTTTTACTTCTTTAATCCCTGCGTGTTACTCCTCCGAGATCCTGATCCTTACACTATTTCTTAGAAGGACCAAGAGATATATAATGTCCCAAAAGGTATTGTACAAATAATCTAGAGGCAAAAATGAGGACCAATGTGGATACTTCATGTCCATATTCTTTATTTAGTATGGAGTTGATGATGTCCTATGAGCCTTTATAAAATCTATGGGAATATATTTTCCTAGATACAATATCCCAACATAGATAATGAACCAAAGAGATATCTCAAAAGGTACTTTGCTTGATGAAAATAACAATGATGAAACATACTAAAAATACAATATTAATGTTGAATTGTGAAATAATTACGGGGAATACTAGAGGGGTGGTCTTGTACTATTGTAAATTGGATTTATAAACATTATATATCAATTATTTCCCTCTAAATTTGTTAGATTTTATAATTTAACAATTTGATACAATGTAGAATATGATAGGGCTCATTGATGCAATACTTATGAGGTTAGAAAAATTCTACCCTAAACATGTCCTAGATTATATCGAGAAGTGTGAAAGGTTTGAGGAAGATTCTATTTAACAGTTCAAGAACCACTCTGATGTGACTAACCAAAGAGAGGAAAAATGAACTTTAGCAAGTCTTGTGAGGTGACATTATGATTGAAGAATTGGTGGATGCTTCTAAGCATGCTAAGACTGACACAATCTAGGGATTCAAATTGTTAGATCTTTATATTGAGTAACACTCTCTCTATGATACCATGTTGAGAAAGTACTCAAGCGATTAGACAAAATATCTTATAGATCTATCAAATCTTCATATGACCTATCTAATTCCATGTTCGCAGTGGAAGTGCCATTCTTATGTCTCAATTAAGATACTCTTAGATAATTGGAAGTTCAATAAATCCTATGAACCATCACAAGAAGTCACTACATGTACATTGTGTAAGTAAGTAGATAGACAAGTTGTCCAAATAGAGACACTAGAAAGTTCAAGATAGGCTCTTCGATACAGAAAGGAAGCTTCTTCTCCTTGTTTGCACAAGGAAAAGTTTCCTTTGGCTCTTGTAGGATTTATTTATGCAAGATAGATAGCTAAAAACCCTGGGACTAATGAGCTACCTCGATAGGTGTGTATTTCAAGAAGAGGTGTTGTCACCTAGAAGTTTGGGAAAAAAGCAATATTGTCAAGATTCACCATTAAGTTGAGTTTTGCTGTGTACATGAAACTAGGATGGAAGATAAATAGATAGAGGAACATATACCAAGATTACCTATGGAAGAACAACAACTTCTTTCCATATAAAATAATTGTGATAGTATAATAACAATAACAAAGTTAAGGAGTTCAAAGTGCAATGTTAAACAAAGAAAACACATTGAAATCAGACTAAATTTGTAAGGGACATTGTGTCAAATGGGGTGTGGGTTGCTGATGAAATTAGTAACAAAAACAATGCATCTAATACCTTCACAAAGGGATTTTTTGCAGCACCAATTGATAAGTCCAAATCAAGGATGGTAGTATAACCCATGATTGAATTCACATATAGTAGAAACCCAACCGAATTGAGTCGATATACCACAAATTAGGTTCAATATGTTTAGAACAAACTACCTGGTGAATTTATGACACTTACAATTAAATTAGATTCTTATGAATATGTGTATACCCTCTAGAAATATTTGCAATGGACTAGAAGTATGTAAGATATTTATCTCTGAATGAAATGAAGCATAGGTGAAGATGTTAGAAATACAACCTTGTATATGACCTTATGATAAATTGATGTTACGAAACAATTGAGGAACTTGGTTATTCCCTAAAATCAATCATGATACAAGATAAGGATGCATGGCCATTATTTCATGAGCCTTAGAAATCATCGCCATATACTTTAATATACACCTATCAATAGACACCTTTACAACCAAGGTTTAGGTCATATATATGTGTTGTTATATTTTATGTTTTTGTAGTATTTAATGTCTTAGGTAGTTCTTCAAACTAGAAGGTACAATTCCTGAACAACAGTATATAATAACAGTTTCAATGAGCACTATACTATGTTAGATCTGAACCTAAAATTATAATAGTTGCAACTATTTCTAGTATGTGTATTCGATGTTGTGTGTGTGAGGAGAAGACTCTTTAGTCCTACATTTCTTTCTTCTTCATTGAAACTAGCCCTTAAATATCAGAAAGATTGTGAATACTTGTTCATTGAATTGTAGAGGGAATGGTGGACCAAACACATGTGTGCAAATGAAAACACGCCAAAACAAGACATACGAGAACTAGAAATGGCATTAGGCCTCAGATCTTATTGCTTAGTACTCGATGTAATGGTCTTTGTTTATTGTTATCCCCTTCTATTTCAATGTTTGTAAATAAAATTTTAACCTATATGGAAATGCAATCAAATGGATATAGAGTAGAATATTTTAGAAGTAGAGCTGATCTTAAGCATTTGTATTCAAGAAATCCATACTTCTCTTGAGAACATTTTCTTGACTAGTATAAATGGAACTCATATATGATATATTAGAGTTGCATTCAATAAGTTTTTTTGACTAGCGGAATTGCATTTAAGTAGTTGCTAAAAGGTAGAATAAGTTAGGTTTTTCATCAGTTTATATTCTAGTAATTGCACAATTAATTCATGTGATGGTTCGATTTGGAAAACATTTGATCATGTGCAAGAGGGAGAGAAAGTTTTGTTTATATTTCTTAAATAGTGCTCCATTATTATTAGGTTAAACACTTGAATCATTATTCATTAACAATTCCAGTTCAGGTGACAGCTAAAATTTGGGTGGAAATCCTTGTTCTTCTACTACAATTATTTTCTACTGCTACTCACTAATCTCATACAAGTGACTGAGGCATCATCAATATTCAATTGACATGTCTTGATTTTTTGAATGTTCTATCATAGGGTAGAATGTGTACAAACCTCTTTGCATTTTTGTGGGTTATGATTCTCTTTAAGGAAAGTACAATTGAGGGTGGCACGTTCTGAGATTAATAATGATATCCATTTGTTCATTTGTAATCCATCTAATACTTTCTTTTTAGTTTCCTATTTGGATATTGCATTGTCTATTGTTAACTATATATCATATTTACATAGTTACATGATATATGATCATTATCTTCAAAACTATGATGCATTTAGTAAAGATTTGGGATATGGGATGGTATAGGATGGGATATTTGTAGTGCATCTTTCAAAAATATCTATAGAAAAAGTAATAGTTATCACACAGATTCTTGAGTTGGGGATGTGATACATCACCAAGGACTTAGAATCACTCACGATAGGTTGAGATACCTTATATTTTTGCAACTCATAAAATCTCAAAATAAATATTCACTTAGATAGAACAAATTATAAAAAAAATACATTTGAGAAGAGAAAGAGATTCATTGTACCATTGACTACTTTCCTAGGAAAAAACATGTGATTGTTTCTACATTTAGAAGAAAGTATTCATCTTTATAGATATTTCCACTAGGTTAATGAAAAATTGGATTTGGTGATGGACATTTTAGATATGAACACAAAATTGGGTGTATTTGAGCATTGACTATAAAAGTTAATCACAATAGGGATTGAGGATGAAAATTTGCAAACTAGACAAGAATAACAAGTTCAGATAATATATCATTATTTATATTATTTTACAATATATACTTAAAAAGTTAGTGATAATATAACTCAACTTCTCCATTTAGGCCCATTCTTCAATGTGTGTGACGCATTAATCAAACGATAGATTTTATAGAAACATCATAGATATGTACAAGTGTAATGGTATTTAGAAAAATGTTGTCAAATATGTGTTTGATATGATGTGATGTATTAAACAAGTCAAGTGAAAACAACAGAATTCAATTGAAATACTACAACAACATCTAATACATAACTGGAAATAGGACCACATCACCATGGACATTTTTAGAGACTTACCGAGTGCATCTTGTAGATTTGATTGTATTTTGTAGTAGTGGATCGACTCACAAAATCTGTGTATATTCTTCCTAAGAAATCAACATGTGGTGTAACAAAGCTTTCTATAGTCTATATTCATGATACTTTCAAGTTACACTTGATTTTATTGATCAAAGTATTGGTAGAGATTAAAGTTTCATACTAATATTACAAAATCAATTAATAGTGTACATAGAGTCATTAAGGATCTGCATAACTTATTCACCCTCGAAATGATGACCAATTTACATAGAGCATTTATAATCTTAAAGATATGGGAAGGACGTGTATCTTGTAGTTTCACAATAGTATTGATCAATATCAAATCCTTATATAAGTCACTCATAATTTTATCGATCACTTCTTTCACTGTTGGGATAGGCTTCGTGTAATTAGAAGTGTACAACTCCCACATTTTGGTATGAGATGAGAAATAAATAATCATTAGGTCCTTGTCTATTTGAGGAGGCAATTGAGAAGACTACAATGATTGAATAGCAACTAAAAGAAGTGGAATATAAACATACTTTGCTCAATATAGATTTGGGATGAGGTTTTGTAGAAAAATGTTTTTGCAGAACGATATATTGAGAATTAAGAGAAACAATAAGTATACTTACCAATTAATGGGTCCAATCCTAATCATCCACATAATTTCTATGATGTTATATATTTGGATTTGCCACTATAATCATTCAACTTCCTCACATTTTCCATATCTTTATCCTGAAAAAATTTCATCCACATGTGTTTCTTTTGTTGTGTTCAAGATGTCTATTCTAGATGAATATGTTAGTGAAGTCTTCATAAAGGAATCACATAATATAGTACGTGACATGGAAGTTAGAGTCAAAGGTTCTTATGCAATAACATGTTTGAACATTTTGAGCTAAAAATGGAAATAGAATGGATATTTTTTTCTAAATACATTTTTCTTCATTGTAATTCCAGGTTCAATGACCCTAGACTTTTTATTTAAACCATTATGATTTCTAAAGATCAACCAATTGAAGTTAAATATAACATGGTATCATGGTTTCATGCCAAAAAATACTTCTTAATGAAAGACCTAATTATAGTGTTTCAATATGTCTAAAATGTTAGAACTAAGTTATTGCTTGTTTTATTGAGTTATGTTAACAAATTAGAGGGTTTATTTATATAGTAGATATTTTTTATCTGCTAGAACAGAACTTTTGGATGATAAAAAAACAATTATGAAAAAAAATTGAATAATATGACTGTATTTTTTGGTCAAGTAATATGAAAATAACGCAAATGTGAAAAATATAAAAAACTTGTATTTTGTTTGAATTTTAGTTTATTTAGGTTCAATTTGAGAGTTTTAAATAGAATTTAATCAAATCATTCCACAAGAGGGTCAATTATAAGATCGAGAATTAGATAGGTAAACCAATAGTCAAAAGTTTGGTGGAATTGTCTAGATTACTGGTGAATCATTTGGGTAAATATTGAGTTGGCTAGAAACTACTAGAAACTAGAGTGGTTGCTTTCAAAAGAGTCAAGTGACCTTTTAGATAGGCATGAACCTTGTGGGTCAATGTAAGAATAGATTGATCACAGTGAGAATTTTTTTTGGAATTTTCTACCACAACATATTAGCTAGCACTCAAAAATTCCAATTGAATTTTTGAGATCAACATAACCAAAACCCTATTTAAGGTAAAAGGTTACATTTTATACACAAATCATCATGTAAGGTTGTTCGCACATATGTTACTACAAGGCCTAGTAAACTATCACATGTTGTTTCTTTCAATTATGAAAAATAAAAGGGTGAAGGGAGATTGAATGACATGAACAACTAAAATCCAATTCCATCCTGATTAACTAGTATCAAAATTTCTTTCATTGATCTTTGATATAGTAGATGGAAGAAGATCTCATTCCATGTTACATGTTTAGAATCCATTTCCTTTCCTTCACACCTTCTCTTTTAGTAAGGAATTATTCTACAACATAAGATGTACCTATAGAAGAAGGATCATGTTGTTTTATATTTCCTACCAGATCAAGTTTATGAATTTTAGAGTTTGATTTTATCAAGGTATGTTACTTATGAGGTTTTCATATTTATTTCCTAAATCAAAGTTCAATAGAGCACAACCTAAATGTCAAATTAGAATTTATGGAGTTCTTCATATTCTTGTTTAAAAATCAGAATATAATAATATTATCTTATATTAATGATGTAATTATAAGCAAGAAATAATAGATTTATTCCAACTTTAGAATACAACATTAAATTTTAAATAATACTTTGAAATATTGAAATTTAGAATAGTAAATAACTTAGATTGCCCCCAATTTCACATAGCACCAATTTTAAATATTGTGATATTAATATTTAAGTTTAGCATGACTTCATGATGACCACTAGGGCTTATACGAGTAATGAGCAAAAATCACCATTTTTAGTTCATGTAGAACACAAAACTATAATTGTAACTAAAAATAAGATGAGTGACAAAAGACATAAAAGGATGTAATTTAGTTACTAAAGATAAGATGAGATGAGACTCTATAAGTAAGAATTGTCATGTTTTATTATATATTTTATAAAAATAATAAAACCAATAGTTGGGGTATGTAATCTGATAGATAAAATATGAACTATTAGTGAGAGAAGGCATAGATGATGTAGGAGAGCACTATAGGGGTGTGGATGATGAACCTAGAGAAA